>JASAUF010000626.1:2677500-5115000 GCA_030180095.1 Magnolia changhungtana | reverse complement strand
ACTGGATAGGAAGGCTTTAGGAACGATCCGACTCTCTTTGTCTAAGAGCTTCATCTTCAATATATCCAAGGTGAAAACTATAAAAGAATTAATGGAAGCCCTAGCCACCATGTATGAAAAGCCCTCAACATCTAACAAGGTTCATCTTATGAAACAACTATTCAACATGAAGATGTCAGATGGTGGGAGCGTGGCTGAACATCTAAACGAGTTCAATACAGTCACGAGCCAGTTGGAATTCGTTGGCATTGTTTTTGAGGATGAGGTCAGAGCGTTATTGATCTTATCCAGTTTGCCAGACAGATGGGATGGTTTGGTGATTGTTGTGAGCAATTCTTCAGGGTCGACAAAGCTGAAATTTGATAATATGGCCAGTCTAATTCTCAGCGAAGAATCTAGAAGAAAGGCATCAGGAGTTTCAGGGGATTCAAGGAATGCTCTAAACGTTGAAGGAAGAGGAAGATCGTTGAACAAAGGAGACAATAAACACGGGCATTCTAAGTCGAGGAAGAAGTCCAAGGGACCGAAAGACAAAGATGGGTGTTGGCATTGCGGCAAGAAGGGGCACATAAAACGTGATTGCAGGGCGCTTAAGAAACAAGACGGAAGCTCTCAAGGCGGGAAAGATTCAGTGAATCTATCTGAGGAGAGTGACACAGAGGTGTTGATCTTGTCTGTTGATGCGAGGAATGAGTCTTGGGTTATAGACTCGAGTGCTTCGTTTCATGCCACTTCATGTAAGGAAGTTCTGCGTAACTATGTATCAGGTGACTTCGGGAGAGTCTACCTGGGTGATGATGAGTCGTGCAGTATTGTTAGAAAGGGAGACGTTCATATAATTCAGAAAGACGGAACAACGTTGAAATTGAAGGATGTCAGACATGTACCGAGTTTGAGAAGGAATCTGATCTCAGTAGGGCAGTTGGCCGATACCGGTTATGTGACGACATTCACCAGTGATTCCTGGAAGATCACAAAAGGTGCCTTGGTGATATCTCGAGGCAAGAAAGAAGGTACTTTGTACATGACTTCAGGATCGTATAGTTCACTCGCAGTCGCATCAACTGGAGTGAATGGGCAGTTATGGCATCAGAGGTTGGGACATATGAGTGAGAAAGGGATGAAAGTGCTATTATCAAAAGGAAAATTACCAGGGCTGAAGTCTATTAACTTGAAATTCTGTGAGGACTACGTGTATGGCAAGCAGAAGAGGGTAAGTTTCAAGAAGACAAGATGCGCTCCAAAGACGCATCTGTTGGAGCTTGTACACACTGATGTGTGGGGACCGGCACAGGTATCATCTCTTGGTGACTCACGTTATTTTATTTCCTTTATTGATGATGCTAGTAGAAAACTGTGGATTTATTTCTTAAAACACAAATCTTATGTATTTGATATATTTAAGAAGTGAAAAATTATGGTAGAAAATAAGACAGGTAAAACAGTAAAATGTCTCAGATCTGATAATGGGGGAGAATATTGTGACAAGAGGTTTGAGGAGTATTGTGCAGCAAGTGGAATCAAACATAAAAAAACGATTCCATATACACCGCAGCAGAATGGTGTGGCTGAGCGCATTAACAGGACCATCCTTGAGCGCGCCAGGAGCATGAGGTTACATGCAGGGTTGCCGAAGACATTTTGGGCAGATGGTATGAATACCGCCGCATATCTCATCAATAGAAGTCCCTCAGCACCATTGGATGGTGGGCTACCAGAAGAAGTGTGGACTGGGAAAGAAGTGAACCTTGCACATCTCAGAGTGTTCGGTTGCACTTCATATGTTCACATTGATGCAGAGCACAGAAACAAGCTAGATGCAAAGTCCAGGAGGTGCACGTTTATAGGCTACGGGTAGCATGATTTTGGCTACAGGTTTTGGGATGTAGAAAACAGGAAAATCATCAGAAGCAAAGACGTAGTCTTCAATGAAAAAGTGATGGATAAGGACAGTGTGCAGGAAAATAAGGCCGAAGAAAAGGAATTCGTAGAGTTGGAAGAGTTATCGGACGTGGGTGTTACAACGTCACAGGATGATCATGCACAGGAGCATTATGAGGCAGAGCCACATACACCGGTTGTGAGGAGGTCTACTCGGGAGAGGAGACCCACGGTCCGATATTCACCCTCCTTATATTATCTACTGCTGACAGATAATGGTGATCCAGAATGTTTTGAAGAGGCATTACTGTCAGATACACGGGTTAAGTGGGAGCAGGCCATGGATGAGGAGATGGACTCTCTTGAGTCTAATCGTACATGGGAGCTAGTCACTCTACCTAAGGGTAAGAAAGCTCTTCATAACAAGTGAGTTTACAGATTGAAGGAGGAGCACGATGGTTCGAAATGGTACAAGGCTAGACTGGTTGTGAAAGGGTTTCAACAAAAGGCAGGTATCGATTTCACTGAAATATTTTCACTTGTGGTGAAAATGTCTACGATTCGCATGGTCTTGAGTATAGTGGCTACAGAGGACTTACATCTAGAGCAGCTAGATGTTAAGACAACCTTTCTTCATGGGGACCTTGAAGAAGAGATATATATGCATCAGCCGACAGGATACGTGGCACCAGGAAAGGAGAACAAGGTGTGCAGACTGAAGAAGAGTTTATATGGCCTGAAGCAGGCCCCGAGGCAGTGGTACAAGAAGTTTGACAGTTTCATGTCGGGAAACGGCTTTAGGAGATGTCATGCAGACCACTGTTGTTACTTGAAGAAGTTTGATACGTCATACATCATTCTTCTTCTGTACGTTGATGATATGCTTGTGGCCGGTTCAAGCATGAAGGACATCTCAGATCTTAAAAGACTACTGTCTAGAGAATTTGCCATGAAGGATTTAGGAGCTACAAAACAAATCCTAGGCATGAGGATAAAGCGTTATAGGGAAAACAAAAAACTAGTTTTGTCACAGGCAGAGTACATAGCCAAGGTACTTGACCGATTCAATATAGGAGGTGCTAAGCCGGTTAGCACTCCATTAGCCAACGACTTCAAGTTATCTAAGGAGCAAGGGGCAAAGACGCAAGAGGAATGGGATTACATGGCTAAAGTCCCATACGCGTAAGATATAGGGAGTCTCATGTATGCTATGGTGAGCACGAGGCCAGACATTGCTCAAGCAGTGGGAGTTGTTAGCAGGTTCATGAACAATCCCGGGAAGGAACATTGGGAAGCTATGAAGTGGATTCTTAGATACCTGGTAGGTACTAAGGATGTAGGGCTATGTTATGGTGAATCGGAAATCAAGCTACAAGGCTACGTGGATTCAGATTTAGCAGGAGATATCGACAGCAGAAGAAGCACTACAGGTTATGTCTTTACTCTGGGAAGTGCTGCAGTTAGTTGGGTCTCTCAATTACAGAAGATAGTATCTATCAGTATGACAAAAGCATAATATGTTGCGACTACAGAAGCATGCAAGGAGATAGTGTGGATGCAAGGTTTTATGGAAGAGTTAGGTAAGAAGCAAACAGATTGCAAGCTGTACAGTGACAGTCAGAGTGCAATACACTTGGCTAAGAATTCAGCCTTTCATTCAAGGACCAAGTATATTGCCATCTTCATACGTTCGTTACTGGAAGATGGATCGATAGCTCTGGAGAAGATTCATACAAGTGAGAATCCTGCGGATATGTTGACCAAGGCGGTCACACGGGAGAAGCTGAAGCTCTGTTCAGCTTTGATTGGTCTTCAAGCTTGAAGACGGGGAGGTGGTGCACTCCGGATGAAGAAGACAAAGGTTTATGGCGATGTGTCTCCAAGCGGGACATTGTTGAGAAGTGGAGCCATATGCGTGGATTTTGTGTCGCAAGTACTTTCACAACTGGGATGCTGAAAGGAGTTTCGCAGATTTCGTGTCGCAAGTCCTTTCGCAACTGGGATGCGGAAAGGAGTTTTGCGGATTTCGTGTCGCAAGTCCTTTCTCAACTGGGATGCGGAAAGGGAATTGCCAAAACTATAAATTGGGGTCCCTAGGGCTATTCTAGGGTTAAGGTGAATATTGGGGAGCTATTTTAAGGTGTGGGAAAAGGGTTTTCTCTGTATCTCCAAGGGAGAGGTTAGTATATTGCCTTGTAATCTTCGTTCTTCATAGTGGAAGTTTGCATCCGTGGTTTTTTACCCTAGTTTGGGGTTTTTCCACGTATATCTTATCTCGTGGTTTGTTTGGATTGCTTTGATCTATTTCTAGTTTATATTTCTTCTTGTTTATCTTTTGTGGGTGAGGCCTGAGATTAGATCTAGGCTCACTGCGTTGTTGGCGTGCTGCGCAACAAATATAGGACCCAAATGATGGATAGTGTAGATTAATGATTGGATTATATGCAGTATGATCAATATGGACAATCCATTTCCCTTGGCATTTATTGGATAGTTAAGATCATCTGACCAAAGTGATTTTTTTATAGGGATAGGTAATTAGGAGTGGGACCCACATGATGGATGGTCTAGATCCATGATCAGACCATTTGTAGTATGATCAATATGGGCTGCCCATTTTCCTAGGCATCGATTGGTAGATTAGGATCATCTAACCAAAGTGAGTTTTGAGAGGGATGGGAAATCGAGGCTGGGGCCTTCATGATGAATGATTTAGATTAATGATCGCACTGTTTATAGTATGATCAAAACGGACAATCCATTTCCCTAGACATTAAATGGACATCAAAGATCATTTGGCAAAAGCATGGTTTTAAGACTTATCGAGTCGGGTGAGACTTATTAGATGAGTATACATGGATCCTAAAGGAGCTGATCCGGTTTGAGACCATGTTCTCGGAGAAATTCCCTTTTGGATTCTGCTCCATTAATCCATGGATGAGGTTCTAGTCAAATCAGAAAATCAGCCAATGAACAACCCTATAAAAGAGACAGAAGGATTAACACATATGGATGACTCGATGTCAGAGAAACAGGCGGTGCTATGATCATAGTGGCAAATTCCATGGAGATCGACAACTTGGTGCCATCTCAACTCCAATCAAGGAGCACATACCAAAAGCCAACTGTGATGAAGGGGCCATGATTGGCGCCCAGAAATGGAGGACCACTAAGAACCGAAAAGGAGATGATGCGTTTTTCAATGCTGTATTATGCACAAGCTGCTTATCAGGCACTTGGGTTTCCACCACAAATTGCAAGTGAAGACATAGAAGATGTGCTACAAACAAGGATCTTTGCAGGAGTCAAGACCATCGATTTGAACTCGAGGAGGGGTTTTTTCAAAGCAGAGGAGAACTGATGCAATCAAATGTCGATTGATCTAAGATTTGAACAATCAACCCGTTCAAATTGTCTTGATTGATGAACTGGGTCAAATCAACAGTTGATGATCAATTGAATGGGATGAATGGTCAACTTGCACTATGGGGCCCATGGAATCAATTGTATGGTAATCAATTTCATAAGATTTATTTATTTGATTAGTCTTTTAGATGAGATTGAATCAAGATTTAGTTGATAGAGTTCTCTTTTGTATTTTCGTCACTTTCTTGGTGGGCCACTTTTGGAGTACCAAACAATGTCCAAATGATATAAAATTGGTCCCATTTTATAGTCTCTTGAGTCGGCTTTTAAATGAGCCCAAGATCATGAAATTCCAGGGCTGTTGAGTAAGTTGTTGGCCATTTTATGGACTCACATGATAGTGATGACATTCAGGGGCATTTTAGTCATTTTCTGTCATTAGTGCTTCTCTGTTTGGTTTAATTCAATATGAGGCTCATTATGCATTATATGATTATGATGATGAAATAGAAGTACTTTGGTATTGGTGTTTCTAGAGGCTTGTTATGGTTTTTCCCTACAATCTTGTTTACTTAAATGTTTTTCATCCCCTTTGGGGTTTGTATCACAAGTGAATTGTCTAATTGTGGCCTATGGACTATTCACACCTTACACAGCCGTGGGAAAGTGTGGGAAAGTATGCACGGACATTTTCTGGGAGTGCTATGTACCTGGTATTTTATACACATTAATTCCTATTGCATGTTAGCCCAGCCCATATACATCTTGGCTGAAGTGGTTAAACTATTTCAATGCCCTAGCTCAAAATTTGGTTGGTGTGCTCATCATGTGGGCCACATTGTGGAAATCAAATGGACAGCTAAGCCAAGTTTCTTTTATCTGTCCTGATGGATGGCTCACATCTTGCAAATGTATGCCAACATGTCAGGTAGGAAAACTTCCTGGGAAAATATTCCTATTTTCCTTGCAACTGCACTTTCAAAGGACTTCTCTGTCCCTGGTATTCTAAGTTATAACTTTAAGACTGGAGGTGGCAATGACTGCTTGCAAATGGGGGCCTTAAAAGTTATCACAGACTCTCATTCCCTTGCTATTTCTGATAGTGCTGATTCCTAATAGGCACAAACTGTTATGTAACTCAACAATAGCCCTTTTTTTAACCTCAACAATAGCTTACTGTAGCCTCTCTTTTTTAAAAGCTCAACAATAGCTTTAAATCTCTCCCTCCCTCATGGTCGACCAGTCCAGATTTTCAATATGATGGGCCATACAATGGATGAGGGATGCCCCAAATATTTTCCCAGATTGAATATCCTTATCCTTGATCAGTGACATTTTTCTTGCTGATCCTTTGCTGTATTTTCTTTCCCCTCTTAACACTTTCGTTATAGGCCACATCAAACATCCAGGACTTTTTCAATCTGGGAGATTTTGGGGGCAGCCTCATCGACAGTAGGGTCCATCAGATTAACAGTCTTTACCATTGGATCATGGGCTGCATATGTAGGGATAATGAGATCAGCAAACTGTGCATACGCTGAGGCTCAGCACACTATAATTCCTCATTTTTTCTGGAACATACTTCGGCCCTTGGAGCTAAAAGTAACTTTGTACTTGAATGGCTAGGTTCTTGAAATTGTAGACAATGAAGTCAGAGTCATAAAGAACAAAAGAGATGCCCTTGGTGGGGTGGATGTTTTGGACTGCATATGAAACAAGTATACAACTGATATAAGGTATGTAGATGTTCTCTCATTGGTTATTTACATGTTTTCTATTGATTGAATTTCTCTATCAAAAGCGTCTATGAGGAATTACAGAAGATACCGAGAACTCTTGTATGAACATGCTTATTGTTGATGATGTTAATAGACTGAGAAATGATAATTGCACATGTTTTTGCATAGGAGTTTCCATCATGACGCATGACAGATGTATAGATGATATGGATCATTTAACCAAGTTTGTGTCATATGTTGATCATGGACCAAAAACCTGGTCCATTGGAAAATTCTAATGGCTCAGTTCGAATATAAAGACCATCACTTATTTTGGTTCATGTCTGATTGAGCCATTAGGATTGTCTGATAGGCCTGATTGGTCAATAAATGGTGTGGCCTACCAGATCAGTGGTCTGGATCTTGTACACATCTGCCACATGCACCCATGGAAACTCGTGTGCAACTAAGATTCCTCTCTAATAAACTCATGGCTCAATTTTAAGCAGCCCTTGTTTCCATATATTGTGCTCCACTAGATGAGCTGAAGGGTGTGATTGTTGGGCTAGAGCATCAATACATTGGAGGGATGGCGTGGATTTTGCAAATGCTTGTCACGTTGGGACATGTGGGTGCATGTACAGGGGTTGGAATATGCACACATGGCATTATCAAACCTCTGTATTTTTGAATTTTCTGTTATGTTGTTTTCTGATTGAATCAAGAGACTGAGTTTGGCTGAGTTGAATTGCGTGTTTTATACTTACTGTACTTCCAAAGAACCTGACATATTGTACACAGTGAATGTGAGTTATGCGATTGCAACTGCCTCCATCACAAAGAGAGTGAAACATATCCATGCTTTCCTGATGATACGAGGCAAATACAACATATAGACTAATTATGTAGTACATATCCAAAAGGAGTCATGATGGCATACGCAAAGTGTCATTTTATATGCATGTATAAGAAGCACAAAGATATTAAGCAAAGCAATGCTATCCAGTGATCCATCAGGGCCCGTTTGGCCGGTTGGATTGGAAGGGATTAGATGGTAGTGGAAGGGATTGGATGGTAAATCCCGGGAATGGCCGGGCGTGCCAAACAGTACAGGTGATCTGATCCAAATCCGATGGATCTTCAGACAATCCACTGACAACACCATCATTACCTTTAAATCCCATCCAATCCATCCTAATCTATTCAAATTAGCTTGCAACGTGTTTGGTTAGTGGGATTGGAAGGGATCGGAAGCTTTAATCTCCGGACTGGCCGGGCGTGCCAAACGGACTGAATGTATCAATCCAGGGATATAGCAATCCCATGGATCTCAAGACAATCCGCTGACAACACCATCATTACCTAGAAATCCACGCCATCCACCCTAATACCATTCACTCCCTTCCAATCCACCCGGCCAAACGGGCCCTCAGAGTGTGTCATGAAAGAATGATGGAATGTTGAACTTTTTTTTTTTTCCTTTCCTTTTCTTTTCTTTTCTTTTAAATCATCTATAAGATGCCATGCACACTAATTAACACTCGTATTGCACAAAAGATTCTCAAATTCTAGAAAAGAGCTCTGTCTAAGACACAGCATCATTATTTCATTGAACCACTCCAAACAACAAAGAGACATCCAGGACTACAAATCGTAATGATCCACGGATCCCTGTCTATAAAGATTGGTAGTAAATGAAGTCCTCCCTAAACATGATCCTTAAAATCATTATTTCTATCAATCATTGATACCTTTCATTTTGCACATGTCATAAGACAGCAGTCTTTGAGAAACCTTGAGGTTTTTACAAAGGTATCTATGAAAGAAATCATGATTAGAGGATTCATAGTTTTTATTGACACATAACCAAGCTGACTAACAAAATAATCCTATGTTGGGATACCAGCCCATATGGTCGATAGGGAAGGATTCAATCACCACTCTCAATCTCACTAAATGAATAACTTAAACATGCAATTGAGCAAACCAAGCACTTGTTATAAAGATCCATGGAAGACTAGAAGAGAATGAAGGATTAATGAACCAATAATCCAAAATCAACCATTTCATCACATGAATGGTTAACTGCCGAGTTTAAATTAAAACCATCTAAACTTAAAAAAGAAACTTCTTTCAGAAGCTAGGTCAATGACATTTAGAGCTGGGCAAGACTTGACTTGATCCGGATCCAACTCGACCCAAACCGAATGCCAGAATCGGGTTCAGATCGAGTAGACCCAGCCGAATTCGAATCCCAACTGAGTCGAGTTCGGGTTACATAGTAACCCGACTTGACTTGAACTGAAACTCGATCTGGTCAGATCGATCCGAAATCCGACTCGATCCGGAATTGGGAATTATAAATATCATATTTTTTTTTTACTTTCATTTTCACCCCTCTACCCTAACACTACCCGCGCCGCCCTGAACCTGATCAGAACTCGAATGGAACCCCAACCCAGGCCAGCTAGCAACCCAACACCAGATTGAAGCCCCTTCACCCGTCTGGCAGCACCAGGTAATTTTAATTTTTAATTTTATTGTCTTTATTTTTTCTATGGTCCACCCTGGCTCGCTGGGGGTTGTCAAGGGAGGCTCGGGTGCGGTGCGGCCAAGCTCGCTGGTGACCCGCCTTGGCTCGGGACATCGGGTGCAGCGTCCCGCCAAGCTGGTGGTTTGGTCGAGCTCGATGGTGCTCCACCCTGGCTAGGGTGCAGCGTCCCACCAGGCTGGTGGTCTGGTCGAGCTCGTTAGTGCTCCGCCCTGGCTCGGGATCTTGAGTGCAGCGTCCCGCCAGGCTGGTGGTCTGGCCGAGCTCGCTGGTGCTCCGCCCTGGCTCAAGTGCAATGTCAGACTGGTGGTCCGACCGAGCTCATTGGTGGTCCAGCCGAGCAAACCCTAACCCTAAACCCTAACCCAAACCCTAAACCCTAAACCCTAACCCAAACCCTAAACCTAACCTAACCCTAAACCTAACCCTAACCCTAACCTTAAACCCTAACCCTAAACCATTAACCCTAACCCTAACCCTAAACCCTAAACCCTAACCATAATCCTAACGCGAAACACTAAACCCTAAACCTAACTCTAATCCTAACCCAAACATAAACCCTAAACCTAACCTAAACCTAAACCCTTAACCCTAACCCTAACCTAAACCTAACCCTAACCCTAACCCTAAACCCTAACCCTAACCCTAAACCCTAAACCCTAAACCCTTTACCCTTAACCCTAACCTAACCTAAACCCAAACCATAAGCCCTAACCCTTTACCCTAATCCTAACACTAAACCCTAAACCTTAAACCTAACCCTAACCCTAACCCTACCCTAAACCCTTGACCCTAACCCTAAACCATAAACCCTTAACCCTAACCCTAACCCTAGCCCTAAAACCTAAGTCCCTAACCCAAAACCCAAAACCTAATCCCTAAACCCTAAATCCTAGTAATTAATTTTTTGGAATTACCATTTACATTGCTTATTGCATAGCTTCTTAGTTCTTAATTGTGCATTCGATAATCAACTTAATATGTTTGTATTATATTGCTTTTTTACTTATCTTATTTTGGTGCATTATATTGTTAGCTTAATATGTATTACATTGCTTTTTTGGCTTAGCTTATTGTGACTTGTAAGTTAGATAATTTGTTATCCATTTAAGGATTTCTATGTGGCTATACATAGATATAGTGTGTTTTTGGTGGAATAGAAATCGCTCAAATTGTCCCATTTTGGATAGTTCAAGGTTATGTGGATAGTATGCTTTTACATAACCTATTTAAATGTTCATGCCTGATCTGCGCTCCATCTCCTCATTTCTCTTTGGATATATCTCTTCATTTTCATTTCTAATGTCAAATATCTTCACATTGTTTAGATATTTGGCATTGGACTATAATGGAAAATCAACTTATCTAGAGAGACATAGGGATATGCTGTCAGATTTTTGGCGTGGGCGTTTAAATGAGAATATGAAAGTATTACAATCTATCCAACCTTGGATAGGTGACTAATTTAGAGTTTAGTATAAATCTTTAAGGCATTAGATTGTCAATGCTAATGTGATTTAATATCTTTCAACTATTAGATGGCTAGAGAGGGTCTTTCCCATACCTTAGGCGGTTTGTCAATTACATTACCGATGATCTTGGAAGATGAAGGATTAGGTCTCGAAGATGAACAGGTGCCTATTGATATTAGTACCTCATAGTCACAGATTATGGGAAAAAATATATATATATATATATATATATATATATCGGTGTGTGGGAAGATTTTGAAGAACTCTAAAAAACGACACAGTGAAGATACAATGCAACTACTACAAGACTCAATATGCTAAATAAGCAAATGGGTCGACCACAACTTTGAAGAAACACAGTCTGAATTGTTATAAAAAAGTGAGAACTCAGACCTTAGGGCAAACACTATGAACTCATACCCGCAATCAACATGGTTTGCGCGGGTTCGCACAAACACTATGAATTTTCTCATTTTCATCATTTTTTTTCATACTTCTTCTTTTAGTCTCCTCTTTCTAATTTATTCTTGATCCTTCATTTTATGCCTCAACAGATGCCCCCTTGATCGTTTCTTTGTTTTTTTGGAATAAAGAAGTAGGATCAATCTCCTCCATTTTTCCTTGTTTCCAGCCGTTTGCGTACACTCGCGCAAAGGACAATTGGGTTCGTAATCGAGTCTCTTCCCTATATAAATACTAGAATCATCCCTTTCATTCTTTACTTCCCTTTTTCTTGCTAAAACTCTACCTTACTGAAGACTCCCCGTGCAACTGCACTCTTTTGCGCGCACCCGCACAACAGACATTGTCTACGCGCAAGAAATTCACTTAATGGAACTCTGCGCAACTGACTCTGTTTGCATGCACCCACGCAAAGGGCCCTTTGCTTCAAAACAATCTCTAAGTCCAAAACCCTATACTTTGAATCTTTCAAACAATGCATTCTTCAAGAAATCCTTCGACTCCAATACTTGTCTTCTTTAGTTTACCATGGTCATACCAAGAGAACTTTCCGCTGCGCAACCTTCTCACCAAGATTTACCCAACCCATCTTCTTCGCACACCCCTAAAGCGCCCATCCCCAAATCAACAGCTGAGAAAATGCATGAAGACCACCAATAAGCGCCCCGCATACATCAAAGAACCTATCCTCCCTACTTTCGATTTCACTAATCGGATTACCACATTATCCTCTCCCATTCATAGAGCAGTATCGATGGGTGAAATTGAATGGCCTCCCAGACATGACCGTGAGTTTGATTGGGAAGAATGGTTGAAATCAACAACCCATCTGCCAACCATTAGCCAAAGACCGCCTGCCAGAGAAGAAACTCCCCCTCTATCCAGATCAAAGAAACCTCGCCGGAATAAGGCTAAGGAGTTTCAAGAGAAAGTAAAAGAACACAACAAGAAGAGACTTCAAAATTCTTGGGAGATGGTCCGAGTTATTGAGGGTATCATGAAGTTTGATAACCCTCACAGGCAAGGCATGATCGTCCTTCCGCTAAACCTCCATTGTCATTAATCCATTCTTAACTGCGAGCCTTAGGATCAAATGAGCGGCGAAAAACTAATGTATACGGAGTCTTGGGTATCGAAAGAGCCTCACATTCTGGAAGGAACTCTGTTAGCAAGGAAACCAAGGCAACAAATTGGCAAAGTCCATTCAATGATCTTCCTCGCTCCTTCTCATGACCCCCAAACCTTATTTCCCACTCGTTTCTATGAGACAGTCCAACAACACTTCAGCGACCGCGAATCGATCTGGGGTTAGGAAGAGTTTAGAACCAGAGGTCTTCTAACTTCCCGTGCTTATTACTCGGACTGGGCAACGACGATCTTGGCAAAGCATTCTAAGACATTGATCAAGTTCGACGTGTACAATGCAATAGAAGTCACTTCCCAATACCTCTGCAAAGAGACTTCCATTTTGAAAGGCTTCCTCAATTACTGGTGCCCTACAACCAATTCCTTCCACCTTCTAGCAAGAGAGATGAGTATCACACTCTGAGATCTCCACCGGATTGCAGGCCTTCCACTAACGGGGAAATTCTATGACAAATTTGTCCTAACCAATGAAGAATTAAAATTTATCTCTTCGCTCAGCCGAGTGCCCTCAATCTCGAAAATGACCACGGAACTTTTCAAAGAGATGTCCAAGTTCCCGAACATCCATAAGATCTCTCCCTTGCAATGGCTCACACATTTCACCAGAACCGTCCGGTGACTTTCCTCTTCATAAACCAATCACTCCTCATCTTGTTTAGGCTTTTTATACTTCTCACCATCTGTTCTATTTTTTCTGTTTTTTTTTTTACAAGTTTAGCAGTTGTCATTCCCAATAATTGACGGATCTTCAAAAAAAGATAAAAGACCGAGCGAAATATAGTCTTTTTGGAGAGCTTGCGGCTTTTTTGGTCTACTGGCTGAGTGTAGTAATACTTCCCAGCTCGAAATGGGTGGATAGTATTCGCCCTACCATATTTATTGTTGCTGGTGCTATGGCGGAAGGCCAAAAACACTCCCTAGCTGCTCCTGTCTTGTGTTCCATTTACAAAGCCCTCGGAGAGGTAGCGACTCATGTGAAAAGTCCCGCTACTGGAGCCTCTTCCACATACACCCCATGGCACTACATTACTAGTTGGATGGGTATCTACTTCCGCTAGACCTTCGAAGCCCTAGAGAAAGCGTACATTCACCCCGCACAGATTCCTCTATGGTTCTTTCAGAAGAGAATTATGGCTAAAAGGTCATACGACTGGGTAGTTAACAAAATCTTGGACACCGACGCAATCGACTTTTTCCAATTCTGCCTGTACCGATATACAAAAGATACAGATATGGTGGACACCGAATCACTCTCCAGGAGAAAGAGCATTTTATCTCTCTATTCGATCTTGCAGTCTTCCATTGAGAGAAGGGGTAGAATTCTAGAGGGAACCTTACTATCCAAGCCAATTCGCCCGTCAATTTGGCTTTGATCAAGCCATCCCGGAGGATTGTGGGCTGGTAACAAGAAGGATGCACAGCTACGGTACCGGCCCATATAATTGGGCAATGGTGTGGAAACAGTTGTTGGGCGACCGCGTCAGATCTACTTTCATGATTCCAGGCAGCAACTATACAATCCGTGCTTCATACGGATATATGAGGTGGTGGGTTCATCAGTCTTACCTGGTTAATAAGTGCTTACCAATAACCCATCCCATCTAGATTTCTCCCCCAAAACTCAAGGGTCGCAAGTTTGAAGAAGGAATTGACTTTATACTGGAGAGGAGTCATGTGCCTTTCCCTGGTCAGCTTTGTAGAAAAAATATCTCTGGAAGGATCGATCCGTGAAAGAAAACTTGCCAATATTCTGGAGGGGTGGATAGCCTATGGAATTGTTATGGACTTCGAAAAAGTCCCTCGAGATCGTTCTAACAGAGTAGTTGAAGACATTACGGAAGTTCCTTCTCCAGTTCAAGAGAATATTGCTGTAACTCAAGATGATCCAGTTCCTTCTCCCTCTCAACCTGCTCGTCCTAGTTCATCCTCTCCAATGACTAGATCCTGAGCACGCTCTCAGGCTTCCCCTTCTCCTCATCAAGAAGGAATTGCTCCCTTGACCTCTCCAACACCAGTTGACAAAGACCCTCAACCAGAAAGTAACAGAATTTCCCCATTGAAAAGGAAACAAGTTGTAATTGAGGACATAGAAGAAGAATTAGAGGAAGAGAATTCACCTTCGTCATCTAACGGTACTACTTCCGTCGAATATGACACTGAGGTAGATGATGAAGGGGCTGACGAAGATGATGATTTCGAAGAAGGAGAAGTTAATATCGATGATGAGGATGACACCATTATCGAAGGTGTTTCTACTGGCGATGAACATCCTTCAACAATTCCTCAAAATATTGAAGTCGAGGCTCATCCTAATGCTGATATTCCTGCAAAAATTCCAACGACAATAGAAGAGGAAGATGAACCCTTAGATTACGGGGAGTATGGGTACTCTCCAAGTAAGATATTTCTTGCAATTTTCATCATCATTTAATCTTTTGCTTAAAGTTATTATTTTTCATCGTTATCATTATTTTCTTTATTTTAGGTACTCATGTTGTCGGTGTTAGAACGGGCGATATTCCTGCTGAAGACCTTCCTCCTGCTCCACAATCGATCTCAGCAAGAATTCTTTTAGCTCCCCTTGTCGCACCAAGGGTCGTAGCTGTGGAATTATTTTCCCGACAGAACCAATGGACCTAGCAACTCCCACAACCATCGATTCTAGCACTAAGGCTAGAGCCCCCTCATTTGCCGATATGATGGGACCTGGTCCTTTTGTCAGAGAGGCACAACCCCCTACTACTCATACTCTTGCAGAAGGTATATTCATCCTCTTCTTTACTTGTACTTTTGTATCCTTTACTTTCAAAACTTTTGTTATGACTTCCTTCTTTTATTATTTTATAGGAAATCCTCCTCAAAGTAGCATGGCCGGCTTTGGTTCAGTAGCCACTGTATCTGATTTATTATCTTTTGAGAATGTCCCTGCATACAAGCTAACATTAATGAGAAACTCCATGTCAGCGACTGTTCACATGTTTAAAGATCCTGATCAATGGTCGGATCTGAACATTGATATAGAAGTCTTGGACAGTGACGCGACGATGGCCAAAATCAATGTTTCTCTTTTATGTGACTCTCTCTTAATATTCCATGATTCAGTGACTACCCTAAAATCTGCAGAGAATGTAGTCATCGCTCCAGAGATTTTGGAATATGGGAGACAACTAGCATCTTCCAAGGAGACGGCCTCTCACATTATTTCTGTGATTTCCAAATATGATCAAGAGCGGCTATCCCTTCCAGAACGGTTGAAAGCTTCCATCGATAATAGGATGGCTATTCAAAATCAAATTGCTCTTCTGAAGAAGGAAATTCTGCAATTGGAGACGAAAGATTGGGAAGAAGAACTGAATATAAAGAAGATCCAAGAGAAGATGCAGGCCAACATTCATTCTGCTGATTCTGAGAAGTCTGAGCCGATCAAGAATGAAGAAATAATTGCCTCTTTAGAGAGGAAGTTAGCTGATATTCTAGATCATGTGAAAATTATTCTTGAAGCTAAATCGAAATACATTATAGCTCAGGTTCGGCTAAAAGAAGATTTGTAAAAATATCTAACGGCATTAGGCATGGCAGAAGAATTATAAAAGACTTTGTTTTGTTTCCCCTTTTTTTTATGATATGTAATTTCTCTTAATTTTCAAGATATATATATATATATATATATATATATATATATATGCATTGCAATGTTTTGAGATAATTGTTTCTTTGAAAGTCTCTTAATCACAATTTACTTTAAGCACATGTGCACATATACTTATGCAATTATTTAACACAATGTTATATTTCAACAAAATCTCGAAGTAAAATGATTATCATAATTGTTAGTATGGGATTCCCTATATGACATTTGTTTTGATAGGCAGAACTAAATTTCAGTTTTAGTTAGATTGCCACGCAGTTTAAGCTCTTGAGTAGTTGGAGTCGGGTCTCGCGTGAATGGTCTCTTTAACTCTCATGAGTTCACTGGACTTATCACAGCTAGGGAGTTCACAAACCGCGATCCATCAGAGGGGCCCAGTGAAGCTACCGAGGCCGTGAACTCGATGGGGTTTACGCACAGGGTTGGCTGCAATAACTCTCTAGAGTTCACAGGGCGTGCAAGGCTACCTTGGGTTACCAAATTCAAGGCCGTCAATCCATCAATGAGTAGGTTAAAAACTCATCCTCATGAGTTACTACTAAAATCAAGCCAATAATCTGGTGGGTCTTACGTATGGTTGGCCTATCTATGGACAATCGCCAAAGAGCGCACACCGTGACCCGCTTTTTCTTCATCTACAAGGTCGGACCCATTCACGGGAGGACACTTTCTTCCTTCCCCATGACGTTGTTGGAAGCTATATAGACGACATCAGTCTCAGGCGTGACTGGCCGTTGTGGATTTTTGGCCACTTAGGGCTTTTAATCGTTGGCTTTATCCGCTGCCTGCTTGGGAATGCATGTAATGGCCTATACGAGCTTTTTAGGGCCACTAGCTTCTCACTGTTGCCCGAATAATATATATATATATATTATTGGTGATGGTAGGTCGTATGCATAGTTGGCCTTATAAGCTTGGCTTAGGCTGCCTTAAATGATAAGCTGCCATCACTGTTGTAAAATTTATGTGTGGTTGACCGTATAGGCTTATCCCACTACCACAAATGGTAGGCTTTATCCTACTTCCATGAATGGTGAATCAATAATTGATACATCGCCAGCACTGATGATGTTTTAACAGTGTTCATGTTATGTTTAAAATAGTATATCGGCTTGGCAAAAGTGTATTGGCTTGGCGATGATAACAATTTCGATAAGGCGAGTATAAGCGATTAATGACGATAACGATAGTTGCTAATTTTGGCGATCATCATCAACACTTGGCAATAGTTGGCTTTTGACGGTAATCATTAATACATAGTCTTGATATGCTTAAGATTCATCTTTTATTCATTCGTATGAAGAAGAATACATGGCTTCACTTATTCTTGCCCCCTTTTGATATAGAAGCATTATTCTGATAATCTTTTGGATCAAAACTGCATTCGTCTTCAAGGGAGATACCTTTTGATGAAGCGAGCATTGACTGGTATACTGATACCCCGTCTA
Source organism: Magnolia changhungtana (assembly GCA_030180095.1). NCBI lineage: Eukaryota > Viridiplantae > Streptophyta > Magnoliopsida > Magnoliales > Magnoliaceae > Magnolia > Magnolia changhungtana. The sequence continues at coordinate 5,097,307 of JASAUF010000626.1, read as the reverse complement.
TCTTGATCCACAACTCTGTATGCTCAATTGGAATATACTTCGGTTATTATGTATGGCCCATCCCATTTGGGCTCAAACTTGCCCCGTCCTGCGGGTGACCACTATCGATCTCTTCACCATCAATACCATGTCACCTTTCTTGAAAGAGCGATGCTTGACCAGTTTGTCAAAGGCGGCAGAGATTCTTACTTGATATAGTTGCAATCGCTGCTGGGTTGCCAATCGTTTTTCATCAAGCAAATCCAATTCCGCTAGCCTTATTCTTGCATTTTCATCATCTGTAATTGACTAATGCACTGCTACTCTGAGTGACGTGACTTGTGTTTTGATCGAGATGATGGCCTCTACACCATAAACCAATGAATACGGCATAGCTTTCGTTGCCATTCGATGAGTAGTCCTATAAGCCCACACAGCCTCTTGTAACTTTTCATCCCAGTCACGCTTATTTCCAGTCACTATCTTTTTTAGTATTTTCACAATTGTCTTGTTAAATGCCTCTGCTAATCCATTAGCCTGTGGATAGTAAGGTATTGAGAATGAGTGGTGAATACTAAATTTTTGACACAACTTTTCCATGCCCTTATTTTTTAAAGGAGTACCATTGTCGGTAACGATTCTCTTCTGGATGCTGTGACGATATATTATCGCATGTCGGATGAAGTTGACAACATCCTCTTCTTTGACATTTTGTAATGCAATCGCTTTCGTCCATTTGGAAAATTAATCTGTTGCTGCCAATATATATTGTTTTCCTTTAAATGAAGGTGGATTTATAGGACCAATAACATCGAGTCCCCAGGCGTCAAAAGGCCAAGATGTTACTGTCTGATGAAGATCTTCAGGGGGCATGTGTATGACATCCACATGGATCTGAATTCGTGGCATCGTTTCGCATACTCTATAGCATCCTTGAATATTGTGGGCCAATAATATCCCATTCGATGCACCCGATGGAATAGATTTTGGTCAGCTTGATGTGTTCCACATTCTCCGGAGTGAGCCTCTCGCAACATTTGACTTGCTTCCTGTATATCCAAACAATGCAACAGCATTTCATTGTAAGTCTTTCTATATAATACTTCGCTACACATGACGAATCTACTCGATCTTTGCTTGATTTATTGTCTTTGTGTTGAATCTTCCCGCAGAATATCATATTTAAGGTAGTCTACAAAAGGCTGGCACCAGTCGTCTGTTGTCACCTCCAAACACGATATAGGAAGTGCTTTAGCAACTTCATCGATTATCTTTAATGATGGCAAGAACCTTCTTCCTTCTATTGTTACCTGAAGAGGACTTCGATTCGGACAGGATAAAGCAGCCACCAGGCTAGCTAAAGCATCTGCCCTTGCATTTTCACATCGCGGCACATTCTTGATTTCGATGTGATAGAATTGCTCTAGTAACTGTTGTGCTCTCCAACAATACGGCAAGAGCTCTTGCTTCCTTATTTCGAACTCAGTTGTCAATTGATTTATAATCAACTTAGAATCTCCAAAAATCTGTAGCATTTTTATCTTCATTTCCTGAGCTATTTCCATCCCTATGATGAGAGCCTTATATTCAGCTTAATTATTTGTGTATGCAATACCCAATGTGAAAGAAAAAGGTAATATGTCGCCTTAAGGAGTAATGAATATTACCCCTGCACCTGTTCTTGATGCTCGAGAAGTGCAATCGAAGTACATTTGCCACGGGTTTGGCGATTCAATCAGTATAACTTGTTCGTCGGGAAAGTAGTCGCTGACAATCTCACCGTCTGCCACGGGATGAGCTACCAAAAAGTCTGCCACTGTTTGCCCCTTAACCGCTTTCGCCGACTCATAAGTGATTGTATACTCTGAAAGTAACAGCATCTATTTGGCAAATCTTCCTGATAGCATCGGCCTTGTCATTAAGAACTTTATAGGATCTGCTCGCGAGATTAAAATTATATCGTGGGAGAGGCAATAATGTCTTAGTTTCTGTACTGCAAAATCAGTGCCAAGCATGCTTTCTCGATCAGAGAATAATTGCATTTTGCACCTAGTAGAGTTTGACTCAGATAATAAAGCATTATTTCTTTCCCATGTTCATTTACCTGTGCTAATAAGTCCCCTAATGAATTTTCAGCAGTAGATATATATAAAATGAGCGGTTTACCCTTCACAGGAGCTGCTAACACTAGAGGCTGTTTCAGCAGTTCTTTTATCGAATTAAACGCATTCTGACAAGACTTGTCCCACACAAACTATATTCCTTTCTTCATTAGGTGAGAAAATGACTGACACCTCCCTGCCGAGTTTGAAATAAAACGGCGAATGTACGTCAATTTTTCATGTAAGCTTTTCGATTCTTTCAACATTTTCGGAGGCGGCATATCTTGGCTAGCCTTGACTTTCCCTAGATCGATCTCGATCCCCCTGTGCCTAATGATGAAGCCGAAGAGTTTTCCTGACGATACTTCAAAGGCGCATTTAACCGAATTCATCTTCAGTTGCTTCTTTCTAAGTCAGTGGAAGACTGAGGTCAGATGCTCGCGATGTTCTTCATGGTCATTTAATCTGACTACCAAATCATCTACATAACATTCAACATGTGTATGCATCATGTCTTGAAAAATATTCTACATTGCCCTTTAATATGTTGCTCTGGCATTCTTGAGACCAAATGGCATGACTTTATAACAATAAATTCCCAACGAAGTTCTGAACGTTGTTGCTTCTTCGTCTTCAGGAGCCATTCTTATTTGGTTATAACGGGCGTAGACATCCATGAAAGACATGACAACATATTTTGTCGTACTGTCGATTAGCAACTCAGTTATCGACAACGAAAAATTGTCTTTCAGGCAAGCCTCATTTAAATCTCTGAAATCAACACATACTTTAATTTGTCTGCTTTACTTCTTTACCAGGACAATATTCAATATCCACTTAGGATATTTCACCTCTCTGATGAACCCAACTTTTATCAGTTTATTTATTTCTTCTATCAGAGGAGTTAGGTCTGGATGGAATCGCCTTTGCACTTGCTTAATCGGCCTATTATCTTTAGAAATATTTAGTCGATGCATTGCAACTGAAGGTTCTAGGCCCGACATTTCTGCGTATGTCCAAGAAAATACATCATTATTCTCTTTCAAAAGTTCAATATATTGATTGGCTTCTTATCCAAGGAGGCTGGTGCTTATGAATGTATTTCGTGGCTCTTCTTCTATCCCTAAATTTATTTCTCGTAAATTGTCAATTGTTGGTTACCCCCTGTCTTCCATCTGCTTCGGAACTGTCTTAGGATGTTTGATTATTTCAGAATCTGTTTCCTTTACCGAGTCAACCGTAACCATATTCATTGAAGCCTCTACCCCTAATCCTCAAAATTTCTCTCACTTTTTCTGATTGACCCTGATTGGGATTTGAATTCCTTTCCCATAATTTAAGCCAATCAGCTCTTCATAATCAAAACCCATGTTCTTCATGATTCTCTAGCTAGTTGGACTGTACTTCCTGAGATCTTCAAATGTCAATTTTTCACAATCTGTGTTATTATCTACCCTCTTTTCTGTCTTCACTTTCGAAGGGGCATAAAATTCGATCGACTCTGGGTACTTCGTGCTGGACTTGACATGAAATCTCTTCGGAATAGCCGAAAATGGTTTATTCCTTTCAGCATATAGTAGCGGCATTGTGTAGTTTGACTGTAAGATTTCCAGTTGTTCAGGTGATAACAGTGTTAACGGCGGTTGTCTCGGTTGTCTCAAATTTTTGGTACAAAGTAAAATTTCTTTCTTGCTTTCGCTGTCCCAGATGATTCTGTCTTTACAGTTTCCTCTCTTATCACCTGCATATGGGCATTTCCTAGGGCTTTATTTTCATCATTCTCCTTTTCTTCCTTTCTGGCGAACCCATCATGATAACAGTGTTAACGGCGGTTGTCTCGGTTGTCTCAAATTTTTGGTACAAAGTAAAATTTCTTTCTTGCTTTCGCTGTCCCAGATGATTCTGTCTTTACAGTTTCCTCTCTTATCACCTGCATATGGGCATTTCCTAGGGCTTTATTTTCATCATTCTCCTTTTCTTCCTTTCTGGCGAACCCATCATAATAACTAGCGTTGACAAAGAAGGCTTCTGCTTCTGTGTACGGCCTTGCATCGGCTATTACTTTGTATTGTACCCCATTTTTGCAATATTTGAAACACTGGTAAAGGGTGGATGGCATAATGCCATACTGATGTATCCATGGTCTTCCCAATAGAAGGTTATATGTCTTCACTGCATTGATGACATGGCAGACAACATCTGTAGTTAACTCTCCTATTTCCAGTGTTACCGTAATTTTACCCAGCGCGTGTTACCCATCTTGATTAAAGCCCTGTATCATCATTCCACTAGGGCGTAAATTAGAGCAACGGTATCCTAGTTCATTCAGCATTGTTAATGGTAATAGATTCACTGCAAACCCATTATCCAACATTATTCGCTTTACCTGTTTACCGCGAATATGACCTACTATCATCAATGGTCTATTATGCCCCGTATTGCAGGTTAAATCATCATTGGCGAAGGAGACTATTGGCATACAGTCCTCCTGCTCTTTACGCTCTACATTTTCCATTTCTATAAGCAACGTTTCTCTGACATCACGGTCAGATAGTGCCTGAATCAGGGTTTCTCGGAAATCTTCTGATAATTTTAATGCGTCATACACGCTTAATCGAGCTGGTATACCTTTCAAATGACTTATCACATCATAAGTCACTTTTCCTGTTTCATTCTTTTCTTCTTTCTTATCATTACCAAGATGATTCTTGGTAACCTCTGCTTTTGTTGGTTCAACTTTCTGTCTCGAGGGACTCGTCACCCTCCTTCCTGATCGCAATGTGATTACTGCGGCTTTGCTCGTAATCTTATGATGTTCTTTCCCTGTTCTCTCATGAATATCTTCTCGGGCAGTTAATACATTCACTATTACATTTGCATATCTGTCTTTTTCTTTTTTGATTATTATCTCACCTCTGTTTATTATTCTTTGTATTATGCATTTTAGTGTGAAACAATTTTCTATTGGGTGTCCTACCAAACAATGATAGCGACAGAAGTCTCTTTCTCTTGTTTTTGTTGCTTCTTCAGGGCATTTGGATGGAGGTAATTCTATCGTGTCAGCCTTCAACAACTGGTTCATCATAGGAACTATGTCTTTTTTGTCGAATGCAAACCTCTCATGAGAGTTAAGCGACCTGGGCCTTTTATCACCAAATCTGCCTTTAGGACGATTTGACTCTTCTTTTTGCTCCGTCTTCTTTCCTCTCATTTCCCTTGTATCCTGACTTCTCTTTTCATGATCGATAACATTTGCAATCAACCTATTGGGTCCTCTTCTAACCATTTCATAGTGAAATGCTGGCATTTTCCAGATCATCAATTTCAGAGCATGAGCTTTTGTGGCTAGATCACGGAAAGTCTTGATATCAACGTTGGTGAGACCAAATGCGATTCTTGTCTCCATAGAGTTCAAGCACATCTTCACTAGCTCTTTTTCTTCTGGCAATTGTTTGCAAGAAGCTCCTAATGTCTTCCACCTGTCTATTAATTTCTCTATGGGTTCCCCTTCTCTCTGTCGTACTGAGGCTAATTCTGTGATACTGATATCACGTTTTGACGAAAAGAAGTTTGACATAAAGGCGTCTTGCATCTGTTCCCAAGTTCGCATTGATCCCAGTGCCAAATTGGAGTACCATCGAAACGCCTTACCTGTCAAAGAGGAACCGAACAATCGAAGGTAGTATTGCGATACTGTAGCGAAGTTTCCCATGCTGGTAATGAAATGCATCAGATGTTCTTCTAGCAATCGATCTCCATTGAACTTCTGAAAATCATGCTGTTTGAAATTAACTAGAAAAGGAACATCTTCTACCTCTCTCGAATACGACATTCGATATCTGAATCAGCAAACATTCTCGCGTTCTCTTTCTATTCTTATGGCTTCTTCGACTACTTGTCGTACTTCCTCTTGAGTTATCGCTCTTGCTATGGGAGCGAACCCGAGTGATCCTACCCTTGGCGGCTGGGAGCCTTCGGGCTGCTGCTCTCATCCATTCATGGTACCCATCATTGGGGGAGCTGCCATCTAGGCCACATTGTGCGCGAGAGTTGCTAAAGCTTCCCGGAGATTTCTGCATTCTTCCATTCATGGTACCCATCAGTCATACGATCCTCTATGGTTGGCAGGTGTCCTTGACTTGTTCTGGCCATACACATGACGGCCTCTCCATTCCCCGATGAAGCTGTGGTTGGGGTAGAATGGGAATATATCGATGCAATAGGGCTTACAAAAAAGAGGAGTTTCGTTCGATTTTCCTGTACTTCCATAACAATCGATTGATTGGAGTGATGCGTGAGTTGGTGAGCTTGTCAGCAGTGACTTACACTTCTGTTATTTTGTCCATTGAATCCTTACAACAGGCAGGGCTGGGAATCGTATGATATCAATGGAGGAATAATTTTCCCCAGGTATATAGCTGGAGGAGCGAGCTCGAGGTTCTTTCTAGCTGGGTTTCGTGTTACTGGCCCCCTGGCTCTTCGTGGAGATGAATTCACCCTAGTGATTATTGCATTTCGAGTCCTCATTCTTCGAGATGCTACGACAATCCAGTCGTTATCACTTTCTTGTGTTGGTGGCGAAGCAAATATAACTCTGGCCATAACTTGGGGTTTGTCATTCTTTCTTGCGGAAGATTGGGCCTTACGATATGAGAGATGATTTGTTGCATATTCCACTACGAATCTGGTCGCAATGAAATAGAAATTCACCTTCTTTGTTTGGTTTGCCATTGATCGTAACTCGCAGTTTTGTCTTCTTACCTTCGGATAAGATATGAAATCACGATTAGTATTTGAATAATAAAACATTCTATCTTAGAGATGAAGGGGAGGATGTTCCCTTTGAGAGTTGCCATTTTGGCGCCGAAAGGATGCCAAATTATGACGAAAGTTCCCTTAACCTTCTCAATGTTATTCTTAAATAAGATGGATCCCCAGCAGAGTCGCCATTTTGTTTCGACAAGAAACAAATGCATTTGGTTTGGAAAATTGTCTTATTTAATCATAATATGTAAGACCCGATACCCTAGAAATCTGGTTTGTACACTGGATAGCCGTTGGTTGTAGGTCCATTGGCCCCGAGAATATTTTGACTTGATCATAATGTTGTTCTATTATCAAGCCGCAAGCCGTATGTTAACCCGATGTCCGAATGTTAAGATACAAACTTAAAATTAAACAATCTGAGAAATGACCATTATGTCCTTATTTTAGGTGGGGCTCTGCCAACATTGAGTTTTCAAATCCGTTAGGTCGGAGAGCCTAACCGTTGTGGTCATAGTCAAGTTACGGAGTTACTGGCGAAAACGGCATGTCAATAGGACACCCGGATTGTAAGTTACGCATCGATCTGTACATGTATATTTTGAGAAAATATACTCAAATGACCTTGATGTTTTTCAAATCATTGGAATACGTTAGTTTAAATCACTTAAATAACCTTTTGTTTATTACTACCATAAGTTTAAATTTCTCAAAATTAACACAATACATCCCATAACCCTCCATTTTAGCCAAAAGCCACTTTAAACCCATTTACAAACCCATAAATAGAAAAACCCTCTTTCAAACATTTCATTTTCCAGCACTCTACTAGTTGGGGAGAAGAAGAAGAAGAGGAAAAGGAGAAGAAGAAGAAGAAGAAGAAGAAGAAGAAGAAGAAGAGGAGGAGGTCGAGATCCAATCCTCTGCTCATTACAGGTGAGTGCATAGATTAGGAGCACTTATATGTGTAAGTTAAGGTTTCCTTTAAAACCATATCGCTGGATTTTCTGGTTTAAGGTTAGGTTTTCGCTGGATTTTCTATTTTCTGGTTCGGTTTTCGCTGAATTTTCAGTTAAGGTTAGAAGATTGCTGAACTTGTTGTTTTAAGGTGAAATCAGTACTGGATTTTCTGTTTAAGGGTTCGGTTCTTGCTAGAATTGCTGTTTAAGGGTTAGGTTATCGTTGGAATTGCTGTAGTAGGGCTAGGTTATCGCTGGAATTGCTGGATTTATTGCTGGAATTGTTGTATTAGGGTGAGGTTATCGCTGAATTTCATTTAGGGTCAGATTCTTGCTAGATTTATTATTGGAATTGATGTATTAGGGTTAGGTTATCGTTGCATTTTCAGTTAGGGTTCAATTATTGCTGAAATTTTTGTATTAAGGTTAGAATATTGCTGGATTTTCTTTTGGGTTATGTTCTCACTGGATTTAGGTTAGAATATTGTTGGATTTTCGTTTGGGTTATGTTCTCACTGGATTTAAGTTAGAATATTGTTGAATTTTCATTTGGGTTATGTTCTCACTGGATTTAGGTTAGAATATTGTTGGATTTTCGTTTGGATTATGTTCTCGCTGGATTTAGGTTAGAATATTGCTGGATTTTCGTTTGGGTTATATTTTCGCTGGATTTTTCTGAAGGTTATTGCTGTTTAATTAGTGAGATTATTAATGGAAGGTTGGATGATAGAGATAAGTTAGTTTTGTTTAAATTTATATAAATTGTTATCGGTTTCTCGCTGTCCCTTACAAAGTACACCCACTACCTGTTTGACAAATTGTCTCAAAGAAATATCCTTCATCCTTTTAATGTCGTTACTTCTTGAGAAAGAGCATGCTTGTAGCATGAAGTTTTATAGTAGAATAAATCCCGGATTGGAGTTAGATTGGCTAAGTCATGTGCATATCATATGCATGATTCCTAGTTGTTATATCATTGTATGCTTGAGAGTGAATATTCATCTCATGATATGGTGATCATAGTGGATTGTGGTGCGACACACGATGTGTCTATGATGAGTATGTAAATCATCTAGATACATGATGTGTTACATGAGATCCTTATGAGGAACTTAAATGTGGAACTTAAATGTATGAGGAGACCACATGAGGGAGGTTGTCCTATGCTTGCCTTGAAAACCATTACATATTGTGCTTGTATGTGGGCTTATGCATATGAACATACTTTGTTATAACTTGAGTTGGACACCACACCTGAAATGTGTAATTCGACAGGACATGATTAGAGGGTCCATGGGTGAAAGTCCCTAAACCCCGATTGGTACCATTGGGAGCGACCAATGCTTAAACCGGGTGGAAGAACAGAGCTAAAAATGCTTTGAAATACCAAAGTAGGCACGACTCCCACCGACGTGTGTCGATTGGTTGAGAGGTTTGACCTGACCTGCTTATGGGCAAGCAAACATAGGTTGTGTGTGACGAGCTCGTAAATTGTCCGCTATCATTTTGCCAGCGCGACTTATGATTTCTCGCTGTTAAGCAAATAGTGAGGTTCAACACAAGTGGGTTAGACTAGTTCGGCCCGTGAACTATGTAGTCCCACCTCTGTAGTTAACCACGGTGGAAAAGTCTATACAAGTGGGTTGTAACAGCCTGAATTTTTTCCAACCTGGAATAAGACGTCCTTAGGCAATGGGTCGATCCTAACTCCTTATTAGCCTGTCAAAACTCAATCCCAAAGTCTAAAACTGCTGTTGAACCCACTTCTTTCACAAACCCCATCCTTCACCACCTCGTTCTTTAAATCCTTCTAAATACTTTCACATTAGACACTATCTTAAAGTTTAGGTGATGAAGAACAATACTTAAACTAAACATTGCTACAAAAGACTGAGTACCACCTCGACCAGAAATCACTTAGGATTAAATCCTTTAAAAATTTGACAAAGTTAACCAAGTGCTAAACTAGAGTAGCCAAGAAATCCGCTTAATCCACTTTAAATACGATCTGCAAGACCCAAAACTTGTAGAATCATTAACGCTAAGTTAACCTAAAATATAGGATAAATTTCATTACCCGGCTGCTCTCGAGAGCATCCCGAAACTCCATATCTGATCTGGACCGCACGTCGGAAGTTCGAATAATTCGAGGTTAAGGACTTAGGACCGCCTCGCTGGGCTTGACAACCATCTCGGAAATCAAATCCAGATAGTGTCCCACGGCTGTTCGCTTGAGTCCGGAGCGAGAGAGTGTAAGAACACTTGTTTTCTTTACAAAATAAATATCTTGAATAGTAATCTGAGACTCGTCGCTTGCGGATCAATATTAAGCAACCAGACCGTCAGAATCTGACCAAATTACACCCTCGGATCAGGAAAAATTTCATAAACATTTACATGTACTCGGAATCTCCGATCGAGATCCATTGACCGTTGAACTGAAACTGGTCCGCCACGCGTGATCTGAGAACCCTACTGGAACGAAAACTTAATGGAACGTAGATCCGGTGTTAATGAGTTTAAGTCCGACCTTTGGCTCAAGGAGGCCTGCCAGAAGTCCTCCGTTGAGCTGAAACCAGCCCCATTTGGCTATAACCCAAGTATACCTTGACCTGGAGTCTATTTTAGAGACTTTTTAAACTATATAAAGACCTTAGAATCCTCTCTCTCATAGCCATACGAATTTGAGAGAAAACCTAGGAGAGAGAGAGAGAGAAAAGAGAGAGAAAGTGTGGGAGATGTGGGAGCATCTCCCTACCGCTGCTATACATGTTCAATCACTCCATTCTCATCACTTTCCTGGCGATTTCAGCTCTGTTTCTAGGTAAGAAACCCTAACCCTAAACTGATTTGGGGTTATTGAGGTTGTAGATTATGAAATAGCTAACCTATTTCATTCTATAGGTTGTCAAACTGCCGAATACGGAAGCTTAGCAATTCTATCGACTCCGTTTCGATTATACGATAAAAGGTGCGGACTTTAGGTGTAAAGGTTATGGTTTTCAACGCTTTCAATGTCAGATAATGATAGATTCATGATCTGCAAGCAATTGCACATGTACAAAGTGCTTTCTGTTTCCTGTTTCGATTAAAGATGTAGATTATGGAATTTTACATATTCTAGGTATTCGTAGAAAATACCGTATACGTATAAATTTTGAAAATTTATTTGACATGATTATTTGTTGTATGAATATACAATATATGGATAAAATACTTATTTGGCGAAAGGATTCGCCCAAATACATGTTTTACTAATATACACTATGTATGTAGAAATACTGTATTGTAGAAAGTACCGTATACATATATATTTTAGAGATGTGTTTGCCATGATTATTTGTTATATAACTATACTATATATGCGTAAAATATTTGCTTGGCGAAAGCACTCGCCCTAATATATGTTTGTTAACATACACTAAGTATGTTGAAATAGTGTATGTTAAGTGTTTGTGAAAATGCTTGTGTGAGTAAGTGTTTGGATGTTGATGCCTTAGGAGGGTGTTGAGATGGGATTCTCAACTACCTTAGAGACCTGTATGATTTCCTCCATGAGGTTGTTCACTTTAACCACTTACTTGTGAAATATAGGTGTTTGTATTCCTATTTATATAGTGCTTCATAACATGCTTATAACATGCTTTATAATATGTTTTATGATGTGCTTGATAACATGCTCAACTGATTGTATGATTTTAATTATGTAATGCGTATGTTTAAATTCATAATTACGTTGTATGATCCGTCATGGGTGATGGGGGAGTGGAGCAACGAGTGCGTGCAACAGCCCTGGCAGCCCTAAACGGATAGTACCGGACTTTGATTGTATGATTTGAATCTTGATCCATTATTGTTTTAACTATCGGTAATTGAATGTGATTGGGGCTATGATTATAGTCCAGGCAATCGGTAACGGGATGGAATTCGTGGCTGTGATTCATTTGCCACGTGAGATATGCTCGACGAACTCGAGTCGTACTTCGGTTGGCGATAATGGTTGGCCACACGAAGTGCTTATGCGCTTCATGTCGTTCAACTTGTTGTGCGCTCGAGCTAGCCAAGCTCGTCAAGTAACCCGATCTTTCTAATGTGTGTTCACCATGTTTGGACGCAACTGCTTGAACCTAGGGTACCAAACTTACCAATGAAATTCTGTTAACCATGGTACCTCGATCCGCTAAGACTCATGAGCTAGGCATGGTGGTATGGGACACCGTGGTCGAGTTGTCGGCCTACGCTAGGGCCACGTGCCTCCCCATAGTGACTAGTGAGCAACCAGACTCGTGAGCCGATTATGGTGGTATGGGACACTATATTCGAGCTGTCGACACCTACGGCGAGAGTCGAATACGGTGAGACATGTATTCGTGCTAACAGGCGATGAGTCCTTCGTAGTGTCTTCGAGTATACTCTTAGGTCTGTGATTAGCGACGAGCCCTTCACAGCAACTAGAGCATGAGTTGGGCCGTACTGATGAGACCTGTATTCGAGCTGACGACCAGCGATTGAGCCGAGTATGGTGAGACCTGTATTCGAGCTGACGGCCAGCAATTGAGCCGCATACGATGAGATCTGTATCCGTGCTGACGGGTGACGAGCCCTTTGTGATGCCTTCGCGATGCCTCTCAAACCATAATATCGTATGAGATTATCTAGGAGTGACGACCCTGGAATGGATCATGTTTAGGAATGATACAAGGGAGGTACCTTAGTTTCCCAATCTTCTTTGTTTGAAATGGACTAATAACAACTCGGTAATCATGCTCATCATAGCATTGCATGTGCCCAGTAGATGTGGGGCACCGAGGGATGAATGCATGCTGCGACGTAAGTAAGATGGTGTCGCCGAGGGTGGTTTGGCAAGGGCATACATCATGACTGCATTCATACTTGCATTAATAAGAGTATTTAAAATTGTTTGATTGTACTGCTTTATCATTACTTCTTGACTGAATTGATAACATGTTAACCTATGCTTCTTGTTCCACTTGAGTTGATCACTCACTCCCACGTTACGGGAAGGTGTTATACACACCAACCAGATTTGTTGAGTTTCAGGTGATGGCAATGCTTATGAAGCAGAGCCGGACTACCACTATGATGTTGAGGAGGAGTTCTCCTATCTGTATCTCTCTGGCAGGTCTATGAAGACCTGGTAATGTATTGACGGAGCTATAGTACTTGGGATAGAAGATATTACACTTCCTCACATTTGGTAAATTTTAGAATTGTACTTATAATTATTTAACCTAGTAACTTTATCACACTCTAGAGACTCACCACAGTTTTTATATTTTATATGTCTATTACAGTCTTTCGCTTGCAATTTAACTGTCTTTGGAGTATGATATGTTGTTTTGGCTTAATCTCACTCATGTTCAAAGCATGAATACAGTCAACATTCAATCATCATTCATTTTGTTGCGTAAGTGATGTTCTGGAACTCGGGAGTTGAGTTTATGCTCGACCCCCCGATTTTCGGGATGTTACATGGGTAGAAGTCCCACCTCTATTTTAGACTTTGGTGATCAAATTGGGAAATATGGAAGGTTGTGGAACTGTTGAAAGAGTGTGTATGTTATAAGTGAGTAGAAGTTCCACCCCTGTATATCCAAATAAAATATTGAAAAAAAAAGATTTGGAAGCTTGTGCATTTGTGTGCATAAATGAGCATGACATGAAACATGCATTTTCACAGCACACATGCACTCACTGGGCATAGTAGCTCAAGCTTTCCTTTCTATTTATTGCAGGTGAGAGTACGGAGCTGCAGGAATAGAGGCTACAGACGTCCTTTTTGTTTTGTACATATTGGTGTGTATTTTTTTGTTTGTAATACCCTGCATATGTACATCAGGTATAGTAAATATGACGTGGTTTATGTTTTGGTTTTGTCCTGAGGTACTCAGTTGTACACAGTAATATATATTGCATATGATCAAATTTTGAGAAATGCAACGTGTTTATTTGTTTTACTTTCAGAAATCCTCCTTGTGGAGCCCCGCTTATGGGACTTAGTATGTGTTACTTGAAAGTCCTAAGAATCGGAGTTCTACGGAGGCTGTCAACCAAAATCTGGTGTATAGTAATCATGGATTACCAGCACTAGATTTAGGGTCGTGACAGAAAATGGTATCAGCGCATGATCTGGGAAATCTCTGCATAAATCATATAATGTATTTACTTTATGTTGTTGTGTTAGAATTGTTAGGTCCATGTTGTGTTAGAGTTGTTAGGTTCATGCTTTGCGAAGTAGAGGAGTTGTATGGTTATTTATTATGGTGTATATTATATAAGTTTACTGTTCTTCTTAGGCTAATTCGGTGTTTTATCTAGGATGCCGCCTAGAAAGAAACCTATTCAGACTCCTCCAGTGCAATCCAAGTCTAAGTCAAAATCTACTTCAAAATATGTTTCAGATCCAGCCATACCTATTCTTGCAACACAACTTCAACAACTGTTGCAAACTATGTCAACTATAACGGGTAATCGAAAGCAACGAGCTAGTTCTACTCCTGAGACATCAGCGCAGGAGCGGGCCAGTGCTCTTTTTATGGAGTTTACCTTAGCGACTTATCAATTATAAGGAGAGGCAGAACAATGGTGGAAGTCAGTTGTTCGTTCAGATCCAAAATTTGTGTGGACATGGGAAGCGTTTAAAGACCAGTTCGATCGTAAGTTTTTCCCCGTAGCTGTTCGTCGTCAGAAAGCACATGAATTTGATTCTTTGGTTCAGGGTGAGATGTCTGTTGCTGACATGAGGCTCATTTTATAGAATTATCTCATTTTGCTCCACATTTAGTAGCCGATAATGATTTGAATGAGAGGAAATTTGAGGATGGTTTACATCCTAGTTTGCGATCTCGAGTGAGAGGGTTTGAGTTGTCAACTCTTGAGGGAGTAGTAGCGAAGGCACAAATTTTTGAGTCTGATTGGAACCAACAACAAAGTATGCATCCATCTACTTCTAATCAGCAAAGGAAGAAGAGATTTATGTCAGAGAGTGGTAGTTTTCAGCCCTTTTTATCCCCAAAAAGGCCTACAGTGAGATATGATAATGCAGCCAGACCTGATGTAAGACCCCTAGTATCACCATCTGTTCCTCAATGACAGGTTTTAGCCAGACCTAATATCAGATCCCCAGTATTATCATCTGTTCCTCGGCAGTTTTTATCATCCTGGGCGACGGTTTTGGGAGCTGTTATAATTGTGGTGTATAGGGCAACAGTAAAAAGGATTGTCCCAATCCGCAGAAACAGCAGTCAGGTCCACCACCTAGACATCAGCAGCCCCAGTAGCAAAGGCCACCATATAGGACACAGTATAGGCCTCAACAACAACCGTCTCAACAGCAGTCACAGCGGCAGCAAGGTAAACAACCCTTACCTCTACAGACGCAACCTCATGTTTATGCAATCTAGAAGAGAGATGCTCAGACTAAGGGAGGAGTCATAGAAGGTATCCTTGTAGTATCATCCCTTTTTGCACGTGTACTTTTTTATTCTGGCGCATCACATTCATTTATAGCAGATAGTTTTTGTCAGTCGTTGGAATTGCCAAGAATATCGATGACCAAGGGATTAGAGCTCTTGACTCCTTTAGGGAAAAGAATGGTGTTGAGTTCAATATGTCAGGACTGTCCTGTTTACATAGCAGAGTATGCCCTTCCAATTGATTGTTATGTGTTGGAGTTGTTAGAGTATGATGTGATTTTGGGAATGGACTGGTTATCTAAGTACCATGCAGTGTTGGACTGTACCGCTAAGACAGTCACCTTTTTTATACCTGACCATCCTCGATTTCAGTTTGTGGCTGATCTTAAAGATAAGTTTATAGAGACTTTGATGTCCTGTATTCATAACGAGTCCAAAAGTGTATGTGTTGAACAGTTTTAGTAGGATCGTCCAAAATGAATGTGTATGTGTTGAACAGGGTTCCTAGATTCCATTTAGTCGTATCATTGTGACATAATGATTATGAATGGACACATCCATTGGTAACGGGGTATCCTAGATTCCATTTAGTCGTGTTATACATTGTGAACATACATGATCAGCCGGCTAGTGGACTAATTTGATTGATCTGAGAAAACCACGACACAACTGGGTAGTGGACTAACGGTTATGAATGGACACATCTAGAATACCCATTGGTAACGGGGTATCCTAGATTCCATTTAGTCGTGTTATACATTGTGAACATACATGATCAGCCGGCTAGTGGACTAATTTGATCCAATGGACACATCTAGAATACCCATTGGTAACGGGGTATCCTAGATTCCATTTAGTCGTGTTATACATTGTGAACATACATGATCAGCCGGCTAGTGGACTAATTTGATTGACTTGGGAGAACCACGACCTGTCGGTCCACTCTTGTTGGTCGTCGAACCAAAGTCGATTGAACAAGCCTGGGTGGCCACCCTAACTCAGGCCACCCATTGATTTGGGCGATTTACAGACTAACCCAACATCGTAGAAATTCTAAGCATCACTATGCACGAAACACTACATCATGTGATTATAGCATATATACTACTATGCAATGACCTATGCATTTCATAGAATACTATGTTCACTAAGGCATTCAATCAAACATGTGAACATCAATGGAACAACACATCTACTTAGGCATTTTATCAAACATGTGGGCATCAACAAAATAACACATTTAGTTGGGCATTCAATCAAGCATATGAGAATCCATGAAACAACACATTCAATCACCTAGACATTTTATCAAACACGTAAACATCCATATGCAACCAATAACATATATTATAGAAAAAAAATCAAAATGTCAACATATTAGCATGCACAAATTCATCTACAAGCATTTAATCATTAACTGAGACCTCAAGGGTCGATAAATGGAAACATAGAAATAATGGTCCACACCTTAAGAAGGAATATCCAATTTTGAGCTCCTAGTGTTAAGGATTTGGAAAAAATCACAAATTCCTATATAAACAACTAGAACTACATGAGATTTATGTAATTCATTTTTTAAAAAAAAACCTAGGTTAAGAAGTAGGATTTGTTTCTTACCTCCCAATCGCAAGTAAGGTAGATTCGATGGAGGAAAATGATCGAGGCTAGGGCCTTGGTTGGAGGAGATCAATGAAAGGAAGCACCAAAACCTCTCACTCCTACTCTCACTCTTCTTCTCTTCTTGTTTCTCCCTTTCTTTCTCTCTTTCTCTCCCTTGGAGGATGTAAATTCGTATGGAGGGATGGGGTGCCCAAATGAGGCCCTTATATAGTGCCAGATTTGGTGTAAATGGCCACAATGGTTTGGTTTTTACTATACTAGCCCTATGGGAGGGTTTTTCTAACTTCTATGGCCCATTATGGGGTGTACATGTCGATATACACTGTAGAATAGTTAGCCCTAATGATGACCTACGTATGGATATGATCGGCCCGCCATTTGGATGTGTCAATAAATGGATATAATTAGAAGTCTATTTAACGGTCACTGATGGTCAATCGAGGCCGCGACTATACGGATATGAGTAGAAAAATATCATTAATCGGTACTCCAATTTTAGTTGTGGATTGACGATTCGAAAGCCACAACTTCACGAAAGAGTGGAATGTCTATTTCACTTAAGTTTGAGATTTCGGCCTAGGGGATTCACACATTGCAAGCACTTAGCTTTTGGCCCAAGTTGAGCCGTTTTAGGCACTTTCTTAGTTCGTCACCCGCGATGGACGTCAAGCCCAGTGAGTCGGACATTATTCTATAATTTTGGAACTAGTGGTCCACTAACGAAAAGTCTAGAGCTTGTTCGGGATATTGGGGCATTTCTGGAATAAATTAGGTATCAAGATTTCTTGTGCACAATTATTAGGATTTGGATTAGCTAAGTTCATAGTGTGACCTATTCGCAACCAGTGAAAATAAAGATTCAATTATAATCACTCTAAATCGTTGGTTCTTAGGCTAAAAGGATACTGACTCAGTTTAGTTTGTTAATTAAGATCCGACCCTTAGTTGTCACAACTTTTGGCATGTCTTTATTTAGTTACGGTCATTTCAATTAGTCAGTGATAGGTCGGCTAGAATTGGACCCTACGTGAATGAATCCCGAGGCTAAGCTCGATGTTTAAATGATCGGGCGGATTCGTTGGTCTTCTACAGTCAATCAATCCTATTTGTACGGTTCTTTATCGGTTTCAGCGGCGTATAAGCCCATCTCGAGTGTCGAGGGTCAGTAAGTGATGACTTGGCTAGTTATAAAAAAGAAAATTTATGGATTTTTGGAAAGTTCAAAATAGCAAAAATTCGGGATGTTACAATCTACCCCCCTTAAAAACAATTTCGTCCCCGAAATTGCCTAAGGGTAATAAGTAAAGATTTTATTATTTCATTTGCCTAATTTTTATCGATTTCAAGTTTATATGGGTGGTAGGGTGTATACTATCTATGTTAGTCTGGCTCATTTTAGTCTACCCCCCTTAAAACTTTTTCACCCTGATAGTTTACTACAATTTATTTATTTATCTATTTATTTTTAAAAATTTGGATTCATGATGACAATTCCCCTCTATCTAAAGTAAAAATATTTATTTTCAATGTTCGACCAACATGGAGAGACGGTTGTAGTGGGCTTGAATCCGATACATCGATCATTTACCTGACCAGGGTAGAAGGCTCATTGTATTCCTTCTTAATCTCAGTGGATCCTGGGCTTCTGCTCGGTCAAAGCAGTGAGTCCATTGGTAGTTGCCCAGGATTAAGAATTGGGTCAAGCCGTGAATGCTTCGCAGGTGTATAGCTCCCTAATTTCGTAGTCTGATCAATCTAAATGTTTAGGGAATGTCCATCATTGAAAATTTTAAATCTCCTATTTATAAGGTTGTCATTTGGGTCTTGGTCTAAGAGAGTTCTGGTTTTAATTTTTGTCCAAAGTAGGGGTTAATAAATATCTCAATATGCCTATGGTCAAAGGTCATCCTAAAAAGGGTTTCTAATGGCATAAAATTATATATATATATATATATATATTGTCATTTCGATCTTATAGCTACTAGGTTATGAGCAACTGCACTTCAGTTTTGTTAACTTCGAGAGATAAGAAAGAATCGAAAGTTCTAAGGTATTCTAGAGGTTTGGAGTGTTAATAACGCTAATAAGGACGCAGGAAGTGAAAGATGAAGAATATCATCTTCTCGATGTTGTTTGAACCTTGAGTTCATAAGAATACTCAAAATATTTTTTACTATAGTCCGCCTCTAACACGAGCTTACGGAGTATTAAACTATGAAACTCAATCCTACTCAAGGATCCTAATTTAATTGCATAAAAACAACTTAAACATATATATATATATAT
Organism: Magnolia changhungtana; assembly: GCA_030180095.1. Taxonomy (NCBI): domain Eukaryota; kingdom Viridiplantae; phylum Streptophyta; class Magnoliopsida; order Magnoliales; family Magnoliaceae; genus Magnolia; species Magnolia changhungtana. The sequence continues at coordinate 5,078,161 of JASAUF010000626.1, read as the reverse complement.
ATAATCAAATTAATCACAGGATGATTCTTAGTACAATTATAAATAATTCCTAAATAGGCATCAAATACTAAACCTTAATATGAAAAGACATGACTAGACTATTGACAATCTCGAAGTTGCAGAAATTTCTGATTTCAACCCTTCTATTATTTGTAACATATTCGTCATTTTTTGTTACTATATTATTTTTATAATTTTTATAGCAGTCCATCATTAAGATTTCTTTTATTTTTACAAATTTTCATCTCATTTGAAGTTTTATAAAAATTATAAAATAAAATAAAAATAAAAATAAAATTCGCAAGTAACGGTTGTCCTAAAACCAGCTATTTTCCATTTGCTTCTAAAATACCTCTACCGCTTGTGGCGTTTTTCATACTTAAAGTAACTAAATTATTTTTAAAATTTTTATAGTGGGTTATTGGTAAGTTTAATCTCATATTATAAAATTTCATCTAGCTTCGAGTTGTATAAAATTTATTAAAATTCTAGAAGTGACAGTTGTTTGAAACTAACGAATTTTTATATGATTGTGAAATGTCTCTATTCCTGGTAACAATTTTTTAATATACTTTTAATACTTTGAATATTTTTAAAATTTTTATAATGATTCACCACTAAGTTTAAATTCATATCACAAAATTTAACTTCATTTAAAATTGTAGAAAAATTATTAAAATTCTAGAAGTAACAGCTGTCCAAAACTAACGATTTTTGGACAGCTGTCAAAGCATCCTAGATTTAACTATATTAAAATTTTTATTTTATTTTTTATTTATTTTTATATGAAACTAGACTTATCAAGCTTCAATCTAATTTTTGAATCACCTAAATCGGAGTTATATTGAGGGAGATATGACTTTTTGAAGTTAGTAAAAAAGAATAGAAATTTATAGAAAATTCCAACGGGGGTCCGCCGAAATCTGGTGCACCGGCAGTGCGCCGCCATCATGGCGGTTCCGCCACACTCCTCTGGAGCTGGCAGTGGCGCGCCGCCAATTTGGCGATGGCACCACCACCCTCTGTGGTGTTTGGTAGTGGCTCTACCACTTGATATTTGAAAATTGGTGTATCTCTCAATCCAGAATGAGTTATTCGACGTGCAATATATGATTTTGGGGTAGGAGAAGCTAAGCTATCCAAATAACTTAGTTATTTTGTAAAATTCTATAAGGTTAAGGGTCAAAAATATATTTTATTTATATTTTTACTATTTATAATAAATTTTAGTTTAATTATAGTTCTTTATCCTTTAAGCTTTAGGATTTATGTCTAATATGAAAGTACTCAAAAAGATTTGAAGAATAAGGTGGTGGAAGGTGAAATTTCTCTGAAGAAGATGGGTTGGAAGGGGGATTTGAGTCTTAGGGATTGAGTTTTGAGAGCTTTGGAAGAGAATGGGATGATGATTTGAGAGTGAAAAGGGTACAAAGGACTAGAAATGGGGCATAAATGAAGTAGAAATGGCCCTAGGTGAAGTCCCTAGGGTTTCTATGTGATTTATGAGAGCAAATAGGGGGTCCCTTCTATATCTGAACCCTAGGCTAAGACTGCAGTGTTCAAATTAGCCGGATGGCTTGGTCCTAGGGTCCTTTAACGTCCCTAAGTTCAATCGTTCCCTCCTAAGTCGATAAGGCATTATAATCCATTGCCCAAGGCTCAGCTTAACCCGAACCATGCTCTGATACCAACTGTAATGCCCCAGATTTTCAGGGGCCGAGCGGGAACTTGGCTCCCGAATTCCTGGATGCCATGTGTGCCATAATGGGCTTCAGACTTTAATTACATTTGGATGATTTCATAAGCAATGGAGAGTTTAACAGGGCATGAAGCATAAATAAATCATAAAGTATAATCAAATGCCACTAAATGTAAAAATATCCAAACCACAAATCTAAAAATATCCAAACAGGGAACTAGTCTCACCCATATATATGTCCCCAAAGTGACTAGGGCCCTAGCCCAATCCCTGCGGTCACCAAGCTCAGTCTAAAAAGATCTGGTAGTGCACTCGCTCCTCCTCGTCGTCCATGCCGGCATCCTCCAGCGCATCCAGCTCCATCAACCCTGCATTTATAATGTGTTCTAGTTAGTGTTTTAGAACACCATCCCAGGTGAGAGTGAGTAGCTAACTCAGTGGTTCCATTAGTTCTAAGTTACACATGTTATCAACCCAATCAGCACAGGTAATGATAAAAATAAGAAATCAAATATTTTCTAAATACTCTTGTTAAATGTGCATATGAATATATGACATGATGCATGCCCTTTCCAAACAACACTGCCTCACACGCGACTCTGACCAGTTGTTTCACAAATGACAACACTTCCTCATCACGCAACAACCACGTCTGTTCGCCACTTTCTAAGCTAATGCAATGTAGTGACAATCATGTTAGCCGAGTAATTATTAAGTTCAATTCATCCAACATATTGGCGAAGCTAGGATACCGACGTTATATCACGAGTCCTTATCCAGATCACGTAGATCATTGCCGCATGTAGTAGCTTCTTACCAATATCCCTTGATCTAGATTTAGGTACCACTCATTTATATCACAAATCAATAATTTCAAAGATACGATATAGTACCTAAACGTATAAAGATCAACCCAGTATGGGTCGTCACCCAAACCGAGTATGATCACTTAGTTCTGAGGTTGTAACAGCTCACAACACACTGCCCCGGCCGACTGGAGCGCTATTTTCGAAGCCCGACCGATCCCACACATGGACCCGGATGACAATCCACGCTCGAACCACAGCATGGATGAACAGTGGCCAGGGTGTTGCAGAGGTGTGGGCTTATCACATTAAACCAAATCAATACAAAGGAAAAGGCTCGTCACCCAATTCCATTCATGCCCGGTCATTCGAACGGTACTCTGATACAGAACCATCGGATGGGTAATTTGATGGGGGTCATTCGAACAATGGTCTATCACCTCCATCAGTGCTCACTGGTCACTATGAGGAGACTCATCACCCCAGCATAGGCCGACAGCTCGGACAATATGTCCTATACCACCATACCCGAATCATGAGTCTTAGTTGCTCACTGGTCACTATGGAGAGGCTCGTCACCCCAGCTGTAATGCCCCAGATTTTTTGTCAACCTGGGGTTAGACGTCCTTGGGTAATGAGTCGATCATAACACCTTAATTAACTTCTCAGACACTAATCCTAAAGTTTAAATGATGAAGAATAATAATAACATTAAAATTTACTATAAATAGTGAATACATAAATAAATTGGGTTTTTTACCATTAACCTTTTGGAATATCATGAAATAAGTAGGTGATTTGGATAGAGCAGCTCCTTCTACCTCAAAATCATATATATCATGTTAAATAACTCATTTCAGTTTGTAAAATACACTCATTTTAAATATTTGGTGGCAAAACCACATCAAACAGAATCGGGGGCCCAAACGACGCAAATCGGAGGGATCCGAAGTAAGTCCTACGCACATCCGGTGTCCTAGGGGGGATGGCATCCCCGAATTGGGGAGGCATCTCCCAACTGCCCAGCAACTGGGGATGGCATCCCCGAATCGGGGCTGCATCCCCGGCCAGTGGGCCGAGCGGGCCGGGCGGCCCGTTTGCTGCCCCGTTTTCTATAATTTTTCATCTGACTTTGAAAAGTCATATATCCCTCGTTATAGCTCTGATTTAGGTGATTCAAAAGCCCGATTGAAGCTCAATGAGTCTAGTATAATATAAAAATAAGTGAAAAATATAATAAAAATCTTAATATAGTTAAATATAGGTCGTCGTGACAACTATCTGAAAATCATTAGTTTGGATAGCTACTTCTTCTGGAATTTTTAAAATTTTTTCTACAACACGAAATATAATGAAATTTGGTAGAGATGAAGTAGACTTGATGATGAACTACTAAAAAAATAATTAAAATTATATACTAACTAAAATTGTCAACAATGGGCATAGGACTGCCCTAGGACCATATTCTATCGTAATTAGGGCATAATTTAGTTAAGTAATAAACTGAACAATCAATAGAATTAGCTTGAACCACTTTAAATACGAACTGCAAGACTCAAAACTTACAGAATCATTAATGCTATATTACCTAAAAATGTAAGATCAATCTCAAAACCCAGTTGCTCTCGGGAGCGGCTTGAAACTCTGTTTCGGACCTGGACCGCATGTCGATAGTCCGATGACCACGAAACTATACGATTAGACCACCTTACTGGACTTAACAACCATCTTGAAAATTAAATCCAGATAGTGTCCAAAAATGCACAACTTGAGCTCAGAGCGAAGTGCGTGGGAAACGTGAATAACTTTAGAAAATGAACTCAGATTTAAGTAAACTGGGCCGTTCACTTACGGGCCAAATCTAAGTTTTTAGACCATCAGAATCTGACCCAAATACACCCTCGAATTAGTGAAAATTTCATACACATGTCAATGTACTTGTGGCCCTGATCGAGTGGCGGTGACTGTTGAACTGAAACTAGTCCGCCACGGTCGATCCATAAATCCGATCGAACCGAAACCTTAACTCGACCTAGATCCAATGTTAGGGAGCTTAAGTCTGACTACACGCAGAAAAGGAGCCACTAGAAGTACTTCGTTGGACCGAAACTGTCGCCCTTTGACTATAACCTAAGTATACCTTGGCCCTGGGGCCATTCTCATCAGTTCTGGGCCTATATAAGAGCTTTAAACCCTCTCTCTCATTCCATACGAATTTGCAACCCTAGAGAGAGAAAGAGAGGAAAAGAGAGAGAAAGTGTGAGAGAAAGTGGGAGATCGTTCCTAGGATTCGATCCTGACGCTCCATGTGCTTAACCGCCATTCCTGTATCACTACATGGGCGATTCTGATTCTGTTCTTAGGTAAAAAAACCTAACCCTAACCTATTTTAGGGTTTCAAATAGTGTAAGTGATTAAATAACTAACATATTTCATATTGTAGGTTGCCATTGTGCCGTAGACAAAGACTCGGTATACAAACTGAGTTCTATACTTGTTTATCGGCGAAAGGTGCGGACTATAGATGTTTAGGTTATGGTTTTCAAGGCTTTCAATGTCAGTAATGATTTATGACTAGCTTGATTGCTATCACATGTGTTTAGATATGAGGGTTTCTGTGTATTATGTATATATATAAACTATGTTGGTTTAAAATGCATTCCATGTGTTTGTTGAATGTGTGAATGAGTATGGAATTGTGATGTATGCTTGCCATGTTTATTAACTGAGAATTCATGATTGTTGTACGTATGATGAACCCTTGTAAAGGGATTTGCTATAATACCTGTTATAACTACCTTACCACATGTATATGATATGCGTAGCCTAAGTGTTTGATGAAATGCTTGAATGTAAAAATGCTTATTTAAATGCATGTAATGAGGGTGTTGAGATAGGATTCTCAATCCCCTTAACTAGGGTTACAGTATCCTTTATATAACCTATCTTGCTACTATGTGCTATATAGATGAAATGTCTATGTATAATAATATGTGTAGTATGTGTTTGTTAAATTGCTCAAGTAAGATCTATATCTGATTTCAGTTGTCACATGCTGTTTTGGATTACTATATGTGAATGCTGTTGTTTGGAATGTGTTTGGGGCTATGTTGTAGTCCAGACAATTAGTAATGATTTACGACCAGTGGCTAAACTGTTTTAGCTATGACAGATGCGTTCGACGAATCCGAGTCATACGTTGCTTGACGACCATGGTTAGGCCACGCGGAAGGCTTATGCACTCCATGTCAATCAAGTTTACATGTGCTCGTACCAGTCGAGCTTGTCAAGTAACCCGATTGGCCCAATGTATGTTCACCATGTATGGACGCTATTGCTTGAACCTAAGGTACCAAACTTACCAGTGAAAAGCACGTTTAACCTTGGTACCACTATCTGCTAAAACTCATGAGTCAGGCATGGTGGTATGGGACACCGTGGTCGAGCTGTCGGCCTACACTAGGGCAACGAGCTTCCCCGTAGTGACCAGTGAGCAACCTAAACTTGTAAGCCGAATACGGTGGTATTTGACACTATATTCGAGTTATCAGCCTACACTGGCGCAGCCTGGCTATGGTCCCCAGTCGGGTTGGTTACGAGCCTTCAAAAATAGACTGTCAGTTGGTAGGGTGTTGGTGGAGTGACCCTCGAGTATGAAATAGGCCTACCCCGGCGCAGCCTAGCTGTGGTCCCCAGTTGGGTTGGTGACAAGCCTTCGAAAATATACTGTCAGTTGGTAGGGCGTTGGTGGAGTGACCTCGAGTGTGAACTAAGTCTACGTTGATGGTGACGAGCCTCTCATAATAACCACTAGTATAAACTCACAAACTTGCATATCGTATATGACTAACTAGGATTGACGACCCTAGATGGATCATTGTTTGGGTTAATGACAAAAAGGGAGGTACCTTAGCTTCCTGAACCTGCTGTGTAAATAAGTCTAATTAAGAACTTGGCTAATCACGTACATGTACCACATTTGCATGTGCCTTTGGCGTTAGTGTTGAGCACAAAGGAAAGGGTGCATGCCGCGATCGTAAGATATTGTCGTAAGAAGGAGTGCAGGCGAGGGCATGCATCATTATTACATATCATCCTTATATTAATCAGAGTACTTAGGAATGCTTGTTGTATTGCTTTATCATTACTGCTTGACCGAATTGATAATATGTTAACCTTTGCTTTATAGCTCCACTGAGTTGATCACTCACTCCCACGTTCTAGGACGGTGTTTTAAACACCAACCAGACCCTGTTGTAGTTGCAGATGATGGTGATGCTTACGAAGTAGAACCGGACTATATGATGATGAGGAGTTCTCCTATATGCAGCTATCAGGTGGGTCTATATAGACCATGTTCTGATAGACGGGGTTACAAGGATGCTGATTAGATGCCATTACACTTGTTATTCTGCACTTTAGGAACACCCATGTATATTCATTTTGTTCAGTTTGGAGTATACATGTATATATTTAACCTGGTAACATGTTTGCACTCTAGAGGCTTACAACAGTTTATATATCTTATACATCTATCATTGTCTTCTGCTTGCGTAATTTAACTATCTCTGGAGTATGATATGTTGTTTTGGTATAATGTCATTCATGGTTAAGACACTAATACAGACAACATTTAATCATCATTTTCTATGTTGCATAAGTGATGTGTTGAAACTCGGGAGTTGGGCTTCTGCTCAACCCCCGATTTTCAAGGTGTTACACCAGCGTAGGCCAACAGCTTGGACACGGTGTCCCATACCACCATGCCCGGCTCATAAGTCTTAGTATGATCGTATCACATTAACAGTTATGAATGGACACATCCATTGGGAACGGGGTATCCTAGATTCCATTTAGTCGTGTCATACATTGTGAATATACATGATCAGCCGGCTAGTGGACTAATTTGATTGACCTGGGAGAACCACGACACAACCGGCATCGGGTGCAAGCAGCCCATGTAGTCCAACTACTGTTGGTCGTCCGTGTTCAACCAAAGTTGATCGAATAAGCCTAGGGTGGCCGTCCTAACTCGGGCCACTCGTTGATTTGGGCGATCTACCGACTAACCCAACATCATAGAAATTCTAAGCATCACTATGAACTAAACACTACATCATGTGATTATAGCATACATACTACTATGCAACGACCTATGCATTTCATCGAACATGTAAGCATACATAGGATACTATGTTTACTAAGGCATTCAATCAAACATGTGAGCATCAATGGAACAACACATCTACTTAGGCATTTTATCAAACATGCGGGCATCAACAAAATAACACATTTAGTTGGGCATTTAATCAAGCATATGAGCGTCCATGAAACAACACATTCAATCACCTAGACATTTTATCAAACACGTAAACATCCATATGCAACTAATAACATATATTATAGAAAAAAAATCAAAATGCCAACATATTAGCATGCACAAATTCATCTACAAGCATTTAATCATTAACTGAGACCTCAAGGGTCGATAAATGAAAACGTAGATATAATGGTCCATACCTTAAGAAGGAATATCCAATTTTGAGCTCCTAGTGTTAAGGATTTGGGGAAAATCACAAATTCCTATATAAACACCAAGAACGACATGAGATTTATACAATTCATTTTAAAAAAACTTAGGTTAAGAAGTAAGATTTGTTTCTTACCTCCCACTCGCAAGTAGGGTGGATTCGATGGAGGAAAATGATCGAGGCTAGGGCCTTGGTTGGAGGAGATCGATGAAAGGAAGCACTAAAACCTCCCACTCCTACTCTCACTCTTCTTCTCTTCTTCTTTCTCCCTCTCTTTCTCTCTTTCTCTCCCTTGGAGGATGTAAATTCTTATGGAGGGATGAGGTGCTCAAATGAGGCCCTTATATAGTGCCAGATTTGGTGTAAATGGCCCCAATAGTTTGGTTTTTACTATACTAGCCCTATGGGAGGGTTTTTCTAACCTCTAGGGCCCATTACGGGGTGTACATGTTGATATACACCGTAGGATAGTTAGCTCTAATAATGATCTACGTATAGATATGATCGGCCCGCCATTTGGATGTGTCTATCAACCGATATGATTAGAAGTCTGTTTAACGGTCACCGATGGTCGATCAGGGCCACGACTATACGGATATGAGTAGGAAAATATCATTAATCGGTACTCCAATTTAGTTATGGATTGACGGTCCAAAAGCTACAAATTCATGAAAGAGCGGAATGTCTATTTCACTTAAGTTTCAGATTTCAACCTATGAGATTCATGTGTTGCAAGCACTTAGCTTTCGGCCCAAGTTGAGCCGTTTTATGCACTTTCTTGATTCGCCACCCGCAATGGACGTCAATCCTAGTGAGACGGACATTATTCTATAATTTTGGAACTAGTGGCCTACTAACGAGAGGTCTAGAGCTTATTCTGGAAATTGGGGCATTTCTGGAATGAATTAGGTATCAAAATTTTTTGTGCGCAATTATTAAGATTTTGATTAGCTAAGTTCATAGCATGACCTATTCGCAACCAGTGGACATGAATATTTTATTATAATCACTCTAAACCGTCGGTTCTTAGGCTAAAAGGATACTGACTCAGTTTAGTTTGTTAATTAAGATCCCACCCATAGTTGTCACAACTTTTGGCATGTCTTTATTTAGTTACGGTCATCTCAATTAGTCAGTGATAGGTCGGCTAAAATTGGACCCTACGTAAACAAATCCTGAGGCTAAGCTCGATGTTTAAGTGATCGGACGAATTCGTTGGTCTTCTACGGTTGATCATTCCTATTTGTATGGTTCTTTATCGGTACCAGCCACGTATAAGCCCATCTCGAGTATCGAGGGTCAGTAAGTGATGATGTGGGTAGTTTAAAAAAAAAATTATAGATTTTTGGTGTCACGCCCCAAACTCGAAAAATGGGCTCACAAAATTTCCGATCACCGAATCCAATGCCGACAGCCTCCGTAGTGCCACATTCTCGACTCACAACGCCCATACACCGGATTCCGATCTTAGGATCCTACAAGGAGGATTTTCAGTATGAATTTTTTTTTGTAATGTAGCATAACCACAAGCATAACCAAGTCACAAAACAGGAATACCACATATCCACTATATCAAAAACTTCGAGTACAATGCAGAAAGGGAAATACAATATGAAGATATCAAAGGAAACTCCAAAAGCTCCAAAAGACTGCTGCACGCTCCGAGCTCAATGCAGCTGCAACCTAACGCCACCTGCACGCATCTATCATGCATAAGCTTACAAAAGCTTAGAGGGTAGTGAAAGTGTGTGTAAGGTGAGTGCCAGGTATACAATATCAGAGTAATGCGGAAATATGCGGTAAGTCCATGGATGTTATCGGTTGTACCAAAGCTATGTGATGCAAGGCATGAATGTTATTGGTCATACCAAGGCCATGCGATGCGAGGCCTATGTAGCCAAATGTCATATGCAAAATGCAAAGCAAGCTTACCAGTACTCATCAAGTACACATATCAGTACAGTTCCTCTCTGGATATCACCGGGGTCTAATACACCTCACACTGACTGCCTCCTCCCTAGCTACACAGTCAAGCAAGTGGAAAAGACCACACTATCCGCCTAACTAGTAGTCTGCCAATACCTACCCGGCTCTTCGATAGCGGACACATTTGCGAGCTGGTCAAACTCAGCCTAGCTTATAGCCCCCTCACTCAGGCGGATAAGGCCACACCCCCTTCCAACTGATCACGACACAGTGGGAGACGCGGCCTACTGGTATTCGGCACTCGGGCGCTCGTGTATCCACTCGGTCTAGACATTGGAGCATCCCCTGGTACCAAAAAGGTTCTGGGACTTTCACCCAAGGACATCCTAAGTGCCCACAGTGCTAGAACAAAGTATTTCCGGTATCCGATAAGACCATCCACGATGTGCCTGTGGAGCCACGGCCCTGATGTTGCTAGGGCGTGCAGTGATCAAATCACACATATGCGAGATGCATGAGTCACACCGTAAATCATACAGCAATCTCACGAGTACCACGCGATCATGTGGGGCACTCCGTCTCATAACGATTCCTGTAAATGTCTCAGCCCAACAGCTTATGCTATAATCAAGCATTTCTCATATCAAGCATACATATGATGTGTATGGGCATGAATGATGGAATTATACTAAGCATGTTATAGAGTAATGAACTATCTTTACAACGCAGATGGGCATAGACGGCTTACACACAACAAGTATGGGCCTATCAATGGGCCCTAGGAAGAGTCATAATGTGAACATTTAACCAACATTGTACTTACAATGTGGACGTCAAACCAACATTGTTCCCAAGGCACGGTCCGCCATAAATATCATTACACAAACCATGGGAAATCACACATTGCAATGGACCTATATACATCTCATTAGGCCTCGACCCATAGTCCTCAAATACATCAAATGGACCACCTCATATGGGCCTTATATAAATCAATTGGGCCGCATTAATGGGCCTTATGTACATTGCAATGGGCTATATCCCATGGGCCATTAAATAAATCAAATGGGCCTCCTAACATGGACCTTACATTCACATCAAAGCGGGCCTCAACAACAGCTTCACACACATCAAGGGGGCCTCAGTAATGGCCACAAATACACATCAAGGTGGGCCTCAATAATGGCCACAAATACATCGAATGGGCCCTATAACATGGGCCTTACATAAGTGGTGATATTGACTTCCACCATTGAAATCCCAAGGCCCACGATAGTATTATTTCTCATCCAATCTGATCATAAGGTCACAATGACCTGAAAGGGAAAAGCAAATATCATACTGGTCCAAAATGGGTGACCCAAGGGTTTTAATGGTGGACAATCAAATCCAGTACTTTCTATAAGGTGGCCCACCTAATCCTGGATCTGTCTCATTTTGGACTCAAGCTCCAAAATTATCTTTCAAAATGGTTGGATGGGTTAGAGCAACACATGCATCATGGTGGGGCCCATAGAGGCCCACCATCTGGTATATATAATATATATAAATAACTTATATATAGTATATAAATACAATACTATATATAATATAATATATATATATATACATATATATACACACACACACATACACACATGCACACACACATGCACACACACGTGCACACTCACACACACATGCACACACACGTGCACACTCACACATGCATGCACACACGTGCACAGTCACACACGCCCACTGTCCAGAGGGACAGTGTGGATATAAGACATGCGTCCAGGGGGGTTCACCGTCCACTGATGGTGGACTGTGAAACACATACATCACTGTGGGCTCCACGTGGGGCCCACCTTAATGTTTATCTTCTATCCAACCCGTTCATAAGGTCAGGCAGGCCTAGACAAAGGGGAGAAACAAATTTCAGCTTGATCCGAAACTTCCGTGGACCTAAAAAGGATTTCAATGGTAGACTGTTCAATTCACACTGTTTCCTGTGATGTGGGCCGCCTGAGCGTTGGATTGGCCAGATTTTTTGAGGGGGCCCACGTCAGGCAGTGGCCCACCTAATGAACAGCTTGGATGGTAAATATACATCATGGTGGGGCCCATGGCTGGGGTCGTGGGTCCCTGCCCGTTTCACGCTGACGCAAGAAGCATCCTGCTGCAGCAGCAGCAGGCGCTGCACCCTCTTATAATTTTATTTTTTTTGAAATCACATTTTTCCGTGGTTTTTCACATGTGGGACCCACGTCAAGTGAATCCACTCCGGCCACTGGTTCCCATGGCCTGAGATGGACCATACAAGACTAATATCGGATATTTTTCGACGTACAGGACCATCAGGGTAGATTTTCAATGGTAATGACATTGTTTTCAACGCTATGGCCCACCGGATACTCGGATCAACCTCATTTTTCGGCTCAACGCCTAAAATGAGTTGGTAAATAAGATGGACGGCTTGGATTGAAACCAAATATCAAGGTGGGGCTTATGTGAGTGGGCCACCAAGAAGCTTGTAAACCAAGCTTATATTTGTGTTTTCCATGTACGTCCAGCGTCCCTGGACGCTGGACGGTCTGGGCCTAACCCACGCATAAGGTGGGCCACCAAATGGTGGTTGGTGTGGGTGCAATACATATAAGGTGGTCCCCACTCATAGGCGGCTAGGATAAAATACTTACTTCATGGTGGGGTCCATTCAAGTGGGCCACACAATCATATCATCTCAAGAAAAGGAAAATGAAAAAGAGAGAGAGAGAGAGAGAGAGAGAAGGTGGGACACACGTGTGATGGAGGGACCCCGACACTATGGGCCCTCCCTTGCATCCAATCATACATCAAATGATAATCAAGGTGGGCCATCGGCCACATCTTAGGGTCCAAAGTGAGATCCACACCATTGATCGGTAGGCCCCACTTGGTCCATCATAAAAACACAAAAATCTAGCCTATAGAAGCACCCACCGGTTGATCTTCTCGGTCCGTTGGAACGCCAACCTCCTTGTGCTTCACTTTGATGGTGGAGATGAGAAGTGGATGGCTAGGATGATGGGTTTTGGAATGGAAAAGTGGGCCACCAAAATCACATTTCTCTCTTGAAAATGGCTTGGACGTGTGATGCTCTTACTAGTTAGGAGTTGAGATGAGAAATGAGAAAGAGAGAGAGAGTTGTAAGAGAGATGAGGGATGGGTGTGATGGGTGAAAGGGTGAGGTGAGTGATGGATGTGGTACTTGACATGTAAGGTGGTATAAGAGAGAGGGTAAGAAAGAGTTGACTTTGGAGAGAGAAAGCATGGGTTGCTTTATACTTGACATTGAAGTGATTGATTGATTGATGGGATTGATTTGACAATGTGTAGAGATTCTTTTGGGATTGAGAAAGATCGATTTTTCTTCGAAATAAACGCCGGCTCACATCTTCTGGCTTGGGTATTGAGTCGGTGCACGAGTCGCGGCGTTAGAACCGCGGCGACGGTGCGGTCGCAATGATATAGGTCTCGGATTAAACCGACTCGAATCTAAAGGATATGACTTACGATCGTGCGCAACGTCTATTATCAGTCGCGAATTGCCGGACTTCGACGGAAAGGATTGCAGGATTCATCGGAACAGTATGTACTAGGATACGGGTCTTATATTTGGAAATTTCAAAATAGCGAAAATTCGGGGTGTTACACCATTAATGGACAGATCTGCACCATTCATAATAAAAGTCGAAGTTGATCACAACTAACTATCTGAATTAGCTAAAAAATAATCAAGTCTGATTACCCTATGAGATGATGAAACTAATCAGCCATATCTAATGGGACTCTTGATGACAACCACTAATCAGACTTGCACAAAATAAACCATCCCCAGCATATCTCGATCCCGATTGCAGCAACTAGAATCTAAGCAACAAGGTACAAAATCCTAAAAATTCACAATCCCCATCATAACTAGCATGCGCACTAACCCCTCATATATTTTCAATAAAAACCAGCTTATTAGAAGTCTCATATGCATCCCCAATAGAGACGACCAGTAAGGTGGACACATTTCAAAATTATCTTTCAATTTAAAAAAAAAAAAAAAAAAAAAAAAAAAAAAAAAAAACCCACAAAGTATCACTCTCCAGAGTGGGGCGACTTTTAAATTATAAAATATTTTTATAATAAAGCATCAGACTTCCATGGCACTAAGAGATCTTCCATATCTTTGGGTGGGAATTGGTGCAAAATAAAATCCACGATCGGACTAAACTCCAGTGTCAAATCCATCATATCAAATGTTAATGTTAAGAAGGGACGATAGGCCAAGACTAGTCAAAAGGTCATCCAAATGGCGAAAAAGACAAATTGTAATCTTAGTGTCAAAACTAGAAGATTGCATGGAAACAGGTCACCCACACATACCTAAGCGTGAATGCTTCCGGAATTTGATCGAGTCCAAGTCGGCGTAATGAGTTTCCCGTAAGGCCACAAAAAGCGCAGGGCAGTTAACCACTTTGACGATCAAACAAAACAAGTTCTCCTAGGGTGATTTGGGAAGCAACGAACAATCCAGTATGGGTCAATATCCTCGTAACGCCACAAAAAGTGCAGGGGCTCTACAATACATTTCCAATGTTAGTACCAATCAAGAGTGAAAGGGTTGCGATTAGCAGCCCATGCAAGGACAATCGTAACATTGTCATTAAATACTCATGATATGTGTGAATTACCTATTCCAGGCAACTAGCTGACACAGACACAAAGGCATGCAATGGATCCAAATTGCAATTTATGACTAACTAGCAAAGGTAGGGTGTCCACTCTCTTTGGCATTCGATTGTACACAACCTCTTCCAAAGATGGGGCATCTGTAGACACCCCATCCTAGGCTGATACGCTAATTGAGTTTGAACTAATGGATGGTTGACCAAACTCCTACCCTAAACCCTAACCCTAAAAGCCTAAACCCTAGGAGCCCCAATCATAAACCCTAACCTTGGAAGCCTAAACCCTAGGAACCCTAATCCTCAACCCTAAACTTGGCCCATTTAACCTAGTAAACCAAGTCAACCTAGTCAGCCTAAAATCCTAAAACACTAAAGCCTTAAGTCAACTCAACGAGTCAACTCATCCAGTCAACTTACTGAGTCAACTCACCTGTTGAGCATGTCCAATCTAACAACCCAGTCAACTCACCTAATTAAGCCCAAAACTAAAACCAAACCCAAGCCCAATCGAAAAAATATGCAAAACCTCAAAGTAGCAACCTTCGCAATAGAGCATCCACACGCTTGGAGGAGGCTGCCCACCAAAGCAGGGAGTTCAAGTGGCGACCGACAGCAACCAGCTTCTCATCGGCCATGTGGCACTCCCCGTATTTAGGGTGGCGTCTCTCAAGCATGCGGAATCATCTTTTTTTAGACCATAAGTTTGCGATTGAGGTGTATTTACTCCGATGCCTCTCCCCTTACCCAAAATTACCCTTTTACCACCTCATCCAACCCATGGGTTATACCATGTGAAAATCTCCAATCCTAACCCTTCAACCACCTTTTACACCTAGGATTACCAACAATTACCAGCAAATTGGGTTTGGAGGCTATAAATAGCCCCCTCCCCTTCTCATTTCAAGCACTCACTCACATCCATTAGATCCAAGACATCCAGAAGGAACTCATCTACTTCCATTTCAAAGCCTCTTAATCCCTTTGGGCTTTAGCCATCTAGTCATCCCTCTACCAAGGAGAGTAAGAGTGAGAGAGAGAGAGCCCAGCCCTGGTCTAGCCTAGCCTAGCCAGAGTTCAAGCTTCCTGAACCACCCAAGTTCAAATCTAAACCACTTGATCTAGCCTTGCGACACTACCATTCATCCAACCATTCAAGCTTCAATCAGTTTCATCAAACCATAGCATTAGCATTGTGCAATATTCACTCCCTTCTCAACCCCCCTTGCTCCATATATACGTCAGCATTACATTACATTTCATTGTTTTCTCACATCTGACTGGCGGGCATATGCTCTGCGGCTTGTCGATATAATTAGAATTGGTCCACTAGAAACCTTAGCTAGTTGGTCGTCATTTTATCGTAAACATCAATACAATATCAAGCATCCCATACATCACATTTCTACATATTATGCACCCTACACGATCGTTTCGAACGTATGCTCCGCGACTTGCCGATATAATCGAATCCTGCCCATCAGAAATTCGGATCGATCAATCGCCATTGTCATTGCATCACATTACATTTTTTGCACATGAGAACTAGTCTTATTCCTCAGAATTAGTCAGATCTTGTGAAGTAAAGACTGTAAATCTGTACGGGCAGAGTTGGTGCATAACACATTCCCTCTCTGTAACCGCGGTTCCTTACTCGGAATCTCTGGAACAAGAACTCATGAGTCATATTAGGATTAAGGATCTTCGGGTTCTCAATCCTAAGCATTTCTATAGGGTCTAACCGACTGTAGGATTATAATAATTGGTTAGTGGCGACTCTGGTCAAATATAATACCATTTTACCCCCTAAACGTTAGCCCTTAAGCGAGGCAATGAGTGGAAGAGAGAGTCGATCTCCCGTCCCTTGGAAAATCCACCCTTCAGCATCCATAGGTGGTCAGACCTTAATCCATTTTTGCAAATCGACCATGTCAGGATGGTTAGACTTGAACCCATTTTGCAAATCAGCTATATCAAGCTGGTCAAGCCTCTTCCTATCCGACATCGGTAGTGGGAGTCAAATCAACCATGACCAATGTGTTCCACTCAACCTGATGATGAGGCACTCGATTGGTATCAACGAGGTTTAAAACGGCCCCCACACCATGGTGCCCATACACCTCTACTATTGTTGTCCACTCAAAAAATTGGTGTTGTGTTGTCGATGCATAATTTGATTGAATTGGCACGCACATCATGCGTACGATGGCTTTCGAATAGGAGTTAGAACTAGTGTAAGGGATGTGGGAACATTAGCGGAGGCTGGCTATCGAAATGGAAGGGGCTCTGCTATGAGATATGGTTCTCGAATAGGAAGAGATACCGGGAGGGTCCAGTCCCATATATTATGGGTATTGGTAGGCTGCAGAGGATTAGTTTGCCTCTGCTCCTGCAATCGGGTAATAAACTAGATCTCGAACTCCAGCTGGCTCTAACCACGCACCTCTGGTGTACCAGTTATCGTGCCCACGGTAAACGCTGGGTAGCCAAGTGCGGAGCGGATAACTGCTGAAAGCATCTAAGTAGTAAGCCCACCCCAAGATGAGTGCTCTCCTATTCCGACTTCCCCAGAGCCTCCGGTAGCACAGCCGAGACAGCGACGGGGTAACGCCCCGACTTTTCAGGACCCGAGTATACGACTCGTTTCCCAAAAACTCAAGTGTTAACCTTAAAAGATGGTCAAATATTTTTTTTTCTTCTTCTTTTATCAGAGTAAGCAGATAAGTGTAGAATGGACAAGTAAGCATTAAAGGAAAATTTTAAATTTCATTTAGAATATGCAAGTGATGCCCATAATGACTTGTACAAACTAATGTCCCCATTCTTACAATTACAAAATGAAATAATATTACATATGAAATAAAGTAAATTACAACAAATTTAGGATATGAAATCCTGTAGCAACCCTTAACAATCACAATCATGTATCCCCGTCAAATATAGCTTGCTCCTCGTCAATATAAACATGTATTTCACCTGGGCCACCTGTGCTACCTGTACAGTTATATATTTGATGGATGAGTGGCCAACTCAGTGTGAATTTTTCTCAAGATTACACACCGCCGCATTAGGTAAGGAATAGTATAAAACATCCAGACAACCAAAATAGAATAAATGCAGTCTTATTAAATGCATGGATGTATGAATGCAATCATCGGCCCGCATAAAACATCCAGATGGCCTATGTATCGGGTAAAACATCAAGACAAACATTGGGGTCGTCACCCAGGGATAAGACTGGTCATCAGCGCAACATTCAACGTAATCGTAGGGCATGATAATCCGCGTCATTATCACAATCAAATGACTGGTCATAAGCACAACATTCAACGTAATTGCGGGCAAAATGATCCAAGCCATCGTAATATGCCATGTATGCATGATTTTTCAGCCCATTATTAGTCCATTTACAACTAGCCGATTTAAATAAGCTCACGGTCACTATGGGGAGCACATGGCCCAGCGTAGGCCGACAGCTCGGGCATTGTATCCCATGACTACCATCCTCGGCCCATGAGGCTACCATCTTAGGATGTTTAATGGAAACCTGTCGACTAGTGGCCAATCATATTACAGTATATGAGGCTTACCATCGCATGGTTGCATAGTATAAAACATCGAACCCATATAGGGAAAATATCAAAACAAAACCATATAAGGCGAGTATCAAAATATGCCACATAGAGCAAATATCAAAACCATACGATAAAAACCATCCTTAAAAATCATTGGGCACAACAACTCTGGATAGTAGGCCCACATCAATGATCCATCTAGACCACCACCTAATAACCACCAAGTCGAAGGTCCATTACGATCACAACTAGTCAAGTTACATCCCAAGTATGTGTGTACATTCATATGTGAGAATTTTCCACTAATGTACCAGTTTAAGTTCCATAAGCAATCCACAAACAAAAAAAAAAAAAAAAAAAACACAAGCATGAGCAATTATACAGGATAATCATAAAGCATGTAATACAACAATTCAGTTTCTACCAGCTAGCACATGTGATTATAAAGGGAGATCAATTATGAATTTAAATAAAAACTATAACTTAAGCTAATGAGAAGATGGAAAGCTCAAGGGCAAGAATCATCACCAGGTGGGTCGTGGTTTCTTCCTTGATCCAGATTTCTGCGGTTATCTAGCGGCCCAACACCACGCGATTTATTACCTAGGGTTATTCCCAAGCCAAAAGTTTGTAGTAGATAAGAGTTCTCCAAGACCTTTTAACTGAACCATTGCAAATAGGCGGGGTTCGTAATGCAAATCGGGCCTACTTCGGCCCAACCTGTGTTATAAAATCAAGGCTCAACGCTCAGTGTCATTGATCGGGACCACTCATTTGGTCCACCCTACTTCTTATGGACCACTAAGGAGAGGAAGCTACATCATTTAGATGATCCTAACCATCCAATGAAATATCATCAGTGACCGCCATTGATTTGCCAGGCCCACCTTAGATTTATAATGGATACGATAGGTTATGGCACGACCCAAACTGTTACTTGAAGGATTTTATAAAAGAGGGTTGATGTATGGATGATTAGCATTATATGACCTTTATTCGAGGCCCAGAAACTGGCTGGGCTGGACCAGGATCTGTTCTATAGGTTTGTATTTCGAAGTCTGGTGGATGAGACATGATCGTCAGATCAAAGTGTGGTTAGTGGCTGAGATCTCTTATAGGTCAAAGCTTCAGCCCGATTAAAACCTGGGCTAGGCCATTCCTAGCCCACCAATGGACGGCCCAGTGCATATCAAAGTCGAGGTGGGCTAACTGGTTTCCAGCCCACCAGCCGCTACTTCCTTTATGAATTCCAGTGCCAGCTAGGCTGGGCTGGGCTCGCCCTG
Organism: Magnolia changhungtana; assembly: GCA_030180095.1. Classification (NCBI taxonomy): domain Eukaryota; kingdom Viridiplantae; phylum Streptophyta; class Magnoliopsida; order Magnoliales; family Magnoliaceae; genus Magnolia; species Magnolia changhungtana. The sequence goes on along the minus strand of JASAUF010000626.1, from coordinate 5,058,641 downwards.
GCCCAGCGGCTACTTGCAGTAGGCTGGGCCAGCAGTACACTTTTCATCCACCGCTCACACTGGCTGGGCCGTTTTCTAGCCCAGTCATGCATTTTTTCTCACAACCTCATGGTCTGAGGTGGGCCTGTTGAACTAGTGTGGCCCAGCAGCACCATTATCACTAGCTGGCTGGCTTGGGCCCATGACTTGCGGATCAGGGCCTGCTGCTCCTCCCTTTGGGGTCGCCAAACTGGGATGGACGGTTTCTCTTACCCAGCAGCAACCTAGCCGTGAGATGGGCTTCCTGATTTCGTCCCACCTATGATAATCCATCACCAGTCCAACGTCTGGACTGGAACCGGCCCAACTCCACCTGAATCCGACCCACTTTGAGTCCCCGACTTGCCAGTGAGTCAGAATCTCACCTGGACTCGACCAGCAACTCTCTCCCTTCATCTGTCCATCTTCCTCATGCAGCTGTTATCAGCCTGCACTAACCCAACTCGTTCCGGTTTTAGATGGAAGATTTGGTGCAGTGAAGCACCGAGTTCAGCATGTAGCTGTGGCTCTCCTTTCTTTGCTCTATTCTCTCCCTCTCTCAGAGTCTTTCTCAGTCTCTCCCATTCCCTCTAATGGTGTCTATAGGCTGCACTAACCTAACCTGATCCGACTTAAACGGCTCGACTCGGTGCAATGCGGCACTTGGTTTACACCACCCTCGACTTCTCTCTCATTCCTCCTCTCTGTTTTCTCTTCTCCTCTCTCTCTCTCTCTCTCTCTCTCTCTCTCTCTCTCTCTCTCTCTCTCTCTCTCTCTCTCTCTCTCTCTCTCTCTCTCTCTCTCTCTCTCTCTCTCTCTCTCTCTCTCTCTCTCTCTCTCTCTCTCTCTCTCTCTCTCTCTCTCTCTCTCTCTCTCTCTCTCTCTCCTACAATGGGGTGTTGATCCCGAGGGAATAGGGGTCTATTTATAGAGCCAGAGCCGCGCCCATCTCTCAATGGATGGTCCAGGTGCAGCTGGATTGGGCCCACATTTACTCCATTTCTGCCCCATGTGAAGATAATCTGACGGTGGGGAAATGTTTCTGCCACCATGGGCCATCGAACGAACGCCTTAGATCTAGAAGTGGGGCCCATTGTATCATGATAGGTTTCCCGACTAAACGGGGAAGATGGCTGCCTGCCAATGGTAGATCTTGTTGATCCAACCCGTTTGGAGGGATCAGATGCACCCTAGGATCGTTGTGGGGCCCATTTATCTTATCAGATCGAGTTACAATTGACTCGCAAGATTTCCTCCACAGCGGCTCTCTTCTCGCGTGAGCTGGCGATTTTCTAGGGGGAGCCGCTGCTGCCCTAACGCGGACCCTCGGAATTAGTCCACGTGGCCCAGGGAGAGGCTTGGATCGTGCCAGCGCCTCTCACCTGAAATGGAATTGTCTCCCACGCCGTCCCTTTGCCACAGACGGCTGCCTGCCCGTTTTTGGTAGCGAATGGAAAGCGTGGATTGAAGCTCGGAAGAATGGTTAGGATGGAGGGAGAGTGGTTGACGCGGATTGCTTACGTGGAGGACTCCACAACGGCTCTATTTTGGGAGATACCGCTGTCACCGCACGTGCGCATGTACGCGAGCATAAGGTCTATCGGATGACGTAGGTTTGGTCGTCCAGGCCTTCCCTGCTCAATGGATGGGTCGGATTGTCCGGAAAGTGGCCCGGTGTGAGCCACAACTCGTGATGAACGGACTCTGACCGTCCATTGCGTTTAACGCACGAGGCGGAGGCCTTTCCCTCTCTTTTTTCGAATTTTCACGGGTCAGCGCCCGGCTGACCCTCGACGTGGTCTGGTGCACTTCGTGCGTGAACCGCTGTGGTGTGCACGCACCCAGTGTGGGGCCCACCGTGATGTTTGTGATAAATCTACTCCGTCCATCCTATTCGGTGGTCCCAACCAGTGCCTCTGACCAAAGATCAGATAGATCTAAAGTTTAGGTGGGCCATACTTTAAAAACCCAGGTCTTAATAGCGGGTCTTCGTTGACCTGATGATGATATGTGGTCCATTCATGAAATCGACACCATTCATATAGCTGGAGGACCTCCCAGGGCCACTATTTTTAATTGGTGTTATATTAATCAAATGGGTCACACATTTATTCTTGGGGTTCAAACTATGCTTTCCATCCATCCAACGGTCTGATCGAATCCAAACCTGACCATTAGTGGTCCTTGGAGTTTGATATTGAAGGTGGATGGTTCAATCCGTCTATTGAGGTGATTTATAGGGATGGATCACCCAGATGTTGGTCGTAAGCCTAAGGAATGGTGAACCTAGTGACTTAAGTCTTGAAAGTGATTTTTTTCACAGCTTAATAAATCTAATAGGACGTCGTCTAACGGTTTACCCCACTTAGGTTCCTAGAATTTAGCCTCTTGAGGTTCAACACAGTTTTCTAGGTAACGTGATGGTCCATCTTGAAAGACGATGGCTAAATGGCTCAATCTACGAGTGAAAATTACACACGACGGTTAGATCTAAGTTAGAGTGTGTGGATGTTCCCAAAATTTTCAAGTTTGTGTTCGTACTAACTCAAGTCCTCATGGTAGCGCCCGAGTATGCAAAAGTACGGGGTGTTATAGACGAGTTCTCTACCCCTAAGGGGATGGAGCAACAGAAGTCTTGAGAATCCAAGATAAGGTTATGGCAAAGCCTATGAGTGAGGTACTAACCCCAAAACACAAGTCAAAAACAGTAGAAGAGCCCTGCCCCGGAGAACCAAAAACACGAAGCAAGCCAAGCAAAAATGACATCCCCCTATTAGTGACGGCGCGCAATAGCTTCAAAAAAGCCACTTATGTATGTAAGGCCCTAACGAGAATCCATCAGTTTGCTTCAAAATGCTTATGACTATAAACTCAGGCTTTAGCGTGCAACAGCTTTTCAGTAGCTTGCTGGCTTTTCAGGCAGCTTTTGTTATATTCCCCAGCTGTTTTCGATTTTGTGAAAAATTGGTTGTTGTAAGGAAGAAACAATTAACGGACCATTAACCATACATATAAATTTTATTAGAATACTAATAAGGAGAGTTAGAGTTCTCTGAGTCCATTACAACTTAAAGCAAACAAAACAACACGATAAGAACTATAAATATCTCCATATACTAAACGTTCGCTAATGAGTACCATGTCTTCAGAATTGTAGCATTCCCACGACATATAAACAACTAATACGTTTTCTTAAATGGTGAGGCCCTCTCTATACACCGGAGCCCCTTCCCTCAATTAATCAATGTTATTGGTAACTTGTACAGTTCACACTCTTTGGCTCTACCCATGAATTATCCAGTTGAAAATCATCTCCATCTAGAATCTCAAACATCGAGGGCGCCATCGCATCTGCAAATTCATTATCTTCCCGCCAAGTTCTCGAATTGTTTCCACGTCAAACTCACTATCTCTTAATAGAGTAAAAGTTTTAAATCCACCGGTTTTATATTCATTTGACGATTTGCTTAATTACCAACTTTGACTCTCCGATTCCAATTGGATAATCTGGCCTGCATAGCTTCATACTTTGCTATGTTGTTGGTAGCAGGGAACCTCAACCTAAAAGCTTCGAGGATCCTTTATTCCTTATTGGGATATTCAGACTATCCCTATCCTCGCCCAATTGGGCATTCAGAGCTCCGTCAAAATAAAATTGCCACAACTTCTCTTTCTCTTCTTCTATTGCAAATGACGTTCATCTGGGAAATGAGTTTCCAAGGGAGAAGGCAATGGGTGGTTGCATCATATCTAACTGATTCCTTGGTTCGGACCGAAGAAGCAATGTCACTCGATCATTATCAAACTAACTACAATCTTTTTTTGTCCGTGAGGATCCCACCAGAGCGTCTTCTACTTCTAATTCTAATAGGCCATGAATTCGTGAGGATCCTACCAGAGCGTCTTCTACTTCTAATTCTAATAGGTCATGAACTAGATTAGAATCATTCTCAATTACATTTTCTTAATAATGAGAAACAATTTGAGAAAACCAAGTAGATCATTAGGGTAAACAACGTAGAAAAAGCACCCATTTCTGTACCGGTTCCGGAAGAGCGAAGAAAAAGGGGATGTTTTGTTAATGGGAACAAAGAACTGTTGATAGCCGTTGCGATATAAACAAGTATAAGCCGCAGAAACACATCTGATAAAGCGGTTGTCTTCTCACTAGCCAAAAGTTAGGCTTTAATTGGTTTCAGGCAGGGCTAGACAGTAGCAAGAAATAGACAGCACATATTTCCTCCTCCTGACATTATTGCTGCATGATATCCAAAGTAAATGGATGGTGGAGTTTCCATTCGTCAACCTACCCTCGAAACTTGGCACAATGATGATTAAAGTTATCACCTTGTTTCATGTTTTGAAAATCCTTTAAAATGATGTCATACAAACGCTATATGTTATTTTCATTAGAGCAAAGATGTTGGAGAGTTTGCCAATTTTTCTTTGTGCTATCACCATACATAACGGTGTAATAAACATAGTCTTCCTTAGTATGGAAGAAGCAATTCATCACTTAATAATCATCCTCCATCCGTTTGGACAGAGTCTGAATCTTCAAAAGGTTGATTCAGACAGTCTACTGTCAACTTTTTGTTTAGAAGCAATGAAAGATTTTAATTGAATGAGGCCATGAGAGAAAATTACTCACCCCACGTAATTTTGCAGAAGAAATTTGTTGGAAATTTGCTTTTGCTTCTGTTGAACATTTGATCTCAACTAAAGCAAAGCATGGATGATGAGCAACACGATTAGATGCACGTTTTGTTTTGGAAAAGATGAACGCAACTCACCAACGATCAATGGCCCACATGGATCAGCATAGATTAGATGCCCACACGTACTAGCAATCAATGGCCCACATGGATCAGCAACGATTAGATGCCAATCAATGGCTCACACACGGATCAGATGCCCACGCGTACTAGCAATCAATGGCCCACACACGGATTAGATGCTCACACGTTCTAGCCCACGTAGGGTTCATTTTATTAAATGTGACAGAAATTGTGGGCCTATGGCCCAAGCCCAGAAATACACTAAAATACATATGATGAAGCCCAAAACTATATTTTCAGCGAGAATTGACAAGAGGTCTTCTATTTGGATTTGCTGCGCTCAATGGAGCCCATGGATCCCCTTCTTGCAACCTCCTTAAGCCGCCACATTTACTAATTTGAAGAGCAGAAAAGGATACACGAAGTTATCCTTGTAGGGGGGCAGCTTTCAGTTTTAAAGCGAGAGAGACTTCCCGGCAGCATAGGCAGGAAGTAGGAAATCTTTGCGTACGATTCAGTGCAAATAGATATGGCTTGCTCTCTGAATCGCAAGTCCGACAGAAATCAACCAGTTGGGTCTGATTCGAGCATGCCAAATGTTTCTAAACACCCACCCACATTTTTTTTGCCCAAAAACAGGATGATCGGAGTGGGTCAGGCCAGTTGACCCCTAATGGCAGTAGACCCAACCATAAATAAGGTCTGGACGTTAAACGAGGGAAATGGAATGAAAACAGATTCGACTTTCAACTCAGCCGTCCATACCTTATTTATGGTTTGTTAAAAAACAACAGGTCCGGTCCAGATACAGATCGGTGATTGTATCAGGATATTTAATGCCATAATTCGAAAATTGAGGCATTTAATGTTGGGAATCATGTGGAATAAAGAGAAGATTTTGCTTAAGCCGCATGCAGCTTTCCTGTTTTCCAGACTAAAAAGATGAGAGGCCATTTCATTTCCTGAGGTGGACCGCAATGTACAAAATGAAAAGGGGTCCCGGCATCCTAGTACCTACAGTAAGGAATGTTCAAGTGTGTAAACAGTTGGAACGCAAAAAGGTCAGATTAGCCACCAATATTCATTCATCTTACATGTCATTTATATATATATATATATATATATATATATATGTGTGTGTGTGTGTGTGTGTGTGTGTGTGTGTGTGTGTGTGTGTGTGTGTGTGCGCGCCATCAATCAAAACAATATTGTCAAGTTTCACAATTTTTCTTTTTAAATAAAATAAATGTCGAACCAGCAGCATAAAGCCGGTACACAGTAAAACATTTTCATCTGCTGTCAAGTACTGTGCTTTTGTTTTCTCCTTCATGCAGCTCAGTTTCTAGTTCTTGTATCTCTCGAATCAGCATCTTAATGCTCAGGTGAACTCTGCTATCAACACCTTCAAAAAAAGCAACTGCCCCAAATCTAGTGGAACAAGCACGTATCAGTGAAGGATCCAAATAATAACAAGAAACTGCCTCTTAACTTGCTAATAATATAATCAAACATAAATTCTACTCACAGAGAAGTTTCCACCACCATAAAACCTCCGTCAATAGTTGTTAGTCGGATAGCTGCTGCCATGCATGTCCCCAAAAAGAAAAGAAAAAAAACAAAAAAAAAAAACTTCACCGCAGCACCCTCTATTGGTAGAGCTTGATGAGGCCACTGTTGAACAAAATCTTTTGCTAAAAAAATAAAACAAAAAACAAAAATAAAAATAAAAATCACATTAGCAATTGATGGTTTGCAGTTGAAGGCATAGCATCTCTCTTCTGAGTGTAATTTTGAAAGGCACAGCATCTCTACAACACTATTTTTAAGTGCCGACTTTTGAATTGATGAAAAAAAATCAGCACAAGCATCAAAATTATCACAAAACTTGAGATTTTGATGGAAAACTAGCAGGAAAGCAAATGAATATTTCACATAAAGGTTTACTTGCAATCCATGGTTGGTAGAGAGAAAGCTCATTCGGAAAGATAAGCAAATGCAAGAGGCAGGAAATAAATGCCCAGCATTGATGAAAAATGTTGGCCTAACATAACAAACTTGCCTTTGTAGCATGCATGGCCTAAAGTTACAACTGTAGCAAAATTTGTATCAAACATCAACCAAGAGTTGCAGAACAGCCCAACAACCTTTCCAACAGTCACAAAGAATGATACGCATGGAAAGATGGAAGGTTGGTATGGTCGTACAGTTGTATCAATTTCTAGAAAGACTGCACCCAAGCATGCTAGAGACATGATTAGTATTGGCCAGCCAAGTCCCACCAAACACTATTAGGTATGCTAAATTGTGGCTCTATCTTGTGATGATCTGTTTATTTGGCTGAAAGTCGAGCCTTTAAAACCTTGAGGAGATTAAACTATCAACATGTGGCTTAAAGAATCACTCTCCAGCTAGATTCACACACAATTTTCTACAACCCAACCACTTTCAGCTGATTTTCAGCATTGTTAAATATGCAAACATATTATCTAAGCATAAACGCTGGAGAAGCTAAACTAGAGATTTTAACTAAGAGTCTGGACAATAGGCTCCTCAATTGGGAGAGAGAACCTATGGCCCGCATTTAACTAGGGCCAATCGGATGGTTAGGCTCGTTACACAGGAGAATTTTGGGATTTCTCCCATCTACCATGGACACAACACATGAACAACTTGGATCACCATTGGCCAATTTATGGATTATCTCCAATTACAGTTGGCCGGCCATTGATTTTGACGATATGACCATCAAACTAAATAAACATATAGGTAAATTTCTGACTAGGCACGGTCTCACATTTGCAAAGATTACACAGGTTCTCAAATACGACAGGTGGGACCCATAGCTCAGTAATCCGGACAATTGGATTGACCTCGTTTTTCAGGGTGTCCCTTCCCTTCATCCTTGTCGGGCACACCTGATGAACAAGTTGGACGGCACATGCACACCGTGGTGGGCCCCACCTGCAATCTGGAAGGTCTCAATGGGGGGTTCCCCCCTCCTGACTGTTCCCTCTAGTGTGGCCACCAGAGTTTTAAAGGCCTGCTACTTGAGATTAGGGCCTAACATGAGGTGGGGCAAGAAATGGACAAAAGCAGATATCATACACACATTAGTGGACCCCACACAACTCAACTATATGGTCACTTACGATACAATTGACATATTAGATTATATGCATGTGTGCGTGTGTGTGCATGTGCATGTGTGCTGATCAAGAAGTACACCCAAAATGACCATTTTGAATATCTTAGGTAGACAATTCATGAGAGACGAGATTGAGAAGGATGTTGCTCATTGAATTAGAATTGAGAAGATAAAAGTGGAGACATGTCTCCATAGTTCTAAATGCTTGCTGCAGACCAATCAAACTGAAGGGAAGATTTTATGGGATGGCCATGAGACCAGCCATGCTTTATGGGACAAAATTTAGGCAATCAAGGACAACATGTTGAAAAGATGTGTAGCTTAAATAAGAATGTTGAGGGATAAAATTAGAAATTAATGCATTCAAGGGATGTAGAAATTAATAACATGAGAAGGTAGACTCAGATGGTTTGGTGATGTAGAAAGGGTTGCGGACATTTTCATGGCAAAGATGGACCAGAGAAGGCCCAATTAGAGGTGAAAGTAATCAGGACCATTAGAACCTTAAAACAGTCATATCTCGCAAACTGGAATAAGTTTTTCAGCATATCGTATATGATTTTGGAGTAGGAGAAGCTACTTTAGCCAACCAACCCTACTACGCCAGGTTGCCCACACCGAATTTGCAAGATTCCATCAGATTGATGGTTGAAAGTCCATTTTATTTTCGTTTTGCCCAACATGAAAAGGGCTTTAAAATTTAGGAGAATAACGTGGTTAGGCCTACTTGGACACTTGCTATTTTTGGCCGAAACCAGTGAAGTCTAGTAGGAATCAGGACCATTTATAAATAGTAAATAACTAGTAAGTAACGTTTTTAGGGAGTTTGAGTCTAAAACTCTATCCTAGGTTTGAACTCATTATTTAAAGGATTGTAATTTCGTTTTTATCATCAATCAATTTATTTTCGAATTTATTAGAATTTATTTCTATTTTTTATCCCTCGTGGATTCAAGGAAACTATGTGAGAAATCCAGAGAACTCCTTAGATTCGAAGTAGTTATCCCTGAGGAAGACGGTGATCGACCTCATCACGTCCTTCCCTACGTCACTTGGTATCAAAGCGAGGACACCCCTCGGGTTGATGGCATCTAACAACGGAATGGACCAAAATCCTGTGGACGGTAATCTAGGGTGTCATTATTTATTAGGAAGAATGGAAAGCTTTCCACCGAGAGAGTTGGTTGACCATGCAGGGGTTGTTGGCAACCCTCGATCGTATTGCGGATGCACTAATTCCACCCTGAGCCCAAGGCGATACTCAGCCGCCCGTGATCGTTGCACAACACAGCCTGATTTCCATAGAGCACTTCCGGAGGTGAATCGTATGGCAACCCTAGATGAGTTGAGCTCCAGCAACAAGGACATCAGTGGCGTCGTTGCCCAACAATCGGTCCATAAAGACGAATAACTAAATCGTGTTGATAAAGACTACAAGGTAAGGCCGAACTCTCGAATTTTAATGGCTTGTTACGTATGGAAGACTTCCTCGATTGGTCAGCCGAAGTAAAGCGGCATTTTGATTACATGAATGTGCCAGAACATATTACATGAATGTGCCAGAACATAAGAAAGAGAAATTGGAAGCGTTCAAATTAAAATATGATGCCTCTGCATGATGGGAGCAATTACAACTATTACATGCCCGACAGAACAAGGCACCTATCCGATCATAGCACCAGATGGCATGCCTTCTTCGATCATGATTCCTCCCTAGTGATATGAGCAAGTATTGTTCCAGCAATACCAAAATTGTCAATAGGAGAATTGAACCATCACAGATTACACCGAAGAATTTTGGCGGTTAGCAATGCAAAATCATTTGTTGGAGACTGAATCGCAGAAGGTAGCATGGTTCATAGGCAGTTTACGACCGACAATTCGTGACCGAGTTCAGTTGCACCCGGTTGGGACCGTGGATGAAGCGGTTCAGTTGGCTGGTAGGGTGGAAACGCATCTTGCAAGTGTCCCTACCCAGTCGTATCCTTTAACTCAGGCCCCCATGACGCGTCCCATGCGGGATTTAGCATTGGCCAAAGAAAAGGAACCAGTAGGAGGGCGTCCTCAACCTACAACCGCAAACAGTGACACGGGAAACGGTCCATCTAGGCCTCAATGTGCAACGCCCACAACAGTGGATCTAAGTAGGATTCCAAATCCATATAATCCACCAAGGTCGAACAATTGTTACTGTTACGGCCAACCGGGCCACTTATCAAACACCTGCCCTTAACTCCCCGCATCCCACTTGGCCATTAATTAAGGGGGTACTGAAGGTGAGGCAGCGAAACAAGGTCTTGGATTTAATGAAGAAGAAAAGGCCGCCAAGGAAGGAGCTGGTAACGAAGAATGGTTGGCCGAGGATCATGGCAAATCCTTGGTTGTGAGGCAATTATTGTCCACTTCAAGCAAAGAAGTGCACTCGCAACGACACAATATATTCCGTACACGGTGTACCGACAATGGCAAGGTCTGTGATGTAATCATCAATGTTTCAAATAACGCCCGTAGCGTACACTACAGAGCGTAGCGTGGCCGTAGCGTTACGTAGCATCCCAAATAGCGTAAATCCCCTGTAGCATACGCTACAGGAGTCGTAGCGTACGCTACAGCTACGTAGCGTCCGTAGCGTAAGCTACAATGTATTTTTTTTACTATTTTAGTTTTTTATAATTTTTTCACGTTTTCTTTGTTTCTAATATTAAGGAATGTGACACTTGTATTGTACTTGATACTTTTAACATATGGGATTTTTATTTCTTTTCATAATTGTGACTTGTGGTTTCAATTAAACATTATTAATTAAAGTGGTTTTCTTAGAAAGTTGTTGATGTGATAATTATTTGATTTGGCTTATATATGTGGATTGGCTTTTGATAAATGATAACTAATAACTTTTTTTAACATACTTATAATTGATAAAATGAATCATCTTTTAGGCATTTTTATATTTTTTTTTCCCTTTTTTTCACTATTTATTATATTTGTCCTATTTTTAAATTTAAAAATAGCAATATCGTGTAACTTATGCTACATGCTACGTATTTACGCTACGCGCTATAGAAGGCTGAGCGCTACGCATCACGCTACCGCTATTTAAAACACTGGTAATCATAAACAGTGGCAGTAACGAGAACATCGTCTCAAAGGTGACGGTGGACAAGTTGTGGCTACCTACAACAAGGCATCCTTTCCCTTACTTGATTGGTTGGATTTACAAAAAAATAATAATAATAATAATAAAGTGAACGAGACCAAGGTAACTGAACAATGCAATGTCTCATTTTTAATTGATAGAAATTAAAATGATCATGTACTTTGTGATGTGGTCGACATAAAAGCATGTCATATGTTACTCAATCAACCATGGTAATTGAACCGTGATGCGACCCACCGAGGACGAGACAATGTTTACGCCTTCGTCAAGGACAGTTGAAAGATGATCATTGCCCCTACAGCACGAAAGAACCAACCCCGAAGCTTCTAAAGTAGAGGGGAGCTCCCTCTTGACCATTCAGGATTTTATGGAGGAATCCAAGGAAACCGGCGAGGTGTACGCCGGGGTGGTAAAGGGTGAGATATCGGAGCCCTTAAACATTCCTCTAAGTTTAAGGCCGTTGTTGAATGAATTCAAAGAAATCTGGCCCGAAAAGCTACCCGATGGATTGGTCCCCGTGCGAGACATCCAACATCACATACACCTCATCCTTGAGGCTAGCTTGTCCAACCGCCCTCACAATCGAATGAGCCCGAAAGAGTGAGATACTTCAGGGGCAGGTGGAGGAATTGATCTATAAGGATCTTTTAAGAGTGAGCATGAGCCCATGTGATGTGCCAGCTTTATTAACGCTGACGAAATATGTGAGATGGCGCATGTGTGTCGATATCAAGGCAATTAACAAGATCACCATTAAATATCGGTTCTCAATACCGCGATTGGACGACATGCTCAATATGCTAGAAGGTGCTAAGGTATTCTTTAAAACTAGATCCGATGAGAGGGTACCATCATATTCGTATTCGGCCTAGTGATGAGTGGAAAACGGCATTGAAGACCAAGGAATGATTGTACGAGTGGTTGGTCATGCCCTTCGGTCTATCGAAGGCACCAAGCACTTTTATGCTTCTGATGAATCAAGTGTTGAAACCGTTCATTAGTCGATTTGTGGTAGTATATTTTGATGACATCTTGATATATAGTCAGAGTGAGACGAAGCACATGAAACATCTCAGGCGGGTGCTACAAGTCAGCAGTTAACAAGTTGTACCTCAACTTGAAGAAGTGCAGTTTTTTAACGAACAGCTTGTTGTTCTTAGAATTTGTTGTGATGTCCACGGGCATCCGTGTGGACGATGAAAAGGTGTGAGTCATCAAGGAATGGCCAATCCCGACAAACATTCATGGAGTGGGGAGTTTCCAAGGGTTAACGACCTTTTATCATCGATTCGTGCAGAATTCCAACACTATAGTCGCACCCATTACAGATTGCATGGAAAAGTCTCATTTTAATGGACCGATGAGGCTGACAAGAGCTTTGCTGAAATCAAGCATCGATTGTCCACAACACCGGTCTTGATTCTTTCCAGTTTCGACAAGCTATTTGAGGTTGAGTGTGACGCTTCATATGTCAGAAATCACAGGAAGGGGGGCCGGTAGCCTTTTACAGCGAGAAGCTCAACAAAGCCCGAAAGAGCATTACCTCTTTCTTTGTTCGAGCATTGCAACGGTCCCGTTTTAGAATCCTCATCTGCCTCAGTTATCATAAGAGCATTACCTCTTTCTTTATTCGAGCATCCATTTGCAAGGTGATTGTAGCTATTGCAATGGTAACATTGCATGTGCTCACTTCCCTTTAAACTAGTGCTGGCTAAACCCTTACCTTTAACATCTTTGTTATAGGTGGGAGCACCAATTGGGGCCTTAGTCTGGCTACCAGGGTTAGGTTTGGCTCCCTGAGTAACCGTCACTGGAATCCCTAGCCCCAAACCTCTTCATGGTTGGTTGTACTAGGCATTGCTTAAGCTCCTCTACCCTAAGGTAGGCCTCCTCTAGTGTACCAACATCACGAGGATGAGCTCACGCCTAATGTCAGCCCGAAGGCCCATCCTAAAACCAGACAGGGTCACTTAAGGGTGCACATCAACGTCACATCGCATCATATATTCCTCAAGGACTGCTACTGATCCAAAAGACACGGTAGGAAAGCGGGAGATATTATTTCTAAGGACCTCCATCTCAACCCATGAAGCAATTGGCTCATCTCCATGCCACTCAACCTTTCGTTCCGTATTGATCTAGAATAGCTTAGCTTGACCCGTCAACTGCATCTTCACGAACCTCACTCAATGGCAATTGACATGTCATGCTACTCAAAGAAGCGGTCTATGTCGGCTAGACCATCAAGGAAATCCTTCGAGTTCAAGCGGCCATCAAAGCTGGGAGCATCGACTTTGATGCTCTTCATAACCCTGTCCTTAGGGTCATAATGATCCCGTGACTCCCTACGAGGCACGTGGGGCACGCAGTCCGACATGACCTACTCACTAACCAAAGTTCCTATTATGACCCCTAAGACCCTTAATGGGTTCTATTGGGACTGAACCCTGTTCAATTGGGTCCTCATCCGCTGGCTCTCTTGCCTGAGACCGGTGGTCTGCCCCAGTGACGGGGGTATCGTGAGCAAGGTATTCTGTAGCAGTAACGATGGGCGTAACGGTGTCCACTATTAAGGATACACTAAATCCCCAGTGACGGGGGTATCGTGAGCAAGGTATTTTGTAGCAGTAACGATGGGCATAACGGTGTCCACCGTTAAAAATACACTGAATCAATGTAACGGGCGATAGGAGGGGCGTAACGAGCGATACGCCCCTATATCGATTTAAAAAATAAAAAAAAAAAAAAAAAAAAAAGTTGCTCCAAAAGTTCTAGAAAAATATTCAGAAAATCTGAAAAAATATAAATATTCCAAATATGCATTCATTTATAATTTTGAACAAGTTTATGCTAGTGTAACTATCCAATGTTTGGTGAGAATGCTATATCGAGCTGTCTAATGGATTTATGAGCCTGACAACCTGGAATTAACTACAAACCTTTATATTTCGCTTTCTAACTATATAATATCTATATAAATTTACTATAATGAATGTAATACCAAAACATCTTATATTTTCAAGTTTTACTTTTATTTATAGTGCTAGTGCATTGCATACTTCGTGACTCGCATACATTTCATTTCAATATATAGAGTTTAGGGACTTTTGTATCCTATTATGTAATTTTTATGCCTAACAATTTGATATCATTTTCCCCCATATATCTTTTTTTTAATAAAATTAAATTGGGGTAAATAGTGTTGCTGATTCAGGGCTGATTTGGGGACCATTCGATGCCCTAAACTAGCCTTAAATTAATGCAATCTATTATCACTCATCCCACTAATGGATTGGTGGATGAGTGCTAATAGGTTTTTTTCAAAATAAAAAAAGTGGCCCGTACTGTAACGGTAACAGCCATTGTTGTCGAATCGCATATGCGATCATGTGCGATCGCATATGCCTATGCGCATATGCAATTGCAAAATTGCATATTTTTTATTATTATTATTTTTTTGAAAAATTATACACACACACACACACACACACGCACACACACATATATATATGGGAAATTTTCAAAAAAAAATGTAAAAATATTATAAGAAACTAAGGAGAACTTTTCTAAGTTAATAGATAATTACTTTTACATATTTAAAATACATTTGAGAGAGATAAAATCAATTAAACAATGAATTAAACATCAAGTCATCCACATTTAACAATATAGTTAACAAGAAGTAACAACAAAATCAACAAGCCATTTATTTATTATGGTAGAAAATCAACAAGCTATCTTCCTTGAAACTTAAAAGTGCTTGAATCTTAATCTTCCAACTTCCAAGAGGGGGAATGTAAGAGATTAAGATCACTTGGATGTAGGAAATACAAGAGAGAAGGAGATTAAGACCACTTGTAATTAAGAAATGTAAGAGAAAAATATAGTAAGAGACTTTTGGAGTGAGAATATTGCAAATGGAGGAGATTTGGAAGCCTTTTTATAGGCAAAATGTTATTTTTTTGGAAAAAAAAAATTAATAATTTCAATGTGCCATGGCCAATATGCGATCGCATATGTTGTATGCGATCGCATACATCGCATATTTTCACATATGCAACATATGTGATCGCATATGTGATCTGCATATGGATATGCGCATATGTAGTCGCACATGACAACAATGGTAACAGCAATTGCCGTTACGATAAACCGTTATTGTTATTGAACACCTTGTGTCTAACATTAAAATTTTCTTTGGGCAACAGAAGTTTTGGTTGAAGCTGATATTTTTGCTCTGCCTTCATCCAGGTTCGTGTGACCTTATGGACAAATTCGATGGCAAATAAACATCATGGTGGGCCCTAGGAAAGTTTCAATGGTGGGCGTCATCATCATCACAGCTTTCTATGGTGCAGTCCAATTGAGCTTTGGGGCTGCCTCATTTTTTTTACTCATGCCCTAAAATGATTTGGCGAAGTGAATGGACAATGTGGATATGACGCATCCATCATGATGGGGGCCAAAGAACTTTGTCACATCAACATGTCTTCCACCTTACGCAATTAGCCCCACGAAAGCCTGCAGCAGAGGTTATTAAAAAAAAATGGTGATGGGGACATCTAAGCACCATAATAGAGTGTTGAGTCATCCTTATTGCTAGATGACCATTACATGGGGCTCACTTGGCCCAATTCACATTCCTAGCCACATTGAAGACCCCACGTGCATGTTCGTGCATCTTTGGGGACCCCACACTAGGAAAATGCAAGTGGGCTACATATAGGAGCTTGATGGACACATCAGACCGTTAGATTGAGTAGACATGATGATCGGACCGTTGGATTTCGACTGTATACCATTCTGACAATTGGATCATCATCATTGGACATCTTGATCGTGGGCCCCCATGTGCCACGAAAGAGTTTACCTGTTTAGTTTCTTTACATGTTTCGTTATTTTTTGTATGGCTCGTATTTATGTTAAGATTATAGAGTTGGGAACAACTTTTAATTCTTATCTGAGAGCGCCTTTTTGTAAAATGTCTTTTCTGAGACTATAAAGGGTTGGGCGTCCCCACCCTAGCCATTATGCATGTTGTGAAATAAAGAGATTTCTCTCATTTTGCTTTGAGATTGAACAAAATTTCATCCTGATATTGGATGGTGGTGCGAAACCACGAGGAGCAATTCCTTGGTTATCTTTTCTACTTTTCTCTCTTCTCAACAAGGTATCATCTTCTCTCATCTCCTTTTCTACTTCATCTTTTTTTTTTTCTTCTTTCTACAACCCATAATCCATCCAAACCTAGTTTTCAAAACATTAGTTCTTAAAACCCTAACCCTAAATCTCCAAAAATCCTAATTCTAAAATTCCTAAATTCCAAGATCTCTTGTCCATATCATAAATCCTTAATTCCCATAACCTGATACCCATATTCCCAATTCTAGAAATCCCAAGTCCTAAAACCCTTAACCCAAAATCTGAAATCCCAACTCAAAACCTCTCAAAACCTCAACCATAATGTTCCAACCTTTTCATCTAAGCCTAGATACACCAAACCCATTTCCCACATTCCCTAGCCTTTAAACTATTGGCGTGAGCTGTAAACAACCAATAGAGTTGTTGGCGTGAGCTAAACAACCAAGAGAGATTTTAGCATTGTAAACAACTCTCTTGGTTGTTTACAATGCTAAAATCTCTCTTGGTTGTTTAGCTCACGCCAACAACTCTATTAGTTGTTTACAGCTCACGCCAACACTCCCCCTCAAGTTGATGCATAGAGGTCTCGCATGCCCAACTTGTCAAGTGAGTTGTAGAAGTCGTTGCTAGATACAACTTTTGTAAGCATGTCTGCCAACTGATCTTCAGATTTCACAAACGGAAACCTAATTATTTTTGTTTCAACATTCTCTTTGATGAAATGTCGATCTACCTCCACATATTTAGTACGATCATGTTGAATAGGATTGTGAGAAATGGCAATTGCAGCTTTATTGTCACATAAGAGATCCATCTCGGAAGTGGGGGCAAACCCGTTTTCAGTGAGTAGCTTTCTTAGCCAAAGGAGTTCACAAAGACCCTTAGCCATTCCCCTAAACTCAGCTTCAGCACTTAACAAAGCTATCACTTTTTGTTTCTTGCTTCTCCAGGTTACAAGATTTCCCCCAACAAATATAAAATATCCTGAGGTGGACTTTCTGTCAGTGATATTACCTGCCCAATCCGCATCCGTGTATCCATAAACCATCAACTGACTGTTATGTTTTGAGAACATAAGCCCCTTGCCCGGGGATGACTTCAAGTATCGAAGTATTCGAAGCACTGCTTCCATATGACTCTTACTTCGATTATGCATAAATTGACTTACAACACTTACAGCGTATGCAATATCTGGACGAGTATGGGAGAGATAAATGAGTTTACCAACTAACCTTTGATATCTTCCTTTATCTGTTGGTACTTGGTCTGGGTATTCTCCAAGCTTGTGATTTTGAACCATGGGGGTGTCTGTAGGTTTACATTCCAACATCCCTACTTCGGTTAGCAAGTCTAATATGTATTTCCGTTGGGAGAGAAATATACCTTGCTTAGACCTGGCAACTTCAATTCCCAAGAAATACTGAGTCCTCCCATATTTTTCATCTCGAATTCAGTTGCTAATTGCTTTTGAAGTAGAGAGATTTCTTCTTCATCATCTCTTGTAATAATTATGTCATTTACATAGACTATCAAAGCAGTTACTTTGCCCAACTGATGCTTTTAAAACAAAGTATGGTCAGAGTTACTTTGTTGAAAGCCATATTTCTTCATTGCCAAGCTAAACCTTCCAAACCATGCTTGTGGTGATTGCTTCAGTCCATACAAGGCTCGCTGCAATTTACACACCACTCCATTCTTTGAAGATGTTGTATAACCTGGAGGAACATCCATATAAACCTCTTCTTGGAGATCACCGTTGAGAAAAGCGTTTTTTACATTAAATTGATGCAAAGGCCAATCAAGATTTGCTGCAAGAGACATTAACACCCTAACTGTATTCAACTTGGCTACAGGTGAGAAAGTTTCCTAATAATCGACACCATACGTCTGCATATATCCCTTCGCTACCAGTCGTGCTTTATACCGTTCAATAGATCCATCTACTTTTAGGCATTTGAAATTTGTAACATCCCTAGCATGAGTGTAGGAGACGGAATTGTATAGCAAAGAGGTTTTATTTTTATTTTTTAAAAAAATGTATATAACCTACGATTGAATGAAAAAGTTATAAGACAGAATTTTTTGACATAAACAACCCTAACACGTCAAAACTCTTACAAGACACGTGATTTTCATTGAATTTAGATTTAACCCTATGTTAAATTCTATCTCCCATATCCCCTGGTTAATCAATAATTTATGAGATTCACATTGCAGGACTGTCATGACTCATAAGCTTGAATTTGGACATGTCATGAATATGAAATTTCTGAATTTATGGTACATTAGCTTTATTTTATCATTCCATTGCTCTAGTTAATCAATCTGTCTTTTAATTTCATGGCATCATATTAGGTGAAATCATTCTGTCCTACATCAAAAGAATTAAGTGCTTACCACATTCCGCGTTAAGTGCTAAGCCCGAAGAGGGAAGCTGGAAAAAAATCATATTTTTCAGTGAAAATCGGAAGTAAGCGCCTAGTTTTTTTAGATTTACCAAACAATTTGAATCAAGGGAAATCACTGAAAATAGCCCTTTCAGTTGTAAGGGCTAAAAATAAGTTTTTAACCAAACAGGCCCTTAGGTGGGCCACACCATAGACAACAGCCAATAGTGGATGCCCATGTAGAGAAGTTTTCTTGATTGTTTATAGGGCCTGTAAAGATGTCGTTCAGACATCCAACCCATCCATTGTATGTGTCCCAATTGGATGAGGGGTCACACCAAATTTCAAGCCATTCAAAAACTCAGGTGGGCCCCACCAAGTGCTTTTTAGATGTTTTAGGCATGATTTCACATGGTTTCAGATTGTTTGGCCCGCCTGAGTTCCGGATACGGCTGATTTTTGGGACATCCAATGACCTAGATGGGACCCACTAAACGCATGGTGTGGATGTCCAACACATCACAGTGAGGCCCACAGAGCTCGACCTCGTGACCTTTTTCCATATATTTGTACGGGTGTGTGTGCACACAGCATATATATAAATACCAATTAATTGGGATAAGGGAATGATGATGATTATGATGATTTATTTGTGTGTGGGGGCAGGCAAGTGTGTGTGCATGTGTACATACATACGGTAAAGACAACACTTACACAATGAAGCAAAATGCTTAGCGGACGTCAACCAACTCAACGTCATACATGAGCCATGCATTCCCTGGTACTTCCCCTGCTCCTTCAGGCCCATAACTGCATTAAGGAATAGAATATATAAAGGATCAAAAGGAGATCATAGAAGAAACAAGTAAATACAAATAAATTAGAGAAAAAAAGAGGTCTAAACAAATTTGCACTTACCCGAAAGATGGTGGAATAATTAGCCTTCTTTTATCACCAATGCGCATACCTAGAGAAAAGAATAACAAATTTAGAAGAAATTATCTCAAAGGCTTCTCGAGAAAATCCAGCTTATTTATACAATAAAGGATTCAAACTTCGGGAGTTACCAGGAATTCCAGCATCCCATCCCTCTATAACTCGTCCTTTACCTGTAATAAACAACATATCAGTTGCATTCGAGCCTATAATCAACTAAAACAATTAAAACCAGAACAAATCAGTTTTGCAAGATATGCAAGTTAAGTGAACTATAAATACCTAGCCGGAATTTAAAAGCCTTTTGGCCAATATTCGAGTCGAATACTTTTCCATTCTCATTTAACCTACCAGTATAGTAGATAGACACCTGAAACCAAGTAATGGTTATTTCAAGCAATTGAATTATACATAAAATGTAAATTTTTCTGTATAAGAGAGAATCAAGTTGAAGTACTAATGGGTTCTCGCCTTCTCGGGTCGAGGATAAGAGTATACGTTGTTTCTAGTTCTATGCAGCATAAGCATGTCAATAGATGGCCCTATACAATACAAAGCATGAAAAGCTATGATTGATGGTATTGAATAAAGAATAAATATTGGCCCTGAGCAACAACAAATGCAAATATTTTTAGACTCCCAATACCGCAGATATGGAGCCCATGTTCCAATGATCTCAAACACTTACCTGATGGGGCCATTGAGGATCAATGGATGGGGAATCCTCCAGACTTCCATTTTGGAAGATCCTGGCACTTCGATCTTTGGTCTTTGGCCATTTTTCAATTGAAGGGGGACAATTGCTATGCTATTTTTTCCTCATAACCGTCCTTTTGTTATAACATTTTTTTGCTTTTTGTACACTGCAGATTAATGGACTCCCAATCTAGGAGTTTATGGGGCATCTCCAATCCACGATACCAATCACATTGACAATCTCAATCATCAAACCTAGGCTCCCATGATGAATGGAATTGGGACCCTCGGCAAATTATAAATTTCCTTTTGTTTTCTTTCTTTATGTTCTTTGAAAGAACTATTTCAAAGAAAGTGCATCAAGTACATCAAGATTGAGCAAAATAAAACTAGTAAGCTAGTTAAGATAATCTATTTGATGATGCTCAATGCCCTTCTTTAAAAATTTGTTAGAATTGGAAGTCTGGGCAAATTAAAATTTGATGATGCTCAATGCCCTATAATTCTTGTAACAAAAATAATTATTGTCATATTAAAAAAGTAAACTAGAAAGCACAGAATAAGATACACCATTCATGAACAAGTCAAAAGCTTGAAGGGATTTACTTTATTTCCATGAGAAGCTCTTTTGCCATCAAGATTGCCCATTGATAGCTCCTCAATAACCAATCCATCAGAGGTCTTTGCTTCTGACATTTGCACTTCAGCTTTCATCTCAATCTCTTTAGCATACTCAGTTTTCTCCTCCATCATTGTCAACCCTGATCCCTCATTGTTTTTATTTGTATTACTCCCCTTATGCTTCAGTTTTTTCTTTTGTTTCTTACCTTCGTTTTGACTATCAACAATGAGAGGGTCAGCATTACAGTCAACATCCCATCATAAAAAGACGGCAACATTTTTTGTATATAAAAGATCCCTTCGAGTCAAGTGAAATAACAAAACAACTGATTCTTACTTATCATCCGGAAGCTTGGCACTTGATTCTTGAGCTCTAACAGGCATATCCCGGTCTATCATTTCACCCTTAGCCTCTTCAATGACATGAGATGGCTTCCCATTGTCATAAGAAGCCTTGTCTACTGTTTCAGATGATGGATCAACTTCTTGTTTAAGTGCAGTATCCTTTGAACTTTCATTCTTTTTCTTCTTTGGCCTTCCATTAAATTCAACAATAACTACATCTGAGGGAATTGAGTCAATGGCATTCCTGTTAATGGACCACAGAAAAACCATTACCATAAGTAAAAACAAAACAGTGGCTAGAAACCATGGCACTCCAATGTACATGGCTTTGGAAATTTAACCCAAAGAGATTAGGTGACTGAATCATACTCATTGCTTGGTAGCTTCTCCTTCAGATCACCTCTGATTGGCAAATCCTGGTCCATGTTATCAATATTCGCCTCCAATGACCAATCTTTACCGTCATTAGGGATGCTCATCTGGCCATCATCTATAGCTTGATTTTGTTCTCTACTGGCCCGTTCCATAGTTTTATCAGTCAATAAACTAACCCCTGACTCGAGGATTTTTAGCTCCTTAGCCCTCTCTTTCTTTTTCTTCTTTGACTTCAGACCATTTTCAGCAGCAACACCACTTGCTAATACTAAGGAACCACATGTCTGGTTAGCTTCCCTGCTTACATAAGTCAAATTACAAAGATTATTATAAAGATAAACAAAAAAAAAAAAAAAAAAAACCCAAAACAATTCATAAACCTAGATGTCTAAGAAAACTCACCTTTCTCTATTACTGTCTTGCTCAATGGCATCAATCTTCCTTTTTAAAAGCATTCCTTGATCACCATCATCTTCCCCTTTCTTGTTCTTCCTAACTTCCCCAGCAGAATTATTGTCTAATTTATCTTCTGCTTTTTCACTAACATTTTGTTCACTTCTCCATATGGCAGAAAGTGGTATACAATCTTCATCTTCACCTTCCAAAACAACAAGGCTAGTATGTTTGCCAAAAACTTTTGCATGATCACCATTATCTCCTTCAGAGTCACTGGCCTGATACTTCTTCTTAAGACGCCTTCGAGTACCACTCTTATTTGTAGGTTTTACATCATCCAGTATCTCGTCATTTATAACTGGGAAAAAAAGGGGAATTTTATGGGGGAAAAAACTACCTAATTAATATAGAATTTACATACCGGTACCTTTTCCAAAAAGACTTTCAATAAGCTACCTCATTAATATAAGTAATTATCATTATAGTTCCTTCCACTAGATTTCTTAACAGCGGCTCTAATCAGCCACGCGAGAAAAGGGGCATGCAGCTTGGGTTGGCCCCACCATGATGTTTACATGAAATCCACCCCAACCACCAAGTGTCACCCCTTTACTAGGCCCAAGTCCCAAAACTCAGCTCCATCCTAAATTCAGATGGACCACACGATTGGAAACAGTCTACAGGTCGCTCACTCCCCAAACTGTTTCCCTTGATGTGGCCCACCTGAATCATGGACAGGCCCCAAGCCTAAATTTTGGTGTCGCATCTAGTAGTTGGAGTGGATTTCATATATTCATCACAGTGAGCCCTATAAAAATCAAGGGTGGACGTCTCACTCCTAACAATTCTTTTTGTGTGGTCCACTGAATCACAAATCAGCTTGATTTCTTGGCCATGGACCTAATGTGGGATTACACGTCCAACGATCGAACTAGATTTCACATACACATCATGGCAGGCCCATAAAAAAATCAAGGGCAGCATTCATCTCCCAACCAT
The DNA here is from genome assembly GCA_030180095.1 of Magnolia changhungtana. NCBI lineage: Eukaryota > Viridiplantae > Streptophyta > Magnoliopsida > Magnoliales > Magnoliaceae > Magnolia > Magnolia changhungtana. Next base: position 5,035,646 of record JASAUF010000626.1, on the reverse strand, counting down.
TCCCAAAAAAACAGATATTCCCTTACATATTTAAAATTAAAAAATAAAATTTAAAATTTTAAAAAAAAATCACCAACCCTTGATTTTTATTGGGCCCACCATGGCGTGCATGTGAGATCCACTCCAACCATTAAGATGTGTAATCCTACGTTACGCCTAGATCCAAAATATAGGCTGACCAAACAAAACTATAGGGAGAGACTTCCACCCTTGATTTTTTACATGGCCCACCATGATGATTACAACCATTAGATGCCACACCAAAATTTAGGCCTGGGGTGCAAAAATCAGGCCCTTGCGTGATTCAGGTGAGCGACACCAAGGAAAACAGTTTAGAGGGTGAACATTGCCCTATACATTGTTTCCCATTGTGTGGTCCACCTTAATCACAAATGGAGCTGAGTTTTGGACCTTGGACCTAACAGGAGGGTCACGCACCTGGTGGCCGGGATAGATTTCACAAAAACATTGGGGTGGGGCCCACACAAGTTGCCTACCCCTTTGCTCGCACAGCCGACCTGAACCACCATTAAGAAATCTAACAGATAATTACTTAGATTAATGAGGAAGCTAATTGAAAACCTTTTTGAAAAGGAACCAAAATGTAAATTTCATATTAAGTAGGTAGTTTTTTTGTAAAATTCCCAAAAAAAAAAAAAAAATCAGTAGTGCATATAATAGAGAGGTCTTGACAAAATAATGACGAAACATCAAACAATTAGAATCTTAATGATTGACTTTGTCTGACTACCATTCATCATAGAAGGTTAGTAATATCGTCTTTTTTTAATCGGTACTACTAACATCATTACTGCACAATAAAATAAACTTTCACAATACCAAAAGATTAAGAGGAATTGCCTCAAAAATGGGATAGGAAATTACAAGCATCAATAATACACATGTTCATCACAAGGTACACTAAAACAATGTGGATGCTAGGTAACTCCAACACCTTCGGAGGCATTAGATCTCTCTCTCTCTCTCTCTCTCTCTCTCTCTCTCTCTCTCTCTCTCTCTCTCTCTCTCTCTCTCTCTCTCTCTCTCTCTCTCTCTCTCTCTCTCTCTCTCTCTCTCTCTCTCTCTCTCTCTCTCTCTCTCTCTCTCTCTCTCTCTCTCTCTCTCTCTCTCTCTCTCTCTCTCTCTCTCTCTCTCTCTCTCTCTCTCTCTCTCTCTATATATATATATATATACACACACACACACACACACACACACACACACATATATATAGAGAGAGAGAGCCTCCTACGAGCAGTGTAGGAGAACATCCATGCAAGCAAAAGGATGGGCAGCTTGGGTGGGCCCCACAAATGTGTATGTGAAATCCACTATATCACCCCATGTTAGGCCCAAGGCCCAAAATCATACCCGTCCATGATTCAAGTGTGCTACAAAATTGGAAACAGTATATAGGGCGAAACCCAACTAGAAACTATTTCCTTGTTGTGGCCCACTTGAACCACTGATGTTTCTAATTTTTTGTCCTCAGGCCCAACTTTTGGTGTGGCATCTAATGGTTGGAGTAGATTTCAAATACTCATCATAGAGACCCTAGTCGGGTCAGGTGGCTGTCAGGCTCGGGAGTGTGTGTGCGTGTGTGTGTCAAACTATACGAACCCGAGTTGAGTCAAGTTTCGGATCGAGTCGAGTCAGTACCAAGTCGAATTTCGAGTCGGGTCAATACCAAGTCAGATTTCGAATTGGGTGAAGTCTACTCAGTTCAGATCGAGTCAGGTCTGAACGAGTCAGATGAGTCAAACCGTCCCATGCTCAGCTCTAATCGACATGCACGCGGAGAGAGAAATTCCTGGAGATGGCAATCAACACGAGGACCTAACTAAAGATAGTGTTGTTAGGGATCTGTGGAGCCCACTGTGAGATGTTTTTATCCAAGTTATCCATCCATTTTGACGAATCATTTCAGGGTATAAACCCAAAAACGAGGCAGATAGAAGGCCCAAGTGGACCACACTACAGGAAGCAGTGGTGACAATGACCCCCACCATTGAAACCTTCTTAGAGTTCACTGAGATGTTTATTTGCCATCAAACATGTTCATAAGGTCACATATATATGGATGAGGGGTAAACATAAAATCAGCTTAATCCAAAACTTTGTGGCCCCAAGTTGTAGGTGTTTGATCCTATTGTTTCCTATTGTGGTTCCCTTAATAGTTGGATTTGCCTCATTTTTTTCTCATGCCCTAAAATGATCTTTTTTTTAAAAAAGATGGACAGTGCGGATCTGAAACATACATCATGGTGGAGCCCACCAAAATTCCACACGCCAAAACTTTCAGTTTTCTTCTCTCCGGGTTGGAATGTGCAGTGCACAGCACAGCCACTGAATGTTTTGACTTAATTTTTGTGGGGCCCACCATGATGTATTTGTTAGATCCACACCATCCAACAAGTTTTCCAGATCAATTTAGCGCACAAGTACAAAAACAAGCCAAAACCAAAGCTCAAGTGAACCACGGTACCACACCACAAGAAACAATGGTAATTGTATGCCTATTGTTGGAAACTTTGGGGTCACAGAAGACTCGGATTAATCCAATATTTGTATTATCCCTTCATCTAGATCTATGTGACCTACTGAACATGTTAGATAGCAAATAAACATCACGGTGGGCCATAGGAAGGTTTGAACAGTAGACATTCAATCCCACCAAAATTCCACATGTCAACATGGCACCGACATAGGTTTCGCGTTCTACTCCACGCAATCCAAGTGTGGATCTTTGCAATTAGTTTGCAACTGCACTGCACATCAATGTAAGTTTTTTACATCTGGATCTTTTGTGGACCCGACCATGATGTAGTGTTAGATCCACACAGTCCATCCACTTTTCCAGATTCGTTTAGGGCATTATTAGCCCAAAAACGAGGAGGATCCAAAGCTCAAGTGGACCACACCGCAAGAAGAATTGGGGATTGAATGATTGTCGTTGAAACCTTCCTATAGCCCACCATGACGTTTATTTTCCATCTAACCTATTCATTAAGTCACACAGACCTAGATGAAGGGAAAACACAAATATCAGATTGATCTGACCCTTATGTGGCCCCAAAAAGTTTTTAACGATAGGCGTACAATTACCATTGTTTCTCGTGGTGTGGTCCACCTGAGCTTTGGACCTGGCTTTTTTTACTCGACCCTAAATTGATCTGAAAAAATGGATGGACGGTGTGGATCAACACATACATCATGTTGGGGCCCACAAAAATTCAATTAAGTCAAACATCCAATTGTTGTGATATGCACTGCGCATTCCAATCCAAACAGAGAAGAAAAACAGAAGTTTTGACATGTGGAATTTTGATGGGGCCCGCCATGATGTATGCATGAGATCCACACCGTCCATCCATTTCTCAAGATCATTTTTTAGACCAAAAATGAGGTAGATCCAACTATCAAGTCAACCACACCACATGAAACGGTGGGGATTGAACGCCTACCGCTAAAAACCTCTTGGGGGCCGCAAAAGTTTTGGATCAAGCAGATTCTATGTTTTCCCTTCATCCAGGTATATGGAACCTTATGAACAGGTTCTATGGCAAATAAACATCACCGTGGACCCTAGGAAGGTTTCAACAATTGGGGACCTTCTCACCAATACTTTCTGTAGTGTGATCCACTCAGACCTTCCATCCACCTTGTTTGTAGGCACATACCCTAAAACGATCTATCAAAATAGATGGCCGGCTTGGATAAAACACATATCACGATGGGCCCCACAGCTCCCCTACCAGGACTGTCTCTAGCTAGGTCCTCGTGAGGATTACCATCTCCGGGAATCTCTCCCTCTCCATGTGCGCGCCGAAGCTCTCACTTTTAATTTTAGAAACTTTCATCATAGTCGTAAGTGAGACCTGACAGCTTAGGAGGGGGTGCACAATTAACCTTTATGCATGGGTGCGCAGGAGAAAATCTCTCTCGAGCGAGGGAGAGAGAGTAATGCTCCCCTACGAACCATAAGGTAGGGGAGCTACGTGAGCAACGTCCTGGAGTCCAAGATAGAACCTAATGAACACATAATATTGATTTTTGATGGGTCCAACCCAGTGTATCAAATAGCGTTGGTAGCGTACGCTACATAGCGTAGCGTAACGAAATCGCTACGTAGCGCTAAAAATAGCGTTTTTCCTAGCGTACTCTACGGATATGTAGCGTGTAGCGCAGGTAGCGTACGCTACCTGTGTGGTTTTTTTTTTGTTTTTTCAGTGCAGGAAACAGTGGTGAACTCACACCACAAGCTAAAGTTAAGTAAAAAAAAAAAAAAAAACCTAATTCTCTAGTGCTTCCGATCCCAAACGGCAGCAGCCGACGCCTTGTTGTTTTCCTTCCGATTGATTTGGAGGCCATCCGACACTGCTTGGAGGCCATCCGACGCTTCTTGGAGGCCATCCGACGCTGCTGCTCTACTTCCGATCGATTTGGAGGCCATCCGACGCTGCTTGGAGGCCATCCGACGCTGCTGCCCTCCCTTCCGATCGATTTGGAGGCCATCCGACGCTGCTGCTCTCCCTTACGATCGATTTGGAGGCCATCCGACGCTGCTGCTCTCCCTTCTGATCGATTTGGAGACCTAAAATCGTCTCAGAGAGGCCATCCGACGTTGCCGACGCTGCTTCTCTCCCCACCGATCTCGAGACAAAAACGCAGTGCGCTCCTTCATTTTTTTTGAATTTTTTTGATGTACAATGAAAATAACTTGGTATTTTCAACTTTTTCCTCATTTTTTTCCCCTTTTAAAATACTATTTACAGTCGGTTTGTTGTTCTTTATACCCTTTTTTTCCTGTGGTATGGCCCACGTGGGCCCCACCGAGGTGCGTGAAGGGGTGGGATGTGCACTATTTTCTATGGTGTGGCACACATGGGGCCCACTGAGGTGCGTGACGGGGTGGGATGTGCATTATTTTCTATGGTGTGGCCCACGTGGGGCCCACTGAGGTGCATGAAGGGGTGGGTTTGCATTATTTTCTATGGTGGGCCACTATGGTGTGCGTATGAGTGTAAGTGGTGTGCGTATGTTTATTTTTGTGATTCACTGATTTATCTGTGATGTGTTTTTTTTTTTTGGTTAAGTAGTGAACTAAAGAGAGAAGAATGTTTGAAGAAAAAGAGAGATTTTGCATGGAAATATGTGGCTAATAATCCACTTGGACAATCTCATAGAAATTATGTGCTATGCAAATTTTGCGGTCAAAGATGTACGGGAGGCGTGACTCGCCTAAGTATCATTTGGCCGGAACCCACAATGGGATAAAGCCGTGCCCAAAAGTGACGGAAGAAGCCAAGGAGGAGTGTAGAAAGGCTTTAAAGGAAAATCATGATGGAAAAAATAAAAGAAATGAGTGTTTGAGATATTGGGAGAGGGGATCGACATATCTTTACGTTGCGGCTCTGTGTGATAGCGTTAGTGTGGGTAATGATGCTTTCATTGGCAGACCAACTTGTAGTGGATCTTCTGCGGTAATCAACCAATGGCAAGAGCAAGGGTCCTATGGATCAATTTGTTAGTAGTGAGCAACGTCAATCCACATTGAATTCAAAGTGGAAGAAGGAAGAAAGAAAAAGAAGTATGCGGGGTGATTGGAAGATTTTTTTTTGGGAATGCTTTGTCATTCAACTTTGTGTAATAGCCCATACTTTTCAGCAATGTGTGAGGCTATTGGCAAGTTTGGACCAGGATTGAAGCCACCATCCATGCATGAGATGAGAACATGGATACTAAAAGAGGAGGTTGCTAATACGATAGTTTAATGAAAGCATACAAAGCTTCTGGAAAACTTATGGATGTTCAATTATGTCTGATGGTTGGAAGGATGGAAAGAATAGAAGCATCATTAATTTTTTGATTAATTCTCCAATCGGAACAATGTTTTACAAGTCTATTGATGCTTCAGATTCAATAAAAGATGGGAATTTGTTATTCGAATATCTTGATGAAATTGTGGAAGAAATTGGTGAAGAAAATGTGGTCCAGGTTATCACGGATAACCATTCAAGCTATGTGAATGCTGGGAAGAAGTTGATGGATAAGAGGAAAAGGATATATTGGACTCCGTGTGCTGCACATTGCATAGATCTGATGTTGGAGGATATTGGAAAAATGAAAATATATTCTGAAACGCTTGAAAAGGCAAGGACAGTGACGAAGTTTATTTATGGGCATGGAATTGTATTGAGCATGATGAGAAGCTTCACGAATAACCATGAGCTTCTACGGCCGGCAGTAACATGTTTTGCAACATCATACCTCACCCTTCGAAGTATTTACAAGCAAAAGAATGGTCTTATAGCCATGTTTGCATCGGAAAAATGGTGTCTTGTTCTTAGGCTAAAAAACCTGAAGGAATAAAGGTACAGGCTATTATAATGTTTGATCCGAAGTTTTGGCCTCATGTTGCCTTATGTGTTAAGAGCACCATGCCATTGGTAAGCGTTTTAAGAGAAGTAGATTCGGAAGAGAGGCCAGCAATGGTGTTCATTTATAAATTGATGGACTCAGCGAAGGAGAAAATTGCATTTAATTGCAATGATGTAAAAAAGAGATATGTTCCAATTTGGAACAAAATAGATGAAAGATGGACTCATCAGCTTCATCATCCTCTACATGCAGCCGGGTACTATCTGAATCCTCAAATACGGTACTCAGATAAGTTCTCTACACACTAGAGATAAAAGGGGTTGTTTGAGTGCATGGATAGGATGATCCCCATGAAGAGCATCTTTGATCTTTGATATTGATTGGATGAATATGACAAGAGAAGAGGGATTTTGGCTCTAGCCTTGCACTCGAAACCATGACAAAGCGTTCCCCCGGAGGTAAGTTATAATTTTATATTTTGATATTTTCATTGTTATGTAAATTATATTTTATAATTGGTAAAAGTATTAATTAATTTATAAATTATAACTAATTTATGTGATTGGTGGGAACATAGAACTCCACAAATTACGAGTTTGCGGTATGAGTTTTAAGCCTTACATGCATGCTTACATTTGTGAGAGAAATTGGAGTACTTTTGAAGCAGGTGACTTTTGTACCATTCAATATTCTAAATTAGCTAATTTTTATTTAGTAGATTAGCAAGTCTTTGATAATTGACTGACATAGAACATCACATGATTAGATCCACACAAAGAAGAGAAATCGGCTAGAGCAACAAAAACTCAATTCTCTAGTATATGTGATGTATAATATGAAACTGAGAGAAAGAAGCATGAAGAGAAGGGCGGCAATGGATCCAATATTGGTGGACCACATTGAATCGAGATGATGAATGGATTCTTGAGAAAGAAGGCCCTGTTCTCCCAAGTGATCCATCGTGGCTCGAAGATCAAAATATGGCCTTTGATATTAGTGCCATTACAACTATTCCGGAGTCTGATGATCCAGTTGACAGCAATGCACCATCAACATCTAATATTTCTGAAGGAGATTGCCCCCCACCTTCCTCAAGGAAAAGGAAGGCAACTACTTTAAGTGTTTATAGTTATAGACTAAGTTACATGAACATTTTTAACAAAGAAAGTAAAAGACCAATGAATCTCTTTTTTTTAAAAAAAATGTGTAGGTGGTCCCATGGGAAGATTTCTTACTCCTATAAGAGAGGAAGGAGATATAAGAACGAGTGTTCATGGTGTGGATGATGTACATGCAGATGTAGATGCTGATGCTGATGATGAAAGGCCTAGACTTGGTGACGAAGTGAATGCGGATGACGACAACGACGATGACCTATTAGATATGGATGACCTTTAGAGTTTAGACACTAGAGTCTAGAGACTAATTATTGAGAATTTGAGATGTTGATTTTGAGGAATATGACATTTGTATTGTACTTAATGCTCTTAACTTTGGGATTTTTATTTTGAAGAATGTGACATTTATATATTTTGCTTTTTTATTATATATATATATATATATATATAATAATAAAAAAAGAAGTATTGTGTAGCTTACGCTACACGCTACGCTATTTCGCTACACGCTACGGAGGGTTGAACGCTACGCAACACGCTACCGCTATTTAAAACACTGGTCCAACCGTGACGTGTACGTGAAAACCACTTCGACCATTTTATGCCACCCTAAAATTTAGGCACAGGGCCCACAAATCAAGCCCATCCCTGATTCAGGTGGGCCACACCAAGGGAAACTGTTTGGAGGGTGGGAACCATGTTTTACAGTGTTTTCAAATCGTGTGGTCCACCTAAATCATATATGGGGCTGATTTTTTAGCCCAACGTCTAATATTGGGTCACGCACCGGATGGTCTGAGTGGATCTTGAAAAAAACTCACATTAGAGCCTACTACCAACATACCCCTCTTCTCCTTAATGGCTCCCTCTTCTCTACACGTAAATGCATACTTTACATGACGTAAGGACGGACATCCGCTTGTGCAATGAGTAACTCGTTGCAGGTGTGGCATGTTAAGCAAACTCTATTAGGCGCACCTTGATGTATGCGTCATTATCTATGATGTCCATCCATCTTTTTCAGCTCATTTTAGGGCATGGGCCCAAAATTGAAGCATATTTAAAGTTCAACTAGACCACACCACAAAAAATTGTGGGAATAATGACATCCACCCTTGAAACCTCTCTAGGGCCCACGATGATGTTTATTTGTTATCCAACATGTTCATAAGGTCACATAGACATGGATGAAGGGAAATCACAAATATCACTTGATCAAAAACTTCTATGGCCCCCAAAATGTTTTCAACGGTAGGCATTCAATTCCCATTCTTTTCTATGGTATGGTCCACTTGAGCTTTTGATAAGCTTTAATTTTTATCTCATTTTAGGGCATGAGCCCAAAATTGAAGCATATCTAAAGTTCAAGTAGACCACACCACAAAAAAATGTGGGAATAATGACGTCCGCCATTAAAACCTCTCTAGGGCCCATAATGATGTTTATTTGTTATCCAACCTATTCATAAGGTCACATAAACGTGGATGAAGGAAAATCACAAATATCACTTGATCCAAAACTTCTATGGCCCCCAAAATGTTTTCAACAGTAGGCGCTCAATTCCTATTGTTTCCTATAATATGGTCCACTTGAGCTTTCGATATGCTTCAATTTTTGGCTCATGCCCAAAAATGAGCTGGAAAAATGGATGGGCAAACATCACAATGGGCCCCACAGAGTTTACTTAGTACGCTCAGTACCAGCCTGCGTCCCTTGTTTAAATAGCTTACGTAACCTAAATATAGGTTGGCCCCACCATCATATACTTTCTAATTCCGCTCTAACCATCAAGTGTGTAACCAAATATTAGTCATAGGATTCAAAAATAGTCGAATCTATGATTCATGTGGGCCACATGATTTGAAAATAGTGTACAGGCGATGCCCACCCTCCAAATTATTTCTCTTGATGTAGCCCACCTGAATTAGAGGGTTGGCATTCAGCTTGTTCTATCCTCGACCCTAGGGCGTAGCGCATGTAGTTCCCCTGTGCTACCATTCATAGGAGAGCATTACTCTACATGTGTGTAGATACACGGAATACTTCAAAAGCAAAAATCAACTAGTGTACCTCCACTACTTCTGAGCTGAGGTGATGCAAGAAAGAGTTCAGGATCACCATCATCAATGAAATCATCGTCATACTCATCTTCAGTTTCATTCGATCGATCAGTTTCCGTATCAGCAATATCTTCCCCATAAGAATCACTTAAGTATGGTAAAGGGCAATACCAATGACAAATTTTTATTTTCTTCGAAAAGAGCACGAATCTCTTGAACCCACGAAAATATTGAAGCATGGGGATGACAAATTTTGCATTTCATCAAATCAAAAAGGCATGTGATTTCTCCAAAAAAAAAAAAAAAAGAATTAAAAGGATACGTGTCATCACCGTCTTGATTGTACCTACGACTCGAACCCAGATAGTAACCAGTAAGGTGCACACTTTTTGGGCCAAGAACTGAGAAAACGACTTCATCAGCCTCCTCAAATTCAAGATTCAATGGGCATGACTCTATTTTCTCAGGCAACAAAGAACATAGCAGGACAGGAGTCTTATTGCCCACATTGCACTGAACAACACTCTTCTTCATTGACGGCCCATAATCTAATGTAGCCTGCACAAGAACAACACTTGCTCAAGAAAAAGAAAAGAAGAGAGAGAGAGAGAGACATAAACATAAACATTTCAATGCACAATGCAGGAAATATCGATTGGAGAGGTATTCCAATCATCATTCTCAAGAAGAAGAAGAAAAAAGCCAAAGAAAAATATATATTGCCAGAGGAGACCCAACATCTAAGTCCCAGATAGTTTAGTATCCAATGCCGAAAATCTCAATCCTCAGAAGAAACTGAAGAAATGCCAACATCAGATCAACTATAACATTTTTTTTCTTTTCCTTTTCTTCTAACGAATAGCCCAATACAGAAAATCCCAATTATAAAGAAGAAGAGAAGACAACCAAACATAAAAATAAATAAAATAATAATAATTTTCAAGACATCAAGGAATTTGTAAAAGAACCTGAGAAATGTGAAGCCTTCCATGCGTGTCGTCGTATTGATGGGTGTATGGCTTTCCTGGCTTTACTTCAACACCTGAGAGAGGAGAAAGAGAGAAACCCTAAAATCCAATTCATGGATAGAAAATACGAGACGATAGTTTGTCTGGGAATCTAAAAACATTGAAAGAAAAAGGCAAACAAAAATGCTATGGATTAATTGGAAATTGGGAGATTTGAGAGTATGCTTACCCCAAAAAGCCATTCTCGAAAGAGATTTCTTCGAGAAACGATTGTTTGTGAGAGAATCTTCAGCAGCAGAGGCAGACTAAAACCCTAGGAAGCTTTTATCAACCGAAGCTGGGTTCTAACCGGACGCGGAGTGCGTCCTACCCCCGCCCAGACGGTAATCCGTCCGGGCAGGGCTCTGTGGGGCCCACCGTGATGTAAGTGTTTTATCCACGCCGTTCATAGATTTTTTTCAGATCATTTTAACGTATGATCCTAAAAATGAAGTAAGTCCACAGCTCCAGTTGACCGCATCAAAGGAAGCTGCAATCATAATGACACTCACCGTTGAAACCTTTCTAAGCCACCGTGATGTTTTTTTACTGTCCAACCTATTCATAAGGTCATGTAGACGTGGATGAAGTGAAAAAACAAATATCATCTTGATCAGAAACTTCTCTGGCTCTTAAGAAGTTTTTAATGGTGGACATTCAATCCCCACTTTGTGATCTACTTAAGACCTATACGGCTATACCTGCTTCACTCTTTATGTCTCATAACTTAGAATGATATGAGAAAAACGATGAACGGCGTGGATAAAATACTTACATCACGGTGGGCCCCACAGAGCCCTGCCCGAACGGATTACCGTCCAGGTGGGGTAGGACGCAATCCGCGTCCGCTCTTACCTATCTCAGAATATGAAGAGTCGGAGAATCAATAAAAAGGTATTATTAAACCGGCGCGTCACGCGTGAACTCGAGAACCCGTACATTCTGTGGGGGCTATTCATCAGGTGTTCTCCACCACGACGCTCCAGTAATCAGGCAGCGGGCCACAAATGTTAATCTTGAGGTTTTTTAATCTCTCTTTTTTTGTGTGCGATTTTCGTAGGTTTCTTTTGTTGTGTACCGCTTGATAAATGGACCGGCATGATTTGTGGGACACGACTTGTTTGAAGCCTTGTGGTGCCAGGAAGAAGTCGTGTTGTGCGCAGATTAGGTGCTACCCTTGACTAGTACCTAGCTGAAGATGGACAGTCCTCTCACGCATCTGTGGGCCATGTATATGTTTTATCCACACCGTGTGGGATTTATCATACATGCGGATCTAGATGTGCACAGGACATGGTAATCAAATAGTCAGATGGCTTACCTAACTAAGACGTCATTGCTAAGAATAGAATACCAGATCTTCTATATAGAATACCAAAGAAGATAAAGTTAAAATCTTCATCTCCTTCACACCCTTTCTGCAAAACTATATATGGGACTCGAATTCTGCCGTGGTGTAGGATCGGGGACCCAATTCTCTTATATAGAGACTGTGGAAGGGGAGTTTGAAACCCATCAAAACTCTCTCTCTCACGCTCCACGTTGATGTGTCCTAGTTCGACTCAAATTGTTGTCTGCGTAAACAGCTATAACATTCCAGCCCTAATACGCATTGCTGCACAATCATAGTTCTGCAGCGAATCACCTGAAGTGGGGCCCACTAGTCTATTCAATCATCCAGTCCAACTGAATGACCATCCAGACCGTTGATTAGTAAGGTCCACTAGATAGAGTTCTTACATTCTCCCACTTGGGCCTCATTGAGCAATGTCAATGACAGTCATATAGAATAATTTTGAAAACAAATTTTGATCTTTTAAGAAAAAATCTAAATGGTTGACAATGAAACAGTTGGACAGTATGAGTAATGCTATTCAATATGGTCCATCAAGACAGTCAGTATCGAAATGCGGTAGTCATCACAACATTTAATTTAGGCGAAGTGAGTCTAAGCGCGATCACAAATACTTTCAATCTTAACGACATAGATCAAGAACTAGGCAATGTGGTATAAGGATTACACACTTTAGTGTGATAATATATGTCTATCCTTAAGAGGTCCTGAAACTTTTACTTGTCTCCAACGAGACACGACTGGAATTCTACTTACTCAAAATTTGCGCATATATATAGAGAAGTAGAAATAAAGCTTTATATCAAAATCATCGAAACAAACTATATAAAACGAGATCTTTAAGTTTCTGTGAAAATTAAAGTATGCTCAACTCCCACTAACTGAATATATTTGTGGGATCAATGACTCTCATGGATGTTACATGCTCTTGAAATAGCGTGATAGGGAGCCCTTTAGCGAGCGGATCTGCAATCATCTACTTATTGTCGATGAATTTCATGGACATTTGATGATTCTGAACCCTTTCCTTTACAACAAGGTACTTGATGTCGGTATGCCTCGACCTTAACGAATGCTTGTTGTTACTAGAGAAGAAAATAGTAGCCGAATTATTACAAAATATTCTCAATGGTTTCGTGATATGCTCTAGTACCCGCAAACCTGAGAAGAAACTCTGCAACCATAGTGCCTGATTAGATGCCTCATGACAGGCAATAAATTCAACTTTCATAGTGGATGAGGCTGTGGTAGACTGTTTCACGCTTTTCCACGACACAGTTCCTCCCACCATCATGAAGATATATTCTGAAGTAGACTTTTTAGTATCAACGCAGCCTGCGAAGTTTGCATCTGAATATCCGATCGACTCCAATTGATCAGATCTTCTGTATGTGAGTCCGAAGTCTTTCGTTCTCTGAAAATACCGTAATACTTTTTTTGCAAGTATTCAATATTGCATTCCTAAATTAGATAAATATCTTCCCAACATTCCAACAACAAAGGCAATGTCTGGTTGCCTACAGACTTGAGCATACATGATGCTCCCTACTACTGATGCATACGAAAATTCTTTCATTCGATCCTTTTCTAAATCATTCTTTGAACACTGAAATAGACCAAATTTGTCACCCTTCACAATAGGCGACTTTCCTGAAGTACAATTTTGCATGTCATACCTTTCGAGTACCCTAGTAATATAAGCCCTCTGTGACAGGCTGAGCAGTCCAAGTGTTCTATCACTGCGAATCTCAATGTCGATGACGTAAAAAGCTTCACCAAGGTCTTTCATTTCAAATCTTTGAGATAATAATTGCTTGGTATCGCTCCACATCCTCGTATCACCGCTAGCCAACAGAATGTCATCAACATACAAAATCATCATAACGAACTTACTCCCACTGGTTTTAACGTAGATGCATTCATCTGCAGTATTTTCTACAAAGCCATATGAGGAAATTACTTCATGAAACTTAAGGTACCACTACCATGATGCCTATTTCAACCCATAGATGGACTTCTTAAGTTAGTAAACCAAATGTTCTGAGCCAATAGCTACAAAACCTTTAGGCTGCAACATGTACACATTCTCATTCAGATCCCCATTGAGAAATGCGATCTTTACATCGATCTGATGTAACTCTAAATCCATATGAGCTACAAGAGTCATTATGATCCTGAATGAGTCTTTCTTGGATACTAGTGAGAAAGTCTCCTTAAAGTCAATGCCCTCACGTTGGTTAAAACCCTTGGCAACAAGTTGGGCTTTATAGCTTTCGACATTACCCTTGGAGTCCCTTTTGGTTTTAAATATCCATTTAGAACCAATCGGCCTTATTCCAGTAGGTAATTCTAAAAGATCTCATACTTAATTGTCCTTCATGGATTTCAACTCATCTTTCATGGCATTAAACCAACGAGAAGGATCAGCACGTTGTTTGACTTGTGTAAAGGATTCAGGATCCTTTTCCACCCCTATGTCAAAGTCGTGTTCCTGTAAGTATACGATGTAATCGTCTCAATTTACAGGCCTTCTCTCTCCTTCAGATCTTCTCAATGGTTCAGTTTGTTGGGTCTGATCTTGATTTTCCTCATCAATGGTTTATATATGAGGTTCTACGTGGTGCTCTGCAGTGACTGCAGAATCGACTGCATTATTAATATCCACGTGATCTGGATTGACTATAGTCTTTTATTCCTCAAATACAAAATTTCTTATGTTCGTGCTCCACTGTTTTCAATGTCCTCAATGAATCTGGCATTCACAGTCTCAACAATTCTAATAAAGTGAGAAAGATAGTAGAATCGAAAGCCTTTTGATCTTTCTGGATACCTAATGAAGAAACAACTTACGGTTCTAGGATCAAGCTTCTTTTCATGTGGGTTATAAATTTTGACTTCAACAGGACAACCCCAAACATGTAGATATCGAAAATTTGGTTTTCTCTTATTCCACAACTTAAAAGGAGTTTTGTTTATTACTTTGCTGGAAACCCTGTTTAGTATATGAACTGCGGTTTTGATCGCATCACCCCACAGAGATTCTGGCAATGTCGAATTGTTGACCATATTTCGCACCATTCCATAAGAGTACGATTACGTCTCTCAGCCACTCCATTCTGCTCTGGAGTACCAGGCAAAGTGTACTGAGCGACAATGCCACAATCCTGCAAGTAATTAGCGAACGGCCCTAGATTGTATCCTGATTCGTCATATCTGCTATGGTGTTCACCACCATGGTCAGATCTGACAACTTTAATCCTTTTATCGAGTTGATTTTCAACTTCGGCTTTATAGATCTTAAAAGCATCCAAGGCATCTGACTTCTCAGTAATAAGGTAGAGGTACCGGAAACGAGAGTAGTTATCTATAAATGTAATAAAATATTTGTGTCTACTCCATGATGCTGCAGGGAATGGTTCACAAATGTCTGTATGTATCACCTCTAATAGACCTACACTTATGGTTGCACATTTCTTTCTAGTTCTAGTCTGCTTTCCCTTTATGCAATCAATGCATATCTTATAGTCAGAGAAGTCTAGAGAAAGTAGAATTCTTTCTCGCACAAGTCTATGCAATATCTCATGAGATATGAGACATAGATGTTTGTGCCACAACATGGAGGAATTCTCATAGTCTAGCCTTCGCTTGGATCATACTTTATTTCCATACAAGTCATTAACATTATAGACATGTGAGGCAATCAAGTCTTGCTAGCATAGGTTGTTTACCATAGAGTCTGTGTTGACTTTAATCGAATTAAGTTACATACTAAATCCTTTATTCTCAAATTGGAATGAATATCTCAATTTATCCAAACGAGAAATAGAGACTGGATTGTGCTTTATAAAAGGCACACAAAATGTATCTACCAAATTCAATAAACAAACAGACTCTAACCTAAGTTTATAGACTCTAATTGCCTCTACGTTGACTTTGACACCATTGCCTACATATACTGAGTGTTCTGCATCAGTTGGTGGTCTGGTCTATAGTAAATCCTGTATAGAAGTATATATGAGAATAGTGATTTTCAAATCTATCCACCAAGAATCCACTGACACATCAGTTAGATTAGATTTAAAACAAACTGGAACAGAATTATTACCCTTCTTTGTGAGTCATTCCTTATACTATACGGAGTCTTTCTTTCAATGACTCGACTTCTTGTAAAAGAAGCAAGTAACCCCTTTAGTCCACTTGCGACTCAATCCATTCCCAGGTCGGTTTTCAACTGAAGAACCTAGAGGACTGTGAGGTCCTGAGGATCCCTCGTTAGAACCATGTTTCCTCTTCTGTTTCCATTATGTCTAGGTACATATCTCGAGGTTACAAGATCAATGTTCTGACTGTTTTCAAAAGTTTTGACGGTTCAGAATTTTCTGAAGTGATCTCCAAATGTAACCATCCCAGAACTATCTTTATGAACTCCTTTTATTGAATATAATCGGATCCGGTTAGGATGGGAACTAAATGCAAAATATACTCACATTGGTAGATTGTTTTACATAGAACAATTTATGAACAAAATTAAATATCAGACAAAGTTAATCAATTCAGTTGCTAAGGGAGGCATCAACTGAATCATCCAAGATGACGATGGGCCCAACCATCTCATCCTGGTGAGAATCTGTTACATCATCATCATTCCTCCTATAGGCGGTAATAATAACATGTTAGTGATCCTTCTGAACATGAAGCTAAGTGATGTAAGTCATGTAAATCTGCGACACTCAACACCTGTGGGTGAGATGAGTCTTTCAACTTTACATTACCAGCACCATTTACTTTACCCGTTCATATGCCTGCCAAACGGTAATCATATGTGTTTTCGTTACCGTATGCATGAAAATGTGAACGCAACTGTATGTAATCCTTCTTATCCGAATGTTACAAGTCTGTATCTGTAGATTTTTCATCGATTGAGGTCACTATGGTGGCTAACACAACCGAATCCAACACTACAAATATAGACTTATGATTACAATTACAATCCTGCCTCTAATTGGATTATATCTAAGTTAGTCTGACGCGGCCCATAAGCTAGTTGGTACTGACCCTTTTGGAAATAAAGGGACCTTAAAGTAAAACAAATGGAAATGTTTCACACCATATATTCCAATGGTCCATATCAACTCTTAAGGATAGGTGATGGGCCAATAATAAGGCCGAATAATAACTCTTATTTGATCTGTATTGGTTCAAATGAGTGTAACTAAATCCAGCTCCTGTCATTCTCATGATAGACAGATAAAATGGACTATGTAACTTGACAGGTAGATCCATGTAGGACTATTCATAAGTTGAACAGCTAAGTTCAAAGTCTTAATATATATGAAAATTCATGATCAAAGTAATTAGATGGTCCATATCCTCCTGAATGAGTTAGACTATATGCTCGTGATGGAACTTATAGATAACCTAGATCAAATAATAGAACATTATTGAGTGGACCACATACATGGATAAACGGGCCTATAAAGTTATCAGGGCCTTAAATGAGTCACAAAGGGTGGGCCCCACTTACAGTATGATTAGAATGGCCAAGATATGAATAATGGGCCCACATATTCAATCAAGCCCAAAATTCAGGTCCACTCCAGATCTGGAGATCCGGTATAGACCCTAGAATTAGGCCCAAGAATCTTGCCCAATTCATATCTAAAATCAATCACGGGTCCAAAGACGGACCCGAAATTACAAACTCGGGTCCGAACGCCCATTTCCTCGAAAGGTCATTCACGACCTAAAATCACAAACCACAGTCATTTTCAACTGTCTGAGATCAAGCGAGAGCTCCGCCACCCGCATCTTCCAAAAAGATCTCTCTGTTCGGCAATGACGACCACTGCAGAGAGGGATCACGGTGCTGGTGATCACAGCTTCGATGATGGACATCTCAAGGAGACGACCATCATCGATCGTGGTTACAAGAAGGGTTCCAACACCTCGATGCTAATGGAGGAGGCGATGGATGCATGAGACGGAGGTGTCCGGAATTCGACCCTGTTGAGATGAAGACACGCTGCCGACTCACCGAGAGTACGGCAGAGGCCTTGCATCCATGGCTGTCTCCTAGAGCTACAGGTCAGGGTACATAAAATCCCTAATTTGGGATTATCGGATTCCAATCTGAGCTCTGGAAACTGGATCTTGCAATCCCTAATTGTGTTATTTAAATCCCTAATCCATGAACGAATATAGGGGATTAAGGATCTAAAATTCTAATTATAACTGGATTAGGGATCTGGGTTTCGAAATCCCTAATTAGAATATGGAATTGGGGATGGGGATCTGAAATTCCCAATTTGGGAGTTGGGATTCGAAATCCCTAATTGCTATATTTGGGATTCAAAACCCTAATTTTCTCAATTTGGGTATTCAAATCCTAATTTTTTTTGATTTGGGGATTCAGACTTGAAAACCCTAATTTGGATTTGGGGATTTGAAAATCCCTAATCGAAACTGGATTTAGGGTTGTAGATCTGAAATCCCTAATTGACTGGATGGGATTTCGAAATCCCTAATTATCTAGATTTGGGGCTAATATGGATTTCTCCTAATTACCTATTTCAGATTTGAAATCCAAAGTCTCTAATGGGAAGTAGAATCTGAAATTCCCAAATAGGGATTCAGGTTTTCGAAATCTCTTATTGATTGCTGGATACAGGGATTCGAAATCCCTAATAAACTGGATTGGGTTTCGAATTTCGAAACCCCAATTTCCCTGATTTGGGAATTCGAAAAACTGATTTTAAATTTCTAATGGATGAAGCTGAATCTGATCATCCATGCCTTTGCACAGTAGCTCTGATACCAACTGTGGGATTTATCATACATGCGAAATAGGCCCACAGATCTAGCTATGCACAGGACATGGTAATCAAGGGGTCAGATTACTTACCTAACTGAGACGCATGGCTAAGAATAGAATACCAGATCTTCTATATAAAATACCAGAGAAGATAAAGCTAAGATCTTCCTCTCCTTCACACCCTTTTTGCAAAACTATAGATGGGACTCGAATTCTGCCATGGTGTAGGATCGGGGACCCAACTCTCTTATATAGAGATTGTGGAGGGGGAGTTTGAAACCCATCAAAACTCCCTCTCCCACCCTCTACATTGTTGTGTCCTAGTTCGAGTCAAATTGTTGTCTACGTAAACAGCTATAACATTCCAGCCCTAATACGCACTGTTGCACAATCATAGTTACACAGTGAATCACCTGAAGTGGGGCCCACTGGTCTACTCAATCATCCAGTCCAACTGAATGACCATCCATACCATTGATTAGTGAGGCCCACTAGATAGAGTTCTTACACACCGTTCATCCATTTTGATAGATTAGTTTATAACATGAGTATGTGAACGCCTCCTACGTACGCATAGCGGTGGTGCCCTCATTTTCTTAACCTTGGTGTTGATATGTTATTATAGCCAAAGTATATTGTTAACTCAGGTGTAAAAATGTATTTGTTTCGGAATTGATACTAGTTAAATGGAGCTTAAAATCTATATTGGGCTAGAAACCGTAGAATCGCTTAAGAGTCAGGGAATCTCACGATTCCATAACTCAAGTGACTCACACGGTTGATCTGTGACCATAGATTCAGAGTAAGGGCCTCAGTAATGTGCAGTCTCTACTTCATAATGTGCAGTCTCTACTTCACAATATTTGTAATTTTTTGGAATTCAACGTAATTTTGACATTTTTATATTTGCTCGTGCTTTGCATAATTAATAAAAATCGGGTAAGCACAAATAAGGAAAAAAAATATGTAGCCTTATATTACATAGCTGCCTCCGAGTAGGTAAATAAAGTAAAAATGCATGAATAAAATAAAATTATAACTAACCTTACTTCGCAGGATTTAAGATCCTGAGTAGGCAAATAAATTATAAAAATGGAAGACGGTGAATAATGCAGAATAAGATAAAATGAAACATGGATATACTTAATGCACTTGGAATGTATAGAGTGGGATACGAATTAAATAGATATGGACAGACTCTTAACTTTAATGACTTATTTGATGGCCGTTTTGTCTCGTATGTCGAGCAACATGTCGGCATGTTGAAAATCTTTAAGACACCTCAAACAACACCTACAACACCTCCAAGTGAAATCCAACCCTCTGACTCTCTTTGTATTTTTATCTCTCTTTCTACTCTCTTTTTTTCTTACTCTCTCTTACTCTATGCTTCTTTCTCCTTCTGTTCATTTCTGTCTCTTCGTCTCTGTCTACGTATGTGTGTGTGTGTGTGTATTCTTACGAGTGGTAAAGGGGTTTATTTATAGACCATGTAGGCACAATGGGAGTTGTAATTTTTTTCGTACCAGTGGTTTTAACATTAAAATATTATTTCATTTCCTTACTCTTGACATCCTGCAAATAATGATTTTTTATATAATGTAATCATTACTTATATATATAAGGTAATAATTACTTATATTTATATAAAAGGTAATGATTACATATAGTGTGTGTGTGTGTGTGTGTATATACACACACACACACACGTAGTTATATATTGGTTTGGATCCTTACTCTTGCTCAGGTGGTAGACTCTTAGGAGTTTTAACACCCGGTCAAGTGTTCGAGTGTCCATAGGTGGTGAAATTCCACCAGCGTGAGTGTGTGGGGTGTGTGCGCGTGTGTAAAAAAAAATATTGGTTTTTGTCCTTTTATAAAAACTATTTAAATGTTTGTATCTTGTTCGTTGTTCGTTCGTTTTCGGTAATCTTAGTCTCGCTAGAAAGGTAATTAGATAAGCTTCCTAACAAGATTGTAATTGTCACGCCCCAAACTCGGAAACTGGGCTCACAGAATTCCCGATTGCCGAATCCGGTGCTGATAACCTCTATAGTGCCCCATTCTCGGCTTTCGGCACCCATATGCCAGATTCCGATCCTGGGATCCTACCAGGACGATTTTCAGTATGATTTTTTTTTTGTAAAGAAGTATAACTAAGTCACAAAACAACAACACCACATATCCACTACATTAAAAACTTTGAGTATAATGCAGAAAGGGAAATACAAATATAGATATCGGAACTCCAAAAGCTCAGCTACACGATCTTGCCTCAGTGCTACTGCGATCCAACGTCACCTGCATGCAACGGGCGTGCATAAGTGTAAGGCCCGTATCCTAGCCCGTATCATTTTGTAGGCTTCTGAAGTCCTCCCGGTCACATTTCGGCAACCCGCGATCTGTTATCGACATTTGTGTGCAAGCCTGAGTCGTATCCCGTATTCCAGAATCGGCTTAACTCGAGACTTGTACCCTAGCGACTATGCCGTCACCACGATTCTGATGCTGCATCTCGGGCGGTGAGGGGATACCCAGGCCAGGAGATGTAGGCCCGCATTCAGTTCGAGGAAAACGCCGCGCATTTACAATCCCAAAAGAATCTCTATAACATGTCCCATCAATCAAGTGCACATCAATCACCTCATGTCAAGTACAAGAGCAACCCTAAAGTCAAACTCTCTCTTACACACCCATACATGTCTAATACATACCTATCACCCATCACTCACTCCCCATCACTCCATCACCCATCTCTCTCTCTCTCCTTGCAACTCTCTCTCTCTCTCTCATTTCTCAAACTCATTTCCAAGCAACCAAAAATATCCCACGTTCAAGCTTCCCAAGCTCTCATGGAGAAGCTTTAGTGTGGCCCACTTCCTATCCTCTCATCTCAACCCTTCATTTGTCATCATCTTCCGTTGAAATCGAAGCTAAGGCGACTACCTTTCCAAGGAGCCAAGAAGAAGTGGACAGTGGGTGATCTTAGATCTACATTTTTATCTTTAGTTTTTTTGTGATTTAAGGGCCCACATATGGTGGGACCCACCTTGATGTATGCTTTGTATCCAAGAGGGGCCCCAATCTCTCTCTCTCTATGATTGATGGCCCACCTATGATGTGTGTATTTTATCCATGCCATCCAACAAGTGGGCGACCTTGATCCCGAATTGGGGCCTGCATGACCGAACGGTCACACAGGCCCGGATGAAAGGGAAAAATAAATATCAGCTTGATTCAAATCTGGTGGCTCATTACGTGGGACCACCGTGATGTAGGTGTGCCATGGGCTGGATGCTGGAAAAAAAGGGGATATATATAATGTATAATATATATATATATATAATGTGGTGGGCCCCACGTGGGACCCACCTGGTGTGAGAGGTGGATTGGTTGGGTGCCTCGAACCAGCTATATAGTTGCGGTTTGAGCCAGGGCCCCACCGTGGCATGTGTTACATCCACCACGTCCACCTGTCAGCGGACCACACCGTGATGGTGTGTTGTGATCCCAACCGTCCATCCTTGGGCTTTATCCACACTATGCATCTCTTGCAGTAGTAGCAGCTGCTGCTAACGTCAATGGATGGGTGGGGTCCACCTCCTATGGCATATGCGATATCCAAGACGTTCGGACGGTGGGACCCATTTGCTGACTGACGTCAGCAGGTTCTGCGGGTCCCATGTGATGTATTTGTTCCATCCACGCCGTCCAAACTATCTGGACGGGGCTGGACCTGAGGGACGGTGCTATGTGGGCTACACTATGATGCATCTGTTGGCCACGCCGTCCATTTAAGTTTTGAACGGGCAGGGCCCACTTAATGACATGTTATATATTCACACATCCATCTATTTTTCCCCGCCAGCGGGTGGGACCCACCCTGACGTATTTATTCCATCCACACCGTTTAGATGGTGCTGGACGGTGCTGGACAATAGCTGGATGGTGTGGATTTACATAGACAATGTTTGGATGGTGCGGAATTACATGGGAAATGCTTGGATGGTGCTGATGCACCTGGACAAGGTTTGGATGGTGCTGATTTATATGGACAATGTTTGGGCAGTGTTGGTCATCATTAATGGGCCATGTGCCCCATGGATTGATGGTGTACAATGGTACACATGTTACACCTACAACTATTGAAATGATTTTGGTGTGGTCCAAGCCCACTTGAGGCCCATTGGTGTGGCCCATCCATGAGGCCCATCATGATGTATTTGGCCCATGTGCGGGGCCCACCCATTTGTATTATTAGGCCCTTGTAGCATGGCCCATATGATGTATTCAAGGCCCAGATACGTGGCCCATTTGATGCATATGAGGCCCAAGCAGTGTGACTCGTTGTATATAAGGCCCACGTATGATGCCCATGGTGATGCATTTTACGGCCCATTTAATGAGGCCCATTGTGATAGCTTGGAGGCTCATGGGACGTGGCCCATTGTGATATATCTGAGGCCCATGGGTGCGGCCCATTAAGATGTATCTGAGGCTCATGGGCGTGGCTCATTGTGATACGTTCGAGGCCATCGTATGAAGCCCAACGCGATATATGAGAGGTCCATGAATGAGGCCCAATGTGATGTATGTGTGGCCCTTACGTTGTGTATGAATCCCTTATGTAGGCCACTCCTTGGGAGCAATGTTGGTTAGATGTCCACATTGATAGGCAAAGATGGTTAGATGTCCTCATTGTGACCTTCCCGTAGGCCTTGTTAGGCCCATTCGCACCATTCTCTAAGTGGGTTAACCTAAATAAGTGGGCCCCATTCGCCATAGACAGATGGCTCCGTGCCATTAGATTTGATATAACCATGGCCGTGGGCCGATCTTTATATTATGGTTGATCGACCATCCATTTATGGACCCTGCCTTGTTTATATGCCGATTGTCGAGGCCGATCTAATTATTGAGGCCGATTCCGATTTTGATTATCAAGGCCAATTCCGATTGTCGAGGCCGATTGTTGAGGCCGATTCTGATTCTGATCGTCGAGGCTGATTGTTGAGGCCGATTCCGATTTTGATCGTCGAGGCTGATTGTTGAGGCCGATTCCAATTCCGATTGTCGAGGCCGATCGTTGAGGCCAATTCCGATTCCGATTGTTAAGGCCAATTGTTGAGGCTGATTTCGATTATTAAGGTCGATTTCGATTGTTGAGGCCGATTGTTAAGGCCGATTCCAATTTCGATTGTCGAGGCCGATTCCGATTCTGATTATCGAGACCGATTCCAATTGTTGAGGCCAATTTTGATTCCGATTGTCGAGGCCGATTGTTGAGGCCGATTCTGATTCCGATTGTTGAGGCCGATTCTGATTCCGATTGTCGAGGCCGATTGTTAAGGCCGATTTCGATTCCAATTGTCGAGGCCGATTCCAATTGTCGAGGCCGACTGTCCAGGCCGATTCCAATTGTCGAAGCTGACTGTCCAGGCCAATTCCGATTCCGATTGTCCAGGACAATTCTGATTCTGATTGTCGAGGTCGATTATCGAGGCCACTTCCGATTGTCGAGGCCGATTCCGATTCCGATTGTCAAGGCCGATTGACGAGTTCGGGTATCGAAGCCTATTGTCGAGTCCCAATGTGATGTACATGCGACTTGTATTTAAGGCCCATTGTGATGTGCATTCGGCCCGTGTTTGAGGCCCAATGTGATGTATATGCGGCCCATATTTGAGGCCCATTGTGATGTGTATTTAGCCCATGTTTAAGGCCCAATGTGATGCATATGAGGCCTATGTGAAGAGGCCATTGTGATGCATTTGAGGGCCAGGCGATGGAGCCTATTGTGATGTATGTTAGGCCCATGTGAAAGGCTCATCGTGATATATATTAAGCTCTTGAGTGAGGCTCATTGTGTTGTATATTTGGCCCTTGTGTGAGGCCATGTGTCCATTATATGTTAGGCTCTATGTGGGCCATTCCTTGGGGGCAATGTTGGTTAAATGTCCACATTGTCGAGGTTGATCGTCGATGCCGGTTATTTATACCGATTATGAATATGTGACAACATAGCATCATGATACATGCCCTTACGCATCATCTGCATATTTGTTATGAGATATGATTGACCATTGCATATGCCATAATGTCGGTTGTTTATGGGACTCCCTGATAGGCGGAGTTTTCCCACATGAGCGTGCGGTACACACAGGTTTAATACATAACTGGATGGTATGACTCATGCATGTGGCATTTTGTGATATGACCATCATACGCCCTAGTGACATCAGGGTTATAGCCTCCACAGGCATATCGTAGATGGCCAGATAGGACACCGAAAATCTGTTCTACATGGGGTGTTATAGATATCCCTAGGTGAAAGTCTTAGAACCCTCTTAGTTCCAGAGGTTGCTCCAATGTCTAATCCGAGTGGATGCATGAGCACATGATGGTCGTATATAGTTAGGCCGTGTCTCCCAATGTGTCGTGGTCGGTTGGAAGGGGGTATGGCCTTACCTGCCCGAGAGGAGGGGGTAATGTTAGGCTGAGTCTGACAAGCTGGAGGAATGAGTTCGCTATCGATGAGCCAGGCTCGATATTGGCAGGCGGATAGTGAGGTCTCTTCCACCCACCTTGTTGCGCGATGGGGCGGCAATCTGGTTTGGAGTGTAATAGACCCCGGTGATTCTTCAGAGAGGAACCGTACTGATATGTGGTCTTATTGAGCAGAAATTGTATACTCGTTCTTCATTCATTCACTATCCACTTGGGCTGGTGGTGCGCAACTATTTGTTACGTGTACCTTCATATGGCTAGGATTTCAGTTGGGCTCGTAACTAACCTGAGATCAGGAGTTTACCACATTGAGTCTGACTATCCAAATTTAGGTATGGGACTGATTTGGACAGAAGTCCCGTGTGAAGACCCTATAGCCTGCGATACTACGTACTATTACTCCAACCTCACACTCCAACTTGGTCATTTCATTCGCATCGCATATTGCATCCGCAGGCATACGACATTTTAGGTTGTTATGTTTTTATACTTATATGGTCTAGACGGACTTAGCAGGATTTACATATTGCATTGTACCCTCGGCATCTGATATTTGGATCTCTATGACTCCTCATTTGTATAGCTGATTTGTATTGCGTATCTGATATTATATAACTCATGGACTTGTCAATATTTTTATTTACTCTGTTATCGTATGATTCATGATCTTGCTAATATTTTTGACATTGTATGATTATGGCATTGCATTGAATACTTGACACTTATCTTGTGCATACACTTTCACCACCCTCTAAGCTTTCTATAAGCTTATGCATGTTAGATGCGTGCAGGTGGCGTTAGGTTGCAGAAGCGTTGAGCTTGGAACGTGCAGCTGTCTTCCGAAGCTTTGATTTTTGATATATGTATTTTCCTTTCAGTACTATATTCAACTGTTTATATTAGCGGATATGTGTAACGTCTCGAATTTTTTTCCTAACTCGGTGTTAGACGTCCTTAGGCAATGGGTTGATCATAACACCTTATTGACTTCTCAGAACTCACTCTCAAAGTCTCAAAATCCCTTTCCAATTCATCTCCCTCAAAATCTCACCTTTCACCACTTTATTCTTCAAATTTTTCTAAGTACTTTCATATTAGACACTAATCCTAAAGTTTAAATGATGAAGAACAATACTTAAACTAAAATTTACTATAAATAGTAAGAATATAAATAAAATAGATTTTTGACCATTAACCTTATGGAATCTCACAAAATAAATAGGTTATTTGGATGGATCAGCTTCTCTTACGCCAAATTCATATATGGCACATCGCGTAACTCATTCCGGATTGAAAGATATGCCCATTTCAAATATCGGGTTGCAAAACCACCACCAGACAGTACAACCGACCACGGCGCCATCGCGCCGACTGCGATGCATCACTGGTGCACCGAAATTCGGTGGATCCTTGCTGTGATTTTCTGCAGTTTTTGACCGACTTCAAAAAGTCATCTCCCTCAATATAACTCTGATTTAGGTGATTCAAAAGTGAGATTGAAGCTTGATAAGTATAGTTTCATATAAAAATAAGTGAAAAATATAATAAAATTTTTAATATAGTTGAATCTAGGTTGATGTGATAACTGTCTAAAAATTATTAGTTCGGACAGCTGCTACTTCTAGAATTTTTAGAATTTTTCTACAACACAAAATCTAATGAAAGTTGGTGGAGATGAAGTAGATTTGATGATGAACTATTAGAAAAATAATTAAAATAATATACTAACTAAAAATGCCAAAAAGGGCATAGAACTACCTTAGGACCTTATTCTGTTGTAATTAGGGCAGAATTTAGTTAAGTACTAAACTAAACAATCAATGGATTTGGCTTGAACCACTTTTTATACAAACTACAAGACCCAAAACTATTAAAATCACTAACTTAATATTACTTAAAAATGTAGGAGCAATCTCAAAACCCAGTTGCTCTCGGGAGCACATTGAAACTCCGTATCGGACCTGGACCACATGTCGAAAGTCTGACGACCGCGAAACTATAACGTTATGACCACCTTACCGGGCTTGACAACCATCGTGGGAATCGAGTCCAAATAGTATCCAGAAATGCACAACTTGAGCCTGGAGCGAAGTGAGTGAGAAACTCAAATGTCTTTAGAAAATGAACTCAAATTTAAGTAAATTGGGCCATTCATTGGCAGGCCAAATTTAAGGTTTCAGACCGTCAGATTCTGACCCAACTATACCCTTGGATCAGAGAAATTTTCCTACACATGTCAATATACTTGTGACTCTGATCGACTGACGATGACCGTTGAACTGAAACAGGTCCTCCACAATCGATCCACAAATCCGATTGGACCAAAATCATAACCTAGCTTAGATCCATGGTTAGGGAACTTATTGCATGATAGAGGTGAGTAATGGGCCTCCAGATGAGTCCTGTTGGCTCGAAACAGACACCCTTTGGCTATAACCTAAGTATACCATGGCCCTGGGGCCATTTGGACCAGTTCTAGGCCTATATAAGGACCTTAAACCACCCCTCTCTCATTTCATACGAAGTCTCTAACCCCATGAGAGAGAAGAGAGAAAAGAGGAGGAAAGAGTGAGGAGAAGAGAGAGAGAGTAGGGGGATCGTTGTTGGGATTCAATCCCACGCCTCCATACGCTGAATCACCACCCCACCATCGCTACATCGTCGATTCCAACTTCAATTTGGGTAAGAAATCTTAACCCTAATCTTGATTTAGGAATCTAAATAGAGTAATCGACGTAATAGCTAACCTGTTTCATGATTTAGGTACCTGTTGTTCTGTATGCGGGAGCGTAGGATTCGAACCGAGTTCGAAACGAGTTATCCGACTCAAGGCGCGGACTACAAATGTTTAGGTTATGGTTTTCAAGGCTTTCAATGTCAACTAATGCTTTATGTCTGACTTGATTGCTGTCATATGATCTTAGTTACTTCGTTTTCCATATGATCTACATGTATGAACTATGTTGAATGAATATGCATTCCATGTGTTTGTTGAAATGTTTGTATGTACATGTAAATATGATTTGTGTTTGCTATGACTATTAAACTATAGTTCATCATTATCTTATGCATGCTGACCTCTTTGTCTAAGGATTTGTTAAGATAAGTGTTGTAACCAACCTAGTCTATATATTGGGTAAAAGGGTAGCCTAAATGTTTGATAAATTGTCTGAATGAGTGTGAAATCCTGATTTTGTGCTTGTCATGATATCTAATCTAAGATCCATGTTTCTTATATGCGTTATAGCCTATGTTGTGTAGGAAATTGCTATAGTTCATGTCATAACTATTCTAGTCTATGTATTTTGTAATGTGTAGTCTAAGTGTTTGATAAAATGTCTGAATGAGTAACTGTTTGATGAATAGTATTTGATAAGGGTGTTGAGATAGGATTCTCAATTACCTTATCTATATGTATAATTTCCTTCATGAAATCTATATTGCTACTACGTGATTTATGGGTGAAATGCATATGTATGATAACATGTTCAATATATGTTTGATAAAATGCTCAAATAATTGTTGTAATTAGATTGTTGTTAAGTGCTTCCTTGATTATCACATGTATCCACATGTTATGTCTGAGTATGATTGGGACTACTATGTAGTCCAGGCAGTTGGTAACGGTTCCCGATTCAGTGGCTGAATTAGTCTAGCCATATTGGATTCGTTCGATGAATCCGAGTTGTACAATAATTGTGGATAGTGGTTAGGCCACGTGGAGTGTTTATACGCTCCATGTCGATTAATTCAACGTACGCTCGTACCAATCGAACTTGTCAAATAACTCGATTGGCCTATTGTGTGTTTACCATGTATGGACACTACTGCTTGAATCTAAAGTACCACTTACTAATGTAAAACCCGTTCAACTATGGTACCACAATCCGCTAAGACTCATGAGCTGGGCATGGTGGTATGGGACACCGTGGTCGAGCTGTCGGCCTGCGCTGGGGTGACGAGCCTCCTCGTAGTGAGCAGTGAGCAACCCAAACTTGTGAGCTGAATACGATGGTATGGGACACTATATTCGAGCTATCGGCCTACACCGGCGCAGCCTAGTTATGGGTGAACCATCTGATCTAGACCCCCTTTGAAAATAACACTCCAGTTGGTAGGGCGTTGGTGGAGTGACCTCGAGTATAAACTTTTGAACTTGCCTATTCATTACTTCTCATTAGGGGTGATGCCCTACAACTTGCCTATCGTATGTGATTAACTAGGATTGACGACCCTAGATGGATCCCTGTTGGGTTAATGATATAAACGGAGGTACCTTAGCTTCCCAAATCTGCTGTATGAACAAGCCTAATTAAGTACTTGGCTAACACGACTATGAACTGCATTGCATGTACTTTGGTGAGGAAGTGCATAGTGGGAGTTTGCCATGCACGATTGTGAGATGATGTCGCTGAGGGAGTGCAGGCGAGGGCATGCATCATTTCCACATATCATCCCTGCATTAATAAGAGTAGCTAGGATTTTTTGATGTATTGCTTTATCATTACTGTTTGACTGAATTGATAACATGTTAACCTTTGCTTTATAGTTCCACTGAATTGGCTACTCATTCTCACCTGGGATGGTGTTTTAAAACACCAACTAGACTCTGTTGTAGATGCAGGTAATGACGGAGTCTATGCAGCTGAAATGGACTTCATGGACGAGAAGGAGGAATTCTCCTATGTTCAGTTATCAGGCGGGTCTTCGTAGACCTTGTTTTGATTCAACGGGATTATAGGGTTACATGGATTAGTTGGACAGTTACACTTTGATATTTATAAATTTTGGAATCATATATGTATGTATTCAACCCTGTTACATTATCATACTCTGGAGGCAGATAACCACTTATCTCATACATATATTTTAGTCTTCCGCTTGCTAAATTACATTATGTCTGGAGTATGATATGTTGTTTTAGTGTAATCCCACTCATGTTTAATGCACTAATATGGACAATATTTAAACATCATTATCTATGTTGCATAAGTGATGCATTAGAACTAGGGAGTTAAGCTTTGCTTGACCCCTGATTTTCAGGGCGTTACAATATGTGATGATGATGTTGCCTTTGTGATTTGGGTAAGCTTGTGGTTATACTTATTACGAGTTAAATGTATATTGGAAAATCCTCTTTGCAGGATCCAAGGATTGAAATCTGGTGTATGGATGCTGGGAGCCGAGAATGGGGTACTACAGAGGTTGTCGGCATCGAATTCGACGATCGAAAAATTTGTGAACCCGATTTCCGAGTTGAGGGCATGACAAAAGTTAGTATCAGAGCATAACTTGGGAATACCCGAGGATAACATCACATATCTGCTGATAGCTACACTACACTGTGTGATTGTTGAGAACTTAAAATGGTTAGATCCCCGAGTTCGAGTAACTTAGAGATTTTCTAATATAGCTCCCTTCTGCTGAGATTGTGCGGTTGCATAGTATTCCAGTTTCGATCATTTCCAATCCAGGATCCGAGGTTCAGTGGGATAATCATAGTCCTGATGAGGCATCTTGGGAGAAAGAGGCTGAGATTTGTGGGCGTTGGCCCATCTTTTAGGTGTTTGATTATGTTGATATGTTGTGTTCTGATTATATCTATAGCGATAGGATATCCCTCCCTTGGTGAGCTCTGTATTGGTTATGTTGTGGTTTAAATTTCGAGAACGAAATTTTTATTAGAAGGGGAGAGCTGTAAGGCTCGTATCCTAGCCCGTACCATTTCGTAGGCTTCCTCAGTCCTCTCGGTCGAATTTCAGCAACCAGCAATCTGTTATCGGCATTTGCATGCAACCCTGAGTTGTATCCCGTATTCTAGAATCGGCTCAACCCAAGACTTGTACCCTAGCGACCACGTTGTCGCCACGTCTCGCGCGCCGAGGCGATACTCAGGCCAGGAGATGTGGGCCTGTGTTCAGTTCAAGGAAAACGCCGCGCATTTACAATCCCAAGAAAATCTCTATAACATGTCCCATCAATCAAGTGCACATCTATCACCTCATGTCAAGTACAATTGCAACCCCAAGTCAAACTCTCTCTCTTACACACCCATACATGTCAAGTATATACCCATCACCCATCTCTCTCTCTCCTTACAGCCCTCTCTCTCTCTCTCTCATTTCTCAAACTCATTTCCAAGCAACCAAAAATATCCCACGTTCAAGTTTCCCAAGCTCTCATGGAGAAGCTTTAGTGTGGCTCCCTCTCATCTCCCATTTTAACCCTTCACTCGTTATCATCTTCCGTTGAAATCGAAACAAGGTGACTACCTTTCCAAGGAGCCAAGAAGAAGTGGACAGTGGGTGATCTTGGATCCACATTTTCATCTTTAGTTTTTTTGTGATTTAAGGGCCCACATATGGTGGGACCCACCTTGATGTATGCTTTGTATCCAAGAGGGGCCTATAGTGGCGGGGCCCCTCCATCGAAATTGATCTCTCTCTCTCTCTCTCTCTATGATCAATGGCCCACCTATGATGTGTGTATTTTATCCATGTCATCCAACAAGTGGGCCACCTTGATCCCGAATTGGGGCCTGCATGATCGGACAGTCACACTGGCCCGGATAAAAGGGAAAATTAAATATCAGCTTGATTCAAATCTATGTGGGACCACCGTGATGTAGGTGTGCCATCCTACACCGTCCAGCTTGCTGGAGGGTGGGCTGGATGCTGGAAAAAAAGGGATATATATAAAATGTATAATATAATAATTATAATTATAATATATATATATAATATGGTGGGCCCCACATGGGACCCACTTGGTGTGAGAGGCGGATTGGTTGGGTGCCTCGAACCAGCTATATAGCTGCTGTTTGAGCCAGGGCCCCACTGTGGAACATGTTACATCCACCACGTCCACCTGTCAGTGGACCACACCGTGATGGTGTATTGTGATCCCAACCGTCCATCCTTAGGCTTCATCCACACTGTGCATCTCTTGCAGCAGCAGCAGCTGCTGCTGACGTCAATGGATGGGTGGGGTCCACCTCCTATGGCATATGCAATATCCAAGCCGTCCGGACGGTGGGAACCATCTTCTGACTGACGTCAGCAGGTTCTGCGGGTCCCACGTGACGTATTTGTTCCATCCACACCGTCCAAACTATCTGGACGGTGCCGGACCTGAGGGACGGTGCTATGTGGGCTACACCATGATGCATTTGTTGGCCATGCCGTCCATTTAAGTTCTGGACGGGCAGGGCCCACTCGATGACATGCTGTATATTCACACGTCCATCCATTTTTCCCCGCCAGTGGGTGAGACCCACCCTAACGTATTTATTCCATCCACACTGTCTAGATGGTGCTGGACAATGGCTGGATGGTGTGGATTTACATAGACAATGTTTAGATGGTGCGGAATTACATGGGAAATGTTTGGATGGTGCTGATGCACCTAGACAAGGTTTAGATGGTGCTGATTTATATGGACAATGTTTGGGCAGTGCTGGTCATCATTAATGGGCCATGTGCCCCATGGGTTGATGGTGTACAATGGTACACATGTTACACCTATAACTATTGAAATGATTTTGGTGTGGTCCATACCCACTTGAGGCCCATTGGTGTAGCCCATCCATGAGGCCCATCATGATGTATTTGGCCCATGTACGGGGCCCACCTGTTTGTATTGTTAGGCTCGTGTAGCGTGGCCCATATGATGTATTCGAGGCTCACATACATGGGCCATTTGATGCATATGAGGCCAAGCAGTGCGACCAACTTGTTGTTTATAAGGCCCACGTATGAGGCCCATGACGATGTATTTTATGGCCCATTTGATGAGGCCCATTGCGATAGCTTGGAGGCCTATGAGATGTGGCCCATTGTGATATATTCGAGGCCCATGGGCGCGGCCTATTGAGATGTATTTGAGGCCCATGGGCGTGGCTCATTATGATACATTTGAGGCCCTTATATGAAGCCCAACGTGATATATGAGAGGCCCATGAATGAGGCCCAATGTGATGTATGTGTGGCCGTTACGTTGTGTATGAATCCCTTATGTAGGCCACTCCTTGGGAGCAATATTGGTTAGATATCCTCATTGTGACCTTCCCGTAGGCGTTGTTAGGCCCATTCGCACAATTCTCTTAGTAGGTTAACCCAAATAAGTGGGCCCCATTCGCCATAGACAGATGGCTCTGTGCCGTCAGATTTATATAACCACGGCCATGGGCCGATCTTTATATTATAGTTGATCGACCATCAATATATGGACCCCACCTTGTTTATATGTCAATTGTTGAGGCCGATTCTGATTCCTATTGTCGAGGCCGATTCCGATTCTGATTATCGAGGCCGATTCCGATTTCGATTGTCGAAGCCGATTGTTGAGGCCGATTTCGATTGTCGAGGTCGATTCTGATTCCGGTTATTGAGGTCGATTCTGATTGTCGAGACCAATTGTTGAGGCCGATTCTGATTGTCAAGGCCGATTGTTGAGGCCGATTTCGATTATCATTCCGATTATTGAGGCCGATTCTGATTGTCGAGGCCGATTCCAATTCTGATTATTGAGGCCGATTCTGATTGTTGAAGTCGATTATTGAGGCCGATTCCGATTGTCGAGGCCGATTGTTGAGGCTGATTCCGATTGTCTAGGACGATTGTTGAGGCCCATTTCGATTCCGATTGTCGATGCCGATTGTTGAGGCCAATTCCGATTCCGATTGTCGAGGCCGATTACCGAGGCTGATTCTGAATGTCGAGGCCGATTTCGATTTCGATTTTGATTGTCGAGGCCGATTACAATTCTGATTGTTGAGGCCGATTGACGAGGCCGGATATTGAGGCCGATCGTCGAGGCCTAATGTGATGTATATGCGGCCCATATTTGAGGCCCATTGTGATGTGCATTTAGCCTGTGTTTGAGGCCCAATGTGATGTATATGCGGTCTATATTTAAGGTCCGTTGTGATGTATATTCAGCCCGTGTTTAAGGCCCAATGTGATGTATATGAGGCCTATGTGATGAGGCCTATTGTGATGCATTTGAGGGCCAGGCGATGGAGCCCATTGTGATGTATGCTAGGCTTATGTGAAAGGCCCACCGTGATGTGTATTAAGCATTTGAGTAAGGCCTATGGTGTTGTATATTTGGCCCATGTGTGAGGTCATGGGTCCACTATATGTTAGGCTCTATGTGGGCCATTCCTTGGGGGCAATGTTGGTTAAATGTCCACATTGTTGAGGTCAATTGTCGATGCTAGTTATTGATACCAATTATGAGTATGTGACAGCATAACATCATGATACATGCCCATACGCATCATCTGCATATTTGTTATGAGATATGATTGACCATTGCATATGATATAATGCTGGTTGTTTATGGAATTCCCTGATCGGCGGAGTTGCCCCACATGTGCGCGCGGTACGCACAGGTTTGATGCATGACTAGATGGTATGACTCATGCATCTCACATTTTATGATATAACCACCATATGCCCTAGCGACATCAGGGCGGTAGCCTCAACAGGCATATCGTGGATGGCCAGATGGGACATTGGAAATCTGTTTTACATGGGGTGCTATAGATATCCCTAGGTGAAAGTCCCAGAACCCTCTTGGTCCTAGAGGTTGGTCCAACATCTACACAGAGTGGACGCGTGAGCGCATGAGGGTCGTATACCATTAGGCCTCATCTCCCACTGTGTCGTGGTCAGTCAGAGGGGGCAACACTAGGCTGAGTCTGACCAACTCGAGGAATGGGTCCGCTATCGACGAGTCAGACCCGATATTCGCAGGCGGATAGTGAGGTCTCTTCCACCCACATTGTTGCACGCGATGAGGTGGTAATCTGATTTGGAGTATAATAGACCCCGATGATTCCCCAGAGCGGAACCGTACTGATATGTGGACTTATTGAGCAGGAATTGCATACTCATTCATTCATTCATTCACTACGCACTGGGGCTGGT
Source organism: Magnolia changhungtana (assembly GCA_030180095.1). Lineage (NCBI taxonomy): Eukaryota > Viridiplantae > Streptophyta > Magnoliopsida > Magnoliales > Magnoliaceae > Magnolia > Magnolia changhungtana. Next base: position 5,000,476 of record JASAUF010000626.1, on the reverse strand, counting down.
GGTGCACAACTATTTGTTATGTGTACCTTCACATGGCTAGGATATCGGTTGGGCGTGCAACTAACCTGAGATTAGGAGTTTACCACATTGAGTCTGACTATCCAAATTTAGGTATGGGACTGGTTTGGATAGAAGTCCTATGTGATGGACCCCGTTGCCTGCGATACTACGTACTATCACCCCAACTTCACACTCCAACTTGGTCATTTCATTCGCATCGCTTATTGCATCTGCAGGCATATGACATTTTAGGTTGTTATGTTTTCTGTACTTATATGGCCTAGACGGACTTATCAGGATTTACATATTGCATTGTACCCTCAGCATCTGATATTTAGCTCTCTATGACTCCTCATTTGCATAGCTGATTTGTATTGTGTACTCTGATATTGTATGACTCATGGACTTGTCAGTATTTTCACTTACTCTGTTATCATATGATTCATGATCTTGCCAATATTTTCGACGTTGTGTGATTATGGCATTGCATTGAATACTTGACACTTATCTTGTGCACACACTTTCACCACCCTCTAAGCTTTCTATAAGCTTATGCACGATAGATGCGTGCAGGTGGTGTTAGGTTGCAACAACATTCAGCTTGGAACGTGCAGTTGTCTTCTGGAGCTTTGATTTTTAATATATGTATTTCCCTTTCAATACTGTATTCAACTGTTTATATTAGTGGATATGTAATGATGATGTTGCCTTTGTGATTTGGGTAAACTTGTGGTTATGCTTATTATGAGTTAAATATACTTTGGAAAATCCTTCTTGTAGGTGCCCAGGATCGGAATCTGGCGTATGGATGCTGGGAGCAGAGAATGGGGTATTACGAAGGCTGTCGGCATTGGATTTGCCGATCGAAAATTTTGTGAGCCTGGTTTTCGAGTTTGGGGCATGATAATAAGCTTAGAAAAAACTTAGAGAGTGGTGAAAGTGTGTGTGTAAGGCAAGTGTCAAGTATGCAATATCAGAGGAATGCGAAAATATGCTGGTAAGTCCATGAATACTATTAGCCATACCAAAGTTATGCAATGCAAGGCATGAATGCTATCGACTATACCAAGGCCATGCAATGCAAGACCTACATAGCTAAATGTCATATGCAAGATGCAATGCAAGCATGTCGATCCTCATCTGAATCCGCATAACAATACAACTTATATCTAAAATATCACCGGGGTCTAGTACACTCCACACTGACTGCCGCTTCCCTATCCGCATAACCTAGCGAGTAGAAGAGGCCACATTATCAACTTAACCAGTAGTCTGCCAATATCTACCCGGCTCATTGATAGCTGACCCATTTGTGAGCTGCTCAAACTCAGATTAGCTTACAGCCCCCTCACTCAGACGAATAAGGCCACACCCCCTTCCAACCGACCACGACACAGTGGGAGATGCGATCTACTGGTATTAGGCACTCATACACTCATGTATCCACTCGGTCTAGACGTTGGAGCATCTTTTGGTAGCAAAAAAGTTTTGGGACTTTCACCCAAAGATATCTTATGTGCCCATAGTGCTAGAGCCAATATTTCCAGTATTCAATTTAGCCATCCACGATGTGCCTGTGGAGGCCACGACCCTGATGTCGCTAGGGCATACAATGATCATGTTATACAAATGCGAGATGCATGAATCACACTATCAGTCATGTAGTAATCCTACGCGTACCGCGACTCATGTGGACAACTCCTATCAGTGAGTCTCATAAATAATCTGCCCAATGACATATGCTATGATCAGTCACTCCTCATATTAAGTGTACATATGATGCATATGGGCATGAATCATGGAGTTATACTAAGCATGTTATATGGTGATGAACTATGCCTAGACGACCTACACACAACAAGTATGGGCCTAACAATGGGCCTTAGGGACAGTTACAATGCGGACATTTAACCATCATTGCTCTTATAATGTGGACGTCAAACCATCATTGCTCTCAAGGCATGGCTTGCCATAAACATTGTTACATACATCATGGTGGAATCACACATCGCAATGGACCTCATATACATTACATTCGACCCCACACAAAGGCCTCACATACGTCTCATTGGGCCTCACTCATAGTCCTTATATACATCACATCAGGCATCAACCCATGGGCCTCAAATACAACATAATGGGCCTCATATACATCAAGTGGGCCACATCATATGGGTCACATCCACGGGCCGCACCATTGGGCCTCATATACATTAAGTGGGCCACATCACATGGGCCACACCAATGGGCCTCATATACATTAAGTGGGCCACATCACGTGGGTCGCACCAATGGGCCTCATATACATCAAGTGGGCTGCATCCACGGGCTGCACCAATGGGCCTCATATACATCAAGCGGGCCGCATCCACGGGCCACACCATCTACACCATTTATCTATTTTAAAAGGTTATTTTAGAGCATTACCTAAATGAATCATAACGGAAGATCATCTGGACCATACCACAAATAATAGTGGTGATAATGATTTCCACTGTTAAAACTCCACAGGGCCCACCATAGCGTTTATTTTCCATCGAGTCTGTTCATAAGGTCACAAACCTGAATTAAGAGGAAAAACAAATATCATATTGATCCAGAACTTCAGTGGTCCCAAAAGGATTTCAATGGTGGGCGTTCAACTCTCCACTATTTTCTGTAGTGTGGTCTACTTGATAGATCTGCCTCATTTTTAGTCTCAAGCCTTAAAACGAGCTCACCAGCTAGATGGACGGTTTGGATATAACACCTCAGATCAGACCAGCTGAACTGTTGACGTCCTTGCACAGCAGCACCTTGCTGCTCGTCCAACAAATGGACAGTGTGGATTAAACCCATACATCACGGTGGCCCCACATGACATCGTCCAGCAATGGACAGTGTTGATAAACAGCATGGATAAAAACATATATCATGTGTGGGTCCCACGTACCAAGCAAATATATGTGTTTTCCCTTTTATCCAGGGCTGCTGGACGGTGCCAGCAGCTAGCCCGTCTAGGCCTGCTGGACCCACGCTGAGATGACTCCCCAAGGAAGGCCGGTTTGGATGGGTCACGTACATGTGGTAGGTCCCATGTGTGGCCCACCAGAGATTTCAATTTGCCACATTATATGGTGTGGATGCACCATACGTGCATAATCAAGTGGGGCCCACGATCTGGATGGTGGTGTGCTCCACCTGATATTTGAATCTGTCTCATTCTCTTACAATGCCATAAAACCATTTCTTCAAATGGTTGGATGGTATGGATACAACAAGTGCAACATGGTACGTCTAGCACTGTCCCACGCTGGACGGTGTGGACAGCACACATGTGCCACAGTAGGTAGGTCCCACATGCATGAATGGTGTGGATCAAATCCATACATCAAGGTGGGGTCCACACATGTGGCCCACCAGCTTGAAATCAGGGTAATATTTGTGTTCTCCTTCGTCCGGGCCCACATCTGGATGGTCAAGATGGAACATGTCCATCACGGTGGGCCCGAAGATGAACGGCGTGGCCATAAAATACATTCATCATAAGCGGGCCATAAAATCAGGAGAGAGAGAGAGAGAGAGAGAGAGAGAGAGAGAGAGAGAGAGAGAGAGAGAGAGAGAGAGAGAGAGACGTGTGATGGAGGGACCCCGACACTATGGGCCCTCCCTTCCATGCATTACAACATACATCAAGTGGGTCCCATTACATGTGGGTCCACCAATCAAAATCAACGGTGGAGATCCCTTCTCCACCAAAATGCAAGGTCTAGATGACCTTTTCAAACTAGGAAAGTAAACATCATGATGGGGTCCAGGGAGAACGGCCTGTAACACCCTGTACTTTCCAGTACTCGGGTGTTACCATGGGAATCCAAACCAGTTTACACGTGTATGGAAACACACGTAGCCTCCCTTCACATCAATGTCCAATGACCTCCAATTCATCAATCTCAATCGTCTAGTACAATGTTCATTTGTATATCAAGCCATCCATTTGATTAATTTTCAAAATAGTCCAAAGACGTCTATTTTAGGATCTCAATCACTTCGATAGAAGGATCAAACCATCCAGTAATATTTAATAGGTATATATATATATATATATATAATTGTTATATTATAAGTTTTACACAAACATAGATCAAAAGAATTATGGATGTATTTGATAATTTATTTATCATATAAATAATGTATGAAAATGTGTTGTAGTAGCGGGATATGAATATAACTAATATATATATATATATATATATATATATATATATATATATATATGATATTATGAGAATAGTGTTATAATGAGTAATAATTTTTCAATGTATAATTAAAATATAAATACTGATGTAGTACTAAATATCTTCTATAAATATGAGTACAAGATTTATTAGATATTTTAAGAAGATGGTATATTATTTAACAAAGTGATTTTGAAACATGATATTGTACAAATTTCAACTCATATATATATGTAAATTATGATGTTGTATATTATGAATGATATATTAATAAATAGGTGATTAATAGCATGTATATAGTAGTATGTTGATATTAGAAGTTATATCTATATATAGGTATGAGATTTTAATGAATTTAATTACAAGTAATATGTAAACGTAATGAAATTTATATTAATATTAGTATTGGCTAAGTAATTTATGATAAAAGCCTTGCAAATGGCCCATTAGGGTTTTTTAACCATTGATGATCAAACTCGGGACGATCTGACCGTTAGATCGACAAAAATCCATCATTAGAAGTAGGTACTTAAGAGTATGGCCCACCTAGGCCTTAGATCCGCCTGATCGTCAAATGGGGCCTTGATTAGGACCCAGAAATAGAATGGACAGTGTGGATTTCACCTGATCATCATGGTGGACCCCACATCAGGGTGCATGTGCACCACGGGCAGTGTGCATGTAGTGCACCAGACCGTGGTATGCTGGTTGACCAGCATTGACCTGCTACTATCTTAAAACAGAGAGTTTCTCTCCCGCTCGATTTTGCTTTAAACGGACAGACATCCGTGTTTTTGATGGTGGCCCACAAACCAGGGTCCACGTTCGTGATCTAAACCGTCCATCCGATCAGGGGGGTGGTGTTGACCAAAACCTGACCCATCTCACGTGTTGGGATGCCTGTGTGTAAACACAATCTCAAGTGCAAATTGACCTTACAAACACGAGTTTCCTAGAATGGAAACTGTCTGCATGCCAACTTGGTGATCCACGTGAGCTCGCCCTCCCTACATTGTAACTGTTCAATCTCGAGCAATCCCAACTGTTTATATCGTGTTATTAGGGCTTTACAAGGACGAGATCCAAAACTGCCATTTTCCTTCTTCATGCGAACCCACCGAGAGAACCTTTGCGAAGCTTCGAAACCACTCCTCTACAAGCCTCACAACACCTATACGAACCCTCCCATGCCATCAAAATGAAGAAAGGTGAGCGGGAGGGAATCTGCCATGGACGCCGGTCGTCTTCCCCAACAGTTTTCTTCATCTAACGGACTGTTGGTGCTGCTGGAACGAGTCCGGGAGCATTTCAGCCATCCATGAAAGGGATGGAGGAATAGGAGGAGTAAAAGGAAGGGAAGAAACAGAGAGGGTGTGAGTGCCCTGTTGCGCTCTCGTCCGAGTTTGAACTGAGTCGAACTAAGTTGCAGAGCACGCCACGGCCGGGTCTGTCAGGCCGAGTTACGGCATCGGGCTGCACCTAAGGTAAGTCCAATAACAGAATTTTGGGCTGTAATCCAGGCCAAGACCATCCCCAGTTCCAGCAAGAAAGGAGGGCCGAATTCACCTTCCAATCAAGGCTGAAAACATTCACTTCGTCGGGCTGCAAAACCAAACTGAAAGTAGCCCTTTATAAAACCGGGAGCTAGGCTAAATAGGTGTAAGACCCGTATCCTAGTTCGTACTATTCCGTCGACTCCCGCAATTCTCCCGGTCGAATTTTGGCAACCTGCGACGCGTAGATAGTATTTACGCATGACCCTGAGTTGCATCCTGTAAATCCGAGTGGGCTTGACCCGAGACACATGCCATTGCGACCACGTCATCGCTGCTGTTGCAACGCCGCGTCTCTTACGTTAATCCGAGTTGTAGATCAAAAGTTGTAAGCCGCGAATCATTGAGACCATTGATCATGATGTGGGGCCCACCTTGTGCTCGTGCACATTTTTCTAGGTGAACCCAACCTAGGTTCATCGTTTCCCATGAGAGCTACCTATAGCCTAGCCCATCTAGACTAGGTTGATGACATCATCCCTATGAGCATGCCTTACATGTAATAAGTACAAGCATGCTTTCTCCTCTTCCCTAGGCTCTTACAAAGCCATCATTACACCTCTCTCTTTCTTATCTCTCTCCATCTCTCTTCATTTACATCTCCCTTAGCAAGAGAAGCCATGAACGTCCGGAGGTGAGAGAGAAACTCATCAAAAAAATTTAGCCACATTCTACTATAGATCCCCTTCAATCCAGCCTTTGGATCATGATCTCCACCGTTGTAAGAGCCTCGTAGTTGCATTGGAAGGCTAGGGAGGAAGAAGAAGGTTAGGTGGGTGATTCTCTCTTTCTTTTTCTTTTTTAATTATTATTTTGTGTGATGTGTGGCCCACTTGGTTGGATCCCACCTTAATATATGTTTTATCCATACCATCCATCACTTGGTGGCCCACTGAGTAGGGCCCACCTAGTACGTATGTGTTACACCCAACTGTCCAGCGTCCAGGGACGCTGGACGTGTAATGAAAACTCAAATATTAGCTTAGATTTGCAAGCTTTTGGGCGAGCCACTTATTCAGACCTCACCTTGATGCATGTTTTAAATCCAAGCCGCCCATTCCGTTCCTCAGATCATTTTAGGCGTTGAGCTGAAAAATGAAGTCAATCCGAGGTCTTGGCGGGCCATAACATAGCAAATGGTGGTTTTCACCGTTGAAATCTTCCCCGATATTTCTATGTACCTAAAAATGCTCAATATTGGATTTGTTTGGCTTGTCTTGAGCTAGGGGATGCAATGGCTGGGTTGGATTCACTTGGAACGGACCCCACTTAGGAAAAACCCCAGGATTTCTAGTTTTTCAAAAAAAATAAAAATAAAATAATAAATATTAACAGTGCTGCTGCTGTCAGAGAAAGGGCGCCAGCATCTAGGCGGACGAGCCAGGGCCCCAGCCGTGGGTCCCACCGTGATGTTTGTTATCATCGCCGTTCATTTTGTAAGTCCCTTAGGGAAGTATGTCCCATCCAAAAATCAGCAACATCCAAGGCTTAATTGGCCCACATCATAGGAAACAGTGAGTTTGAACGGCTACCCATGAAATTTATTTTTGGGCCCACAGCAGTTTTGGATCATTATGAAATTTATTTATTTTTCCTATTCATGCAGGCCAGTGTGACCTTATCAATAGATTGGATGACAGATAAACGTTGTAGCGGACCCCACTGAGACCCACTATTGTGTATGTGTTTTACCCACACCGTCAACTGTCCCTGGACGGTGGGACCCACCCCACGTGTGGGGTTTCCCTTGATGTATGTGAGTGTCCAGGCCGTCCAGGGCCTGGACGATGCTGTTGATTAAATATAATATTGATATTATATTATATTAATATCATATATGATATGTTATATTATATATTATATTATAAATAATATAATATTATATTTTTGATACAAATGTTGTGGTGGGCCCTACGTGGGTCCCACCTCTGCCCTCTTAAATGCATAAAAGTTGCACAGCAGCAACAATATTTATTATACATAATATATATTGTATCTATATACATAAGGGTGGGCCCTACGTGGGACCCACCTCATTGTTCTTTAATGCGACATTTCTTTGCATGTACGAAAGCTATGCACTTGCTGTGACGTGTGGACCTGTTTCTTTGTACACGACACTAACAAGTTCTGTGGGTCCCACCTCTTCCATCCATGCCGTTTGATAGCTATGGGACCCAACATGATTCATGTGTATTATCCAAACCGTTCCTCGGATGGACCACGATGAAGGGTGGGCTAATTCTTCACCGTCTAGACATATCTGGACGATGCTGAACTGATTAGGATGGGGCTATAATGGGCCACCATGTATATATTTTATACCTAAATCGTCCACCCATTAGACGTGGACCCCACCATGGTAACGTCCGTCCATCCTAGTTTGAACAGCTGAAAACCAATCTTCACGATCTTTTACAATTCTGCCACCTAGGCATGGGTTGTTGCCACCCCATGGGACACCTTGGACGGTCCGGATCATGAAAAGTGATGATGGGTGGGGCCCATTGTCAAAACCCAGTAATAAGCACGTCCGTCACTGGACGTTTTGCGCATAAGGGAACTGTCTGGATGCTTTAAAAAAATAAAATGGTGGGGCCCACTTCTGATGATATTCTCAGGGATCTATTCTGTTCATCATTTTCTCAGTAACTTATAAGCCCGTGGGTCAAAGTATGAAGTATATTCGAACTCTATGTGGGCCACACGATCCACCTATGATGAAACACTACCCACCATTGAAGCAACCCTTGTTATCCTTACGTGCATGGATATGGAATGTTGTTTATTTACAAATTTGCCACTCTCCCTTCTAGAATAGTCTGTCATTCGTTCCTCCCTACTGCACCATCCAAAAGAAGTGAAATTTGGCGAATATCCACCGTTTTTCGTGCTCTTTCCATCGGTTCAGTTTGGGTCCCAATCGCCCAAGGATGTCCAAGATGCTTTCTTAATAGTTATTGTTTGATTTTGCTCATCGGATCACTTATACACTGATCCAACGAATGAATTTTGACGTGTACGGTTAATTTGTGGTCATCAGGCCATATATAAAGTTTCAAGCTGAACAGATGGTGAAAACCCTGTGATCAAGCATTTTAGCTAACTTTCAGGCCACTTGAGCTTCAATTTCTCAAAATTTTCGGATCACTGGCGTGTAAATCCGTCGATCTTGGTCCCCTGGGGTCTGTCCCTTACCTTGTTGAATTATGAGCATTAAATCCATGCTTTTAGCACCCCTTTTGTAGTCCATGCTCCTAAATACACCTTGCATCACAAACATGATTAAAGAAGGGCGTTAAACAATATCATGTACGTAAATCAGGTAATAATTGGGATCTAATATGCAATATTCGACCCTCATCAGTAGCGTGTGGGGCCCACCTTGTATTGATGTAGGTGCACACCTAGCCGTCCATCTGTTGTGCTGCTGTGCAAGGACTACCGTGATGTATTTGTGGCCATCCGTTGAGGCCCACCTTGATATATATACATGAGGCCCATGTGATTAGGCCCATTTTGATGTATTTGCAGCCCATAGGTTAAGGGCCATTGAGATGTGTTTGGGGCTCATGGGTTAAGGCCCGTTGATGTGGCCCACTTGATATATTTGACCCATTGGTGTGGCCCGTTGATGCGGCTCATCATGATGTATTTTTGGCTCATGTGCGGGGCCCACTTGTTTGTATTTTCGGCCCATGTGATGGGGCTCACCTATTGTGTATTTATGGCCCATTTCCCGACCCATATGTCGTGGGCCGTTATGATATATTTTCGGCCCATATGATGTGGCCCATTGTGATGTAATCAAGGTCCATTGATGTAGCTCACTTGATGTGTATTAGGCCTTTGTGCGAGGCCGTGGGCCCACTTTATGTTCATCTCTATGAGGGGCCACTCCTTGGGAGCAATGTTGGTTAAATGTCCACATTGATGAGCGATGGTGGTTAAATATCCACATTGTGACCTTCCCTTAGGCCTCGTTTGGCCGATTATCGAGGCCGATTCTGAGTGTCGATTTCTATTGCCAAGGCCGATTGTCGAGACCTATATGATGTAGATGTGATCCGTAGTTGGGGCCCATTGTGATGAATTCGTGGCCTATAGGCAAGGCCCATTGTGATATGTATTAGGCCCATAATGCATGACCCATTTGATGTATTCGAGACCCATGTGTAGGGCCCACATGTCATATATTTGAGGCCCGTGGGCAAAGCCCATTATGATGTGTTCATGGCCCATGGGTAAGGCTCATTACAACGTATTCATATATGGCCTATGGGGCAAGGCCCATTGTGATATGTATTAGGCCCATGAGCAGGGTCCACCTGTTGTGTATATGTGGCCCTTGAGTAAGGCTCATCGTGTTGTATATTAGGCCTTTGTGTGAGGTCGTAGGCCCACTATATGTTTGGCTCTATGTGGTCATTCCTTGGGGGCAATGTTGGTTAAATGTCCACATTGTCGAGGCCGGTTATTGATGCCAGTTATTAATACCGATTATGAGTATGTGACAGCATAGCATCATGATACATGCCCATACGCATCATCTGCATGTTTGTTATGCGATGTGGTTGATCATTGCATATGTCATTGAGCGTATTGTTATGAGACTCCCTAATAGGCGGAGGTTATCTCACACGAGCGCACGGTATGCGCAGGATTGATGCATGACTGGATTGCATGACTTATGCATCTTGCATTGTGTACTGTGATTACTGTACGCCCTAGCGACATCAGGGCCGAGGCCTCCACAGGCATATCGTGGATGGCCAGATGGGACACCAAAAATCTGTTCTACGTGGGGTGCTATAGATATCCCTGGGTGAAAGTCCCTAAACCCTCTTGGTTCCAGAGGTTGCTCCAACGTCTAGATCGAGTGGATGCATGAGCGCATGAGGGTCGTATACCGTTAGGCCACGTCTCCCACTGTGTCGTGGTCGGTTGGAAGGGGGTACGGCCTTACCTGCCCGAGAGGAGGGGGCAATGCTAGGCTGAGTCTGACCAGCTCGAGGAATGGGTCCGCTATCGATGAGCCGGACCCGATATTGGTAGGCGGATAGTGAGGTCTCTTCTACTCACCTTGTTGCGGGCGATGGGGCGGCAATCTGGTTTGGAGTGTAATAGACCCCGGTGATTTTTCAGAGAGGAACCGTACTGATATGTGGACTTATTGAGTATGAGTTGCATACTCATGCATTCATTTCATTCACTATCCACTCGAGCTGGTGGTGCACAACTAATTATTGTGTACCTTCACATGGCAAGGATTTCGGTTGGGTGCGCGACTAACCTGAGATCAGGAGTTTACCACATTGAGTTTGACTATCCAAATTTAGGTATGAGACTGGTTTGGATAGAAGTTCTTTGTGATAGACCCCATAGCTTGTGATACTACGTACTATCATCCTGACTTCACTCCAGCTTAGTCATTTCACTCGCACTGCATATTGTATTACATCCGTGACATACGACATTTTGGATTGTTATGTTTCAGCACTTATATAGCCTAGACGGACTTAGCATGATTTGCATATTGCCTTACATCCTCAACACATAGTATTTGGCTTACTGTCTTCGCATTGCATAACTGATCTATATTACTTCCTCAGTATATTGGTTATTATATTTTTGCATCGCATAGCCTTGGTATGGCTGATAGCATTCATGAATTTATAGATTGCCAGTATTTCCGCTTACTCTGATATCGTATGATTCATGATCTTGCCTGTATTACCGATGTTATATGATTTATGGCACTGTATTGCACTCTTGGCACTTACTTTGTGCACACACTTTCACCACCCACTAAGTTTTCTATAAGCTTATGCACGATAGATGCGTGCAGGTGACGTTAGGTTGCAACAGTGTTGAGCTTGGAGCGTGCAGCGGTCTTCTGGAGCTTGATTTTTGATTTACGTATTTCCCTTTCAGCATTGTACTCAAATGATTGTATTAGTGGATATGTGATGATGATGTTGCCTTTGTGAATTGGGTAATCTTGTGGTTATGCTTATTATAAGTTAAATGTACATTAAAAAAAAATCCTCCTTGTAGGATCCTAGGGTCAGAATCTGGCATATGTATGCTAGGAGCCGAGAATGGGGTACTACGGAGGCTGTCGGCACCGGATTCGGCGATCGGGATTCCTGTGAATCCGATTTTCGAGTTTGGGGTGTGACAATAGGGTTGTGATTAGGATCCCCAACTAGGCCACGATTGGAGGCGAAACCAGCTGAGCTCAAAACACCTTCCAAACAGGCCACCACTCTCAGCTGAAAACGCTTTTAAGCTGAGCCTGGGGCAGAAAATTGGCCATATTTAGGGCTGAAACAGACCCTTAAATAGTCCTCAAATACCTACTGGAAGTGGCTCTCAAATGGGCCTTGATTCAAGCTGAAAGCAGGTCATGATCTCAGCTAAAACCATGACGTAAATCATGCTGCAACTGGGCCTGGAATCATGCAAAAAAATCAGTCCTAGAATGGGCCTAGAATCATGCTTGGAATAGGCCATGATGAGGTCTGATGTATGGACCAGAATCTGGCCATGAGCAGCCATAAACTAGGCTGAGGGTGGGCCGAATACGGCCATAAAGCTGGGCTGAGATCTGAGCCAAGATCAGCCTCAGATCTGGGCTAAAACCCACCCTAGCTTGGGCCTTGTAATAGGGCCAAAGAAAGCCTCAGTTAGGCCATGGATCTGGGCTAAAACAGTCCTTTAAATGGGCTTGAATCTGAGTCAAGACAGACTCTCAGATGGGCCATGAGTTGGGGAGAAAACATCCCTCAAGTGGGCTGTAGAAATGGGCTACACGCCAGGCCTGAAATCAGGCCAAAGCAACAATGGGCCTTGCTAAGCCAGCCACACAGTGGGCCTGGACCAGCCCAGCCTCAGTTGGGCCCAGTATGCATGGGTTCAGTAAATCCCAATAAGCCTATCTCGCTGTGGTTAACCTTTAGTAGATTGATTTTGCTAATATTAGTTAATATGGATACTTGATATTAACAAATATCGTTATTAATATTATTCTTATGTAGCCATTAGTAGAGAAGCTGAATGTCCTGAGGTGAGAGAGAAACTCATTATGCTAGAACTAGTTATTATAAACAAATTGCAATTATTAAATAGTAATATTTTATTTATCATCCTAAATATTTATTTTGGATTGTAGATTGTACTAATCATAATGACTATCATTGCCATGATTAGCTAATATTAATTCTATCATTAATATTAATAATTATGTTATAGTTATAAATTAACTTGATAATTGATTTTACATAAATTAGCATTCGAATCCTATGATCTAAGTTTAAGAGTAAGGATCCTAATTTTACATTAAAAACCTTAAGATAAATAATTCAAACCCTGGGCCATGATCTTAAACCTAGGTAGTTCGTAGAACTTGGATCTAATTGTACGAGTTCATGATTTGTGGTAGGATAAGATTCTAAGGGCACAAACACTTAGCGACATTAGAAGGCAATTCAAAGTATAAGGTGATGATTCTTCCCCTTAAGCTTTCCATCTTTTCATTAGCTTAAGTTATAATTTTTATTTAATTTTATAGTTGATATCTCTCTCTTATAATCACATGTGTTAGCTGGTGGTAATTAAATTGCTATATTGCTTGCTTAATGTTCATCCTGCATATTTGTTCATGAATTATTTGTGGATTGCTTATGGAACTTAACTGGTACATCAGTGGGAAACCCGCACTTATAAATGTACACCAATACTTGGGATGTAACTCGATTGATGAAGATTTCAATGGACCTTCGATCTAGTGGTTATTGAGTGGTGGTCTAGATGGATAATTGATGTGGGCCTACCATCCAGGGTTGTTGTGTCCAATGGTTTTTAAGGATGGTCTTGATCGTATGGTTTTGATATTCGCCCTATATGACATATTTTGGTACTCACCCTACGTGGTTTGTTTTATATTTTCCCTATATGGGTTTAATGTTTTATATTGTGCAACTATGCGATAGTAAACCCTATATACTGTAATATGATTGGCCACTAGTCGATGGGTTTCTATTAAGCGTCCTACGATGGTAGTCTCATGGGCCGAGGATGGTGGTCATGGGACACTATGCCCATGCTGTTGGCCTACGCTGGGCCGTGAGCTCCCCGTAGTGACTGTGAGCTTATTAAACCTGCTGGTTGCAATTGGACTAATAATGAGTTAGCTAATCATGCATGCATAGTACAGACCAGCATCTATTGCTATCGTACGTGATATACGGATTCGCCTGACTAGATGTTTTGCCGGGGGCAAACCATCATATATTGTTATCATATGTATTTGCCTATCTGGATGTTTTACTCGGGGCACAGACTGTCTGGATATTTTTCCCAGGTCGATGTTTACATGGTTAACGAGCCCAATGTCCGTTTGGATGTTTTACCTGGGACAATGATTGCAATGGTGATAAGCACAATGTCCGTCTAGATGTTTTACCCGGGACAATGATTGCATGGACAACGAGCCCAATGTCCGTCTGAATGTTTTTCTCGGGACAATGATTGTATTCACACATCTATGCATATAATAAGACTGCATTTACTCTGTTTTTGGCTGCCTAGATGTTTTATACTATTTCTTACCTAATGCGGCAGTGTGTAATCTTGAGGGGAATTCACACTGAGTTGGCCACTCATCCATCAAATATATAAACGTACAGGTAGCACAGGTGACTTAAGTGATTTTCAGGTTTAGACTGATGAGGAGCCGGATACAAGTGCCAGGGATGTATGGCCGTAATGCTAAGAGGAGTTGCGCAGTTTTGTGGCTTACGTTTACAAGCTTCTGTTACTTTTCATGTATTAAATTATATGAATTCTTGTATTTGTTATATGGAGACATTGGTTTGTATAAGTCCTTACGGGCAACTTCTTGTACATCCTAAACGTAAATGAAAATTTTCATTCTGTATGATTTGTCCATTTTATACTCATTTGATTACTATGATAGTTGAAAAAAAAAATATAAACTCGAATTTGACCATCCTTTAAGGTTAACACTCGGGTTTTTGGGAAACGGGTCGTGTGCTCGGGTCCTGAAAAGTCGGGGCGTTACACGGCCCCATCATGGGATGAACATATGAATCATGGTGGGCCATCGGCCACACCTAGGGTCCAAAGTGAATCAATCGGTAGGCCCCACTTGGCCTATCATCAAAAATAAAAATCTTAACTTATATGAACACCCACTGTTGGATCTTCTTAGTCCGATGGAATGCCAAACTCTTTAGCTCTCTATTTGATGGAAGATAATGAGGATTGAAGAGCTAGGATGAGGGATCTTGGGGTAGGAAGTGGGCCTTGATCTTGGGTTCTTTCTCGCCTTAGGATTTTCTCTCCTTAGTTGCTTAAAAATGGTGGAGAATGAGATGGGATGGAGTGAAATGAGAGAGGAGTGATGTGTGTAAGAAGGATGGGATGAGAGGAATGGGTAGTGTAAGAGAGGGATGGGTGTGTGTAAGAGAGAGTTGACTTATGGGGGGGGTGAGGTGGCATGGTGTAACAACCCGAATTTTCAGGACCCGAGTACACGACCCATTTCCCAAAAACCCGAGTGTTAACCTTAAAGGATGGTCAAATATATATTTTTCTTTTCTTCTTTTATCAGAGTAAGCAGATGAGCGTAGAATGGACAAGTAAGCATAAAGGAAAGTTCCATTATCATTTAGAATATACAAAAGAGTGCCCATAATGACTTATACAAACCAATGTCCTCATTCTTACAATTACAAAATGAAGTAATATTACATGTGAAATAAAGTAAATTACAACAAATTTGAGATATGAAATCCTTGTAGCAACCCTTAGCAAATATAATCATGCACCCTTATCAACCATAGCCTTTGCTCCTCATCAATATGAACATGAATGTCGTTGGAGCCACACTACTACCATGCGGTTATATATTTGATGGATGAGTGGCCAACTCAGTGTGAACTCCCCTCAAGATTACACACCGCCGCATTAGGTAAGAATAGTTATAAAATAAAGCATACAAAACAATACATGATGCAAATCTTATTATGTGCATGGATGCGTGAAGTATGCAATCATCGCCTCGGGGATGCTCATCCGTGCGATCATCGAACTGGGAAATATCATCCAGTCGGTCCCCATGCAATCGTCGACCATCCATAAAACATCCGGACGGTCGGTGCCCAGGTAAAACATCCGACAGATGTGATGTGTCATCATAACATTAATAGTAATCGCGGGGCATGAAGATCCAGGTCACCATCATAATCGAATGATGGTCATAAGCGCAACATTCGAAGCGTAATCGCAGGGCAAAGTGATCCAAGTCATCGAAATATGCCATGTATGCATGATTAGCCAATCAGTTATTAATTCAATTACAACCAGCAGGTTTAATAAGCTCAAAGGTCACTATAGGGGGCACAAGGCCCAGCGTAGGCCGATAGCTCAGGCATAGTGTCCCATTCCACCATCCCTGGCTCATGAGGCTACCACCTTAGGATGTTTAATGGAAACCCATCGACTAGTGGCCAATCATATTACAATATGTGAGGCTTACCATCGCATGGTTGCACGATAAAGATAAACATCGAACCCATGTAGGGAAAGTATCAAATAAAACCACGTAGGGCGAGTATCAAAATATGCCACATAGGGCGAATATCAAAATCATACGATAAAGACCATCCTTAAAAACCATTGGGCACAACAACCCTGGATGGTAGGCCCACATCAATTATCCATCTAGACCACCACTCAAAAACCACCTAGTCGAAGGTCCATTACGATCACAAAGAGTCAAGTTACATCCCAAGCATGGGTGTACATTCATACATGGGAATTTCCCACTAATGTACCAGTTTAGGTTCCGTAAGCAATCCACAAATAATCCACAAGCATGAACAATTATACAGGGAAATCATAAAGCATGTAAGACAGCAATTTGATTTCTATCAGCTAACACATGTGATTATAAGGAGAGATATCAATTATGAATTTAAATAAAAACTATAACTTAAGCTAATGAGAAGATGGAAAGCTCAAGGGGAAGAATCATCACCTTATACTTTGGATCGCCTTCTAGTGTCGCTAAGTGCTTGCGTCCTTAGGATCGTATCCTATCACAATCATGAACTTGTATGGTTAGATCCAAGTTCTACACACTACCTAGGGAATGGATTACTTTTAGGGTCTTGGTATAGAGTTAGGGCTTCATCCTAGGGTTTAGTCCTAGGAGTTGAACTGTAATACATGTGTAGCTTACTCGGTGTAATAATATGGTTAGTTGCAGTTTAACGTTAATGATACAACTAATTCTAGTATGAGTATTCTATTAGTGGCTAATCATGTCCATAATAAAATTTACCATGATAAGAGTATCAAGGATTGTAGATCGAGATCCTTCTAGTTTTGTGTACCATTAATTGCCATATAGACTTACTAACTACAAAATCATTATTGTCATTAGTGTTATGATGTATATTAGCCAACTTGATAATAAAAATCATTATGATGGAATTAATAATAGAATTATGATTGATGATAATATTATTCATGACACTAATTTGTGCATTATAGAACTAATTATTACTCTAGTCAATATCATAGAAATAACATTAGCTGTTATAATAGGTAGGAAATAATAGTAGTGATATCATTAATGACAAAATAATCAAGTAACTAATATGAAAAGAAATGGAGCTTCTCACCAGATGACTCGGTTAAGATCGATGACTTGGCTCAATACAACTGGCAATGCCTCTTCTTCTCTCTTTCTTTATGTGAATATCCACCATACCTAATCGGACCCAAGCCCATGACTCGGTGGGTCCCGGATAAGAGTCGACTCAAAACGATGACTTGGGACACCACTTCCACTCTCCTTCTTTCTTCCTTTCTTTCCTTCTTGGAAACCCGACTAAACTAGGCCCTATTTAACCAGTCGGACTGGCAAATAATCGAGCCCATGACTTGGCCCAATCACATGTGTTGACTCGGCTTGCTAGGCCACCGCACACCCCTCCCAATTTCTCTTTTTCTTTCTTCTTCTCCTTTCTTCTTCTCCCTATTTGGGATGTCCAGTGATGAGTCAGTGGACTAAACCCGGCCCACTTATAGGTTCGAATACTTGACAACGTGGTGCGGTACACCACGTCAACCCTCTCTCTCCCTTCTTCCTTCTCATTCTTCTCCCTTTTTCCTTCTTCTATTTCTTTCCTTTCCTTCTCCACCCACGCCCACACCAGCGGGGTTGCGGGGCCATGTCTCGACCCGGATGAGCACCGGGCTATTGGCGTGGTCTATGACCTCATCTCTCTCCCTCATTCTTTTCTTTCTTTCTTTCTTTTTCTATTCCCTTTTCTCCACTCTCTGGATCTCTCTATCATTTCTAGTTTCTTTCTTCCGAACGTCTTTGGAGACACACATTGCATGATTGCAAACCGCCCAACTCGGATCGCGACTCGGTGTCGTTGGCGGTGGAAGACATCGTGTCATTAATGGGCGGATATCGATCGGCGTCTGTTTCTTCAAAACGAGCATGGGACGACTTATAAGGATGTCATGAAGCTTGAGGAAGGAGGAAATGAAGCTTCATGGGGTTTTGGTGATGGGTTCGGAAGGGAAGGGAAACTGGCTTATTTAGGTCGAGGCTGCGAAAATGGAAGGTGAGTTCTTGTTCATCGATCCGCACCCCTTATATGCTTGCCTAATCCTTCCCGAACCGTCGGATCAACCATGCCAGGTGGTCCGGATCTTCTTTGGATGAAACCCTCCAAAACAGTGGGCGGAATGGAGACCGACGTGGTTTTAAAGCCCCAAACATGGAATGGATGAGAGAAGGCTCGAACGAACGGCTAAGATGAGAGGTTTTCTCCTCACACGGATCGCCCTCGTGGCAATGAAGAGACAGTTTCCATTTTCGATATTTTTGTGTTTTTGGGCTGTTTTGCTCTGGTTTTCGTGTGCCCACACGTGTAATGAAATCAGTTCTGTTAGTTGGGTTTTGGTCGAGCCTGCCCCATAAATCGGATAGACGGTTTGGATCATGAAGATGGGTCCCACTGGTGGGCTACCATCAAAGCAAACGGTCGTCGATCCGTCGGCAACACGAAGAGAGAGAGAAACCTCCTATTTCGAAGTCACGGGTCATGGCCCGATTTGAACTTGTTGAGGGTTCGGTGCACGCGGGTGTTTTGAAACACAACTTTTCAAGGGGTGGGGCTCATGGCGATGCTAGTGGGAAATCCACTCCGTCTATTATGTTTTATGGCTTAATTGGGCCATCTAGACCGAAGATGAGGTAGGTTAAATGCTCAGGTGGGTCGTCAGCTTACGATCAATGATTTTAAACATCTATAGTGAGAATCCGACGGTCAGATCGATTCCAAATCGATCATCAACGGTTAAAAGATACTTAAGAATTTGGTTAGGTGGTTGGGGCCACCCGCTCTATGATTTTATAACATTAAATGTTTTTATTAGCATTATTTCAACCTTTATTATTATTTATTTCTTTTATATATTTTGTCATATATAATTATATTATAGCAAATTATTAATATATATATAAATTATATGAATATCAGTAAGCAGAGATTAATATATATATTCTTTACATATTATTCATATGGTCATATATGTGTTAGGCTTTAAATCTTATATAAGTCATTAAAATTTTCCAGTATATTTCTTTTTTATATATTATGGATTCTATAGTTCGTAATTTACATTAATGTTGTTGTAAGTATATGCATATAACATGGATTATAGTTACATATCATTTTAATACGAAACTTTAAATATTTATAAATATAAAAATAATATTCCATAGTATATATATTTTGGCTGTATTAATTTCTTGTATTTATATTAAATTAAATGGTAACACTCGAGTGCTGGAAAGTACGGGGTGTTACACATGGGGTATGGGTTGCTTATTTTTGTTGGTAAGAAAGGGACGGGAGAGGCATGGGTTGTGTACTTGACTAGTACTTGATTGATTGATGTGATGAGTTGTAGAGATTTTCTCGAAATTCGTAACGCCCGGCGTTTCTTTGGAAAATACGCGGGCCCACATCTCCTGGCATGGGTATCGCATCGGTGCACAAGACGCCACTTTGGAACCGCAGTGATGGTGCGGTCGCGATGGTACAAGTTTCGAGTCGAGCCGACTTAGATCTACGGGATGCGACTCAAGGTCGTGCGTAAATGCTGATTACAGGTCACGGGTTGCCGGAATTTGACAGGAAGGATAGTGGGTGTCTATGGAATGGTACGGACTAGGAAAAAGGTCTTATAGCTCTCCCCTCCTAATAAAAATTTCATCGTCAAAATTTATACTATCATCGTAACTAAGTATAACTCATAAAAGGAGAGAAATCATGTCATCATATATAATTAGAGATATTACAAGATACAATCAATCATCAAAGAGATGGGGATAACGCTCATGGATCTTAGCCTCGCGCTCCCAAGATGCATCATCCACACTATGATGACCCCACTGCACCTTCACCAAGGGAATGACCTTGGTATAAAAACCCGAGTACCACTTCAGGCAGAAATCCCTAAGGACCGTACTCTATAGAAATTTAGGCGAAAATTGAATAAGTACTCACTGAATTAATTGGTGGATTTATCTCGAACAACTATTTATACAAATGGCAAGACCCAAAACCACCAATACCGCTAACTCAACACTACTTTAAAACCTAGGAAAATTCCTAAAAGCCTGTTGCTCTTGGTAACACATTGAAACTCCGTATCAGACCTGGACCGTGTGTCGAAAGTCCGATGACTACGAAACTATAGGGATATGTTCATCCTAATGGGCTTGATAACTATCATGGGAATCGAGCCCAAATAGTATCCAGAAATGCACAACTTGAGCCTTGAGTAAAGTGTGTGAGAAACGCGAATATCTTTAGAAAGTGTATTGAAAATTAAGTGAATTGGGCCATTCGCTCAAGCATGAAATTGAGGATTTCAGACCGTCATTTTCTGACCAAATTTCATCCATGGGAAAAGGAAATTTCCCTGCACATATCCGTATACTTGTGGCCCCGATCGGGTAATCATGACCGTTGATCTGACGCAGGTCTTTCATGATTGATCGACCTATCCAAACACGCCGAAATCATCTCCTGGCATAGTTCCTTTGTCAAGGAACTTACTTTGTGACGTAGGTGAGTAATGGACCTCCCGATGGGCCCGGTTTGTAAAAAACAGGCACCCTTTGGTTGTAAATTAAGTATACTATGGCCCTGGGGCCATTTACAATAGTTTTAAGCCTAAATAAAGCCCTTAAACCACCCCATTCCCATTCCATACGAGTTTTCTAAAAACCTTAAGGGAGAGAGAGAGAAAAGGAGAGAAAAGAGGAAGGAAGGAAGAAGGAGTCTTGGAGATCTTTGTTGGGATTCTTTACCACAGCTCCACGTGTTGAATCACCACTCTATTACACTACTCAACCTATTTCAACTATGATTTGGGTAAGAAATCCAAGCCCTAATGCCATATTTAAGATCTAAAATAGTCGTTTGTCAACTTAGCTAACGGATTTCATGATTTAGGTACCCGTTATTCAATTTTCAGGAACGTAGGATTTGAATCGAGTTCGAAACAAGTATTCCAGCAAAAGGTGCGGACTATAAATGTTTAGGTTATGGTTTTTAATACTTTCAATGTCAGCTAATGATTTATGACTGACCCAATTGCTACCATATGATCTTAGTTACGACGTTTTTAATATATTATACATGTGTGAACTATATTGAATACCAGATGCATTCCATGTGTTTGTTGAAATGTTTGAATGAACATGAGATTGTGATTTGTGTTTGTCATGACTATAAAATCTAGGATTCATGTTTGTCGTATGTATGACGATCTTTTTGTGTAAGGATTTGCCATAATATATGTTGTAACTAATTTAGTCTATGTATTTAGTAATGTGTAGTCTAAGTGTTTGACAAAATGTCTGAATGAGAAACTGTTGATGAATTGTATTTATTAAGGGTATTGAGATAGGATTATCAATTACCTTATCCATATGTATAGTTTCCTTCATGTAATCTTAATTTCGACTACGCGATTTATGGATGAAATGCATATGTTTGGTAACATGTTCAATGTGTTCGATGAAATGCTTAAATGAAGGATTCACTTGAATTGTTTGTTAAATGTTGATAAGATTATCACATGTATTTACCTACTTCATCTGAGTAAGATTGGGACTACAATGTAGTCCAGGCAATCGGTAACAGGCCATGTACAAGTGGCTGAATTAGTCTCGCCATATTGGGTAACTCGACGAATCCAGGTCGCACGACGATTGTCAAAAGTGGTTAGGCCACATGGGGTGCTTATGCGCTCCATGTCGATTAAGTCAACGTGTGCTCGTACCAATCGAACTTGCCAAACAAACCGATTGGCCTATTGTGTGTTTACCATATATGGACATCACTGCTTGAATCTAAGGTACCACTTACCAATGTAAGAGCCCATTTTTAACCATGATACCACGATCCGCTAAGACTCATGAGTCGGGCATGGTGGTATGGGACACAGTGGTTAAGCTGTTAGCCTACGCTAGGGTGATGAGCCTCCCCGTAGTGACCAGTGAGCAATCTAGACTCGTGAGCCAGGCATGGTGGTATGGGACACCATGTTTGAGCTGTCAGCTTACGCTGAGGTGACGAGCCTCCCCGTAGTGACCGCGAGTATAAACTTTGAATTTACCTATCGACTGCTTTTTATTAGGGGTGATGCCCTACAACTTGCCTATTATATATAGTTAACTAGGATTAACGACCCTAGATGGATCCTTCGCTTGGGTTAATGATATAAAGGGAGGTACCTTAGCTTCCCAAACCTGCTGTATGAATGAGCTTAATTAAGTACTTGGCTAACACAATCATGCACCGCATTGCATGTGCTTTGGCGAGGAAGTTGCACTTTAGGGAGTTTGTCATGCGCGAACTTGGTTGTCGGAGTCACTTGTGAGGGAGCTTTGTGCGAGGGCATACATCATTACTGCGTCCATCCTTGCATTAACAAGAGTAACTAGGGAATGATTGTTTTGCTGCTTTATCATTACTGTTTGATTGAATTGATAACATGTTAACTTTTGCCTTATAGTACCACTGAGTTGATCACTCACTCCTACCCTAGGATGGTGTTTTAAAACACCAACCAGACTCTGTTGTAGATGCATGTAATGTCGAAGTCTATGCAGCTGAGTTGGACTTCATAGACGAGGAGGAGGAATTCTCCTATGTTCAGCTATCAGGCGGGTCTACATAAACCTTATACTAATATGACGGGATTACAGGTTCTCATGGATTAGTTGGACACCTACATTTTGACATTTTGTATATTTTGAAACAAAACATGTATATATTAAGCTCGGTAACATATCCATACTCTGGAGGTTGTGAAACACATACATACTTTAATATATTTGTTTCAGTCTTCCGCTTGCTTAATTACATTATCTCTGGAGTATGATATGCTGATTTAGTATAATCTCACTCATGTTTAATACATTGATATGGACAACATTTAAACATCATTATCTATGTTGCATAAGTGATGTGCTGGATCTCGGGAGTTGAGCTTTGCTCGACCTTCGAAATCCGGGGAGTTACAAGTTGGTATCAGAGCATGATTTAGATTAAACCGGATATGGGTTATAGGTAACACGACACACTCAAACGCACTTTGACTTAGGAAGGGGGCGATGAAATGTAAAAATGATCGTAGGATCCCAAAATTTTGCTGACGGGCGAGATTGACCGTTGTAATGTAACCCGTACGCGTCTGAGATCATGTGAAATGATCTTAGTCCCTTTTAGGTTGTTAATCGACGGGTTTGGACTATAAGTCGACAAATCTTGAACTTGAAACAAACTGAAAGGCGCGAATACATGCGTGGTGAATGCCGAAAGTAGACTTTACGGGCATAGGGGCTAAAATTACAAAATTTAGTGGGGCCCAGGGGGTCCTCCGCACATGCATAGCACCCCGGGAGGGGGTGGCCACTGCCCCAGGGCGGAGCCACCACCGGACACCCCAGGGGGGAGCGGCGGTGCTGCCGGGCTCCACAGTAGGCCACGGTGGCCCCGCGGCAGTGGTGGTGCGCCGCCCACTGCCCACTCATGTGGGGCCCTCCCACGAGTGGGACCACCCTTGAAATCCCCTTTTGCTTCCCTTTGCCCATTTCCACCCTATTTTCACCCCTTTAACACCCTAAATCTCTACAACCCCTCTTTCCCTCTCAAATTTTCTTTCCCATACACTCAATCTTCCATCTTCTTACACATCTTGCACCCATCTACCACCATTACCCTAAAACCACCTCTTACAACTCTCCATCTTCCTTATTTCCCCACATTTGAGCACAAAACCCACATTTTTGTGTCTCGTAACTCTCAAACTCCTCAAATCCACTTCATTTTAAAGCTTTTCCAATCCATGGCACTCTTTGAGCTTGTAACCGCTATTTTCTCCATCTCAACGCTCCTTTCCATTATGGGAAAGAGAAGAGTGGCCCTGGACGAGGCCGGGCCGAGCCGTCCAACCTGCTCGAGGAATAATGCGAGCACCGAGGCTGGTATAAGTGCCGAGGGAGAGCGAAGATCGAAACGAGACCTCAATCCTCGAATTCTGTTGGAAAGATTGCTACCGGCGGGTGCCGAACTAGGTAGGTTCTATAACCACAAAGTTGTATTTGAAGCACATATTGATGAGAAGTTATTTGGACTGTATCCAGTTATTGACCTTCTGTTGGAGACTGGGTGGGGTCCCATATTTAAAGGCAAGGCTCATGCAAGTGAAGGCACTCTCTGAGTCTTTTATGCCCACATACGGAACCCACTACTAGAGCCTCTTCAGTTTACTATTCCCTTGGGGAGGCAGGAAGCCATAGTTGATGTGAACGTCATAGCTCGTATTATGGGAATTGAGCGTGGTGTGGTACATGCTAGTGAAACTCATCTCACTAGTAGAGGAGAGAAAGATAGCCGCACATGTTTTCTTTGTGGCCGACTGGCTAACCGGAGGTGAGACAATAGCCTCGCATCGACCAAGATGACGGCAGACTTCCGCCTACTCCACCACATATTGTAACGCCCTAAAAATCGGGGGTCAAGCAAAGCTCAACTCCCGAGTTTCAACGCATCACTTATGCAACATAGATAATGATGATTATGATGAGTGCATTGAAACATGAATGAGATTAGACCAAAATAGCATATCATACTCCAGAGACAGTTAAATTACGCAAGCGGAAGACTGTGATAGATATATAAAATTTATAAACTCTTGTAAGTCTCTAGAGTATGAACATGTTACTAGGTTAAATATAGACATGTATACACAAAAAATGAACAAAATGAATATAAATGGGTGTTCCAAAAGTACAAACTAAAGTGTAATGGCGTCTAATCAGTAACCCTGTAATCCGGTCGATCAGAAGATAGTCTACATAGATCCGCCTGATAGCTGCACATAGGAGAAACCCTCCTCATCATCATAAAAGTTTAGCTTCGCTTCACAAGCATCGCCATCATCTAAAACTAAGACAGGGTCTGGTTGGTGTGTACAACACTATCCCGTAATGTGGGAGTGAGTGATCAACTCAGTGGAACTATAAAGCAGAGGTTAACATGTTATCAACTCAATCAAGTAGTAATGATAAAGCAGTACAATCAAACATTCCTAGATACTCTTATTAATGCAAGGATGAAATGTATTCATGATGTATACCCTCGCCTACACTCCCTTGTGCGACACCATCTTACGGTTGCGACATGCTTTCTTCCCTCTATGCTCTTCAACCCAGGGCATATGCAGTGCGATGTTATAAGCATGATTACCAAGTTTTTATTAGTCCTTTTCATACAGCAGGATTGGGAAACTAAGGTACCTCCCTTATATCAATACCCAATAATGATCTATTCTAGGGTCGTCAGTCCTAGTAAATCTCATACGATGTTGTGGTTCTAGGTCGTTGCAAAGGGCTCGTTACCTGATTAGTGCAGGCCTAGTTTATACTCTTATTGCTATGGAAGGGTTGTTGCCTCCACGTAGACTCAGAGTATGCTTGAGGTCACTACAAAGGGCTCATCACCTTATCAGTATAGGCCGACAGCTCGAATATAGTGTCCCATACTACCGTATTCAGCTCACGAGCTTTGGTTGCTCACTGGTCACTATGAGGAGGCTCGTCGTCCCAGCGTAGGCCGACAGCTTGACCATAGTGTCCCATACCACCATGTCCGGCTCATGAGTCTAAGCGGATCGAGGTATCATGGTTTAACGGGGTTTCACTGGTGAGTTTGGTACCTTAGGTTCAAACATTAGCATCTATACATGGTGAACATACAATAGGCAAATTGGGGTACTTGACGAGCTCGACTAGTACGAGCGCACATCGAGCTGATCGACATGAAGTGCGTGAGCACTCCGTGTGGCCTAACTACTGTCGACAACTGTAGTATGACTCAGATTCATCAACACATCCTTTGTGGCAAAACAACCTCAGCCACGAAAACGGAATCTGTTATCGATTGCCTGGACTACTTCATAGTCCCAACCACACTCAATACCAACAAGAATTCATGTTAGATAATCAAGCAGTAAGTCAAATCCTACAACTGTTCGAGCATTTTATGAAATATAATATAAACATGCATTCACCCATATGCATTTCATAAGTAATCAGACAATATAATATAAGATATACATAGAAGGATTTATACGCGTAGTTGAGAACCTTATCTCAACGCCCATATGACAGTACAAGTCACCAAATACTTACTCATACAGACATTTTATCAAACACTTATACTACACATATTAACATTCATGACATATGTTGATTTGTGTCATATACTTGGACAAATCCTTCCAATAAGGAGTTGTCACATACACAACCATCATGTACATGCATTCCATAGCCACAATAGGCACAAATCAAGATTTCATCTTCATTCAGTCATTTCAACAAACACTTAGACTACACTTAATAACATACACAACGTATGTTGATATAACATGTATTAGGGCTAATCCTTTCACTAAGGAGTTGTTACACACATAACTAGTATATACACACGGCAATTAATCATGGCAAACACACTTTCAAATTTTATATGTATACGGGACTTTCTACAAATACAAAGAATACGCTAAACTCCACATAGTTTGTCTATAATTGAAACGCAAAACAGACATCGCATTTTGCATGTGAAATAGCATCCACATCAGGAATCTATCATTAACCGACATTGAAAGCTTTGAAAACCATAACCTATACGTCTATAGTCCGCACCTTATGTCAGTAAACACGTAACGGATTCGTTTTAAACACGTAGTCTTTGTCACCGGCAGGATGATAACCTATAGCATGAACTAGGTTAACTATTTCATCATTTCAACTATTTAAAACCCTAGAACAGATTAGGGGTTGAATTTCTTACCTAAGAACAGGATCAGTAGCGCCGGTAGAGCGGTAAGGAAGTGGTGGTAAGGCACGTGGAGTGATGAGTTGAATCCCAAGGATGAACTCCAATTCTCTCTCTCTCTCTTTATTTCTCTCTCTTCTCTCTCCTAGGGTTTCCCAAATTCGTATGGGATGAGAGAGTGAGGGCTTAAGGCCCTTATATAGGCCTAAAACTGATGGAAATGACCCTAGGGCCATGATATACTTAGGTTATAGTTAAAGGAGGCTTGTTCCGATCCAACGGAGCACTTCTGGAGGCCCCCTTTCTATGTGCAGTCAGACTTGAGCTCCCTGACCATAGATCTAGGGCAAGTTAAGTTTTTGGTCCGATCGGATTAACAGATCGACCGCGGCGGACCAGTTTCAGTTCGACGGTCACTGAAACTCGATCAGGGCCACAAGTACACTGCCATGTATGGAAAATTTCTCTTGATCTGAGGGTATATTTGGGTCAGATTCTGACGGTCTGAATCCTTATATTCGGCCCGCAAGCGACAAGTCTCAGATTACTTAAATTCAAATTTCATTTCTAAGTATATTCACATTTCTCACACACTTCGCTCTGGGCTCAAGTTGTCCGTTTCTGGACACTATCTGGATTTGATTTCCAAGATGATAGTCAAGCCCAGTAAGGCGGTCATAATCTTTTAGTTTTGCGGTAATCGGACTTTCGATGTGCAGTCCAGGTCCGATACGAAGTTTCAATGTGCTCCCGAGAGCAACTGGGTAATGAAATTGATCCTAGATTAAAGGGTTATTAGCGTCGATGATTCTACAAGTTTTGGGTCTAGCAGATCATATTTAAAGTGATTAGTGTGAATTTCACAAGTAAACTAGTTTAGCACTAGCTAATACTCGCCTACTTTCTAAAAGATTTAGTCCTGTATGATTTCTGCCTGAGGTGGTACTCGGGCCTTTGTAATTTGTATAGAAGGTGATTTAATCTATTAATACTTGATTAAATTACGCCCTAATCATGACAGAATAAGGTCCTAGGGCAGTTCTACATCCAACGACGTCCATTGCCAAGTTAGAAAAAATCCGGGGTGTTACACATATGCACGTACAACGTGTACCCTAGGTGGAGTAACCATACAGAATGCACTCGTTTGATGGTAGACTTCCTATACAGAGCTGGACAGGGAGACAAGCTGTGCTTGCCTACTTTCACCTTGCGACAGATAATCAAGACCACATGATCTACTCGGGGAGATGTCTCACTCCCATTTAGCCGACTTATCTGCAAGATTGCTCATAACTTTGGTTTCAGACTTAATATGGATGATCTTTCGCCTATCCATTTCATCAGTGAGACTACACTCAACAATATAGGCCAATCACGCCAAGCCTGACTCGATGAGTATGGGGATGAAATAGAAGAAGAAGGAAGTGAAGAGGAAGATGGAAGTGAAGATGAGGAAGGAAATGAAGGGGAAGAAGACAGTGAGGAAGAAAGCGGTGAGGAAGAAGGCAGTGAGGATGAAGAAGGAAGTGAGGAGGAAGAGCAGGAAGAGGTAGAGGAGGCCCAAGATTCAGATTGGGGACCTCCTGCTACACATGAAGACCGCCATGATTGGGCTGCCTTAGAAGCCTGCATGGCCAAGATTGAAGAGA
Organism: Magnolia changhungtana; assembly: GCA_030180095.1. Lineage (NCBI taxonomy): Eukaryota > Viridiplantae > Streptophyta > Magnoliopsida > Magnoliales > Magnoliaceae > Magnolia > Magnolia changhungtana. Next base: position 4,971,581 of record JASAUF010000626.1, on the reverse strand, counting down.
ACCAGGCTGCCTTGAAGCAGGAGTTCAGGGAGAATTAGGCCTATCCAAAAAAGAAATTCAAGAGAATGTCTCGCACCTTGAAGACCCTCTTGTACTGTATGCAGGATAAGGGTGTGCCTCCACCTTCACCAGAGTCAGAGGACTAGTCACGTGTCGTAGTTGTCTTCTGGTTTTCTTTGTAATAGCCCTGGTTGGCTTAGTTGGATGTTAGAGTAGTTAGTGTTAAAAGCTTTTGCTAGATTAGCTCACATGCATTCTCTGTCATAATTCATGTAATGCTACATTTCATGTATTATGACAAATTTTGGCTAAATGAAATGCATGAAGCTTCTTTTGATATGCACTGTGTAAAATGTTTGGAAAAGTGGGTAATGTTGTCCTAATCTTACACATGTTGCGCCCTATATTGTATATAGGGAATGCCTCCTAAAAACACTCGGAATATAGCAAGTCTCGCACTTGGCGGATCGATTGACGGGGCACCTCCCCTACGGACCCCAGTTTGGGTCAGGATATTGAGATAATGCCGGATTTACAGCCGGCCACTGACCCTACTAATGGGCCAACACCGAATGCACCAATAGTTCTGGGACAGAACCGTGCATCTTCGTCGATGCCACACATGCCTCAAGCGGCTCCTCCTCCTGATAGGTTGGAGCTGATGATGTTCCTAATGCAACAACAATAATAAGTCTTGGCTTCTATTGAGGGGGTCATTGCCCAAAACATGAATATGGTCCCACCTACGCCACCAGTGTAGCCCACTAGGACTATGAATACAAGTGGTCTATTTGATCGCTTCCAGCGCTTCCGTCCTCCTACTTTTACAGGTACTCACAGACCCGAGGAAACTGAGTATTGGTTGGATTGTATATCCAAGATGCTGAAGCCATTGCATTGTACTGAGGTAAAGTAAGTGGAGCTTGTTACCTACATGTTTGAAAAGGAAGCTAGTCTTTGGTGGGATAACATCCTACGAATTGTTCCCGTAGGATACGTGTGGACGTGGGACGCATTCGAAGTTCATTTCCATGGAAAGTACTTCCCCCTCACTTACCGTAATGAAAAGGAGGGTGAATTTATCTGCCTCCGACAGGGAGGAATGACCGTATCTGAATACAAGAACCGTTTTACGGAGCTAGCCAGATATGCTCCATTGATCCTAGCAGACGAGCCGATGAGAATGCGGCGATTTTCAGAGGATTTGCGGTCTGATATCCGCACTAAGATGTATTGCGCTAGCATTCCTAATTATGATGAGCTAGTGAACATGTCCCTCCGAGCTGAGCAGGATGGAGACAAGTGTCTCAGACATGTATACTAATGGGGCCGAGACCTTGACCTGAATTGTCGAACTAACCATTCTTCGCAAGAGGCCGCGTTCAAATTCACCCCCCAGGTTAATGGCTCCACCAACCCAGCAGAGGTGATCAGGTCTTTGGTGCATCTACTGTAAGAAGATGGGCCATAACAAGCCGTTTTGCTTTACTAAGATGAGAGACAATGCTTTTATGCCACCTCAAAAGATTAACCGTCAGCCACCACAAGTTATATCAGCTCCACCTCTACAATCGGCACCGCCAGCATAACCATTTTACCGATCACCCGTACCTTGAAATAGGCTGCCTCAATGACCTATGACAGCGCAACCAAACCGTCCACAACAAGCATGTGTACATGCGCTTGCAGCTGAAGCATCTGAGTCAGCAACTGCAGTACCATTAGCTTTCGAAGTCACTGACCACATCCAAGGTACACCCGTATTTTTGTTGGTAAATACCGGGTCCACCATTTCAATAATAGCATGCTCAGCAGTCAAGTGACTGGGGTTAGATACTACCCTTATGATTGGGGTGAGAATCCTTACTGCAACAGGGACCTTCTCCAACGCTACTAAGCTTTGTAAGGATTGCCTGATAGACCTAGGAAGTAGAACGGTGCGCATTGACCTGATTGTTACCCCGCTATATCATTACGATGTCATCCTCGGGATGGATTGGCTCACCGAGATGAAAGCAAAAATCGACTGCGAAACTAGATTGGTGACTGCCCATGGGCCTGAAAACATAACCTTCGCTTTTCCAGTTCAGGTCAGTTGGCCCTACTGCATTAGTTATTATGCTTCCCTGATAGAAAATGTTGATGGTCAATCACTTGGAGACACGCCTATAGTGCAAGATTTCACGGACTTGTTCAAAACGATCCCTGGGATACCTCCTCAATGCAAGATCAATTTTACCATCGACCTAGTGCTGGGTGCGACACCTATCTCTTTACTGACGTATCGCATGCCTCCATGTGAAATGGAGGAGTTGCGGAAATAGATTGATGATTTGTTAGATTCGAGTTTTATACGACCGAGAGTTTCTCCTTGGGGAGCACCTGTGTTGTTTGTAAAGAAGAAAGATGGATCACTGCGATTGTGTATTGATTATCGCAAACTGAATCACATCACTGTTGAGAACAAGTATCCTTTGCCTAGGATAGATGACCTGTTCGACCAGTTGAAGGGGGCGCAATATTTTTTAAAAATAGACTTGCAGTCCAGGTATCATCAGTTGCACATCAGGAACGAAGACGTGCAGAAAACAACATTCAGAACCTGCTTCGGGCACTACGTGTTCCTTGTGATGCCGTTTGGACTTACAAATGCATAGGCCGTGTTCATGGACCTCATGAACCGGGTGTTTCGGCCGTATTTGTACTGATTCGTCTTCGTGTTTATAAATGATATTTTGATATATTCCAAGAGTCGGAAGGATCACGAAGAGCACTTGCGAGCAGTCTTTGATACTCTCAGGAAGAATCAGTTGTTTGCTCAGTATCAGAAATGCAACTTCTGGAAAGAAGAAGTCAAGTTTCTAGGACACGTGGTTTCCAAGGAAGGAATTGCCATGGACCTTGCCAAGGTGACTGCAGTATAAGACTGGGAACAACCCGATTCCATTACAGAAGTGAGGAGTTTCCTTGGACTTGCTGGCTACTATCGCCGATGTATTAAAGATTTTTCCCAGATAGACAGACCGTTGTCTTAACTCACTCGAAAAGATCTTAAGTTTGCCTGGAACGTGAAAGCAGAAGCAGCCTTTCAGGAATTAAAGGACAAGCTGACGTCTGCACCCGTGCTAGTATTGCCAGAGCAAGGGATCAGATATACCATATACACCGACACGTCTCGTGTTGGTTTGAGTTGTGTACTTATGCAAAAGGATATGGTGATAGCCTATGCCTCGCAACAGTTGAGGAAGCACGAGAAAAACTACCCCATGCACAACCTGAAATTGGCGGATGTCATTTTCACATTAAAGCTTTAGAGACATTACCTCTACGGAGAGGAGTTCGAGCTCTTTTGCGACCACAAAAGCCTCAAATACATCTTTACCCAGAGGGACCTGAATATGAGGCAACGTCATTGGATGGAAACCTTAAGGGCCCGTTTGGCCGGTTGGATTGGAAGGGATTAGATGGTAGTGGAAGGGATTGGATGGTAACTTGAATGGCCGGCAAGCGTACCAAACAGTTGTGATCTCGATCCAACCGATGGATCTTCCGGACAATCCACCGACAAACCATCATTACCTTAAATCCCATCCAATCCATCCCAATCCGTCCAAATTAGCTCCGCGACGGTTTGGTTCGTGGGATTGGAAAGGATCCGAAGCTTTAATCTTCTGATTGGCTCTAGCGTGAGGATGTATCACCCCATGGATCTCAAGACAATCCGCCGACAACAACATCATTACCTAACCGTTCACTCCCTTCCAATCCACCCGGACCCTAAAAGACTTCAAGTTTGAGGTCACCTACCATCCTGGCAAGGCCAACCTTAGGGCTGATGCATTGAGCCGCAAGAAGACAATAGAATTTGCAGCTCCACTGATGATAGAAGAATGGAATATGGTAGAGTTTGTGTGGGATTTTGAACAAAAGCTGATAGTGGAGGAGATTCGAGAGTGTCACACACCTCCATGTACAGCCACTTATTGATGACAGAATCATTGTGGCTCAAAAAGAAGATGAACTGTTGGTGAAAATGAGAGAACGAGCGAGTGACAGTGAAGGATTCGAGTAGAGAATAGGTTCAGATGGGGGTCTACGATATCGTGGCCGCCTATGCGTCCCGAATCTCTATGACTTGAGAAGGAAAGTTCTACAAGCCGCCCACAATTTAAGGATGGCGACGCATCCGAGCAGTATGAAGATGTATCGAGACATGAAGCGTTCGTACTAGTGGAACAACATGAAAGCCCAGATAGCAGATTATGTATCCCATTATCTCACGTGCTAGTAGGTCAAGACCGAGCATCGCCGACCTCGTGGTTTATTTCAGTCCATGCCCATAGCTGAATGGAAATGAGATTTCATATTTATGGATTTCATTTCCGGGTTACTGAAGACAAGAAAGGGGCATGACTCCATTTGGGTGATTATGGACCAATTGACGAAATTGACTCATTTCCTCCTGATTAGAGTTTCAAACTCAGCAGATGATTTAGCCAAGCTATACATTAAGGAGATAGTATGTCTGCATGAAGTTCCTATGGAGATTGTGTCAGATCGAGACACGCGATTCACATCTATTTTCTGGACTCGAATCCAAGAAGCAATGGGAGTGAAATTGAAGTTCAGTACCACGTTTCACCCACAGACTGATGGGCAGATGGAACGGGTAAATCAGATATTAGAAGATATGTTGCGAGCATGTGTGCTAGATTTCAAGGATAGTTGAGATGATTATCTCCCCTATGCCGAATAACAGCTTTCAAGCAAGCTTTGACATGGCTCCTTATGAAGCTTTGTATGAGCGACCATGTCGAGCTCTACATTGTTGGGTAGAAGTTGGCAAGAAGAATTTGGTTGGCCTAGACTTGGTTCAAGCAACCTTAGAAAAGGTCAATATTATTAAACGTCGACTTCTTGTAGCCTAGAGTAGACAGAAGAGTTACGCCGATACCAGACAGCGACAACTGGAATTTGAGGTTGGGGACCACGTATTCTTGAAGGTTTCTCCAATAAAGAGAGTCCTTCGATTCGACAAAAAAGGAAAATTCACGCCGTGTTTCATTGGCCCATTCCAGATTCTAGACAGTGGGTGTGGTGGCATACTGCCTTGCTTTGCCCACACCACTCGTGGGTGTGCATAACGTGTTTCACATATCAATATTAAAGAAATATGTTCCTGACTTTACCCATATTATCAAATGGGAGTAAGCACAGGTAAGTGAAGATGCTACCTATATACTGTGACCAACACGTATTCTCAAAAGGAAGGAACAAGTGCTATGCAGCAAAGTGATCCCACTCATGAAGGTATTGTGGACTCACCACACCGAGGAAGAGGCTACTTGGGAAACAGAATCTGAAGTTCGTAAGAACTACCCTTAGATCCTCGAGGAGTACGAAAAAGTATTAATTTCAGGGATGAAATTTTTCTTTAAGAGGGATAGATTGTAATGTCTTGAAAAAATCTGTACAAAGACCCGAGTACCACCTCAGGCAAAAATCCCTAAGGATCGTACTCTGTAGAAATTTAGGCGAAAATTGAATAAGTACTCACTGAATTAATTGGTGGATTTAGATCGAACCACTATTTATACAAATGGCAAAACCCAAAACCACCAATACCGCTAACTCAACACTACTTTAAAACTTAGGAAAAATTCTAAAAGCCTGTTGCTCTTGGCAACACATTGAAACTCCGTATCAGACCTGGACCGCACGTTGAAAGTCCGATGATCGCGAAACTATAGGGATATATCCGTCCTACTGGTCTTGACAACCATCGCGGGAATTGAGCCCAAATAGTATCCAAAAATGCACAACTTGAGCCTTGAGTAAAGTGTGTGAGAAACGCGAATATCTTTAGAAAATGTATTGAAACTTAAGTGAATTGGGCCATTTGCTCAAACACAAAATTGAGGATTTCGGACCGTCAGTTTTTAAGCAAACTTCACCTATGGGAAAAGGAAATTTCCCTGCACATATCCATATACTTGTGGCCCCGATCGAGTAATTATGACCGTTGATCTGATGCGGGTCTTTCATGATTGATTGGTCTATCCAAACGCGCCGAAAACTCCTCCTGGCATAGATCCATTGTCAGAGAACTTACTCTATGATGTAGGTGAGTAATGGACCTCCTGATGGGCCTGGTTTGTCAAAAACAGGCACCCTTTGGTTGTAAATTAAGTATATCATGACCCTAGGGCCATTTGCATCAGTTCTGGGCCTACATAAAGCCCTTAAATCACCCCACTCCCATTCCATACGAATTTTTTAAAAACCCTAAGGGAGAGAGAGAGAAAAGTAGAGAAAAGAGGAAGGAAGGAAGAAGAAGTCTAGGAGATCTTTATTGGGATTCTTTCCCACAACTCCACGCGTTGAATCACCACTTTATTACGCTACTCAACCTGTTTCAATTACGATTTGGGTAAGAAATCCAAACCCTAATGCTGTTGTTAAGATCTAGAATAGTCATTTATCAACCTAGCTAACGGATTTTGTGATTTAGGTACCCATTATTCCATTTTCGAGAATGTAGGATTCGAACAGAGTTCGAAATGAGTATTCCGACAAAAGGTGCAGACTATAAACTTTTAGGTTATAGTTTTTATTGCTTTCAATGTCAGCTAATGATTTATGACTGACCTGATTGCTACCATATGATCTTAGTTACGATGTTTTCGATATATTATACATGTGTGAACTATATTGAATACCAGATGCATTCCATGTGTTTGTTGAAATGTTTGAATGAACATGAGATTGTGATTTGTGTTTGTCATGACTGTAAAATCTGGGATTCATGTTTGTCGTATGTATGATAATCTCTTTGTGTAAGGATTTTCCATAATATATGTCGTAACTAATTTAGTCTATATATTTAGTAATGTGTAGTCTAAGTGTTTGACAAAATGTCTGAATGAGATACTGTTGATGAATTGTATTTATTAAGGGTATTGAGATAGGATTATCAATTACCTTATCCATATGTATAGTTTCCTTCATGTAATCTTAATTTCGACTATGCGATTTATGGATGAAATGCATATGTTTGGTAACATGTTCAATGTGTTCGATGAAATGCTTAAACGAAGGATTCACTTGAATTGTTTGTTAAATGCTGATAAGATTATCACATGTATTTACCTGCTATATCTAAGTAAGATTGGGACTACAACATAGTCCAGGCAATCAGTGACAGTTCATGTCTAGGTGGTTGAATTAGTCCCACCACATTGGGTAACTGGACGAATCCAGGTCGCACGACGATTGTCGAAAGTGGTTAGGCCACACAGGGTGCTTATGCGCTCCATGTCGATTAAGTCAACGTATGCCTGTCCAATCGAACTTGCCAAATAAACCGATTGGCCTATTGTGTGTTTACCATGTATGGACATCACTGCTTGAATCTAAGGTACCACTTACCAATGTAAAAGCTTTTAACCATGGTACCACGATCCGCTAAGACTCATGAGCCAGGCATGGTGGTATGAGACACTGTGGGTGAGCTGTCGGCCTACGCTGGGGTGACGAGCCTCCTCGTAGTGACCAGTGAGCAACCTAGACTTGTGAGCCGGGTATGGTGGTATGGGACACCGTGTTCGAGCTGTCGGCCTACGTTGAGGTGACGAATCTCCCCGTAGTGACCGCGAGTATAAACTTTGAATTTGCCTATCGACTGCTTTTCATTAGGGGTGATGCCCTACAACTTGCCTATCGTATATGGTTAACTAGGATTGACGACCCTAGATAGATCCTTTGCTTGGGTTAATGATATAAAGGGAGGTACCTTACCTTCCCGAACCTGCTGTATGAATGAGCTTAATCAAGTACTCGGCTAACATGACCATGCACCGCATTGCATGTGCTTTAGCGAGGAAGTTGCACTTTAGGGAGTTTGTCATGTGCGAACTTGGTTGTCGGAGTCACTTGTGAGGGAGCTTTGTGCGAGGGCATAAATCATTACTGCATACCATGCCTGCATTAACAAGATTAACTAGGGAATGATTGTTGTGCTGCTTTATCATTACTGCTTGATTGAATTGATAACATGTTAACCTTTGCCTTATAGTACCACTGAGTTGATCACTCACTCCCACCCTGGGATGATGTTTTAAAATACCAACCAGACTCTGTTTTAGATGCCTGTGATGACGAAGTCTATGCAGCTGAATTGGACTTCATAAATGAGGAGGAGGAATTCTCCTATGTTCAACTATCAGGCGGGTCTACGTAGACCTTATACTGATACGACGGGATTACAGGGTCTCATGGATTAGTTGGACACCTACATTTTGACATTTTGTATATTTTGAAACAAAACATGTATATATTCATCCCGGTAACTGTAATGCCCCATGTTTTCAGGACCCGAGTATATGATCCGTTTACCAAAAACCTGAGTGTTAACCTTAAAGGATGGTCAAATTCGAGTACAGATTTTTTTTCCATTCAGAGTAAATAGATGAGCATAGAGTGGACAAATCAGTATAAAGGAAATTTTTATTTACATTTGGGATATACAAGAAGCTGCCCATACTGACTTAAACAAACCAATGCTCTCATTCTTACAATTACAAAATGAAATGATATTACATGTGGAATAAAGTAAATCACAATAATATTACATGTGAACAGCATTGGTTCACTCTACACCTGCATCAACTGTTACGGTTTGATTACGTCAATGGCTATTGCAGTGAGGAGCACCCTCCAAGATTGCACACTCATCATTCATAATCCAATACAAATCGCAAGTCATGAGGACAGATATAATAAACATGGCAATTCATAATTATGATCACATACTGAAAAATTAAGCCAATCAACAGAATCTCATCATATGCAGAATATAATAACAATCACAATAAAAAGGAATACATCCAGAAAGTCAAACACTCAATAATACGACCTTCTATTGCACCCGAAATCATATTGTACGTGAACTCCCCAAGATGGCTAGGAAATCGCTAAGCGAACAACCGCTTCACCCGAAAATCATGGTACAAGTGAAAAAGGTGAATAGAAAACTAACCTCTACTTCACCCGAGAAGCCTATCATACGTGAATACCGTAAGATGGCTAGGAAATTGCTAAGTGAACACCCGCTCTACCCGAAAATCATGGTATGACTGAACTCCACAAGATAAAGAGAGAATAACATACCAACGTCTGCTTCACCCGGAAATCATATCGTATGTGAACTCCGCAAGATGACTAAGAAATCGCTAAGCGAACACCCGCTCCACCCAAAAATCATGGTACAACTGAGCTCCACAAGATAAAGAGACAAACAACACACAAACTCTAGACCACTCTGAAATCATATTGTACGTGAACACTGTAAGATGGGTAGAAAACCAACATATAAACTCTAGACCATCCGGAAATCGTATCGTATGTGAACACCGCAAGATGGCTAGGAAATCGTAAGCGAACACCTGCTCCACCCAAAAATCACAATACGACCGAACACCGCAAGATGGCTAGGAAACAACAAGATATGCGAATATAACCATTAAGCCACAAAAGGGCACCAACGACCCATCAAAGCTACGAAGGGTAAATAAACGATCCAAGCCACGTAGGGTAAATATGCGGTCCATGACAAGTAAGGATGCATGATCCAAGTCGCGTAAGTCAAATATGGGCCGCAAGATGGTGAGTTCATGACAGGTCTCATTCATTACATCACTCGATCATAAACGACAGACATACAGTTAATTTACAATGTACGACTAAAGATAGCATGTTATTACCAAATCATTTATGCATGTTATAATTAAAGAGAGATGTTTACCATCTAACACAACAATTTAGTTTATTCAATAATAAGGTAAGTAATTCAATTAGAGGAATCATGTCGTCATCTATATCTATATTGATGAAATTAAGTGGGAAGCTCAAAGGGTGAGTGCTCACCTTATGTTTGAACCACCTACATCGTCGCTAAGAAATGCGTGCTTCCTTGGAATCAATTCCTACCATCAATTGTAAAGTTGTAAAATTAGACCCAAGCTTACACACTATTTAGAGTTAGAGTCTTAACCTAAGGTTTAGATTACTTAAGTTTTAGGGTCTTATCTTAAAGTTTACTTCGATGCTTAGATTCTAGGATTTGAATACTAAGTCATTATTAATATTGTTAATATTACTATTATTGTATAATGGATCAAATAATATTTATAATAGGAGTATTAGTCCATCAATATTAATAATGTTGATTCATAAGTTCATATTTAAATGTACTGACATTATCTCATATTTTTATAATGACTAGTAATCTCTTAAATAATACAAGTATTAATAGTAGAATATTTACTAATGAAAGGACCAACACTGATAAAATATTGATTTACATTTGAACATACGCTAATAATATTGATAATCTCATGGTGATCATTCACATTAAGGATATCATTTATACTAGTTGATGTGATCTTAATAATCCATGTGATGAAATTAAATAGCACACCCTACTATCCATGATAATGTTTAAGAATGCAAAACACTTATATTTAACACTTGAAACTTGCCTATAGTAACTAATACAAGTATAGGTAATTTACTAGTGGTTAATTGTGCTCACGGTTTATGATCCTGCTAATGATAATATAGATAATATTGATACTAAAATTGAAATAACTTCAATCTGGAAGGAGGTGGACTCACCTAAGTAAAATTGGTTTGAGACGAGTTGACTCGACTCATCACAACTAACAACCATCCGCTTCTCTCTCTCTCTCTCTCTCTTTCTCTCTCTCTTCTCTCTTTCTTTTTCTCCTTTTCTCCATCCTTTCTCCTTCACTCTTCTGCGGGAAGTCTAGCAATGGATGCTCGACTCGTCCTAAGTTGGGACAAACTTAACAGCGAGTCGAGTTGACTCGGAGGATGAAACCACCCGACTTTCTCCCCTCTTTTTCTTCTCTCTTTTATTTCCTTCTTCCTTTCTCTTCTCCCTGCTGGAAAACACCCAGGCCCGCATTCAACTGAGTCTGGGCCCAGACCAAACCCATGCCGAACAGCAGCCCGACTCGGTCTAGTGACTCCGCTCGGTTGAGGTGCTACCGCACAACGCAGCTCGTCTTTCTCTCTCCCTCCAATCCAGCCTCCTCTTCTTTCTGCTTCCTCTCTTTCTTTCTCTTTCCCTCGCTGTCCCACCAGCAACCCGACTCGAGCTGATGCGGCTCGGCAGTGAGGCATGGTGCAGCGCAGGCGCACCTTCTCTCTCTCTCTCCCACTTTCTCTGTTTCTTCTTCCATTTCTCTCCTTCTTCCCTTTTTTTTCTTATTCTTTCTTCTCTCTTTTCTTCCTTTCTCCTACCAGTGACCCAACAACGGTTGGACAAACCCAACTCAGACCGACAACCATGTGTTTTGGCCAAGAAAAACGGTCTGCCGTTAATGACAGATATCTGATCGACGTTCGTTTCTTGGAAATGAGGGCATGGGACGACTCAGAATGGTGTTGTGGAGCTTGAGGAAGAAGCAAAACGAAGCTCCATTGGGGTTTTGGTGGTGGGTTCAAATGATGACGAAAACGGCTGAGTTTTTAGAGCTACGGCTGTAAGGAATGAAGCAGCTCATCCCATGTGATATAAGCTCCCTGTTTTGATGCCCTAAGTCTCCTTAAGCCATCAGATGGAGGATGGATGGCCATGATTCGATCATGCTATCTGGTCTTTAGAAACAACTAGCTGCCGGTGGTTTTCTTGCACCGATTTTCTACCAAAAATCTAATCCGTGTGGATTGGCAATGGATGGCTGAGATAGGCTCATTCCCATGACTGAGATTCGAGGCTGAGGGCGTACACGGATCGCCAGGGTGGAAAGAAAGAAAGGGTGGAAGTTTTCATTTTTGAATAGTGTGTTTGTAGCCTGATTTACAGCCGATATTGTGCGCCTACGTGCATGATCCAATGGGTGGAATCAGTCATGGATTGTAGGGTTTTTAGCCCTCTTTAATGTGGGTGGTTTGGATCATGCGTATGGGGTATGATGATGGGCCATGATTAAAGCAAAGGGATGGTTATCTGTCCGTTTAAAAATGTCTGGACGCGGGAAGGAGGAAAGAAGGAATTTCCTTCTTTCGAAAATATCGGTCAGAGGCGATTTGACTGGGTTACCAACCCAGTGTGCAGCGAGTGCATGCACTCCTCATGCACATGCGTTAAAGTTGGGGCCCACAGGGACGATCCTGATCAATCCACCCCGTCCACCCTATTTGGCGGACCTTGCCACGACCTTTTACTAAAGGTGGGGCAGATCCAAGGACTTGGTGGGCCATATCACTTTATTATGGCCATTAAGTGCCAACCACCATTGATTTGTTGGCGATCTGTGGTCCACCCCTGTGATCAAGACCATTCGCCTAACTAGTAAGCTAATCAAGGCCACTACTTATTTTTAAATTGATGTCCTATTACATAGATGAACCACACGATCAGTCCACGTGCGGGTGGTGTTCACCACTTAAAACCCTCGTTCCTACTTACGCTCCAACTTACGTTAGATTATTTGAATTGCGTGGGTCCCCTTGCGACGATTTCTCAAGGAATCCACTCCGTCTGTCTGGTTTGTTACATCATTTTAGGACACGGGGTCAAAATTGAAATAATTTCATTAATTAGGTGGCCCACAAGGTCCAACTGAGTCTCAAAGACATTCACTGTTAAAAACTTAATTGGAATTCTCATATGTACAGTGTCATGCAAATGGTATCCTCTTATTTACAACTTTACCCTTTATTTTGTTAAAACTTCCGCCATCCGTAACTCATTACTCCACCGTCCAAATGTGATGAGATTTGGCAAGCGGCCTTTATTTTTTGCGCTCTTTTCATTGCCCAAATTTGAGCCTTGATTTCTTGAGGATGACTAAGATGCTCTTTTAATGGCTAATATATTTTAAAATTCTAAAATAATATTTGTATACCTCCGATTGAAAAGTTACCGGGCAATTTGGACCTAAACCCTAAGATCTTCATGATGATCGGTTTGCCCTAATGTTTTTATGGCCCGTTTGGCGGATCCAAACATGATAGATGGTCAGATGACTTGTTAAAAATAAGGGAACTTGATGGTTAGCACTCTGGCCATGTATGTCAGTAGATGTATGGTCAGTTTCGTAAATGGATGGTCATAAGGTGTGTTTCTGAAGTGATTAGGGGTATGACATGTATACTGTTAGATTTGAGTGACTTGTTCACATGTGTAAATTCCTCATACTACAATTCTAATGGCGGGTTAAGCATATTCATGTGGGGTGAACAAGATGAATGGGTCGGAATCTCGATTTGATAAGTGTACGGATGGATTTAGAGGCCAAGTAACATATTTACTACGATTTAAGGGCTGAAATTTGATGTGTATGGTTAATTTATGATAATTAGCCCTGGTATAAAATTTCACATGAAACAGATCATGAGAACCATGTGAATTGGAATTCAGGGTATAAGTTGATGACATTTTCATAATTATTGCTGATCTAAGAGTTTTGTGAACTCTAATGGTTTTACTTGGTTCTATGTCCATTTCTAAATAATTCTTACAAAAGAACTTGTATCTAAATCACTATGGTTAAAGAGTTATTCATCGATTTAGTCAAGGGAAGGTACATGTATCAGACCACATGATCAATGGTCGGATGACTTGATTTATGGATGGAGATCATTCTTAATTGGTTTGATTCATATTGGAGGATAGATGCAGGGTTAGGTTGGTTACATAGGTACTGTACATGTGTACATAATAGGCTAAATTTATGATAACACTCGAGGACTTTCAATACTTGGGTATTGAAAAGTTTGGAGTGTTACAGTAACATATTTATACTCTGGAGGTTGTGAAACATATATATACTTTAATATATTTGTTTCAGTCTTCAGCTTGCTTAATTGCATTATCTCTAGAGTATGAAATGCTGATTTAGTATAATCTTACTCATGTTTTATACATTGATATGGACAACATTTAAACATCATTATCCATGTTGCATAAGTGATGTGCTGGATCTCAGGAGTTGAGCTTTACTCAACCCTCGTAATCTGGGGCGTTACAAGTTGGTATCAGAGTAAGATTTAGATTAAACTAGACTTGGGTTATAGGTAACACAATGCACTCTAAAAGCACTCTGACTTAGGAAGGGGGCGATGAAATGTAGAAATGATCGTAGGATCCCAAAGTTTCGCCGATGGGCGAGATTGACCGTCGTAATGTAACCTGTACGCGTCCGACATCATGTGAAATGATCTCAGTCCCTTTTAGGTCATCAATCGACGGGTTTGGACTATAAGTCGACTGTTTTGACAAGAAAATAAATGTATTTAATTTGGAGAATTTATTCAGTGATAACAAAGAAAGAATGAGAGAACATTGATCACATTTATTCTGAGTTCATTTACATCCTCAGATTCCCTTAATTCTGAAAATAAAGTACAATTAATCAAAGTTGAATAAGATAGTCCAATAGAAATTTCGACAACATTTTGGCGCCTGCTTTGATCATCCCCTAGTACTTAGGAGGAATTGCTCCTCTGTTGATTATTCTCCTTTATACTTGAACAGAAGGAACTTGAGGACTTCAACCATTTTGACAGCATAACGACCCTTTATCTTCACAGACTGTAGGGAAGTCTGGTTGCGCGGACACGCGCAACCTACCGGAGCTTCCTCTCTCTCACCTTTGATCTTCCTCCTTACTCTGCTTCCTCTCTCAAATCTTCCATCTGTCCAAATGAAGGAGGGGAGGGGATATTTATAGGCCCTCGCACATGTGGTAACTCGATTTCAGTGCCGTAGGACCCACCTTACAGTAATCTTGACCGTTCAAGGAAATCTTCTCCTGAAACCAACTGTGCATACCAGCACAACTGATCTTTGGTTGCGCGATTCATCGCAACAGATATTGGTTGCGCGGACCCGCGCAAACCACCTTCTACTACTTCGGATCATTTTCAGAGAACAGAACCCTGCGTAACTGGTATTTTGGTTGCACGGTCCCGTGCAATCAATATCTCTTGCGCGGTCCCGTGCAAACACTTCTTCCCCATTTTTCCTTTTGTTCCTTTCTTCTTTCTTCCTTATCTCTGATATCTTCTCATCTCTTCAAATCTACACTTGATGGAAACTTTGCACATTTTTCATGCAACAACAGATGCCCCCTCGATCCTTCTTTTATTGATTCTTGAAATCAAATGGAGGATCGATCTTCCTCCGCCCGAAGAATCTTGAATGAACTACAATTAAAAGACGATTGGATGTTCATGCCTGCATGGAAGACTGGCTGATCGTCTTTGAGCAGAAGATCGAATGATCATGTTCGATTAGAATACTGGAATGCTCGTGCTCTAACGGAAGGGTTGAATGATCGCGGTCACGCTGAAGACTTGATGATTGCGCTTGAATGAAAGATTTGAATGATTTCGCTCGAACGAAAGATTTGAATACTCATGCTTAAACGGAATATTTGAACAATTGCGCTCGAATGGAAGATTTTGAATGATTGCACTCGAACGAAAGATTTTAAATGATTGCGCTCGAATAGAAGACTTGATGATGGTGCTCGAACGGAAGATTGGAATGCCCCCAGCCAGTATTGTCGAGCGGATGTTTCACTAGAGAGGATAAAATTCTCTTTTCATCGAAACACATCTCTGCAACAGCTGTGACGACTTCGTCTTTGAGTATCTTGACTAGAGCGCTATCTTTCAACACCGTTGCTACTGCAATGATCTCTTTGATAAACTCCAGCGACTCTTTCCTTCAATTCGGTGTCTAGAGAGTTGTTCTTTAATGCTGCTCCTGCCGCAATAACTTTTTCGACTGTTTCCTTTATTCATGATCTGCATAACCCAAGCTTTTGAATGATAGTCTTTCCTGCCAAAGTAATCAGAATTAGTATCTCAAGACATTATAATTTATTCCAATTTAGCTTTACGAAGCATTAAAAATTTTTTGAAATAGATTGAGAGTTTTTTTTTTTTTTTTTTAAGTTGTCATTGTGATATTCGCTTTGTCATTATGCTTCGCATTTGCATCCCTTGCATCCTTCGCTTGTTATATCGCATTTTTGGAGATTTCATCTTCAGCTCCAAAGGTTCAACCGTTGAGTCTTTTTACTAAGTTGTTTCTAGCTTGTGCTCCTTAACATTCCTTGGATCTTTGCTGATTCTGAAAAATAGACAAGACTTCTTTTAATTTTTATTTAATAACTTTTCAAAGGTCATAGAAGTTACTGATGATGATTCCGTCTGTTCATTGTTTTCATCAGATTTGGTACTTGGAGTCTTGCGATATCATTATTCATAATACTCAACATATGAATTCCTTCGCCGCGTATAAGAAATTATCAGAAAGTCCAAGGTATAGATTACTTTGAAGACATAGATCCTGCCCCCTTTCCCGATTAATGTCACATAAAGATTTCTTTAGAAGATAATATTTCCAAAGTGAAGTCTGCTGGTACCTTTGAAGGATGGATAATCTTTACTGTTCCATCTAAAGAATTTCGATCCTTGTCAGAAGAATACGTATATTGCAATTAAAGGCTAGTAGTTGATCTTTTAAACTTTTGAGTAAATAATTGCCAATATCTTGAAGGTATTTACTGTTGTTGTAATTTGAACCTGATTCAAGAGGAATGCATTTTTTGCATGTTTGTTTATTTAATATTTGAGATTTTTATCAAGAAATTGCATATTTGAGCATATCTAAATTGAAATATGTATCGGCAGCATTTTGAATGCTAAGCTTAGTTTATGCTTTTGAGCAATGGAGATAGTGTACTTTGACTGACCATACTTTAACTGGACAAGACTGGACTTGACTCAACCAGACAAGACTTGACTGAACTGGACGACCAAATTTGACTGAATTGGACTTGACACTCGGCTCAAAGAGCAAGATAGTTTACCGCCAATTTCGAGCAGGGCTCAAGGAGCAATTATAGTTTACCGCCGATTTCGGGCTTTAAGTGATGATAGGTCTTAGGCATAGTTGGCCATATAGGCTTGGCTAAGCTGACTTAAATGATCATAGGTCTTATGCGTAGTTGGCCATATAGGCTTGGCTAGGCTGACTTAAATGATCATAGGTCTTATGCGCAGTTGGCCATATAGGCTTGACTAGGTAGCCTTAAATGATCATTTGTCATTGCCGTGGCTTGCCAATTTTGGGCTTTTTAAATCGTTGAAGCTTTGTAGGTCTTATGCGTAGTTGGCCATATAAGCTTGGCTAGGCTGACTTAAATGATTATTTGCTATTGCTGTCATAAGAATTGTGTGGTTGACCAATTTAGGCTTATTCCACTGCATATTTCACTGCCATCATAAGATTTGTGTGGTTGGCCAATTTAGGCTTTTTCCACCGCTTATTTCACTGCCATCGCAAGATTTGTGTGGTTGGCCAATTTAGGCTTATTCCACTGCTTATTCCACTGCTATGAATGGTGAATCAATAATTGATACATTGCCACTGCCGATATGTTCTGACAATGCTTATGGTTAGGATAGTGTATCGGCTTGGCGATGATAACAATTTTAATAAAGTGAGATAAGATAATTTTGTATCAACAATTGATGACAACAGCGATAGTTACTAATTTTGCGATAATCATCGACGCTTTTCATTTGGCGATTGTCATTGGTACTTTGCATTTTGTGATTGTCATTAGCGCTTTGCATTTGGTGATTCATTGTCAGTGGCGCTTCGCATTTGGTAATGACTTGATATGCTTGAAAGCCTGCATTTTATTCATATACAAAATAAATACATTCTATGGTGAAACATATATTTCACAGCTTTTTACTCACCTGTCTTACTTTGGCAATGGTTTGATATGCTTAAAGGCTTGAAAGCCTCTATTTATTCAAAAGAAGTACATTCTGTGGTGAGAAACACATTTCATAGTTTCTTACTTACTTCTTTACTCACTTGTCTTGCCCCCTTTTGATTAAGAAGCATTGTTCTGGGAATCTTCGTAATCAAAATCATGATGTTGCGACCTTTAACAAATATACTGACGCCACATAATTTCATTCTTTTTCTCAAGATTAGTCTTTGCCCCCAGTCTCGAACTAATCAGGCCTGTGTACTTGCATTTCTTTTTTCTTATATCATACACCTTAACAATTTCGCTTTTATCAATCGTCTTCTGCAACTTGTTCTTCAAGCCATTCACTTTTCTTTCTTTTTCAATTGTATCTTCTAAATTTCTCCTGAAATTTAAAGTCAATTAAAAATTTGCATTTTTATTCATTTGCATAAGGGAGAATACATGACCTTGTCTTTCGCAATCCTTTTGCTCCTCTACATGTCAACGACAATTGTTAATGCTTGATAGCAATCGTCAATGCTTGCTAGCATTAGTACCTCATATGGATTCTGAGATTTTGGCATTCTGAGACATTGTTGGCATTCGGAAACTCTGCTTGTCTTGCCCCCCCATCTTTTTTTTTTTCGCTATGCTCTTTCCATCGCAATTTCTCCCTTATCGATCATCATTTGTAGCTTTTTCCTGAGGGAATTACAATTTTCTGTATGATGTCCAAATTTATGGTGATAATGGCAATAATCCATTCCTCTTGTATTTTTGATTTCTTCGATGTGTCTTGGCCGAGGTAATTCAATACTCTTCATAGCCAACAATTGATTCAGCATAGGAAGTATATCTTTTCTTGCAAACGAATACTTCATATGATCTTTATTTTGCCTGGACCTTTTATATGTCATGATAACTGCACGACTATTTCTATCTTCTTCATCGCTGCCTTTTTCAATATCCTGATAATCTTCTTTAGTTTCTTCTTTCCGAGTTATGTGGGCTGATTTTGACTGAAAAGCAGACACTCTTCCCATCATCTTTTCAAGAGCATAAGCCTTCGTAACAAAATTACGAAAATTTCTCTAATCTTTACTAATCAGGTGGCATAGCAGTTCTAGTTCATGCCTTTTAAACATAGTTCCACTTGTTCTGATTCCCGAAGAGGATGTTGACATGATGCTGCCAAGTCCTTCCATCGACTGATGAATTCTTTAACTGATTCATTTTCTTCATGCCGAATAGAGGCTAGTTCGGTCAAACTAACTTCTCGATCCGAAGAGAAAAAGTTTGATATAAAAGCATCCTGCATTTGTTCCCAATTATGAATAGATCCTGGGATTAAATCTGAATACCATCTGAAAGCTCTTCTTATAAGAGAAGACCCGAATAATCGCAGACAATATTGAGGAACTCTAGAGAAATTTCCCATCTTTGCTATAAAATGCATCATATGCTCTTCTGGTGATCCGTTCTCGTTAAATTTCTGAAAGTCTGGGTGTTTAAAATCGGCAAGAAATGGCATGTCTTCTATTTCAAGGGGATACGGTGTCTGATATCGAAACCTTTTATTCTGACTTCGTTCATTCTCTAGATGAGTAGACTCGATAACCATCTGCTGAATTTTTTCCTGCGTTATATTCTGAGTAATATTAGGCATCGGCTTTTGAAATCTAACCGCTTGCGGTTGTGGCCTTTCACTTGTGGTTCAATGTTGTTCACAATAATTGTTGTCTAAATATTAGAGACTTCTTCAGCCACATGTTCATGTAGTGAAAACTGATCAGGCTGATTAATATCTATCGATAGGTTTTCTGTTTCTTTATACTTTGATTGTCTTAATATTGAAGCAGGAAGCGAGCGCTGCGCTGCTGACGTTGTTGAAGAAGATGAACTATTATCTGATTTGAAACCAGCATACTGTCGCTTTGAAGGAATAACTGACTCAAATTGTGGCATTCTCAATGTATGAGTTTCCGTAAAATCTTTTACACGAGGTGCTGTGAGTAAACATTCGCTGATTACGTTCGCCTTCCTTTTGTTTTTCTGAACTTGCAATGATTCTGTGGAGGATGTCTTTACAGTTATAGTTAACTGTATCGGAAGACCTTTTAGATTGATGGGCCTTTCCATTTTTCTCGAATGACATGATTGTACAACCGAAGCAAGACTGTGTCTCACGACACTTCGCGTAATCGACCCAGTACTTGGCGAGATGGCGCTTCTTGCAGATGTAGATCGAACTTTCTGACTTCTGGATGTTACTATCCTCCATCCTCCTTCTTCTTCTTAAGCTATTGGCGAAACAGAGATTGTTCCGTCCATTAGACGAAATTCACTATTCTTGATCATAGCAGACTTTGCTTTCTTAGACGCTTTCTACTTACTTCGAGACAAAATATAAAATTGCAATTAGGCATCTACATGATAAGTCATTCTATCGTAGAGATGTTAGTTCTCTCATTCTATCATAACAGAATGTTAGTTATTTTATTTAAATAAAATTGTACTTTGCTTTTAGAGATGAAGGGGAGGATGTTCCCGCTGAGAGTCACCATTTTGGCGTCTATACAGATACCAAAAAGTGATAAATGTTCTCTGAATATTTTCTAAGTTACCATCGAATAATAGTCCCCAGCAGAGTTGCCATTTTGTTTCGACAAGAAAACAAATGTGTTTGATTTGGGGGATTTATTTAGTGATAACAAAGAAAGAATAAGAGAACATTGATCACATTTATTCTGAGTTCATTTACATCATCAGATTCCCTTGATTCTGAAAACAAAGTACAATTAATCAAAGTTGAATAAGATAGTCCAATAGAAATTTCGAAAGCATTCTGGCGCCTGCTTTGATCATCCCCTAGTACTTAGGAGGAATTGCTCTTCTGCTGATTATTCTCCTTTATACTTGAACAAAAGGAACTTGAGGACTTCAATCATTTCGACAGCATAATGGCCCTTTATCTTCACAGACTGCAGGGTAGTTTGGTTGCGCGGACCCGCGTAACGGATATCGGTTGCGCAGACCTGCGCAACCTACCAGAGCTTTCTCTCTCTCACCTTCGACCTTCCTCCTTACTCTGCTTCCTCTCTTAAATCTTCCATCTGTCCAAATGAAGGAGGGGAGGGGGTATTTATAGGCCCTCGCATGTGTGGTAACTCAATTTCAGTACCGTGGGACCCATCTTACATTAATCTTGACCGTTCAAGGAAATCTTCTCCTAAAACCAACTGCGCATACCCACGCAACTGATCTTTAGTTGCGCGGTTCCGCGTAATGGATATTGGTTACACGGACCCGCACAAACCACCTTCTACTACTTTGGATTTTTTTTGGAGAACAAAACGCTGCGTAACTGGTATTTTGGTTGCACGGTCCCGCACAATCAATATCTCTTGCGTGGTCCCACGCAAACACTTCTTCTCCATTTTTCCTTCTGTTCCTTTCTTCTTTCTTCCTTGTCTCTTATATCTTCTCATCTCTTCAAATCTACACTTGATAGAAACTTTGCACATTTTTCATGCACCAACAGTTGCCCCCTTAATCCTTCTTTGATTGATTCTTGAGATCAAATGGAGGATCGATTTTGAATGAACCGCAACTGAAAGACGACTGGATGATCATGCCTGCATGGAAGACTGGTTGATCGTCTTTGAGCAGAAGATCGAATGATCATGTTCGATCGAAATACGGGAATGCTCGCGCTCGAACGGAAGGGTTGAATGATCGCGGTCGAACTGAAGACTTGATGATTGCGATTGAATGATTTTGCTCGAACGGAAGATTTGAATACTCACGCTTGAATAGAATATTTGAACAATTGCACTCGAATGGAAGATTTTGAATGATTGCGCTCGAACGAAAGATTTTGAATGATTACGCTCGATCGGAAGACTTGATGATGGCGCTCGAACGGAAGATTGGAATGCCCCCAGCCAGTAGTGTCGAGCGGATGTTTCACTAGAGAGAATAAAATTCTCTTTTCATCGAAAGACATCTCTGCAACAGCTGTGACGACTTCGTCTTTGAGTATCTTGACCAGAGAGCTATCTTTCAACACCGTTGCTGCTGAAATGATCTCTTTGATAAACTCCAGCGACTCTTTCCTTCAATTCGGTGTCTAGAGAGTTGTTCTTTAATGCTGCTCCTGCCGCAACAACTTTTTCGATTGTTTCCTTTATTCATGATCTGCATAACCCAAGCTTTCGAATGATAGTCTTTCCTGCCAAAGTAATCAGCATTAGTATCTTAAGACATTATAATTTATTCCAATTTAGCTTTATGAAGCATTGATAATTTTTTGAAATAGATTGAGAGTTTTTTTTTTTATTTTTTTTTATTATTTTTTTTAAGTTGATTGTGATATTCGCTTTGTCATTATGCTTCGCATTTGCATCCCTTGCATCCTTCGCTTGTTATATTGCATTTTTGGAGATTTCATCTTCAGCTCCAAAGGTTCAACCGCTGAGTCTTTTTACTAAGTTGGTTCTAGCTTGTGCTCCTTAACATTCCTTGGATCTTTGCTGATTCTGAAAAGTAGACAAGACTTCTTTTAATTTCTATTTAATAACTTTTTAAAGGTCATAGAAGTTACTGATGATGATTCTGTCTGTTCATTGTCTTCATCAGATCTGGTACTTGCAGTCTTGCGATATCATTATTCATAATACTCAGCATAAGAATTCCTTCACCACGTATAAGAAATTATCAGAAAGACCAAGGTATAAATTACTTTGAAGACATAGATCCTGCCCCCTTTCCCGATCAATGTATCATAAAGATTTCTTCAGAGGATAATATTTCCAAAGTGAAGTCTGCTGATACCTTTAAAGGATGGATAATCTTTACTGTTCCTTTTAAAGAATTTTAATCCTTGTCAGAAGAATACGTATATTGCAATTGAAGGATAGTAGTTGATCTTTTGAACTTTTGAGTAGATAATTGCCAATATCTTGAAGGCATTTACTGTTGTTGTAATTTGAACCTGATTCAAGAGGAACGCATTTTTTGCATGATTGTTTACTTAATATTTGAGATTTTGATCAAGCAATTGCGTATTTAAGCATATCTAAATTGAAATATGTATCTGTAGCATTTTGAATGCTAAACTTACTTTATGCTTTTGAGAAATGGAGATAGTGTACTTTGACTGACCATATTTTAACTGGACAAGACTGGACTTGACTCGACCAGACAAGACTTGACTGAACTGGATGACCAAATTTGACTGAATTGGACTTGACACTTGGCTCAAAGAGCAAGATAGTTTACCGCCAATTTCGAGCAGGGCTCAAGGAGCAATTATAGTTTACCGCCGATTTCGGGCTTTAAGTGATGATAGGTCGTAGGCATAGTTGGCCATATAGGCTTGGCTAAGCTGACTTAAATGATCATAGGTCTTATGCGTAGTTGGCCATATAGGCTTGGCTAGGCTGACTTAAATGATCATAGGTCATATGCGTAGTTGGCCATATAGGCTTGGCTAGGCAGCCTTAAATGATCATTTGCCATTGCTGTGGCTTGTCAATTTCAGGCTTTTTAAATCATTGAAGCTTTGTAGGTCTTATGCGTAGTTGGCCATATAAGCTTGGCTAGGCTAACTTAAATGATTATTTGCTATCGCTATCGTAAGATTTGTGTGGTTGGCCAATTTAGGCTTATTCCACTGCTTATTTCACTGCCATCGCAAGATTTGTGTGGTTGGCCAATTTAGGCTTATTCCACTGCTTATTTCACTGCCATGAATGGTGAATCAATAATTGATACATTGCCACTGCTGATATGTTCTGACAACGCTTATGGTTAGGATAGTGTATCAGCTTGGCGATGATAACAATTTCAATAAAGTGAGATAAGATAATTTTGTATCAGCAATTGATGACAACAGGGATAGTTACCAATTTTGCGATAATCATCGACGCTTTTCATTTGGTGATTGTCATTGGTACTTTGCATTTAGTGATTGTCATTAGCGCTTTGCATTTGGTGATTGTTGGTCATTGGCGCTTCGCATTTAGTAATGACTTGATATGCTTGAAAGCTTGCATTTTATTCATATACAAAAGAAATACATTCTATGGTGAAACATATATTTGACAGCTTTTTACTCACCTGTCTTACTTTGGCGATGGTTTGATATGCTTAAAGGCTTGAAAGCCTCTATTTATTCAAAAGAAGTACATTCTGTGGTGAGAAACACATTTCATAGTTTCTTACTTACTTCTTTACTCACCCGTCTTGCCCCCTTTTGATTAAGAAGTATTGTTCTGGGAATCTTCGTAATCAAAATCACGATGTTGTGACCTTTAACAAATATATTGACGCCGCATAATTTCATTCTTTAGCTCAAGATTAGTCTTTGCCCCCGGTCTCGAACTAATCAGGCCTGTGTACTTGCATTTCTTTTTTCTTATATCATACACCTTAACAATTTCGCTTTTATCAATCGTCTTCTGCAACTTGTTCTTTAAGCCATTCACTTTTCTTTCTTCTTCAATTGTATCTTCTAAATTTCTCCGGAGAAATTTAAAGTCAATTAAAAATTTGCAGTTTTATTCATTCGCATAAGGGAGAATGCATGACCTTGTCTTTCGCAATCCTTTTGCTCCTCTACTTGTCGGCGACAATTGTTAATGCTTGATAGCAATCGTCAATGCTTGCTAGCATTTGTACCTCATAAGGGATTATGAGATTTTGGCATTCTGAGACATTGCTGGCATTCTGAAACTCTGCTTATCTTGCCCCCCCCCCCCCCCCCCGGTTTTTTTTTTTCGCTATGCTCTTTCCATAGCAATTTCTCCCTTATCGATTATCATCTGTAGCTTTTTCCTGAGGGGATTACAATTTTCTGTATGATGTCCAAATTTACGGTGATAATGGCAATAATCCATTCCTCTAGTATTTTCGATTTTTTCAATGTGTCTTAGCCGAGGTAATTCAATACTCTTCATAGCCAACAATTGATTCAGCATAGGAAGTATATCTTTTCTTGCAAACGAATACTTCATATGATCTTTATTTTGCCTGGACCTTTTATATGTCATGATAACTGCACGGCCATTTCTATCTTCTTCATCATTGCCTTTTTCAATATCCTGATAATCTTCTTTAGTTTCTTCTTTCCGAGTTATGTGGGCTGATTTTGACTGAAAAGCAGACACCCTTCCCATCATCTTTTCAAGAGCATAAGCCTTCGTAACAAAATTATGAAAATTTCTCTAATCTTTACTAATCAGGTGGCATTGCAGTTCTAGTCTCATGCCTTTTAACCATAGTTCTACTTGTTCTGATTCCCGAAGAGGATGTTGACATGATGCTGCTAAGTCCTTCCATCGACTGATGAATTCTTCAACTGATTCATTTTCTTCTTGCCGAATAGAGCCTAGTTCGGTCAAACTAACTTCTCGATCCGAAGAGAAAAAGTTTGATATAAAAGCATCCTGCATTTGTTCCTAATTATGAATAGATCCTGGGATTAAATCTGAATACCATCTGAAAGCTCTTCCTGTAAGAGAAGACCCGAATAATCGCAGACAATATTGAGGAACTCTAGAGAAATTTCCCATCTTTGCTATAAAATACATCATATGCTCTTCTGGTGATCCGTTCCCGTTAAATTTCTGAAAGTCTGGGTGTTTGAAATCGGTGAGAAATGACATGTCTTCTATTTCAGGGGGATACGGTGTCTGATATCGAAACCTTTTATTCTGACTTTGTTCATTCTCTAGATGAGTAGACTCGATAACCATCTACCGAATTTTTTCCTGTATTATATTCTGAGTAATATTAGGCATCGGCTTTTGAAATCTAACCGCTTGCGGTTGTGGCCTTTCACTTATGGTTCAATGTTGTTCACAATAATTGTTGTCTAAATATTAGAGACTTCTTCAGCCACATGTTCATGTAGTGAAAACTGATCAGGCTGATTAATATCTATCGACAGGTTTTCTGTTTCTTTATACTTTGATTGTCTTAATATTGAAGCAGGAAGCGAGCGCCGTGTTGCTGATGTTGTTGAAGAAGATGAACTATTATCTGATTTTGAAACCAGCATACTGTCGCTTCGAAGGAATAACTGACTCAAATCGTGGCATTCTCAATGTATGAGTTTGCGTAAAATCTTTTACAGGAGGTGCTGTGAGTAAACATTCGCTGATTACGTTCGCCTTCCCTTTGTTTTTTTGAACTCGCAATGATTCTGTGGAGGATGTCTTTACAGTTATAGTTAACTGTATCGGAAGACCTTTTGGATTGACGGGCCTTTCCATTTTTCTCGAATGACATGATTGTACGACCGAAGCAGGACTGTGTCTCACGACACTTCGCGTAATCGACTCAGTACTTGGCGAGATGACGCTTCTTGCAGAAGTAGATCGAACTTTCCGACTTCTGGATGTTACTATCCTCCATCCTCCTTCATCTTCTTGAGCTACTGGCGAAACAGAGATTATTCCGTCCATTAGATGAAATTCACTATTCTTGATCATAGCAGACTTTGTTTTCTCAGATGCTTTCTACTTGCTTCGAGACAAAATATAAAATTGCAATTAGGCATCTACATGATAAGTCATTCTATCTTAGAGATGTTAGTTCTCTCATTCTATCATAACAGAATGTTAGTTATTTTATTTAAATAAAATTGTACTTTGCTTTTAGAGATGAAGGGGAGGATGTTCCCACTGAGAGTCTCCATTTTGACGTCTATACAGACACCAAAAAGTGATAAATGTTCTCTGAATATTTTCTAAGTTACCATTGAATAATAGTCCCCAGTAGAGTTGCTATTTTATTTTGACAAGAAAACAAATGTGTTTGATTTGGGGGATTTATTTAGTGATAACAAAGAAAGAATGAGAGAACA
Source organism: Magnolia changhungtana (assembly GCA_030180095.1). NCBI lineage: Eukaryota > Viridiplantae > Streptophyta > Magnoliopsida > Magnoliales > Magnoliaceae > Magnolia > Magnolia changhungtana. The sequence continues at coordinate 4,944,899 of JASAUF010000626.1, read as the reverse complement.
TTGATCACATTTATTCTGAGTTCATTTACATCATCGGATTCCCTTGATTATGAAAATAAAGTACAATTAATCAAAGATGAATAAGATAATCCAATAGAAATTTCGACAGCATTCCGGCGCTTGCTTCGATCATCCCCTAGTACTTAGGAGGAATTTTTCTTTTGTTGATTATTCTCCTTTATACTTGAACAGAAGGAACTTGAGGACCTCAATTATTTCGGCAGCATAATGGCCCTTTATCTTCACAGACTGCAGGGCAGTCTAGTTGTGCGGACCCGCGTAATGGATATCGGTTGTGCAGACCTGCGCAACCTACCAGAGCTTACTCTCTCTCACCTTCGATCTTCCTCCTTACTCTGCTTCCTCTCTCAAATATTCCATCCATCCAAATGAAGGAGGGGAGGGGGTATTTATAGGCCCTCGCATATGTGGTAACTCAATTTCAGTGCTGTGGGACCCACCTTATATCAATCTTGACCGTTCAAGGAAATCTTCTCCTGAAACCAACTGCGCATACCCACGCAACTGATCTTTTGTTGCGCTGTTCCGCGTAACGGATATTGGTTGCGCAGACTCGCGCAAACCACCTTCTACTACTTCGGATCTTTTTCGGAGAACAGAACCCTGCGTAACTGGTATTTTGGTTGCATAGTCTCGCGTAATCAAAATCTCTTGCGCAGTCCCGCGCAAAAACTTCTTCCCCATTTTTCCTTCTATTCCTTTCTTCTTTCTTCCGTGTCTCTGATATCTTCTCATCTCTTCAAATCTACACTTGATGGAAACTTTGTATATTTTTCATGCACCAACAGATCCCCCTCGATCCTTCTTTAATTGATTCCTGAAATCAAATGGAGGATCGATCTTCCTCCGCCTGAAGAATCTTGAATGAACTGCAACTGAAAGACGACTGGATGATCATGCCTGCATGGAAGACTGACTGATTGTCTTTGAGTAGAAGATCGAATGATCATGTTTGATCGAAATACTGGAATGCTCGCACTCGAACGGAAGGGTTGAATGATCGCGGCCGAACTGAAGACTTGATGATTGCGCTCGAATGAAAGATTTGAATGATTTTGCTCGAACGGAAGATTTGAATACTCATGCTTGAACGGAATATTTCGACAATTGTGCTCGAACGGAAGATTTTGAATGATTGCGCTTGAACGAAAGATTTTGGATGATGGCGCTTGAACGGAAGATTGGAATTGCCCCAGCCAGTAGTGTCGAGCGGATGTTTCACTAGAGAGGATAAAATTCTCTTTTCATCGAAACACATCTCTGCCACAGCTGTGACGACTTCGTCTTTGAGTATCTTGACCAGAGAGCTATCTTTCAACACCGTTGCTGCTGCAATGATCTCTTTGATAAACTCCAGTGACTCTTTCCTTCAATTCGGTGTCTAGAGAGTTGTTCTTTAATGCTGCTCCTGCCGCAACAACTTTTTTGATTGTTTCCTTTATTCCTGATCTGCATAACCCAAGCTTTCGAATGATAGTCTTTCCTGCCAAAGTAATCAGAATTAGTATCTTAAGACATTATAATTTATTCCAATTTAACTTTATGAAGCATTGACAATTTTTTGAAATAGATTGAGAGTTTTTTTTTTTTTTTTTAAAGTTGATTGTGATATTCGCTCTGTCATTGTGCTTCGCATTTGCATCCCTTGCATCCTTCGCTTGTTATATCGCATTTTTAGAGATTTCATCTTCAGCTCCAAAGGTTCAACCGCTAAGTCTTTTCACTAAGTTGTTTCTAGCTTGTGCTCCTTAACATTCCTTGGATCTTTGCTGATTCTGAAAAATAGACAAGACTTCTTTTAATTTCTATTTAATAACTTTTCAAAGGTCATAGAAGTTACTGATGATGATTCCGTCTGTTCATTGTCTTCATCAGATTTGGTACTTGGAGTCTTACAATATCATTATTCATAATACTCAGCATATGAATTCCTTTGTCGCGTATAAGAAATTATCAGAAAGACCAAGGTATATATTACTTTGAAGACATAGATCCTGCCCCCTTTCCCGATCATTATCGCATAAAGATTTCTTCAGAAGATAATATTTCCGAAGTGAAGCCTGCTGATACCTTTGAAGGATGGATAATCTTTATTGTTCCTTTTAAAGAATTTTGATCCTTGTCAGAAGAATACCTATATTGCAATTAAAGGCTAGTAGTTGATCTTTTGAACTTTTGAGTAGATAATTGCTAATATCTTGAAGGCATTCACTATTGTTGTAATTTGAACCTTATTTAAGAGGAACGCATTTTTTGCATGTTTGTTTACTTAATATTTGAGATTTCCATTAGACAATTGCATATTTGAGCATATCTAAATTGAAATATGTATCTGTAGCATTTTGAATGCTAAACTTAGTTTATGCTTTTGAGCAATGGAGATAGTGTACTTTGATTGTCCATACTTTAACTGGACAAGAATGGACTTGACTCGACCAGATAAGACTTGACTGAACTGGACGACCAGATTTGACTGAATTGAACTTGACACTGGGCTCAAAGAGCAAGATAGTTTAGTACCGATTTCGGGCAGGGCTCAAGGAGCAATTATAGTTTACCGCCAATTTCGGGCGGGGCTGAAGGAGCAATTATAGTTTACCGACGATTTCGGGCTTTAAGTGATGATAGGTCTTAGGCATAGTTGGCCATATAGGCTTGGTTAAGCTGACTTAAATGATTATAAGTCTTATGCGTAGTTGGCCATGTAGGCTTGACTAGGCTGACATAAATGATCATAGGTCTTATGTGTAGTTGGCCATATAGGCTTGGCTAGGCAACCTTAAATGATCATTTGCCATTGCCGTGGCTTGCCAATTTTGGGCTTTTTAAATCGTTAAAGCTTTGTAGGTCTTATGCGTAGTTGGCCATATAAGCTTAGCTAGGCTGACTTAAATGATTATTTGCTATCGTTGTCATAAGATTTGTGTGGTTAGCCAATTTAGGCTTATTCCACTGCTTATTTCACTGCCATCGCACGATTTGTGTGGTTGGCCAATTTAGACTTATTCCACTACTTATTTCAATGACATGAATGGTGAATCAATAATTGATACATTGCCACTGCTGATATGTTCTAACAACGCTTATGGTTAGGATAGTGTATCAACTTGGCGATGATAACAATTTCAATAAAGTGAGATAAGATAATTTTGTATTAGCAATTGATGACAACAGGGATAGTTACCAATTTTGTGATAATCATTGACACTTTTCATTTGGCGATTGTCATTGGTAGTTTGCATTTGGTGATTGTCATTGGCGCTTTGCATTTGGTGATTGATTGTCATTGGTGCTTCGCATTCGGTAATGACTTGATATGCTTGAAAGCCTACATTTGATTCATATACAAAAGAAATACATTTTATGGTGAAACATATATTTCACAGCTTTTTACTCACCTATCTTACTTTGGTGATGGTTTGATATGCTTGAAGGCTTGAAAGCCTGTCTTTATTTAAAAGAAGTACATTCTGTGGTGAGAAACACATTTCATAGTTTCTTACTTCTTTACTCACCTGTCTTGCCCCCTTTTGATTAGGAAGCATTGTTCTGGGAATCTACGTAATCAAAATCACGATGTTGCGACCTTTAACAAATATACTGACGTCGCATAATTTCATTCTTTTGCTCATGATTAGTCTTTGCCCTCGGTCTCGAACTAATCAGGCCTGTGTAGTTGCATTTCTTTTTCTTATATCATACACCTTAATAATTTTGCTTTTATCAATCGTCTTCTGTAACTTGTTCTTCAAGCCATTCACTTTTCTTTCTTCTTCAATTGTATCTTCTAAATTTCTTCTGAAATTTAAAGTCAATTAAAAATTTACATTTTTATTCATTCGCATAAGGGAGAATACATGACCTTGTCTTTCGCAATCCTTTTGCTCCTCTACTTGTCAGCGACAATTGTTAATGCTTGATAGCAATAGTCAATGCTTGCTAGCATTAGCGCCTCATATGGGATTCTGAGATTTTGGCATTCTAAGACATTCTGAGTTCTGGTCTCATGCCTTCTAAACATAGTTCCACTTTCTCCCTTCGATCATCGAAGAGGAGCTGTTGACAATTACAATTTTCTCGTATGTCCAAATTTACGGTGATAAGTCCTTCCATCGATTTCTTCGATGAATAATTCTTCTTCATAGCCAACAATTGATTTAACATTTTCTTTTCTTATAAACGAATACTTCATATGATCTTTATTTTGCCTAGGACCTTTATATGTCATGAAACTAATTTCTTCTTCTTCATCCTTTTTCAATATCTTGAAAATCTTCTTTAGTTTCTTCTTTTCGATATAAAAACATCTCTTCCCATTTGTTCCATAATTATGAATAGATTTCTCCAATCTTTACTAATCGGGGCATTAAATCTCATGCCTTCTAATAGTTCCACTTGTTTTGATTCTAAAGAGATCTTCATGATAAGAGAAGACTTCAACCCGATTCATTTTCTTCTTGCCGAATAAACTAACTCGAAGAGAAAAAGTTTGATATAAAAGCATCATTTGTTCCTAATTATGAATAGATCCCGGGATTAAATCGAATACCATAAAGCTCTTCCGTAAAGAAGACCCGAAAAGGAACTCGAAAAAAATTTCCCATCTTTCCTATAAAATGCATCATATGCTCTTCTGGTGATCCGCTCCCGTTAAATTTCTGAAAGTTTGAGTGTTTGAAATCGGCGGGAAATGGCATGTCTTCAATTTCAGGGGGATACGGTGTTTGATATCGAAACCTTTTATTCTGACTTAGTTCATCCTCTAGATGAGTAAACTCGATAACCATCTGCCGAATTTCTTCTTGCATTATATTCTGAGTAATATTAGGCATTAGCTTTTGAAATCTAACCGCTTGCGGTTGTAGCCTTTCTACTTGTGGTTCAATGTTGTTCACAACAATTACTGTCTGAATATTAGAGACTTCTTTAACCACATGTTCATCTAGCGAAAACTGATAAGGCTGATTAATATCTGTCGATGGGTTTTCTGTTTCTTTATACTTTGATTGTCTTAATATTGAAGCAAGAAGCGAGTGCCGCGCTGCTGATGCTGTTGAAGAAGACGGACTATTTTTTGATTTGAAACCAGCATACTGTCGCTTTGAAGGACTAGCTGACTCAAATCGTGGCACTCTTAATGTATGACTTTGCGTAAAATCTTTTATAGGAGGTGCTGTGAGTGAACATTCGCTGATTACAGTCGCCTTCCCTTTGTTTTTTTGAACTCGCAATGATTCTGTGGAGGATGTCTTTACAGTTATAGTTAACGGTATCAGAAGACCTTTTGGAGTGACGGGCCTTTCCGTTTTTCTCGAATGAGATGATTGTACGACCGAAGCAGGACTGTGTCTCACGACACTTCGCATAATCGACCCAGTACTTGGCGAGATGACGCTTCTTGCAGAAGTAGATCGAACTTTCCGACTTCTGGATGTTACTATCCTCCATTCTCCTTCATCTTCTTGCGCTACTAGCGAAACAAAGATTGTTCTGTCCATTACACGAAATTCATTATTCTTGATCATAGTAGACTTTGCTTTCTCAGACGCTTTCTACTTGCTTCGAGACAAAATAGAAAATTGCAATTAGGCATCTACGTGATAAGTCATTTTATCTCAGAGATGTTAGTTCTCTCATTCTATCATAACAGAATGTTGTTATTTTATTTAAATAAAATTGTACTTTTCTTTTAGAGATGAAGGGGAGGATGTTCCCATTGAGAGTCACCATTTTGGCGTCTATACAGACGCCAAAAAGTGATAAATGTTCTCTGAATATTTTCTAAGTTACCATCTAATAATAGTCCCCAGCGGAGTCGCCATTTTGCTTCGACAAGAAAACAAATGTGTTTGATTTGGGGGATTTATTTAGTGATAACAAAGAAAGAATGAGAGAACATTGATCACATTTATTCTGAGTTCATTTACATCCTCGAATTCCCTTGATTCTGAAAACAAAGTACAATTAATCAAAGTTGAATAAGATAGTCCAATAGAAATTTCGACAGCATTCCGGCGCCTGCTTCAATCATCCCCTAGTACTTAGGAGGAATTGCTCTTCTGCTGATTATTCTCCTTTAGACTTGAAAAGAAGGAACTTGAGGACTTCAACCATTTCGGCAGTATAACGGCCCTTTATCTTCACAGACTGCAAGGCAGTCTGGTTGCGCTGACTCGCGCAACCTATCGGAGCTTCCTCTCTCACCTCCGATCTTCGATCTTCCTCCTTACTCTGCTTCCTCTCTCAAATCTTCTATTCGTCCAAATGAAGGAGGGGAGGGGGTATTTATAGGCCCTCACACATGTGGTAACTCGATTTCAGTGCAGTGGGACCCACCTTACATCAATCTTGACCGTTCAAGGAAATCTTCTCCTGAAACCAAATGCACAGACCCGCGCACGGTTCTGCGCAACGGATATTGGTTGCGCGGACCCGTGCAAACCACCTTTTACTACGTCGCATATTTTTCGGAGAACAGAACCCTATGTAACTGGTATTTTGGTTGCATAGTCCCGCGTAATCAATATCTCTTGCGCGGTCTCGCGCAAACACTTCTTCCCCATTTTTCCTTCTGTTCCTTTCTTCTTTCTTCCGTGTCTCTGATATCTTCTCATCTCTTCAAATCTACACTTGATGGAAACTTGATTGTCCCTTTTAGGTCGTCAATCGACGGGTTTGGACTATAAGTCGACAAATCTCAAACTTGAAACAAACTGGAAGTCATGAATACACGTGTAGTGAATGTCGAAAGTAGACTTTACGACATAGGGGCCCAAATTACAAAATCTAGTGGGGTCTAGGGGGTCCCCCGCACATGCATAGCACCCCGGGAGGGGGTGGCTATCGCCGGATAGCCCAGGCGGATAGGGTGGATAGAAAACCGCAATCGATGTGCCTCGGTCATAAGATCTCTATGCAACTCAGGAATATCCGGGACACATAATCGGCCTTTGAAGCAAAGTCTACCATCAGAATCAATCTGCTAATCTAACTAACTCTCAGATGCTGCCTCTGCCTGATAACTTTGCAATGACTCATCTGCCTGCTGAGCCTCGATCACCCTTGCGATAAGAGAGGGTTGAATCGACAGGCTCGATAACCGCATAATAGAAGATTGCAAGCCGCTCAAAGTCCAATGCTAACACATCCTCAAGCATCTTCCACTCCTGAATCATCATTGTCACGCCCCAAACCCGGAAATCGGATTCACAGAAATCCCAATCACCGAATCCGGTGCCGACAGTCTCCGTAGTACCCCATTCTCGGCTTCCAACGTCCATACGCCAGATTCCGATCCTGGGATCCTACAAGGAGGATTTTTTTTAACGTACATTTGTTTTATAACAAGCATAACCACAAGTTTACCTAAATCACAAAGGCAACATCATCATCATATATCCACTAATATAAACATTTGAATACAGTGCTGAAAGAGAAATACATATGTCGAAAATCAAAGCTCCAAAATTCTGCTGTACGCTCCAAGCTCAACATTGCTACAACCTGATGCCACCTGCACACATCTATCGTGCATAAGCTTATAGAAAGCTTAGAGAGCGGTGGAAATGTGTGCACAAGGTAAGTGTCAAGTATGCAATACAATGCCATGAATTATACAATGGAATAAACGGAAATACTGACAAGATACAATATCAAAGTAAGTAGAATTATACTGGTAAGTCCACGAGTCATACAATATCAGAGTACGCAATACAGATCAGCTATACAAATGAGGAGTCAAAGAGAGCCAAATATTAGATGCCGAGGGTACAATGCAATATGTAAATCCTGCTAAGTCCGTCTATGCCATATAAGTGCAGAAACATAGTAACCCAAAATGCTAAGTACTGCAGATGCAATGTAATATGCGGTGCGAATGAAATGACCATGCGGGAGTGTGAAGTCGGGATGATAGTAGGTAGTATCGCAGGCTACGGGGTCCACCATAAGGGACTTCCATCCAAACCAGTCCCATACCTAAATTTGGATAGTCAGACTCAATGTGGTAAACTCCTAATCTCAGGTTAGTCGCCCGCCCAACCGAAATCTTGGCCATGCGAAGGTACATGTAATAAATAGTTACACACCACCAGCCTGAGTGGATAGTGAATGAATGAATGAATGGATATACAATTCCTGCTGAATAAGTCCATATATTAGTATGGTTACTCTCTGGGGAATCACCGAGGTTTATAACACTCCAACCAGATTGCCGCCCCATCGCACGCAACAAGGTGGGTGGAAGAGACCTCACTATCCGCCTGCCAATATTGTGCTCGGCTCGTCGATAGCGGACCCATTCCTTGAGCTAGTCAGACTCAGCCTAGCATTGCCCCCTCCTCTCAGGCAGGTAAGGTCGTACCCCCTTCCAACTGACCACGACACAGTGGGAGACGCGGCCTAACGGTATTCTGCCCTCATGCGCTCATGCATCCACTTGGTCTAGACGTTGGAGCAACCTCTGGAACCAAGAGGGTTCTGGGACTTTCACCTAAGGATATCTATAGTACCCCATGTAGAACAAATTTTCGGTGTCCCATCTGGCCATCCATGATATGCATATGGAGGCTACAACCCTGATGTTGCTAGGGCGTACGGTAATCATAATCAGAAAATGCGAGATGCATGAGTCACACAGTCCAATCATGCATCAATCCTGCGCATACCGTGCGCTCATGTGGGGCAACTCTGCCCATTAGGGAGTCCCATGAACAACTTGCCCCATAACATATGCAACGGTCAACCATATCTCATATCAAACATGCAGATGATGCGTATGGGCATGTATCATGATGTTATGCTGTCACATACTCATAATTGGTATGAACAATCGGCCTCGACAATGTGGACATTTAACCAACATTACCCCCAAGGGGTGGCCCACATAGAGCCTAACATATAATGGGCCCAAGGCTTCACACAAAGGCCTAATATACAACACAATGGGCCTTACTAAAGGGCCAAATATACACAATAGGTGGGCCCTACTCATGGGCCTCAAATACATGACATGTGGGCCCTACATATGGGTCTCGAGTACATCAAATGGGTCATGCATCCTGGGCTTAATACGTATCACAATGGGCCTTGCCCATAGGCCACGAATGCATCACAATGGGCCTCGCCCATGGGCTTCAAATACATCATAATGGGCTTTGCCCATGGGTCTCAACTGCGGGTCGCATATACATCATATAGGTCTGGACGATCGGCCTTGGCAATCGAAATCGGCCTCGACAATTGAAATCGACACTCGGAATTGGCAAATCGGTCATGTCAATCAGAATCGGCAATCGGTCATGACGATCGGAATCGGTAAATCGGTCATGTCAATCGGAATCGGCAATCGGCCATGACGATCGAAATCGACGATAATTAGAATCGGTAAATCGGTCACATCAATCAAAATCGGTAGTCGGTCACTATAATCAGAATCGATTGATAATCAGAATCGGCAAATCGGTCACATCAATCGGAATCGACAATCGGTCACGACGATCGAAATTGATCGATAATCAAAATCGGTAAATCGGTCACGTTAATCAGAATCGGCAATCGGTCACAACAACCGGAATCGATCGATAATCAGAATCGGTAAATCAGTTACGTCAATCGGAATTAGTAGTTGGTCACGACGATCAAAATCGATCGATAATCAGAATCGGTAAATCGATCATGTCAATCGGAATCGGCAATTGGTCACGACGATCAGAATTGATCGATAATCGAAATCGGCAAATCGGTCACGTCAATCGAAGTCAGCAATCGGTTACGACGATCGAAATCGATCGATAATCAAAATCGGTAAATCAGTCACGTCAATCGGAATCGGCAATCGGTCATGACAATCGGAATCGATCGATAATCAGAATTGGCAAATCGATCACTTCAATCTGAATCAGCAATTGGTCACAACGATCGGAATCGATCAATAATTAGAATCGATAAATCGGTCACGTTAATTGAAATCGGTAGTCGGTCACGACGATCAAAATCGATCGATAATCAGAATCGGCAAATTAATAGTCAGAATCGATAATCAAAATCGAAAATCAGAATCAATAATCGAAAGTGATCAATCACACACGGCATATGGGGCCCACTTATTTGGGTTAACCCACGCAGAGAATGGGCCTAACAAGACCTAAGGGAAGGTCGTAATGAGGATATCTAACCATCATTGCCCATCAATGTGGACATCTAACCAACATTGCTCTCAAGGAGTGACCTACATAGGGCCAAACATATAGTGGGTCCATGGCCTCGCACACAATCATGATGGGCCTTATTTATGTCATATCGGCCTCGTCATATGGGCCAACATACGTCACATTGGGTCTCGAATACATCATATGAGCCTCATCGCACGGGCCTCAATACTAGGCCTCATATATCGAGTGGGCCTCATTACATGGGCTTAATCAATACAAACGGGCGGGCCCCGCCCATGGGCCAAAATACATCATGATGGGTCGCACCAATGGGCTTTATGTATATCAAATCGGGCCGCACCAATGGGCATCATCTATACCAAATCAGGCCTCGCCAATGGGCCTCATATATATCAAGTCCGGCCCACCCTTATGTATTTTGAGATCCAGTCTATTCATAAGTTATTTTAGAGATAGATGAAATGAAAACAATTATTAGTTTAATTGAAAACTACCATGGTCCTTAGAAGTTTGAACGGTGGATGCCACTATCTACTATTGAAATGATGGGGTCCACTTGAACTTTAAATCTGACATCATTCTTTTTCCCATGTCGTAAAGTGATCTCACAAATGGTTGAACGACATGGATACAACACATGCATCATGGTGGGTCCCACCACCCAAACGGTGGACGGTGTAGATAAAACACATACATCCTTGAAGGGGCCGCCGAGCTCACTGACGTACATCCCATTTGCATTAAAGACAGAGGTGGGTCCCACGTAGGACCCTCGTATGTATACACAACATAGTATATATATATATATATAGCTATTGTCAGATCCATGCATTAAAGAGGCACCTGAATATAAAATATATAACATATTATATAGATTTAGCTGCTGTTGTGCAGCTTTGCATTAAAAGGGAGCAGAGGTGGGTCCCACGTAGGGCCCACCCTCATATGTTAGTATATGGTATTATATAATATTATAATATATTATATCATATACTAATATAATATAATATAATATAATATAATATAATGTAATATAATATAATATATTGATATTATATTAAATGAAAGAGCAACGTCCAGGCCCTGGACGGCCTGGAGTTCACGTGCATCAAGGGAGGCCCCACCGTCTAAGGACGGTGGACACGAAACACTTGCATCATGGGCACCACCGTCTATTGCTGGACGGTGTGCATACAAAACATACATCATGGTAGTTCCACATGGGTGGATGGTGTGGGAAAAATACTTACATCAGTGGGTCCCATACAGGGCCCACCATAACATTTACCTACCATCCAAACCATGGATAAGGTTATACAGACCCTGGGTGAAGAGGAACAACAAATTTCATAACGATCTAAAACTCCTGGGACCTAAAAAGAGTTTTAATGGTAGATGTTCAGCCCCTGTTGCTTTGAAGTGTGGACCACTTGAGTCCCATAAATGGCTGATTTTAGGGTGGCCCGCTGCCCTAAGGGGGACCTACCAAATGCACGGTGTTGATGATAAACACACATCATGGTGAGGCCCACTGGTGGGACCCACGTCCCAGCCCGTCCGCCCATGCAGCAGCGCAGGACGCTGCTGGGCGTCCTCAATCAGTAGCAGCGGTGTCTGTTGCTGTTGTTGTTATTATTATTATTTTTAAAAAAAGAATTGTTGGGGTTTTTCCTAGGTAGGGCCCGCATCTAAAAAATCCAACCCGACCATTGGATTTTACGGCTCTTGATCAACCAAATGAGACCAATATGCGACGTGTTTTTGGTGAATAGAAGAATCAAGGTAGGTTTAACAGTGATACCACTATTTCCTATGGTATGGCCCGTCCAAGAATCAGATTGGTCTCAAATTTTGGTTCAACGCCTAATATGATCTGAGGAAAAGGATGGATGGCTTGGATTGAACTCATACATCAAGGTGGGGCCTACATGAGCGGCCACCCAAAAGTTGGAATCAAGCTAGCATTTTTGCTTGTTAGGTGGTCTGTACACCACTCCGTCAATTCACATTTCTCTCCATGGCCACGTCCAGTGTCCCTAGACGCTGGACGGTTTGAATGCAACACATGTCTAAGGTGGGTCCCACTTACAAACGTGCTAATGAGGGATGGGCCCTACCCAGGTGGGCCACCAAATGGCGGGATGGTGTGGATAAGCAATACATCAATGTGGGGTCTATCCGGGTAGGCCACACAATCACATCATCACACATAAAACAAAAGAAAAAGAGAGAGAGAAAGAAGCACCCACCTCAAGATATTGAACTCCTTCCTCCAATAAGTCATAGAGCTCCAAGGAGGTTGATTTAACGGTCGAGATGGGGTTTGGTGGGCCGGATTAGTAGGGAGATTGGATGGGAGATGGCTAGATTTTTGGGTTGCTTGGACGTCCCGAGCTTGCAACAATGGAGGAAAATGAAAAAGAAAGAGGGAGGGAGAGAGAGATAGGAGAGAGAGAGGTGATGGCAATTGATGAGTTTGACTTATGGGGAAAAGGGAAGGGGTGGTTGCTTGTAAGGAGTTAGGGCTAGGGGTAGGGTAGGGTGATGTCACCCCTAGGGTGACGTCATAGTAATTATGTTTCTAGGGAAGTACAACAACATGGATAAGTGGGTCTCGCGATTAAGCAATCAATGGCTGAGATAATGCGCCAGCCGGATCTCATAATCTGAGTGTCACATTGACGCACGAGACGCGTCATCGGAACCGCAGCGACGGCGCGGTCGTAATGATATAGGTCTCGGCTTGAGTCGGCTTGGGTTTACAGGATGTGACTTAAGAGCATGCACAAATGCTATCTATGCGTCGCAGGTCGTCGAAATTCGACTGGGAAGATCGCGGAAATTTATAGAACGGTACGGACTATGATACGGGTCTTACAATCATGTGCGCCACCCGGCCTCATGGCTGATATCTGAGGGCATCTGCCACCACGTTCACCTTGCCTGGGTGGTATTGAAGATCAAAATCATAGTCCTTTAGGAGATCCATCCAATGCCTCTGCCTCATGTTCAGCTCAGACTGAGAGAATAGATACTTCAAGCTCTTGTGGTCGGAGAAGAGCTAGAACCTAACCCCATAGAGATAGTGCCTCCACACGTCAGTGTGAAGACAACTGTTGCCAGCTTCAAATCATGCGTGGGGTAGTTCAACTTATGGACCTTGAGCTGGCGAGACGCATAAGCCACTGGCTTCTCGTGCTGCATCATGATAGCACCCAAGCCAACTAGTGAAGCATTAGTAAATACAACAAATCCATCACTCTTAGAGGGAAGAGTGAGGACAGGACCGGACGTGAGGCAGTCCTTTAGCTCCACAAATACCTGCTCACATGCGTCGCTCCTAATGAACTCGGTGCCCTTGCAGGTCAACCTGGTCAATGGGGCTGCAATACGGGAAAATCCCTCAATGAAATGTCGGTAGTAGCCCGTCAAACCAAGGAAACTGTGGATCTTAGACGCATTCGTGGGCTAGCCCCATTGACGCATGACATTAATCTTTGAGGGGTCCACAACGATGCCCTGCCTCATCACCATATGACCAAGAAACTTCACCTCCTCCTGCCAGAACTCGCACTTCTCCAGCTTTGCATAAAGCTGGTGTGCATGGAGGGTCTGCAAGATAATATTCAAATGCTGCTCATACTCCTTACGGGTCCTCGAATATATAAGAATGTCATCGATGAACACCATAACAAACTGATCGAAATACGAATGGAAGACCTCGTTCATCAACTACATGAATACGACGGGCGCATTAGTCAGTCCGAAGGACATGACCTGGAACTCAAAATGACCATAACGCGTCCTGAATGCTGTCTTCGGGATATCCTCCTCATGGACTCAAATATGATGATAACTAGAACACAAATCAATCTTTGAAAAGAACTGTGCACCCTGCAATTGATCAAATAAATCATTAATCCTCAGGAGCGGGTACTTGTTCTTGATCATGACCTTGTTGAGCTTGCGGTAGTCCACGCAAAGCCTCAATGAGCTATCCTTCTTCTTCACGAAGAGTACCGGCGTTCCACATGGTGAACTGCTTGGATGGATAAAGCCTAACTCACGCAACTCGTCCAACTGCTTCTGTAGTTCCCACAACTCTAATGGTGTCATACGATACAGGGCCTTTGAAATAAGAGCGGTACCGGGCATGAGATCAATCTGAAACTCCATGTGCTTGTAAGGTGGTAAACCTGGAATCTCCTAAAACACATCGAGAAAATGACAAACAATCAGCAGCTGGTCAATTCTCAAAGCAACTGACTCCTCAACGACACACGACAACAGGCAGGAAAGTTGCTCTCCTTTGGGCTCGGCTACAAACTGGAACTGTTGCACGCCGGGTATACAGAACGTGACTATCCTTGCAGAGCAGTCCAATATGGTGTGATACTCGATAAGCCAATCCATGCCTAAGATGACATTAAACTCGGACATCAGCAACACAAATAGATTAGTAGGCAAAAAGATATCCCTAACCTGAATGGGACAAGACGAACAAAATCAGCACAACACTGCAGTCTTCCCCAAAGGCGTCAATACCAACAAACTCTCATGAGCAGACTCCAACGGAAAACTGGTCGATCAGCAGAAATCCTCAGCCACAAAGGAATGTGATGCACCAAATTCAAACAATACACATGCAATGCATGCATATTTCGACCAAGAAATAAATGCATTTCGATTTGGGAGATTATCTTATTCAAATATAATAGAGAAATAGTACATTAAGAACAATCATCGTATTAATAATATTGAGTTCATTTACATCCTCGGGTGTCCCTTGATTCTGAGATAAATTATCTAGAATACAAAAATTGACAAAGTTTAAGTGTTGAATCCAGATGTCAAATTCGACAGCACTTCAACTTGTGATTTGATTATCTCTTTAAGAGGAATATTGTGCAGATCCGATCAACTGATTTTCTTTTTGAAGCTTGAATAGAAGATGAACTGAAGCTTGATCATTTCGACAGCATTTCGACCCCTTATCATTATTGACTACATGGCAATCTGGTTATGCAGACCTGTGCAATCAATATGGTTTGTGCGGGTCCGCGCAAACCCTAAGCCTCTCTTCATTCCTACTTTCAATCTTCTCTGTAGATCTACACTTCTTCCAAAATCTTCAATCCTCTCAAATGAGAGGGGGAGGGGGTATTTATAGACCTTAACATGTGCGAACCCTCGATCTTCGTGCTATGAGACTCACCTTTCATCCATTCTACCAATTATGGACAACAAGTCCTGAAATCTATTGCGCGAACCCGCGCAACTGGTGTCATTGGTTGCGCGGACTCGCACAACCAATATTGTCTGCGCAAACCTGCGCAAATCCCTTTAAAGATACTCTTTCTTCTTCATCTTTTGTTTCCTTCTTTCTTTTTTTTTAATCATTTATTCTTCTTAATCTTCAATTCTTTCTTCTCTTTTTTATGCCTCAACGGATTCCTCCTTTCTTTGTTTCTCCAAAAATTAAAGAATCAAGATTAATCTCACCCTGAAAGTGTTTACGCGGACCCGCGCAACCAACGCCCGTGTACTATACTCGGCCACACACACTATACATACCTTGAACTTCACTCATTCTGCACTTGCTTCAGTTTGTAACAAACTTCCGACTCTCCACCGAATCCCTGCGTAACCAACTTTGCTTTCCCGAACCCGCGTAACAGGTCTTCTGTTCGCGTAAGACTTCCAACTGTTGTGCTGCTTCACGCAAAGGACTTTGTTTGCTCAAGTCGACGCAACCAAGACTTAGAAAAAATTTTTAGACACACCTTTTTTCTTCTTCAAATATCCTTAAGACTTAAACTTTTCTTCACCATGGCCCGCATTAAGCGAACATTCCGTGCTGCTGACCCTCCTACTGCACAACCCTCTCACTAAGATCTATCAAACCCATCTTCTTTTCACACTTCCAATCCTTCTCCATCCTCTGACCAGCCACAACCAAAGCGCATAAAAACCATCGCCCGTCATCCTACTTACTTCAAGGAGCCTGTGCTCCTAACCTTTGATTTTTCAGATTGTATTTCCTTACTACCGTCTCCTATTCATCGGGCAATTTCAATGGGAGATGTAGAATGACCCCCGAAACATGGTCGAGAATATGACCGGGATGAGTGGCTGAAATCAACCGCTCATATACATACTGACAGCCAAAGACCTCCTGCCCGAGAGGATACACCCCCACCTATCGGTCGAAGAAGACTAGCCACAATAAGGCTGAAGAATTTCAAGAAAAGATACGGGAACATAATAAAAAGAAGCTTCACAACTCATGGGAAATGATCAGGGTCATTGAAGGTATCATGAAATTTGACAACCCGCACTTGGAAGGTATGACTGTGATTCCCCTCAATCTTCATCGTCATCAATCCATGCTTGACTGCGAGCCAAGAGATCATATGGACGGGGAGAGACTAATGTATACTTCTTCCCAAGACATTCAAAGAACCGTGCATTCTCGAGAGGATTTTGCTAGCACACAAGCCACGACAACGCATCGGCGTGGTCTACCCAATGAATTTCCTTGTCCCTTCTCACAATCCCCATAACCTATTCCCCACATACTTTTACGAGACGGTCCGACAGCGTTTTTGGGACCGTGAGCAACTTTGGGGGCCAGAAGAATTCTGGACGAGGGGTCTCTTAACTTCGTGCCATTATTAATCAGATTGGGTGGAAGCTATCTTGACTAAAGCCTCGAAGATGCTGATCAAAATAGGTTTGTACAATGCCATAAAAGTTACGTCCCAGTACTTCTACAGGGAGCAGACTATGATAAAAGGCTTTCTCGACTACTGGTCTCCTACCACCAATTCCTTTCATCTGCCAGCAGGTGAGATGAGCATCACGCTTTGGGATCTCCACCGAATCGTGGGCCTTCCACTAATAAGGAAATTTTAAGACGAGTTTGTCCCATCTAATAAGGAGTTGGCGTTCGTTTCTTCTCCTGACCATAAACCTTCCATCTCAGAAACCACCATCGAACTTTTCAAGGAAATGTCGAAATTTCCAAACATTCACAAGATTTCTCCTCTATAATGGCTTGCACACTTTTCTAGAGCCCTTAGGTAATTTTAAATCCATAAATTAACTATTTTCTTTAATTGCACCCTTTTCTCACTCACCTTTTACCCTTCCTGCAAATTCCACGATTGTTATTTTAAAGAGTTAACGGAGCTTCGCGCCAACATCAAAGAGTGGGCAGAGTACAGTCTATATGGGAAGCTTGCGGCCTTCTTGGCTTATTGGCCGACCATCGTGGTAATGCAATTCGCCCCACGGTCTTTGCTGTTGCTGGCACTTTGTCGGAAGGCTAAAAACATTCACTTGCACCTCCAGTTTTATGCTATATTTATAGAGCCCTCGGGGAGATAGCCACACATGTAATGAACCCTACCATTGGAGCTTCTTCAACATATACTCCATGGCATTATATTACCAACTTGATGGCGGTCTACTTTCCTTGGACTTTTGAAGCCCCAGAGAAGGCGTATGTTCATCCTTCGCATCTTCCACTCTAGTTCTTTCAACAAAGGGCTATGGCAACAAGATCATACAACTGGGTAGCCAACAAGATTCGGGACACTAATCAGATTGATTTCTTCCAATTTCGCCTTTATTACTATATCAAAGATACTGATATGGTAGATACCGCGACACTCACTGTAGGGGAAAGAGCATTCTTCCTCTCCATATGCTCATGTAGTTTGCCACCGCGGGAAGGAACAGAGTTTTGGAGAGAGCCGTACTATCCCAGTCGTTTTGCTTGTCAGTTCGATTTTGACCAAGCTGTTCCAGAGGACTGTGGATTAGTTACTAGAAGAATGTGTTGTTATGACACTGGTCCTTATAATTGGGCCATGGTATGGAAACAGTTGCTAGGCAGTCATGTTGATTCGACTTTCGTAATCCTAGGTTGTGATCATATAGTTCGTGCTTCATATAGCTGGATGCGATGGTGGGACCATCAATCATATTTGGTCAACAACCATTTGCCAGTAGATGAAGCCATTTGGCTTCCCCCTCCCAGACCAAGAGGCAGGAAACTCGAAGATGGAATTTGCTATATTTCGGAGAAGAGTCGCGCACCTTTTCATGGCTAGATTTGTAGACGAATATCTTTAGAAGATCCAAATTGTGAAAAGAAGTCCATCAATACCTTGGAAGGCTGGATTACTCATGGGATTCTTGCGGAATTTGAAAAAGTTCCTCGTGACTTCACTGACCGAGCTATAGATGATGTTGAAGGAACATCTTCTCCCATTCCAGCGGACACTGTTGTAGCTCGAGACAAAGCGGCTCCTTCTTCACAGCCTACTCCTCCTAGCTCATCTTCTCCCATGACTAGGTCTTGGGCACATTTGCAAGTGTCGTCATCAATTCCTCAAGGAGGCAACTAGGCTTCTCCATCCCCTTTGATTCCAGTTACACTACCAAAAAAGGGGCAAAGGATACAGACCATGTTAGTTTTTTGCTACGGTTATCAACGTAGCTACAGTTTTAATCTGTAGCTAAAAAATTGACACACTCTTAATAATTAATGGTGTTGTAAGGGGCTTTATGGGGCCTTAAAAAAAATATATGTTCTATTTAAGTTATCCATCTATTTAGAAAGATTACTTTAGAGCATGAAATAAAAAATCAGCTAGATGGAAGGCTCAAGTGGACCACACGGTAGGAAACATGGAGATTAAATCACATTTGCTTCCTATGGTGTGGTCCACTTGGGCCTTGTTTGACATCATGAACTAAAATAATTTAATAAAATTAAGGGTTAGAATGGATAAACCAAATACATCATGGTGGGCCCCACAGATCCCTTGTCAGGACTGTCCATGGTCCGTGCATGAAACGACGCCCAATTTTGGGGGCACGCTCAAAATAGAACCACGCCCAAAATTGCTTTATCTCCACCCTCTCTCTCTCTCTCTCTCCATTCCCTAATCCCCCTCTCTCTCTCTCTCTCTCTCTCTCTCTCTCTCTCTCTCTCCTCTCAGTTCCTAATCCCCCCTCTCTTTCCTTTTCCCAATCTTCTCTCTCCCTCCCGATCTCTGCTCCATCTCTCTCATTCTCCTCCCCCTCTCTCCAATGCATCTCTGTCTTTGGTTCTATCTCTCTCCATTGCAGTAGCCATGCAGCTCCTACTCGAAGAAACACACGCCGTGAAGTTCCTCTCCATAGGTTTGATATCTTCTTCTCTTTTTCTGTCTTTCAGATTTGATACATGCTAATTGTTTGATGAAATGGCCTGCTATCTGTTTGTTGAAATGGCTAGATGAAATGGCATGCTATCTGTTTGATGAAATGGCTAGGTTTCATCCATTTCCGTCTGGATTTCTTCTCATTAAGCCTTTTATGCTGTTTTTATACATTACATGATGCTTTACATGATTGGCATGGCTTGGTTTATCTTTTTGTTGGGCTAGCTCGATTACATGTAAATCTCATGTTCAATTAATTTAAAAAAAAAAAGGTATGCCATGAGGCAAATGCTTCAAGATTGTTGTCCTGCAATCCTCGCAAAGTGCTGGGTTAAAATCCTGTATTTTTCTTGTGGTTCCAAAGGATCTAACTACTACTACAAGAAAACTAGGAACAAGGTTTTCTTCTCCTATTTCACCTAACTTAGTTTTAAGAACATGCCTTTTAGGCCTTCCACTTTTAGATCCTTTAACTTGAATCAACTCACTCCTAAACGGGCAATTCTTGGTCTCTCCATAGCTCATGGCCAAACCATCTATGTCTACTTTCCCTAAACTTATTACCTACTAGTGTGGCAAATGCATTCATTTAATCATATCCATCCTTGCATTGCCAGTCATCCATCTTGATATCCTCATTTCAGTTACACTCATCCTACGAACATGCTACTCCTTGAATGCCCAACATTGTTTGAATGCCTAGCATTGTGTCCCATAAAGCATGGCTAGTTACACTGCAAGACAGCCATGCAGAACAGACAGTATCATGTAAACTAAACTTTTTGCAGTCCACTTAAAGAAACTAAAAGAATAGCCAAGTGATTTAGAAAGCACATTTGATTTTTAGATTTTTTATTGTATCTCTATTTTCCATCCAACATGAACCACCTGATTGAAGGTTTGGCATTCCACCCAGGTGGGTTTATTGGGACATGTGGATGCATGTGAGGTGGTGGGTTTTTTGAATGTGTACCATCATGTATACTAGTTTAGAAGAGAAATGCAACAAACAACAAAAAAATTCCAGCTATTGGTATGGATCAGTCTCATTTTTAAGACATTTATCTTTACATCGGCCCTAACTTTTGTACAAGTTTGACATACTAAGGATGTGGTAGGTTGGTGAGAAGAACATCAATGCATGCTATTTTGACGTTAATCGTCAGTAGGTTATGAGTTTTCTATGAAAAATGATTTTATTTATATAAATCAAAATCGATTGCATGCATCTAGCAATACATTAACTTGTTATGTAGCAACATCTTTCTAAAAAATATACTAATGACTAGTAAATCTATACCATAAAAGGTAACCCCACTACCAAGATCATATCATGTAAAAAAATCAGGTGGGTTTGATCATCAAGTGTCATCTCACACACATTAGAATCAATGAACAATTGATAGACTGACTAAACATTCATTCATGTTCTAATATTGATGAGTCCATCAGCCATATTTTAATTATATAGGTGATCTTTATGGTGGGACCTATCATTTTCATGGTATAGATTTTCTTCACATGTGCAATGTTGGCAATAAAAATAATGTTGCATAAGTTATCATATTACAGACTACCTAGCTGGGTCAAGAATGATATTGATAGTGATGAAATAAAAATTTGAGAGAGCAAACCTTTATGCACACACCAAGCTTGCGACCGCAGATGCAACAAATTAGCAGGTTTCTTTCCCTAGTAACAGCCTCCTAATAGAGAAGCATTACATACAGTTAAGGACTTCACATGAGAACAACAGTGTACCAAGTAAACAACTCCTTGCATTGCCGGTCCCAAGCCTGGGTAAAGAAGGAGGGAGAATGGGCATCAAGGTGAGTTGTGTACTTTTCATTCATTTTCTAAGAGGCATTTAAAAATGCTTGATGGTTAATTTTGAGAGTTTTCCTATAAAATGTATTAGCAATGACTTCTTCTACTACCATCTGAGGACATCAAAGGCCCAACTAACTTGAGATTTTTATATGTAGGCTGATGTATTTTTAGCCCCATAGATCAATGTTGCCACTACAAGGTTCAACATTGAAATGGTAAAGTCTTTAACTATTTATTTTATCTTTGTTTTTCCTTGTTCTTCATAAATAATTTGATGTCTTAGCCTCCTGTCATTACCAGCTAGTTTTGTCACTATTTGTACACATGTCAATCTCATGAGTCTTACTTTTTATAATTTTCTTACCCTTGTAGTGATTATCAGAAGTAGTGGGCCATCATTGAAAGATTACCCTTGTAGTGAGTCTAGGTACATGTTTACTTCCCTTCTGTTGGTATTTTCTTCTACCTTTCCTTGTAATGCTTTCGATTACATTTTCTTTCTCGGGGTTTGCTAATTTTTCTATTACAATCTTATATCGGACAATATAGGAAATAGTGGCGGCAGGTGGGATGGACAGGCATCGTAAGGATGGGCACTGAAATTGAGCTTCACAATGAGGTATAAAAATCTATCTTTATTATTGAAATACAAAAAAAAAATGAACATATGATGGTAAAAAACATCTCTAACTCATAAATCTTTTCCCCATTGAAGTCAAGAATGTACGCCATTAATGGAGCAAAGCCTTGGAGTGTAGAGGTGAATTTTCCCTTTGTTGATTGGCCGTGTTGGTCTTGTGTTCATCTATGCATTCTGCAACAAGGAATTAAAAGTCATTAGCATAATCCCTCTATCACAATCCATGACTCGTAATCCCACTACCTAGGTAACTCTCATCTGGAGGGCTGTTACCCGATGGTACTAGGATCAAACTTGATATAACAACCCAACTCCTAGCCTCCTGCAAACCCTACTACAGTTTGCTAGGGAGATTGTAGGTACTTCTTAGAAAGCAAATAGGAAACAGGGCTGGAATTTCCAACTCCATGTGTTAGGAGAAACAATATCCGCCCTTCGCATATTTTTTTAAACTATGATTTATATATAATGATGCTACAATCATGAATTAAATGGGTTTGTCTCTTTTTTTTTTTTAATGTTTTAATTCTTCTTTATGTGAAGTTTACTTTGTTTATGATGTGGTTTTGTTCGACGAAAGGTATTGTTTGCATATGGTGTTTGGTATTTATGAAATGATGAGATATAAGATTGAAATTCTGTGAATTGTAGGAACCCAAGTTATTTTTCTGATGAGATACTCCATTTTACACTTAAGGTTGTATTTAATTTATGTGTCCCTTTCTTCCATTTCTTTATATGTTCCTTTTTAAAAAAAAATTAAAATCAATGGAGAAGAACAGAGTGTGTGCTATGTTAGACCGAATGGCTTTTAGGAGATCATTTAATGTCTATTGCTATTTCAGTCCTGTTTTGAACCTTATACATATGTGGGACAACATTTGATCCTCTATGCGCCGTGGCAACTGATTTCAAGTTGCGAATTCAGAAGCAACTCGAATAGTATCCCTCTATGAAGAAGAAAAAGAAAAAAAGAAAAAACCAAGCAAAACAAAAGCAATACTAGGCAGCAGCAACATAGTAAGCAGAAACCTTCTATATGCACAAAAGCTAAAGAAGTTGAGCTCAATTATGAAGTTAATGTCATGGCTCCTAATACTTCAGTTTTGGCATGGACATTGAGTTTTCTAATCATCCAATGGAATGGAAAGTCCTATTTCTTTTTTCCTTCTGGGGTATAACTTAATCACATGAATTATATCCTTGTGCTGTCACTTTTCATGTTTTTCTATGTATACATGATTGGATCTCTAGGTTTAAGGATGTTTTTTGCTGCTCTGCCATGTGTAGGATATCTAAACAAGGCAAAAGATGGGTCACACAATGAAGATCGTGTTCCTTGAAAATCAATCCATTCAGAATATTCAGGGGAACCCCACTTAAAAACAGTTAAAACTGTGAGTTATTGCTATAGATTCTCTAACTCATGTGCAAAGTCGCCAGGGACTTGGATTGGCACCATCTTCTTTGAGTTTTATAAGCATCTTAACCTCTTCTACTTGGGTTCCTCTTCTTATTCACTTCTATAGATATGTATGTAACACCCCGAATCTTCAGGACCCAAGTATGCAACCTGTTTCCCAAAAACCCGAGTGTTAACCTTAAAGGATGATCAAATTCAAGTATATATATGTTTCTTTCATCTATCAGAGTAAGCAGATGAGCGTAGAATGGACAAATCAGCATAAAGGAGAATTTACATTTAAATTTAGAATATATAAAGGTTGCCCATAATGACTTATACAAACCAATGTCTCCAAAATTAACAAATACAAGAATTACATGATCCAATACATGAGAAATAGTAGAATGCAAGTAGAATTGAGCCTTAAGACCCCTCAGCTCCTCAAAGTAGATACAGTCATGCAACCTCGGGCACCTGAACCCGGCTCCTTATCAGCCCGAACCTGAAAATTACTTAAGCCACCTGTGCTACCTGTATGGTTATATATTTGATGGATGAGTGGCCAACTCAGTATGAATTCCCTTCAAGATTATACACCACCGCATTAGGTAAGCATAGTTATTAAAACATTAAGACAACCAAAATAGAGTAAATGTAGTCTTATTAGGTGCATGGATGCATGAATGCAATCATTACCCCGGGGATGCTCATTTGTGCGGACAGTGGGCCGTCACCCATGCAATCATTGAACCTGGGAAACATCATCCAGTCGGAATCATCAAACCTGGGAAACATCATCTAGTCGGAACAATACGTGTCATGTATGCATGATTAGCCAAGTCATTATTAGTCCATTTACAACCAGCTAATTTAGATAAGCTTAAAGATCACTACGGGGAGCACGTGACCCAGTGTAGGCTGACGGCTTGGGCATAGTATCCCATGACTACTATCCCCGGCCCATAAGGCTACCATCTTAGGATGTTTAATGGAAACCCATCGACTAGTGGCCAATCATGTTACAATATATGGGGCTTACCATCGCATGGTTGCACAATATAAAATATCAAACCCATATAGGGAAAATATCAAATAAAACCACGTAGGGCGAATATCAAAATATGCCACATAGGGCGAATATCAAAACCATATGATAAAGACCATCCTTAAAAACTATTAGACATAATAACCCTGGATGGTAGGCCCACATCAAAGATCCATCTAGACCACCACTCAATAACCACTAAGTCGAAGGTCTATTACGATCACAACTAGTCAAGTTACATCCCAAGTATGGGTGTACATTCATATGTGGGAATTTTCCACTAATGTACCAGCTTAAGTTCCGTAAGCAATCCATAAATAATCCACAAGCATGAATAATTATACAGGATAATCATAAAGCATGTAATACAACAACTCAATTTCCACCAGCTAACACATGTGATTATAAAGGGAGATATCAATTATGAATTTACATAAAAACTATAACTTAAGCTAATGAGAAGATAGAAAGCTCAAGGGGAAGAATCATCACCTTATACTTGAATTGCCTCCTAGCATCATTGAGCGCTTGCGCCCTTAGAATTGTATCCTACCACAAATTACGAACTTGTACAATTAGATCCAAGTTCTGCACACTACCTAGGTTTAAGATCATAGCCTAGGGTTTGAGTTGTCTATCTTAGGGTTTTAATGTAGAATTAAGGTTTTCATCCTAGAGCTTAGTTGTAGTCTTAACTCTAGGGTTTAGAATGTAGTTGATGTGTAATAGCTTAAGAATGCTGATTTAATATATCTCGAGTATGCATTTTTAGGTCCTTCTGAGACTCTGCCTGTCATCATAGCTTCTAACCTTGAGAAGGAACAGGAGAGCAGGTTGCTTAATGTTCTTAGAGAATATAAGGTAGCTATTGGGTGGACGATAGAGGACATAAAAGGAGTAAGCCTCACTTTGTGTATGCATCATACCGATCTTGAAGAAAATACGAAAACATCGCGTGAAATGCAAAGGAGGCTTAACCCTAACATGAAAGAGGATGTTCGAGCGAAAGTACTTAAATTATTAGACGATGGTATCATTTGCCCCATTTCAGCTAACACAGTTCAAGTTGTTACCACAAAGTCTGGGATTGGTTAATCAAGGTGTTGAGGAAATTTATTAGGTGGACCCAGGTTATCAAGATTGATTAATTTATGGTCCATTCTTGTCTGGCTGAAGACATTAAACTTAGAGCTCTTGGGAGGCAACCTAGCTTTTCATTTCATTTTCCTAGTTAATTAGTTCAATGTTTATGGGTAACATTGCTACAAACCCTCACGAGACTACAACTCGTCTACTAAGGGCAACCTAGGGGTTTAAAGGCTTGTTGCATACGCTAAATGTAATCGAGAACACCTGCGAAAGTGGTATAGGTAGGATCTTCTTTTTGTGATTTAATTTTGCTTTTGTTGATTTCTCTCTTGTGTTGATATTTTTGGGAAAGCCTCTTGATTCTCCATCCAGGTACTATCTTTCCATCGCTTCTCTTTTATTTTTGTTGTCCCATGTGCATAGCATGCCTATTTCTTTTACATTGAGGACAATGTAGATTTTAGGTTGGGGGTGGGAGATTAGGTTACTTAATCAGTATTTTCTTGGTCTTGAGCAAAAATTGTGAAATTTTTTAAATTTTTCTAGATTTTCTTGTGAATTTGAAGTGATTTTAATGTCCATCTTGGATTTAGAATTAAAAGATAGAGAATGTTGGTAATTTATGACTCTTGGATTCAGCCATCTGTTAGATTTCACAGTTAAGTTTGAATTGTTAATTTATGATTAGAAGTTTTAAACATTGATTGAGTCATGATTTCACAGGACACATCTCGCTTACATATTAAAGTTTCAGTTTGATATTGAATTATAACTTGGTGATCATTAAGCATGGAAGGAACCAACCTGGGAAATTTGTCCATCATGTTCAATAAGAAGAATAAAAGAAAAGGAAAATTCCCAACTACAAGACAGTTACCTGCGAAAAGGGTTGGGCGATCGAATTTCACCATAGGTTTGGTCCCTATAGGTGTAGATTCGATTCCCCATGGTTGACATTTAAAAAGAGTTAGGCGACTAGTTTTCACAATAGGTTTGCTCCCTATAGGTGAGGATTTGATTCCCCTCCTTGACATCACTTTTAATAGAAAAAGAATGATAGAAAAAGAATGATCTGTGAGGCACATTGTAGTTTAGGTTTTGGGTGTCCTGAATTCTCTTGTTGGTTATCAATGGTATCTTGGATATTGACAATTGGATCTCTTAATGATTGTAAGCCGAGATTACACTATACACTCATGGAACTCGATGTTTAGAATTGTTCTAATTAATGGATTAATATTTTGAACTTGATTATGAAGTTTACCGTGAGCTTGATTCAAGGAGAAAATTCCACACACCATTCATGAATCTTAGAATTTTCGCATCTCAACTATTTGTTCACAAGTCACTTGGGTTTACAGGAATTGTCTTTCATTTCTGAAATTATTTTTCACATGTTTTGCTCGGGACTAGCAAAATGCTGGTTGGGGGTTGTGATGAGGGTCGAATATTGCATATCAGACCCTATTTATTGTCTAATTTTACGTACATGATAATGCTTAATGGAATATTTTAATCGTGTTTTTGTTACAGGGTGTAATTAGGAGCGTTGACTGAAAAAGAGTACTACAAGTGTGGATTTGATGCTCCGATATCATCAAGGCAAGAGATAGACTCCAGAGGACCAATATTGAAGAATTTATACACCAGGGACATGAGGAAATCAAACCGTTCACGTTAAAGAGGCCCGAAATTGGTCCAAAATGCAAGATCACATGGTTCCAACCATCCATTCGGCCTGAAACTCATACATGGCCTGGGGGCCATAAATTAACCGTACATATTAAATTTCATCCATTGAATCACTATGGAAATGCCCCAACTGATAGATCAGCCCGTAAACCATTGATTCGGGGCCCACCTGAGAGCAGGATATGCCTCAACTTTGGTCTCAACCCTTAAATGGGGAGAAAAAATGAATGGATGGATTAAATTTCTTAGAAACATCGCAATGGACTCCACATGTACAGCCTGTGTACATAGAGTACACATGCCACGTCGCATCGGACCACCCAGCTCGGTCAAAGTCGGTTTGACCGACCGACTTCAGCAAAAACAAAAATTTCCATTTTCTTTTAAACAACGTCCGTGAAACGGACGCCCGGATCACAGTTGTGGGCCCCATACATTGTCCAAACGGACAATCCAAACCGTTCATTCGTTCCCTGGGGCAGCCACAACCCACGCCTAGCTGACAAAATTTATAGAAGACAACGAAGATTGGTTTTTAACCATTCAAACACAGGTTGGACAGTAGAGCAGAAAACTTTGTGGACCGCATCAATGGATACCAAAACTATCCCTTCCCGAACGGTTTTTCGAGAGGAATCCAATGTACGGCTTGAATTGATGAAAACAACATAGAAGTGCGTCCCACCATCACCACAGCATAAACAGCATGCGATTTCCTATTTTTACATCCTGAAATCGACCGACTTTTGGGGCAGTTGCATGATCAGAACGTTGATTAGATGGCTGATCCAAGCCGTCCATCACATAGGCCATCGAAAACAGTCCCAGGGGACGTTGATCTTTTGGATAAAATGCAAGGAAAAATGGAGTTGTGAGGCTCCAAGTTTTACTGCTGCAGAACTGCATATACAGCGCTGCCGACTCAGTGTTGTCGCACAGTAAGTGTGAGTCGGTTCTCCATCGAGAAGTCTCTATCGATAGCCCTTCACTATAAAAGTAAGAGAAGAGAGAGAGAAGAGGGAGCTTAGAGAGGAGCGAGGGCAGATCCAGAGCCAAGGAGAGAAAGAGAAGAAAGAGAAGGGAGAGAGAAGATCTCAGATTTCTTATATTTTAATGCTTCTTGTCATTAATTCTTTGAGGAGGTTTAGTTTAATCATGTCTTTGCTAGGCTAAACTCCTTAGCTAGGGCTGAGATGAAGCCCCTAATTTGAATGACTTTTGTTATGTGTTGATTTTACCTGGATTTGATTGATATGTTTCTTTCTCTAGTGTGCTTAACTGAAAGCTTCATACTTCTCCATTCTATGAGCTTAACCAAAGTCTAGATATGGAATCTTATTCTAGGTGCTTGTGTTTGACCATAAACAGGTTTCCTATAGAGAAAGAAATAGGAATTACATTTCTTCATGCCTGACGATGGATGGAAAGATGTGATCCTTATGCTTTAAAGGATTATGCATTCTATGTGCCTGACCAAGGACATAGAGTGTGCTCTATTTATTAAATTTACATCAATGTAAATTTAGGGTGAATCAACAAGTAAAACAAGGGTCATTTAAATTAGGGGCTTCATCTCAGCCCTAGCTAAGGAATTTACCTAGCAAAGACATGATTAAACTAAACCTCCTCAAAGAATTAATGACAAGAAGCATTAAAATATAAGAAATCTGAGAGCTTCTCTCTCCCTTCTCTTTCTTCTCTTTCTCTCCTTGGCTCTGGATCTGCCCTCACTCCTCTCCAAGCTCCCTCTTCTCTCTCTCTTCTCTTGCTTTTGTAGCAGGGGACTGTCAGTAGAGACTCTTGGCAGAGAACCGACTTCACACTTACGCAACAACAGCTGGAGTCGGCGCGTGTATGACTGTTACGCAGTAAAACTTGGAGCCTCACAACTCCATTTTTCCTTGCATTTTATCTAAAAGATCAACGTTGCCTGAGACTGTTTTCGATGGCCTACGTGATGGACGACTTGGATCAGCCATCTAATCGACGTTCTGATCATGCAACCGCCCCAAAAGTTGGTCTATTTTCGGACGCAAAAATAGGAAATCGCACGCTGTTTACGCTGTGGTGATGGTGGGACCCACTTCGATGTTGTTTTCATCAATCCAAGCCGTACATTGGATTCCTCTCGAAAAACCGTTCGGGAAGGGATAGTTTTGGGTATCCATTGATGCGGTCCATAGAGTTTTCTGCTCTACCGTCTAACCTGTGTTTGAACGGTTAAAAACCAATCTTCGCTGTCTTCTGTAAATTTCGTCACCAGGCGTGGGTCAGTGGTCGCTCTGTGTGAACAAATGAATAGCTGATTGTCCGTTTGGACAATGTATGGGCCCACAACTGCGATTCGGGCTTCCGTTTCATGGACGCTATTTAAAAGAAAGCGGAAATTTCTATTTTTGCTGAAGTCGGTCGGTCAAACCGACTTTGACTGAGCTGGGTGGTCCAGTGCGGCGCGGGCGTGTGTACTCTATGTACACACGCTGTACATGTGGGGTCCACTGCAATGTTTCTAAGAAATTCAATCCATCCATTCATTTTTTCTCCCCATTTAAGGGGTTAAGACCAAAGTTGAGGCATATCCTGTTGTCAGGTGGGCCCCGAATCAACGGTTTATGGGCTGATCTGTCAGTTGGGGCACTTCCATAGTGATTCAATGGATGAAATTTAATATATATGGTTAATTTATGTCCCCCAGGCCATGTATGAAGTTTTGGGCTGAATGAATGGTTGGAACCATGCGATCTTGCATTTTGGACCAATTTCGGGCCTCTTTAACGTGAACGGTTTGATTTCCTCGTGTCCCTGGCGTGTAAATTCTTCAATATTGGTCCTCTGGAGTCCGTCTCTTGCCTTAATGATATCGGAGCCTTAAATCCACACTTGTAGTACTCTTTTTCAGTCAACGCTCCTAATTACACCCTGTAACAAAAACACAATTAAAATATTCCATTAAGCATTATCATGTACGTAAAATTAGGCAATAAATGGAGTCTGATATGCAATATTCGACCCTCATCAGTTGTAGTCTTAACTCTAGGGTTTAGATTGTAGTTGATGTGTAATAGCTTAAGAATGCTGATTTAATAATTATAAAATATTTACTAACATTAGTATTATAAATATTAGTTAATAATCACTATGATGACAATTTATATTATGATATATTACTTATGATAAAAACAATACACTAGCATTTAACAATGATATCATTTTAATTCCTTGTATGTAATAACTTTCATTAGGATAGATAATTTACTAATGGTCATGCATCCTAATATTTAACAATCCTAATAATGATGGTAACGATGTCAATTTAATAATTAGAAAATAATTGTTAACATTAGTGTTACAACTAATATTAGTTAATGTAGCAAAATAATCATCATGGTGACACCAATGACTATTAAAAATGAGTATTTAAGAATGATAGATAAAGCACTACGATTTGATAATTGGAATTTGTTTGCAACAACTAGTTTAGCCTAAGGTTAGGGTTGGAAAAAGACAAGCTTCATAGGTGGAACATCTAATTAAATGATTAAATTAAAATCTCAACATAAGAGGTTAAAGAGTTTATACCTCAAGGGAAGTTAGATGTGGCCCAACACATAGGCCAGCGGTTTGACTCGCTTTTAAACCAAGTTGACTCGGCGAGTCGATTGGGTTTGGCTAGGACAACCCACATCCCTCTCTTTTCTTCTTCTTCTTCTTCTGTTTTCCATATGTTGGAAAACCCAGCAGCACCTGGATCGAGCCTAAATCCAATTCGGATGGGCATCAGCCCCGACCGGCAGTTCAGCGAGTTAACTCGATCTCGAGTCAACTGGCCGGTTATTCACTCTCTCCCTCCCTCTCTCTCTCTCTCTCTCTCTCTCTCTCTCTCTCTCTCTCTCTCTCTCTCTCTCTTTCTCCCTTACTTCTTATCTACACCAACCAACCTGATTTGTCGGGCCCAAAACTTCCGCCAGCACTTACGCCAGGAACTCAGGCTCGACAACGAGTTGTGGTGCAGCCCACGTTCGCACCCACTCTCCCATTCTTTTTCTTCTTCCCTTTTGTTTTTTTTCTCCTTCTCTCCAACCCATCCTTCCCTTCTCTTCCTATCACCTGACCTCCCACAAGGCTTGGAACGCA
This sequence comes from Magnolia changhungtana, assembly GCA_030180095.1. Taxonomy (NCBI): domain Eukaryota; kingdom Viridiplantae; phylum Streptophyta; class Magnoliopsida; order Magnoliales; family Magnoliaceae; genus Magnolia; species Magnolia changhungtana. The sequence goes on along the minus strand of JASAUF010000626.1, from coordinate 4,913,656 downwards.
TCAGGCCCATGCCCAACTTGGGCCAACTCGGTCCAGCGAGTTGGACTCACCACTGGGTCGGTTGGTTTGATTCGAGTTAGTGCAGCTGGCCACGATCCCACTCAGATTTCTCTCTCTCTGACTTTCTTCTTCCTTCCTTCTTTCTCTTTTCTTTCTTTACTCTCCTATTCTCCTTCTTCTCTTCATGCTCGAATGCCTAACGATGGGCATCGAATCTGGACAGACTCGGTCTGGTTCCAGGTGGTTCAATAGCCGCACCGCCATCATCTTTCTTCTCCTCATCACTCCACCTTCCTTTTTCTTAGGTTGCAGAAGGTTTGAACATGCCATGACAGCAACCCGACTCAGTTCCTGACCCAATTTGAGACATTTGGTGCAGCTCGAACGGGGAAGAAGAACACTGCCATTAATGGCGAAACCTCTCCCATTGCTTCTTTCTCTGATCTGACAGTTGTGGGTGGTGTAGATGGGCTGAGAGAAGCTTGGAGGACTAGATGTGCCTGAGTTTGTGTTCATTCGTGCATGCAGCTACGTGTAATAACACATAGGGTTTGGTCAAAAGGATTGTCCAAACCGAATGGACAGTTCAGATCATGAAGATGGGTCCCACTGGTGGGCCACCACTGAAGCAAATGGACGTTAGTCCGTTCACTGGCGAAAATGAGAAAGAGGGAGATTCTCCCCTTTTTGTGGAAATTGCGGGTCAAGCTAGTTTGACTGAGCTGGGTTGTCTAGTGCACAGCGGGTGCACATCCCGGTTGTGCACACGCGCTGCAAGGTGGGGCCCACCATTATGTTTCTGAGAAATCCACTCCGTCCATTTACTTTGGAGGGCCCACAAAGTGTCCTTGACCAAAGATGGGGCAGGACCAAGGCTCGGGTGGCCCATGTTACTTGATCTACATTCATTTAGTGTCGATTATGTTGATTTAATGGTCGGATCAACTTCAATCCGAGCATCAACAGTCATTTATTTATCTGGGGTGATTTTAACCATTGAATCAGACTTTTCGACTCCCACATTAGATAAGTGAACCATCCCACGTGTACCATTCATTTTCAACTTCTACAAAGGTTCCAGGATCGTCTAAACTGTTGGATCCGCAGGCCCACCCATCTGGGCCATCTTTCACTAACTAGTATTTACATACAATCCATCCACAAGGTTCAATTCCATAACACTAAACCTATTTTGAGTGAAAACATCGAATCTAAATTTTAAAACTTTAAGATCTTTAAACATTCAAACTTGTTTGAGAAGAGATCTCATAGTGCATGACTTCAGGTGGACCACACATGTATTCACTCACCTCTAAGAAGAAGTTGGAAACCATATGCAACTACTGGTAGGCATCAAGTTGAGTTGGACAGAGTTAGGGCTGACCTGAATGGATCTGGTTTTGAAATGGACCTCACCAGAACTCGAGCCAACTTAGTATCCAGTCTAACATGCTTGACCTGATCCAAGTCCAGGTCTGGCCTCGACTAATCTAGACCGAGTCCGACCCCGTCACAAGTTAGGCTAGGTTGCATGGTAATGTCTACTTAGCTAGGTTTGTATTTATACTAAGCTTGGTTATACGGTAACACCCGAGTACTGAAAAGTACGGGGTGTTACAATGTATTAGTTTCTCTCTGTTATAATTTGGGATTGATTTTTTTCCCCTTCATTTGGTGCATCATTTGCAGATATTGGAAGGACTTCTTAAATTGCCAGAGAACAGGGAATGCGCTGACTGCAAAAGCAAGTAGGTATCTTGGTTGAATTGTGATAATGAATGATCTTTTAAGAAGCTACTTGTAACTCTTTTTGCATATACAATGTTTACATCATCAACCCTTTTTGCAATTATATATATATATATATATATATATATATATATATATTGTGCCACAACATTAGTTGGGAATGCATGCTCATGATTGTATCCTTTATAGCTTGCAAGGCACTTGATATAGGAGATGTAGGGCTATTATTATAGCTTGCAAATGTTTCATGCAAATTAATCCTCGTGTTTAGTTCTTGCCTAAACTCCACCTGTTAGTTACATGCATGAAACAGGATTTGTAAAGCTGCCTCCAAATATCTGGGACAAGGTTATGATGATTCTGATGGTGATATGGTTCCCACTTATGCTCAGTTACCATTCTACAATGCCATTGAAAATGAAATATGAAACATTTTTTTATCATGGTTTTTTGGCAATTTTCGTGCTATGAAGGTTCTTTTAGATTAAGTATATTGAGAATCTACTGGAAGCATGGTTAGATTCTCATCCAAGATGAGCTGCCACTATAGATGTCTCATATTTCATTCTTAAAAAAGTTGTCTCATATTTTTGGTCCTACTGCGTGCATATGGATGGCTCGCCTGAGATGGTACTACTGCATTTATAATTTTTTTTTTTAATGTAATGGATGATGGGTTGTGTTTTGTTACTCTCAGCAATACTTAAGAAGTTTTGTTTCATGAGCTGCACAGTATGTGCTTTGTGACCAAGATTTTTAATCACGACTTGATCTTCAAGAAGTGCTAAACCTGTATTGATATATGTTTCGGGATACATTTGTTGTGAATAAATTTAGCTCATCTTCCATGCAGAGGTCCACGATGGGCAAGTGTAAATTTGGGAATCTTCATCTGCATGCAGTGTTCTGGAATCCACAGAAGTCTAGAAGTACACATTTCAAAGGTGATATCCCCTATTTCCATGGTTTACTATAGATTAAGCCCAGTTTTTCTACATGAAAGGTTATAGAATCTTATGTTGTATCAGTCTGCATGTTCAAAATATTGGAACTCATCTTCAATCGCTTTTCCTGTTCTTCTTTTTTTTAAAAAAAAAATTTTAAATTTTAATTTTTTTTTTTTTTATAGTTCCTCCAATTTATTGAAGCTGCTTCCATTGAAGGGAACACCATCCTTAATGCTTGGTAACTTAGCCCCTTAGGAGCTCCTAACATTGAAATCACCCTTGTTGGTAGCTAAACCTCTTTTCAGGTCTTCTATATGGGTTATTGATTTTTGAGCTTGTACCATTTCTTGCTTCTTCCACTAGTGATGTTAGCTACACCTATGCAATTAAAGCAAGGCCTAAATATTGTTTAGGGAGTAAAGCTTTCATGAATGACTGATTCTCCTGGTGATAGCCAGTTTCTCGAATAGATACCCCACCTAGTTATAGCTCTTTCTGAACTCCTGTATCAAAGTTATGATTTCAAATCCACTTTGTTCCATAGAGACTAAAATCCACATTGCCAAACCAGCCTTTATAGTTTGGATCAAGAGAATACTTTGGAAATGAATTCTGACTACATAGAAATTGAGTTGGCCACTGTTAGTGAAAAAACAACTGTGAATTTGATTTTCATTTCCAAGGATTTTCTCAATAAAGGCAGTAGCAAAACTCTGTTTTAAACCCAATCATCATCACAATAGTCACTCACATTTAGGTTGTCCATTGTAGTTTTGGTAATGCTGCTGAAACTTCCCATAGAATGGTGCTGGAAGCTTTCTCTGGCTCCATATCCAGATACCCTGGATTCAAAAGAATTGAGAAATAGAGAAATCTTTGTAATATTTTCTAACCTAATAAATTTAAAACTCTTGATCAATGACTGTAATCATCATTGATTTACATTTACATTGGTGCACTGATCCAAGAACATCAGTATGTGTTTCCTATGCTTTTGTGTGCATAAAGTTTTGTTTCTTTCCAGCATTGATGTTAAAATTTGATTTTCGAATGTTTAGGAGTTTCTAAGTGAGAAAATTAAGGATGAGGTATTGGTAAAAGATCAGAAAGATGCCTTCAAGGTATTTCTATGCGATTTAGGAGTGTGTTCCTTCTGTTCCTTCCATGTCTTGTTACCAACTATAGAAAACATAATCTGTTTCTGCAGGATTTCATCAAAAGAAAGGTCAGGGAAGCAAAGAAAGCACAACGGGAGGTATTTAAACTACAACATAGCTTTTAGTTTTGATTGGACAATTTACGAAACTGTTCACATTCCTAAGTTTTGAATACCAATATGGTTCCTACCCATAGGTAAGGGAAGCTCGCAAAAAGGCTGTTGAAGAAATGGATGAGGAAACGAAAGCTACATATGAGAACATGAGGTTTTACAAGTTTATCTAGTGCAGACATCGGATGCACCTGACATATCCCAAGTGAAGGTGAGGCTTCATTACTAGTGTTGTATATCCTTAACTCTGAGGGAAGGTTAAATCATGTGATTGATTCTCTCTTGTTCCTGGTGACCAAGGACTCGAGCTCCATGTTAGTTAAAAGTAGCCTTGCCATGGCTATGCGAGAGTAGGTTCTCAAATCTGATGCCCCCATACATGACATGTGCACACAAGGTCTAGGACATTGATTGGGTGGGTCCTGTGTGTGTGTGTGTGTGTGTTGTGGCCTATAAGGGCTATCCAATCAACAGGCCACGTGCGCATCGAATGTGTAATTCCTTCTACCCGTCCTTTTTTTGGTATATGGTGTCCATTTGATGGTTGAACCAGCTTGATTTTCATACTGGGGCACATACATGGTGGACCAATTGACTACAAAGGCCTTTTAAACATGTTAGATTGGAAAGTTTTAGGAGAGGCTTGAGCAAAGTGAAATATTGTTTATTTAGAAATGTGAATGTAGGATGCATTGTACGATTTGATTACTATTTGTAATAAATGCATCATTTTTTTCCTGATTGCATTTTATGTACTATTCCTATCAGCATTAATTGTTTTAGCTTAGATGAGTTTATCAATCACAACAGGTTCTTGTAATGGTAACAAACACCATTGTTATAATTTTAATTTTTTTTAAAAAAAATTAGCTACGAATATTACCCGTAGCTATTGTTCTGAAAACCATAGCTATTGCTAACTTCAGCATATTGCTACGGATTTCATTCTACTTTTAGCTACAGATATTATCTGTAGCTATATGTACATTTCGCTTAGCTATGGATATAATTCATAGTGATTGATATATATTGTTACGGTCATGCTACAGACTATAACTGTAGCAATAGACCTTTAGCTACGGTTTTTATCTGTAGCCTTTGCCCCTTTTTCTGGTAGTGTTAACAAAGACTCTCAACCAGAAGGTAGTCGAGCTTCTCCTTCTAAAGGGAAACATGTTATAATTGAAGAAGTCGATGAAGAAGACTTTGGGGATGAAAATTCGGCCTCCTCATCTGAAGGTAATGATTCTGTGTAATATGAAGATGATGAAGATGATAAAAATGATGACAATGATGATGATTTCGAAGAAGGAGAAGTTGACATCGATGGCGAGGAAGATGTCATTGCAGAAGACATTGACAAAGAGCATCTCCCACTGACCTTTGAGACTCTTCCTAGTACCAATATTCCTACAAAGACTCCTGCAGTAATAGAGGAGGAAGAAGATGAGCCTCTGGATTATGGAGAATATGGATATTCACCAAGTAAGGAAATTTTTTTCTCACTCTCTCTCTCTCTCTTTTCTTTTTTAACTTCATATATATATATATATGCATCTTGCAATAATTATCTCATTATTATTGTTATATTTTTATTTCAGGTGCTCATATTATTAATGCTAGGACGGGTGATACTCCTCCAGTGGATCTTCCTTCAATTGCACCGGTGATTTCACCAAGAGCTCCTCTAGTTCCTTTGGTGGCACCAAAAGTGGTGGCTCGTGAAATTGTTTTTCAAGTAGAGACCACTGATCTACCAATTCCAACTACCAGAGATTCAAGCACGGAGGCCAGAGCACCTTCTTTTGCTGATATGTTAGGAGTTGGTCCTTCTTCGATCCAGGAAGTTCCACTTCCTATCAGTCGTACTTCTACAGTAGGTATATATATCGGTTACTTTATCGAAATTTCTGCATCCTTTAGCCATGTTAGAATTACCCTAACTTCTTTTCTTCTTTATATTACAGGAACTCCTCCTTGTAGCGGTGCAGCAAGCTCCGAATATGTAGCCACTACTTCTGAACTATTGTCTTTTGCAAAGATTCCTACACACAAAATGCTTTTGATGAAGAATTCTATGTCGACGATAGTTCATATTTTCGAGGATCCTGAGCAATGGTAGAATTTGGACATTGCCATCGAAATTCTGGAAAGTGCTGCAAGGATGGTGAAGATTAACATTTCTGCCCTACCTGACTCTCTTTTCAAATTTCGCAATTCAATAATTTCTCTAGCATCAGTAGAAAATGTCACCATTGCACTTGAGATATTGGAATACGAGCAACAACTAGCTCTTTCTAAGGAAAAGGCTTCCCTCATCACTTTAACTATTTTTGAATTTAATCAAGAACAATTAACTCTTCAGGAATAGTTGAAGGCTTGTGCTGATGGCAGGACGATTATTCAGAACCGCATAGCTGTCCTAAAAGAGGAAATCTTGCAGCTAGAATTGAAAGACCATTTGAAGGAATCAACTAGGAAGGAAATTGAAGAGAAGATGCGAATCTGTATTCAATCTGCTGATGCTGAGAAATTTGAATTACTCAGAAATGAAGAGATAATCGCATCCTTGGAAAACAAGCTAGCTAGAATTCCTGATTAGGCAAAGATCATCCTTGAAGAAAAATCAAAGCATGTCACAGCTAAAGTTCAGTTAAAGGAAGATTTGCAAAAGTATATGGGAATATTAGGAATCACGGACAAGCTTTAAAGAAGTTGTTTCATTTGTGTATTTTTTTTTAGAACACGTAATTTCTTTTGATTTTTAGCATATATCAATGAAGACATGATGATATCTTTGAGATATTTTGCTCTTTCATAAATTTCTAAATCATGGATTATTTCAAGTATATTCATTTATGCAATAATTTTGACATGATATTTAACGAAGAATTGAGATAAAAACATCAACATATTATGATTGTCAGTATAAGATTTCCTATATGAATTTTTGTTTTGATAGGCGGTACTAGATTTCAATTTAGTTAGATGATCACACAGTTTAAGCTCTTGAGTAGTGGAGCAACACATTTTTTTAGACTCTTGAGTAGTGGAGTCAGGTCTCATATGATAGTCTCTATAACTATTATGAGTTTGCTGAACTTTTTATAGCCTGGTGAGTTTACAAACCACGATCCATCAGAGGGGCCCAGTGAAGCTACTGTGGCCGTGAACTCGGTTGGATTTATGCACAGGGTTGGCCGTAGTAACTCTTTAGAGTTCATGGGGTGCACAAGGCGATCTTTGTGGTACCAAATCTAGGGCAATCAGTCCATCAATGAGTAGGTTTAGGCCATTCCTCATGAGTTACTACTGAAATCAAGCCAAGAATCTGGGGGGGTCTTATGCATGGTTGGCCTATCTATAGACAATGGCCAAAGAGCGCACACTGCAGCCTACTTTTTCTTCGTCTGCAAGGTCAGACCCATTTATGAGAGGGCAATTTCATCCGTTCCTAGTGACGCTGTCAAAAAGCTATATAAACGGCATGCATGTTACGTGTGACTAGCCGTTAAGGACTTTTTGGCCCTTTTTAGGGCTTTAAATCACTGGCTCCATCCCTGCCCGCATGGGTTTGCGTACGATGGCCTTCATGGGCTTTTTAGGGCCACTGGCTTCTCACCGCTGCCCGAATGGCGATAAAGATAGGCTTTATGCATAGTTAGCCATATAGGCTTGGCTAGGCTGCCTTAAATGATGATAAACTACCATCGTTGTCGTAATAGTAATAGGCGTCTTGATCGATATATCACCACTGCTGATAATGTTGATGATATTCGCGCTTATGCTCATAATAATATATCAGCCTGGTGATGATACCAATTTCGATGAGTTTCAGCGAAGCTTGTTTGATGACGACAACAATGGTTACTCTCTTTTAAGAAATCACTGATATGTAATCTTTGAAGATATACTTGGAATTCCTCCTTTATTTAATCATCTAAAAAAGAATATATGAACATGACTTCCTTGTCCTTGCCCCCTTTTGATATAGAAGCATTATGACAATAATCTTCTGGATTGAAATTGGAACTATCTTCAGGGACAATACTTCTTGATGAAGTGTGTGTTGACTGGTATACTTATATCCTGTCCATCTTGATTGACCACTCTGTATGCTCCATTAGAATATACTTCCTTTATGATGTATGGCTCATCCCACTTGGCTCAAACTTGCCCCCTGTTCTGTGGGTTACCACTATCGATCTTTTCAACATTAGTACCATGCCCCCTTTCTTGAAAGAGTGATATTTGACTCGTTTATCAAAGGCAACCGATATTCTTGCCTGATACAACTGTAATCGCTGTTGGGTTGCCAGGCGCTTTTCATCGAGTAGGTCCAGTTCCTTTAACCTTATCTTTACATTTTCATCATATGTAATCGACTGATGCACTGCTATTATGAGTGACGTGACCTGTGTTTTAAGCGGAATGACTGTCTCTACACCATAAACTAATGAATACGATGTTGCGCTTGTTGCTGTTCGATGGGTAGTCCTGTATGCCCATAATGCCTCTTGCAACCTTTCATCCCAATCACGCTTGTTTCCAGACACCGCCTTCTTCAGTATTTCACAATCGTTTTGTTAAATGGCTCCGCTAATCCATTTACCAGTGGATAGTAAGGTATTGAAAATGAATGGCGGATACCAAACTTTTGACACAGTTTTTCCATGCCTCTATTTTTAAAAGGGGTACCATTATCGGTAACAATCTTCTTCGAGATGCTGTGGTGATATATTATCGCGTGTCGAATGAAATTGACCACATCTTTCTCTTTGACATTGTGCAACGTGATCTCTTTTGTCCACTTGGAGAAGTAGTCTGTTGCTGCTAGAATATATTGTTTTCCTTTGGATAAAGGAAGATTTATGGTCCTGATAACATCAAGTCCCCAAGCGGCGAAAGGCCAAGAAGTGACCGTTTGATGGAGATCTTCAGGAGGAATATGCATGACATCTCCGTGGATCTAACATTTGTGGCACCTTTTTGCATAATCTATTGTATCTTTGAACATTGTGGGCCAGTAATACCCCATTCGATGTATCCAATGAAATAAATTTCATCCAGCCTGGTGTGCCCCACATTCCCCAGAGTGAGCTTCTCATAGCATTTGACCTACTTCTTATTCGTCAAGACAACGTAGCAACATTCCAATGTAAGATTTTCTATAGAGCACTTCACTAAAAATGATGAACTTGCTCGATCTCTGCCTGATTTGCTGCCTTTGTGCTGGATCTTCCGGCAAGATATCATATTGGAGGTAATCTATGAACGGTTGTCTCCAATCATCTGTTGTCACTTCTAAACATGATATAGGGAGTGCTTCGATGACTTTATTGCTTCAGAAGAGGGCAGGAATCTTCTTTCTTCTATAGTCACTTAAAGCGGACTTCGGTTTGGATAGGACAGGGCTGCCACCAAACTAGCCAGAGTGTCTGCCTTTGCATTTTCGAATCGAGGTACATGAGTGATTTCGACATGGCAAAATCATTCCAATAACTGCTGGGCTTTTCAACAATATGGTAAGAGTTCTTGCTTTCTTATTTCAAACTCAGTCATTAGCTGATTTATAATCAGCTTGGAATCTCCAAAATTGTACAACGTCTTTATCATCATTTCTTGGGCAATTTCCATTCCGATGATGAGAGCCCAATATTCAGCTTCATTGTTCGTGCAAGCGGTGCTCAATGTGAAAGAATAGGGTAATAGATTACCCTAAGGAGTGATGAAAATAACTCCTACCCCCGCTCCTGATGCTCGAGAAGCACCATCGAAATACATTTGCCATTGACTTTGTGACTCAATCATCATTACCTGCTCATAAGGAAAATCATCCCTAATTGTCTCACTTTTTGTTACGGGATGCGCTGCCAAGAAATTTGCCATTATTTGTCCCTTCACTGCTTTCGCCAACTCATAGGTAATCGTATATTCTGAAAGTAATAACATCCATTTCGCCAATCTTCCTGATAACATCGGCCTTGTCATTAAAAAGTTTATCGGATCTGCCCTTGAAATCAAAATTATATCATGAGAGAGGCAATAATGTCTCAATTTTTGTACTGTAAATATCAACGCGAGACATTCTTTCTCGATCAGAGAGTACTTACATTTTATGCCTATCAGAGATTGACTCAGATAAAAAAGAGCAATTTCTTTTCCATCTTCATTCACTTGTGCTACCAAGGCTCCCAACGAGTTTTCAGTCGCAGATATGTACAAGATAAGCAGTTTACCCTTTATAGGAGTTGTCAATACCGGAGGTTATCTCAGTAATCCTTTTATTGAATCGAACACATTCTGACAGGCTTTATCCCACACAAACTTTGTTCCTTTCTTTATCAAATGAAATAAAATGGCTGACATCTCCCTACTAGATTTGAAATAAAACGACGAATATACGCCAGTTTCCCTTGCATGCTCTTCAATTCCTTCAATGTTTTCGGAGGCGGCATATCTTGGATGGCCTTGACTTTCCCTGGATCAATCTCGATACCCTTATGCCTGATAACAAAGCCGAGGAATTTTCCTGACAACACTCCAAAAGCACATTTAGCTGGGTTCATTTTTAGCTGCTTCTTTCTAAGCCGACGGATGACCTATGCCAAATGTTCATGATGTTCCTGATGATTTCCTGACCTAACCAACAGGTCATCTGCATAACATTCAACATGTTTATGCATCATATCTTGAAAGATACTTTATATTGCCCTTTGGTATGTTGCTCTAGCATTCTTGAGACCAAACGACATAACGTTGTAGCAGTAAATCCCTAACGAGGTTCTGAATGTTGTTGATTCTTCATCTTCAAGGGTCATCCTAATTTGATTATAACTAGCATAGTGTTCACTCCCCAAGTATAGGGTTGTGATGTAGTAATAAACTCGGTAAGATCGAGGTCGAATCCCACGAGGACTGGTCGTCACAACTCAAATCTATGATTCTCCTTAACTAATCCAACAAATAATGGAACTAATTACTAAGCACAATTCTATGAAAAAAAAAAAAAAACAATTAAGAACAGGGAAGAAAATTCAATCAGAGAGAGAGAGCACTAGGACTTTCGAATCCACCCCTAATTATCCTAACCCTTGTTTTGTCTGTTGATTCACCTTGATCTAGATTGATACCACTTAAATAGAGAAAGCACAATCTGTGTCCTAAATCGGGCATACAGACTGTCTAATTCCTTTAAGCAATGCCATGAACAATACATCCCATGTCCTTGGTCGGGCACATGGTATGTACAATTCATTAAAGCACCCTATTCCTTCCTCTATAGGAAACCTGTTCTTGATCAGACACAAGCACCTGTAATAAGCATCCAAACAACATCCATATATATACTTTGGTCAAGTTCATAGATGGAGAAGTATGAAATTTAAACCCATAAAGCCCACTCAAAGAAAGGAATAAATTAATTAAAATTCAAAGTAAATCAACCAATACAAGAGCTGATCAAATTAGGGGCTTCATCTCATTTCTCTAGTGAGAGATTAGTGACCCATAAAATCCATAAAAAAAAATATTAAATAAAATTCATAAACAAACGCCAAACCAATCGATCTCTCTCTCTTCCTCCTTCTCTTTCTTCTCTTTCTTCTCTCCACGGCTCGGATTTCGAATTCCTCGGATTTGAATCCCTTTCCCACGTCCAAAACTCTCCTTTTATAGGCTTGGCCGGATGGTGGAATCGGTGGCAGTGAGTCGTGAGGCGGACTCAAGTGCAATTTTTCGCACTGCGTGATCGGTGGGCCCCACAGAGGTGTTTTTCTGGAAAATCCACCCCATCCATTGGATTCGGAGACGAAATTTCAGTCAAGAATGGGTGGTTTTGAAGGTCCATTAACGTGGCCCGCAGAAGAAATCTCAAAACGATCAGATTTGAACGTCGCCGAGTAGCCCTTTTGTGGCCTCTGTATCACACACATGTGCACGCATGGTTGCAAAGTTTCAACATGGATTTGTAGTATTCACGGCCCTCTACAAGATGGATGGATTGGATCGGCCGTACAGGCCATGGGTGGGGCCCACTGGTCTTTGCAAAAACAGCCAGCGAATCACGTTACGCGGATGCCAAACCGGCGCTGACGTGATGGTGGGTCCCACGAACGAAGTTTTCAGCGAAATCCACTCCGTTCACCGGATTTATATCGAAATTTCGGTCAGAAACACATAGTTTTTCTTCATTTTGGTGTGGGCCATGAAAGATCTTGTCTCACCGTCCATTGCATTGTTGAACGGCTAGATTCTATTCTTGATGATCGTTCACGATTATGACACCTAGGCATTGATAAAAACCTTCATCTATACCTGATAGACGGTCCGGATTTTCACTTCAGTCGACGAGTGGGCCCCACAACGCAGAACCGGCGTCGGTGGCAGAAGATGCTGTGCGTCTTTACGTTTTTTCGAAAGAACGTCGGTCAGCGGGCGCTGACCGACCTCGGCTACACCGGTGCGGTGCGGGAGTGCATGTGTGCAGTGTACACTCATGCCATGTAATGGGTCCCACCGTGATGGTTTGAGAAATCTGTTCCGTCCATCCTTTACCTCACATACTTTCAACCGCCAAAACCAAGTTTGAGGCAGTTCCAAATATCAGGTGGGCCCCAAAGTGAAGATTAATGGGCTGATCTGTCCGTTGGACCACTTCCCGAGATCTTCAATGGCTGAAATTTGAAACGTACGGTTAATTTACGGCCCCCATCACATGTATGAAGTTTCAAACTGATCGGATAGCGGAAACCTTGTGATCTTGCATTCTGGACCCTTTTCGGGCCCCTTTATCGTGCTTTCCTCGGATCCCAAGCGTGTAAAATCTTCACTATTGGTTCTCTGGAGTCCATCCCGTGCTTTGGTAATTTCGAAGCGTCAAATCCATGCTTTTAACATCAAATTCCAATTAACGCTTTTTATTTCATCCTGCGATAAAACACAATTAAATTTTGACATTAGGCGTTATGGTTTACATAAAATCGTGCAATATCTGGGGTCTGATATGCAATATTTGACCCTTATCACAATCCCCAACCAGCATTTTGTTGGTCCCGAGCAAAACATGCGAAAAATAATTTCAGCAATAAAATACAATTCCTGTAAACTCAAGTGACTTATGAACAGATAGCTGAGATCTGAAAATTCTAAGATTCATGATTGGTGTGTGAAATTTTTCTCTTGGAATCAAGCTTACAGTAAACTTCATAATCAAATTCAAAATATTAATCTATCAATTAGAACATTCCTAAACATTGAGTTCCACGAGTGTAAAGTATAATCTCGACTTACAATCAGTAAGAGATCCAATTGTCAATTTCATGATATCATTAGTAATTCGTGACAATCAAAACTTGAAACTAACACTTATCTCACAGATTAAGTTTCATCTTACCAGCCGTAGATATTCTTTATGAGCAGTAATCGCAAATGAGGGGAATCAAATCCTCACCTATAGGGAGCAAACCTATGGCGAAAACTTGTCACCTAACTTCCCCTTTTTTTTTTTTTTTTCATATATGTCAACTATGGAGAATCAAAACTACACCTGTAGGGAGCAAACCTATGGTGAAGATTTAGCCTTTTAATTCTTCTTTTTACCAAGTTAATCATTCAGTTATCGAACCAACACTTAATGTGTAAGCGAGATGTGATATGTGAAATCATGGCTCCATCAATGTTTACACCTTCTAATCATGAATTAACAATTCAAAATTGACTGTGAAATCAAGCAGATGGCCGAATCCAAGAGTCATAAATTACCCATCACGTATCTTATAATGTTAAAATCACAACTATACTTCAAAATCACTTTGAATTCAATAGAAATTCCAGAAAAAAAATTTTAAAATTTTTACAAATTTTACTCAAGACCAAGAAAATACTTATTAGGTAACCTAATCTCCCACCCCCAACCTAAAATCTACATTGTCCTCAATGTAAAAGAAATAAGCATGCAATGCACATGGGACAACGAGAATAACAGAGGAATGAGGGAAAGATAGTACTTGGACGGAGAATCAAGAGACATCCTCAGAAAAATATCATCGCAAAACAGGTTAGCACAAGAGAGAAATCAATATAAGAAAAAATAACAAAAAGAAAAATAAAAGAAGATCCTACCTATACCACTTTCGCAGGTGCTCTCGATTGCATTTAGCGTATGCAACAAGCCTTTAAACCCCTAGGTTACCCCTAGTGGACGAGTTGTAGTCTCGTGAGGGTTTGCAGTAATGTTACCCACAAACATTGATGGAACTAACTAGAAAAATGAAAATAATCAAACAAAAGACTGGGTTGCCTCCCAGGAGCGCTAAGTTTAACGTCTATCCTAAAACAGCATAAAGGAAACTACCCTAGTCCTAAGAAAGCAGGGAAAACTACTCAGTCATGCTTGCAAGGTTCCTCTTCGGCCAAGATATCTTGATAAGTTTCTCAGTAGATTTCTCAACAGGATCATCTAAAAGCCATTTTTGCAGTAGGCTTGGATGCCCTGGAGCTTGACTTTCCAAAGAAACTTATGTACCTCGTCAAAATTTTTTCGTTGATTCGCATGAGGTATCCAGAGTATATACGATTCACCTGCGACAGAAGAAGTTTCGAAGTTAGTATCCCATGGTGAATCAGAGACTACACATAGATGAAAATCAGAAAAATTCTCATAAAGTGACATAGTCTCAACACATTCCGAAGTAGCAGACTCCGGTTCAAGTGTTAGCTCCTCCTCCTTTAATGGTAAATATTCAGGATTTGTGGAAGGAGGGGCTTCAGAGTAAAGGTCCTCTCGGTCAGTGATGACTACCGAGATATTATTTTGCAAGGCATTCACTATGTCTCTTATCATGGGATCGTTTGAATCTGCAAAGTGTGCCAAGCAATCATCCAAAGAGGTGGGACATTCAGCTGAGAGTGACTCATTTTCCCCATTAGAGCTCGTGATGATCTGCCCAAGGAATCCATCGTTTTTTAAAGTAAACGGAGGTGTGCTCTCTTGCTCCAGCCCTGCACAGACAGATTGAGGATCAGTATATGAAGCATTGACGCATGGACTCTGTTCATCGATACTACTCAGAAGAGGCGATGAATCGTCATTATTCAACAGTTCAGATGGTGGCCTCAACTGGGTGGTTTCAAATTCAAGAGTCATATCGAGTAGCTCGTCCATCTCCCAAATCATATTATCATGTAATTCAAAGGAGTGGTCCAAATACGTTTCACAAGAGTTAGAATGGTCGGTTGTAAGGGGCCCGTCCTCTACCTTAAAATCAGACATGTTAGGTGAGGGGAATGACTCATTATGACCGACCACTTCGTGTACGTCTTGATCATTGACTTGGACCAAACTTGAGATTGATTCTAAGGGAATTGGGGCTGAACATCCATGATCATCATCCCAATACACATTATTGTCTAATTCTATGCAGTGCACACTTGGGATGAGATCGCTTTCCTCACATTCTATTTCCAGATTGGGTTGAGGTTCGTATAAACTAACCTCTTCCTCTTTATTGAACTCAAGTGTGTCATGTGAGTGGGGTGTGTCATCATCATTATATTTGAAAGACAACCATGTTTCTTCCCCATCCTTTTGAACAGTCATTGAGATCGACTCATCGGGGAATTGAACCGTATGCTCATTAATGGAATCCAACTCCTCATTCCAAATTCCAGATTTTATCAAAAGCGAGTGAGGATCACTTTCTTCGTATTGTATTTCTAGATTGGATTGTAGTTGGGATGAACGAGCTTCCTCTATCCTTTCAATGCGCGAATTGAGTGCTTCTAATGATTTCATCAATTTTGCAACATACTGGTTTAATTGTTCTGGATCAAAACATGAATCCTCTTGGATCGTTTCTGGTTGGATCTCAAAGGTATGGGATCCAAGAGAATAATTATTACAATATGTTGTTGGTTCATCTTCCCAATTTTGATGATTCCACTGGTTATAGTCATACTGATCATACATGGGAGAATATGATGGTTGATAATGGCCCTCATTCCCATAATTATGATCGTATACGGCCCTATTAACCGATGGAACATAACATTCTAGTCGGTTCTCAATGTCTGTTCTCGATGGAGGAAAATCTTGAGGTATATGTTGAATTCCATAACCTTCAGGCATTTCCCAATAAAACCTATCCAACTCAGCATATGCATGTACCCACGATTCCATGGTAGAACCTTAACTCTGAGTCTAATCCTAAAAGAAACCAAAATCCTACAGCAATACCGAAAGTAAAGGAGAAGTTAGAAAGATGTTACCAGAGTAGAAGTTCCTATGTTAAAAACCTGCACAACAAAACAAACAAGTTAGTATCTGAGGGATAAAACCTAATCTAGAAAAAATAAAGTAACGAAATTAGGACGAAGTTACCAAGTTAGAAGATCTATCAACGGCCCTACAAGATAGAAATGTTAGTTCTAAAAATTAAATAAAAAAAAATAAAATTCCAAAACTAAAGTTAGTAAAATCCTAAGACTATGAATTATGATAAGAGAGAATCCTAAATTCAATTTGGAATGAAACAGTCCCCAGCAACGGCACCAAAAACTTGTTCACTCCCCAAGTATAGGGTTGTGATGTAGTAATAAACTCGGTAAGATCGAGGTCGAATCCCACGAGGACTAGTCGTCACAACTCAAATCTATGATTCTCCTTAACTAATCCAACAAATAATGGAACTAATTACTAAGCACAATTCTATGAAAAAAAATAAATAATTAAGAACAGGGAAGAAAATTCAATCAGAGAGAGAGCACTAGGACTTTCGAATCCACCCCTAATTATCCTAACCCTTGTCTTGTCTGTTGATTCACCTTGATCTAGATTGATACCACTTAAATAGAGAAAGCACAATCTGTGTCCTAAATCGGGCATACTGACTGTCTAATTCCTTTAAGCAATGCCATGAACAATACATCCCATGTCCTTGGTCGGGCACATGGTATGTACAATTCATTAAAGCACCCTGCCCTTCCTCTATAGGAAACCTGTTCTTGATCGTAGACAAGCACACTCGTAATAAGCATCCAAACAACATCCATATATATACTTTGGTCAAGTTCATAGATGGAGAAGTATGGAATTTAAACCCATAAAGCCCACTCAAAGAAAGGAACAAATTAATTAAAATTTAAAGTAAATCAACCAATACAAGAGCTGATCAAATTAGGGCTTCATCTCACCTTAGCTGAGAGATTAGTGACCCATAAAATCCATAAAAAAAATATTAAATAAAATTCATAAACAAAACGCCAAACCAATCGATCTCTCTCTCTTCCTCCTTCTCTTTCTTCTCTTTCTTCTCTCCCTGGCTCTGGATTTCGAATTCCCTGGATTTGAATCCCTTTCCCACGTCCAAAACTCTCCTTTTATAGGCATGTCACCGATGGTCGAATCGGTGGCACAGTCGTGAGACGGACTCGAAGTGCAATTTTTCACAGCCGTGATCGGTGGGCCCCACAGAGGTGTTTTCTGGAAAATCCACCCCATCCATTGGATTCAGGACGAAATTTCAGTCAAGAATGGGTGGTTTTGAAGGTCCATTAACGTGGCCCGCAAAAGAAATCTCAAAAAGATCAGATTTGAACGTCGCCGAGTAGCCCTTTTGTGGCCTCTGTATCACACACATGTGCACGCATGGTTGCAAAGTTTCAACATGGATTTGTAGTATTCGCGGCCCTCTACAAGATGGATGGATTGGATCGGCCGTACAGGCCATGGGTGAGGCCCACTAGTCTTCGCAAAAACAGCCAGCGAATCACGTTACGCGGACGCCAAACCGGCGCTGACGTGATGGTGGGTCCCACGAACGAAGTTTTCAGCGAAATCCACTCCGTTCACCGGATTTATATCGAAATTTCGGTCAGAAACACATAGTTTTTCTTCACTTTGGTGTGGGCCACGAAAGATCTTGTCTCACTGTCCATTGCATTGTTGAACGGTTAGATTCTATTCTTGATGATCGTTCACGATTATGACACCTAGGCATTGATAAAAACATTCATCTAGACCTGATAGACGGTCCAGATTTTCACTTCAGTCGACGAGTGGGCCCCACAACGCAGAACCGGCGTCGGTGGCAGAAGACGTTGTGCGTCTTTACGTTTTTTCGAAAGAACGTCGGTCAGCGGGCGCTGACCGACCTCGGCTACACCGGTGCGGTGCGGGAGTGCATGTGTGCAGTGTACACTCATGCCATGTAATGGGTCCCACCGTGATGGTTTGAGAAATCTGTTCCGTCCATCCTTTGCCTCACATACTTTCAACCGCCAAAACCAAGTTTGAGGCAGTTCCAAATATCAGGTGGGCCCCAAGGTGAAGATTAATGGGCTGATCTGTCTGTTGGACCACTTCCCGAGATCTTCAATGGCTGAAATTTGAAACGTACGGTTAATTTACGGCCCCCATCACATGTATGAAGTTTCAAACTGATCGGATAGCGGAAACCTTGTGATCTTGCATTCTGGACCCTTTTCGGGCCCCTTTATCGTGCTTTCCTCGGATCCCAGGCTTGTAAAATCTTCACTATTGGTTCTCTGGAGTCCATCCCGTGCTTTGGTAATTTCGGAGCGTCAAATCCATGCTTTTAACATCAAATTCCAATTAACGCTTTTTATTTCATCCTGCGATAAAACACAATTAAATTTTGACATTAGGCGTTATGATTTACATAAAATCATGCAATATCTGGGGTCTGATATGCAATATTTGACCCTTATCACATAGCCATCCATGAAATACATGACTACATATTGTGTTGTACTATCAATCAACAATTCCGTTATCGGGAGGGGCAAGTCATCCTTCGGGCAAGCCTCATTTAGGTCCCTGAAATCTGCACACGCCCTGATTTATCCATTTTTCTTTTTTTACTGGGACAATATTCGATATCCACTTGGGATATTTGACCTCTCTAATAAATTCGACTTTGATCAGCTTATTCACTTCTTCTTCTATTAGAGGGACCAAATCTGGATGAAATCGCCTTTGCGCTTGTTTAATCAATATTTTGTCCTTGAAAATATTTAATCAATGCACTGCCATTGAGGGTTCCAAACCCGGGATTTCCTCATATGTCCAGGCGAAAACATCTTTATTTTCTTTCGACAGTCGGATATATTCTTCGGCTTCTTGCTCAAGAAGACCAACGCTTATAAATGTATTTCTCGGCTCCTCTTCTGTGCCCAAATTTACTTCTTGCAAGCTATCGATTGTCGTCTGCCCCCTGTCTTCCAAATGTTTTGGAGCTGTCTCAAGATGTTTGACTATTTCGGGATCTGTCTCTGATAGCTGATCGACTGTGACCATATTCACTGAAGACTCTACCCCTAACCCTTGAAACTTTCCTCGTATCTTCTGACTAACTCCAATAGGGACCTGAATTCCTTTCCCCTGATTTAAACCAGTCGGTTCTTCACCATCAAAACCCATCCTTCTCATCTTCTACTTGTTGGACTGTATTTCTTGAGATTGCGAGATGTCAGCTTTCCGTGATACACATTATTCTTAGCCCTTGGTTCTATCTTTATTTATGAAGAGGCGTAAAATTCAATCGGCTTCAGATATTTCGCATTGGCTTCAACATGAAACTTCCCCGGAAGAGCCGGGAATGGCTTATTTCTTTTAGCATATGGCAATGGTACCGTATAATTTGACTGAAGGATTTTCAACTGTTCATGCTATAATAGCATTAAGGGCGGTTGTCCTAGCTGCCTCAGATGTTTCAGCACAAAATAAAACTTCTTCTTTTCTTTTGAAGTTTCGGACAACCCTGCCTTTTCGGATTCCCCTTTTATTGTTTTCACATGAGCATTTTTTTGGGTTTTGTTTTCATCATTCTTTTTCTCTTCCCTTCTGGAAAATCTGTTGTAATAACCGGCATCTGCAAAGAAGGCTTCGGCTTCGGTGTATGGTCTTACATTGGCCATTACTTTATATTGTATTCCATTCTTATAGTATTTGAAGCATTGATGAAGGGTAGAAGGCATAATATCGTACTGATGTATCCATGGTCTTCCCAAGAGAAGATTATATGTCGTGACTGCATTGATCACATGACAAACAACATCAGTAGTTAATTCTCCTATTTCCAATGTCATCGTAATTTTACCGAGCGCAAGCTGCCCATCTTGATTAAAGCCCTGTATCATCATTCCACTAGGGTGCAGATCGGAACGACGGTAACCCAATTTATTCAACATCGTCAGCGGTAACAGGTTCACTGCAGATCTGTTATCTAGCATAATCCTTTTTACTTCTTTGCCGCGAATGTGTCCTACTATCATCAATGGCCTATTATGCCCTATATCACAAGCTAGATCATCATCAGAGAAGGAAACTACTAGCATATAGTCCTCTCGTTCTTTGCGTTCTTCATTTTCCATTTCTACCAGTAACGTTTCTCTGACATTGTGGTCGGATAGTGCTTGAATCAGACTCTGCCTGAAATCTTCTGATAACTTTAATGCATTATAAATGCTTAACCGAGCTAGTATACCTTTCAAGTGACTCATGACGTCATAAGTCACCTTTACTGTTTCATTCTTCTCTTCTTTCTTATCACTGTCTCGCTGACCCCTGATGTTCTCCGTTCTTGTAGTTCCGACTTTCTGCCTTGGGGGACTTGCTATTCTTTTTCCTGACCGTAGCGTAATTACCCGGCCTTCCCTGTCATCTTATGATTTTCTTTCTCTGCTCTTTCATGAGCACTTTCCCAAACTGTCAGCACGTTCACTGTCATCTTTAAGTCCCTTTCTTTTTCTTTTCCAATCACTATTTCACCTCTGTTTATCATTCTTCATATTATGCATTTTAACGTGTAGCAATTTTCTGTCAGATGCCCTACTAGATGATGATAGTGGCAGCAATCTCTTTCTCTTACTCTTCATGCATCTTCAGGGCGTTTGGACGCAGGTAATTCTATTGTACTGACTTTCGACAGTTGGTTCATCATTGGAACAACATCTTCTCTATCGAATGCAAACGCTTTATGAGAATTAAGCGATCTGGGTATTTTTTCAGTGAACCTGCTTCTAGGACGGCTTGATTCTTCTTTCCGCTCTTTCCTTCTTTCTCCTGAATCCCTTGTTTCCTAACTCCTTTTTTTGTGGTCCATAGTATTTGCAATTAACCTACTGGGTCCCCTTTTGGCCGTTTCATAGTGAAATGTTGGCATTTTTTCGGTCATCAGCTTTAGGGTGTGGGCTTTGGTGGCCAAGTCACAGAAAGACTTAATATCAGCTCTAGTGAGCCCAAATGCAATTCCTATTTCCATGGAATTTAGGCACATCTTAACCTGTTCCTTTTCTTCCTGTAACGACCTGTAAATTTTCGTACATTGGGTCGAGTACCACCTCGACCAGAAATCAATTAGGATTAAATCCTTTAGAAAATTAACAAAGTTAACTAAGTACTAAACTCGATTAGCCATGAAATCCATTGGGATCGCTTTAAATACGATCTGCAAGACCCAAAACTTGCAAAACAAGTGACGCTAGGTTACCCTAAAGTTTTGAACCAAACTCATTTCCCGGCTGCTCTCGGGAATGAAAAGAAACTTCGTATTAGGTCTAGATCGCACATCGGAAGTCCGATTAACACGAAGCTAAGGAACTAGGACTGCCTCACTGGACTTAACAATCATCTCAAAAATCAGGTCCATCTGATGTTCCACGGCCATTCGTTTCGATTTGGAGCGAGGGAGTGTGAAAAACACTATTCCCATCCTAATAAAAATATCAGGAATAGTGATCCGCATCGCATCGTTCGGTTGCACGTCAAGATAAGCAACTTTGACCGTCGAATCAGACCAAATTACACCCTCGAATTAAGAAAAATTTCAGAAACATTTACATGTACTTAGAATTTCTGATCGTGGCCCACTGACCGTTGAACTGAAAGTGGTCCGCCACGTGCGATCTGGGAATCCGATCAAGTCAAAAACGTAATCCCACGTAGATCCATAGATGGTGAGCTTAAGTCTGACGTTTGGCTCAAGGAGGGCCACCAAAACCTCCCTTTTAAGCTGGAAAAGTGGCGAAATGCCTATATAAGCAGTCACCCTTGAACCTGAGTCTATTTTGGGAATGTTCTTGGCTATAAAAGGGGCTTAGAACAACGCCTCTCACAGCCATACGAATTTAGGAGAAAAACCCTAGAGAGAGAGAGAAAGAAAAGAGAGAGAAAAGCTTGGAATTTGTTGCTGATCTTCCTCCTACTGCTTTGGGTTGTCGCACGGCCTACACCGCCCCATTCTAGGTGTTTTCCCAGCGGTATCCATCCCATTTGAAGGTAAGAAACCCTAACCCTAGGTCTGATTTAAGGTACGATCGTTGTGGGTTATGTAAAGGCTAACCGATTCCGCTCTTTAGGCTAGAAAACTCCCGTATACGGAAGCTCTACTACCCTTGCTGATTCATTGGAATTCCAAGGGCGAAGGTGAGGACTTTAAGTGTATAAGTTACGGTTTTCAACGCTTTCAATGTCAGATAATGATAGATTCATGATCTGCATGCAATTGCACATGTACAAAGTGCTTTCCGTTTCCTGTTTCGATTAACGTTGTAGAAGTTGGAATTTCACATACTCTAGGTATACGTAGAAACACCGTATACGTATTTTTTTTGGAAAAATGTATGACATGTTTATTTAATGTATGATTATACAATATATGTATAAAATACTAGTTTGGCGAAAGGAATCGCTGAAATACATGTTCGTTTGTAAATGCCTAGTATGTTGAAATTGTGTATTCTAAAAATACCGCATATGTGTGAATTTTGAAAATACAATTGTAATGATTATTTGCTGTATGATTATGATATACATGGGTAAAATACTCACGTGGCGAAGGGACAGCCCTAACACGTATTTTGCTAACATACATCATGTATGTTGGAATAGTGTATTCTAAGTGTTTGTGTAGATGCTTGTGTGTGTAAATGCTTGAGTGTTAGTGCCTTAGAGAGGTACTGATATGGGATTCCCGACTCCCTTAGAGACATGTAGGATCTCCTCCATGCGGTGGTTCGCTAGAACCACTCCCCTGTAATGTGTACGTAATTGTATCCCTATGTGGATAGTGCTTTACTACATGCTTCACAACATGCTTTACAACATGCTTTACATCATGTTTTACTTCATGCTTTATAACATGCCTGCTAACATGCTTGTATTGCTTGTTTATCATGCTTTACTCCACATGCTTTTTGATGAAAATCGTTTGAGTTTGGGACTATGTCTATAGTCCAAACATTCGATACCGACTTGCGGTTATGGTGAGATTCATATCGCCACAACGGACGTGTCTGGGAACCCGAGTCGTACTTCCGGTTGGCGATAGTGGTTGGCCACACGGAGAGCTTTTGCACTCCATATCGCTCAACTTGTGGTGCGCTCGAGCTAGTCAGGCTCGTCAAGTAAACCGAAATGTATTGTGTGTTCACCATGTATGGTCGCTACTGCTTGAACCTAGGGTACCAAACTTACCAGTGGCGATCCCGTTTAACCATGGTACCTCGATCCGCTAAGTCGCATGAGCCGGGCATGGTGGTATGGGACAACGTGGTCGAGCTGTCGGCCTACGCTGGGGCCATGTGCCTCCCCGTAGTGACCATTGCGCAACCAAAACTCGTGAGCCGAATACGGTGGTATGGGACACTGTATTCGAGCATCGATACTTTGGCGAGAGCCGAGTACGGTGAGACCTGTGCTCGTGCTGACGGGCGACGAGTCCTCCGTAGTATCATCGAGTGTACTCCAAGTGTCTGTGATTGGCGACGAGTCTTTCACAGCAACTAGAGTATGAGTTGAGCCGAGTACGGTAAGACCTGTACTCGAGCTGACGGCTAGTGATTGAGCCAAGTACGGTGAGACCTGTACTTGAGCTGACGGCCACAATTGAGCCGCATGCGGTGAGATCTCGTATCCGCTGACGACGGGTGACGAGCCTGCGATGCCTTCACTACGCTTCTCAAACCATAATATCGTATGAGATTAGCTAGGATTGACGACCCTAGAATGGATCATGTTTGGGAATGATACAAGGGAGGTACCTTAGTTTCCCAATACAAATTGGTTGAAATGGACTAATAAAAACTTGGTAATCATGAGCATCATCGCACCGCATGTGCTTTGTAGATGTGGCGCCCGAGGGAGTAAGCATTCGCGAACGTAAGATGATGTCGCTTGAGGGTGGTTTGGCAAGGGCATACAAAGACATCATGTCATATCATTTTGCACTTAACAAGAGTAGTTAGAAATGTTTGATTTGTCTTGCTTTATCATTACTTGGTTGATTGATTTAATAACATGTTAACCTATGCTTTATTGTTCCACTCGAGTTAGCTACTCACTCCCACGTTACGGGACGGTGTTTGCAACACCCACCGGACTACATCCACAGTGTAGATGGCGCCTTGGTTCGCAGAGCCGGAGTCCGACTTTGATGAGGATCGGGAGGAGTTCTCCTTTATGCGATTTCAAACGGCTTTGCTTAGAGAATTAAGCCGATCACGGATTTTCGGGGCCTCTCTTGAGGATTGTATTTTGATTTTTGACTTAGAAACAATACATGTATATTGGTACTCACTTAGTACTCATACTGGAGTTCATAAAATTTTGTTACTTTACATACTTTGAATATAAAATTTCAGTCTTCCGCTTGCCTTTATACAATTGAACTGGAGTATGATTTACTATTTTGGTATAATCTCATTCATGTTTATTGCTCTAACTCAGACAACATTTAACCATCATTGTGTATGTTGCATAAGTGATGCGTTGGAACTCGAGAGTTGAGTTCATACTCGACCCCCAAATTTCAGGGCGTTACATTCTGGCAGCTGCTTGCACGAGGCTCCCAATGTCTTTCATCTGTTTATAAACTTCTCCACCGGTTCCCCTTCTCTCTGCCATACGGAAGCCAAATCTGTGATGTTGACATCACTCTCTGAAGAGAAGAAGTTTGACATAAAGGCATCCTGCATCTGCTCTCACATGCATATCGATCCTGGAGCTAGACTAGAATACCATCGGAACACTTTACTTGTCAGAGATGATCTGAACAAATGTAGGCAGTACTGTAGTATCATAGAGAAATTTCCCATGCTAGTAATAAAGTGCATCAAATGCTCCTTCGGCGACCCCTCTTTATTAAACTTTTGAAAATTCGGGTGCTTGAAGTTAACTGGGAATGGGACATCCTCCACTTCCCGTGGATATGGTGTCTGATATCTAAACCGACCAACATTCTCGCACTCCCTTTCTACTCTGACGGCTTCCTCAACAACTTGCCGTACTTCCTCTTGAGTTATGGTCCTTACTGCTGGAGCATATCCGAGTGACCTTGCCCACTGTGGTTGGAAACCTTCAGGTTAATGTTCTTGTCCGTTCATCGTGCCCATCATTGGAGGAGCTGCTATCTGGACTATGTTGTGCACGAGAGTTGCTAGAGCCTTTCTGAGATTTCTACATTCTTCCATTAATGTCCTCTGTGCTTGTGTCATTTCATTCATACGGTCCTCCGTGGTCGGTATAGTTCCCTGATCTGTTCCAACCATGTGTACTGTAGCTTCCCCACTTCCTGATGAAGCCGTTGTCGGAGTGGGATAAGAATATGTTAATGTGATGGGACTTACAAAGAGGGGAGTCCTGTTTGATTTTCCCATACTTCCACTGGAACTGATTGACCGAGATGATGCAGAAGTAGGTGATCCTACAAGTAGTGCCTTTCCTTTTTGTTCTTTTATCCATCGGACTCTTGGAGTAACCAAGGCCAGGAAGTCACGTGATGCTAATTGCGAAACCGTTTGCCCAGGATATATTGCAGGAGGGGCTAATTCGAGATTCTTTTTGGCAGCGTTCCGTGTTATTGGTCCCCTGGTTCGTGGCAAAGGTAGACTTGTTCTGAAGCTCCTTGCATTTCGAGCACTCACCCTTCGAGATGTCACGACAGTCCAGTTCTCATAATCTTCTAGTACTCGAGGTGAAGTAGACATAACTCCAACCGTTGTTTGGGTTAGGCCATTTTTGCATACCGGAGATTGGGTTTCGCACCTCGGAGGTTGATCCAGCACATATTCCACCATGAATCCAGTTGCGGTGAAATAAAAGTTCACCTTCCTCATCGAGTTTTCCATTTGATTGTAGTTCACAATTTTATCTTCTTACCTTCAGGATAAGACACAAAATTGTAATTATTATTTGAATAATAATATAATTTATCTAAGAGATGAAGGGGAGGATGTTCCCACTGAGAGTCACTATTTTGGAGTCAGAAAGATGCCAAACTACAACGAAAGTCCTGTAACTATCTCAATGTTAACATTAGATAAGATAAATATCCCTAGTAGAGTTGCCATTTTGTTTCGAACAAGAAACAAATGCATTTCAATTTAGGAGATTATCTTATTCAAATATAATAGAGAAAGAGTACTTTAAGAACAATCTTCGTATTATTAATATTGAGTTCATTTACATCCTCGGGTGTCCCTTGATTCTAAGATAAATTATCTAGAGTGCAGAAATTGACAAAGTTCAAGTGTCGAATCCGGATGTCAAATTCGGTAGCACTTCGACTTGTAATTTGATCATCTCTTTAAGAGGAATATTGTGCGGATCCGATCAGCTGATTTTCTTTCTGAAGCTTGAACAGAAAAAGAACTGAAGCTTGATCATTTCGACAGCATTTTGACAGCATTTCGACCCCTTATCATTACTGACTACATGACATTCTGGTTGTGTGGACCCATGTAATCAACATGGTTTGCGCGGGTCCGCGCAAACCCTAAGCCTCTCTTCATTCTTACCTTTAGTCTTCTCTGCAGCTCTGCACTTCTTCCAAAATCTTCAATCCTTTTAACTGAGAGGGGGATGGGGTATTTATAGACCTTCATACATGTGAACCCTCGATCTTGGTGCCATGGGACCCACCTTTCATCCATTCTACCAATTATGAACAACAAGTCCTAAAATCTATTGCTTGAACCCGCGCAACTGGTGTCATTGGTTGCGCGGACTCATGTAACCAATATTGTCTGCACGAACCCGCGAAAACCCCTTTAAAGACACTTTTTCCTCTTCATCTTCTGTTTCCTTCTTTCTTTTTTATCATTTATTCTTCTTAATCTTCAATTCTTTCTTCTCTTTTTTATGCTTCAACAATGCAGAAACAGGGAGAGTACCCTCGACGACCCCTCCTGATGACTGAGGGTCCTGCTGGGTGACATAAAATCTGTCATGGGCCTGTGGGGAGGTGCATGTCCCCTCTGAGGTCTCTGCTGCTGCTGTGGCGGCCTGATCTGCTGCCTTTGTTGCAGTGGGGGAGGTCTCGGAGGCTGGTGCTACAGTCACTGCTGCTGCTATGGAGGCTGATGCAGTGCCCTCGGCTGCTGCTACTGTAAATGGGGACACTCGTGCCTACGATGTCCTGTCCTACCGCATCCAAAGCAAGCACCTGAGAATGGTCCCAGAGGTGGTGCTGGGGTGCCACTGGTGCTAGGAATACTGGGCGGGTCGTGCGTCGCTGCTATGGATAATGCTGCTACTGCTAGGAGCTACCGGAGGGCGCCTTCCTCTTTCGATCTCATCTCTGGTCATGGGCCCTCTGAAAACTGGCCCAATTTGCCTTGTAGACCTGAGCCCTTTGCACAATCTGTTCAAACGTCGGAAGCATGTATCCGACCACAAGACTCCTGAGGGAAGGACGCAAGCCGTTCTCAAAATGGCAGGCCTTCCGCCCTTATCATCGACAAGATACATCGTGAACCTCGATAGCTTGACAAAATGTGCCTCATACTACGACACAGACATGTCCCCCTGGACCAGAGTCTCAAACTCTAATGCGTGCTGTTGAACAGGCTCAGGAAAGAACTTCCGGTCGAACTGGTCAGCAAAATCCTCTCATGTCCACTGAAAATCGGCTGTTGCCACTTGGGTGACTGATGCCCACCAGTGCTGAGCCTCACCTTGGAGAAGAAATATAGCTAACGGGACTCGGTCTGGATCAAACATCTCATAGTCGAATATCTTCTCTACCTCGGAGTGCCATATCTCTGCTGCAGTAGGGTTTAGCTCGCCCTGGAAGGGCAGGGGATTGTGCTGTCAAAATTCTCTAAGAAGGGCTCTCACGCGGTCCTACTCTGCCTGAGCTGGCGTAACAGCGGGTCGCCTGCCCTGCCCCTGAAGGATAGTAGTCATTGCTTATAGCATCTTCTGAAGCTGATTTACAGTCACGGGTAGTGTCGAGGCTACGCTGGTCTCAGACAGGGGAGCAGGAGTTGCTTGGGTCGCTCTCCTAGGTGGCATGTCCTATAGGGAGGAACAAGGGCCTATCAGGCTTGAGAACCCTCGAAGGCAAAGACATTAAGGGTCTATATCCAAAAATCGTTAGGTTATTCAGACTCAGAACCTATCATTCTAAGTTCATACCAGATATGTGATGTGATCCTCAGGTATTTCCAAGTTATGCTCTGATACTAACTTTTGTCATGCCACAAACTCAAAAACCGGGTTCATAAAATACCCGATCACCGAATCCGGCACTGACAGCTTCCATAGTGCCCCATTCTTGGCTTCCGACACCCATATGCTAGATTCTGATCCTGAGATCCTATAAGGAGGATTTTCAGTATGAATTTTTTTAGTAAAGGAGCATAACCAAGTCACAAAACAACAACACCACATATTCACTATATCAAAAACTTTGAGTACAATGTGGAATGGGAAATACAAATATAGATATCGGAACTCCAAAAGCTCAGCTACACGCTCCTCCCTCAGTGCTACTATGATCCATCGTCACCTGCATGCAACGGTCATGCATAAGCTTACGAAAAGTTTAGAGGGTGGTGTAAGTGTGTGCGCAAGGCAAGTGCCAAGTATGAAATATCAGAGTAATGCAGAAATATGCTGGTAAGTCAATGAATACTATCAGTCGTACCAAGGCTATGCGATGCAAGACATGAATGCTATCAACCATACTAAGGCCATGCGATACAAGGCCTACGTAGTCAAATGTTATATGTGAGATGCAACATAAGTATGCCAGTCCTCATCTGAATTCACATAACAATACAACTCATCTCTAATATATCATCGGGGTCTAGTACACTCCACACTGACTACCACCTCTCTAGCCGCACAACCCAATGAGTGGAAGAGATCACACTATCCTCTTGACCAGTAGTCTGCCAATATCTACCCGGCTCGTCGATAGCAAACCCATTTGTGAGCTGGTCAAACTCAACCTAGCTTACAGCCCCCTCACTCAGGTAGTTAAGGCCATACCCCCTTCCAACCAACCATGACATAGTGGGAGTCATGGCCTACTGGTATTCAATACTCGTGCGCTATGTATATACTCGGTCTAGACGTTGGAGCATCTCCTGGTAGTAAAAAGGTTCTGGGACTTTCACCTAAGGACATCATATGTGCCCACAGTGCTAGAGCCAATATTTCTGGTATCCAATCCAGCCATTCACGATGTGCCCGTGGAAACCATGGCCCTATGTCGCTAGGGTGTATAGTGATCATGTCACACAAATGTGAGATGCATGAATCACACTGTCCAGTCATGCAACAATCCTGTGCGTACTGCATGCTCATGTGGGCAACTCTTATTAGTGATTCTCTTAAACAATCTGCCCAATGATATATGCTATGATCAGTCACTCTTCATATCAAGCATACATATGATGCGTATGGGCATGAATCATGAAGTTATACTAAGCATGTTATATGGTGATGAACTATCTTCATAATAAAGATGGGCCTAGACGGCTTACACACAACAAGTATGGGCCTAATAATGGGCCCTAGGGAGAGTTACAATGCGGACATTTAACCATCATTGCTCTTATAACGTGGACGTCAAACCATCATTGCTCCTAAGGCATGGCTTGCCATAAACATCGTTACATACATCATGGTGGAATCACACATCGTAATGGACCTCATATACATCACATTCGACCCCACACAAAGGCCTCACATACGTCTCATTAGGCCTCACACATGGTCCTTATATACATCACATTGGGCCTCAACCCATGGGCCTCAAATATATCACAATGGGCCTCATATACATCAAGTGGGCCACATCACATGGGCCTCACCAATGGGTTGCATATACATCAAGTGGGTCGTATCCATCGGCCGCACCAATGGGCCTCATATACATCAAGTGGGCCACATCACATGGGCTGCACCAATGGGCCTCATATACATCAAGTGGGCTACATCCACGGGCCGCACTAATGGGCCTCATATACATTAAGTGGGCTGCATCCACGGGCCGCACCAATGGGCCTCATATACATCAAGTGGGCCGCATCCACGGGCCACACCATCTACACCATTCATCTATTTTAAGAGGTTATTTTAGAGCATTACCCAAATGAATCATAATAGAAGATCATTTGGACCATACCACAAATAACAGTGGTGATAATGATTTCCACTGTTAAAACTCCACAGGGCCCACCATAGCGTTTATTTTCCATCCAGTCTATTCATAAGGTCAAAAAGACCTGAATTAAGAGGAAAAACAAATATCATATTGATCCAGAACTTCAGTGGTCCCAAAAGGATTTCAATGGTGGGCGTTCAACTCTCCACTGTTTTCTGCAGTGTGGTCCACCTAATAGATCTGCCTCATTTTTAGTCTCAAGCCTTAAAACGAGTTCACTAGCTAGACGGACGATTTGGATATAACACCTCAGATTAGACCTGCCGAACTGCTAACGTCCATGCACAACAGCACCTTGCTGCTCGTCCAACAGATGGACGGTGTGGATTAAACCCATACATCACGGTGGCCCCACATGACACCGTCCAACAATGGACAGTGTTGATAAACAGCATGGATAAAACACATATATCATGTGTGGGTCCCACAGAACAAGCAAATATATGTGTTTTCCATTTTGTCCAGGGCTGCTAGACGGTGCTAGCAGCTGGCCCGTCCAGGCCTGCTGGACCCACACCAGGATGACTCCCCAAGGACAGATGGTTTGGATAGGTCACGTACATGTGGTGGTTCCCACGTGTGGCCCACCAGAGATTTGAATCTGCCACATTAGATGGTGTGGATGCATCACACGTGACAATCAAGTGGGGCCCACGATCTGGACGGTGGTGTGCTCCACTTGATATTTGAATCTGTCTCATTCTCTTACAATGCCATAAAACCATTTCTTTAAATGGTTGGATGGTATGGATACAACAAGTGCAGCATGGTGCGTCCAGCACTGTCCCATGTTGGACGATGTGGACAGCACACACGTGCCACAGTAGGTAGGTCCCACATGCATGGACGGTGTGGATCAAATCCATACATCAAGGTGGGGTCCACACATGTGGCCCACCAGCTTGAAATTAGGCTAATATTTGTGTTCTCCTTTGTCTAGGCCCACATCTGGACGGTTAGGATGGAACATGTCCATCATGGTGGGCCCGAAGATGGACGGCGTGGCCATAAAATACATTCATCATAAGCGGGCCATAAAATCAAGAAAGAGAGATAGATAGATAGATAGAGAGAGAGAGTGTGTGTGAGACGCGTGTGATGGAGGGACCCTGACATTATGGGCCCTCCCTTCCATGGATTACAACATACATCAAATGGGTCCCATTACATGTGGGCCCACCAATTAAAATCAATGGTGGAGATCCCTTCTCCGCCAAAATGCAAGGTCTAGATGACCTTTTCAAATTAGGAAAGTAAACATCATGATGGGGTCCATGGAGAACAGCCCCATCATGGGATGAACATATGAATCATGGTGGGCCATCGGCCACACCTAGTGTCCAAAGTGAGATCCGTACCATTAATCGGTAGGCCCCACTTGGCCTGTCATTAAAAATAAAAATCTAACCTATAAAAACACCCACCGTTGGATCTTCTTGGTTCGATGGAATGCCAAACTCCTTGGCTCTCTCTTTGATGGAAGATGATGAGGATTGAAGGGCTAGGATGAGGGATCTTGGGGTAGGTTGTGGGCCTTGATCTTTGGTTCTTTCTCTACTTAGGATTTTCTCTCCTTACTTGGTTGGAAATGGTGGAGAATGAGATGGGATGGAATGAAATGAGAGAGGATGATGTGTGTAAGAAGGATGGGATGAGAGGAATGGGTAGTGTAAGAGAGGGATGGGTGTGTGTAGGAGAGAGTTGACTTTAGGGGGGGTGAGGTGGCATGGGGTATGGGTTGCTTGTCTTTGTTGGTAAGAAAGGGATCGGAGAGGCATGAGTTGTGTACTTGATTAATTGATGTGATGGGTTGAAGAGATTCTATCGAAATTCGTAACATGTGGCGTTTCTTCGGAAAATACGCAGACTCACATCTCCTGGCTTGGGTATTGCATCGGTGCGCAAGACGCGGTGATGGTGCAGTCGCAATGGTGCAAGTTTCGAGTTGAGCCGACTCAAATTTATGGGATGCGACTCAGGGTCGTGCGCAAATGTCGATTACAGGTCGCGGGTTACTGAAATTCGACAGCGGAACGGTACGAACTAGGATACGAGTCTTACAACAATCACTTTGATCGGACCACGCTTGACATGCCGAAAGTACGTCCATCCAGTATATGAAATCGGTTATCTGTAATTTAACTGATGGTTTATTCTTTATTATATTAGGATTACTAGAAACTTTGTCTGATAAGCTTTTCAATGCAACTAAAATCACTTCAATCAAATCTTATTTGACTCGTTTAAAGTGTGGCCAAAGTTTTTTCAGCTTTAGTCACTTGGCAATGCGTGGTTTTGATAAATGGGTTAGATCTTCCTCATCGTAACCCAGATTGGAGAAAACTTAATTTTGTTTTGGAAGATCATTTGACCACATTTTTAATGAATCATAAATCATCTTGATCGATCAGAATTTGCCTTCAATAATACCATGGCCACTTGTATTCAAGGACGACTATACTTTTCTCGATTTTGAAGATATGACCTCTCACACCTCAACACAACACTATTTGGAAAGACTAAGTGGTACATAGAGCGATCCATGAGTAGAGAGGGTTCATTTTATTATTTTTCACACATCAGTTGCTACATACAGAAAGTTTTTAGGGTTTTGGAGTTCAGATGTATGGCCATGACCGAATCACTACTGATTTGGTGTTAGCCGATCAGGTCTGTTGATTATCTTCGGCATGTGCCGAGTATGCTCTCAGTTTGACCCGTTTGGATTTTCAATGATTTCTAAGTCAATAGGAGATAATTTATTGAAGTTAAACTGAAGCTCAAAGAGTGTCTTGTCCTCATTTTAAGTGGGGTGTCTATAAATGCCCCTGAAAGTGCCCTTGTGTGTCAATTAGCGTGTAGTTCAAGTCTTAGAGTTAATGAGCCCCAAATGAAGATATAAGACTGAAGACTCAACAGTGAGGAGCTTCAAGTTCAAAGCTAAGGTAAACTAAGCCTCACAAACCTAACCAAAACCCCCACTTAAAACCCTTAAAATCATGGACCATACTTGGCCAAAACCATCTAAGAACATCCTTGGCTAGTATGTTAAAAACCCAAGTTTATAGCTTTTGGAGCTAAAAGTTCATATGTAAATCCTGCTTCTGTCAGTGTCATCGAAAATGAGCCTCATCTGTCTAGTAACCAATCTGAAATTTTCTCGAAATTCTCGATGACATCTAAATTAAATGTTCGATGACATCGAACCCACTTCGATGTCATCATAAATGGCTCAAAATACTTCAGCAAGATTTCAAGAAAAATCACAAATTCTTGATGACATCAAAGGTAAGTATTGATGACATCGAAGCAGGCTTAATGTCATCGTAAATTGGATCTAAAGGTTTAGAGAGTTTTTAAAGGAAATCATGAAAATTTTAATGGGATCAAAGACTCTTTGATGTCATTGAACTTCAAATTTCAATGACATCAAAACAGTCAACGATGACATCGTAAATGACCTTATTTTTTCCAGCAAGTTATTGACATATATATTGGCTGGATCGATGGCATCGATATATCCTTTGATGATACCGAATGACCTCTTTGATGATATCGAAGGTCGTTCGATGTCATCCAAACTTTCCAGCAACCTTAAAGTATTTTTCAAGAAAATCTCGATGGCATCGAGTCATCCTTTGATGACATTGAAGCTCACATTCGATGACATTGGTCAAAAACTATCCAACATCTATTTGAATATCTTGATATAGGGTTCAATGTGATCAAAGAAGGTTCAATGATAACGAAGGCACATTCGATGACATCGAAGACCTTTGATCACATTGAACCTGACAGTTTTCTATCCATTTTTTGACCATTGAGATTTTACTCTATAAATCATTTGGGGTTGCTTCTAGGGTTTTTTAGTGAGCATTGAAGAGAGCTTTGAGAGAGTTGTTGCATGAGTAAATACCCTTTCTCTCAAGCCCTCTTTCCTTATAGGAGTTCATCATTTAATCAATGGCTTAAAGGCAATCATTGTGACATTCATTGCTCGAATTGAACTATGAACTATGGCCTTCATTGATGATCTAACAACCTTCTTAATGGCAGATCTTTAAGTTGTATACATTGAATGTTTAGCTTGGGAAATCCATTCTATCTCGTAAAGACCCATCATTAACTGGATAAGATTTACCCAAAACCCCTCGACCTACCAACCTCGGCATCAACATTGGAGCATCTACAATCGGTTCTGGTTCAAGGGATGTAACGACTTGAAAAATTCCATATAAAGACCTGAGTACCACCTCAGGCAGAAATCACTCAGGATCAAATCCTTTAGGAATTAGGCAAAATTAACTAAGTGTTAAACTAGATTAGCTACGAAATCTGCTTGATCCACTTTAAATACGATCTGCAAGACCCAAAACTTGTTGAATCAGTGACGCTAGGTTACCTTGAAATCTAGGATCAATCTCATTACCCAGTTACTCTCGGGAGCACATTGAAACTCCGTATCGGATCTGGACCGCACGTCGAAAGTCTGAATATTACGAAGTTATATAATTAGGACCGCCTTGCTAGGCTTGACAACCATCTCGGAAATCAAATCCAGATATTGTCCTGGAGCTATTTGCTTTAGCCTGGAGTGAAGTGTGTGAGAAAACATGATTTTCTTTAGAAATTAAATCTAATTTAAGTAATCTGAGGCTTGTCGCTTGCAGGCCTGATATAAGAAATCAGACCATCAGAATCTGACCTAAATATACTCTCGAATCAGGAGAAATTTCATACACATGGTAGTGTACTTGTAACCTTAATCGAGTTCCGGTGATCGTTGAACTGAAACTGGTCCGCCACATGCGATCTGGAAACCCGATTGGAATGAAAACTTAACTCGACCTAGATCCATGGTCAGGGAGCTTAAGTCTGCCCTTTGGCTCAAGGGGGGCTCCGGAAGTGCTCCGTTGAGCTGAAACAAATGTCACCTAAGTATACCTTGGCCCCGGGGCCATTTCCATCAGTTTTAGGCCTATATAAGGACCTTAAACCCTCTCTCATTCACTCCATACAAATTTGGGAAAAACCCTAAGAGAGAGAAGAGAGTAAAGAGAGAGAAAGTGAGAGTGAAGTTGGAATCACTCTTGGGAATCAATCCCTGCTATTCTACGTGCCTATCCATCACTACCGTATCACTTTTTCGGCGATTCTAATTCCGTTTTCGAGTAAGAAATCCTAAACCTAATCAGTTTTAGAGATTCAACTAGTGTAAGTGATGAAATAACTAACCTATTTCATGCCATAGGTTGTCGTTCTACCGTTGATAAAGACTTGATGTTTAAACTGAGTCCGTTACTCGCTTCTACAGCATAAGGTGCCAACTATAGACGTATAGGTTATGGTTTTCAAAGCTTTTAATATCAGATAGATTCATGATATGGGTGTTATTTCATATGCAGAATGCGATATTCATTTTGCGATTCAGTTACGTATGCAATTTATGGCGTTTGGTGTATTCTGTATATTTATAGAAAATACTGTATACGTATAAAATATGAAAGTGTGTTTGCCATGATTAATTACTGTATACATATGCTAGGTATATGTGTACATATGCTAGGTATATGTGTAATAACTACTCGGCGAAAGGATTCGCCCTAATACATGTTTTAGCCAACATGCGTTATGTATGTTAATAAGTGTATTCTAAGTGTTTGTGAAAATGCTTGTATGAGTAAGTATTTAGATAATAGTACTTTAGGTGGGTGTTGAGATAGGATTCTCAACTACCTTAGGGATGTGTATGATTTCCTTCATGCAAGTTGTTTAATTTAATCGCCCACTCATGAAATGTATGTGTTTGAATTTCCTGTTTAAGTTATGTTTTATAACATGCTTATTAACATGTTTACACTACTTGGTTAATTCTGCTCTGACTACTCTACATGCTTCTGGTTAAGGATTGAATGTGATTGGTGCTATGTTATAGTCCAGGCAATCGGTAACAGGCCTTGAGTTTGTGGCTGAGATTCATTCACCACATAGGACGTGTTTGACGAACTCGAGTCGTGCGTTGGTCGTCGGCAGTGGTTAGGCCACACGAGGTGCTTACGCACTTCATGTCGATCGATACGATGTGCGCTCGTATTAGTCGAGCTCGTCAAGTAACCCGATTTGCCTATTGTATGTTCACCATGTATGGACGCTATTATTTGAACCTAAGGTACTAAACTCACCAGTGAAACCCCATTAACCTTGGTACCTCGATCCACTAAGACTCATGAGCCGGATATAGTGGTATGGGACACTGTGGTTAAGCTGTTAGCCTACACCGGGGCGACGAGTCTACCCGTAGTGACCATTGAGCAACCAGAGCTCGTGAGCCGAATACGGTGGTATGGGACACTGTATTCGAGCTGTCAGCCTACAATGATTTGGTGACGAGCCCTTTGTAGTGACCGCGAGCATACTCTGAGCCTACGCTGAGGCAACGAGCCTTACATAGCAACTAAAGTATAAACTAGGCCTACACTGCATCGTGACGACGAGCCCTTGGTAGTGACCTAGAACTGCAACATTGTAGGATATTACTAGGACTGACGACCCTAGAATGGATCATCAGTTGGGAAATGATATAAGGGAGGTACCTTAGTTTTCCAACCCTGCTGTATGAAAAGGACTAATAAGAACTTGGTAATCATATGCATGCACTGTATTACACGTGCATTCAGGCATAACAGGTCAAGCAATGAGGCAGTGTTGTTCATGCGCGAACATGAGATGAAGTCGCTGAGGGAGCGTAAGCGAGGGCATGCATCATACATTCATACCATTCTTACATTAACAAGAGTACTTAGGGATGTATGATTTACTGCTTTATCATTACTGCTTAATTGAATTGATAACATGCTAACCTTTGCTTTATTGTTCCACTGATTTGATCACTCACTCTCACGCTACGGGATGGTGTTTTAAATACCAACCAGACTCTGTCTTGATTTCAGATGACGGTGTGACCCCTGAGGCGGAGCCTGACTACTACGATGATCAGGACGAGTTCTCTTATATGCAGTTCTCCGGTGGCATCGCTTAGGCTATCCGGATTGACGGGACTATAGGGATTATCATTGTAATTGTACTATTTTGATATTTTGATTTTTAACACTATTACATGTATATGGTGACTCAGTGATGTATTCATACTCTGGAGACCGATCATGATCTTTGACTTATATACGTGTGTTTATGTCTTTCAGTCTTCCGCTTACGTTTTACAACTTGATTTGGAGTATGAATTACTATTTTAGTATAATCCCACTCATGAAGAATGCAGTAACACAAACAACATTTAATCATAAACATATATGTTGCATAAGTGATGTTTTGGAACTCAGGAGTTGAGCTGTTACTCGACCCTCAATTTTTAGGGTGTTACAAGGGAGCTGAAGACTCTTCATCGACTTAGAAGATCTTCAGTTCTTCATCATTTATGTTGAATGTGGCTCACTCACTTTTAGGTAAGTACTCGAGTCCATCTTATGTCTAAAAACCTTTCCTTGTATAAGATTGGGATTTAGAGTTTGTCGTTTCTCAAACTCACCAAATCGTTTTGTAGGCCTTCGATGGGAGAGTATATATAGTGTTCTTGTGTAGGACTGTTTTGTAGTTCATGTGCATAACTTTTTGTCCTTGTATAGGACTTGTCAAGTGCCTTGTGTAGGCAATTTTGGTAACCTTGTGTAGGTTGTGAATGTTTATGGTTAACCTAATTTAAAACCATTGGATAGTAAAATTTGTCACACTCTAGAAGAGAGTGGGTTAGCCGAGGGTGGAGTACTAGGCACGTAACCAAACCATTATATATTATTGTGCAATGTGTGGAATGATTTACTTCATGTTTTGTGATTGATTGCTATGCTTCACTCTTTTCTTGCACAACACATATCCAGCACACTCCTTGTTGTATGCAAATGTCGGCGTCCCACATGCACTGACTACATTTCCGTGGATGTTAAGGACATGTCCAAAGGAAGTGGTATCTACATTGGAAAGCTAAGGTGAGTTCCAATTGACATATCACATGTGATCTTTCATGCGAGGGGTTGATGTTTATGGCTACATGATGACCTAAACAAGGCTGCTTCTGTTCCATTTGAGGTCTTTCTTATTGGTAAAGCAGTGAAATCAATCAAGAGGTCACCCTCCTAGATATGAGGGTTCAAAGGTAGAGTCTGCAACTTGTCTGCTCTATCATCTCTAACTTAATTTCGCCTTCAGACAATATATCATGATGATGCGTTGTTTGATCAACAGCCTATTGTAAAACTTGAGAAGAATTACCATTTAAATGCCCACCCCAAAATTACTGGAAGAAGGCTAAGATGTTGATTTTGGCATCGTTTGGTGGTGATGAGTTGTGTTGTTTGAAGAAGATCCTCCCTTGTAAGCGCTCTTCTTACCTGTACAACTCGCTTCTAACAAATATTGAAGGGATGCCCAAATCTTTATTTTCACTTGATTATATGAATAATGTATTTATCCATAGTTGTGTTAAAATAGTATTCATGATTTTGTTTCCTCCCCCCATTATATTTTCTTAATGTTGCATTGTGACTCACTGAGTGGCTCAGTTTGAGTCACCACTAGACATGTTGATTTTATGTTTTAACATATATGTAAAACTACTAATATCCAAAGATCCAAGCAGCAGTTTTAAGTGTCAGTTTTCTGTCTCTCTCATGAGAATGGATGATCTTCATAGTGATCTTCATAGTGCATTGCTACTTAGATCTTGGGGTCCTAATGGTAGAGCTACTAACTGTAAGAAGGCTTAGAGAAGGAATCTCCATTACAAATATTAATGCTTGTTTGCCTCCCTTTCCTTTCTTGCTTTGGATTATGCTTGCTTTGAGACTTTGAGGCATGCCTGTCATACCATTCAGAGTTTTCATATGGATTATTTGTTTGTGAGTAAATAAATTTACAGTATTACCGTAATGTTTTTTTTTTCTCCTCCTTAGAATAGAAGCAAATAAACAAAATGACAAGGACTCATGAAGCTAGTTGAACTACTTGTTGTAGAAATTCAGGTTCATCTCATCATCTTTATAAATTCTGTAGAGAAATATTTAATGTTTGTGGAGGATGTTGGTGAATTTCTGCCTGATAGCCAGAGTGGCCTGATTTTTGGGCCAAGGTACATGGTGGGCACCATTAACACGTGTGGGCTGAGTAAGATATGAAATCCCATTCTTGCTGCCAGCCTTCACAGTTCACATGGTGCAACTTGTAGGATATGAGATTCTTGATAGATCATTTCTATCTTTTGTCACTATTTCAGAATGTCCTTAAGAGTGTTGGTGTGCATAATCTCAACTTTTATTTAAATGCTCTTTTTGTTATTCTTGTAAGCATTGTTTGAAGGGATTCTTGTTGATATACCATTTGCAACATTCTTCTTGAGCAAATTAAAACAAAAGTAAGTCGTGCATCCCATAGTGAACCTTTTCTAGCTACATTTATTTGAATAATCCTATTGTATTTTGTACGAGAACACGTGCAACCTTTTCTGTTTCTTGTTCCATTGGCTATTATTGCAACTTTTCTGTTCATATGACTCTATCAAAGAAATGTTCATCTTCAAAGCTTTAGAATTTGTTATATTAGTGTTTCACATTTTCAAAGTGCGAGTAGCTACTCAACATTGAGTTGAAATGGATCCAGTTTTCTTGCCACAAGTAGCTATGGCTACGATTTATTGGTAGTTCCTTGTAACATATATAGAGACATTTGGACTAGAGATGCCAAGATGATTTGCAGATAGATTGAAGAGACAAGATCTGGGCCATTCATTAAGCGGGCTTTGAACATGCCACATCTGGTTATCAACTCATTAGGTGGGTTAGATGTAATATGATGATTCATAATTTCTTTGAACAGTCCAATTTCCCGAACAAGTGCAGTCCTCTTGATGATAAGGGCATGGCTTGATTTAAGGGCTACAGTATGTTTGTCATGGGCCTCATCTGATGAATGGCTTAGATCTTGCACCAATGTGCCAAGTTGGTACGGGTACAATTAGTCCTTCAATCTCTTATTGCTTAAACCATCGTAACATCCATCATACATGCTAAGCTCTAAGATGCCTTGTCTTTTGAGGAATGATAGTTGTTCGATGCCCTGACACATCATAGGTCTTAACTTGCTAAGCAGATCAAAATTTTCATTTTTTTATTTTTAGCCTTAAAAAAAAAACAACGTTTAACAACGAGGTTTGCTGGTTCCCATGCACCTTTGCAAACGGACGAACCTGCTAGGAAATGTGGACTTTCGACATGTGTATTAGGTGGGACCTATAGTTTTGATATATGGCCAAAGCTTTTTGTGTGCCTACATATTAAGCATTTTATTTGTTGTATTTGATTTTTTGAAGTTTATTGATTTGATTTTATCTTTCCTCTCAACTTCTCATTGATTTTTTTTTTTTGGAGATTACATCCAAATCTTATTTCAGGTAATTCATTGAGAACTCGAAGGTTTGCTGGCTGGTTTCGAAGCTTCGGATTCAACTACAGTAATCATTTCAGGTAGTTTAATCCAAACTGCCCAAAGTTTATTTCTTGATCAAACTTTGGTTTATACGTTACTTTAAATGTAATTTATTAAGAAGGTGAGAATTAGCTTATAATTTGAATGATTTACCTCATATGATTTGTGAGAATTGGGATGTATATTTTATGTTAGCATAGATTTAATTATTGTATCAACGTTCTTCTTAAGATTGCTTTTAGATGCAGTTGTCATGATCGTCATGTCTAGGCGGCAACTTGGGATTGGGTATCATATATACAATCATTTTTTTTTATGGAAATACAAATTTTATATACTTGGGATTTGGATGGTAGATTTGATTTTGATTTCTTCCTTTTCTTTTGCATAGACTTACCTTTTCAAATAGGTTGGTTGGTTTGGGCCTTTAGAGAAATGGGTATTAAGCTAGTTTTGGATGTGTGCATTGATTAGAGAATCCATTTTTATTATTTTTTTAATTTAATGAGAAAAGCCATCGGCGAATGGCTTTACCCGTCGAAGACACTGACGGTTTTGGCCGTCGAAAACGCCGACAGGTTAAATCCATCGTCTAGCAACGCCGATGCCCCCTTTCCCGACAACCCGTTGCCGATAGTTTTTAGCCATCGGTGTTGCCCTATTTTTTGGTAGTGCATGTTTGCAATTATGCTACAATGATATATGTCACTATCTTAACTATGTATTGCGAACTTATTCTTGTTTAAATCTCTTTACTTAAAATAATTAGAAGTACTTGCAAAAAGAATAGTTAAAATTCAAAAAGTCCTATTTACCTTCCTCTATGATGATTAGACATATATCCAAGCATTGCTTGTAGTGGTTAGTGACAATTTTAGCCCCTCTTTATTAGAGGTTGCGGGCAACCGAATGCCAAAGAAAGTGAGCACCCTGCCTTCCGAATTAGATATAAACGTGACATAGTCTATTCCCACCGAAGTGTCACTTTCGAAAGACTCTTCTGGTTAACGAGTAATTTCGGTATCTCTCGAGGGTTGAGGGAAACACTGTGATTTATCCTTGCCCATTTTGCGGCTTTACGGGGCATCAAATCACAACCCTTTTACATCATGATTGACGGTTTGCATCAAGGGTGGTTTGCAAGTATGAATTTTAGGTGGTTAGTGCCCTGTGCTTATTTATGGCCTTACGAGGATCCACCTAACACATTTGATTTTAAAGAGTGGTTCTCGATACTGTATAATCCCCTAGGACCGCCTGTAAGACTAGTTGTTGTAATGGCAGTTGCCTGTTCTTTTTGCACTTTATGGATATCCCGCATTACAATGCACTAGTGCCCCGCGCTTTTTGTGGCCTTATGGGGATCCACCTAACACATTTGGTTTTCAAGAGTGGTTCTTGATGTTGCACAATCCCCTATGGCTGCCTATAAGACTAGTCATTGTAATGAGCAGTTGCTTGCACTTTTTGCAGCTTTATGGATCTCCCTCGTTACAATGTAATATGCTAACAAGCATCTCGGACTTCAGTCTGGCCGTACCATGTTCCACTTATGATTTCAGAGAAAACTAAAATCAATTATTGCTTTTGCGTTGATACCCACCAGGAAGTATGGATAACCGCTCCCTACTTTGGATACCAATTTTTTTTTAAAAAAAAAAATTTCGGAAAAGATCCCCCCACCTATAGAACATTGTTCCATGGGGTTTTTATTACAATTTTTTAAAGGTTTTTTTTTTCAAGCCATTTATTTTGAAAAGATCTGCTTAATCTCGTGGGGAGGCTTCGTCAAGTGGTTTTTATTTCGGCCTCTTTTTTTTTTTTAATAAGTTCAACTGATCATTTCCACTGGGCATTTCAACGGTCTTGATTGAAGTTGACTTTTATTGAAGCACGTTCTCTGCTCGATATCCAACTGCAAGTGTGCTTGCATTTAACACAACAACCCTACAGCTTGGAGGAGATAATTGTTGAGGGAGCTTGGATTTCTGTGAAGAAAGAGAGAGAATCTTAATAGGATGATCAAAGAGTTTGGTGCAAAGGAAGTAAGACTAACCTGAGTGGTAGACAAAGGTTGTTGTCAAGCCGAGTATTTCGAAGAAGTGCCCATGACTTGATGATGCAACCTGCAAGTTTTTTTTTTTCTTTTTTTAGTAACATGCATGTAAATAAAGAAAGTGATAAAAAATGAAAACTTTTTTTTCGGTGACCAGACATGTCTTGCGAGAATGGTTTATGTTTTGGTGCTTTAGACGATAAGGATTAAACACTTGACTTTTCCATCGTTCATCCCATACGAGTTCTGAGTTGATTCCTGAAGATTTTTGAAAGTATCCCATCGTTCATCCATAGCACTCTTACGAGTTTTTGTTACATCTGACTTTGCTTGTCATTTTTTTCCATGGCACCCTTTCAGGTTTTCACCATGTCCTAAGTGTTTGTTCTTACCCGCCCCTTAGCAGTTGTGCCTTTTTGCCTCTAGTGCCCTTTTAGGTTTTCACTAGGTCCATTGTGTATCCGTTGTTTTTACTCGAGGCACCCTTGCGGCTTTTCACCTTACTCATTTTGCTTAGACACACACACACACTCTCTCTCTCTCTCTCTCTCTATATATATATATATATATATATATAGCCTAAAAACTTTCTCACTGTTGGCCGATGATGATTTTTAGGGCAGCGAGAGGCATTGAAATGCATCCTAAGATCAGGGTTTTTCGTGAAATGGGGTAAGGCTAATGGGAGTTTACCCTTAATTTTCTCTATGAGTCTTCAGTTTTCTCTCTTCTCTTCTTTTTTTTTATTTTTTTTTTTTGTGTGTTTTTGATGCCTTTATTGCTCTCTCTCTCTCTCTCTCTCTCTCTCTCTCTCTCTCTCTCTCTGGTAGTTTGAATCATCATATGTACATGTCCTTTTTTATGTCATTTTTTTTGTTGGAGGGCAAGTGGGTAAAGAATGGTAAGATCCGATCTTAGGAAACCTTCTTTAGTTTACTTGTTATCCATAGTGCATTTTGACGTGATCAACGTTGATCGGCTCAGGAAGATCTTCTCCCTCCATGTTGGTGAGGCGGAGTGCACCTCTAGGGAGCACCTCTCGCACAACGAACGGGCATTCCCAGGTGGATTTGAATTTTCCCCTTGGTTCAAGTAGATGAGGAGGCATAATTTTCTTCATTACTATGTCTCCTATTTTGAATGTTCTTGTACGAACCTGCTTGTTGTAAGCTCGTGCAATCCTTCTTTGGTAAGCTTGGGAATGACATGAAGCTCGCATGCACTTTTTGTCTCTCAAATGCAATTAATCATAGAAAGCTCGTAACCACTCTCCCTCTTCCACTTCACTTTCTAATAGAATACATAACAATGGAATTTTAACTTCAACTAGTAGAAAAACATCCATTCCATATGTTAGTTCATATGGAGTGGCGCACGTTGCACTGTGTATGGATGTTCAATAAGCCCAAAGTGCATATGGGAGCATTTTTTACCATTCATGATATATTTCACCATTTTTTTTAGTATACGAACGAGCATTTTGTTGGCCTCTTCCACCCCTCCATTCATTTGTGGGTGATAAGGGGTTGGATCGATGCCTTTTGACTTTAATTTGCTTGAGCAAGTTGTCCACCTTTTGGTTCACACAGGGCATTTTGTTGTCTGTGATGACGGCATGTGGGATTCTATATCAGCTAATGATGTTGT
This sequence comes from Magnolia changhungtana, assembly GCA_030180095.1. Taxonomy (NCBI): domain Eukaryota; kingdom Viridiplantae; phylum Streptophyta; class Magnoliopsida; order Magnoliales; family Magnoliaceae; genus Magnolia; species Magnolia changhungtana. Next base: position 4,869,019 of record JASAUF010000626.1, on the reverse strand, counting down.
TCTTTAAGAACCACACTATGTGAGAGGTTGTGATGGTGGTAAAAGATGTTGCTTCCACCCACTTGATGAAATAGTTGACTACTACCAGGATATATTCGTGGTCGTTGAATGCCTTGGGGCTAATTTTACCGATGATGTCAATGCCCCACATTGAAAAAGGCCAGGATGTGGTTGGGTTATATAACTCGGAAGTAGGAGGATTTATCCGATTCGCATGTTCTTTGCATTTAAAATACGTCCCGATGTGTTAGCAATAATCAATTTCCATAGTTAGCTAGTAGTATCCTAGTCATAGGATTTTCTTGGCCATCATGTGTCCGTTCATGTGTAGGACGCAGATTCCATCGTGGACCTCAGACATGATATTTGCAGCTTCTGCCTCATCCACGCATCGCAACAAGACCTGGCTGAAGGATTATTTGTATAAGATACCACCATTAATAGTGAACTATGTGGCTAATCATTGGATTGTATGACAGTCTGTTGGCATGGCGCTTTCCAGGTATACATGGTCTTCCAGGTATTTCTTAATATCGGCATACCAAGGGTGCTTATTAGGTGGCGTTTTAGCTTTTTCTATCTACAAGTAGAATGCTGGATCTTCTTGTAATTCGATTATGAGTTCCCATTGTGTTGCTCCCTTGGGAATGTCTATCATAGATGCTAACATGGTCAGGGCATCATCAAATTGGTTCTTGTCACGTGGCATGTATGCGAAAGTGACTTTGTGAAATTCGTCGATGAGATTTTCGAGATACGCATGGTACAAAATCAGCTTCTCGTCCTTCGTTCTCTAGTCATCGTTCGTTTGATTGATGATGAGCTGAGAGTCACCGAAGACCCTTGGCTTTTTCACCCCAAAAATGATTGCTTCTTTTAAGCCTGCAATACATCCCTTGTACTCGGCTACATTGTTCATGCACCCAAAGGTTAGCCTTCTCGAAATAGGGATGGAGGTATCATCTAGGGAGTAGAGGATTGCCCCTATTCCACTTCCTTTAGCGTTAGCTGCACCATCAAAGTATAAGGTCCATTCATCCGCCTCTGGTCCTTCTTCTCCCTCGAGGAATATGATGTCCTCATCGGGGAAGAAGGTCTTTAATGGCTAGTGGTCGGGCAAGGAGTGTGTCGCGAGATGGTCGACCAATGCTTGCCCCTTGATTGCTTTCTGAGTGACATAGGTGATGTCAAACTCAAAAGGCAATCATTGTCATTTTTTTTTTTCCAGTTAGAGTTGGTTTCTTGAACATGTACTTCAATGGATCTATTTGTGTGAGCAAGAAAATTGGATAAATGATCATGTATTAGAATAGTAATTAGGTGGCCCATATGAGGGCGAGGCATGTATTTTCAATCAGTGAGTACCGGGACTTATAATTAGTGAATCGATGATTGAGGTAGTAGATTGCTCGATCCTTTCTTCTTATGTCGTCATGCTAGCTAAGGACACACCTGATGGCGTCTGCAACTACTAAGATATAGAGCAGTAGGGGTTGTCCGGGCACTGATGGTACTAGCACTGGCGGTTCTAGTAGATACCTCTTGATTCTGTCGAAAGCTTCTTGACAATCCTCATTTCATTCCTTTGATGTGTTCTTGCGGAGCAACTTGAATATGGGCTCGCATATAGGTGTAAGCTAGGTAATGAAGCAACTAATATACTGGACTCTGCCTAAGAAGCCCCAAATTTCTTTATCATTTTTTAGAGGTGGCATCTCAAGAATTGCTTTTGTCTTTGATTCATTGACTTGGATGCCATCCTTGTTAACATTGAAACCAAGCAACTTGCCCCTAGTTGCCCTCAAGACACACTTTTGCTGATTGAGGAAGAGCTTGAACTTTTTCAATCGGTCGAAGAGTTTTTCAAGGTCTTTGAAGTGCCCCTCAATGTTTTGGGACTTGACAATCTGTAACATCCCGAATTTTCACGGCCAGAGTTTATTCTCGTGTCCGAGAAGACTGGGTGTTAATAATGTATAAATTGAATGCTTTAAAATCGCACCTTATTATTATTATTATTATTATTATTATTTTCCATTCAGATCACATCCATATACATTTATGAAGGTATTATTCACGAGAATAAAATCGACTGTATTGATTATTTCATTAGAGTTAAAGAATTTAACAAATAATCAAATGCCCTCTCAATGGGAGCTTATTACATTTATTGAGTTCACAACAGAAGTATAAAACTAAATCATAAAATTATCTTCTTATTCTTTCAGCATAATTTTCCATAGGGAGATTGTCCTCTAGGTCTTCAATCTATACGTCACCTGCATTATCTGTATGGTTGGAGAGGGTCGATGCCCTACTCATAGTGATGGTTATCCTTTAAGATTATCAATAATTCAAGAGATTCATAAAAGCAATGTAAAGGTTCTGATACGTCTTGTACTCCACTACTACGAGGGGTATCAACATGCACAAACAACCTACATGAGATGCATGCCTAGTAAAGTGTGTGCGACTCATCATATATAGTGATCATCACAATGTGGAATATAACTTATAGAAAACCCGGATCGCCCTGCATTGTCATACTACGGAGATTCACCAGCATGTCCAACGCTACCGTGGATTTACGTGAACACCTCAAGGTAGCACAACACATGAGTCAGATGAATTACATGACATGATTTGTTCATATAGCGACTATTTGTGACATCCAATCTCGGAAGTGATGTAACTCGCATTGCGAATTACTTATATCAATTTGTGCACCACTATCCAAAAACTCATAGAATTACGTGTCGACCAAGAGGATCTCTACCTAGAGTGCATTACGTCTATGATAAAATATTTGAATCACTAGTTGTAATACCTCTTAACACATCACTTTCACTTATAGAGAACAAAGCCGAATCATGGGAGTTCTACAATATCAAGACACATGCCCAAGCATCAAAGGTAAATAGCATAAGGCTAGTAAAGTAAGAGAGTAGCAATGACTAACTCACAAAAAGAAGAGTTACAATGGTCAACTCATTAAAAGGAGAGTAGCAATGGCTAACTTAACAAATAGAAGAGTGGCAGTGGTCAACTCAACAACAAGAAGAGTGGCAATGGCCAACTCAATAAAGAGAAGAGTAACAAGGGCTAATTCAACAAATTGATAAAGGCAAGGGCAAGACCTGTATCCATCGCTCCACATAAATTCATAAAGATCACTTGTAATTGACATCATATCATAATTTCCAAAAGGATAGATAATTGTTGATGATAAATTAAATAATTGTAGGAAGAAAATCATAGCAACATGAAAACATAGTATGTAATAGGTAAGATAAAGCATAACAACTTAAATTACCATAAGCTTAAAGGATAAAACCCTCACCTCTAATGTCGTTTCTCCCTTGAGAGTGAGTATACACCGTAGGATTGAATTCTAACATGATTTTAAACAATTCGAGTGGTTAGATCACTTCATTAACCGTCTCATACTGTTAAGATCGAAAGTTAGGATTTGGCTTAAGATCTAGGTTTAAGGTCTAGCTTACCAAGGCAACCAATTAGATATAAATTTAGTAGATGAGAGGGTTAACCTGATTAGTAATTAACCTTAGCTTGATCCATCCTACATCTTCAACAGAATTACCTAGTCGAGTCAACTCGGTTCAACTCGATCCTTCTTTCTCTCCAATCTTCTTCTCACTCTTTCTTTTCCTTTCTTCTCTCCCTTCTCTCTTGTTTTCCAACTTAACATCAACCCAACTTGTCAGCGAGTTGAGGCAGTGAGTCGAGACAGAACGGGGCATCACAGCTGCGGCAAGTCTCGGCCTAGTTAACTCAGTTTGACTTAACGTAGTGTAACTCCACCACACGAGCTCTCTCTTTCTTATTTCTTCTCCTCTTTTCTTTCTCTTTCTCTTTCTTTCTTTCTTTTTTTCTTTATTTTTCTCCTTCTCTCTCTCTTGTTGCTACTTGATCGGTTGGAGTTCTCTCTCTCTCTCTCTGTTTTTTCTGTCTCCTGGTTTCTTTTTTTTCTCCCTTTCTCTTTTCTTCTTCTCTTTCTTTCCCTTGTTTGCTTTCTTATGGGATGACAGGTCCCTTTTATAGCCAGTCCGAACCCAGAAGGCCCCTTGCGTAAACCTATTTACGAAGCAAGGAAACCAAATGATTTCCTTACGCAACACTACTTACGTAACCGAAGTTCGGTGCATGGGCGGAAGCCCAATGCTTTTCTTGTGGTCGACGTGGAGGGGATCGGATTCCTCCTTAGAGAGGTTTGAATAGCCAAGATGGAATGACTGATTGCGTAAAAAGGTTTGGTGCGACCGGCCGTTTTCTCGGACGGTGGTTTTTCGGAAAGAAAAATGGATCTATGCCCGCTGTTGTGTGCACGAATGGATGCATGGTCCTCGTGGATCTTGAGGTTTTGGTCGGAATCGTGTGCTAGGCTTGACAGACGGTTTCGATTGTCCAGATTAGTTGGAGTGGTGGCCCACTTGGATCAATCGCAAGCCGTTCTCTTACAACTAGATGTTTCACATTGGAATTTGTTTACACGTGGGAGCTTGGAAGTGGGTGAAAGAATTTAGGGTTTGGTCGTCTTTGGTCTATCTTCAAGTTAGACAGTTTGAATTGGCCATCCGATCGTAGATGGTGGGCCACAACATGTTCTAGCGGATGATGTCTGTTCGCTTTGCAAACAGCGGGAGAAATGCTCCCTCTTTAAATAAATAAAAAAAATTCTGTCAGGTCAAAGATCCGCTAGGGTTTTGTTTGGAGGTGGGGTCCGTGCATGATGGACGGTTTGGATATCCTATGTGATGATCGTGGTGGCCCATAGAGCTCAGATGAGATCTGCATTTAAAGAGGAAGTTTCCTCTTTCGGGCGGGAAGTGTTGGGTCAAACCCAGTTTGACCCGCACTCGGGTTCGGTGTGCTGTGGGTGTACACCCCGCTATGTACACCTGATGTGAGGGTGGGGTCCATGGTGATGTTTTTATAGGGATCCACTCCATCCACGATACTCTATGAGCCCATCTGGGTCATCTGACCGGAGATGAGACAAATCCAAAGCTTAGGTGGGCCATACTTTGGGATTCGTGCATCTAATTGTCATTTTCATGCGATATGGCGGTCCAATAGGTTTCAAATCTGATCTACACCGACCATTTGAACCCCTGGGCCCACGTAAGGCCACGAGTCCAATAATGAGGCTGATTTAACATTCCAGTGGGCCCTACAACTCGGTCTTTGACCTTCACTCACCAATCTACATTGATCCAACAGTTAGATTGCTACCTAACTGCTCTAACATCTCCTTCCCGGTATAGATAAAAATTACTAGCATATTAAGTGATCATATGGCTTGATTGTAATGGTCGAGTGATGGATTTGTACAGTGAGCAGTGTGAGCATGATGATTGGTGGCTCTGATTATTCGAGCCCCATATGTAGGTTCTCGTTAATCCAACGGTCAAGTCAACTTCGGGTCTGACCTTCATGGTTTACAAGGGTTCTTAATCGATCCTAGATGAAATCTAACGGTTGTTTCTAATATCAAATGGTTGGATTATCTTGTTATGTAATGGATGGCATGGCCTGATAAACGATGGATCTGATGAGTTAATATATGGATGAAGATTATTCCCAACGGCCCGATTCGTGTTGGAGAATGGATGTAAGGTTAGGATGGCTAGATTGGTACTGTACGCATGTACATAATAGGTTGAATCCTATGGTAACACTCGAACCTTCAATACTCGTGTATTGAAATGTTCGAGGTGTTACACAATCATATCATCTACATAGACTTCTAGTTCTTTGTTTATCGTGTCGTGGAATAGTGCCGTCATGGCTCGTTGGTATGTTGCTTGGGCATTTTTCAACCCGAATGGCATGACTCGGTAGAACCCGCCAAGGAGTTACCATTTCAAGATGCTCCCATAAAAAGGTTCCCCACGACGTGATGAATGATGTCTTTTCATGGTCTTTTGTGGCCATTTTAATTTGGTTGTAGCCAGAGAAACTATCCATGAAAGAGAAGATTTTGTATCCTACCGTGTTGTTGACCAGAGTATCGATATGGGGTAGTGGGAAGTTGTCCTTTGGACTGGATTTATTGAGGTCACAAAAGTCGATGCACATCCAATCCTTGCCTTCTTTCTTAGGAACAGGAACGATATTGGCAAGCCATTCCAGATAGTTGGATACTACTAGGAAACCGGTATTGTATTGCTTGATTACTTCCTCTCGTATTTTCAGGATCCAATCTGGTCGCATTCTCCTCAACTTTTGTTTGACCAGCTTGATTTCGGGTTTTGGGGGTAGACACTGTACCACAAGATCTTCATCGAGTCCAGGCATGTTTTCGTAAGAGAAGGCAAAGTTTGATAACTGCGGTTTCAAAAATTCGATCATCCTCTTCCTATTGCTCGGAGACAAAGATTTTCCAATGCGTACTTCCTAAGGATTCTCAAAGGTTCCAAGATTGGCCATCTTGAAATTCTCAGGTGCAACGTTGGCTTTTGAATTGAACTTATTGAGGAGATCCTCCAGTTCGGGAGTCAGATCATCATTTCCCTTGTCCTTGACCTCTTCCAAACCCATGAGTTCTATGTCAAAGTCATAGATGTCAATTTTGGCTTCATGCAACTCTTCGAATGAGTCTGACACTTTATTGCATGTGGTTTTTGAAAAGTTTTCTAATTTTTTTTTTATATTTTGAATTTTTTTCATGTTTTTGGTTTTTATAGATTTTCTTCTATTTTTGAGTTTTGTGGATTTTCTATTATTTTTAAGTTTTGAGAAATTTCTATTATTTTTTAGTTTTGAGGGTTTTCTATTATTTTTTGTTTTTGAGGGTTTTCTATTGTTTTTTGTTTTTGAAGGTTTTCTATTATTTTTGGTTTTTGAGGGTTTTTCAGATTTTTTTTTTTAATTTTAACAAACGCAGAGTAAGCAGGTGTTTCGAACCAATAATTATCCTAGTCTTGCTCGGGGTGCAAATGTCTATTTACAAGGATGTTTTTCTTTCAGACCGACACTCTAAGAAGATTGACTAGCTGATTCAAACATCATGGTGGTGGGGAACCAGTTAGAGCGCCCTGTACTCTGTTCACACCCCAAGTATAGGGCTGCGATGTAGTAATAATCTCGGTAAGATCGAGGTCGAAACCACAGGGACTGAACCTTGTACGTATTCTGAAAGTAACTAAAACTAGAACTAGAAGAAGATGTGATCTAAATCAAGGAATTTTAAGAGAATAATAGTGAAGTATTAAACTAAAACTTGTAAAATTCAAAGGTGGGAAACTAGGGTGCCAAGGATCCACTTGTAGAGATCGGGGAGATCTATGCTTGATTTATCATGAACACAACTGGAATCAGAGTCCCATCTTCATGCAGTTGGAAGATAATCCATTAAAATTTGATTTGAACTTCCTTTGATGTAGTTTTCAAGAGATGAGAGGTATAAGAATTAGAGTTGATTCCATCACAAAACCATGCCCATGAGACAAAGCAAACAACAGAATTTAACCAATCCACAACCAATCTAAGAGATATATGAATGTTATGAAGGATTCCATCATCCAACCATGCCCGAGAGACAATGGTGAACAATAGGGCCTTCTAAATTTACAATCTCATAATGAAAAGAACATACTCAAACCTATTGCTGATCTACTGTAATTTGGGTGACAATAAACCATTAAAAACTGCAAGTACATCTTATAATCAAACTAAATCAAAGGGAGTTCAACCAACAAGAATGATCAAAGTATAGAAAACAACCCATCCCGCTACAAGCTTCACCTCTTAGCCCTAGCTAAGAGGTTTAGCCGCTCATAAACATACTTAGGCTAAAAATCTCTTAAAAAATCATAAACAGGAAATAAGAAAAGGAAGAAGAAAAACTCGTTTTGCTGCCCACGTCCCAGGATCTCTCTCTCGCTCTCTCTTTCTCTCTTGCTCGTTCATAGCTCCAAGGATGATCTGATGATGGCTTCCTCTCTCTCTCGTCTCCTTTTATTAACAGAGGAAGGAGGTCGGCTAGAGTTGGATGAACCGACCTCTTTTCGTAGTCCAAATCACACAAGAACTGGATTGCTATTCCTGCGTAAGAGAACACGGAAACAGCTTGCGTGTGGTGGCTATTATGAGACCCAATGATCAGGTCTTCCTGATCCGACGTCTTGGGCTGAATCAGGACTCATGTCCCATGATTTTGGACCGTCCGAATCAACTCCTAGATGTCGGGTTTTGATGTGCAACGTACCAGATTTCTCAGATGTTTGCAGAACGGAACCTGCATAAGCTTCTTGCGCTAATGATTGGTGGGGCCCAAGATCAGAACTGGCCAGGAAATCCCCTCCATCCATTGAACTTGCCATGAAATCTTGGCCCAAAAGCTGAAATTCCAGGAGAGGTTTTACGGTGGATGCAAAGATCCACTATTTTCCTTTAGCTGCACACGTCTTGTGTTCCCTCCACCTGTGTACGCACACGTGTAAAGAACGGTGTGGAGTCTTCATGGTCCTAGTCAGGTCATCATTCCGAACCAGTTGGATGGTTCAGATCATCACGGGGATCCCTGATGATGGCCCACCGAGGAGAATCGCAAGACTTTGTTCCTATTTTCGTAGGAGCGATTTTTGAATTCGAGCCAGATTTGAAAAGAGGTAGGGTTAGCACACGCTGACCGACTTGGTGGATTCAGTGCACAGCGGCTGCGCTTATGCACCATACACTTGCCTGCCAGTGGGACCCACAGTGATGTTTTTTAGGAAATCCACACCGTCCATATTCCCACCTCATTTAAGGTGTTAAGACTAAAATTGAAGCATATCCAGATACCAGGTGGGCCCTAGATCGATGATTCATGGGCTGATCTGACTGTTGGACCACTTCCACAGGGATCCAAGGGCTGAAATTCGACGTGTATGGTTAATTTAAGGTCCTCAGCCTATATATAAAATTTCAAGCCAAACAGATGGTGGGAACCCTGTGATCTTGCATTCTGAACGACTGTCAGGCCATTTTAACTTCAATCACGTGATTTTCTCGGAGCTTTGGCGTATAAATTCTTCGATCTTGGTCCTCTGGGGTCCGTCCCTTGCCTTGATGATTTCTGAGCATTAAATTTATGCTTTTAGTACCCTTTTCAGTTCAGGCTCCTAAATTCACCTTGCAGCACAAACATGATTAAAATAGAGCGTTAAGCATTATCATGTTCGTAAAATCAAGTAATAACTGGGGTCTAATATGCAATATTTGACCCTCAACACAATCCCCAACTAGCATTTTGCTAGTCCCGAGCAAAGTATGTGAAAAATAAGTTGAGAATTACAGGATAAATTTTTATAAACTCGAGTGATTTTTGAAAAACAATCTAATTAATAGATTCTAAGATGCATTAATGTTGAGCATGACTTTCTCCTAGACTCAAGCACATGGTAAACTTCATAGTGAAGTTCAAAGTATTAATCCATCGATTAGAAAAATTCTAAACATTAAGTTCCATGAGTGTATGGTGAAACTTAAACTTATTACAATCAAAGTCTCAATCTTTATTTTCATGATAACATTGATAATCACAAGAGCATTTAGGATAACCATAACCAAAACTAAAACTTGCCTTACAGTTCAACTTTTTATTCTTCCAGCTTTTGATTTTTCCATTGATGGCTTTCATGCTATGTCAACCTTTTAAAGGTAAAGCCAAGGAGGGGAATCGAACCCTCACCTATAGGGAGCAAACCTATGGTGAAGACCATTCGCCCAACCCTTTCTAAAGACAATTGTTTTTTAGATAGGTATTATTTTTTTTCTTTGAACATGATGGACAAATTCCTTAGGTTGGCTCCTTCCATGTCTAGTGACTACCAGGTTAGCAATTCAATATCGAACTGAAGCCTTAATGTGTAAGCTACGTGTGACATGTGAAATCATGACTTAATCAATGTTTAAAACTTCTAATCGTGGATTAGTAATTCGAACTTAACTATGAAATCTAACAGATAACTAAATCCTTGAGTTGTAAATTACCAACATTAAGTATCTTAAAATTTTCAATCAAGAATGGCCTTCAAAATCACTTTGAATTCACAAGAATGTCCAGAAAAAATTTAGAAATTTTCACAATTTTCGCTCAAGACCAAGAAAATACTGATTAGGTAACCTAATCTCCCATCTCAAACCTAAAATCTATATTGTCCTCAATATAAAAGATATAAGCATGCAATGCACGAGAGACAACAAAAGTAAAGGAGAAGTGATGGAAAGATAGTACTTGATGACGGAGTTAAGCAACTGTTTCTCAAATAGATTTCAGCGTGAAGGCGGCTCGGCATGAGAGGTAAGCTAACAAAAGAAAATTATCCAAAAACAAATGGAAAGCAAATTATCCTAATGGCATAAAGCCGACTAACCTAGAACGACAAAAAGCAAACCACCCTAGTCCTATGAAAGCAATAAACCTACCTATACCTCCATTAGACTAGGAGATCAATCCTGGTAAACAGGATCATTCAGAGGCATGGACATGTCCTTTGAATCAAATTTCTCAACTAATGGCTTTAATCGATGTCCATTTACTTTAAAATCATTGTCATTATCTGGATTCCGAATCTTGATAGCCCCATAAGGATAAACATTGATAACAGTGAAAGGGCCAGTCCAACGAGATCGGAGTTTACCCGGAAAGAGATGTAACCGAGAATCATACAAAAAGACTTTCTGACCTGGTGTGAATGATTTTCGTAGAATGCGTTGGTCATGAAGCGCCTTCATCCTGTCCTTGTAAATTCTCGAGTTCTCGTATGCATCGTTCCAGATTTCTTCAATTTCATTCAACTAAAGTTTGTGCAGCGAGCCAACGTTGTCCAAATTGAAATTCAGATTTTTGATTGCCCAGTAGGCTCTATGTTCCAACTCCACAGGCAAGTGGCAAGCTTTCCCATAGACAAGTCTAAAGGGAGACATTCCAATAGGGGTTTTAAATGCAGTACGGTAAGCCTATAAAACATCGGTCTATTGGATTGACCAATCCTTATGGTTAAGGTTAACCGTATAACATCTCGAATTTTCACGGCTAGAGTATGAACTCGTGCCCGAGGAAACAGGGTGTTAATAATGTACAACTGGATGCTCTGAAATCGCACACTTTTTTCTTCATTTGTTTACATCCGGATACATTCATGAGGTAACATTCACAAGAATTAAATCAACTGTATTGATTATATATTATCAGAGTAAAAGGAATAATCAAGGCCATCCCAATGAAAACTTATTACATTAATCGAGTTCGCAGCGGAAGTATAAATCTAATTAAATAATCTAGCTTCGAATTCTTTCAGCGTAGTCTTCTACAGGAAGTGGGCCCTCTAAGTCTTTAAACTTGTACATCACCTGTATAATCTGTACAGTTGGGAGAGGGTCAATGCCTTACTCATAGTGAAAGTTATCCTTTAAGATTAACAATAATTCAAAAGATTCATAACAAGTAAAGTCAGGGTCTACTACGTCCCGTGCTCCACTAACACGATGGTATCAGCATGTGCAAACAACCTACATGAGATGCATGCCTAACAAAGTGTGTGGGGCTCATCATACGTAGTGATCATCACAGTGTGGAATACAATTTATAGATAACCGGCTCGACCCGCACTCTCACTATAAGGATATTCGCCGGCATGGCCAACGCTACCATGGATTTACGAGAACTCCTCATAGCGCACCACACATGGGCTAGGTAATTTGCGTGACACGATTTGTTCATGGAGCGACTATTTGCGACATCCAATCCCGGGGTGATGTGACGCTGTTGTGACTTACACACATCGATTTGTGCATCACTACTTGAAGGCTCAAGGACTTACTTGCCCCAAGAGGGTCTCTACCCAGAGCACATTACGTCCATAATAGAATATTTGAATTACTAGTTGTGATACATCTTTCACATCACTTGCACTTATAAAGATAAATTGAATCTTAAACATATAACTGAATCTGAATTATGAAGGATATAAACTGAATTATGGAGGTCCTGGAATAGCAAGACATATGCCCAAGCCGTAAAGATAGACGGCACAAGGCCAACAAAATAAAGAGAAGAGTGACAATATCAACTCAACAAAAGTGGCAATGGCCAACATAATAAGAAAAGGGTGACAATGGTCAACTCAATAATAAGGGAGTGGCAAAGGTCAACTCAATATAGAGACGAGTGGCAGGGCCAACTCAAATAAAGAGATGAGGCAGGGGTAAGGCTTGTATCCATGACCTCACATAAATTCAGAGAAATTCACTTGTATTTGACATCATGTCATAATCCTAAAAGGGCCAATAGTTGTAATGATATTAACTAAATCAATTGATAGGATAATTTCCAGAAAAATATGTAATCATGAAAGGCATGATATTCCATAACATCAAAGGCATGAAAAGGCCAGATAAATAACAAGAATCCAGTTAGAAGGTGGGATAATCCTCATCCTCAAAGGTAGGAAAGAGGCAAGAGCAAGTAAAGGCATGAAAGGCAAATTCATATACATGAAAGCATGAATAGATAGAATATAAAGATCAAATTGAATTAAGGTAAGCCTAAAGGATAAAACCCTCACCTTTCGAGTAGGATTACGCTCTTTAATACTGAATATGTGTTGTAACACCCAATTCTAGCAATATAAACATGGTTCATATGATTAGTCTTCCAAATCATGGGGATTGTATGGTTGTTCAACACCTTGCCTATGACGTAACTTAGAGTAGTTCCATTCTAATTTGAGAATTTATATTCGAATAGTCTTGTCTACTCAGTCCAGCAACCATCCCTATTCCGACAATTTACCAGCTTTAGCTTGTCTCTACGCCGAGTCGACTCAGTGTGACGTGCTAACTGATCAATCCAAACCGACATAAAATCTGACGTATGATCTAAACTAAAGAGGAGGTCCGCAGGAGAAGGATGGCTGAGGTCTCTACCACCAGACTCAACTCGCCCTTGGACTCAGTGATTTCGCTGAGTCGACCCGTAGCCCCCCTCTCTCTCTCTCTCTCTCTCTCTCTCTCTCTCTCTCTCTCTCTCTCTCTCCCTCTCTCTCTCGTTCTTCCTTTCTTTCGATCTCTCTCTTTCTTCTCTTCTTTTCACGCCTCCTCTAGCCGATGGACAGCACGCCCTTTTATAGGGTGGGGTGCTTGTTCCAGATTCTTCCGGCTAGACCTTTCGCAGGTCGCTTCTTTACGCAACTCTGTTCTTGCGCCGCGAACAGACCTGCCTTTGATCCGTGTTTGGCGTGGATGGCCTTCCATTCCGACCGATCTGACTTCATGGGGACGGTCGAAACTCCCTTTCCCAACATCTGGGAGGTCTGGATCATCTTCTTGATTCCAGATTCGTTCCTGCTTCTTGTCGGTTCGTCCGGGATGCTCGGACGCAAGTTCTTGTGCGTTAGGAAGGCTACGGTGGTGTCTGTGGGGCCCGTATCCCCTTGCGTTTGAGAAATCCCTGCCTTCCATCAGCTGCGTAATGGGGCTTTAGTCTGCGATCGCACACTTCGATCTTCATTTAGCGTGGCCCACCTGATGAACTGTGCGGAAATTGCTCCATCGTCCAGCAAGATGGAGGGTGATTCTTGCCGTGTTTCTGACCAAGATCACTAAGATGCTGGTCGGATTCATCCTATGCTCGAATGGACGGTCCCGATCGGCCGTTTGATTAGCGTGGGTGGCCCATCAGAACCGTCCGTGGTTCCCTCGTCCGGATTCCCGCAGCGGACGCCCTCTGAAGCGGGGACTCACTCTCTCTCTTCGCGTGAACACGGTCTAACGTGCTTTGACCGGTTCTCCTATTTGCTGTACAGTGCGGGTGCGTGTGTGTTGTGCACACGCACCTTGCATGTGGGGTCCATGGTGGTGTTCCGAAGGAATCCACGCCATCTAATCATTCTTCCATCTACTTTAAGGGCTGAGCTTAAGTTTGAGTTGCATCCAAGGATCGGGTGGCTCTTGTTTTGATTGAACATCTGTTTTAACACCAAACCATGCTGATTTGATGGCTGATCTTCGTTATGTACGGTTCATTCATGATGTTTAGTCCTGATTTCGAGTTTCATGCCAAGAGGATTGTGGGAATCATGTGATCTTGAATACAAGGTTAAATTTATTGACGTTTTCATAATTATTGTGAATATAAGAGTTTTGTGAAATCTAACGACTCCACATGGTTCTAGGCATGTTTCTAAGAAATTCTTATAAAAGAATGTACATTTAAATCATTACGGACAGGGAGTTATTCGTCATGTCATTTAGGGAAAAGTATTTACGTCAAACCACGTGATGGGTGGTCTTGCCTTGAAATCAACGGTCAGATTTGTGTCAGGGCAAGGGTGTAAGGCTAGAATAGTTGGATTAGTATCGTACACATGTACATATAAGTTAATTTCTAGGTAACGCTCGAGAACTTTCAATACTCGGGTATTGAAATGTTCGGGGCATTACAAACCGTCTTTTCCAAGATGTGTTTGATCTCCCTATTGGAAATCTCAACTTGCCCACTTGTCTGTGGGTGGTATGGGGTGCTCACCTTATGGAAAAATACCATATTTCTTTATTAAACTCTTAAATGGTCTATTACAAAAATGTGAGCCCCCATCACTAATGATGACTCGAGGTGTTCCGAACCGGGAAATGATGTTCTCTTTTAAGAATTTAATGATCGTGCGATAGTCATTGTTCCGGTAAGGAATCGCTTCAACCCATTTAGTGACATAGTCTACAGCGAGTAAAATGTATAAATTTTTAAAAGATTGGGGGAATGGTCCCATGAAATCGATGCCCCAGCAATCAAATGCCTCTATGATAAGAATGGGGTTCAAGGGCATCATATTTCGACGGGACAATGCTCCCAACTTCTGACAATGCTCACAAGCCTTGCAAAACTCATGAGTGTCCCTGAACATATTGGTCTAGTAAAAGCCACACTGCAGAATCTTGGTCGTGGTCTTTTTAGCAGAAAAGTGACCACCACAGGCCTGTGAGTGACAGAAGGAGATGACACTCTGATGTTCATCGTCTGGTACACATCTCCTTAAGATTTAGTCTAGGCAATATTTAAACAAATATAGATCGTCCTAGAAGAAGTTGCGCACCTCGGTGAAAATTTTCTTCTTATCTTGCATAGTCCAATGTGTCGGTATGAAACTTGTAGCAAGATAATTAGCAATATCAGTGAACCGAGGTGAATGGGAGACTTTGAACAATTGTTCATCAGGGAACATGTCATTAATATGTGCCATCTCAAAGGAATCAGAGGAATTAAGGCAGGAAAGATGGTCAACCGCTACGTTCTTATAACGCCTCGACTTTTCAGGACTCGATTATACGACCTATTTTCCAAAAACTCGAGTGTTAACTTATAAAGAGAAAAATCCCATATATAATTTTTTGATAGCTTTAGAGTAAGTAGATGAGCATAGAATGAACAAGTCAGCATAAAGGAAAATTTATATTTTATTTAGAAGGTACAAGAGGTTGCCCATAATGACTTATACAAACCAATGTCTTTACATTAACAATTATAAGATTTACATGCATAAGAAATATAAAAGAAATATATACGAAAGCCGCAGGGTCGCGCAGCTTCCTTGACAAGTACAACCATGCATCCTTGACTATCATAACGGCTCCTCGTCAGTCTAAACCTACATATCACTTAAGCCACTTGTACTACATGTACATTTGTATACTTGATGGATGAGTGGCCAACTCAGTGTGAATTCCCCTCAAGATTACACACCGCCGCATTAGGTAAGCATAGTTATAAAACAAAGTACACAAAACAATACATGATGCAGGTCTTATTAGATGCATGGATGCGTGAATGCAGTTATCGCCCCGGGGATGCACATTCGTGCAGAAGTTGTGCTTGTCACCCATGCAATCATCGACCTACGAAAAATATCCAGTCGGACAGAGGCTAGTCATCAGTGAAAGCATACTAAGTGCGGCGTAATGACCGCCTTACCTACATCACGTACAATAACAATAGATACTGGTGTGTGCTATGTATGCATGATTAGCCAACCTGTTATTAGTCCAATTACAACCAGCCAATCTAAATAAGTTCAAAGGTCACTATGAGGGCTTATCACCAGCGTAGACCGACAACTCGGGCATAGGTCCCATACCACCATCCCCAGCTCATGAGACTACCATCTTGGGATGTTTAATTGAAAGCTGTCGACTAGTGGCCAATCATATTACAACATATGGGGCTTACTATCGCATGGTTGCATAATACAAAACATCGAACCCATAAAGAAAAAATACCAGAACAAGCCACATAGGGCAATTATTAAAATAGGCCATATAGAGCGAGTATCAAAATCGTGCGATAAAAGACCATCCTTGAAAACCACTTAGACACAACAACACTGGATGGTAGGCCCACATCAATGATCCATCTAGACCTCCACTCAATAACCACTAGATCGAAGGTCCACTGCAATCACCATCAATTGAGTTACATCCCAAGTATGGGTGTACATTCATAAGTGGGGATTTCCCACTAATGTACCAGTTTAAATCCCAAAAGCAATCCACAAGTAATCCAATAGCATGAATTAAATATACAGGATAAACATTAAGCATGTGATATAGCAATTCAATTCCAACAATTAACACATGTGGTTATAGAATGAAGATATCAATTATAAATTAAAATAAAACCATAACTTAAGCTAATGGGAAGATGGAAAGCTCAAGGGGAAGAATCATCACCTTGCTTGTTGACTCGCCTTCTAATGTTATTAGGAAGTGCCCACGCCCTTAGACTTGGGTCCTATCATAAGTTATGAGATTATACCATTAGATCTAACTTGACTTCACCATTTATGTTCAAAGTATTGTCCTAGGATTTAGATTACTTAGGGTTTTGATGCAAAACTAGGGTTTACGTCCTAGGGTTTAGCCCTAGACTTAGATTCTAGGTTTTGGTTATGGAATTTGAACTTTGTTTTGTGTGGTTATTAATGGTATTAATAAAATAAATGAATAAAATCAATCAAATAAATTGGTTATTAATTTTAGGAATATTAAATATGGCTACTATTATATGAGATTACCTAACAACCCACTGCGGATAATAGTACTAATAATTCTAAAACAATTGTTAGTATTAACAATATACCTAATATTAGCTAACGTGACACTAATAATCATTTTAATGAAAAATAAATAGTACGTTCTAGCGTTAATAATAATATTTCAAGAATGACAAGGTAAAGTATTAATATTTTAATAATGAAAATTTTTATATGTATTAACTAATACCCATATGGATAATTTACTAATGGTTTAGATTACTTAGACTTTGAGTTTCATCCATCATTTTATTTTTAGGCTTTGGGTTTTGGGGTTAGAAATCTAATTCATATAAATAAATTTATGATAATATTAGAAATGAAATAATGATAAGTAATAATCGTTAGTTAGTACTATCAACTCTAATCTTATAATAATTAATGTACTAATGACAACATAATGCTAATTGTTAACATCAAGTATTCATAATAACTAATACTTAGCAAAATTAACCTACTAATGGTTAACCACAACTAGGTGGGCTTGGAATTTGAGAATTCCTATCCCATAGATCTCTAGGTGAAGCCCAACCACACTTTCTTAAATCTAATGTCAAAAGAAAACATTTCAAGTAGCTTTACAAGCTTCACGAACACGTGTAACTTAAAGGCTTTGTGAACATGTCTGCAACTTGTTCCAAGCTTTCTCCCAAGCACAAGATTGACGACTTCTTTCTCTACCAAATCAATTATTTGAGATAAAATCACAAACCTTGAGAGTAATAGACTCCTAAAAAAAAAAAAAAAAAACCTACCATGATGTTTTGTAGGTAATAAGTCTAAAGACACATGTACGACGAACTGTATGAAAGACCATAACACCCAGCCTTCAATTGGGTGAGTGACCAGGCCCACAAATTGCTGCCTTTACAAGGCCCAACGGGCAGCTGGGTTGGACCTGTCCTGGCCCATCGCTGAATAGGATGTGGCCCAGCAGCAACGCCATCACTGGCTGGGCCGTTCTTTGGCTTAGCATCTACTGGTAGAGGCCAGCTGGGCTGGTTTGTTTTAGCCCAACATCAATTTGGCCCAAACCCAAGGCTACTCCATAGGCCAAACTATTCAAGCAGTGGGGCTGAGTTGGGCCTGATTTTTGCCTAGATCAAGTGGCTGATTTCAGCCCAACTTCGAGGCTGACTTCGGCCCAGTTCTAGGCTGATTTCGGCCCGAAACACGGATTGATTTCAGCCCACAACACGCACCAGCTGAGGGCTGGTTCCTCGGCCCAGTTGAGGCCCTCTTCAGTCCATTCACATTGCCGGTCTGGGAGCCATTCTTGGCCCGACTGAGCAACGTCCTCAGTCCAGATTGCTGGCCAGCTGAAGGTCTGTTTTAGCTCAGTCCACAGCCTGGAGGACAGTAGTGGTCCCAGCCATGAAGGCCATGATTGGAAGAAAATGGAAAAGTTAGGGGGCAGGGCGTTACCTGGGCTGCCCACAACGGAAAGGTCATGGCCTGGAGTCTCCTGCTTCCGTTTCCTTTCTCCATTTTTCTTCTTCTTCTTCTCCTTTATTTCCTTTTCCTTCTTTCGTTTCTTTTCTTCTGCTGTCTTTCTTTTCAAAACGGAGTATCTAAACACGGCCAGCAACTGCTGGACTCGTAGTAATGGCCGACACACATGTCAGCAGGAATGAACGATTCCTTCTCCTCACCAATCTCTCTTCCCTACTCTCTCTCTGGCTCAATCCGAGTTGGTCTAGCCAATGTGACTCGGATGGGTCTGCTTGGTGCGGCAACACAGCCCGCTTAATCGCACTCCCCTGTTTTCTCTCTCCTTGTTTTTCTTCAAACAGCTACCGGAGGGTGGTTTCGGTTACTGGTTTTTCTACCAAACCTTAATCCACGTGGACATCACTGGATGGTTGAAATTTCACCTAATGGATGGCTGAGGTTGAGAGAAGGGAGCTCACGTAGATCGTTCTCCTGGCAGACAGAAATGGAAACGGGAATTTTTTCATTTTTGAAAATGCCGCACGCGGCTATATTTGGGCCCAGTTTATGCACGTGTGCATGTGCACGAGCACGTATGGACGACGTGGATTAAGTCAGACGGAACTGCTTTATCAGATGAACGGTTTGGATCTGCACAAAGTGGCCCACCTTGGTCACACTAGTTTGATCATTTTGGGGCAGCTGGAAGCACAACTTCGTTTGTACGCCAGCCCATTTCAGCTGGAACCGTGCACATCCTCGTAGGCTTCAGCGCAGAAAAAGTATTAGGTTTTGGTAAGGCCCACGCCCTGAATACGATGGACGGTTCATATTGTTTTGATGATTCTCATGGTGGGCCATAATGCAATCAAAATGGACGTCCTCCATTTAAATTCTTACTGGTGGGAGAAAAGCGGAAGAGGCTTTTGCCTCTTTAAGCTAGGCACGGGTCAGACCCGATTTGACCACCCCTACCGTTCGGTACACGGCGAGGGCTCCTACACTGTGTACACACGCAACCCAAAGTGAGGTCCATGATTGGATTTGACGAAATCCACACCGGCCATTCTCTGTAAGGGGCCCTAATCAAGGCCCGTGACCACGTATTTGGCAGATCCCAAAGCTTAGGTGGGCCCTATGACTTGATTTGTGTGATAAGGTGATACTTTCTAACAACCTAGTGGCTACAAATTTTCTGATCTTAATCCATACTTATCCAAAAGGTCCTAGGGTCCAGAGGCTACCCATTTAGCGATGAGTTGTGGGATTTAAGTCCCACGTAGTAAGGTCTTATGATTTTTGCTAGTGTGTCATTCATAGCTTGATTTTGAAGTTAATGGATAATGTATTTGGTGATTCAAACCCCACAAATGATGCTTGTCTTAGGCCCACGTTGTCCAGGATGTTCTATGGGTTCAAATGGAAGATTTTGCCAAAGATGAGGTGGGCCATGCTTCCTAAACATGAGGGTGTCTTACGATCTATGAAGTTCTGTTGGTTAGATGGATTCTAAACTTGATCGTTGGTGATTTGTAGGGTTCCCAGCCCAATTTAGGTGAGAATCATCCATAAATGTAGTGATCAATGGCATAATTGTAATGGTTAAGTGTTGTATTGTCTGATGGAGTTTCAAGAACCAGATGAGTGATGCATCTGTTAATCCAGGTCTCTAGATTGGACATTCAGGTTTCACATGGATTTCTAGTTAGTTTTATAGGGAACTTAATGACGGCTTAAGTGTTGATTAGTCAGCTCGTATGTTTTAGGCGTGGTTTAATCGTCGGGTCATTAAAAATACGATGAACGATGGATCTTATGATCCAGAGCTTAATGTTGATAATGAATGTTTTGGTCTGCTTATCGAAGATGTTATAAATTTGTCGCGTGGTGTGATGGTCCATCTTGAAAGATGATGGATGAATGGCTTGATCTATGGGTGCAAGTTAACCTTGATGGTTGAGTTCAGGTAACAGTCTGTGAATGTTTACTTAAATCAGGCTTGCGTTTATACTGAAATTAGGTTCTTATGGTAACACCCGAGTACTGAAAAGTACGAGGT
The DNA here is from genome assembly GCA_030180095.1 of Magnolia changhungtana. Taxonomy (NCBI): domain Eukaryota; kingdom Viridiplantae; phylum Streptophyta; class Magnoliopsida; order Magnoliales; family Magnoliaceae; genus Magnolia; species Magnolia changhungtana. The sequence continues at coordinate 4,848,436 of JASAUF010000626.1, read as the reverse complement.
GTTATAGTTCTCTACTCCTTTGTTATCTTTAATTTTTAAATTGAATTCTTGTGTAGAAGGATCCATCTTATCAGGCGGGGCTTAGCATCATTCCTAGCAAGAAGATACTTGAGCGCCGCATGATCTGTGTAAATGATTATCTTGGATCCGATCAAGTAGGACCTAAATTTATCCAAAGCGAACACTATGGCTAAGAGTTCATTTTTCGTAGTTGAAGAGTTTACTTGGGCAAGATTTAGAGTCTTACTTGCGTAATGAATAACATAGGGCTTCTTTTCTTTTCTTTGGCCTAAAATCGCCCCAAGTACATAATCAGATGCGACACACATAAGTTCAAAAGGAAGACTCCAGTCGGGTGGCTTTATAGTAGGTGTAGTAGTTAACATGCCCTTAAACTTAGTGAAAGCTTCCTGGCATGGCTTAGTCCACTCGTATGGTGCATCCTTTTGAAGTAGATTACATAGAGGACAAGAGATGAGACTAAAGTCCTTTATAAATCGTCTGTAAAACCCGACATGTCCTAAGAAGGATTGCACGCTTCGTATGTTCTTGGGTGGAGGTAGGTTAGAGATAAGATCGATTTTAGCCTTATCTCTGTCGATTCCTTTGGATGAGATGATATGTCCAAGGACAATTTCCTTATGAACCATGAAATGACACTTCTCCTAATTAAGTACCAAGTTCTTTTCTTCACATCTTTTCAGCACACATTTAAGACTCTACAAACAATCGCTGAAAGATGGACCGAAGATAGAGAAATCGTCCATGAAGACCTCTAGATATTGCCCCACCATGTCAGAAAAGATACTCATCATACATCACTGAAAGGTCGCAGGGGCATTACATAGTCCGAATAGCATCCTTCGGTAAGTAAAGGTGCCATAGGGACATGTAAATGTAGTATTTTCCTGATCTTCAGGGGATATCTCTATCTGATTATAGCTTGAATACCCGTCAAGGAAACAATAATAGGAATGACCAGCTAGCCTTTCCAAGATCTGATCAATGAAGGGCAAAGGAAAGTGGTCCTTCCTCGTGATGGTATTCAACTTCCTGTAGTCAATGCACATTCTTCAACCAGTAGTAACTCTAGTTGGCACGAGTTCATTATTGGCATTGGCTACGATGGTGTTCTGAATTTCTTAGGAATCACCTGAGTTGGACTCACCCATTGACTATCGGATATAGAATATATGATACCCACATCCAATAGTTTAAGACCTCGGCTTTAACCACTTCCTTCATGTTTGGATTTAGTCTACGTTGTGATTTTCGAGAGATCTTCGCATCATCCTCAAGATAAATGCGGTGAGTACAAATCGAGGGGTCGATTCTCTTGAGATCCGTGATCGTCCATCCAAGGGCACCCTTATGCTCAATGAGAGTAGATATGACCATTCTCTCTGTTCTTTCTCTAGGTGGGCAGAAATCACCACCGAGTATGTCTCATCTTAACCTAAATAAACATATTTCAAATCAGAGGGCAAAGGTTTTAGGTCAAACTTCGGTGCCTTGAGGTTAGACAGTAGAGACACTTCTTCAGTTTGCAGCAATTCTTCAAATTGTGGCCTCCACTGGTTAACTTCAAGTACCAACGCAGTATCAAGCATGGCACTCATCCCCCTAATTATGTTATCATCAAAATCATGGGAGTGGGCCAGACATGTCTCTAGAGGATCAGAAGATAAGGTCAGAGGCGTTTTATCTTCCATGAAAGAGTCAATCATGTAAATGTCGTGGAAATCGTCATCATCCTCTAACCGTCTGCCTATGTTGAAAAAGATGTTTAACTCCAATATCATATTCCCGAAAGACATACTCATGCCACCATTCCTTCAATTGATAATTGCGTTTGAAGTGGCAAGGAATGGGAGACCAACAGTGACGGGAATTTGAGTGCTCATGTTGCTGATAGGTTCAGTATCTAGGATGATAAAATCTACAGGGTAGTAGAATCTGTCAACCTGGAACAACACATCCTTAATTATCTCTCTTGGTACACGAACAGAGCGATCAGCAAGTTATAGTGTGGTTAGGGTGAGTTTTAATTCACCCAAACCTAACTGTTTGTATACCAAGTAGGGAATCAGATTGACGCTCGCTCCTAAGTCAAGAAATGCGTGCTTAATTTGATAGTTCCCGATTATACATGATATGGTTGAGCTACCGGGATCTTTGAATTTTTACAGCACATCTTGCTTTTGGATGACACTCACTTTCTCAGTCGGGAAGATTTTCTTTTGAATATTTTACCGTCTTTTGGTCGTACATAAGTCTTTCAGGAATTTGGCATATGAAGGTATTTATTTCACGACATCAAGTAGAGGAATGTTGACCTTCACTTGTTTCAACACCTCTATAATGTCCTGAGAGTTAGAGAGGTTTTGGTGCAACCAACCATTGGAGAAATGGAGCAACCGGCTTCCCTTGAGGTTTCGGTTCTAATTCTTGTGGAACATGGGTAGATCCATCATCTTTGTCCACTTCCAGGTCCTTAGGTTTTTCAGCCCTAACCGGAATAGTTTTGTCAATGATCTTCCCACTCCTAAGAGTGGTGATAGATTTAGCTTGCTCCATTTGATTTGAAGAGCTTGGGTCACTAACTTCATATTGCAGTTTTTGGATTGGGAAGAGGTTGAGCTGGGAGGCTCCCCTTATTCCCAATCGTATTTTCAGCCTTAAGTCCTTGTATCACTTTTGTAAGGTCTTGAAAGACTTGTAGCATACCCTAATTGAAAAGCTTTTGGTTTTAAAAATGTTTTAGAACCGAGTCCTCTTAAGGTTTCTCTTGTTGTGGAATTTGATTGAAGAAACCTTGAGGGGTAGCAGTTTGTCCATTCCTCCAACTGAAGTTTGGATGATTTCTCCAACTGGGATTGTATGTATTGGAGGTAGGTCCATTAAAAGGTCTTTGGTAATTGTTCACGGTATTGGATACCTCATTTAGCAACCCTCGAAAGGCAGGTATTGTTGGACAATTTTCAGTTGGTGAATGTTGCCATCACAAATACCGCAAACAGTTTTATTAACCTTATCATTCTTTAATTTCATGGCCTCAAATTTCCTTATGAGATTAGTCACTTTAGAATTGATATCATCATCCTCTTTCAGGAGATATATTCCACCCCTCTCCTTAGATTGAGTCGGCCTATACATGGTGCTTGATTTTAGGTATGTGTCCCATGATTGTGCGTTTTCAGCAAGTCCATCCAAGTACATATCATTGACATTTTTATTCATGAATTCCCCATTGCACATCATCTCAACCAATTGGTGCATGGAAGATGTCAGTCCATCATAGAAAAAGTGTGTAATGCGCCACATTTCAAAACCGTGTTATGAGCATGAACTGACAAGATCCTTGAACCTTTCCCAACATTGGAAGAATGTTTCATCCTTCTTTTGGACAAAGTTCATGATTAATTTTCGAAGGGTGTTCGTTTTATAATGTGAAAAAAAATTCTTTATGAACTCCCTTTGTATATCATTCCATGTGCTAATAGATCTAGGACATAGTGAATGCAACCACGTCTTAGCTTTCTTTTTCAAAGAAAAGGGAAAGAGTTTCAGCCTGACCGTGTCTTCAGATATGTTTGGAAAATATAAAGTGGCTATGATCTTATCAAACTCTTTTAGGTGTAAATATGGATTTTCTGACTCAAGCCCATGAAATTTATGGAGTTAGATCACCCCTGGCTTGATATCCATGTGTCCCATATTCTCAGGAAAAACCATGCATGAGGGCGTGCTCACCCCCGCCGATTGTAAATAATCTCGTAAAGTATGAGGCGGGGGTGCTTGATGCTTCTCATCCTGGACTTCCCCAACCCTAGGTGGAGGTAGTGCGTCAGGTTGATTTGCGGCCATAACCTCAATTAACTCAGGGGATCTCGAGAGGTGTCTAGTCCTGCTATGGATAGTTAACCCCTCAACCAATCCTTTTTTAGTCAAGAGGCGTCGAGTGTTATCACGGACCCACTTGGGCATGTAACACTCGCAGCCCTCAATTCAGATTCTAAACCTAACCTAAAAGAAAGAGAGGAAATAGAAATCTAGAAATAAAGAGAAAAGAGTTGGAAAGAAGTTACCAAATTCAAAGTTCATAAGTTAAAAACCTGCAAAACAAAACAAAACAAGTCAGTTTTTAAAAATAAAAAGTCTAAAGTTAGAAAGTTCCTAAAATAGAAAGTTAAGTTCTAAAAACCAAAAATAGAATATTTCTAAAAACTAAATTAGGAAAATTTTAAACCTAAAATAGAGATTAAGTTAGTTTCTAAAATTAAAAGAAATCCTAGAACTAGAAAGATTCTAAAAATAGAAGACAAAAAAACTAGAAAATTAAAAAGAGATTACCAATTTAGAACGTCTATGTCAAGATCCTACAAAACAGAAAAGTTAGATTAGTTTCTAGAAATCAAATAGAAAAACCTAAATCCAGAAAAACCCTAATCTTAACCTAATTCTAAAACTAGTTAATTCTAGAAAAATGTAACCGTCAATCCCCGGTAACAGCACTAAAAACTTGTTCACACCCCAAGTATAGGGCTGCGATGTAGTACTAATCTTGGTAAGACATAGGTCGAAACCACAGGGACTGAACCTTGTACGTATTCTAAAAGTAACTAAAACTAGAACTAGAAGAAGATGTGATCTAAATCAAGGAATTTTAAGAGAATAATAGTGAAGTATTAAACTAAAACTTGTAAAATTCAAATGTGGGAAACTAGGGTGCCAAGGATCCACTTGTAGATATCAGGGAGATCTATTCTTGATTCATGAACACAACTGGAATCAGAGTCCCATCTTCATCCAGTTGGAAGATAATCCGTTAAATTCTAATATGAACTTCCTTTGTTGTAGTTTTCAAGAGATGAGAGGTATAAGAATTAGAGTTGATTCCATCACAAAACCATGCCCATGAGACAAAGCAAACTACAGAATTTAACCAATCCACAACCAATCTAAGAGATATATGAATGTTAGGAAGGATTCCGTCATCCAACCATGCCCAGGAGACGATGGTGAACAATAAGGCCTCCTAAATTTACAATCTCATAATGAAAAGAACATACTCAAACCTATTGCAGATCTACTGTAATTTGGGTAACAATAAACCATTAAAAACTGCAAGTACATCTTATAATCAAACTAAATCAAAGAGAGTTCAACCGACAAGAATCAAAGTATAAAAAACAACCCATCCCGCTACAAGCTTCACCTCTTAGCCCTAGCTAAGAGGTTTAGCCGCTCATAAACATAATTAGGCTAGAAATCTCTTAAAAAATCATAAACAAGAAGTAAGAAAAGGAAGAAGAAAAAATCATAAACAGGATCTCTCTCTCTCTCTCTCTCTCTCTCTCTCTCTCTCTCCTATTCGTTCACAGCTCCAAGGATGATCTGATGATGGCTTCCTCTCTCTCTTGTCTCCTTTTATAGATAGAGGAAGGAGGTCGGCTAGAGTCGGATGAACTGACCTCTTTACGCAATCCAAATCGCACAAGAATCGAACTGCTGTTCCTGCGCAAGAGAACACGGAAATAGCTTGCGTGTGGTGGATGTTATAGGAACCAATAATCAGGTCTTCCTGATCCGACATCTTGGGATGAATTAGGACTCACGTCCCATGATTTTGGACGGTCCAGATCAACTCCCAGATGCCGGGTTTTGATGTGCAACGTATCGGATTTCTCGAACGTTCGCAGAACGGAACCTACGCAGCCTTCTTACGTTGATGATTGGTGGGGCCCAAGATTTGAACTGGCCAGGAAATCTCCTTCATCCATTGAACTTGCCATGAAATCTTGGCCCAGAAGCTGAAATTCCAGGAGAGGTTTTGTCGTGGATGCAGAGATCCGCTGTTTTCCTTCAGCTGCCCATGTCTTGTGCTCCCTCCACCCGTGTACGTACACGTGTAAAGAACAGTGTGGAGTCTTCATGGTACTAGTCAGGCCATCGTTCCGAACCGGTTGGATGGTTCAGATCATCACGGAGTTCCCTGATGATGGCCCACCGAGGAGAATAGCATGGCTTTGTTCCTATTTTCGCAAGCAGGATTTTTGAATCCGAGCCGAATTTGAAAAGAGGTTGGGTCAGCGCACGCTGAGCGACTTGGTGGATTTGGTGCATAGCGGCTGTGCTTGTGCACCATACACTTGCCTGCCAGTGGGACCCACAGTGATGTTTTCTAGGAAATCCACACCATCCATTCGGTTTCCCACCAAATTTAAGGTGTTGAGACTAAAATTGAAGCATATCTAGATACCAGGTGGGCCCTAGATCGATGATTCATGGGCTGATCTGACTGTTGGGCCACTTCCACAGGGATCCAAGGGTTGAAATTTGACATGTTCGGTCAATTTAGGGTCCTCAGGCTAGATATAAAATTTTGAGCCAAAGGGATGGTGGGAACCCTGTGATCTTGCATTCCGTACGACTGTCATGCCCTTTTAACTTCAATCACGTGATTTTCTCAGATCTCTAGCATGTAAATTCTTCAATCTCAGTCTTCTGGGGTCCATCCCTTGCCTTGGTGATTTCTAATCATTAAATTCATGCTTTTGGTACCTCTTTTCAGTCTAGGCTCCTAAATTCACCTTGCAGCACAAACATGATTAAAATAGGGTGTTAAGCATTATCATGTTCATAAAATCAAGTAATAACTGGAGTCTAATATGCAATATTTGACCCTCAACATATTCTCTCCTCGAGAGGTAAGGTATTGGGATGTAGTGGGCTAATTTTGTCTATTATGCCCAATCATAGTGATGTAGCGAGAGTCTAGGTTCTGACTCAGTGTCAAATTCATCAGACCTTCCTTAATTCCCCATGTCATGGAGCTCTTCAGGTTGTTGTAGCTACGGTGGGACCACCATCGGGGTCCAATCAAGAGAGGGTAGCTTTTGTCCCTTGCCCAGTTGTTGCTTGGGCAACTCAGTGAGGGTGAGACTATTGTCGTGACTTGGTGGATCAGAATCTAAATCTTGACTTGGATGGATGACTCTAAAGCTAACGAATTGGATTGGTGTGAAAGCAGAATGATGGCTTATCTCTTGGCCCTTCCTCCTCCTCTAAGTATATGTCTCCTTTGGTTCTTCCTTCTTGTAAAGGAGACTCATATCCCAGTCCTGCCTTTCTTACTCTTTCTTGAACCTTAATTACTTTGACGGTATCTTCGTGTTTAAGGCGGTAGTTCAAGATTTGATGCTCAGATGGAGTGAAAACATAGTTTAATTTTAAAGGATATACCGCTGGAACATGATCTACTGCTTCAAAATGGAAGTTGTAATATGGGTTGTCTTTGTCTGGTTGCCACGCGTCAATGACTGGGATGTTAGGCTCCCCTGGAAGATTTGTGTCTGTGGGAAAAAGTGGTTCTAGATCTGACAGAATGCAAAGCATCTTATTCCTAATGATGTACTTAACCCTCTAATGGAGAGTTGATGGTATGGCCCTAACTTCGTGAAGCCAAGGCTGACCAAGGAGAATGTTGAACGATGAAGGGATGTCCAAAACCTGAAAAGAGATGGTGGATATATCTAAGCCAATTAGTAGTTCAAGATCAACCTGTAAGACCCGTATCCTAGTTCGTATTATTCCATCAACTTTCGCGATCCTTCGCGTCGAAGTCCGGCAACCTGCGACGTATAATCAACGTTTACGATTGACCCTAAGTCGTATCCTGTAGAATTGAGTCAGCTTAATCCGAGACTTATACCATTGCGACCACACCGTCCTCGCAGTTCCGACGCCGTGACTCGCGCACCGATCCAATACCCTGACCAGAAGATGCGGGCTGACGTTTATTTTGAAGAAAACATCGCGCGTTTGCAATCCCAAGAGAATCTCTACAACATGTCCCATCAATCAATCAATCAATCACATCATGTCAAGTACAAAAGCAACCCATGCTTTCTTTCTCCACAAGTTAAGCAACCACCAAAGTCAACCCATCTCTCACCTCACCCATCACTTACCTCCCATCCATCACTCCTTACAACTCTCTCTCTCTCTCTCATTTTTTAAACGCAATTCCAAGCTAAGGAAGAGGTTCACGTCCAAGCCTTTCCCAAGAGAAAAAAGTGAGTGTGTGGCCCACCTTCCTCTCCCAAAAAAATCCTCAATCCTAGCCATTTAACTCTCATCCTCTCCATCAAAGTGAAGCACAAGGAGACCGGTGTTTCAACAGACCGAGAAGATCGAATGGTGGATGCTTATTAGGCTAGATTTCTCATGTTTTTATGATGGGCCAAGTGAAGCCTACCGATCATTGGTATGGATCTCACTTGGGACCTTAAGATGTGGCCAATAGCCCACCTTGATTATCATGATCATTCCATGATGGGGCTATTCTCCATGGACCCCATCATGATGTTTACTTTATAGTTTGAAAAGGGTCATCGAGACCTTCTATTTCGGTGGAAAAAGGATCTCCACTGTTGATTTTGATCGGTTGGCCCATATGCAATGGGACGCACTTGATGTATGTTTTAAATCATGCAAGGGAGGGCCCATAATGTCGGGGTCCCTTCATTACACGTGTGTCTCTCTCTCTCCCTCTCTTTTTCATTTGTTTTGTGTGTGAAGATGTGATTGTGTGGCCCACCTAATGAGTGTATGTGATGTCCCAAAACTGTCCATTAAATGGACCCCACGGCCATCCAAGCTATGGGGGCCCTACCCTATGGCAATGGAAAGACACAAATATCATATTAGTCAAGTGGGTCACGCCCACGTGGGACCCACCTTGATTAACAATGGTAGCGAGTCCGTCTAGCGTCCCTGGACGCTGGACGTCTTCACGGAAGTGTGGACAGACAGTGGGTGTACTGGCAACAAAAAAAAGATTTCATATGTATACTTTAGCTTAGTTTTGGGTGGGCCACTTATACAGGCCTCACCTTGATGTCTGTTTTTAATCCACGCAGTCCACTCCCTTCCATAGCTCATTTTAGGCGTTGAGCTGAAAATGAAGTCCATCCGATGTCCTGGTGGGCCATAGCATAGGAAATAATGATTTTCACCATTTAAATGCACTCTGTCGTTGCTGTACCCCAGAATATACCACACATTGGGCTCGTTTGGTCTGTCTCGAGCAGTAAAGACCAATGGCTGGGGTGGATTCACTTGATGCGGGCTGCACATGCGAAAAACCGCGAAATTACATGATTTCAATATATATATATATATATATATATATACACACACACACACAACACACAACAGCAGCAGCCGCTGCTGCTGCTGTTGTCAGAGGCGCAGGCAACACCTACTGCTGGGGGTTGGCCATGTAGGCAAGGACCCATGGCTTCAGCTGTGGGCCCCACCGTGCTGTGTATATGACATCCAACCGTTCATGAGGTGGGCCCCTGCTTGATGTGGGCCCCCTCCAAAAATCAGGCCCATCCAAAGCTCCGGTGGCCCACATCACAGGAAAAAGTGGGGCTGAACCGTCTGCCCTTGAAACCCTTTTTGGGTCCACAGATGTTTTGGATCAAGATGAAATTTGTTTTTACCCTTCATCTAGGTCTGCGTGACCCTATGGACGGGCTGGATTGCATATAAACATAATGGTGGGCCCCACATGGGACCCACGGCGATGTATGTGTTTGTCTCCCACCGCCCAGGCGGACGGTGGAGCCCAGGGTGATGTATTTGTTCTATCCCCACCGTCCAGGGGATGGTGTGTGTGTGTGTGTGTGTGCGTGTACGTGTGTGTGCGTGTGTGTATGTATATATATATAATATTAGTATATATAATATTGTATATATATATTATAAATATATATATATATATATATATATGATGGTGGGCCTTCACGGGACCCACCCATGATGCATGTGTTGCATCCAATCTGTCCACCCATTTTGCAAGCTCATTTTTGGGCATGAGCTAAAGAATGAATCAGATCCATGGTTCATGTGGACCTCCACCATGATGCATGTGTTGCATCCAAGTCATCCAACCACTTGAAAGCTCATTTTGAAGCTTGAGTTAAAAAATGAGACAGATCTAGGAATAGGTGGACCACATTATAGGATGTAGTGGGTTTGAATGTCCACCATTAAGACCCTTAGGCTACTAAGTTTGGGACCAAATATGATATTAGTCTTTCCTTTTAATTCAGGTCTGTGAGGCCTTATAATCAGATTGGATGGGAAATAAATATTATGGTGGGCCTTAGGAATTTAATGGTGGAAATCATTATCACCACTCTTATTTGGTTGTGGACCATTTGATGTACATATGGGGCCCAATTGGTGTGTCTCATTTGATATACATAAGGCCCATGTGATTTGGCCCATTCGATGTTTTTGTGGCCCGTTGTCGAGGCCCACTTTGATATATATGAGACCCATGTTACGAGGCCATTGTGATGTTTTCAAAGGCCCATGGGATATGGCCCATTACAATGTACATAAGGCCCATTGATGCGGCCCACTTGATTGATATAAGGCCCATATGAGGCAGCCCATTTGATGTATCTGAGGACTATGGGTCGAGGCCCAATGAGATGTTTATAGGTCCATTGCAATGTGTGATTCCCCATGGTTTGTGTAATAATATTTATGGCGGACCGTGCCTTGGGAGCAATGGTGGTTTGATGTCCACATTGTAAGTATAATGTTGGTTAAATGTCCGCATTGTGACTCTCCCTAGGGCCCATTGATAGGCCCATACTCGTTATGTGTAAGCCGTTTAGGCCCATCTGCATTGTAAGGATAGTTCATTACTTTATAAAATGCTTAGTATAACTCCATGATTCATGCCCATACGCATCATATGTATGCTTGATATGAGGAACGTTTGATCATAGCATAAGCCGTTGGGCTGAGACATTACGAGACTCCATATGAGACGGAGTGCCCGACATGAGCGCGTGGTACGCGCGAGATTACTGCATGTTTGTATGGTGTGACTCATGCATCTTGCATATGTGTGACTTGATCACTGCACACCCTAGCGACATTAAGGCCATAGCCTCCACAGATACATCGTGGATGGTCGTATCGGATACCAGAAATATTGGTTCTAGCATTGTGGGTACTTAGGATGTCCTTGAGTGAAAATCCCAGAACCTTTTTGGTACTAGGGGATGCTCCAACGTCTAGACCGAGTGAAAACACGAGCGCTCGAGTTCCGAATACCAGTAGGCCACGTCTCCCACTGTGTCATGGTCGGTTGGAAGGGGGTGTGGCCTTATCTGCCCGAGTGAGGGGGCTATAAGCTAGACTGAGTTTAACTAGCTCGCAAATGTGTCTGCTATCGACAAGCTGGGTAGGTATTGGCAAACTACTGGTCAGGTGGATATTGTGGTCTCTTCCACTTACTTGACTATGCAGCTAGGGAGGAAGCAGTCAGTTTGAGGTGTATTAGACCCTGGTGATATCCAGAGAGGAACTGTACTGATATGTGTACATGATGAGTACTAGCACGTTTGCTTTGCATCTTGCATATGACATTTGGCTACATAGGCCTCGCATCGCACGGCCTTGGTATGGCCGATAGCATTCATGCCTTACATCATATAGCTTTGGTACAGCTGATAGTATTCATGGACTTACCGCATATTTCTGCGTTACTCTGATATTATATACTTGGCACTTACCTTACACACACTTTCACCAGCCTCTAAGCTTTCTATAAGCTTATGCACGATAGATGCGTGCAGGTGGTGTTAGGTTACAGGAGCGTGGAGCTTGGAGTGTGCAGTCGAGCTTTAGGAGATTCTGTTACTTTCATTATATTGTATTTTCCTTTCATATATATTATACTTAAAGTTTTGTTGTAGTGGATATGTGGTGTTATTGTTTTATGACTTGGTTATACTTGTGGTTATGCTCCATTACAAAAAAAAAAAATCATACTGAAAATCCTCCTTGTAGGATCCCAGGATCGGAATCTGGTGTATGGGCGCTGGAAGTCAAGAATGGTGTACTACAGAGGCTGTCGACACCGGATTCGGCGATCGGAAATTTTGTAAGCCCATTTTCAGAGTTTGGGGCGTGACAGATCAACCTCTCGTTGTGCTTATCTTTAAGAATTATCAAATGCTCTCACATTCATATTACTTGGCCTGAACATAGATGGCTTCAATCCCAAATACATGGCAATCCGAAGTGGGCAAACATTCAAACTTGAATAGTCATCAATAAATACCAATGGGATGTTGTTGTCCTTGTGATAGATTGTTATATTTAATGACCTTGCATGGTCGCTACCTTTTGGTGACAACTCCTCATCTGATAAAGTTATGACTCGGGGTCCAATGAGTTTCCCTATCATGTATGTGACCATTTCAGGTGGAGCTTCCTGATAGATATGCACATCGTTCAAAGTTTTAATAAAAATCTCCTAGTGTGCTTGCGATGTACAAAGGAGTTGCGAAACAAATATTTGGGCCTGATGGTTTTAAGCTAGGTCGCTACATCGTATGCGGTGTTGGCCTTGTGTGCCGCTCCTGCTAAAGGTCCCTTGGGATCTCCTCTAAGTCCTTTTTGAAAGCATCTGCATTAGGATGCATGTTTCCCACCTCAAAGCATTTTGGGTAATACCAGGGGATTGCCTTGTTATCTGAGAATGGTTCCATCCTTCCTTGAAGAACCAGAGGAGGCAAAAGTTGTAGATGGGGTATAGGGTTAGTGATAGCAGATGTGTGGTTCAATTGGGGAGCTAACGGTGCCCTTAGGAGTACTAAGGGGTGTGCAGGAGGACCTTCATGAATTGTCCGGCTGGATCTAGCAAGTTCATGTGGCATGCATAATGAGGGAGGACCTCTTTTCTGTGCAGTAATGGGTAGATGGTATGGGACTTGACTAGGTATGGGGGATGGGGCATTCCCCATAAGGACCACTAGCTGGTAGATTCATGATTGGTGGGGGTTATTGACTAGTGCTAATGTAAGGGCTCTTCCTTGTAGGACCAATGGTTGATCCCATGTCTATTGTATGTGATGAGCAGGACTAAGATGTGGTTCAGGGGCCTTCCCTTAGAGAACCAATGGAGGGATTAACACCCCTTGTAGAATGAGTGGGGGAAACTCCCTGTCGTAGCTTTTAGCCGAGAATGTTTGAAAAATATGGGGGAATAGTCTCCCTAGATGGTGTTGACGGTGGGGGTGCTAGAAGTGTTAGGGCTTGCTTGGTGATGTAGCAAAAGATTTTGGAGTATGTTATTGCTATTATCAGCAGCTGTTTCAGGGGGTGTGACTGTGATCTTGTTTTAATCGACCAAATTTCGAACCGTGTGTTTCAAGGAGAAACAACATTCTTTAGTGTGACACTGCCTCTAGTGGAATACCCAATACTCCTCATAATTTGGAGGCAACGGGTTTGGTTGTGATTTAGGTTGGAGAGGTGCCAAGAGTTGCCTTTGAAAGTGCACCTGCTAGTGCCCTAGTTTGTCAAGTTACGTGTATGGTAAGTCAGACTGGCTGCAAAACTCGATAGGAAGATCATTTCAAGCGTCTGCCTCAACCGGATGTGTGGAAGCTCACAACAGGTAAATCATAGCCTCACATCCCATGTCCCAAAATACCAGGTGATTAAAACCCTTAAAACAAGATAGACATCTTAGGGTTTTATGGTGAGAAAACTTTTTGCAAAATAGAAAAATCTCTAAGTTTTTCTTGCCCCATCGATTCTATCGAAGCACCCTCGATATGATCGACCTGCACTGTCGATGTCCTCGATACCTTAACGATATTATCGATAAGAGGACCAAAAGTGTCCAGCAACTAAATATTCATCTGGACGGATTTATCGATGTATCGATACACCTATCGATATCATCGATATAAGCACAAATATGTCTAGCAACGTCACAATATATCTGGACGAATTATCGATGTATCGATATCATCGATATTCAAATCTCGAGACCATCGAGAGTGGCTCGATAAGATCGACAGGCAGATTTCCGGCGCCCCTATTTTTTAATGAAAATCTCAAATTCCTTCGATATATCGATGATTGTCCGATATGATCTAAATTCAAGTATCGATAAGATCGGAGGTCGATCGATGATATCGATAGTGGGCGCACATTTCTTACAGCAGTTATTTCAGGTTATTTTTTAACTATGATCGGGGACCCTTCAATCTAATCGATATTCAAATATCGATGATATCGACACCAGATCGATTGCATCGAACAAAGCCATAAAATATCCAGCAAGTTCAAAGATAAATCAGCTGGATTTATCGATGCCTTGACTCTGATCTCGATGTCATTGACATTCAAATTTTGATGACCTTGACGGTTCCCCCGATCATTCATGAAAACCTGAAATATCTCAAAGTCAAGTCTCTTTCAATTTTCATGTGTCGATGGATCGAACTTGTCATCGATGGAATCGGAGTTCGAAATCCGATGACATCGACAATAGCCTCAATTCATCGACCAATTGGCAAAGAGTTTCAAAAGCGTATGACATCGAGTCCAAGTCATCGAGCAGACCATCGATACCATCGAGAGTATACACTCGATGATATCGAACCTGCTCGATGATATCGAACTCTGTTATAAATGTGACCGTTTTATATCCGTTGGAACTCTTTCCCTATTTATAGAGGACTTGTCTTTTATTACTACGAGAGAAAGTAGAGAGAGCTTTTGAGTATTTAACCTTAGATCATATACCTTAAGCCCTTTCTCTCAAGGGAGTTCATCCTCCAACCCACCCTCACCATTAATATTCAATAGAGTGGATTGGGGAATGAACTTCCGCATTCAAGGATCCTCCAGCTACTACCTTAATGGTAAATCTTTATGCTGGGATGTCTTGAATGCATAAGAGAGGATCTACTCTATCTTCCTTATAGGAAAATCTTTAGAGAGTAGGATTCCATCTCACCCTTGACCCAACCCAAAGCTAAGCATTGGTATATCATCTTGCGTTGCGGATTAAGGGAGCAGAAGACTCTTCGTCAACAAGGAGGAGATCTTCGGCGTTGTGCTTAACGAGACTCATCAACTTATCTGTAAGTATCTAGATTCCAAGAGGACACTTGTGATCATTCCTTTCTAGGATTGGGTCTTAAGTGGTTCTCACCCTTTGAAGCCCTCGTAGGAGGCCTCCAGCGGGAGTGTATGCTGTGGGTATATAGTGTGGACCCTTGCTCTTGTGTAGGGCATAAACTGTTAGGTCCTTGTGTAGGTCCTTGACCTGTATGGTCTAAAATCCAGGTGCGTAGTGTGGACCCTTGCTCTTGTGTAGGGCATAAACTGTTAGGTCCTTGTGTAGGTCCTTGACCTGTGTGGTTTAAAATCCGGGTGCGATGTGTGAACCCTTGCTCTATGGAGAGCATAAACATCTGGTTAGGAGTAAACCAACAAAACTCTGGGTTTGAGGTGAACCGCGTAAAACCTCTATAAAGGTTAAAGGTGAACCAGATTTAAAACCTTAGGTTTGAGGTGAACCCTGGAAAACCTCCTTAGTGAAATCCAGTACACTCAAGGGTTGAGTGCGGCAGCCGGGAGTGGAGTAGACAAGTAGTCGAACCACTATAAAAATGACTGTGTTTGAGATGATTATTGTCTTTTAGTTATGTGATTTCCTTGCATGCTTTTATATCTGATTATCTGAGATCACACCTTATACACACACAGTCATATCCTTCACAATCTTGTTTGCAACTTGTTTATCTTATAAGTAGGTTGTGATTGGATCCTCTACAAGGCTTGGAAGCCAGTAGAGTTAATTTGAGTAATCCTGAGAATTGCATACATAATAGGATTAGAGTGATAGGATTTTTAAATAACTCATAAATCTTTAAAAAAGTCCTATTCACCCCCCTCTAGGACATATTGACATATTCCAACTTCAACTTAAGCGGTCTTCACCGCTATTTCAGCCTTTAGATGAGTGTGGTCAAAATGTTCATGTATGACTGAGCCCAATGATGTTAATTACCTAAGACCTGTGCCGCACCCATTTCCCTGTTCTGGTTTGTGTATCGCGAATCCACCTGGGTTGTTGCTGCTGAGGTTGGTGTTGTTGTTCATGTAGAGGAGCACTTGGCACCCCTTGCGTAGAGGTAACGACATTGTTAGTTTCTGCTAGGTAAGGAGTGATCATGTCTCTATTTCTTACTCCGTATCTGCTTGTCTTTTCTTCAAGTTTCGCTTTTTGTGTCAAGGTAGAAGATGAGTGTCAGATATTGCAAATTTCCCCTGGTTATATCTTAGTTTTATGAACATGATAACGCTTGATGGGATACTTTATACATGTTTGTATTATAAGGTGAATCTGAGAGCTTGGATTGAAAAAAATGTTAAAAGCATGAATTTTATGCTCAAGAATCACCAAGGTAAAGGGTGGATCTTAGGAGATCAAGAATGAAGAATTCACATACCAAATATCTAAAGAAACTAAGTACAAAGGATTAAGAAAGGACTCGAAAGATTTCAGAATCCACAGCAAAAAACAGATAGGTTCAGTCCGACCGAACCCAAGTTTGGTCTGACCGAAATTGCACAAAACAGACCAGTAACTAACGATGAAATTCAGAGTTAATTCGGTTCGACTGAAGGATAATTTGGTCTAATAGAAGGAAGGATTCAGTGCGACCGAAAGTGCATAAAAAGCTCTAGCGAAGAACGATGAATTTCAGAGTTAATTAGGTTCGACCGAGGATTAATTCAGTCCGACCGAAACTTAAGTTCGGTCCGACCGAACCCAAGCTCGGTGTGACTGAAATTAGGCAACTATTGAAATAAATCCTGTCATGATTCAAACTTGACTTCACTCCGACCGAAGCATAATGCGGCTGCATAAATTTAAGACGGTTTCAAGGTCGGTTTGGGGAAATTCTAAGGTGGTGCAAAAGATAGTGTTTCACAACTATAAATAGGAGTCCCTAAGGCATCCCAAACTATCTTCTAGGGTTTAAGGAGTGGTGGCAAAGGGTGGAAAAGCCTCTCAAGAGTTTTTCTTCCTCTTCCTTAATTTATTTTCATATTTTATTTAAGAGTTTTTGGTTTAATCATGTCTATGGTTAACTAAACCTCTTAGCTAGGGCTAAGAGGTAAGAGGTGAAACTTGTAGCGTATTGGGATGTTTATCTTGTTTTGATTCTTGTTTATGTTGAGCTTCATTGAATTCTAATTTGATATTAAAAGAATATTTTTAGTTTTCTATGATTTATTGTGACTCAAATTACAATAGATGTTGTGATAGGTTTGGATATCTTATTTTCCTGTTTTGAGGTTGTGAGATTGGTAAATCCTGTTGTTTACCATCGTCTCCTGGGCATGGTAAGGTGATGGAATCCCTTCCAATCATCACAATTCATCTCCATTGAGAATTATATCAATGAAAAGTCCAAATTTGATTTAAATTGCTTTATCTTCCATTTAGATAGGATAAGACTCCAATTCCAATTATGTTCCTTGAATCAAGTGAGGTAGAATCTTAATAGCTACAAGTGGATCCTTAGCACCCTAGTTCCCACCTTTCAATTGATAGTTTTAATCAACATCATTCACAATTACTCTCTTTTATTCTAAAATCAGATTTAGATCTTCTTCTAGTTCTAGTTCTTTTCAAAATACGTACATGTTTAGTCCTTGTGGATTCGACCTCAATCTCATCGAGTTATTACTACATCGCGACCCTACACTTAGGGTTGTGAACAAGTTTTTGGCGCCATTGCCAGGGACTATGGTTTCATTTTTTTAAGATTAATTTGTATTAGAATTAGATTAAGATTTGGGTTTATTTTTCTGTTATGCTTTTGGGTAAGGATTTTTCTGAAATTGTTTTTAGAGACTAACTCTGTTTTCTGTTTTGTAGGATGTTAACATAGCAACCTTAATCCGGTAACCTCTTCCCAAATCTCTTCTTCTCTTTTCTAGATTTCTTATTTGCTTTATTTTTCTTTCTTGTTAGGTTTAGTTTGGTTTAGTTACTTGAGGGCTGAGAGTGTTTCATGCCCAAGTGGGTTCGTGATAACACTCTACGTCTTTTGAATGAAAGAGGATTAGTCGAAGGGTTGCCTATCCATTACAGGATTAGACACCACTTAAGACCCTCTAAGTCAATAGAAGTTATGGCTGCAAATCAACCTCAACCTCCAGTTGAGGAGGTTCAAGATGAAAACGAGGTGAATAATGCACCCATGCCTCGTACTCTATGAGATTATTTACAACCGGCGGGGGTGAGTACACCTTCCTGCATGATATTCCTATTGAATGTAGGAACCATGGATGTTAAACCTGGAATGATACAGCTACTTCCTAAATTTCGTGAACTAGAGTCTGAAAGTCCGTACTTATACATCAAAGAGTTTGATGAGATAGTCGCCACATTACACTTTCCAAACGTATCTGAAGATATAGTGCGACTGAAATTGTTTCTCTTCTCAATGAAGGAGAAAGTTAAGAAGTGGATGCACTCCTTAAAGCCAAGATCTATCAGCATATGGGCTGAGATGACTCAGGAATTTCTCAAAAAGCTTTTTCCGTTTCATAAAACTAACACTTTAAGGAAGGCAATCATGAACTTTGCCTGGAAAGAGTAAAAGACCTTTCAATGTCGGGAAGGGTTCAAGGATCTAATAAATTCCTGTCCACACCATGGTTACAAAATATGGCGAACAATAAGCTTTTTTTATAACGGATTAACTTCTCCAATGCGCCAATTTGTAGAGATGATGTGTTACGGTGAATTCATGAATAAGGAGGCCGATGATGAGTGGGATTACCTTGATCAATTGTCAGAAAATGCGCAATCTACCTCCCCAAGAACTATCACTTCTAAGCTTCCTCAATCAAAGGAAAGGGGAAGAATTTATGTTTTAAAAGAGGAAATGATATTAAATGCAAGAGTGGCCAATCTCACAAGAAAAGTCGAGGCCATGGAACTTAAGAAGGTAAAATCAATCAAACCCGATAAGGTTACGGAAGTTGTTTGTGGTATTTGTGCTTGTAACATACATACAACTGAAAATTGCCCAACAATTCCTGCTTTTTAAGAGATATTGAATGGGCAATCGAATGCCATGAACAACTACTAAAGACCTTTCAGAGGAACCACCTCAAATACATACAACTCTAGCTAGAGAAACCATCCGAATTTCAATTGGAGGAATGGACAAACGGCTAACCCGCAAGAGGCCCTTACTCAATTTTTAAATTAAAAGAGGCCTCAAGAGGATACAGTTTAAAAATTTATACAAAACCAAGAGCTATTCAACCAGAATATGGTACAAGCATTCCAAGATCTCAGAACAACAGTGAGAATGTTGCATCGTCCATTCAAAGGATTGAGTCACACTTAGCGAGCAGGGAGAAAGGGATGCTTCAACCCAACCTCTCCCCAATCCGAAACCACAATGTGAAATTAGTGACCTAAGCTCTTCAAATCAGATGGAGCAGGCAAAGTTTATCACTGCTCTTATAAGTGGGAAGATTATTGACAAAACTATTTTAGCGTGGGAAGAAAAGCCTAAGGAGTTGGAAGAAACTAAGAATGATAGACCTAGCAATGCTCCACATGGGTTAGAACCACCTCAAAGTAAGTCGATTGTGTCATTCATTCAACTGTTGATTGCACCAGAACCTCTAGTTAACTCACAAGATATTCTAGAGGTGTTAAAACAAGTGAAGGTCAATATTCGTCTGCTGGATGCCGTTAAATAAATCCCTTCATATGCCAAATTTCTGAAAGATCTATGCACTACCAAAAGATGACAAAACACACAAAAGAAAAATTTTCTGACATAAAAGGTGAGTGCCATCCTCAAGCAAGATGTGCCACAAAAATATAAAGATCCTGGTAGCCCAACTATCACCTGTATAATTAGGAATCACCAGATTAAGCATGCACTTCTTAACTTGGGGCCAAGTGTAAATCTGACTCCTTACTCAGTATACAAACAATTGGGTCTAGGTGAATTAAAATCCACCCGAACCACATTACAACTTGCCGATCATTCAGTCCGTGTACCAAGAGGAATGATTGAGGATGTGTTGGTCCAAGTTTATAAATTCTACTATCCACTAGACTTTATTGTCTTGGATACTCAACCCATCGTAGATATGAGCACTTAAATTCCCGTCATTCTTCGTCGTCCATTCCTTGTTACATCAAATGCAATCATTAATTGTAGGAATGGAATTATGAATTTATCTTTCGAAAATATGACATTAGAGCTCAATATCTTTTTCAACATGAGTAAACAGTCAGAAGATGTTGATGATATCCATGACATTAACTTAATCGATTCTTTCATGAAAGATAGAGCACTTCTAACTCTACGATTTAACCCTCTAGAGATGTTCTTGACTCACTCCCCTGATTTAAATGATGACACAATTAGGAAGATGTATGCCATGCTTAATGTTGCGCTGGTACTTGAAGTTAACCGGTGGAGGCCATAATTTGAGAAATTGCCCTAAACCGATGTAGCACATATACCGTCAAGCCTCAAAACACCAAAGCTTGACCTAAAATTTTTTCCTGCTTATCTTAAAGATGTCTACTTAAGTTAAGATAAGACATACCCAGTGGTGATTTCTTCCCACCTTGAGAAAGAACAGGAGAGTGTGCTGATTTTCACTCTCATTAAGCATAAAAGAGCCCTTGAATGGTTGATTGCAAACCTTAAGGGAATTGACCCTTTAATTTGTACTCACTGTATTCATCTTGAGAATGATGCGAAAACCTCTCAACAACCACAATGTCGATTAAATCCAAACATGAAGGAAGTGGTTAAGGCAAAGGTACTAAAGTTGTTGGATGTGGGTATCATTTACCCTATATCTGACAGTCAATAGGTGAGTCCAACTCAAGTGGTTCCTGAGAAGTCTAGAATTACCATCATGGACAATGCCGACAATGAACTCATGCCAACTAGAGTCACTACTAGTTAGAGAATGTGCATTGCCTACAGGAAGTTGAATACCATCACAAGGAAAGACCACTTTTCTTTAACCTTCATTGATCAAATTTTTGAAAGACTAGCTGGTCACTCTTACTACTGTTTCCTTTACGGGTATTTGGGCTACAATCAGATAGAGATAGCCTGTGAAGATCAAGAAAAGACAACATTCACATGTCCCTTTGGTACTTTTTGCTTATCGAAGGATGTCATTCAGACTGTGTAATGTCCCCACCACTTTTCAGTGATACTTGTTGAGTTTATTTTCTAACATGGTGGGGCAATATTTAGAGGTCTTCATGGATCACTTCTCGTCTTTGGGCTATCCTTCAACGAGTGTTTGGAAAATCTTTAAAATGTGCTGAAGCGATGTGAAGAAAATAATTTGGTTCTAAATTGGGAGAAATGTCATTTCATGGTTCCTAAGGGAATAGTGCTCGACATATAATTTCGTCCAAGGGAATTGAGGTAGACAATGCTAAAATTGACCTTATCTCTATCCTACCTCCACTCAAGAGCATACGTGACGTACGATCATTCTTAGGACACGCTAGATTTTATAGATGATTCATAAAGGACTTTAGCCATCTCTTTCGTCCTTTATGTAATCTCCTTCAAAAAGATATACCATATGAGTGAATAGAGCAATGCCAAGAAACTTTCACTAAACTTAAGGGCATGTTGACAACTGCTCTTATCATGCAGCCATTCGATTAAAGCATCCCTCTTGAGATTATGTGCGATGCGTCTGACTATGCTATTGGGGTGATATTATGCCAAAGAAAAGAGAAGAAGCCCTATGTGATTCACTATGTGAGTAGAACTCTAAATTCTGCCCAAGTGAACTACTCTGCTATGGAGAAGGAGTTCTTAGCTATAGTATTCGCTTTGGACAAATTTAGGTCTTACATGATTGGATCCAAGATCATCATTTACACTGATCACACAGCGCTGAAGTACCTTATTTCTAACAATGATGCTAAGCCTTGCTTGATAAGATGAATCCTTTTACTCCAAGAGTTTGGCATAGAAATACGAGACAAAAATGGAGTAGAGAATGTAGTGGTTGACCATCTCTCTAGGCTTAACCTCCCTGATTCTCTTGAGCCGACATCGATAAACAATTGTTTAAACTCTCCCAATTACCTAGGTTTGCTGACATTGTAAATTATCTTGCCATAGGTTTCATACTGACATATTGGACTGCGCAAGATAAGAAAAAAATTCTTCGCCGAGGTATGTAAGCTTTTCTGGAATGATCCTTATTTGTTTAAATATTGCCTGGACCAAATTCTAAAGAGATGTGTGTCAGACAATGAATATCAGAGTGTCATCTCCTTTTATCATTCTCAGGCCTGTGGTGGTCACTTTTCTGCTAAAAAGACCACGGCCAAAATTCTTCAGTGCGGCTTTTACTAGCCCACGATGTTCAGAGATACTCATGAGTTTTACAAAGCTTATGAGCGTTGTTAAAAATTGGGAGGGTTGTCCCATCGAAATATGATGCCTCTGAACCCCATTCTTATCATTGAATCATTTGATTGCTCGGGCATCAATTTCATGAGACAATTTCCCCAATCATTTGGAAACATCAACATATTGTTGGCAGTAGACTATGTCACTAAGTGGGTCGAAGTGATCCGTGCCGAAATAATGATCATCGAACGGTCATTAGATTCTTAAAAGAAAACATCATTTCCCGAGACAAGTGGTGGAGGTTCACACTTTTGTAATAGGCCATTCGAGAACTTAATCAAGAAATATGGCATCTCTCATAAGGTGATCACTCCATACCACCTACAAACAAGTGGGTAACCTGAGATTTTTAACAGGAAAATTAAACAAATTTTAGAAAAAAAAATGATTAACCCTGACCGTAAGGATTGGTTAATCCTCTTGACTGATGCTTTATGGGATTACCGTACAACTTTTAAGACCCCCATTGGAATGTCTCCCTGTAGAATCATCTATGGGAAGGCTTGCCACTTGCCTGTAGAATTGGAACATAGAGCCTACTGGGCTATCAAAAATCTGAACTTTAATTTGGATAACGCTGGCTTGTTGCGTAAACTTCAATTGAATGAACTTGATGAAATTCGAAATGATGCATATGAGAACTCGAGAATTTATAAGGACAGGATGAAGGTGTTCCATGACTGAAACATCCTTCGAAAATCATTCACATATGGTTAAAAGGTCCTATATAAATCTCGGTTACATCTTTTTCCGGGTAAGCTTCGAGCTCGTTGGACCGACCCTTTCACTATTACTAATGTCTATCCTCATCGGGTCATCAAGATAAAGAATCTAACAAATGAAAATGTTTTCAAAGTGAATGGACATCATTTAAAGCCATTTTTTGAGAAGTTTGATTTAGAGGATATGTCGATACCTTTGATGGATCCTGTGTATCAAGATTAACCTCCTAGTCTGATGGAGGTGTAGTTAGGTTTATTACTTTTATAGGATTTATGATTAGGATAATTTGATTTTAGTTTGTTTAGTCTTCGTGTTAACCCATCTACATGTTGAGAACTTAGGAAAAGCTTCAATTCTCCTTCTTTAGGTACTATCTTTTCATCACTTCTCCTTTCTTTTCGTTGTCTCATTGAATTACATGCTCATATCTTTTACATTGAGGATAATGTAGATTTTAGGTTAGGGTGTGGAACAGGTAAACTAATCAGAATTTTCTTAGTCTTTGAGCAAAAATCTTGAAAATTTTTAATTTTTCAAGTAAAAGAACTCTTTGGAAAATAAAAGCTTGTGTAATCAAGAATGCTTTGGGTATGACGATAAGATAGAAAGTGAATTTTGAATTGTTAGAGTTTGATCAACCGAGTAAACTATCACTTGAGTTCTTGCATTTAATTGACTAAGAGGAAGTTCGAATATTGTGTTGAACTAAATCACAAGACATATTCAATTTATTTTTTGTTAATTGTGCTAGGATTTCTGATTGTTAGTATGCGAATCATTGATAGATGTTGAGAATTAAGTCTGGAGAAATTTATCCACCTTAAAAAGAAGAAAAGAACCAGTTAAAAAATAGAGAGATTGCCACGCCCCAAACTCGGAAACCAGACTCACAAAATTTTCGATTGCCGAATTGGGTGCCAACAACCTCCATAGTACCCCATTATAGGCTCCCAGCGTGCATATGCTAGATTCTGATCTTGTGATCCTACAAGGAGGATTTTCCAATGTACATTTGTCTCATAAGAAGCATAACCATAAGTTTACCCAAATCACAAAGGCAACATCATCATCACATATCCACTAATATAAACATTTGAATACAATACTGAAAGGGAAATATATATATTGAAAATTAAAGCTCCAGAAGTCAACTGCATGCTCCAAGCTCGATGCTGCTGTAACCTAATGCCACCTATATGCATCTATCGTGCATAAGCTTATAGAAAACTTAGAGTGTGGTGTAAGTGTGTGCACAAGATAAGTGTCAAGTATTCAATACAATGCCTTAATTATACAATATCAGAATTACCGGCAAGATCATGAATCATACGATATCAGAGTAAGCGGAAATACTATAAGTCTATAAATCATACAATATCAGAGTACGCAATACAGATCAACTATGCAAATGAGGAGTCATAGAGAGCCAAATATCAGATGTCGAGGATATAATGCAATATGCAGATCCTGCTATGTCTGTCTAGGCCATATAAGTGCAGAAATATAGCAACCCAAAATGTCATATGCCTATGGATGTAATGCAATATACGATGCGAATGAAATGACCAAGCTAGAGTGTGAAGTCGGGATGATAGTAAGTAGTATCACAGGCTATAGGGTCCATCACAAGGGACTTCTATCCAAACTAGTCCCATACCTAATTTGGATAGTCAGACTCAATATAGTAAACTCCTGATCTTAGGTTAGTCGCACACCCCAACCGAAATCCTAGTCATTGCGAAGGTACACGTAACAAATAGTTGTGCACCACCAGCCCGAGTGGACAGTGAATGAATGAATGAATGAGTATGTAACTCCTGCTCAATAAGTCCACATAACAATATCGTACATTTCTGGGATCATCACCTAGGTCTAGTACACTCTACGTCAGCTTGCCGTCTCATCAAGCACACAATATAACTGGGGAAGTGGAAGAGACCTCACTACCCGCCTACCAATATCGGCCCGGCTCGTCGATAGCAGACCCATTTAGGACTTGGTCAGACTCAACCTAGCTATACCTACTCCCTCAGGCGGGTAAGGCCACACCCCCTCCCAACCGACTACGACATAGTGGGAGGCGTGATCTACTGGTATACGACCCTCATGCACTCATATATATCCACTCAGTCTAGACGTTGGGGCGTCCTCTGGTACCAAGAGTGTTTAGGAATTTCCACCCAGGGCCATCTATGGTGGCCCGATGCTAGTAACAGATTTTCGGTGTCCCATCTAGTTATTCATGATATGCCTGTGGAGGCTACGGTCCTGATGTTGCTAGGGTGTACAGTAATCATAATCACACAATGTGAGATGCATGAATCATACAATCCAGTCATGCATCAATCCTGTGCATACCGTGCGCTCGTGTGAGACAATCTCCGCTTATTAGGGAGTCTCATAACAACCTGCCCAATGACAAATTTAATGGTCAGCCACATCTCATAACAAACATACAGATGATGCGTAAGGCATGTATCATGATGCAATACTATCACATACTCATAATCGGTATCGATAATCAGCCTCGCCAATCGGCCTCAGTAATCGGCCTCGACAATCAGCCTCGACAATCGGCCTCGACAATCGGAATCGGCCTCGGCAATCGAAATCGGCCTCCATAATCAGAATAGGCCTCGACAATCGGAATCGGCCTTGATAATCGAAATCGACCTTGGCAATCGGAATCGGCCTTAGCAACCGGAATCAACCTCTATAATCGGAATCGGCCTCGATAATCATCCTCGACAATCGGAATTGGCCTTGATAATCGAAATCGGCCTCGACCATCAGAATCGATCTCGATAATCAGAATCTGCCTCGACAATCAGAATCGGCCTCGACAATCGGAATTGACTTCGATAATCGGAATCAGCCTCAATAATTGGCCTCGACGATCAGAATCAACCTCGGCAATCAAAATCAGCCTCGACAATCAGAATCGGCCTCGATAATCGGAATCGGCCTCGACAATCGGAATCAGCCTCGACAATCTGCCTCGACCTCGACATTTGGCCTCGATAATCAGAGTCGGCCTCGATAATCGGCCGAACAAGGCTTAAGGGAAGGTCACAATGTGGACATTAAGTCATCATTGCCCAACAATGTGACCATTTAACCAACATCTCTCCCAAGCAGTGGCTTTCAAAGGACAAAACATATAGTGGGCCCATGGCCACACACGCAAGGGCCTAACATATATCACAATGGGCCGCCCATACGGGCCTAATACACATCACTATGGGCAGCATCACATGGGCCAGCAATACATCTCAATGAGCATCATCATATGGGCCATAAACACACCACATCAGTCCTTGCCCATGAGCCTCGAATACATCACAATGGGCCACAACTCATGGGCTTCAAATGCGCAATAGGTGGGCCCTACACATGGGCCTAATATACATCACAGGTGGGCCCTACACATGGGCCTCATACACATCAAGTGGGCTACATCAATGGGCTGCACTAATGGGCCTCATACACATCAAGTGGGTTGCATCAATGGGCTGCACTAATGAGCCTCATACACATCAAGTGGGCTGCATCAATGGGCCGCACTAATGGGCCTCATACACATCAAGTGGCCTGCATCAATGGGCCGCACTAATGGGCCTCATACACATCAAGTGGCCTGCATCAATGGGCCGCACTAATGGGCCTCATACACATCAAGTGGCCTCATCATGGCCTCATACACATCAAGTGGCCTGCATCAATGGGCCGCACTAATGGGCCTCATAGATGGGCTACAAATATATCAAGGTGGGCCTCTCGAATGGGCCACAAAATACATCAAGTGGGCCAAATGAATGGGCCATAAAATACATCAAGGTGGGCCTCACAGATGGGCCACAAGTATATCAAAGTGGGCCTCTCAAATGGGCCACAAGTGGGAGCTTGAATTACATCTAAAATCATTTCAATAGTTGCAGATGCAACATGTGTATCACTATACACTATCATTCTATGGAGCACAAGGCTCATTAATGATGATCAGCACTGTCTAAACATTGTCCATGTAAATCAACACTATCCAAACATTGTCCACCACGTAAATCAGCACCATCCAAATATTATCCACATGAAGGACCATCTAAATATTGTCTAGCACTGTCCAGATGTGTGGACGGTGTGGATGAAATTCATACAACATGGTGGAGTCCCATAGAACCGTCCAACCACGAACGACCAGGAATACAAAACATACATCACAGTGGCATCCCACCATCTTAATTGAGTGGACGGTGGGGATATAGAATACATAAATCATGGTGGCCTCACATGGGACCCATGGATGCACGGAGTGGATACAACACTACATCAGAGTGGGTGTAAGTGCTATGATTTGATTCCTCTTTGATTGTCAAATTTTGTTTGTCAAAACGTCTCCATATGTTGTATCTTGATAAATGTGTTCGAGACACCTCATCAACACTTGAAGTCTAGCTCAAAGAATTCTTCAAGCTTCATGATAATTCAAGCTATAATATGAAGAGAGAACTCTGGGTCAAGACTCAAGTTCAAGTGCAAGTTCAAGATTCAAATCTAAATGCAGGACTCAAGTACAACTTAAAGTTACATTGAAGCTTCTGAAGTAGTCAAGCTACATCGAGAAGAAATCAAGCTTCGTAAAGATCAAAGTCTAAGCAAATGAAGTGTTCAATGTCCATACTTCATGTTCCAGGTTTGATAGACCATTAGATTAACCTTAGGGTAGGTCACTTTGGATACATAATCCAAATGAATATTATTACATGAGTCTGGTCTACTCTAAGACCAGTCCTAGACTCTGTTCGACCAGTCCTAGTACTATCTTGACTAGTCTAAGAAATTTTAAGACCAGTCCTAAAATGGTTACAATTTATCAGATTTTTTAGTGCGCCTACGACCAGTCTTGGAGTTTGCTAGACCGGTCGTGAGATGGTCTCGACTCGACCTTCGACCAGTCGTAAGGCTTTGACTCAAACTCCAGCGACTAAATCAAGTGTCGCATGACCAGTCGTAGAGGGGTCTCAACTGGTCATGGACTGCCTTCGACCAGTTGTGAAATGGTCTGATGCGATTGCGCTCAAAAATTGGAAAATCAGTTTATTTCAAGACCAGTCATGGTGACCCTAGGACCAGTCGAAGACGAATTTCTTCTGCTATAAATAGCACACGAATTTCAGAGTTTTTCATTGAAAATTAAGTGAATTTAAGGCTCCACTCTGAGATAAGTTTGTGTTTAGTTTTAAGCTATTTTGTGCATAATTTCTTTCTCTTTTTGATAACTTATTTAATTTGATTTTATTTCTATATTCCAATCTGATTTGAAAAGAGGAATTGACTTATTCTTTCTTCTTGGAATCAAAATTAAATATAGCTACGCCCAATCGGTTTAAATCTAAAATCAATTAGAACTTAGAACCATATTAAAGTGAGTTGTGGACATTAAACTTCTATATTCGAACGTCTACTCCAATTGGTTCTTTCGGGCAGCTACAAGAGGAGAAATCCAGGTATTTTACAATTCTTTAAATTTCATTCGTTTTTTATTTTTATTTAGGATTCGCCAGAAAAATCTCAAATTGTGTGGTTATCTGAGGAGAGCCAGAAAACTCAGAAGTGTGGGTTTTTGGATTGTGTAAGCCCAAGTTAAAAAGACACAATTGTAAAGGTTTTGGGTGAACCTGTGAAAACCTATTTGATAGTGAACGCTAATATCCCCTGTGTGAGGATATTAGGAGTGGAGTAGCATTCTGTGTAGCTATTGAAGAACAATTGGTGTACACACAAGCAAACCACTATAACTCTTTGTCTTGTAGATTGAATGCTTGCTTAATTCTCATATCTTTTATCATTCAATTGTGTGGAATGTACATGTGGATGTGAATGTTGTAACGATTTACATTTCAAGCGAGTGTGGAGATTGTTGTAATAAATTAGATCTACATTTCTGCATTTAATTTCAATTCTCTGCTATTCATTTATCTTTATTAAAATTGAGTTCTTTATTCAAAAGAAGTTCTAGAAATAAGGTTGTCCTACCATAAGCCCTTGTTTATTATGGTGTAAGGTTGTCCTTAGAACTGAATTTGTATCAACCTCTCAATACTTATGTATTAAGGTGATTTGATTTTAGCATTGATAATTGATTTATAATTGTAAGGCTATTGTTTAAATTTATTCCGCCGATTTTATTTTTAATTTGGCATAGTCCTATTCACCCCCCCCCCCCCCCCTCTAGGACATATAGCTTGGCCTTTTCAAGTGGTATCAAAACCTAATAGCTCATTCTTATTGTTTTTTTATTTTGGATTTATTTCCTGAGCTAACGATCTAAGCTATATTATTAAGATGTCAAATTTTGATAGCTTATCAGTCACTAGGCCTCCACCCTTTGATGGCTCCAACTATGCCTATTAGAAAGCCAGAATGAGGATCTTCCTCAAATCAATGGATGAGAGTGTGTGGCGAGCCACAGTGACCGAATGGAACTCTCCTACCATTGAAGTAATCAATCGACGGTTCAAAACGTATGCATACTGCTTATTATTTGTGGACCACCCTTCAGAAAAGTGAGTATAGTGTCAATGCTAAAGCACTAAATGCAATCACTTGCGCACTATCACTGGATAAGTTCAAAAGAATTATATCCTGTAATACTGCAAAGCAAGCCTGGGATATACTAGAAATGACACATGAGGGTACATCAATTGTCAAAAAGTCTAAAGTCCAACTCCTCACAACCAAATTTGAAGAAATTCATATGGAGGAAAATGAAATGTTTATGGACTTTTACACTAGACTAAATAACATTGTTAACTCTATGTGGGGTCTTGGCGATAAAATTCCAGAAAGTAAAGTGTGTGCAAAGATACTATGCTCACTTCCTGAACGGTTCAATTCTAAAGTAACCGTGATTTAGGAACTTCTTGATACGGATAATATGAGGGTAGAAGAACTAGTTGGTTCTTTACAAACCTATGAATTAAATTTTAAAGCTCCGAAAGGTAAATCTATAGCTTTAAAATCTTCTAAAGGTATTTCCTAAGAAAACTCAGATTTAGAAAATTCTGAAGACGATATGGCTCTTTTGGCGAAAAAGTTTTACAAAATTTTCAAAAGCAAGAAAAGGGTCGACTTTCAAAAGTGAAATGAAAAGAAACGTTCTAAATCTAAGTCCAAAACATGAAAATCTTTAAAAGACAGTCAATGTTACAACTGCCACGAGTATGGGCATTTCGCAAACAAATGTCCTAAAAAGGACAGACCCAGAAGGAAGGGTATGTTGGCTACTTGGGATGAATCGTCTGATTCTAAAGCATCTTCTGAAACAGAAAATTCTGAAACCGAGTCGGGCAGTGATGTTAAAGCTCTTATGACTCTAGCCAAGTTTACTTTTTCAGATCACGATGATTTAACAAGTGAAGAAAATTTGAATAGTGATTATGAAAATAAAGAAGATCTTCAAGATGCTTATAATGCCCTATATAAGGAAAGTTGTAAAATTGCTGTCAAACTTAAGCTTCAAAAAAAAAAGTTTTCTAAACTCAAAAAATGTTTTGAAACTCTTGTTTTAGAAAAATCGCATATTTCAGATTGTTTGGAAAAATCAAAATGTGATTTGGAATTCAAAACCTCGTTAAATGATGATTTGAAATCTGAAAATGAGAAACTTAAAAATGAAGTATCTTCTCTTCTGAGTTTGAAGGATACATGGAGATATGCCCAGGGTGATCCAAAGTTAGAAAAATTATTATCCGGATCAAGAAAATGTGGCGATAGATCCGGGTTGGGCTATGAGAAAAATACATCTCCTAAACAGAAGTATACCTCTCCCAACTTTGTGAAAGGAGAAACCTCTAACTCAAAAGGAAAAGGTACTAGTCAAGTTTTTTCTAAAAATACAAAAACTTTTCATAAACCTAAAACCAGCTATACAAATTTTAAAAATCAGAACAGAAATCCTCTTGCTGAAAAAATAATTGATTTACTTAAGGAGCTCTTAAAATCTAACTCAGTAGGTCATTCTTACAACATCAGACAAAAAAAGACCAACTATGTTCCTAAACCCAAAACTGTTATGAAATGGGTTCCTAAAGTTACCTGCTTGGTTGCCCACACTGCGTTCAAAGCAATAAGCCATTCAAAATGGTATCTAGATAGTGGATGTTCCAGGCACATGACAGGTGGCAAGGCTTTATTCACTGATCTAAAAGATATGACTGATAGATCAGTCACATTTGGTGATGGGAGCAACTGCAAGATTATTGGCCAAGGTACGGTTCAACTTTATAATCTTCCCTTATTTAAGAATGTTTTATATGTTGAGGGATTAAAACACAACCTGTTAAGCATATCTCAAATATGTGACAACAACCATAGTGTTAAATTTTCTAATTAAGGTTGTGAGATTATAGATAAAGAGGGTTTTGCAATATTAACTAGTCGCAGAACTTCTGAAAACTGCTATATAGTATGCAATGGAAGCTCATTTAATCAAACATGTTACATGGTCCATACTGATGAGACAGAATTATGGCATAAATGTCTTGGACATGTACACTACTGAAATTTGTACAGATTGAGCATAGGAGAACTAATTAGAGGTCTACCTAAAGTACAAAAAGTAGACAAAATATGTGGTGAATTCCAGTATGGTAAACAAACGAGGAGCTCTCACAAAAAGGTGAACTCCAATACCACATCTAGACCACTCGAGCTTCTCCATATAGATCTTATAGGACCAACTAGAACAGAAAGTCGAGGCGGCAAAAAATACATCTTGGTTATTGTAAACGATTATACAAGATACACTTGGGTTTCATTCTTGAAGGACAAATCAGAAACCCTTGATGAAGTGAAAAATACTATAAAACGGATCCAAACTGAAAAATGTTCTCAAGTTAGTAAGATCCGTAGTGATCATGGATCCGAGTTTGAAAATAGCAGTTTTGAGAAACTCTGTAGTAATCAGGGAATATCACATGAATTCTCTTCTACTAAAACTCCACAACAAAATGGTATTGTGGAAAGAAAAAATAGAGTGCTTCAAGAAATGGGAAATGTTATGTTAAATAGCATGAAGCTCCCTAGAAACTTATGGGCTGAAGTAGTGAATACCGCCTACTACATTATCAACCGTGTTTATATCTGCAAATCTAAGCATAAAACGACTTATGAAATGTGGTTTGAGAAAAATCCTACTGTCAAATATTTTCAAATTTTTGGCAGCAAGTGTTATATTTTACGTGATCATGAAAATCTAGGAAAGTTTGACACTAAAAGTGATGAAGGGATCTTTTTAGGATACTCTTTAAACAGTCGTGCATATCATGTTCTGAACAACAGGACCGGTGTGATTCAAGAGTCAATAAATGTAGTAATTGACGATCACTTGAACACACCTGCCCCTAGTTCAGATAATGATGAAGCTCTTATGTTTGAAAAACCAGATACTTCATCAAGTAAAACTTATTCTGAATTAAGAACTGTTAAAGATCATCCAACTGATCAAATACTTGGAAACCCTCTCACTGGTGTGCGCACTCGTAGACAATTAGAGGATATATGTAACTACGTATGCTTTACATCCCAGATAGAACCGGTTAATGTGAAAGAAGCACTTTCTGATGAAAACTGGATAATTGCTATGCAAGAAGAACTTAATCAGTTTGTCAGAAATGATGTCTGGAACCTTGTTCCTAGACCTAAAGATAAACATATTATTGGAACAAAATGGATTTTCAAAAATAAGTCTGATGAATTGGGAAATATCATTCGAAACAAGGCAAGACTAGTTGTGCGAGGGTACACATAAATTGAAGGGATTGATTATGATGAAACTTTTGCCCCAGTTGCTTGCCTTGAACCTATCAGACTTTTTATATCTATTGCATGTTTTAGAAAGTTTAGAATTTATCAAATGGATGTAAAGAGTGCCTTTTTGAATGACGATCTACATGAAGAGGTATATGTTGAACAACCAACTGGGTTTAAAGACCCTAAGCTTACCAATCATGTATACCGCCTTAAAAAGGCTCTCTATGGTCTGAAACAAGCTCCTAGAGCATGGTATGAAAAATTGACTAAGTTCTTACTAAGTCACAAGTTTCAGATGGGTAGTGTCGATAAAACGCTCTTTGTTAAGAAACATAACGATGACATCTTAATGGTTCAAATCTATGTTGATGATATAATTTATGGATCAACCTGTACTAACATGACTGTTGAGTTTGCAGATCTAATGAAATCTCAATTCGAAATGAGCTTGGTTGGTGAACTAAATTATTTTCTAGGGTTGCAAGTAAAACAACAATCTGATGGAATTTTTATTTCACAAACTAAGTATGCATTAAACTTGATTAAAAGATTCGGATTTGAAAATGGTAAGAATTTGATACTCCTATGAGTACAACTCTAAGACTCTACAGGTAAAGATGTAGATCCTAAATTGTATCGTAGTATGATAGGTAGCTTACTTTACCTAACTACAAGTAGACTTGATATTGCTTTAAGTGTTAGAATTTGTGCTAGATATCAGTCTAATCCTAAAGAATCACACTTAACAGTTGTTAAACGAATTATTCGATATGTCGCAAGTTCTATTAATCTGAGTCTTTGGTATCCCTATGATTCTAGTGTTCAATTGGCTAGGTATTCGGATGCTGATTGAGCAGGAAATATAGATGATAGAAAATCAACCAGCGGTGGTTGTTTTTACATTGGAAACTGCCTGGTTTTTTGGTTTAGCAAGAAACGAAGTTCCATATCACTCTCAACTGCTGAGGCAGAATATATTGCAGCAGGAAATGCTTGTACTCAGTTGGTTTGGATGAAACGTATACTAAGTGATTATGGAATCGCACAAGACTCTATGGTTTTATACTGTGATAATTCCAGTGCGATAAACATTTCAAAAAAACCCAATCCAGCATTCACGTGCTAAGCACATTGACATTCGATTTCATTACATTCGTGAATTAGTAGAAGAAAAAATAATATCTTTAGAATATATTCCTACTGAGACTCAGCTTGCAGACATTTTCACTAAACCACTCGACAAAAGAAGGTTTAACAAATTGAAATTTGATCTTGGTATGTGCAAATTTAAATGATTGATCATGTATTTTTGTATCATATTGTATATGATGTTAATATGTTATTAATTTAAATTTTAAAATTTTATGAAAATTACATACTTTTTTTCTGGTCTAAGACCGGTCGAGAACATGCTTGACCAGTCTTGACACGACCGGTCGAGTATATCCCAAGACCGATCGTGTGCGCGATGCCCTTTTTAATTTGGGGAAAACTGGTTTCTTCTTCATTCTAACCCTCCTCACCAACGAGCCTAGCATCGACTAGTCGAACCCTTGTGTTCGATTCCTCCAGGTTAGAGTGATTTTTTCTTTTTTCTTTGGAGAATCTTAATCTTAACTCTTAATTTTCTTGATCTTTGGTGTCTATTTCCTATAAATCTTCAACTCATTGGGTTCTTCTTCCTTTTTGCTAAATCTAGAGAAACCCATCTCTATTTTCTTGAACTTTCTTTCATTTCTTCAAGAATATGGAATCTAGAGGTAAAAAGAAAATTCATAGAGGTGCATCTTCTTCTCGTTCAAATGCAATCACTAGACGGCATCTTAAAGATCCTGGAGATGATCCTCCGCATGTACGTGACCTGCGTATGCATAATATTATTATTGAAAAAGCTGTTGATTTAAATCATATTGCTCCATATGGTCTCCTTCCTCTCCTTCAATCTGTAGGTTGGGAAAATATTTTACGCTGGGGTGGACCGGCATATCAGTCCATAGCACAAGCCATGGTTGCTTGCATATCTGACTTATCTGCTGAGCAATTGACCTTTACTATTGATACTAGAGAAGGGCCGTTTCATATTGATCGACATTTAATTTCTGGCCTTATGAATATTCAAGTAAATGATGATGGTGTTCATCCTAGTGCACTTGCTGAGAAAGTGTCAGAATCTGAAAAATGTATTTTTATTAGAGCTTTGTGCAATATGAATGCTCCATGGACTATAAATGGAAATGCCCTTAAAACCAGATACTTGTTACCCAAATACAGAGTTTTGCATCGTATCTTCACTTCTGATCTGTATCCCCGCTCTAGAAACAAGACTGAGTTGACTCTGTTTATGGTTCATATTTTGTACTTGATCATTACTGGTGCTAACATCTGTCTGCCCTCCTTGATTTGTTCCTTTATCATACAAATTCGTAGTAATCCTGGTCATGGTGATATTCCTTTTGGATATCTGTTAAATGTTTTAGCCACTCAAATGTTAGTCGCTATGCCCGTCGGTGAGGCTCCTATCAGAACCTCATATTTAACAATTTCAACCTGAATAAGATGAAGTTGGAGCTTTTTCCTGGTCAAGTTGATGTTGATGTGGGTGATGCTGTTGCTGAAGCTGAGATGGGTGTCGATGGTGATGAGTTGCCGGTCGATGATATTGACATGGATGATATTTTTAATAAAATTGATTCTGATTCTGAAAATGATCTAGACTTTGAACCATCTGATTTCAATGCACGTCTTAGTGCATTAGAGGAAAAAGTTGAACAGATGAATGTTGGTCACAATCAATAATTTAAAAATATGCGTAAATATTTTAGGCACTTACAGAAGTGCCTTCACCAAAGTGATCCTAACATTCCTGCTCCATCATCTGATTCCGGTTGAGAATGTTTAATCTTTGGTCTGTATCAAGTTTACTAAGTTTCGTTTCTTGGTTGTGTGGATTACTGTCTTAAAACATCACTTAATATGTATTCTGACTCACCTTGCAAACTTCTCTTGTTTTGTTATTCACTCTGCACTTTTTATTATTCTATCTTTATAAGTTGATATCTCTAATTCTGTCTTTCATGTCCTATCTTTGCTTCTTCCTTTGTCATATTTTGACAAAAAGGGGGAGAATGTGTGTATTCTATTTATGAGATATGATTGATATTATATATACCTACTCAGAGGGAGTTGAGGTGTATTATAACTCAGGGGGAGTTGAGTTGTCTCAGTTAACAACTGGTGCATGATTCATTATTATATAATGTGATGCTTATCTTATTGAAGTATGAGATGTGTTTTGTCACAAATTTGACAAAGGGGGAGATTGTAAGTGCTATGATTTGATTCCTCTTTGATTGTCAAATTTTGTATGTCAAAACGTCTCCGTATGTTGTATCTTTGTATCTTGATAAATGTGTTCGAGACACCTCGTCAACACTTGAAGTCTAACTCAAAGAATTCTTCAAGCTTCATGATAATTCAAGCTACAATATGTTGAGAGAACTCCGGGTCAAGACTCAGGTTCAAGTGCAAGTTCAAGATTCAAATCTAAATGCGGGACTCAAGTACAACTTAAAGTTACAGTAAAGCTTCTGAAGTAGTCAAGCTACATCGAGAAGAAATCAAGCTTCGTAAAGATCAAAGTCTAAACAAATGAAGTGTTCAATGTCCATACTTCATGTTCCAGGTTTGATAGACCATTAGATTGACCTTAGGGTAGGTCACTTTGGATACATAATCCAAATGAATATTATTACATGAGTCTGGTCTACTCTAAGACTAGTCCTAGACTCTGTTCAACTAGTCCTAGTACTGTCTCGACCAGTCTAAGAAATTCTAAGACCAGTCCTAAAATGGTTATAATTTATCAGATTTTTTGGTGCGCCTACGACCAGTCCTGGAGTCTGCTCGACCGGTCGTGAGATGGTCTCGACTCGACCTTCGACCAGTCGTAAGGCTTCGACTCAAACTCCAGCGACTAAATCAAGTGTCGCACGACCAATCGTAGAGGGGTCTCGACCGGTCGTGGATTGGCTTCGACCAGTCGTGGACTTCCTACGACCAGTCGTGAAATGGTCTGATGCGATCGCGCTCAAAAATTCAAAAATCAGTTTATTTCAAGACCAGTCGTGGTGACCCTAGGACCAGTCGAAGATGAATTTCTTCTGCTATAAATAGCACACGAATTTCAGAGTTTTTCATTAAAAATTAAGTGAATTCAAGGCTCCACTCTGAGATAAGTTTGTGTTTAGTTTTAAACTATTTTGTGAATAATTTCTTTCTCTTTTTGATAACTTATTTAATTTGATTTTGTTTCTGTATTCCAATCTGATTTGAAAAGAGGAATTGACTTATTCCTTCTTCTTGGAATCAAAATCAAATATAACTACGCTCAATCGGTTTAAATCTAAAATCAATTAGAACTTAGAACCATATTAAAATGAGTTGTGGACATTAAACTTCTATATTCGAATGTCTACTCCAATTGGTTCTTCTGGGCAGCTACAAGAGGAGAAATCCATGTATTTTACAATTCTGTAAATTTCATTCATTTTTTGTTTTTGTTTGGGATTCGCCAGAAAAATCTCAAATTGTGTGGTTATCTGAGGAGAGCCAGAAAACTCAGAAGTGTGGGTTTTTGGATTGTGTAAGCCTAAGTTAAAAAGACACAATTGTAAAAGTTTTGGGTGAACTTGTGAAAACCTATTTGATAGTGAACGCTAATATCCCCTGTGTGAGGATATTAGGAGTGGAGTAGCATTCTGTGTGGCTGTTGAAGAACAGTTGGTGTACACACAAGCGAACCACTATAACTCTTTGTCTTGTAGATTGAATGCTTGCTTAATTCTCATATCTTTTATCATTCAATTGTGTGGAATGTACATGTGGATGTGAATGCTGTAACGATTTACATTTCAAGCGAGTGTGGAGATTCTTGTAATAAATTATATCTACATTTCTGCATTTAATTTCAATTCTCTGCTATTCATTTATCTTTATTAAAATTGAGTTCTTTATTCAAAAGAAGTTCTAGAAATAAGGTTGTCCTACCATAAGCCCTTGTTTATTATGGTGTAAGGTTATCCTTAGAACTGAATTTGTATCAACCTCTCAATACTTATGTATTAAGGTGATTTGATTTCAGCATTGATAATTGATTTATAATTGTAAGGCTATTGTTTAAATTTATTCCACTGATTTTATTTTTAATTTTGCATAGTCCTATTCACCCCCCTCTAGGACATATAGCTTGGCCTTTTCAGTGGACCCCACTAGAAATGGACAGATGGTCTGTATATAAGACATAGTCAGAGGTGGGATCCACTGTCCAAATGGACAGTGTGGAATAACAAATACATCATGGTTGGGATTCCATGTAGCACACCATCCAGATGGACGGTGTGTATGCAAAATACATATATCAAGGTGGGTCCCACTCCCACACATGTGGGGTGGGCCCCACTATAAGGCCTGTATCTTAGTCCGTACTGTTTCGTCGACTCCCGTGATCCTTCCCGTCGAATTCCGGCAACCTGCGACCTATGATCGATGTTTGCGCATAACCCTAAGTCATATCCTGTAGATTTGAATCAGCTTAATCTGAGACTTATACCATTGCGACCGCACCATCACCGCGTCTTGCATACCGATCTGATACCCTGGCAGGGAGATGTGGGCCGGCGTTTATTTCGAAGAAAACACCGCGCATTTGCAATCCCAAGAGAATCTCTACAACATGTCCCATCAATCAATCACTCAAATCAATCAATCAATCAATCACCTCATGTCAAGTACAAGAGTACTCTTACTTTCTTTCTCCACAAGTTAAGCAACCACCAAGTCAACCTATCTCTCACCTCACCCATCACTCACCTCACATCCATCACTCACCTCACATCCATCACCCATCACTCTCTCTCCTTACAACCCTCTCTCTCTCATTTCACAAACACAATTCCAAGCTATAAAAAAATGTACACGTCCAAGCATTCCATGTGAGAAGGTGTTTTTTGTGTGGCCCACTTTCCCATCCCAAATCCTTCATCCTAGCCATTCAAACCTCATCATCTTCCGTCAAAGTAAAGCACAAGGAGATCGGCTTTCCATCGAACCAAGAAGATCAAACGGTGGGTGCTTATTAGGCTAGATTTTTCATTTTTTGATGATGGGCCAAGTGAGGCCTACTGATTGATGGTATGGATCTCACTTTGGACCCTAGGTGTGGCCGATGGCCCACCTTGATCCTCATGATCATTCCATGATGGGGTCATTCTCCATGGACCCCCATCATGATGTTTATTTTCCTTGCATAAAAAGAGGTCATTTAGACCATACATTTTGGGTGGAGAAGGAACCTCCACCGTTGATCTTTGATTTGGTGGGCCCACATGTATTGGGACCCACTTGATGTATGATTGAATGCAAGGGAGGGTTCATAGTGGTGGAGCCCTCCATCACATGCACGTGTCCCGTCTCTCTCTCCCTCCCTCTCTCTCTCTCTCTCTCTCTCTCTCTCTCTCCCTTTTTCCCTTTTTTTGTGATGATGTAGTTGTGTGGCCTACTTGGATGGACCCCACTTTGATGTATGTATTACTCATGCCATCTAACCCTTTCTTTTAGTGGCCCACGTCCATAGGTGGGGCCCACCTCAAATGTATGTATCATGTCCAAACCGTCCAGCGTCCAGGGACGCTGGACGTGAACTGGGCAAACACAACTATTAGCTTTGTTTCAAAGCTTTTGGGAAGGGCCACTCATATAGGCCCCACCTTGATGTATCAATTCAATCCAAGCCGCCCATTTCATTCTTTAGCTCATTTTAGGCGTTGAGCCAAAAAATGAAGTTTATCCGACTTTCTGGCGGGCCATAGCTTAGAAAACAGATTTTTTCTACTGTTGAAATACCCCCTGACGTTTCTGTACCCCAAAATATGTCGAATATTGGGCTTGATGGGTCTGTCTTGAGCTATAAAAACCAATGGCTGGGTCGAATTCCCCTAATGCGGGCCCCACATAGGAAAAATCACAGAAAAACTCATTTTTTCAAAATAAATAAAATAAAATATATTAGGCAGTGCCTGCTACTGTTGCAGCAGGACGCTGCTGCATCTGGCGGGTGGGCAGGGACCACGGTCCCAGCTGTGGGCCCCACTATGATGTGTATAGAACATCCACACCATACATCTTGTAAGCTCCTTCCTGAAGTGGGCCCCTCAAAAAAATCATCCCTATCTAGGACTCAGGTGGCCCACATCATAGGAAACAATGTGATTGAATGCCTGCCATTGAAACCCTTTTGAGATAACACAGAAGTCTTAAATTAAAATGAAATTTGTTTTTCCTATTCAGCCAGGTCCGTGAGACCTTATCAACAGGTTGGATGGAAAGCAAACGTTATGGTGGGCCCCACGTGGGACCCACTGATGTATGTGTTCTATGCACACCGTCCACGGCTGTGGACGGTGGAACCCACCACATTGTATGTGTTTTATATATGCCATCCAGCCATGGGCTACTGGACGGTCAGTGGACCCCGCCTTTGATGTAGGGGGGTTACATCCAAACCCCCCATTCAGTTGGTGGGTGGCCTTAAGGCCTGAGATAAAATGAGGTAGATCTGCCTGTTAGTGGACCACACAGCAATAAGTCGTGGAAATTGAACCGTCTGCCATTGAAACCCATTTTTGGGTTCACAAAAGTTTTGGATCATATGAAATTTCTTTTTCCTCTTCATTCCAGGTCCGTATGACCTTATCAACAGGTTGGATGGCAAATAAGCATTATGTGGGCCCCATGTGGGACCCCAAGATGTATGTGTTCTATCCACACCGTCCATGGCAGTGGACGGTGGAACCCACCATATATGTATTTTATCAATGCCGTCCAGTTGTTGGACAACCAGTAGGCCCCACCTTTGGTGTCTGTGTTATATCCACACCATCCATTTAATTGGTGGGCCATGTTTGTGGGCCCCACCATGATGCATGTGTTGCATTCTAACCATCCAACCATTTGGCAAGCTTGCCTATAGACCCCACCATGATGCATGTGATGCATCCAAGCCATCCAGCCCCTTTGGAAGCTCATTTGATGGCATGAGCTAAAGACTGAGTGAGATCCATAGTTCATGTGGACCGCACCCTTGATGCATGTGTTGCATCCAAACCGTCCAACCACTTGGCGAGCTTGTCTTAATAGGCTTGAGACTAAAAAGAATGAGTCAGATCTAAGGCTCAAATGGACCCCACCATTGAAAATAGTGGGGATAGTGACATCCACCGTTCAAACTTCTTTGGAGCCACATTAGCTTCCAATTAAGCTTATATTTTGCTACCACTTCATTTAGCTCTATGTTAACTTATGAATTGGTTGGATCTCAAACACATCACGGCGGGCCACTCCATGATATGATCATCCATTGAAGCCCACTTTGATATGTTTTGTGGCCATCTGTGAGGCCCACCTTGATGTACTTTATGGCCCATCCGTCAGGCCCGCTTTGATGTATTTTTATGGCCCAATCGAGGGGCCCACTTTGATATACATGTGACTCATTAGGATGTATCTTTGACCCATGAGCGGGGCCCACTTGTTGCGCGTTTTAAGGCCCAGGTACAGGGCCCACCTATCATGTATTTTGGAGCCCATGGGTGAAGGCCCATTGTGATGTATTAGGGCTCATGGGTTAAAGCCCATTGTGAGGTATTTGGAGCTCATGGGTTAAGGCTCATTTGAGGAGGCCCACCATGATGTATTTGTGGCCCGATGTTGAGGCCCACCTTGGTATATACTTAAGGCCCATTTAAGGAGGCCCACCTTGATATTTATGAGGCCCATATGTGTGTTGGAGGCCCATGGGTTGAGGCCCAATGGGATGTACATAAGGCCCATGGTAATATGATTCCACCATAGTTTATGTAATGATGTTTATGGCGGGCCGTGCCTAGAGAACAATGTTGGTTTGACGTCCACATTGTAAGGATGATGTTGGTTAAATGTCCACATTGTCACTCTCCTTAGGGCCCATTGATAGGCCCATACTTGTACGTGTAGGCCGTCTAGGCCCATCTTCGTTGCAAGGATAGTTCATCACTTTATAACATGCTTAATATAATTCCATGCATCATGCCATACGTATCATATATATGCTTGATATTAGGAATGTTTGATCATAGCATAAGCTGTTGGGCTGAGACATTTACGGGACTCCTTATGAGATGGAGCACCCCACATGAGCGCCTGGTATGCGCGAGATTGCTGCATGATTGTACGGTATGACTCATGCATCTCGCATATGTTTGACTTGATCATTATACACCCTAGCGACATCAGGGCTGTAGCCTCCACATGCACATCGTGGATGGCTAAATGGGAGACCAAAAATACTTGATTCTAGCACTGTGGGCACTTAGGATGTCCTTGGGTGAAAATCTCAAAATCTCCGAGGCCAGGAGGTGCCCCAACGTCTAGACCGAGTGGAACATGAGCGCCCGAGTGCCGAATACCAGTAGGCCGCATCTCTCACTGTGTCGTGGTTGGTTGGGAGCGGGTGTGGCCTTATTCGCCCGAGTGAGGGGGCTATAAGCTAGGCTGAGTATGACCAGCTCATAAGTGAGTCCGCTATCAATGAGCCGGGTATGTATTGGCAGACTACTGGTCAGGCAGATAGTGAGGTCTATTCCACTCGCTGGGCGGTGCAGCTAGGGAGGAGGCAGTTGGTGTTAAGTGTAATAGACCCCGGAGGTTTCCCCAGAGAGCAACCGTACTGATATGTGGACTTATTGAGTAGGAATTGCATATCCATTCATTCATTCATTCACTATCTACTTGGGTTGGTGGTGCGTAACTATTTGTTATGTGCACCTTCGCATGGCCAGGATTTCGGTTGGGCGCGTGACTAACCTGAGATCAGGAGTTTACCATATTGAGTCAGACTATCCAAATTTAGGTATGGGACTGGTTTAGATAGAAGTCCCTTGTGGTGGACCCTGTAGCCTGCGATACTATGTACTATTATCTTGACTTCACATTCCAGCATGGTCATTTCATTCGTACCGCATATCACATTGCATTCGCAGTGCTTAGCATTTTGGGTTACTATGTTTTTACACTTATATGGCCTAGATAAGGTTGATGGTACTCGTGGCTCGTCAGGATTTGCATATTGCATTACATCCTCAACATCTGTTATTGTCTTATTATATTTTGCATCGCATGGCCTTGGTACGACTGATACCACTCATGGACTTACCAGTATATTTTCGCTTACTCTGATATCGTATGATTCATGATCTTGTCAGTATTTTCATTTATTCCGATGATGTATGATTTATGGGCTTTATTGTATACTTAGCACTTACCTTACACACACTTTCACCACCCTCTAAGCTTTCTATAAGCTTATGCATGATAGATACGTGCAAGTGGTGTTAGGTTGCAGCAGCGTTGAGCTTGAAGCGTGCAGCTGTCTTCTGGAGCTTTGATATATGTATTTCCCTTTCAGCATTGTATTCAATTCATTATAGTAGTGAATATGTGATGATGATGTTGCCTTTGTGAATTGGGTATACTTGTGGTTATGCTCCATTACAAAAAAAAAAATTTTAAAATCCTCCTTGTAGGATCCCAGGATCGGAATCTGGCACGTGTTGTGCCGAGACCCGAGAATGGGGTACTACGGAGGCTGTCAGCACCGGATTCAGTGATCGGGCATTTTGTAAGCCCGATTTCTGAGTTTGGGGCGTGACACCCACGGTCTACCCAAAACAGGTGGACGATATGGACTACTGATCCAACATGGTGAGATGTCATAGCACCGTCTAGAGATATCTAGATGGTGGGGTTATATAATACAAGCACTAAGGTGGGTCAGACCCCACACGTGTGACACGTGTGGGTGGGTCCCACCAGCAATAAATAACAATAATAATAATAAGGATGGAGGGTTTTGGATATAGCCCATACCTCACGGTCAGACTTGCTGACGCCAATGAAATATAACAGCTATTACTGCGGTGCTGGCCCACTAGTAGATGGACAAACTGGATTTCAAGCACATGGCAGGTGGGCCCCATTGCCGCTGACCAGCGTAAGTAAGACACATACATCAAACGGCCCCTCCATCGTCCAAGGTCTCCATCGTCCAAGGTCTGGACAGTGGAGACGTAAGGAACATACATCAGGTGGGTCCCATTGTGGGCAGCAAGGTGGCTGCCACTAATGGATGGGTGGATATAATCCATTCATCATGGTGGGCCGCAATAAAGAGAGAGAGAGAGAGAGAGAGAGATGGCGAGATGGAGGGACCTCGCCACTCTGGGCCCCTCTTGATATAAATCATACATCAAGATGGGTCCCACCATAAGAGGGCCCTCTAATCATCAAAATCAATAAATAAAATCACCCACTGTTTGTGCTCCTTCTTGGTCCCTTGGCTTCCTTAGCTTCTTGGCTTCAACTTGATGGAAGATGATGGAGATTGAAGGGTGGAGATGAGATATCTAGGGGTAGGGAGTGGGCCACACTTGGATTCTTTCATGGAGAGTTTAGACGTTTTGCTGTCATGGGTTGCTTGAGAATTGGTTTGAAAGAGAGAGAGAGAGAGAGAGAGAGAAAGAGAGAGAGAGAGAGAGAGAGGTGATGTAGTAAATGGAGGGTATGGTGCTTGTTTACTTGTTGGTAAGAAAGGAATGGGATGAGTATTGGTGTTCTTGACTTTGGGTGAGAGAG
Organism: Magnolia changhungtana; assembly: GCA_030180095.1. Classification (NCBI taxonomy): domain Eukaryota; kingdom Viridiplantae; phylum Streptophyta; class Magnoliopsida; order Magnoliales; family Magnoliaceae; genus Magnolia; species Magnolia changhungtana. The sequence goes on along the minus strand of JASAUF010000626.1, from coordinate 4,803,824 downwards.
GGATGGGTAGGGTATGGGTTATACTTTACTTGATTGATTGATGTGTACTTAATTGATTGATGTGACGGGTCGTAGAGATTCTCTCGAAATTTACAACGTGCGGTATTTCTTCCGAATGAACACGGGCCCACATCTCTTAGCCTGGGTATCACATTCGCACGTGAGACACGGTGTTGGAACCGTGACGACGGCGCGGTCGCTAGGGTACAAGTTTTGAGTCGAGCCGACTCCAGTTTATAAGACTTGGCTTAGGATCACGTGCAAATGCTGATTACAGGTCGCGGGTTGTCGAAATTCGACTGGGAGGACAGCGAAAGCCTATGGAATGGTACGGTCTAGGATATGGGTCTCACAAAGATCGACAAAAAGGTCATGTATGATGAAAAGATTGCAAAAGAATGGAAAGAATGAAAAGACTAAAAAGAATGAATAAATAAAGTAACCATCGATATAAAATCAAAAACTGAAAAAAGAAGCAAAATGGGATAAGTTCGGAATCAGTACTTGATTATTCAATCAATATTAAGGTGATGAGCATGACTAACATTATGAAACGATTGTACTTTTATGGAAAGTAAGTTAGAATTCACTAAGCACATTGGAAAAACTTGATATATGAACTTATGCTCCTAAGTGATTGATTAAGAACCTATTCGATTGATTGCTTGCTTGATTCGGCTCTACGTTTTTAAATTTTCACTCTCGCCTCTGTGGATTATACTCATTCATACTTGTTTACACAAAAGATAATTTTTTGGAAGAGGTTTGAACATTAAGAATTGAAATTTCATCACGTACGTTTTGCTCGGGACTAGCAAAATGCTGGTTAGGGGGTGTGTTAAGTGTTAAATATTGCATATTTCCCCCTATTTATATCTTGGTTTTATGAACATGATAACGCTTGATGGGATACTTTATACATGTTTGTATTGCGAGGTGAATCTAAGAGCTTGGATTGAAAAGAACGTTAAAAGCATAGATTTTATGCTCAAGAATGACCAAGGCAAAGGGTGGATCTTAGGAGATCAGGAATGAAGAATTCACATGCCAAAGATCCAAAGAAACTAAGTATAAAGGATGAAGAAAGGACTCGAAAGATTTCAAAATCTACTGTAGAAAATAGACAGGTTCGGTCCGACCGAACCCAAGTTTGGTCCGACCGAAATCACACAAAACAGACCACCAACCAACGATGAAATTTAGAGCTAATTCGGTTCATCTGAGGATAATTCGGTCTAATTAAACCTAAGTTCGGTCCAACCGAAGGAAGGATTCGGTGTGACTGAAAGTGCACAAAAAGCTTCAATGAAGAACAATGAATTTCGGAGTTAATTCGGTTCGACTGAGGATTAATTCGGTCCGAACGAACCCAAGCTTGGTGTGACTAAAATCAGGCAACTGCTGAAACAGAATCCTATCATGATTCAAACTCGACTTTGGTCCAACCAAAGTGTAACGCGACTGTGTAAATTTGAGGTAGTTTCAATGTTGGTTTACGGAAATTCCAAGGCGGTGCGAAAGATAGTGTTTCACAACTATAAATAGGAGTCCATAGGACATCCCAAACTATCTTCTAGGGTTTAAGGAGTGGAGCTAAAGGGTGGAGAAGCCTCCCAAGAATTTTTTTTTTCTCTTCCTTAGTTTATTTTCATGTTTTATTTAAGAGTTTTTGGTTTAATCATGTCTATGGTTAACTAAACCTCTTAGTTAGGGCTAAGAGGTGAAGCTTGTAGCGTGTTGGGATGTTTGTCTTGCTTTGATTCTTGTTTATGTTGAACTTCATTGAATTCTAATTTGATATTAAAGGAATATTTTCAGTTTTCTATGATTTATTGTTACTCAAATTACAATAGACTTTATGATAGATTTGGATATCTTCTTTTCCTATTTTTAAGTTGTGAGATTGGTAAATCTTGTTGTTCACCATCATCTCCTAGGCATGGTAAGGTGATGGAATCCCTTCCAATCATCACAATTCTCCTCCATTGAGAATTAGATCAATGGAAAGTTCAAATTTGATTTAAATTGCTTTATCTTCCAATTGGATAGGATAGGACTCCAATTCCAATTGTGTTCCTTGAATCAAGTGAGGTAGCATCTTGATAGCTACAAGTGGATCCTTGGTATCCTAGTTCCCACCTTTTAATTGATAGTTTTAATCAACATCATTCACAATTACTCTCTTTTATTCCAAAATCAGATTTAGACATTCTTCTAGTTCTAGTTCTTTTCAAAATACGTACAAGTTTAGTCCCCATGGATTCGACCTCTATCTCACTGAGTTATTACTACATCGCGACCCTACACTTGGGGTTGTGAATAGTAGACAATGGGGCCATGGTGCAATTGTGTCGACTCTTATTCCAGCCTCCACCTATTCATGTGCATGGATTAGCTAAGTAAAATTGGCATATAGGTATGAAATCAAATATCCTGATATATTTTGATTGGCTAAATGGACAATTATAGAGATTTATTCTTCTTCGTCGATTAGTGTTTTTATTCATGTGGCCATGGCTCTCCATCGCCCCATGTATGCAAACAATGTTTCGTTGCTCCTTTGCTTAAGGGTTGCAAAGTGTGACCTTCAGGGTGCTGTATTGAGATTATACACGAAACGATTTATAAAGGTTTGGGATAATTGTTCCCATGTTCTAATCTTTTGATAGTCTAGAGACATGTACTAATCTAATGCATAACCCTGTTCGCCGTTGTTTCAACGTTCGTCTTCCTAGCACGGGTGACAAGTGCATGGGTGTGCCAGAATTGGGATTGCGGTTCCAATTCAAACCAAACAACAATAACCTCGAGCGCCAAAGTAGGTAAACACTGGGTATGACCTAGGTCTGAGGAGATCGGTTGCCTATTCGGCCACTCACTCAAAGCGTAAAAATAGATCAAGTGATGGTCAAAGGGTGGGGGTTCATCCTCTGATGATGGGTTCCTCTTTGCCCTCCATATGAAAGGACTTTCTTAATGATTGAAGAGTGGAATATGAAGTGATAATCAAAAGTGGAATATGAAGTGATAATAAAAAATTCAAACGCCGAAGAGCCATCAACTATTGGATTTACGCTATGGATTATGCTAAGGAAAGTGATTAAACACAGTAAGTAAATGATTAGTCTAAAGGAAAGGAATTACTTGATAAGAGTCGTGATTACACTACAGAATGTAAATTCAATGGGATAATTGAAAGATAATTGAAGATAATTGGTTTTTTTGGGTTAATGTGAGATATTTTTTCCTGTTGACATCTTCTTCTATTTATAGCTTTGATACAAGCATTCTAGATCCTTCTCATGATCTGATAGTTATCATAACTGTTTTTGATCACGCTCTACTTCCAGATTCTTCCCATGATATGGTCTTTCTTGGGTCTTGAACCCTTGTTCAGCATTCATAGTGACTCAGCTGCTGACCAACTAATCGTTCGGTCGCTTGAATTCGATCACTCATTCTCATTATAATCTTTGACCGTTAACCTTATACATGTGTAATCTGCATAAAACCAACTGAAACAGGATTTGATCGAATAGGGTACAAACATTTCCCCCCTCGTCATTGTCTTTTTGAAGAAAAGGACTGCGACATTTAAGTATTGGCATTAAATATTCGCACGAGTTTCCATCATAAAGCATGTCGATATTAAATGGCGAATGTGTCTTATACAGACATGTGTCTTCAAAAATATTTGTTCTGCTGCGAAAAGGGCTGCTTCTTAATTAACGACGTCTCTAAATCCCTTATATATACAAAACCCTATTTTTGTAATTCATACTATTCACATCTCTTTCTTCTTTTTCTCTATTTCTTGCTCTTCTTCAACCATGACTTCTTCTTCGTTTACGCCTTCTTTCGACCAAAAAGACATTATGGCCGTAATGGATCTTTTTTCAGACTATTGTTCAACAGATACAATCTTCAAATCCTCAGTTCGTGAAAATGCTTATGGTCTAGGTCCTTCATTTTCTTCGAATATCATAGCCGAATCGTTACAACCTCTATATCCATTTTTCATTGTTTGCTCTGAAAGCAATATCCTGATTCAATCTGGAGATATACCTGACGCAACAAATGCATTCAAGACACTGATGTTATGGTCGAAACCTCTTCTTGGATGGGAAGATTGGCTCAATAAAGTATTGGCCCAACATGAAGATTTGTGGAAAGAAATTGGGATTTTCGAGTGTATCAAGCGTTCTCTTGTAGCGTATCTCCCCAATATCCCTCTTCTTCTAACATTAACCTCATTATGGAGCATTTCTACCAATACTTTCATGTTCATTTATGGACCGATGGGTGTCTCCATTAAGGACATCTACCATCTTACCGAACTCCATCAAGGACATCTACCATATTACCGAACTTACTCCTTTTGGTATGCCCTTTTATGCGAAGATCGAGACTAGACAATGCAGGAATTTCCCTAACAAGAATGTTAAAGGCTATACCAACTTCATGCATTCTTACCGCAAACTCACAAGATTGGTTAAAGAACTTGAGTATCATGCTTTTCTCCTCCTTTGGATCTATTGTCATCTTCTGTGTGTTAATGCTCAACAAGTCATGACCGAATACATTGCTCTGGCCGAACACTTGGTTCAAGGTCAGTGAATAGCCTTAGCGTCTTTTGTTCTCAGCCATTTATACAGATGACTCTACGAAGTTAATTCAAGAGGGTTATATTCAGCTGAAAGTCCCATGTGGCTCATATAAATGTGGTTCGTTGCATATTTTCAGCCACAACTATTCAGTTAAGAGCACATCAACCGATCGTTCACCTCATATGGTGACCGAATCTTGCACATCTCGGTGGAAGTTGCTACTGTTGCTGAGTACCTACAAGAATTATTTTCCCTCAGTCTCCCTGATAATGGTTCATCTTTCATGCCCCTCTCAGAGAGAGAAACTTACGGACCAACATGGCTTTCTGGACGATTTGACCCTATTGATGATCATGAGGTCAGTCAGCTTCATCATGCCTGGAATTGCTTTATTATCAGTTGAGATTTGGCTTTTGAAGGTGTGATAGAGAAAGGAAAGAATGTAAAAGCAGGTGTTGAATAATATCATCTTTCTCTGTTTGCTCAGCAGTTGGGTTTCGTTCAACACATTCCCTGTCCTCTCACTCACGTAACTAGCAACCAACCTCCCTTCAACCGTATGATAGTTACCGACCAGGAATTTTACGGATCTCTCAAATTAGCTTATCACAAAGAAGTGGTCACTCTTCAGATGACAAAGTATCTAGAACACCTGGCCGTCCTAGACAATTTTGTATTCTGGTGGAACCGTCAGTACGCCAAACTTTTGGACGGTTGAAGCACTGAGGAACTATCACATCAGCTTTACCTTTGTCCAGGCTTGACAAAGAGTAAGAAGAGAGCTCTTCCTAATGTCTGCGCTACTACTGCTAAAAGAATGGTGAGGGTAAAGACAAGGCAGATCAATACAGTTTCTTCCTCAGCGGCCGAACCCCCTCGTCAAAATGTTTTGCAAATTTCCCAAGAACATCTTGATATATTGGTAGCTGCTCGGCCACAATGGATGGCTTTGAGGAAAATTTCTGATTTAGGAGGTATCAATTCTCCTCCAAAATCTTCTACCTTTTCTTTTCAAAAAATAGATTCTTCTAGACCTCCTCTGGCGATAAGTAGGGCTGAAAGTCGGGCAGGTTCAATCGGACCGACCCGTGACCGACCCGACGTTGGGTTGGGCTCGGGCAGAATATTTCGGGTTCAGTCTCGGGCTTGAACCATAGAAACACTAACTCGACAAAATTTCAGTCAGGCTCGGGTTAAAGTCTCGGGTCGCCCAACGTAACCCGAACCCAATAATTATAATATAAATATATAATAAATCAACAGATGGTCTTCATTACACATCATTTCCCGATGAGGGATTTCTCTCCCATGCGGCGCCGGATTTTTCTCTCTCATGCGCCTGATTTTTCTCTCCCACGTTGCATGAGATGCAGATAGTGCGAAAGCATCTCTTATAAAGATCCTATGCACGGATACGATGTGGGGTCCACCATGATATTTATGAAAAATCCAACCCGTCCACCCATTTTTCTATCTCATTTTAGGACACCGGACCAAAAAAGAAGAGGATTCAAAACTCAACTGGGCCATAAAATATGAAACAGTGGGAAAAGGAATTCCTACCGTTGAAACCTTTATAGGCTCTGCCTTGATGTTTATATGTCATTCAAACCGTTTATAAGATCATTTTTACTGGGATGAAGTAAAACCACTAAAAACTTAAACCTATGAAACTTTTATATCCATATAAATATTTCAACGGTGGTCACTAATCTCCACTGTTTCCTTTCGTGTGGCCCGTTTAAGTTTTGAATCCATCTTACTTTTGGTCACATGTCCTAAAATAAACTCAAAAAATGGATGGACGGGTTTAATTTCTAATAAACATGGCAGTGGACCCCACCTGGAATCCTTGCAAAGAAACTTATTGCGGAAGGCTTTTCGGGAAACCCATGTCTCTTTGCATGCTCGACGGCAGCAGAAACAGATGGGCTATTCCCAATGGCCAGTGGTTGATGCTCTATGGACCCCAACATGATGTATGTGTCTCATCCAAGCCGTCCATCCATTTTTCCAGATGATTTAATAGCATCAACCTAAAATTGAGGCAGATCAAAATCTCAGGTGGACCATACCATGGGAAAATAGTAGTGATTGAAGATCTACCATTAAAAACCTCCTAGGGCCCACGGTAATGTTTATCTAACATCAAACCTGTAGATTAGGTCATAGAGACCAAGATGAAGGCAAAAAACAAATATCAGCTTGATACAAAACTTTTGTAACCCCAAGAAAATTTTAAGAAGTTTTTAATAGTGGGATTTCAAGGATTTCAATCAACACTGTGTGGCCCCATATGAGATTTTGATCTACCTTAGTTTTGGGCCTATAACATAAATTTATCTGAAAAAATGGATGGACGGCATGGATGAGACACATACATCATGTTGGGGTCCGCAGAACGCCTACCACTAGCCATTGAGTAGCCAATCCGTTGCCACCGTATAACTTCTATCCTGATTTCTTAATCCACTGCATGACTTTTAACGTGTGGTAGTTCTTTGGCCCCACAATGATTGCATTTTACATCCATACCAACCATCGATTTTTATGGATCATTCTAGAGCATGGCCCCAAAAATGAGGCACATTCAAAGCTCAAGTGGACCACACCACAAAAAGCAATACGGATTGAACAAACTACCATTGAAACTTTCTTAAGGCCAAGCTTGATGCTAATTTTTCATATGATCTGTTCATGATATCACACACACCTGGAATAAGTTAAAATACAAATATCAGGTTGATTAAAGTCTTCTATGGCCCCAAAAAGTTTTTAACGGTAGTCATTTAATCCCCGTTGCTTTCTGTGGTGTGGTCCACTTGAGCTTTGGATGTGTCTCATTTTGGGGCTCATGCTCAATAATCATATGTAAAAATTAATGGACAGTGTGGATGTAAAACCTAAATCACTAGGGGCCCCAAGAAGTTTCACATGCTAAAAGTCATAGTGTGTAATATGCAAACTATTTTGGAGAGAGAAATTTAGGCATACGAGTGAAAGAGGGAGTCAGGGAGCTCGTTTGCGCTGGAGAGATTAAGAGAGAGAGCATCTCACAAGGTATGTAACTATGTATCACCATCAATCTATTATTCTCTCTTTCTCTCTACATCATACAAAGGTTGGTTTGATTGTTTTTTTTTTTTTCCTTTTTTTCCTTGCATTTGAAATTATTTTGATATTTTTCACAGTCATGATTAACATATGCACACAACACATGTAAAGATTTAGTTTTTTTGGTAATCATATCATGAAATATAAAATGCACATGATTAGTAATATTAATGACTTATTTTCAACATGTCGCTTATGTGCAGATTTTTTTTTTTTAATTCTTTCAATATCAGGATATATAAGTAGATGTCTGGAATGGGTGATAGTAATGCTCCTGTTGATGTTACAGGTAGTTGTACAGTTAGTGAATAAGTGACATCAAAAAAGAAAAGGAAGACAACAGCGACACACAATAATGTCTCAGGAATATGAGAACACTTTTAAAAAGTTGAGAAGCCAGAAACAAAAGAGAAGAGAGCATTTTGCAATTACTGTAATCAAGAATATCAAGCTGATAGTAAGCAAGGTACTACTGCGCTTTGGAGACATTTGGATAAATGTAAGAAATATCCAAATAATAAAGATCCAAAACAACAGACATTGGCAGTCTTAGTAGAGAAAGATGGTGGGAGCGGTGGGATTGTAAATTGGAGTTTTAATCAAAAAGCTTGTAGAAAAGCCCTCGCACGTATGATAATAGTTGATGAGTTGTCGTTTAATTTTGTCGAGCATGAGGGTTTTAGAACCTTTTGTCAAGTAATGCAGCCAAAGTTTCAGATTTTGTCATGCATCACCTTAAGGAAAAATTGTCTTGAGTTATACAAGTGCGAGAGGGTTAAGTTGAAGGGCGAATTTGAGAAGTCGGTTCAAAGAGTTTGTATAACCACTAATATGTGGACATCTATCCAAATCCTTGGATATATGTGCCTCACTGCACATTATATAGATAAAGATTAGAAGTTGTAGAAAAAAATTATTAACTTTTACGTGGTTCCAACGCCTCACAGTGGTGAATACATTGCTAATGCAATTGAGCTTTTTCTAATAACATGGGGGTTATAGAATATACAAACTAGTACAGTAGATAATGCAAGTTCAAATGATGTGGTAATTCGTTCATTGAAAAGAAAACTAGCTAAACGGAATGGGTTGCTGTTAGATGGTGAGTTCCTTCATGTGCGTTGTTGTGCACATGTTTTAAACTTGATTGTGAGAGATGGTATCGATGAAGTTAAAGAGGCAATCATCCGTATCCGTCATTGTGTACGGTATGTTAGAAGTTCGCCTTCTCGACTTTAAGATTTCAAACGTTGTGTGGTGAAAGAGAGAATAACCAGTAAAAGGGTTGTTTGCTTGGATGTTGCCACTAGATGGAACTCTACTTTTTTCATGTTGGAATCCGCTTTAGTGTTTTAAAAGGCTTTTGAGAGAATGGAAGAAAATGACCAGCAATATAAAAAAGACATTGGTGAGTGGATGCCTACAAATGCAGATTGAGTTAAAGCAAATGTATTGTGCAAGTTTCTAAAAACTTTTTATGATGTCACCAAACGTCTATCTAGTTTGAAGTATGTTATTGCAAATGCATACTTTTATGAGATTTATGCAATTGAAGGACTCTTATCTTCTTGGTTTGTAAGCGAAGATTTGAGCTATTGTGACATGGGATTAAAGATGAAAATGAAGTTTGCAAAGTATTAAGGGGACTTTGATCGTGTTAATATATTGTTAGTGATTGTTGTGGTTTTGGATCCTTGTTATAAGTTAAAGTATTTGAAGTTCTGTTATTCCAAGTTGTATCCAATGGAAAAAGTTAAGGAGATGATTGAGAAAGTCAAAGATACTATGAGTCGTCTCTTAGAGCAATACAATTCTTTTGCAACAACTCTAGATTCAGCTGAAGACAATGCATTAACACAAAAGAGCATTGATACTCCTTCTAATGGAGTTGTTGGGGCATATTGTGGATGTTAGGCAAGAATATCTTAAATTTCTGCAAGAAGAACAAGTTATTGCCACTAAATCCGAGATTGATCGATATCTTGAAGAAGTTGTTGAAGTAGATTTGTCTAATTTCAACATTTTAGATTGGTGGAAGGTAAATTCTTCAAAGTATCGCGTACTCTCACACATGGCTCGTGACATACTTGCAATTCCGGTATCCACCGTTGCTTCAAAGTTGGCTTTTAGTATTGGGGGTCAAATTCTTGATCGATTTCGGAGTTTGTTGACACCTGATATTGTGGAATCTTTGATATGTACATAAGATTGGTTACGGATTTCATCAACTCCAGTCAATATTGAAGAAAAATGGGAAGCGTTAGAAGATGATGAATCAAGTAACTAAACTAAACTTTTACTTTAGTGGTGTTTTTATAAATATATTTTTATCTTTATTGATGAATTAATATAGTATTTATTTATTTTGTTTCAGTATCTTGTGAGCCATCCACAGTTGGATTCCAAAAGTAATCATATATATACAACTTGGATCTTCTATTTTTTGGAGGTATGTTCTTGTCTTTATAGTTTCTACTGTTTTCTTTTTTACTTGTGATATTATTTGAAAATTGATATGTTGTTGATATTTGATAATGTTTGAAATTTGATATGCTTGATTGTTAAAGGAGGAGTTGTCTTATATTTGAGCTTGTTTGTTTAGAAAAAATAAAGTTCTTTGTGATAAATAACTACATATATAATTAATAAAATTATATGTACAAAAAATAAGGCATGTATTAAAATATAGTAAACTAATGTAATAACAAAAATATTAGCATGTATCAACCCGATCAACCCGACCAACCCGACCGAGCCTGCTTGGGTTGGGCTTGGGTTGAGAATTTCCAACCCAAAGTTGGGTTGGGTTGGGTTGCGTTAGGGTTGAGATATAGTTACCTTGGGTTGGGCTAGGGTTGAGCACCAACCCGACCCAACCCGCTCGACTTTCAGCCCTAGCGATAAGACCTCAATCACTGCCAAGATCCAAAAAATCTTTGGATTCTTCTTTGGCCAAAGCTGTAGCGGCCTTTGAAAAATATTTTAGAGTGAAATACCATCCTGGCGTTAGCGCAACCAATTATTCCTACGAGATGACCGAGGGCATAAAGCGACATGAGGAGGCTCATTTCAATAAATGCTAGAACAATTGGACTCGAGATAAGGATAGATTGAATGACCCTAACCTTTCGTTTGAAAAATACCTTAAGCCCTATCATCCTCAGCCTACGCCATTTCCTAATGCTGTTCGGCCGTTAGCAACTATAATAAGAAATCATGAGGCCATCAGAGGTCTACCAGTTAGACAAGCAATCCAATCTGACCTAGGTGGAGATCGTTGGCTTACATCTCTTCTTGAGCTAATATTCTTACTCATAAATTGACCTCCTTTGCTTGATTCTTTTCAGTATTTCAAGAAGTGCCAAAGAAATTGATGTTGTCAGCCCAAGAGCAGAGCATGCCACCAATACCGGCAATCCCATTGACTGTAATTATATCGTTTAACCCAAAAATGACAGTTCTAACAGTTGTAATTACTCCAATCATACTCAAAGATCCTATCCTGACAACTGGGGCATCAACACCACTAGACTCAGAGACAATGACTAGTAAAAAGGGTACTTCGTATGGGAAGAACACCATTATTATTGATTCACCACCGATTCCCCCTCCTTTTACATCGGATGTGTAGCCGAAAGTTCCTAACTCTCCTATTCGACCTTTCAAGCTTATTGTAGCTCCATCATTTTCACCTCCTGCGTTGATAGGAGAGGCCTCAGCTTCCATTGAGCCTGTTATGATCGAGATAATGGAAATCTCTGATTAATCGAATGGGACTAAGAGGATTGCTATTGAAGAGGAAGCAACTGCCAGTTGACCAAAATTCTACTGAAGTTTTAGAACAATCGCTGGTTGACGCTAACGAGCAGCCTGAGCTTGTTCTGGCCGGTACACTTGATAGACCAGCTGAAGGGGAGGCAACTGACATAGTTTCTCCCTCACCTCCTCCATCAGCCATTCATGAGATTGATACTTCAACTTCCATCCTTCTTTTGTCGACGATGTGATCTCTTTCCTTAAGAAGACCATTGTCGGAGAAACATCTACAATAACGTCTCCTCTTTAATATGACAGTCTTCAAAGCATTCAAATTGAGCTGCATGACCTTCTTTGGAAAGGGCTAGCTGAAACTTTTGATGTCGAACTGATAGTCAAGATCAGTCAGTTAGTTGATTTAGCATGTGTTTTGTCTCACTCGGATCTATCTCAAATGATCAGGCTATCACCTCTGCTGGAGCTTCAACAAAAGTTAGAGATGTATTGTCGAGCTAAGGCGACCATTGCCGATTTGGAGGTAAAAAGACGAGCGGCCGATGTAAGGCCCGTATCCTAGTACAGTACCATTCCACCAACTCCCGCGATCCTCCCCGTCGAATTTTGATGACCCGCGACCTATATACAGCGATTGCGCGTGATTTTAAGATGCACCCTAAAGACCTAAGTCAAATCAACCCAAAAGTCATATCCTTGCGACCGCACCGTCGTCGTGGTTTCAACGCCGTGTCTTGTGCAGCGATGCGATACCTAGGCTAGGAGTAGTGGGCCCGCATATATTTCAAGGAAACACGGCGCATTGCGAATCCCGAGAGAGGAATCTCTATTCATCCTTTCACATCAACTAATCAAATACAACCCATGACTAGCCCATGCCTTTTTTCCCACTAAGACAAGCAACCCATTCCAAAGTTAACTCTCATGTAACTCCTCTTACACGACCATACTTTCCACCCCATCCTTTCTTACATACCCATCCCTCTCTCCTTACATCTCCCATCTTTCACTCATTTCATTCTCTACCATTCCCTAACAACCAAGAGAAGAAAAATCATAAGAAGAGAAAAAGAAGACCCAAGCAAGACCCATCTCCCTACCACCCAATCTCACCATTTAAGCATCCAATCTTCATCATCCACCATTAAAGTGGAAGCTTAAGAGCTAAGGATTTTAAGGAGCCAAGAAGATAAGTTATAGGTGGGTGTTTATAGGATTTGATTGTAATTTCTAGTGATGGGCCAAGTGGGGCCTACTGATTAATGGTATGGATCGAGGTGTGGTCAATGGCCCACCATGATTCATATATGTAAATCCATGATGGGGCCATTTTCCATGGACCACACCATGATGTTTATTTGATAATCAAAATGTAGAGGGTCATCTAGACCCTTAATTTTTTATGAGGATGGTATCCCCCACCTTGTATTGCTGATTTAAGGGCCCACACAATTTTAGGGCCCATCTTGATATATGCATTGTATTGTAAGGGAGCTCATAGTGGCGAAGCTCCCTCCACTATGCGATTCTTTCTCCCTCTCTATCTCTCTTTCCCTGTTGATGGCCCACCTTGATGCATGAGTTTCATCCATGCTGTCCCATTGTGGGACGCCCTTGCTGCCCAAATCAAAGCCCACTTTGCTGGTCGTCCAGCCGTTCCACCTTACTGCCCATTTTTGGGTAGGCCTGGAAGAAGGGAAAACACGAATATCTTTGGATTGGGGTGGCCCACTCATGTGGACCCCACATTTATATATGTGTTGTATCCACACCGTCCAACAGGTGGGACCCACCCTGATGTATGTGTTGTATCCACACCATCCAGTAGGTGGGACGATGGGACCCACCCTGATGTATGCGCTGTATCCACACTGTCTAGCAGGTAGGACGGTGGGACCCACCATGATGTGTATTATCCACACCATCTAGCAGTCAGGCCCGCGCTGCTGGACAGCAGTGGGCTGACGCCCACCATTGAAACCTTCTGGGCCCCACTGTGACGTTTGCGGGAGGCCCGGCTGCCGGCCCACTTCTGGGTGGCCCACATTCAATGGGACCCACCATGTATGTGTTTTATCCTGGTTGTCCATTGGCTGGACGCCTGGCAAGCCCAGCCACTGGTGGGCTGGCCGATTGCCAGCTGGCCCACATGAGGTATGTGTTTTATATCTACACTGCCCATCTGGTGGGGCCCATCTTGTAGGCCCACCATGAGGCGTGTGTTTTATTTAGGTTGTCCATCAGTGGGCCGTCCAGCAGGCCCAACTGCTGGTGGGCTGGCCGTTCACCAGATGGCCCACTGGTTATATCTATGCAGGCCCACTGTGATGTGTAAGGCCCGTTGTGATGTGTGAGGCCCACCATGATGTGTGTGTTATATACACACTATCCATTCATTTATGTGGACCATGGGCCACCTTATGCAGGCCCACCATGATGTATGAGTTTTATGCCCATTAAGGGGCTGCATTGTGAGGCCCACCATGTGTGAGTAATGTGCGCACGCTGTCCATCCGTTTTCTAGACATTTGGAGGGCCGAGGGCCCCGTTGTGATTCTGATTGCAATCCCAAATGGACCGCACCATAGGACAATGGTGGTTAAATGTCCACCGTTGTAAACTTCCCTAGGGCCCATTGTTAAGCCCATTTCCACCCTTACCTTATTGAGCTAACCCAAACCATTGGGTCCTCACTGATGTTAGTGATACCCATTGGGCTAACCCAAACCATTGGGCCCCCATTGATGATGGTGTTTTTCACCATGCCTTGTAGGAATTATTCAAACCTTGGAGCCCACCTTGTATTCATATCGGGCCCCATAGGAAGGCCCAGTTTATTGCATGATAAAGGGCCTAGTTTCACCATCTCAACTCACCTTGTTGTATAGCCATTAGACTCACCAATGAGGCCCATTCTCGATGTAAGTATGACGCCTAGGCCATCTACTGTTGAGTACATTGCCGTGGATGGAATAATATGTGGTATCAGGTTTGGTATATCCACTATTTAAAGCCTATTTGAATGTTTGGGCTAGATCCGCCATCCCTCTGTGGACCCCACCATGTATTTAGGCTGGTTATTGTTTTTATCTAATAATCATGCTAGTGTACTTAGTCTAGTAGGACACACTGAGAACATGCTTAGTATTATATCATGATACATACCCATACGCATCATTTGTATGCCTTTCGTAAGAAATGATTGATCATATCATTTGCCATTGGGCTGAGTTATTTAGGAGACTCCTTGAGAGACGGAGTTGCACCACATGATCGCACGGTATACATAGGTTTGATGTATGACTAGATGGTATGACTCATATATCTCGCATTTTGTGTGACATGATCACTTGACACCCTAGCGATATCAAGGCTATGGCCTTCACAGGCATATCGTGGATGATTAGATTGGATACTGAAAATATTTGGTTCTAACACTGTGGGCACTTAGGATGTCCATGAGTGAAAGTCCCAGAACCCTTTTGGTACCAGGAGATACTCCAACGTCTAGACCAAGTGAATACATGAGCGCTCGAGTGCCTAATACCAGTAGGCCACATTTCCCACTGTGTCGTGGTCGGTTGTGAAGGGGGTATGGCCTTATCCGCCCGAGTGAGGGGGCTGTAAGCTAGGTTGAGTCTGACCAGCACGTAAATGGGCCCGCTATTGATGAGCCGAGTAAGTATTTGCAAACTACTGGCCAAGCGGATAGTGAGGTCTTTTTCACTCGCTAGTTGCGCCGTTAGGGAGGTGGCAGCCAGTGCGGAGTGTACTAAACCTCGGTGATGTTATAGAGATAAACTGTATTGACATGTGGACTCGATGAGGACTGACATGCTTATATTGCATCTTGCATATGACATTTGACTACGTAGGCCTTGTATCTCATAGCCTTGGTATGGCTGATAACATTCATGGACTTGCCAATATTTTTGCTTACTCTGATATCATATACTTGGTTCATGCATTGCGCACACACACACATCCTCTAAGCTTCATTGTAAGCTTATGCACGACCGTTGGGTGCAGGTGACACTAGGACATAACAGCGCTGAGGCGAGAGTGTGCGGCGATCTTTTGGAGTTTCATTATATCTGTATATTTCCCTTCCACATTGTACTCGAATGGTCTATTATAGTGGATATGTGATGATGCTGTTTTGTGACTTGGTTATGCTCCTTTACACAAAAAAAAATCATATTGAAAATCCTCCTTGTAAGATCTCAGGATCAGAATCTAGCATATGGGTGTTGGGAGCCGAGAATGGGGTATTACGGAGGCTGTCGGTGACGGATTCAATGATCGGGAATTCTGTGAGCCCAGTTTCTGAGTTTGGGGCATGACAGCCGATATTGAGAAGGCTAGGGTACATGAAATTACTTAGGAGCTTGTAACCAAAATGCTGCTTTAAAGGCTACTGAGATAGAGATCGAAAACTCAAAAGTTAGGATCATGACATTAGAAGCCAAGCTGATCACGTTGCAGAAGCATGTGACTGATAAACGACCAGAGCATGATAAGATGCTCGAAGAGATTTCTATATTAGTCCTTGCAGCCTACCTTTGAGCAGAACATGCCGGTCGATTATCTCAATCGTTGTCGAAAGAAGAGGCATCATTGTGGGCTGCCAACAAAAAACTAGAAATGGCCGAAATATTCTTGCTAGATTTTCTATCTCATGACTTGTAATTTTCTTCTTCAGATGAATGAATATTCAGCTTTTTGCGGCTTAACTGCTTTGACTAACCGTTTTAAACACGTTTGCCCATGTTCTTTATTGTTTCCGAAGACTAAGCTTCAACTGCCCATATCTGCACGAGCTAACAGTATAAACACCTCATATCACAACATTTACAAGTAGTGGCCCCACTTATCTTGCTATTTAAGCAATATCGACGTTCCAAATTAGCCACTGATCTATTTAATTTGGCCTTACGAAATGGCTATCGAGAAATCTCCCCTTATTGTAGGTGTTGACTCCTTTCTTCAGGAGATCCTGAAGGAAGGTGAAATTAACCATTGAGGGAATGGTGCAAGCAGCTTGTATTGTCTTTCTGGTTCTTTCTCTTGTGGAGCAATGCTATGCCCAGCATCCCTCTAAGCTTCTTCTGAGTCCTTAGGCTTTTTAGCCCTCGTTGGGATGGTTTTATCAATTGTCTTTCCACTTCTAAGAGTAGTGATAGATTTAGCTTGCTCTATGTGGTTCGAAGAGCTTGGGTCATGTTCACAACCCCAAGTGCAAGGTCGCGATGTAGTAATAACTCGGTGAGAACGAGGTCAAATCCATAAGGACTATACTTGTACGTATTCTGAAAGTAAGTAGAATTATAACTAGAATTGGAAATAAAACTAAAATCTGGAAGAATTAAGAATAATTGTGAATGGATTATCATTCAAAGAGGGAACTAGAGTGCCAAGGATCCACTTGTAGCTATTACACAAGTGATGGTTGGGCTACCGGGTTCTTTGTATTTTGTGGCACATCTTTCTTAAGGATGACACTCACTTTTTCTGTCAAAAAGATTTTCTTTTGAATATTTTGCCATTTTTGGTTCATATATAAATCTTTCAGAAATTTGGCATATAGATTTGTTTAACGACATCTAGTGGAGGGATTTTGACCTTCACTTGCTTAAGCACCTTTAAAATATCTTAAGAGTTAGTTAGAGGTTTTAGTGCAATCAATCGCTAAGGGAATGACACAATCGACTTACACACTCTTTCTGATTCTTCCTCTTGTGGAGCAATGCTAGGTCTATCATTCTCATATTCTTTCGAGTCATTAGGCTTTTCAACCCTCGCCAGAATATTTTTGTCAATTCTCTTTTCACTCCTAAGAGTGGTGATAGACTTGGCTTGCTCCATTTGATTTGAAGAGCTTGGGTCACTAATTTCACGTTGCCATTTTGGATTGGGGAGGGGTTGGGCTGGAAGTGTCCCTTTCTCCCCAATCATTAAGTGTGACTCCATCCATTGAATTGACGATGCAAACATTCCCATTGTTGTTTTGAGATCCTGGAATGCTTATACTGTACTCTGGTTGAATAGTTCTTTGTTTTGCATGAATTTTTTAACCGTATCCTCTTGAGGCCTCCTTTAATTTAAGTGTTTTATAAGGGCCTCTTGTTGGTTAGCTGTTTGTCCATTTCTCCAACTGAAATTTGTATGGTTCCTCCAGTTGGAATTGTATGTATTCAAGGTGGGTCCGCTGAAAGGTCTTTGGTAGTTGTTCATGGCATTTGATTGCTCATTCAATATCTCTTGAAAAGTAGGAATGGTAAGACAATTTTCAGTTGCATGTATGTTATAAGCATAAATACCACAAACAAATTCCATAGCCTTATTATCGTTTTTGACAAGTTCCGCCTTCTTAAGTTTTATGGCCTCGACTTTCCTTGCGAGATTGACCACTCTTGCATTTATGTCATCTTCTTCTTTCAAAACATAGATTCCTCCTTTCTCCTTTGGTTGAGTAGGCTTAGAAGTGGTGGGTCTTAGGAAGGTATCCCATGATTACGCATTTTCAGCAAGTTTATCAAAATAATTCCACACATCATCGGCTTCCTTATTCATGAATTCCCCATTACACATCATCTCCACAAATTGGAGCATGAACAAAGTTAATCCATAATAGAAAAAGCTTGTTACCCACCACGTTTCGTAGCCATGCTGTGGACCTGAATTGTTGAGATCCTTATATCGCTTCTAGCATTGGAAGAATGTCTTATCCTCTTTTTGTGCAAAATTCATGATTGCTTTCCTTAATGTATTTATTTTATGATACAGAAGGAACTTTTTAAGGAACTCCCTTGTCATCTCAGCTCATGTGCCAATGGGTCATGGTCGTAAGGAATGTAGCCACGACTTAGCGTTTTCTTTCAAGGAGAATTAAATCTTATTGTGTCCTCGGACGTGTTTGGAAAGCAAAATGCGGCTATTATCTCATCGAACTCTTTCATGTGCAAGTATGGACTTTCAGATTTAGTCCATATAACTTAGGAGAGAGTTGAATTACTCCCGATTTAACATCCACGGTTCCTGCATTCAATGGGAATATCATGCAAGAAGGTGTACTCACCCCCACCGGTTGTAAACAATCTCATAGAGTATGAGGCGAGGGTGCATGATGCACCTCATTCTCATCCTGGACTTCCTCAACTGGGTGTTGAGGTTAATATACAACCATCACTTCTACTAACTTAGAAGATCTCAAGTGATGTCTAATCCGGTGATGGATAGGCAACCCTTCAACTAATCCTCCTTCACTCAAGAGACGAAGAGTGTAGTCGCGTACCCACTTGGGCATGAAACACTCACATCCCTCAAATTATAAACAATTAAAACCTTAAAAAAAAAAATTAAAAACTATGACAATTAAGAAATCTAAAAGTAAGAGAGAGTTGGAGAGAAGTTACTGGATTGGAGTTTCTATGCTAGGATGTTGCAAAACAGAAAACAAAGTTAGTTCCTTAGAATAATTTTAAAAAATCCTAACCTAAGAACACAACAAAAAGTTAACCCTAATCCTAAACTAATTCCAATACTAATTAGTCTCAGAAAGACGTAACCAAAGTCCCCAGCAACGACGCCAAAAACTTGTTCACAACCCCTAGTGCAGGGTCACAATGTAGTAATAACTCGGTGAGAATGAGGTCGAATCCACAGGGACTATACTTGTACGTATTCTGAAAGTAAGTCGAACTAGAACTAGAATTGGAACTAAAACTAAAATCTAAAAGAATTGAGAAAAATTGTGAATAGATTATCAATCAAAGAGAGAGCTAGAGCGCCAAGGATCCACTTGTAGCTATTAAGATGCTACCTTACTTGACTCAATAAAACACAACTGGAATCAGAGTCCCATCCTATCAAGTTGGAACATAAAACAATTAAAGCACAATTTGAACTTCTCATTGAAATAGTTCACACATGAAGCATTGTTGGGATGATTGGAAGGGAATTCAACCATCCACCATGCCCAGGAGATGATTGTAAATCATGAATTTTACCAATTTGAACAATATCAAAACAGATAAGATGATATTCAAAGCTATCACAACATCTATTGTAATTTGAGTCACAATAAACCATAGAAAAATGAAAACATTCCTTAATTCAAACTACAAATCAATGAAGTTTAACATAAACATGAATTAAAGTAAGATAAACATCCCAACAAACTATAAGCTTCAACTATTAGCCCTAGATAAGAAGTTTAGTTAACCATAGACATGATTAGGACTAAAATCCTTAAACAAAACATTAAAAATAAATTAAGGAAGAAGAAAAAATCTTGGGAGGCTACTCCACCCCTTTGCTCTGCTCCTTGAACCCTAATTAATCTTTTTAACTCCTTAAAGAACCCATATTTATTAGCTTTCCCGAACCGTCTTTGAAAACCGCTTCAAATTTACGTACTCTGCGTAATGTTTTCGATGTCATCAAACAACCTTTGATGACATCAATGGTAATATCCCAAGTTGAATTAAATTTGGTAGTTGTGCATTTTCACACTGTGTAAATCTTCGATGCCATCGAACTTCCTTCAATGTCATCGAACAGATATTCGATGGCATCGAAAGGTGTTCGATTAATCGAAAAAGTGTCCAGAGTGTTCCAGCGAGTTTCTTCAAAAATCTCCAAGAATCTCGATGTCATCGAACTGCCTTCAATGTCGTCGAACAGGTCTTCGATCAATCAAATGGGTCGTCGATGCCCTCGAAAAATGCGCCTAATTAGTCCAGCAAGAAAACTTGATTTTCATGTAATTCTTGATGCAATCGATCCGTCTTCGATGTCATCGAACACTTACTTTGATGTCATCAAAAGGTGTTCAATGTCATCGACAATGAAGTTCAGTTTATTTTTAAATTTTTGCACTTTGCACTTTCACCTTCCTTCCTCCTCCACTTGGTTTCTTTAAATCTTGGGCCCTTGAAATCTTCAATCTTGGTCTCCTAAGATCTATCCCTTGCCTTGGTGATTCTTCAGCATCAAATCCATGCTTTTAACATTCTTTCCAATTCAAGCTCTCAAACTCATCTCGCAATACAAACATGTATAAAATATACCTATTAAGCATTATCATGTTCATAAAACCAAGATATAAACAGGGGAAATATGCAATATTTAACACTCAACAGGTCACTTATCTCGCATTATTGTTTTGGGTTAGGAAGAGGTTGGGCTGGAAGTATCCCTTTCTCCCTAACGACTAGTTGTAACTTAATTCTTTGAATGGACGATGAAAACACTCCTGACGTTATTTTGATATCCCGAAATGCTTGTAATGTATTCTGGTGAAATTGCTCTTAATTTTGTATGAATTTCTGAATTGTATTCTCTTGAGGGCTCATTTAATTGAGAAGTTGAGAAAGGGCCTCTTGAGGAGTAGTCATTTGTCTATTCCTCCAACTGAAGTTCGAATGGTTCCTCCAGCTAGGATTGTATGTATTTGAGATGGGTCCACTGAATGGTCATTGGTAGTTGTTCACGGCATTTGATTGCTCATGCAACAACTCTTGAAATGTAGGAATTGTAGGACATTCCTGTGTTAAGTTTATGTTTCTAACACAAATACCGCAAGAAACTGAAAAGGCCTAGCTATATGTCCTGGGGGGGGGGGGGGGGATGAATAGGACTATGCCAAATAAAACTTATAACAATGGAAAAAAGAATATGATAGCCAAAATAAATCACACTGCAGGAAAGTAAAACAACCTCAAAAATCTGATCTTGAGGGGTTGATACAAATGTTGTTTTAAGGACAACCTTTCACCAAAAACCAGAGTTTATGGTAGGACAACCTTATTTCTAGAAAGATCTTTGTATCAAATCTCAAATCAAATAGGAATACAGAAATAAGCACAAATAGAAATAAATTGTAATCACAAATGTATTGTTCTAGGGACAGCCATACACCATAAAAATGACAGGGCAACCTTGCTCGAACAACTTTAAAGGAAATTGAAATTCAAGCAGATAAAGGAATATCAGAAAGTAAATTCTAAACTATTACAAAATTTCCACAAAGCTTGAATTAAATGATTACAACATTCACCACCATACATACATCCCACAAATAAATAATTAAAGATTAGAAATGTAAATCATTCAACCACAACACAAGGGATTATAGTGGTTCGCCTGTGTGTTCACCAACTGTTAAACAACAGCCACACAGAATGTTACTCCACACCTAATATCCTCACACAGGGGATATTAGCGTTCACTAACAAAATAGGTTTTCACAGGTTCACCCAAAACCTTTACAATTGTGTCTTTGTCTGTGGGCTTACACAATTAAAAAACCCCACTTCTGAGTTTTCCTGGCTCTCCTCATATAACCAATACAACAAGATTTTTTTGGCAAATCTTGAAAGAAACTAAAACAGAAAGGAATTTACAATTAAATATAAAATACCTGATTATCTCCTTCGTTGTAGTAGCCCTGTAGAACCAAGTCAGAGTAAATGAATAAATGTCCAAGTTCAATGTCCAGTACTCAATTACAATGGTTCTAGTTCTAATAGATTTTAAATTAAACCGACTAGGGCTTGCCTTAATTGATTTTGATTCCAAAGAAAGGGAATAACAATTCCTCTTATCAAATTAGATTGGAATAGTAGAAAAAAAATCAATTAAATAAAGCTAAAGAAAGAGAATATTAAATAAATACACTTAGCTTAGATGGAGCACTGAATTATCACTCAGAAGTTTGACGAAGATTGGCTTGAATCGATTAATTAATTTCTTGAATTCTTCTGAGATTCGTGCTCTATTTATAGGTGAGCAGATCGCATCT
Organism: Magnolia changhungtana; assembly: GCA_030180095.1. NCBI lineage: Eukaryota > Viridiplantae > Streptophyta > Magnoliopsida > Magnoliales > Magnoliaceae > Magnolia > Magnolia changhungtana. The sequence goes on along the minus strand of JASAUF010000626.1, from coordinate 4,781,528 downwards.
TCAATTGGTCTAGGGAGCTCTTCGACTAATCGAGGAAGTTACAGATTTGAAAAAAATCGTGCGCGATAAGCTTTGACCATTCTACGACTGGTCGAAGGTCACCTTCGACAGGTCGAAGATTCTGTAATTAATCGCTGGACTTTGAGTCGAAGATTTTCGACTGGTCGAACAAATTCCTGGACTGGTCGAAGCCTAACAGAAAATATCTGAATTTTGTAACAAACTCACGACTGATCGTAGAATTTTTTGGACTGGTCAAAGCAGAGCTAGGACTAGTCGAAGAAAGCCTAGGACAAGTCCTCGAACAACCTAAACTCATGTGACATATACATATGACTTATGTATCCAAAATGACCTATTTCTAAGGTCATTATATATGTTTTCATCATGCGAGGTAGTTTTGGACCTAAAGATGAATATGCGCTTAAAATAATGGATTTAAAGCTCAAAAGAAAATAATGAAGAATTAGAGATTTGGAAGTCATTAATAAGAATTTACATGACAACGATTCAAGAAAATTAAGTACAAAGGATGGAGAAAAGACTGGTTAAATCACAAGTCCAATAAGAGAATAAACGACTGTTTGGTCCCACCTAAGGTTGGTTTGGTCCGACTAAAAGTGCACAAAACGGTCCACCAAGAAATTGCGAATTTCAGAATTAATTTGGCTCGACACTTTGATCTGACCGAAGAGAACTTCGGTCCCACCTAAGAAAGCTTAAGTGGGACTTAAGTTAGACAGATTTTGTTGATATTTTTCAGATGAAATTCGGTGTGATCGAAGCGTACTAAATTGATTAAGTTTGAAGTCTTTTTCAAGTCGGTGCAAACTTTACTATTTAAATGAGTTTTCTTAGTTGTTTTATATACAAATTAGAGCTTGAGAGAGAGACCAAAGGGTAACACAGTCTTTACAAAGCCGTTCTTCTTATTCGACTTCTCAATTCTAATCTATCTTTCTTTTGTTTTTCTTATAGGTTATTAGTTATCTTAAGCTAATATCTTATTTAAGGCTAATGGATGAAACTTGTAGTTCATTACATTATTTAGTTTATTTGATTCAACAAATAATGGTTGAAATTATGATATTGGATTGAACAAATTTAGATTTTACTTCAAAATCTATGTTGTTTCATCTTTGATTCATTGTTGACTCCGAGCACATTGGATGCTTGGAAGTGTAATTACAATGATTGATTAGGGAATGACTCAATCCGTCAAATTTATTGATCTATGGATGTTTGAGTTCACTGTGATTGATGTGATGGACCTTTCAGTTTGTGCTACGTGGGCCCCACCATGATGTATATTTTTCATCCATTTCGTCTATGCATTTTTACAAATCATTTTACGGTATGAGACCAAAAATGAGGTATATCCCAATCTCAATTGGACCACATTACAGGAAATGGTGTTGAATGAGCGTCCACCATTAAAAACATTTTGGGGGCCATAAAAGTTTTGGATCAAGCTGATTTTGGTTTTTTCCCTTCATCTGGGCTGTAGGACCTAATCAACAGATTGGATGTCAAATAAACAGTACAGTGGGCCTTGGGAGGATTTTAATGTTGGATATCCAATTACTATTGTTTTCATGTGGTGTGGTCCACTTGAGATTTATATACCTCTCATTTATTGGATCAAGCCCCAAAATGATCTTTAAAGATGTATTAACGGAATGGACGAAACACATACATCATGATGGGGCCCACTGAGCACCGACCACCAGCCACGGGGCTAGTGTCAGGGGGAGTAGCCAATCCGTATCCAGGAGAGCGCACACGTGCGCACGTTAGTAAAAACGTGGGTGGTAATAAACACCCTTTTTTTTTTCCCTGATGGCGAGGGAAATGGAAATGATTTTTTATTTCCCCTTTTCTTTTACCGCCTTATTTAAGAGCTGAGAGCAGGAGAGACGAAAGCCAAAAGCAGAGAAGTTGTAGAGCTCGATTGGTAGCTTTAATGGGGAATCCTCTTAGAATCCAGAAGAGAATCCATGCCCTTCGAAGAGCCCCAGATGGAAGCGCCTTCCAAAAATGGTATTCTTCTCCTTCTCCTTCTTCCTCTTTCTCTCTCTCTCTGAAAAGCCTCTTTTCTCTTCTATTTTGTGTAATCAAGTCTCTTTCTCGAAATTCCATTTCGTTATTTTTTACTTCTCTTTCCAAATTCTATACCTCAAAACCAAGCCATTTCCATTCAAATCCCTCTTTTTGTTAAACCCATTTTCTATTTTTCTTTTTCTTTTTCTTTTTTAAAAATTGAATCGAAGTTTATTTATTTATTTATTATTATTATAATATAGAAAAACTCCTATTTCATTTTTATAATTTTAATCTTCATTTTATTTATTTGATTATTATTTTTTTTTTTCAGTGATTTCTGTGGCATTACGGCGGCAATTGTTCTTTTTGACATGCATGAATGTGAAGCGAAACGTAGAAAGAAGAGATTCAAAGGCGCTGATTCGAATCCATGGGTCGAAAGTTTGAGCTTTAGTGATCAACCCAGATCTCCTTTCTGCATTTTCATGTATATTTGTTTGTTTTGTTTGGTTTTGATTGCATTTCTTTATTTTATGGGCATTTGTATCTTAGTGGGTTTCATCATTTATAAGCATTCCTTGCTCTTACTCATCTGCATTTCGGTTTCTTTTTTTTTTTTTTTTTTTTTTTTTTGTTTTATAGGCACTCCTTGCTCTTGCTGTTGTTGTTGCTGTCATCTTCCTTGTTGTTGTCATTTTCGTCATTGTGGTTGCTTTCTTACACCAAAAACTGGTCCCTGTTGCTCTTGTTTGGGACATAGCCTTTAACTCAAGCCAACCTTATATTACAATCAACGTCCCACTTTTGGATGCAGTGAAAGTTAGGAGCAACAGTTCACAAGAAAAGCCCAATGATCAGATGGCTGGAGATGGTTTATACACCAAGTGATTGAATACTTCAGTCACTGGATGACAACCACTGCTGCTGCCGCCGCCACCACCACCACCACATCAAATACAGATTGCAAATGTTTCAACTGCTCCTCATAAGAACAACTACACACCAATATATCATCAAAATACACTATGAATTGCCATTAAAGGGCCTCAATACTTGATTCATCTCCCTCATGAATGTAGTTGATGTGTTTTAAAAACCAGAAGGCATGACGAGCTGTTCATACAACTCCTCACTTGTATTTGAAGGCTGTCTTTCATTTGTCCCTGGGGCGGACCCGGATTTGATGATAATCACTCTTCAAATCAATCTTAGAGAACACTGTTGATCCCATGAGCTGATCAAGCTTGTCATCCAACCACATAATTTGGAAACCAGTACTTGACAATAATCTTGTTGGTGACTTGGCTGTCAATACACATCGACTGATACTTTTTTGTGTGTAGCGCTTCTCAAGTAGCTCCCTGGCTTGCCTATTGCGCTCATCATGACATTTGGTACTCTGCCTTGTTCAGTAAACTAGAGCCTAGGATGAGGTCAATATGGTGTTGGATATCCTACATTGGTGGCACGCCTTTAGGAAGTTCATCTAGCATCACATCTCCATACTCCTTGAATAATGGTTTCACTGCATCTGGTAACTTGCTCTGTAACTCACATCAGGGGCTACCAACAAATATGCCTTGCTTTCCTCTTGAGCCGCTTTCATGAACATCCTTATTGAAAGAAGACTCTCACCCTACCCTTTTAAAGGCCAGGCTGGAACTTCCTCTCACTGGGTAAAAATGATCTTAGCGCTATCCTTTGCGAAATGTATAGGTGTTCTTTTGGCCATCATGGATGGCGCTACGATCAAACTGCCAGTCTTCCCAATAGGATCGACATGCATCCACTAGCACCACATCACCCCACATGGGTCTACATACTTCTTACCAATAAAAAAACACGAGGCATCGTTTAGTGATGTTTAACTGATTGTCTTTGCTAATCCATGATGATTTGTAGGTACTAGGCTGTTTCTCTATTGGCAATCGTAGCTTCTCTATGCCCTCATGAGAAACAACATTCTCATACCTTCCTCTAATGTAAGTCATCTGGAAAATGCTAGAACAATGCTAGTCTTTCGGATCGGCATGCTTCGACATGAAGAGACTTTTCCAAAGCGCCAATGCTTCTCCATCATTGCCACACACAATTTTATCGTCAGTGTCACCATCGTTATGATCGTAGATCACATCTCCCTCGATTTCCTGATCACCATCCACCTCACCTCCTTGCACCATGAGTTGCTTGCCTTTGTTGTAAGCGGAGGTTTTGAGTGGCAATAGGTTACCTAGTGGCCTAACTAGCCATATCGGATCCATTTGATAGTTCGCGTCTCGACATTCTCTCAGGTGGCTAGTGTTGCTCGACCACCACCCATGGTAGTGTTGGAAGGTTTTCAGGTTGTGTAAGGGAATTTTGACTCAAATTTAATCTCATGTGGTCAAGGTTGTTGTTGATGCCTGAAAGGATTCCTCCTCAGTCCCCACGAAGGTTCCTTGCCCAAAAGTGGGGTTGCCTTGCCTCACACGTCAAGGAATGATGGAAAACCTCAGACACCATCCATGTTTGATGCATCATCATCTCATCTTGAATGATTAATGCACAACACCAATGTGATGGGCTACAAGCTGCTTGTAGGTTTCATAGAGATCCACCCAAGTCACAAGGTGCTTGAGGTCATTGGTGTAGGCTGCAATGCTCCGTTTGTCTTGCTGCAGTCCATGGAGCCACCGATCCATCATTTGACCATAGTTGAATGCTAGCAATGTTTCATATAGGAGGCACTTCATTTTGCACCATGTGGAGATGACGACATCCTTTACTTCTAGAATCTCATTGAATTCAAAGATCCTTGACGGTTGATCCAATCAACAAAGTTCGCCACATGCAACTCTCTATGGAATTCGGGGATCGTAATCTTGATCTTCAGATTGCCATGTCTTTCTTCATTCTGGAATCCTATCGTGCGATCTTTGTGCTCATAGACATCATGCAATGGAATCCTATGGCGGGAAAAGCCCTTAAGAGTCATTTGATGAATCTGACTCTTCTATTGTGTGAGCCATTGGGTTGTTTAGCACAAGGTGCTGGGAAAGATCTAACACCTGCCTTCATAGTCTTTCGATCTCCTCGTTCTTTGCATCAATTGCCATCTCCTCATTCCAGGCGACACTTCTATGGCCTCCTCCGCTTGCTGCCATCACATCTCCTTGAATCACCACAGATCAACTCTCAAAAGATTTGAACTCCGAGGGTACTGCTACAAGCACCTTCTGCTCAATGCACAGGATCGTTGATGGCTAGCGTTTTATAGCAGAAACACTTCTTCCTTGAAGATTCACTCGGAGATCGAGCAACTATGGCAAGGTTCTTGTTGAAACCCTTTCTTTGGTGCCAACTGACGCTACGGTTGCTTGGTACCAAGTGGTTGGTTGGCTAAGAATAAGAAGCAAAAAGCAACTGACGCTTTAGATTTGCTTTAGCTGCCGCTTTCTTTCATAACAAGAGTCGGGAAGGCATTTAGGATTGATAGATTTATGAAATCCACTTTTTAAATCACACAAGAAACATGGAAAGAAAGGGGAAGGGAGAATAAGGAGAGATTAAAGGTGTTTGGAGTGCAATTTGCAGTCCAAATACCACCCACTTCAAGAAGAAGAACTCTCAACCTCTCTCGTTGAGAAAATTTAGTTCATTTAATTACTATTTCCAAGTCACTTGCAAGAACTCATAGAGCTTTTATACAAATGTTAGAACAAACTCCAACAAATTCCCTAACTGTTCGTGTGATTAGTTGCCTAAGACCCTAATTAACCGTAACCGACTCAACCAACCAACTACCATAAAGCAGATTACCTGAAATGTGCTTAGTTCTTGCCCAAACATTTGTATTCAAATAGGATGCTGGGCAATCCAAATTCAAATAGGAGATGCATGGATCGCCCACTATTTAGGGTATGTGTGGTTGACAGAGGTCCTCTGCTAGTCACTTTTCCCTTGTAGGCAGTGTTCGAAGTATTGATATCGCTACAAGTTTCGTTGGCCAGGGATACATAAGCAATATCGATATTGCCGATAATATCACTGATAACCGGAAATATGGGGAAACATAGGAAAAACGGTGGAATCTTTAGTGAAACTTTAGGAGATATTAAAATGTGTATATTTAGAAGTTAAAAAATTGCAAAAAGAATGCATACATAACAAGTTTCCATTTAATGGGGCCTTAAAAGCATATGCTGTTGTAACTTGTAAGAAATCAGTTCAACCATCCCCTTTGCCTATTTAACCATCCAACCTTCGATCCAAACATCCATCGATATTGCAAAATATCAATAACACATGATATTTCACCAAGAAATCATTGACAATTGAAAAGGAAACGAAAGATTGTGGTCTCAATATCTCGCATGTTGCGATATCAATAATATCGAAATATTAATAATGACAAATTGAATACTACATACGACCATGAAAATTTTTTTGAAATAAAGTTTTTTGTAGTAAACAAAATTTTGATGATATCAATACGTTGGTGATATTATTATAATATTGTCAATATACACTTATGATACAAGCATTACATAGAATTTACATAGTCGAAAATATTGGCGATATTGATGCATTGACAATACAAGCGACACCTATAATTTACATGGTTGAAAATATTGACAATTACATTAACGATATAGATATGTTGGCGATACTTAGTGATACATTGCTAATACCTTGAGTTTCTGATACTACTACCGTTATTGGTATCGCTACCAGTGTTATCGGTATTGTTAAGCTGGAAATAAAGATAATATTGGAGATAACTCGAACACTGCTCATAGGTTGGTCTATGCTCCTCTCAAACCATCTGTTTCCTGCCCCTTTGGAGCCCAACCTTTCATATATGCTAGGCATACCTAGACTGCATCACTTGTTCCTTAGTATGTAAAATATATACTCCATGTGATCTGCACCTACATGGTGAGAAACCTTTCAAGGGAATTAATGAAGGTTGGTGAAACATTGAGCCACACGTGAGAAGAGAATGTTGCATGTAATGCTTAATGCCTGCTGGCCCACATTGAGACCATAGAAAATCAAAGGTATTGGATGATCAATTCAACAATGAACTCAAAATTTCCTGAGGAAATTTTCTTAGCCTTGGAATTAAATCATGTTTCTTGGGACTAGACTACTAGCCCTCTATTCAAATGTTGCATATTGTGGATAATTACCCCTATCATAAGCTAGTATGTAGCTAGGTTTAAAGATTAATATCTACCCTAGCCTTAAAAACATCAATTCAACTCAAGCCCCAAGTTTGTTTTTCCAAATAAAACGGTGTGACTTATTTAGTTGAATTAACTATCTACATTTTACAGTGAAACGAATGAGAGTTAATATAACTTGTGTTCAAGAGACCAAGTAGAAAGGGAAACTAGAGAAATTAATGGATATACGCTTTTGTATATAGGAAATGACAATAATGGAAATAAGGTAGGGATAATGGTGGATAAAAATTTAAAGGATAAGGTAGTAGATGTTGAAAGAGTAAGTGATAGAATTTTTTTAATAAGACTTGTGTTAGGAGAAGAGATAATCAATGTTATTAGTGCATATGTGCTGCTTGTAGGGTTAGAGGATAGAATTAAGAGACAATCCTGGAAGGATATGGATGGACTAATGCAAGAAATTCCGAACGCGGAAAGGATGTGTAGGAGGAGACTTAAATGGTCATGTAGGAAAAGAAAGTAGAGGGTATGAGAGGGTACACAAAGGATATTGTTTTGGGAGAAGAAACGAGATGAGCATGGTATTAAAAAAAAATGGTTACTTTATATTTGCAATAGCCATTACATAATGGTAATGGTGGTGATTGTTACACGATGTGGGGTTGTAACACCCAATTTGGAAAAAGACCGTAATGAGCTTGTAATGGACCAATTCATTTTTTCCTTAAAAAAATTGTTATAGGGGCATAATGGCTATTATAATAATCTTAACAGCTGTTACAACGGCCATAAGGCTGGCCGTTACAACCAACATTACTGTTATTGAATATACTGGAGATGGGGGAAGCTATCCTTGATTTCACTATGGCATACAATCTAGCTCTAACGAATGAATGCTTTAATAAGAGAGATGAACATTTAATGATTTTCAAAAGTGCATCATATATGAGCCAAATAGACTTCTTTCTACTTAAGAAGACAACATGATCAATATGTAAGGACTACAAGGTATACTTGAAGAGAGTTTGAACGCTCATAGGTTAATGGTCATGGATGTTTTCATTCAAGGATAGAAGAAAGGGAATGAAATTAAAAGGTGCCAAAAAACTTGGTGTTGAAATTTAAAATGATAGAACAATATTATTTATAAATAAATTGATGGAATAAGGAAAGTAAAATGTTGAGAAAGAAGTAAACATTATGTGGGATGAGATGGTTGAGTGCAATAAGAAAGTGACAAAAGATGTTTTAGGAGTATTTAGAGGGAAAATCCAATCATATAAGGAAACTTGGTGGTGGAATGGAGATGTACAAAAAGCTATTAATGAGAAACGTTTATGTTTTAAAGCTTCGTAGGGGTTAAAAATAGTGAAAATCTTGAACAATATAGAAATGCTAAAAAACTGCTAAGAAAGTAGTAAGTGAGGCTAAACTTGAGGCTTATGATGATCTTTACAATAGATTGGAGATAAGAGAAGGTGAGAAAGATGTCTTCAAACTTACAAAATTGAGAGAGGAAAATTAGGGACTTGGATCATGTTAGATGCATTAAGAGCAATGGCTAAAGGGTACCAGTTAAGGACAATGAGATCAATGAAAGGTGGAGAAGCTATTTTCAGAACTTGTTAAATGACAATCATTCTAGGAGCATAGGGATAGAAGGAACCATAGACTTAAATGACATTGGAGTTCATATATATTTTTATAGGATTATGTTATCCGAAGTGAAAGAAGCTTTGAAAAAGATGATGGTATACCAATAGAGGTTTGGTACTGTATGGGAGATACTGCGTTACTATGGTTGATGAAGTTGTTCAACAAGATTATAAGATTGAAGAAAATGTTAGATGAATGGAGGAAAAGTACCGTGATATCTATTTATAGGAATAAGGGAGACATACAGAGCTGCATTGATTATCGTGCGATTAAACTTATGAGACATACTATGAAACCTTGGGAAAGGTGATTGAGCAAAGACTAAGGTATGAAACAAATGTATTAGAAAATCAGTTTGGTTTCATGCTAGGGAGGTTTATCATTGAAGCTATTTTCTTACTTAGAAAATTGATGAAGAAATATGGGGAGAGGAGAAAGGATCTCCACATGGTCTTTATTGACTTGGAGAAAGATTATGATAGGGTCCCTAAGAGTTAATTTGGTTGGTGTTGGGAAAGAAATGAGTTTTAAGAAGACATTGACATGATTAAGGATATGTATGAGGGAGTAATAACAAATGTGAGGACCGCTAGTGGATAGACAAATGAGTTCCCAATTACTGTAGGCTTGCACTAGGGGTCGGCATTGAGCCCCTACCTTTTTGCAAAGGTTATAGATGAGTTATAAGGCATTCGTAGGAAGAGATCTCATGCTATATATTGTTCGCAGATGACATAGTTTTAATTGACAAGATGAGAGAGGGCGTAAACACAACTAGATCTTTGGAGGGATACTTTAGAATCTAAAGGATTTAAAATTAGTCAGATTAAAACATATTATATGGAGTGCAATTTTAGTAACAATGAGAGTGCAAATGAGGAATTAATTAAGATTGCTGACCAAGAAGCTTCCCAAAATGACCACTTTCAATACCTTGGGTCGGTAATTCATGAGAGTGGGGATACTGAGAAGTATGTTGCCCATAGAATTCAAACGGGGTAGAGAAATGGAGATGTGCCTCTAATGTTTTAAGTGATCACCATGTACCACTCAAATTGAAAGGGAAGTTTTATAGGATATCTATAAGACCAGCCATACTTTATGAAATAACATGTTCATCAGATGAGTGTAGTTGAAGTGAGGATGTTGAGATGGATGAGTGGCAAGATGCCGAAGGACTGAATTAGAAATGAATGTACTCGTGGGAATTTAGGAGCAACACCAATCAGTAGTAAGATGAGGGAAAGTAAACTTTGATGTTTGGTCATTTACAATGGAGGCCAAGAACTGCTCCGGTTAGCACCAATTAGTAGTAAGATGAGGGAAAGTAGACTTAGATGGTTTGGTCGTGTACAATGGAGGCTAAGAATTGTGCTAGTTAGGAGTGAGTGAGTACAAGTTCAAGGCTCTAAAAGGGCAAGGGGAATGTCCAAAAGGACATGAGTGGAGTTAGTAAGAGAAGACTTGATGACCTATGGTCGAACTAAAGTTATGCCCCTTGATAGAGTGGAAAGCAGAAAAGGATTCATGTACCTGATTGCAATTAGTTGGGATTAGGCTTAGATGATGATGATGATGATGAGGATGAGGATAACTATTTACAATTAATTTAATTTTATTTTTCAATAAGAAAACAGGGGAAGCTTGATGTGATTAGTGTGAGTGATGATGTCAATTTAAAGCCTAATATGCTTAATCTTCCAAGGGGTTCACTCATTCTAGTACTAGTGTTGCCCAAGCAAACTTGACTTGAGATTTGCATGGGCTAGTGGCAGTTTTGTAATTTTATGAAGTACAAGGCATATTTGGAATTTTCTGAACTTTGAAGGGCATGTTTCTGCAGGATATGCCAACCGTTAGAAGCCTAGTTATTTTGTATGGAACATGAACATGCCTCTTTTCTTGATTTCTTTGACATTTGTAACATACTTGACATGTCTTTTTTGGGATCGAAGACTCTTAAAGAGGGACCTATGGAAATTGGGTTTGGGACTTACATGAGAGTTAGTATGTTCTTTCATGTAAGTCATTGTAATGCAAATGGTTGATTTTACATATCGATCTAGAGTACCTTTGGAGTTGGCCTTCACCATTCTCACAAACATCTTCATCCATTGGAGGAAGATGGAGGCAAATCTAATCTTAAATAAATCGATGATGGTATCGGTCCATTGGGATGCGAAGCATCTCAACCTCCAAGTTAAAAGCGTGATTTCTACATTATTTGCATGTTTTGGGATATGGATGAGTTATATTGCAGAGAAAGAAAAATCTTACAAGATCATTTTTTACTTGTAGGTTCTTCACATAAAAAACTCAAACAATTTGGGATATTTCCAAACCTATGTAGTAAAGGTTCCACATTCGAGGTATCGTTGTTGGCAGTTGCAATAGATTTTATGCATCGTAGTAAGCATTTTTATTTTTTATAGTAAGCTCACATGGTAGTTTTGTTTCCTTTGGTTGTGGTCTGTGAAGAAAATAGGTATGGAAATATTCCAAATTTCTTATTGATATTTTTTCTGAGTATGGAGAGAGACATATATACACATTGAGAGAATAGTTTGTGTATAACACAACTACTAAAAGGATAATAGAGAGAATCCAAATCCAATCAGAGAGAGAGAGAGAGAGAGAGAGAGAGAGAGAGAGTCCTAATCTAATTAGAATAAACCATCAACATTCCTCCTCAAGTTGGGATAGAGACATCAACGACACGGAACTTGTGCAATGAGCTTTGAAACCTTAGTTTTCCGACAACTTTTGTAAAACAATTGGCCAATTGGTCTTCGGTTTGTATAAACGAAGTAGAGATCTCCTTGGCTTGAATCTTCTCCCTGACAAAGTGACAATCTATCTTAATGTGCTTTGTTCAAGGTATTCCGTATTGGTAACGGTGGTCGTAATGGTCACAACCATTACCGATATGGGGTGTAACTGTTGCGCAACACGCCAACAACGCAGTGAACTGAGATCGAATCTTCAGTCTCACCCACAAACGATAAACAAGAAGAAATATAAACTAGAAGAAGAATCAAAGCATTCCAAACAAACCACAAGACAAGATATACGTGGAAAAACCCCAAATAAGGGTAAAAAACCACGGGTGCAAACTTCCACTATGAAGAAAACAAGATTACAAGCAATATACTAACCTTTTCCCTTGGATGTATAGAGAAAACCCTTTGCCCATACTTTAGAATAACTCCCATTGTACCTAGAAAAGCCCTAGGGACTCCTATTTATAGTTTAGGCAACTTCCCTTTCGCACCGTTGCGAAAACCGACTCAAAAATTCGCAGTCCGTGCAAAATTCGAAAACAAATTTGCGTAACCTCGACTGGTCGAGCACCTCGGAACCAAAAAACTTATGCTCACTGGACTTTGAGTCGAGCCAGTCACTCGACTGGTTGAGCGGCCCTGTCCAGATGTGGCTCCACATCTCAACAGTAACGACCGTTACGACCCTCATAGTGATTGAAGATTTTTTTTTTTCATGAAAAATTTTGGAAAATTATTTAGAAAATCCAGAATAATGTAAATATTCCAAATACGTATATATATATATATATATATATATATATATATATACATATTTTCAAACGTGTTTATGGTAGTGTAACGGTTCACTCTTTGGTGAGAGTGTTGTATTGGGCTGTCTAGCAAATTTGTTAACATGATTATGTCTCTAATGTTTACACATCACAATCAATCATTAAAATTAGAAATTAGTAAAAAGGCGTAAATACTACTTTTTCAATTTTATGAAAAAATGGCCCTTGAAGCTTCTATTTGCTCAAATCACTTCAATCTACGGTTTTAATCTTAAAAACTATAGTAAGACTGGTCGAAATCTATTGTAAAATGATCTAAAGAGTTTTTGAAATGAGAAAAGTGAAAAAATTGAGGAGAAAAATGGATTTAGATAGAAAAAAAGTGGCTGTTTTTCGACCATTGGAGGGGTAACGGTCGTTATGCCCTGTAACGGCCTTTACAACCACCGTAACGACTGATATGGTCCTAAAAAATCAATTGCCCTGTTTCACCCCTATATTATGTAACAGTCATGGTCGTTACCTATACGTATCAACCTTTACGGGCATATCATTACGGATATGGAACACATTGGCTTTGTTCTTTCATTTGCAACCATCACTTTTGCATCACTTTTGTATTTGATTTTGAACACCCATTTGCAGCCAACTTGTTTTTTTTTTTTTTCCTTCGAGTAAGCGCACTATTTCCCAGATGTCGTTTTTAGCAATGGTTGCTATTTCCTCATCCATAGCTTTCTTCCTTTCGTCTTGTAACCTCCCCTCTTCAAAATTGTTAGGTTTGACATGGGTTGAGAATTGAGATGGAGCTTAAGAATGCTATATGATGCTTAGAGTATTTTTCAAGGGAGACAATCGGATTGGATAAGTGACTTGACACGAAAAGTTAAATAATTGAGCAGGAGGACAAATGACTCTTTTTTCTTTTTTCTTTTCTTAAGGCAATAAGGGTATATGAGAGGAAGATATACCTAGCATGTGTTCACCTGACGTAGAGGATGATGGAGAGTGATGAGAGGAGCTTGAGGTCAACTAACGTTCTCCTTAGAGTACCAAAAGAAAGACAACCTTGGCTTTTCTTTCGTTGCAATCGAAGAAGGGACTACGTCTTGATGATGCCAATGCCAGAGTTGCTTGCTGCTGCTCGATGCGGTGGCGGGTTGCATGTCTTAATGATGTCGATGCTGGGGTCCAAGATACTGCTCGTGGCAGAGTAAGGACGGAGCGGGTGTGGCAGATGCTCGTGATGGAGCAGGATTTGAGCAGGTGCGGAAGACACTGCTCTTGGAGGTGAAGCAAGGGTAGACCCAATCTTGTGTTAGAAGCTTTTTCTTCTTCTTTATGGGTGGTGCAGCTGGACATGGGCAAGCGATTTGGAGTGGCAGTGAGGGGTAGGGGTGAGCGGCGGCCGCAACGAGCAAAGGATTTCTCCTCGTGTTGGGGTTACAGAGGAAGATCAGCAATGCCGATTGCTGATGTCGGTATTGCGGTGGAAGAAGTGGTTTAGGGAGCGGAGCAAGGGTTTGCACTCGGTGGAGGTTATTGATGGAGGTGCGGTAAAGTGCCGAGATTAGGTTGATGCTCAACAAATCTTGGTGGAGAGGTTGCAGTAGTAGCGTTGGTGTGCACATGGCTGTGTGGAGAGAGATTACTGCTATCGGCTCTGTGTCAGCATGCTTATAATGGAGCAGTGGTGTTGTCGGGCATAGTTGGCAGGGCTACAACACCGATCTTCTGAGCTCTTCGGTAGGTGCTCCAATGTCAGCCGAAAGTTGATGGATGCCGGTAGATGCAACAAAGATCAGAGGATAACGGTGGCCCCTCTAACACAGATCAAGAGCCTAGATTCTCTCTGATACCTGTGTATAACACAACTACTTACCTAGATGAGAGGAGTTGTGTTACAACCCAACTACTAGAAAGATAATAGAGAGAATCCTAATCTAGTTAGACAACTACTAAAAGGAGAATAGAGAGAATCCTAATCTAGAGAGAGAGAGTCCTAATTGAATTAGAATCAACCCACAATACGGTCTTCACTTCGTAAATCTTCTTTATCATTGGACCTTTGGGACCTAGCAACCAATTTCTTTGATGGGTATCAGTTGTGTCATCCGTAACTCACAGTGATTAATGCACTCCTTTTTCTACAGAAATCATTTTATTTTTCATTTACACTTTACTAATTTGTTATGATGGTTTTTATTTTTATTTTTAATTTTTCATTGTTCAGGTCATGTTACAGGTGCATGGAAGTGTGTTTGTTATTTGTTAAGAAATTGGGCTCTCTTCACATTTTATGTTTGCTTTGTAGGGAAAGCTTTAATAAGATCTACAAGAATGAGGATCAGATTGAGATTGATCAAAGGGGATTTCAAAAGTGGAAAAATATGCCGGAAGTGGTAGAAGTTTAACTAGAAATTGATGATAGAATATTCCCTAAATAGTTTTCTTCAGCTGCTTTTGGACATGAAACTGAATTGAATTGCAAACTTCAAGTTCAATAAAGAGGAAATGACTAAATGGTATGGACATTTGCTAGCATCAAGTCCTACTTGAAATTAAATATAATTGCAATATGGGATCTAGGCCTTCAATATCAAGATGAGGAGGGTAACTCCAATCTGATCATTTCCAACTTTTTGAAGTAGTTATTGCAATTGAATCATCCAAATGCAGCCTTAATGAACTGGTTCTTTTGGACTTTAGTTTGTTGCTTTATTTTTCAGGAGAGGCACCCTTTTGTTGTTGAAGCAAAAAAGGTGAATTCAGCTTACTATGCAATCATGCTCAAAGAGATAAATGATACTTCAGAGGTAATAGGAACCATCTCATACAAGATAATGAACTCATATGTGATTCTCATTTACATTTTTTTAGGCAAGCTGGGCTCGAACCTGAGTTGCAGGTTCAATTCCTGGTAGTATTACCTTTCCAAAAAAAAAAAAAGAAAAAAAGCTGGGCTCGAACCTTGCAGCACCCTGTCTACTGCTGAGCTATGGGCTCAAATCCTTTGAAATGCAGACAAATACTATGGAAAATCCTTTTCTTATTATCTTTATAGGGTTGAAAGGGAATTGATATCTAACTCCACCATGGTAGACTGAAAGGCCCCTTTCTTTCTAGTTTTAGTAATACAATAGTACAGTGTTGTACTGTTATTACCAAAAGTAGAAAGAAAGGGTGTATCTATAAATAAGGGCGGTAGGGTACTAAGGCTCCTACGTTAGTTTTGGTTCTTAACAGTGGTGAAAACTTCTTTCGTTTGCGAAAAGTCATATTTGGTTAGCCTTGATTGCGTTTACAGGCCATGTTTCTAAAATTTGTCATGAATTTCCAAGAGAACTAAGAATAAATAGCATAAATTTCTGACAAGCTGCCTTTCTTTGGAATTCTATCTTGCTTGTTCTTTGGTTTGTCATTACTTATCCTAATATGAGGGAACTCCACGTGTGTGTCTGCCTCGTGTTTAGCAGTATCTCTAGCAACCGCTTTTCATGTGCTTTCTTGCATTTGGGGTCTGCATGTATTAGTTGGGCTGGGAGTTAGTAACGAATGGGACCATGTAGGCATGCGGGTGTTATCAATGTGAAGCCCTGTCATGCTGATTTGAGTCCAGGAAAACAAGAAGGCTGATGTCCTGCGTGGGCAGACAATCGCAAAACTTTCTATCACCATAATTGAAGCCTTATCCCAACTAATTGTGGTCAGCTACAGGAATCCTGTTCCGCCATTCCACACTATCAATTAATGGTTTGGAATGTCATATCATCCGGATTCATGATCGAAGTTATGGCATAAGATTGACGCCGGCTGTCAACCTGACACAACCCTCTATCCGGGCTTGGGACTAGCAATGAGAGCACAAAACTCCCACAAGCACTATATAATACACTATTACATAGTTTGATTGCAATCAAGTGCTATCTAACAGTCTATGACATAGGTTGATTACAATCAACAAGTATAGTTTAACTTTTGCCAAGCAAATATTTAAATGTAAATCCCAATTTTTTGGTAAAGGGCTAAGATGATGATGTTCTGTCGCTTCTTTTTAAAATCTGTTGGTTCTGCAGCTTTTTATTGGAAATTATTGGGTTGATCTAGTCTATTTTGAAATAGGAGGAATTCTACTACGTGGTGTGTGCTTCATTGAGTTCCGTGAACATCAGATCGTAATGTGTCCTTGTACAGTGATCAGCATGTGTTGTAAGCAGAACCCTTGAACTTGTAAGCATCATGTGGATGGGATATAGCTAAAAAAATGAAGAGACTGGACTTTAATAGCCATCCAATTAGTGTGTTGCAAATGACAGTTAACTGCGATAGGCACGTGCAGTAATCAGAAAAATTGATCTTGTAATCATCATGTGGATGGAACATATCCAGAAATTGAAGTGATTGGACTATTGTAGCCATCTGATTAGTGTATTGCAAATGATTGGTTAACACAAATTTGAGCACAAAAATAGCAATGTTCCAAATTCAACAGGCAAAACTGGGGCTGGTTCAATTGTTAGAATTGTCCAATGGCCCATCCACACAATGGTCCACTAGATTGATAGTTTTGACAATGATAGAAGTTTGCTATGTGTATGTGGGGTCTGCACTGCCCATCATGCTAGTTCTATTCCAAACTGTGCTATTTATATCAATGACTCTCTCTCTCTCTCTCTCTCTCTCTCTCTCTCTCACACACACACACACACACACACACACACACACACACACGCACGCACACACAAAATCTCTTCAATCTTGATTTGTGATTGTTAGTTGTTGTCTTGTAATTGTCTATTTATTATCTGGTGTGGATTGCTGATTATTATGTTGTCCAAGTGTTCAATTCCTTTTTTTTTTTTTTTTTTTTTTTTTTTTTTCCGTTTTTCTTGCAAAGAGATGATTTATACCATTATGCTTTGAGATTAGAACTGCACTTGGAGAACACACTTCAATATGCTTAGTCACGTGAAACCAGCATTGATTAATATTGTTAGTTCTTTTTATCAGGAGGATGATGAGGCAGATTCGGTGATGGTGGGGAAGTTCGATTGGGTTTGTGGTCTTCTGTTATTCACTTTTTGGAATCTGATTTGGTTAGCTGATTGAAAATCTATTTTAGTTTGATTAGTGTGAAGGATATTCATGTGAAGTGGATTAGAATCCTGTTTGTGTCAGAGATACAAGAATGGGACAAATGTGAGAAATAAGGGCATTCATCAGGAAAACTCCACTGTGAAAATGTCCTGGCCCAAAAAATAGGCTGGTTAAATAATCTGGTGGGTGACTTGTGTATGTTGAATGTCAAGCATTGATCATTTAATTTTATCTGTCTATTACTTTTAGATGTGGACAGCTTGATGACTGGATCAACCTTTTTTTTGGGCCAGGACCTGCCACATGAATGGCTTGGATCTTGTGCATATTTGCCATGCTCACTTGTCCTGCAAAAATCCTCACTGGAGCAAACTTTAGTTGGCTGGTTGTGGACCATCTCTCTCTCTCTCTCTCTCTCTCTCTCTCTCTCTCTATATATATATATATATATATATATATATCATCTGGTTGTCTGTCGGTTGCAGGATTATGAAGCTTACATGAATCGAGGATACAATAAGACATTTGAGAGTTTCAACACCTACGAAATGTATCTCTCTCTCTCTCTCTCTCTCTCTCTCTCTCTCTCTCTCTTCATCATCATCAAAGCCTTACCCCAACTAATTGGGTTTGGCGACATGGTCCACCATTATGCTCTTTCAACTCATAAGATTGTAACTGTATGATTTCCCTATTAATTGTGGACCACCGGTTGTAATTGTGTATTTCCATGAGACTAATCAGATCGGTAGGATTATTTGATAAGAGAACTACTTAGACCAGTGAAGGGTGGACGCATCCATCACTAGGTCAAACAAAGACTACCATTTTTTTAAAAAAAATTTATCAAGCATCATATACCCTGATGCAGGACGTGAATTTAAATATGATATGCAAGATTTCAGGCTTAGATCACACCAATTCAAAATCAATCACACAAATTCCACATCCCACATGAAAATCCAAACATTCAATTAAAGGGGATTCTATGCGGATCCAGGCCTACACACGTTAGGGCTGGATCAATGAAAATTATGAACCAAACAATACTCAAAGGGAAATAGAAATCATCCACACATGCATAAGAATCAGTCCCTAATCCAAGGGATTCCCCAATCTCAATTCAAGGAACCCTAGGATGAGAAAAGGGAAAATCAATTAGGGATAATGTAATCTAGGGTCAGGATTTATGAAATCATGTATAAAAGAGAGGAAAATAGGAAGAAACCTGAACCCGAAACAGTCCCTGCGTGTGGACAGCGAGCCAGGTGCGGGCGCACTTGCGCCTGAGGCGGGCCGCACGTGTGGTGGGGGACATAATCCAAAAACGGATTCCTAGGCCTTGGTCGGCCAGGCCTGGGCTGCAAAACTCCCAAATCTGACGTCGATCCGAGCTCTGGTCTGAGCGTGGTGCTCCGCCGAAGTTTCAGCTTGCCTGCGGGCCGAAATTTGGAAACCTGCTGTAATGAAGAAATCTGATGCAATAAAAGGGACGAATTCAAAGTACGGATGGTGGGGGAAGATTGAAAAAAAAAATGATGGAGGATGGGGGTGAATCGGGATTGATGTGGCTTCGCACCATGGTAGTTAGCCCTTCGAAAAGGGAGGGCTTCGCACCCACTTTTGAATTTTTCCACAACTCACGAAGAGAGTAGAAAAAATAAAGCAGGAATTTTTTTATTAACTTCAATGAATCAAAAGAACTACAAGGGGTGCCTATTTATAGGGAAAATCCTATACCCCAAAACTCGCACCATGTGCGCAACCTATTACTTGGTGATGAAGTAAACTAAAATAAAAACTAAACAGAGAAATCTAAAGCGTCCACAATGTTTTAAATAACAACAATAAGCAAAACCTAAAATATGAAATCAATCCGATGAGTGGGCCATGATCATGAGATCCCGTGATGGGCTTTTCTTGACAATCGGGCCCACTTTTTGAACAAAAACTTTTCTTATAATTAGGAGGCCCTCTCTGGACTTCGTCATTGAGCCAGATCGATGGTGGGGTCCTCCTTCTGCGTACGTACGTGCGTATGGGTGGTGGTGTGCGGGAGTGCGTGTGCACGATGTCCTCATCATACCCTTATCAATAATATCATCTTGCCTGCTTTGTTAGAAAGAACGAAGAAGCATGATTATTTAAGTTTATTTTTTCACTACATCATCTGCTCTTACAGCTGCCTTTGGATGCACAAGGGAACTGCATAGTGGACACAAAAAAAAAGAAGAAAAGAAAAAGAAAAGAACTAATTAGTGTTTTTTGGCCATCACATTGACGAAGTATATTCCTCAAAATGTGGTTACGATCTTTTCAAGTTGGTGTGGTTGAAATTTGGACTCTAGTCCCATAATATGAATACCAAGGAAATCACATTTTGGTTATTTCCACACTACTAGACTAATACCGCAATTTAATTCAATAGTGCATAAAACCACACCTAAATGTTTGCCAACTGTATCCAACACATTTACATGCACCCTCTTAAAACAGGGACCTGATGTGCTCATGGATTTGATGAACTTCCTTGGTGATCAGACAACGGAAACTGTTCTATCAAAGAGTTTTGGGTCATGGGAATCATCTTGGCTCCCGGTGACAAGGGATCGAGGGACGGTTGCATTGTCATTACCTCTTTCGAAGGCAAGTCTTTTGGCTAGTAACATTAGGATTTTTACTGAAAATGTTTATTATTTTTTTTTTTTTCTGTACATGGTTCTTCTGAGAAATTGTAAATTGATTTGGAAAGGGCACTTTTGTTTATAAAGGAACAAAACTTTTCCTTTGCCCTTTTCTGTCATGTTTAAAGGTGTTTTAAAGGGTTTGATGGTTCTGTATATACGACCATTTTTCTCATTCTGTTCATTTATTGAAGGGCTTGTGCGTTGTTCTTTGTCCATTTTATTTCGGGATAAATGCAAACACCTCCCATCTAGTTTTACATTATTGTAAGTACCTCCCCACTGGTTTACGTATTTGTTGCAGATTCCTACACGGCCTATTACACCGTTCTTTGAGAAATTGACTGTTTTACCACTTTTTCATAGGTAACTAGTTGCAGATGCATGGACCTATTATAATGCGTCGTTATCCAACCTGTTCAGCATGGTCACTCCGTGAAAATGGAAAACCCCAAAAATGAGGCTGATTCAACCATGAGTAGGCTCACCACATAAAAACACGGGGGTTTATTCTGACCTTTTTGGCTTCCAATATTTATGGAGGGACCTTGCTGGATTGTTCCAATCATTTATATATAATGGTGGACTTAGAGCTGGGCATCAGACGGAGTCAGATCAGATTGGGTCCAACTCGATTCGATCTGAAATCTACACAGGTGACCTGAACTCGATCCGATCCGAGACCGAGTCCGGAACACCTTACTCAAATCGATTTGATGCATGGTTGGCCTGACCCGAACCGAGTCCGACTCGGTCAGGGAAACTGAGTCGGATAAGGTTGGGTACGGATCGAATTTTTAATGGTGAAAATCATTATCCTCGCTGTTATTTTCGGTGTGGTCCATCTGAGCTTTAGATATATTCATTTTTTTTTTCAAATGCTCTAAAATTATCACGAAAAATGGATAAACGGTATGGATATAATAAATACATCACTACACCGTGGGGCTTATGTAATTTTCATCTCATTTGAACCATTCGTACAGCTCGGAGCTCAAGGCGCGACTTGGCTCGCCTTTGCATGACACATGCCTACACAGCTGTAGCGACGTGCACATCACGAAAGTGCGCATTGCTGTATTGACTTTAGCAAGTTTTGTGGGTCTGATTATGGGGTATGTGTTATATCCAAACCGTCCATCCATTTGGCGAGCTCGTCTTAAGGCTTGAGACGAAAAATAAGACAGATCTAACTATCAAGTGGACCACATGAATTGTTTAACAGTGAAAATCATTATCTCTGCTGCTATTTGTGGTGTGGTCATCCAAAGATATTTTGGCAAAACGAATTCAGCTCATTCAGTCCCTCTCAGCAAAAATATTTCAAGACGAAATCTCGTGGAAGCAAAAAGCCCGGGCTAAATGGATAAAGGAAGGAGATAGGAACACCAGGTACTTTCATTGCGTAGCCAGCATGTATGCAAAGGCTAATCCCATCAGCAGCATTACCATTAATGGAAATCGGATCAAAGATAAAGAGGCGATCAGCATCGAAGCAATATCCTATTTTCAAAGGCTTCTTCGAAATGAAGGATGGACCAAGCCCCGGTAGGACAATCTCTCGTTCCATCGTATCAGTGATGAAGCTGCTACTTCCCTAGAGATGCATTTCTCCCTGGATGAAGTTAAGAAGGCAATGATGGCTTTACATGGAGACAAGGCTCCCGACCCAGATGGATATCCAATTCCTTTCTTTCAAGTATTCTGGGATCTTCTTCAGGATGAGGTGATGGCTTTTATCAATGAATTCGATGACAGAGGAAGACTTTCCAAAAATATTGGGGCGACTTTTATTACGTTGATTCCCAAGTTCCCGGGAGCCTCAAAGTTTAGGGAGTTCAGACCCATTAGTCTCATTGGCAGCCTGTACAAGATCTTGGCTAAGGTTCTTGCAAACAGGCTTTAGGTAGTTATCTGCTCCATTAACAGTCCCAATCAATGCGCTTTCATTCCGGGGAGACAGATCACCGACGGAGTTCTCATAAATGCCTGGATACCGGCCATCGATCGAAGAAGAAATACATCTTTTGCAATTTGGACATGGAGAAGGCCTATGACCACGTTGATTGGGACTTCCTTCTACATCTGATGAAGCGTATGGGGTTTGGGGAGAAATGGAGGACATGGATCTGGGAATGCATTAACTCAGTTCATTTCTCAATTCTATTGAATGGATCGCCGAAGGGATTCTTCAAAAGTTCACGTGGCCTAAGGCAAGGTGATCCTCTATCTCCCTTGCTTTTTCTCATTATTGGCGAGGCTTTATCTGCGATGATCCAGAAGGGGTAGATGGAAGGCATCCTCCGAGGAATCCCAATGAAAGGAGTGCTCGATCCAATATCTCATGTGCAATTTGCAGACGACATCCTTATTTTTTTGGAAGCAAAGACTGAAACTGTTGCCAACTTGCGAACAACTATCCGGTGTTTTGAAGCAGTTGCAGGGTTGAAGGTGAATATGGTTAAGTCCAAAATCTATAGAATCAACTTGGATAGCCAGGAGGTTAAGGAGCTCGCAGAAATAATGGGGTGCTGCATCGGATCCTTCCCAACTTCTTTCCTTGGTCTTCCTCTATGTGTTGGTTTGCCCAAATTCCATTAGTGGGATAAGGTAATTTAGAGATTCCATAACCACCTGTCTGGCTGGAAAAGCCGGTATCTTTCCATTGGAGGTCGCCTCACTCTGATAAATGCAGCGCTCTCTAATCTCCCCACTTATTTCATGTCTCTGTTTCGCTGCCCCGCTAAGGTCCTCAAGATAATCAACTCCCTCAGATGCAACTTTTTATGGCAAGGTAAGGATGATAAAAAGAAATAGAACCTCATACAGTGGAGACAGGTCTGTAAGCATATTAAAGATGGAGGAGCTGGTATAAAAGACTCAAAAGCGATGAATCAGGCCCTTTTAGGGAAATGGATTTGGCGATTAGGCACTGAAAAAGATTGCCTGTGGAACAAGATAATCAAAGGTAAATATGGGACTTCAGAAAGGTGGTGGTGGACCAGAGAATCATCCTTATACAGGGCTTCTGCAATATGTACTTGAAGTCCTTCAAGGTCTCCATCCATCGGCGCTGCCTCATATTCAAGTCCCACTGAGTGAATATGTACTTAAGGCTCTTGTGGTCGCAGAAAAGCTCGAATTCCTCTCCGTAGAGGTAATGTCTCCAGAGCTTCAATGCGAACATGATCACTGCTAACTCAAGGTCATGCGTAGGGTAATTCTCCTCGTGCTTCCTTAATTGTCTCGAGGCATACGCAATCACCCTGTCCTCCTGCATAAGGACACAACCCAAACTAATGCGAGACGCGTCAGTATATATAGTGTACTTAACCCCTTGCTCTGGCAATACTAGCACAGGGGTGGACGTTAGTCTGTCCTTCAGCTCCTGAAAAGCCGCTTCCACCTTCTCATTCCAGGCGAACTTCAGATCCTTCCGTGTTAACTGAGACAACGGTCTGGCTATCTTCGAGAAGTCTCGAATGAATCGTCGGTAGTAGCCTGCCAGGCCTAGAAAACTCCTCACCTAAGTGACTGAACCAGGCTGTTTCCAGTCCTGCACTGCGGCTACCTTAGCCAGGTCCACTGCTATCCCTTTCTTGGACACTACATGTCCCAGGAACTTGACTTCCTCCTACCAGAAGTCACATTTCTTATACTGCGCGAACAACTGGTTCTTCCTCAGAGTATCAAGGACTGCCTGTAAGTGTTCCTCGTGCTCTTCCCGACTCGTAAAGTACACCAGGATGTCATCGATAAACACGATGACGAATCGTTATAGGAATGACCGAAATACCCGGTTCATCAGGTTCATGAACACGGTCGGTGCGTTCGTAAGACCGAACGACATCACAAGGAACTCGTAATGCCCAAAACTGGTCCTGAATGCCGTCTTCTGCACGTCTTCATCCCTGACTCGCAACTGATCATACCCTGACTGTAAATCGATCTTCGAAAAATACTTTGCCCCCCTCAACTGATCAAACATGTCGTCTATCCTGGGCAAAGGATATTTATTCTTCACGGTCAACTGGTTCACCTGTGGTAATCAATACACGACCGTAACGACCCGTCCTTCTTCTTCACGAACAACACAGGTGCTCCCCAAGAAGACACACTGGGTCGTATAAAGCCCTTCTCTATGAGCTCGTCAATCAGTTTCCTCAGCTCTTCCATCTCACACAGAGGCATCCGGTACATAGGTAATGAAATGGGGGTCGTACCGGGTACAAGGTTAATAGTGAAATCAATCTCGCGCCGAGGAGGCAAACCAGGAATCGTCCTGAACACATCTTCAAATTCTCGAACTACTGGCATGTCTCCTAATGTCGGCCCCTCAACATGCTCAAGTAAAGTGGCATAACACTCAACACGACATGACCAACTAACCTGCACTGGAAAAGTGAAGACTGTGCCGTCAGGTCCGCTGGCTGTCACGACCCGATTATCGCAATCAATCTTTGCCTTCATCTCGGTGAGCCAGTCCATACCGAGGATAATGTCGTAGTGCCATAGTGGGGCGACAATGAGGTCAATGAATACTGTCCTGCTACCCAAATCAACGGAGCAACCCTCACACACCCGTGTGACATCCGAAAAAGTTCCAGTAGCAGTAGTGAGTCTCATTCCCTTCGTGGGAGTAGTATGTAAAGCTAGACGCTTAACTGCCACACAAGAAATGATAGAAGTAGTGGACCCAGTGTCCACCAACAAGGAGACGGGTGTACCTTGAACGTGGGTTGTACCCTCAAAAGCCATCGGGGCCGTAATCGATGTCTCAGGTGCTTCAGCTATAAGCGTATGTACTCGAGCCTGCTGTGTATGATTCGGCTGTGGCGAGATAGGCCGTTGAGGCTGCCGATAACGAGGTGCAGGTGGTCTAAAGGATGGATGTACAGGTACAGTCCGTAGTGGTGGAGCTGATAAAGCCTGAGGGCGAGGACGATAAATCTTCTGCGGTGGTGCAGACCCGCTATCTCTCATTCGGGTAAAACAACTCTCTGCAGGGTGACCCGATCTCCCACAGTAAGTACAGGTCACACCTGGACGCCGCATCGGGACTACTGGCGCCGTAATCCTAGGAGAAGAGTCCACACGAGGCCTCTTGCCAAGGAATGGCCTGCTTTGGATATCTGGTCGTGGCCTAGGAATCATAGGGCCACGAGAGCGTGTCAGTCGCTCTACGTCCTGCTCTGCACGCATAGACATATGAACCAACTCAGCATAGGATGGTATGCTGACACAACACATCTTTGACCGAAAGTCAGGTCACAGGCCCTCAGAAAGTCGTCGTATCCGCATCGGCTCATCAGCGAGTATCATAAGGACGTATCTGCCCAGCTCAGTAAAGCGATGCTCGTACTCGGTAACTGTCATGCCTCCCTGCCTGAGGTGCAAAAACTCATTCTCCCTCTCATGTCGATAGGTCAGAGGGTAGTATTTTTCATGGAAACGAAACTCGAAGGCTGCCCAGGTCCATTCGTAGCCAACTGCGACTGTCCGTAGGACACCGTCCCACCATATACTAGCCTCCTTCTCAAACATAATTGTGGCCAACTCAACCTGCTCTGACTTGGTACAATGCAGTATCCGTAGCATCTTGGAGATGCGGTCTAGCCAGTATTCAGCCTCCTCGGGTCTGTGAGAACCCGTAAACGTAGGAGGCCTCAAGCGCTGGAATCACTCAAGAAGGCCATTAGTACCCAAATGTCCCGTAGGGTAGGCAGCAGGTGCAGGCAGAGGCACATCCTCAGCCTAAGCAGAAGGCTCTGCAGTCTCCATAGGACGTGTAGACGGTGAAGGTGGAGTCGCACTCTCACCCCGAGATAAGGCCCCTGCAATAGTGGCCAAGAGCTGTTGGTGCTGCTGCTGCATCAACAGCATCATCTGCTCAAACCTATCAGTAGGTGGAGCAGGCTGAGGTGCGTACTGCATCGAGGAAGACGCACGGTTCTGCTCGAGAACCGGTGGTGTATAAGGTGGTAGTCTAGCTCTAGGACCAGTGGAAGGCTGAGATGCAGGCATAGTCTCATGATCCGGGCCCAACCCAGGGTCCATACGACAATCTCTGTGGGAAGGAGCCTGATCCATCGTATCAGTGAGTGTCAGGTGTGCCGTGCTCCGCATATAATTTCATGGCATGCCTTATACAACATAGGGTACAACACATGTAAGATGAAGCATAGCAACACAATACACAATC
Organism: Magnolia changhungtana; assembly: GCA_030180095.1. Classification (NCBI taxonomy): domain Eukaryota; kingdom Viridiplantae; phylum Streptophyta; class Magnoliopsida; order Magnoliales; family Magnoliaceae; genus Magnolia; species Magnolia changhungtana. Next base: position 4,755,125 of record JASAUF010000626.1, on the reverse strand, counting down.
ACTTAAGCATTCCACACACTTTATAGCAAAAGAGGCTGCATGCATTTCATTTACCAAAATTATCACATTACATGGAATACAGAGTATCACGAATCATGACTGAAGATGCATAGGAGCTAATACAACCAAAGCCTCAAACATCAAAAACATTTTACCAACTACTACACCCATCAACATGAAAACATAAACATCCTAAGGCACTAACAAAAGCAAACTATAAGACATCAGTATGGATGACTAGGCATCTGAGTCTGGCGATGGAGAAGGGGCACCCTTATCCTTCAGGCAGCAGATGATGGTTTTCAACGCGCGAGTTACTTTCTTGAACTTGTGCTTCATAAGGACCTGAAGATTCATGACATCCTGTCGCAGGACAACCTGACCCTGTCGTAGCTCAACATGATCCTCCTCCAGTCGAGCTATACGAGCATCCCAAGTAGCCCGACCAGTGTCCTGCACCGGTGTCCTAGGAGGGGAGCTCTCCTCAGTATCTTGGGCCTCCTCTTCCTCTTCTTCCTGTTCCTCCTCTTCTATCTCAGCTCCCTCCTCTTCCTCACTCTCTTCTCCCTCGCTCTCTGTCTCATCATTGCTCTCCTCAAGTCGAGCCTAACATTACTGTGGCCCGATATTCATCTGGTTGAGGGTAGCTTCGTTGATGTGATGAACCGGCACCGGTATCTCCGCCCCAAGACTGTAGCCAAACTGATGTGCAATCTTGCATACGAGTTGGCCGAAGGGGAGCGAATCAGTCCTTCTAGCGGAGCGTACATTATTAATTATCTGTCGCAACACGAACGTAGGCACGCACAGATTCGCTCTCTGCCCCACCTGATACTGAAAATCTACCATGAGGCGTGTACACTCACTGTGATTACTCCACCTAGGGTAGACATTGAATGTGAAGATGTGATGTGGTAAACGGAAGTCGTTAGACATATCGGTCGCTAGAAGACTTTTGTTCGGCTGCCACTTGACCAGTCGGCTACCATAAAGGAAACGTGTGCTACGATCCCTTTCACGTACAGTCCTCAGATTCTGCTCACTTGCATGCACCTCGCCAAGAGGCACATTCAGAAGTCGAGATATCAATCGAACATCAACAGTGGCCAACTGATCCCTTCCACATGGAATCTTGAATTGCAGGGGTGCAAGCGTAGGCTCGTTAATGTTGGCATAAAAGGCTCGGACAGAGCTCGCATTGGCGTGATACCCACCATCAAATAGTGGACCCCAACGGGCTTCTTCCAGAAACTCAAACAACAGGTACTCTCCAAAGAGCCGCCCATCCACCTGAGCTTCAAAGAGGACCCTACGGCCCTCATACACCCCATTGGGCAGCTATGCGAACAGAGCCCTTTCAGTAGGAATCCGGGGATCAAGATCCCGCTTCGTTCGAAACTCCCGAGCGACGCTTGTGCTAGTGGCGGTGCCTCTCAGCCTCTTTGAACGTGTAGGGCGGCTAGGCCCAGCTTCATCCGCGGCCCCCTTTCTCTTTCCCATGAGAGAAAGGACGGTAGAAATCGATAAAAGGGCCGAAATGAACGCAAAGAAGGCCATGAAAGTGGAGAAAAAGGGAAATGGGGGCTGGAGTTTTGGTTCTCCACAAGTTTAAACCTCAACAGGGATTGTAAAGGCCCCAAAAGACAGGGTTTGAAGAAAGGGAATGAAGAAATAGGATGGGTTGGGGGCTTGCACGGTTTTGAGCTTCAAATGAGAGGGTGTGGGCGCTTAAATGAGGAAAAACGGAAAGGGTAGAGGGTAGGTGTCTCTGTGAACGATGGAGGGGTGTGGGTTTTAACAGAAATTAGAGGAATGGCCGATTGGAGGGGAGGTTTGAGAGAGAAAATCGGATTTTGGAAGGAACGGGAGAGCTTGGAGGGGATGTTTGTGAAGGAGGGGTGCTTTTGGGGTGGTTTTAAACCATGGCCCCTATACCAGTGGGCCACCCAAGGCCCCAAAGTGCGTTGGCCCGCACAGCCCACCCGGCCAGGCTCGAAAACCGGCGAGGCCTCACAGACCTGGCAAGGGCCTCGCCACTCTCTGGAGTGTCTGGCAATGCCTCGCCATTTGGGTGAGGTCCTCGTGACCCCTAGGCTCCAAACTGATGTGGATCCCACCCTGGGTCCCTCTGGATAAGCGTGGGTAGGCCTACGACCCCGTTTTGTGTCATTTCGGACAGTTTTAGGATGTTTCTGATACATAACTGTTCGTACTGATTTCTAATGGCTAGGATGGGGTGAATTATGATTTAAACCCGTCATTTGATGGTCTAGAAGTGTTCTAGGGTCGACTCGTACGATTATGGTTGAGTACGGACTCAAACTAAACGACCGATTTAAGTGAACTTTGCTAGGTGGCGAAATCGGGATACTTAGGACTATTTTCTATATTTTATCGCACCCTCCTAAGTCAAAAGGTGATAGCGTATGTCGTGTGACCATAACCCAGATCCGGTTTAATCCAAATCATGCTCTGATACCAACTTGTAACGCTGTGAAAATCGGGGGTCGAGTAGCAACTCAACACCCGAGTTCCAAAACATCACTTATGTAACATAAATGCTTATGATTGAATGTTGTCTGTGTTAGTGCAATAATCATGAGTGGGATTATACCAAAACAGTAATTTATACTCCAAATTAAGTTATAAAATGCAAACAGAAGACTAAAAGATATATATAAATGTATATAAAGCAAAAACATCACAATCGGTCTCCAGAGTATGAACACCTTACTGAGTCACCATATACATGTCTTAAGTTTAAAAATCAAAATGCCAAAAATAGTACAACTAGTGGTACACCCTGTAGCCTCATCATCTAAATGGCTTAAGCGTAGCCTCTAGAGAACTACATGAAGGAGAACTCATCCTGATTATCATAGTAATCAGGCTCAGCCTCCAGTGTCTCGTCAATACCTGCATCTAAGACAGGGTCTGGTGGGTGTCCAGAACACCGTCCCATGACATGGGAGTGAGTAGCTAACTCAGTGGAATAATAAAGCACAGGTTAACATGTTATCAATTCAGTCAAGCAGTAATGATAAAGCAGCACAATCAACATTCCTAAGTACTATAATTAATGCAAGGATGAGATGCGATCATGATGCATGCCCTCGTCAACATACTCCCTCGTGTGACACCATCTTACATCCGCGTCATGCTTTCATCCCTTAGTGCTCCACATCTTCCAGGCACATGCAGTGCGATATGAACATGATTACCGAGTTGTTATTAGTCCTTTTCATACAGTAGGATTGAGAAACTAAGGTACCTTCCTTATATCATTCCCAAACAATGATCCATTCTAGGGTCGTCAGTCCTAGATAAGCTCATACGATGATACAGTTCTAGGTCGTTGTAAAGGGCTACCAGGGCTATTACACGCACTCGTTGCACCGCTCCCCCATCACCTTATCAATACAGGCCTAGTTTATACTCTGTTTACTACGGGAAGGCTCGTCGCCTCTCCGCAGCTTCAGAGTATGCTCGAGGTCACTACAAAGGGCTCGTCACCAATCAATGTAGGCCGACAACTCGAATACAGTGTCCCATACCACCGTATTCAGCTCACGAGTCTGGGTTACTCACTGGTCATTACGGGGAGGCACGTGGCCCCAGTGTAGGCCGACAGCTCGACCACGGTGTCCCATACCACCATGCCCGGCTCATGAGTCTTAGCGGATCGAGGTACCAAGGTTAACGGGGTTACACTGGTAAGTTTGGTACCCTATATTCAAGCAGTGGCGTCCAAACATGGTGAACATACATTAGACAGATCGGGTTACTTGACCAGCCTGACTAGCACGAGCGCACATTGCATCGATCGACATGAAGTGCATAAGCACTCCATGTGGCCTAACCACTGCCGACGACCAACATACGACTCGGGTTCGTCAAACACATCCTACGTGGCGAATGAATCTCAACCACGAACTCAAGTCTGTTACCGATTGTCTGGACTATAATCATAGCCCCAATCACAATCAATCCTTAACCAGAAGCATGCAGAGTAAAGCAGAATAAACAAAGTAATTCAAGCATGTTAACAAGCATGTCATAAAGCATGTTAGAAAGCACAACATAAACAGGAAATACAAACACATATTTCATAGTAAGCGGTTAAATTAAACAACCAACATGGAGGAAATCATATACATCTCTAAGTTAGTTAAGAATCCTATCTCAACCCTTACCTAAAGCACAATTATCTAAACACTTACTCTTACAAGCATTTTCCCAAACACTTAGCATACACTTATTAACATACATAATGTATATTAGCAAAAACATGTATTAGGGCGAATCCTTTCGCCCAGTAAGTATCACACTTATATTTAGCATGTACATACAGTAATTTATCATGACAAACACGCTTTCAAAATTTATACGTATACTGTACTTTCTACAAATATATAGAATACACTATAAACCATAATTTGCATACGTAATTAAATCGTAAAATGAACAACGCATTGTACATGTGAAACGGTATCCAGATCATGAATATATCATTATCTGGCATTGAAAGTCTTGAAAACCATAACCTATATGTTTAAAGTCCGCACCTTATGCCGATAAACGAGTAACGGAGTCAGTTCGTTCACCCTCGCTTTGTCTAAGGCACAACGGCAACCTATTCCATGAAATAGGTTAGCTACTTCACCCTATTAATGATTAAAAACCCTAGAACAGATTAGGGTTAGGTTTTCTTACCTAGAAATGAAGTCAGAATCGCTGGAATAGCGATTAGATCAGAGTAGTTAAGCATGTAGGACAGTAGGGTTGGGTATCAGGAAGGATCTCTCACTTCTCACACACTCTCTCTCTTTCTTCTCTTTTCTCTCCTAGGGTTTTCTCAAATGCGTATGGTGAGAATGAGAGAGGGTTTAAGGTCCTTATATAGGCTTAAAACTCTCCAAAACAGACTCAGGATCAAGGTATACTTAGGTTATGTCCAAAGCGGATCGTTCCAGCTCAACGGAGCACTTTTGGAGCCCCCACTTGAGCCAAAGGTTGGACTTAAGCTCACTGACTATGGATCTAGGTCAAGTTAAGTTTTTATTCCAATCAGGTTCCCAGATCGCACGTGGCGGACCAGTTTCAATTCAACGGTCACAGGAACTCGATTAGGGTTACAAGTACACAGACATTTATGGGAAATGTTTCCTGATCCGAGGGTATATTTGGGTCAGATTCCGACGATCTGATTGCTTATATTTGGCCCACAAACATCAAGTCTCAGATTACTTAAATTTTATTTAATTTCTAAAGAAAACTAGGTTTTCTCACACTCCTCGCTTCGGGCTCAAGCGAATAGCCCCGGAATACTATCTGGATTTGATTTCCCAGATGGTTGTCAAGCCCAGCAAGGCGGTCCTAATTCTTTAACCTCGTATCATTTGGACTTTCGATGTGCCGTCCAGACCTGATACGGAGATTCAATATGCTCCCGAGAGCAGTCGGGTAATGAGTTTGATCCTAGATTTTAGGGTAACGTAGCGTCAATGATTCTACAAGTTTTAGGTCTTGCAGATCGAATTTAAAGTGAATCAAACGGATTTCACAGCTAATCTAGTTTAGCACATAGTTAACTTTGTCTAATTTATAAAGGATTTGATCTTAAGTGATTTCTGCCTGAGGTGATACTTGGGCCATTGTACGGAATTTTTCGAGTCGTTACACCCTTTATTGGCAACTTATGCTCAATCGGGCTTTGATCCAGTCCCGACATCTCCTTGTAATCCCACACGAAGCAGTCAACAAACTCTTTTAGCAATGAGTTCAACTTTCTCTTGTGGCTTGAGCAATCCACTGATAAAAGTTGGCTTAAGGTCCTATTCAGTTTCTAGGTTCACCTTGACCAAGGGATCCTGGACCTGAGCCTGAGAATCATCCAACTTATCAGGGGCCTCTTTCAAGTCGACGCATGTTTCATCTTCATCCGCTTTATTAGCCGGATTAACCACATCAGTCAGATTTACAAAGCATTCATTATTGACAGCTTTTAGGCTCTCCTTGAGCCTCTTTATCCTAGCCATGAAGTCGGCCATTCGTTTCTCATTGATCAACGAACTAGTTATGGAACCTCTTTGATGGTATATCGTGAAACCGACCGAAAAGGTACAATGTCCCTCAGAAGGTTATCGACTGGCAGTAATGTCCCACACAACGCTTTCTGGGTTCTTTTTGACAGATATCCCAGTTGGTCGTCCATGATTGTTTCTTTTGGTAAAGCAAATTGGTCCTACTTCATCTCTATAGTAATAGGCCTCATTAGCATTTGAGGTAGCAAAAAATGGCTTGCTATTGGCCAACACCAATTCGACAATATCTTGATTCCAAAATATTATGAACTGATGTATGGACAACATGTTGCATGTAAAGGAATGGATCTAGTCTCTCCCGAGCAACGTGTTGTAACTAGATGAAATATAGACCACAAAGAAAGGAGCTAATACTCTTTTAGTGCCTAGGGTGAAGTCGATCGGTAATACACCATTTTTGTTAGTGGAATGTTTAGTAAAGTTAGTGACTGTTATCTTAGATGGGATTAAATCGTCTGTAGTTTTTCCAAAATTTGGCATTATTCTTACCGGGAGAAGATTAATACTAGTCCCATTGTCAACCAAAATTCTTGTGACTAGGCAGCCTTGAGGTGAGCAAATATGTACAACAATTTAAGATGTTGAGGCATATCATGGGTGGGTCTTTCGATGACTACCCTTTCGGACGATGTCCCTGACACCACAGTAATAGTATTTCCCTATGGTGTCTCACTCACTCTCGATGCTCCCTAAATCGTATCTTCAGGGGAGAAGAAGCATGTTGTATGTTCGGACAACCCCAAGTGTAGGGCTACGATGTAGTAATAAATCGGTGAGACTGAGGTCGTACCCACAAGGACTTGCAATTATGCAATTTTTGGAATACTTTAGAATTAGAACTAGAACTAAACTAATTAATGGAATTTACTTTAAGGAGTAACTGTGAGAGAAGCTATTAAGGATAAAATACTAGAACACCAAGGATCCACTTGTACCTGTATCGTAATGTTAATTCACTTGATTCAATTATATAACTCAATTGGAATCAAAGTCCTATCCTATCCAGCTGGATAATAAAGCGGCTAAATCATTATTCATAAACTCAAAACAGATTTGAACTTCAATTAAATTGGTTCCCACATCATTCATTAAAGTATTGATCATAGAGAATGCAAAGCATCTATCGTGCCTAGAGTCTACAATAAATCAATGGATTTTACAGATCAATCCCTTGTAAAATAGATAAGAAAATATTCTTAGCCTTCCTAAGTATCTAATATACCTAAAGTTGATAATGGATCAAAGTAAACTAAAGATATATATATTTATTCAAGCCAAATATTAATAAAATTGTTTAACATTCAAATCAAATATTTGAATAAAGGTAAAATAAGCATTAAAAATAACTACAAGCTTTACCTCTTAGCCCTAGCTAAGAGATTAGCCAATCAAAGACATGATTGAATTAAAACTCCAAAAGAAAACATTAAAACTAACTAGTACTGAAGGATTGGAGGACTCCACTGAGGCTCCACAACTCATTGTTTTACACCTTCTACCCTGATTCATATCTAAGAAAGCTTAAAACACCTCTTTAAATATGAAAAATCCACACCGACTTGGAACCGACTTCAATTTACGTACTTTTGTTACTCTTCGGTCACACTGAATTAACTCTCAGTTGTAGCTGAATTTCTCTAATTTTCGTCTGAAGTTTCAGTCTTCCTTAGGTCGCATCGAACATAACTTCGGTGGCACCGAACTTGGTTTCGGTCGAATCGGATGTCGAGCCAAATTAACTTTGAAAATTATAGTTTCTTACTAGACTATTCTGTGCACATTCGATCAGACTGAATTGACCTTTGGTGGGATTGAACAGTCTATTTATTCTATTGTAGTTCTTTGTGATTCAGCCAGTCTTTTCTCTCTCATTTGCTCTTATTTTTCGTGGACATTTGGTACTTGAATTCTTCATTAATCACCTCCAAATCTCTAAATCTTCTTGTGATCATTCTTTAAACATTAAATCTTCTCTTTAACTGTCATTTTCATCTTAGCTTTCTGTAAGTGCTATGTTGTAAATGGAGCGACCTTGATTGTCAAATTCTGTTGTGCCAAAACACTTTGGAATGTTTGACTTGTTTTAATAGATGGAAAGTTCACCTTCATTTGAAGATAAGCTTCATGTTATCTACATCGATATTGAGTGTGATATAATTGTGTATGCACAACTATGACATTTGAAGATAAGCTTCATGTTATCTACATCGACATTGAGTATGCTACAATTATGCATGCTCAACTACAAGAACAAGTTGAAGTACTCAATTTAAAGCTTAAGTTCAAGCTCAAGTACATTTGCTTAAGCTTAAGTCTGAAGACACATGTTCAACACACAAGTTCGAGACACAAGTTCAAATGTACGAAGTCAAACTTCATGTGCCTCAAAGTCACCTATCTACCGAAGCACCCGATGTTTCAATTTTAATACTCACATCTAAGGTATACATGACCCTAGAAAGACCTTAGGATTAGGTCATTAACATTGCATGTTTAATTTGGGTCATATTACTTATTTTAAGCTTTGCTTCGACTAGCCCTAATCATTGTTCGACTAGTCCAGGCACTGGCTCGACCAGTCCAGGGTTTTTCTTGACCAGTCTAAATTTTTACTCAAAAAATTGGATAAGGTTGTTTGGTCTTCGACCAGTCGAGTACCCTTAGACCAGTTGAGGGAACGGAATTGCAGCCTATAAATTGAGGACATTTCTCAGATATTTTCAATTCATTCCAAGTCAATTCAAGTCATCACTCTGAGAGATTAGTCCCCACTATTGCGAAGCTATTGTGAGGTATTTATAAATCATTTTAATAGCTTTTTGGTTTCTTAATTTCTTGATCTCTTGATTCCATTCTACTTAATATAAAGGAGATTTTGATTTAACCCTTTGCGAGATCTAATAAATTGAATCCATGTAGCCTAAGGTTGAATTTAATTTAAAATTCATCTAGACTTAGAACTCCTTTTGTGAGATTGAACATTGAACATCTTCATCTATAAAGAGGCAGTTCTACCGGCTACATCGAAGATCATTCATCAGATAAGTATATTTCATTTATTACATTGTGATTTGTAAGATTGCCAGAAAATCTTTCATTTTGGTTTTGACTGAGATAGCCAGAAAATTTCAGTGTGTGTGGAGTTTTTTAATTGTGATAACCCATTGAAAACACAATTGTAAAGGTTTTAAGGTGAACCTTGGAAAACCTTCTTTCTTAGTGAAAGTCGATATCCCGTGGGTTATGGATATTGGGAGTGGAGTGGGGTGGCTGTTTGAGAATAGTTGGTGTACACCTAAACCACTATAATTCTCAGAGTTTGGATGATGATGATGATGGTGGTGATGTATGTGATGTGCTGAATGCTGTATTTATTTTCATGTACATGTGGTGAATGTAATATCCTGATTCATCTCCTTTGCCTCTGTATCAGTTTGAGTTTTTGATACTTACCAACGTTCTAGAAATCAGGTTGTCCTGCCATAAGCCATTGGTTTTTGGTGTAAGGTTGTCCTTAGAATAATGTTTGTATTAACCTCTCAATACTCGTGCATTTGAGTTTGTTTTAAATTTTTGCTATCTGTGTTATCTTTCCGCATTTTATTTTTATTTGGCATAGTCCTATTCACCCCCCTCTAGGACTTGGGGCGCGCCCTTTTCAAGTGGAATCAAAGCCTAATTGTTCATTTCATTGGATTAATTTCCTGAGCTAAGCGATCTCGAGCTCCCAATATGTCAAATTTTGATAGCCTCTCTATTACTAGGCCACCACCATTTGATGGCTCCAATTATGCTTATTGGAAAGCCAGGATGAGGATATTTTTGAGGTCCATCGATGAGAGCGTGTGGCAAGCCATAGTGATTAGATGAAACCCACCTACGTCTGAAGTTCTAGGCACCGATGAAACTAAGTCCGTTAAAGAAACACCATATTATAAGTGGACCACTCTTCAAAAAAATGAGAGTAGTGCCAATGCCAAAGCTTTAAATGTAATCACTTGTGCACTATCACCAGATGAGTTCAAAAGAATTATATCTTGTGATAATGCAAAATAAGCCTGGGATATCTTAGAAATGACACATGAGGGTACGAATATTGTCAAAAAGTCAAAACTTCAAATCCTCACCAATAGGTTTAAAGAAATACGTATGGAAGAAAGTGAATCATTCATGGACTTCTATACTAAATTGAATGACATAGTCAACTCAATGTGGGGTCTTGGAGATAACATCCCAGAAAGTAAAGTTCAAGCAAAGATATTACGCTCACTTGCTGGGAGATTCAATTCCAAGGTGACAACCATTCAGGAACTTCGAGACACAGATAATATGAGGGTGGAAGAGCTTGTTGGTTCCCTACAAACCTACGAGTTGAATTTCAAAGCTCCTAAAGGTAAGTCTATAGCTCTTAAATCATCTAAATGTATTTCTCAAGATAATAGTAGTAAGTCTGATTGTGAAAATTCAGAAGATGGTATGACTTTATTAGTTAAGAAGTTTTATAAGATTTTTAAAAGAAAAAAGAGAGTCAATTTTCAAAAACCCTCTGAGAAGAAAAAGGGTAAAACTAAAAATTGGAAATCACTAAAAGACAGCTAATGCTTCAACTGACATGAATACGGGTATCTAGCAAACAAGTGTCCAAAAAGGGACAAATCAAAGAAGAAAGGCATGTTGGCCACATGGGATGAATCGTCCTGCTCTAAAGTCTCTTCTGAGTTGGATTATTCAGAACTTGAATCTACTAGTGAGGTCAAGGCATTAATGACTCTAGCCAGAGTCACTTCCACAGATAGTTGTGATACATTAGAATATGAAAATCCGAGGAGTGACCCTGAAAATGAAGATGATCTTCAGGATGCCTATACAGGGAGAGTTGTAAGATTGCCGTCAAACTTAAACTTCAAAAAGAAAAGTTTCTAAAATTAAAAGAGGATTTTGAAAACTTAGTTTTAGAAAAATCGTATATTTCTAATTATTTTGAAAAAACTAAATGTGATTTAGACTTCAAAACATCTCAACTTGAAAACCTAAAATCAAAAAATGAAAAACTAAAACTGGAAGTCTCTTCCCTCTTGAGTTCAAAGGATACTTGGAGGTATGCTCAGAGAGACCCTAAACTAGAAAAATTACTAACCGGATCAAGAAAGTGTGGAGATAGATTGGGTCTGGGCTATGATAAAAACATGCCTCTGAAAAATAAGATTACAACTCCTAAGTTTGTTAAAGGAGAGTCTTCTAACTCAAAGGGGGAAAAGCTTGAATCAAAATAGTTTTAAAAATCCTAAAACTTTTCAAGCTACCAAACCTAATATCAACAATATCGATCTTAGAAATCAGAATTTTAACCCCTTAGCTGAGAAGATTGTCGATTTACTTAAGAAGCTTCTGAAATCTAACTTGAATGTGAGAGTTAATAACAATTTCAAGCGAAGGAAAACCAACAACGCTCCAAAACCCAAAATGATAATGAAATGGGTTCCTAAGGTTAGATGTTAGGTTGCCCACACTGCCTTCAAGGCTTCGAGTCAATCAAAGTGGTACCAAGACAGTGGTTGCTCTAGACACATGAAAAGTGACAGAGATTTGTTCACCAACTACAAAGAAATGACTGATAGGTCAGTCACATTTGGTGATGTGAGCAATTGCACAATAATTGGCCAAGGTACGGTTCAACTTTTCAATCTTCCTCCTTTTGAAAATGTTTTATTCGTAGAAGGTCGTAAACCTAATCTTTTAAGTATTTCACAAATCTGTGATAATAAACATAGTGTTAAATTCATTAATCAAGGGTGTGAGATATCTAATGAGAAACGTTGCGTGATATTGAATGGTCGCAGAACATCTGAGAATTGCTATGTTGTAAGTGATTCTAGCTCATCTAAAGTATCTTGTTACATGGTCCAAACCAATGAGATCGAATTATTGCACAAACGCCTTGGACATGTAAACTACCGAAATTTACATAGACTGAGCAAGGCCGATCTAATAAGAGGTCTACCTAAATTAAAGAAAATGGATAAAATTTGTGGCGAATGTCAAATCGGGAAACAAACAAGGAGTAGTCACAAGAAAGTGAACTCCTTCGCCACATCTAAACCCCTTGAACTCCTCCACATGGATCTTATTTGACCAACTAGAATGGAGAGTCGAGGTGGAAAGAAATACTTTTTGCTAATTGTGGATGACTTTACTAGATATACATGGGTAGCTTTCATGAGAGAGAAGTCTGAAACTCTCGATGAAGTGAAAAGGATACTTAAGCGTATCCAAACTAAAAAGGAAACGAATATCTCTAAAATCTGAAGTGACCATGGATTGAAATATAAGAATAGTAATTTTGAGAAGTTCCGTAGCAATCACAGAATATCGCATGAATTTTCTGCACCTAAGACACCTTAACAAAATGAGGTTGTTGAAAGAAAAAATCGTATGCTTCAAGAAATGGCTAATGTAATGTTGAATAACATGAAATTACCTAAAAATTTATGGGCTGAAGCGATAAACATTGCATTCTATATAATAAACTAGGTTTATATCAAAAAATCAAAAGATAAAATAGCTTATGAATTGTGGTTTAACAAGAAGTCCACAGTTAAATACTTTCGAATTTTTGGCAGTAAGTGTTATATTTTGCGTGACCGTGAAAATTTAGGGAAGTTCGATACTAAAAGTGACGAAGGGATTTTCTTAGGGTATGCTCTAAATAGTAGAGCGTATCGAGTTCTCAATAAGAGAACATGTGTTATTCAGGAGTCCATAAATGTGGTTATTGATGATCACTTGAATACACCAACCACAAGTTCAGAAGATGATGAAGTCAATATAATTGACAAACCTGACTCCTTATCTAGTCAAATCATCATTGAACTTAGATCAGTTAAAGATCACCCTACTGATTAAATACTAGGTAACCCTCTCACTGGTGTGCGTATACTAAAACAATTAGAAAACATATGTAATTATGTGTGTTTTACTTCTAAAGTTGAGCCGGCCAATGTAAAAGAGGGGCTTGCTGATGAAAACTGGATAGTAGCCATGCAAGATGAACTGAATCAATTCATTAGAAATGATGTATAGTATTTGGTTCCTAGACCAGCTGATAAACATGCCATTGGAACTAAGTGGATCTTTAAAAATAAAACTGACGAGTTAGGAAATATAATACGAAATAAGGTAAGACTGGTTGTACAAGGGTACACACAGATAGAAGGGATCGATTATGATGAAACCTTTGCCCCGGTAGCTCATCTTGAATCCATCAGATTATTCATATTCATTGCATGTTTCAAAATGTTTAAAATTTATCAAATGGATGTCAAGAGTACTTTTTTGAATGGTGATTTACATGAAGAAGTTTATGTAGAACAACTAAAGGGTTTTGAAGACCTTAAACACACTGATCATGTGTATCACCTGAAAAAGACACTCTATGGTTTAAAATAAGCTCCTAGGGCATGGTACGAGAAACTGACTAAGTTTTTACTAAGTCATAACTTTGTTATAGGGAGAGTTGATAAAATTTTGTTTGTTAAGAAAAATAATGAACACATACTTATAGTGCAGATATATGTTGATGACATTCTTTATGACTCTACTTGTTCTAACCTATCTACTGTGTTTGCAGAGTTAATGAAGTCTAAGTTCGAAATGAGCATGGTTGGATAACTGAATTACTTCTTAGGTCTACAAGTGAAATAACTTAAAGACGATATTTTCATTTCTCAAACCAAGTATGCTCTAAACTTGGTTAAGAAGTTTGGATTTAAGAGTGGTAAGAACTTTGATACTCCTATGAGTACAACTCTTAAGCTTTCTAAAGATGCATCAGGTAAGAGCATAGATCTTCGGTTGTAGCGCAGTATGATTGGTAGTCTGTTATATTTAACTACGAGTCAACCAGATATTGCATTCAACGTAGGTATTTGTGCAAGATATCAATTAGATCCTAAGGATTCTCACTTAGTTACTGCCAAGAGGATTATTAGGTATGTCATAAGTACAATTAATTTAGGTCTACGGTATCCACATGATACTAATGTTCAATTAGCTGGATGCTCGGATACTGACTGGGCTAGGAATATAGATGATCGAGAATCTATTAGCGGTGGTTGCTTTTATGTTGAAAACTGTTTGATTTTCTAGCATAGCAAGAAACAAAGTTCCGTATCCCTATCCACAGCTGAGGCTGAATATATCACAGCTGGAAATGCCTGTATTCAACTTGTGTGGATGAAAAGAATGTTAAACGATTACGGCATTGTGCAAGACACAATGATTCTATATTGCGATAACTCTAGTGCAATCAATATCTTTAAGAAGCCCATCAAGCATTCCTGTACCAAACATATTGACATTAGGTATCATTATATTTGGGAATAAGTGGATGAAAAAGTTATTTCATTAGACTATGTGTAGACTGAAAATCAACTTATTGACATATTCACTAAACCACTTGACAGAAATAGGTTTTCTAAATTAAAAATGGATATTGGTATGTGTAATTCAATCTGAAAATTTCATGATTACATGCTTGTATTTTTGTATATTTTTCTGTAATTTATTTTTGTTTTAAAAGTATAAAAATATGTAATTTTTTTGTGCTCTCACGACTAGTCAAGCACATACTCGACCAGTCATGGCACGACCAGTTGAGCATGTACTTGACCAGTCGTGGTGTGCGGGCCTACACCCCTTTTTAGGTGAAAAGTCACTTTTTCTCTAAAATCTCATCTTCCTCTCTCAGCCCTTCTCCGACCCGTCGAACCCACCTTCGATTACTACTTAGTATGTGCATCATTTTCATTTTCCTTTCGAATTTGGGTTCTTTGATTGTCATTTAGCTTGATTCTTGCCTTTATTTCAAGTTTCCTTGTGATTTTCTTGGAGTATTAGGGAAAAATCTGTTGGGTTTGAAACCCTTAAATCCTTTCTTGCATTTTCTTGTTTACTCTTCTAATGAAAGGTAGACCGAAGAAGAAATCTACTAGAGCATCTTCTTTTCTTTCCATTTTGGTGTGTACTCTTCGACCACCCGAAGAGGACCTGGAATATGTGTGGGATATCCGTCACCGCAACATAATTGTTGAGCGGACCGTAAATACAAACCATCTTGTTCAATTCAACATTATTCCTCTCCTTGTTGCTATAGGATGGGATAACATTCTGAATTAGGGCAGATCGGCATACTGCTCCATTGTGTAAGCAATGTATGCGTACATTGGTGATGTATCTATTAGAGATTTGACCTTCACTATCATGTTTAGAGAGGTTCATATAAAGTAGATTGTCACTTAATTTCTGGGTTGATGGACATTTAAGTGAATGATGAAGGCATTCTTATTCCGACATTAGTTGAAAGATTGAATGAGTCAGAAAAATGCTTATTAACCAGAAATTTATGCAACATGGACTCGGAATGGAGTTCTGGGAATGCGCTCTAAGCCAACCAGATGTTTTCCAGATATAGAGTATTAAATCACATCTTTATTTCCAATGTTTACCCTAAATCTGGTAACAAGGCCAAACTGACCACCTTTACAGTGCATATTCTTCATTCTGTCGTGTCTGACATTCCTGTGTATCTTCCTTCATTAATCTGTTGTTTTATTATCCAATTTTGACTTCATCCGAGATATAGTGATATTTCATTCGCTTATTTAATGACCACCCCTTGCTTTACACTATTCTGTGGTCATGCCACCTGGAGAAGCTCATACTTCTCATCTTTCATTCAACAATTCAAATATCAACAAGATGAATTTGAAGTTAGCACTTGGTCAGATAGATAAGGATGCTGGAGAAGTTAGAGAAGATGTTGGAGAGGAAGATACGCTACCAACTGCCACTGATATGGAAGATATTTTTAATGAATTGGAATCTGATGACGTTGAGGCTGATCCTGATTTTTAGTCTTCTGAATTTGATGAGCGTCTTCGCTCATTGGAAGAGAAGGTGGATGGATTGACAATATCCCATGCAAATCAAATGAAATATATGCGTAATTATTTTAGACGCATAAATAAGGGATTACACCAAATTGATCCATCCATTCCACCTCTCTCTTCATTTGGTTCTGATTAGATCTCTTTGTTTTGGTGGACTTGTATTAACTTCTTAACTTTACTCTTCTTGGTGACTCTTATATTTGGACTTGTTTAACTGTGTGTGATGTGGATACTCTATTCCATTATGTTTTAATTACCTAACTTTCACACTCTTTCTTACTCTCTTCACATATTTAGCTACCACATTCACATATTTTTCATCTTTTCTTCCTTTGTCATTTTGTGACAAAAGGGGGAGAAATTGGGTATACATGATTACTTATTATTGTTATTTTTTAAAATCTATTTTATGATGATGTGGTGAGATGTAGAGATGTGGATATGCATGCGTTTTTTTTTTTTTTTTTTGTATATCTTAATATAGGTCTCTACTGAGTTCAAGTTGAGGGGGAGTAGTGATTGTTGGATTTTATATGAAGGATTTTTGAACTGAGTGAATCTGTGTATTATAATAAGTTAATCTTCTATAAGTTGATTTTGTCACAAATTTGACAAAGGGGGAGATCGTAAGTGCTATGTTGTAAATCTAGTGACCTGGATTGTCAAATTCTGTTGTGCCAAAACACTTTAGAATGTTTTACTTGTTTTGATAGATGAAAAGTTCACCTTCAAGTTGAAATAGATAGAAAGTTCACCTTCATTTGAAGATAAGCTTCATGTTATCTACATCGACATTGAGTGTGCTATAATTGTGCATGCTCAACTACGACATTTGAAGATAAGCTTCATGTTATCTACATTGACATTGAGTGTGCTATAATTGTGCATGCTCAATTATGAGAACAGGTTGAAGTACTCAAGTTAAAGCTCAAGCTCAAGTACATTTGCTCAAGCTTAAGTCTCAAGACACATGTTCAAGACACAAGTTCGAGACACAAGTTCAAGTGTACAAAGTCAAGCTTCATGTGCTTCAAAGTGACCTATCTACCGAAGCGTCTAATGTTTCAATTTCAATACTCACATTTAAGGTATACATGACCCTATAAAGACCTTAGGATTAGGTCATTAACATTGCATGTTTAATTTGGGTCATATTACTTATTTTAGGCTTTGCTTCGACTAGCCTTAATCATTTTCGACTAGTCCAGGCACTGGCTCGACCAGTCCAAGGTTTTTCTCGACCAGTCCAGAATTTTACTCAAAAAATCGGATAAGGTTGTTTGGTCTTCTACCAATCGAGTAGCTTGCTCGACCGGTCGTGGAGACCTGCTCGACCAGTCTAGCAGGAATTTCTATTCACTCGACCAGTCGAGCTGCCCACTTGTCCAGTCAAGAGTTTGTTTTATTCGATTGTGCCAGAAAATTTGAAAATTAGTTTTGCTAGAACTAGTTGAGCTGAACCGTAGACCAGTCGAGGGAACCGAATTGTAGCCTATAAATTGAGGACATTTCTCATATCTTTTCAATTCATTCCAAGTCAATTCAAGTCATCACTCTGAGAGATTAGTCCTCACTATTGGGAAGCTATTGTGAGGTATTTATAAATCATTTTAATAACTTTTTGGTTTCTTAATTTCTTGATCTCTTGATTCCATTCTACTTAATATAAAGGAGATTTTGATTTAACCCTTTGTGAGATCTAAGAAATTGAATCCCAGTAGCCTAAGGTTGAATTTAATTTAAAATTCATCTAAACATAGAACTCCTTCTTTTGTGAGATTGAATATTGAACATCTTCATCTACAAAGAGGCAGTTCTACCAGCTACATTGAAGATCATTCGTCAGATAAGTATATTTTATTTATTACATTGTGCTTTGTAAGATTGCCAGAAAATATTTCATTTTGGTTTTGACTGAGATTGCCAGAAAATCTCAGTGTGTGTGGGGTTTTTTAATTGTGATAGCCCATTGAAAATATAATTGTAAAGGTTTTAAGGTGAACCTTGGAAAACCTTCTTTCTTAGTGAAAGCCGATATCCCGTGGGTTGTGGATATTGGGAGTGGAGTATGGTGGTTGTTTGAGAACAGTTGGTGTACACCCGAACCACTATAATTCTCAGAGTTTGGATGATGATGATGATGGTGGTGATGTATGTGATGTGTTGGATGTTGTATTTATTTTCATGTACATGTGGTGATGTTATAATAGCCTGATTCAATTCCTTTGCCTCTGTATCAGTTTAAGTTTTTGATACTTACCAACATTCTAAAAATCAGGTTGTCCTACCATAAACCATTGGTTTTTGGTGTAAGGTTGTCCTTAGAGCAACGTTTGTATCAACCTCTCAATACTCGTGCATTTGAAGTTGTTTTAAATTTTTGCTATCTGTGTTATCTTTCCACATTTTATTTTTATTCGGAATAGTCCTATTCACCTCCCCTCTAAGACTTGGGGCTCGCACTTTTCACTTTCCAAATCACATCGCATAAGAAAATATATGTAATCGAATCTATTAAATGCATAACAAGGAGGAAATATACAATATTTCATACCTAACACACCCCTTAACTAGCATTTTTCTAGTCCGGGAAAAAACATGCGAAAAACTAATCTCCAATATCTAAAATTCAAAACTTTATTAGAAAAATAACTTTCTATGCAACCTTATACATATGTAAGTAATAATTAAAGATACAAGTATGAACTATGTTAGTCTAGAACCTAATATCACTAGCAA
This sequence comes from Magnolia changhungtana, assembly GCA_030180095.1. Lineage (NCBI taxonomy): Eukaryota > Viridiplantae > Streptophyta > Magnoliopsida > Magnoliales > Magnoliaceae > Magnolia > Magnolia changhungtana. Next base: position 4,736,335 of record JASAUF010000626.1, on the reverse strand, counting down.
ACCATTAAACTCAGTTCCCTTTCATAATTAGTTAGCAGAATACATTCAAAAATCAATTTCTTAGTGTGGTCAGTGAATTTTTAACTTATACTCTCCATTAATAGTTAAACTTTTCTCCATAATGCTAACTATGATGATTTCCTCAAAGTGCACAGATCAACATAAGTTACTGATTTCAAACCCATCTTCTTTTCACTTATTTTTTTTTTCAGCTTTTTGATTTTTTTCATCGATGACTTTCACTCTATCATCCTTTTCTTTCTTTCTTCATTGTTTTCTCATTTAATCACATATAATAGGTAGCCATTTTCGATTCTAGTTGTTTTTGAGCTAGCTCTTCTCTTCTTTTCATATCAAGATAGATAAGGATCTCCAGACTTGGTTCCTAACACTTTTAAGTAATCATCAAGTCAAACATTTAAGAATTCAAGTTGACTTTACAGAATCTTAATTAGACGTGAATTGTAACTAGGCTTCATTGATGTTTAAATTTTCTATTAATTCAAAAATCTACTAATAAACTACACTCAAATGTATTCAGATACACAAAATATCAATTTTCAAAAAGAGTTTTGAAACTGGAAAATGATTTTTTTTTTTTTTCCAAAAGCTAAGAAAATATTGAATAGTTCTTCACCCCCTAACCTAAAATTTACATTGCCCTCAATGTGAAAGATATGCAATGCATCATAACATGAGACAACGAAAATAAAAGAGAAATGAGTAAGAGAGAGAGTATCTGACGAAGATCAATGAATTGACAGGACTTCTTTACTATCTAAAGGGATTACTACTAAACAAAAACAAGAGAAAACAAACCTAACTATTCTAACCTAATCCTAAGAAAGAAATAAATGGATAGATGGACCCCCATCAGACTAGAAGGTTGTCTTGATAGACACGATCATTCTGAGGGATGAACATATCATCTAAATCGAATTTCTCAACAAATGTTTTAAGTCGATGTCCGTTCACCTTAAAAATGTTACCATTCATTAAATTTTCTATCTCGACAACCCCATGAAGATAAACCATTTTAACTTTAAATGGGTTGGTCCAATGAGATCTCAACTTACCAGGAAATAGATGAAGTCATGAGTTATACAAAAGGACTTTCTAATTTGGTTCAATTTTTTTTTTTTCCGATTTGAGAGTTCTCATAAGCATCATTCCAAATTTCTTCAAGTTCATTCAATTGTATCTTATGCAGCGAGCCGATTTTCTCAAGATTTTATAGCCCAATATGCTTTATGTTCCAACTCTATAGGCAAGTGGCAGGCCTTCCCATAAACCAGTATAAAGGGTGACATACCAATAGGAGTTTTGTATGCTATATGGTAGGCCCATAACACATCGGTTAGTTGAAGTGACCAATCATTGTGATCCAGGTTAACTGTTTTCTCAATAATATGTTTAATCTCCCTATTTGATATTTCAGCTTGACCGCTTGTCTAAGGATGATGGGGGGTGCTTACTTTATGCGAAGTATTGTATTTCTTCATTAATGATTCAAAATGTCTATTGCGAAAGTGAGATCCTCCATCACTTATGATGACTCGAGGTGTTTCGAACAAGGTTAAATATTTTCTTTCAAAAACTTAACGACCATGCAATGATCATCATTCCGGCATGGAATTGCCTTGACCCATTTGGAAACATAATCAACCGTCGGTAGTATGTAAATATTTCCAAAGGATTGGGGGAATCTGAAAAGGCCGAGCAATACGTCTTAGAGGGGGGGGGGGTCGTGAATAGGACTATGCCAAATTAAAAAATAAATGCGGAATTGAAAGAAAGATAGCACAATCAAATAATAAATAAGAACAAGTAAATAACAACCTCAAATGTACTAGTCTTGAGAGGTTGATACAAACTTAGTTCTAAGGATAACCTAACACCAAAAACCAAAGGCTTATGATAGGACAACCTTACTAGAACGTTTGTAAGTATAAAAAACCCAAACTAATAAAGAGGTAAATGAAATAGCAAATAAAATAAACTAAGTTATTACAATATTCCCACAAGTGCAGAAAATAAATTACACCATTCACCACAAATGCTTAAAGTAAATTACAACATTTAGATACATAATGTAACGCTCTGAAAATCGGGGGTCGAGCATAAACTCAACTCTTGAGTTCCAATGCATCACTTATGCAACATAAATAATGATGATTGAATATTGTCCGTGTTAGTGCATTAAAGATGAATGAGATTAAGCCAAAACAGCATATCATACTCCAGAGACAGTTAAATTATGCCAGCGGAAGACTGTGATAGATATATAACATATATAAACTGTTGTAAGTCTCCAGAGTGTGAACATGTTACCAGGTTAAATATATCAATGTATACTCTAAAAATGGACAAAATGAATATACAAGGGTGTTCCAAAAAAGCAAACGAAAGTGTAATGGCATCTAATTAGCAACCCTGTAACCTGTCAATCAGAAGATGGTCTACATAGACCTGCCTGATAGCTGCATAAAGGAGAAACCCTCCTCATCATCATAAAAGTCCGGCTCTGCTTCGCAAGCATCGCCATCATCTGAAACTCAAACAGGGTCTGGTTGGTGTGTACACACCGTCTCGTAATATGGGAGTGAGTGATCAACTCAGTGGAACAATAATGCAGAGGTTAACATGTCATCAATTCAATCAAGCAGTAATGATAAAGTAGTAAATCATACATTCCTAAGTACTCTTGTTAATGCAAGAATGGTATGAATGTATGACGCATGCCCTCGCCTACTCTCCCTCAGCGACTTCATCTCATGTTTGCGCATGAACAACACTGCCTCAGTGCTTGACCTGCTACACCTGAACGCATGCGTAATTTAGTGCATGCATATGATTACCAAGTTCTTATTAATCCTTTTCATACGGCAGGGTTGGGAAACTAAGGTACCTCCCTTATATCAATACCCAAACGATGATCCATTCTAGGGTCGTCAATCCTAGTAAATCTCATATGAAGTTATGGTTCTAGGTCACTACCACTAACGCCCTACCAATTGGCAGTTTATTTTCGAAGGCACTTCACCGACCCGACTGGGGACCACAGCCAGGCAGAGATGGGGTAGGCCTAGCTTATACTCTGATTACTACGGAAAGGCTCATAGCCTTAATGCAGGTTCAGTGTATGCTCGAGGTCATTACAAAGGGCATATCTAGGGCTGTCAGGGCTGTTGCACGGAATCGTTACACCACTCCCCCATCACGGCTTCATCATCAAAATATTGTATGCCGACAGCTCAAATACAGTGTCCCATAACACCGTATTCGGCTCACGAGTCTGAGTTGCTCACTGGCCACTACGGGGAGGCTCGTCGCCCCAGCGTAGGCCGACAACTTGACCACGGTGTCCCATACCACCATGTCTGGCTCATGAGTGTTAGCGGATCGAGGTACCAAGGTTAACGGGGTTTCACTGGTGAGTTTGGTAGCTTAGGGTCAAGCAGTAGCGTCCAAACATGGTGAACATATATAGGGTCAATCGGGTTACTTGACGAGCTCGACTAGCACGAGCGCACATCGAGTTGATCGACATGAAGTGCGTAAGCACTCCGTGTGGCCTAACCACTATCGATAACCGAAGTACGGCTCGGATTCATTGAACATATCCTGTGTGGTGAAACAACATCATCCACCAATTTAGGTTCTGTTACCGATTGCCTGGACTATACAATAGCCCCAATCACATTAAATTACAACAAAATATCCTAGAAGATAGTTAAAGCAATAATGGATAAAGATTTCAAATCATACAATCATGTCCGCTTTAGGGCTGCCAGGGTTGTATGGAATCATTACACCACTCCCCCATCACCCATCACGGATTTGTTTTTGCATTTTATGGAATACAACGTAAACATAGATTTATACATATGCATTACATAGATAAACAAACACTATAATATACGGTAGATGGAGGAAAGCATACACATAGTTAAAGTAGTTAAAAATCATATCTCAACACCCTTATACATTGTAATTTACTAACTACTTCCTCATTCATACAATTTTACAAATACTTAGACTACAGCTTCCAACATACCTGTAATATGCTAGTTATAACACATGTCATAGCGAATCCTTTCACAAAGGAGTTGCCACATGAACCACGATCATGCATTCACAACCAATAGTCATGGCAAGCATCAATCATAGTTCCATATTCATTCGAACATTTCTACAAACACTTAGGCTACACGTTATAACATACACAACGTATGTCGGGATAACATGTATTAGACTAATCCGTTCACCCAGAAGTTGATACACATGAATCTAGCATATATAGACAACAATTAATCATGGCAAGCACAAATCCGTATTTCATACGTATACGATATTTTCTACAAATATGAGAAATACAGTATATTCAGCCTAGTTAACGTATAACTGAAAAATGAAACGGACAGCACTTTATACATGTGTAATAGCATCCACGTCAATAATATATCATTAACTGACATTGAAAGCCTTGAAAACCATAACCTATACGTTTAAAGTCCACACCTTATGCCATATAAGCGAGTAATGGACTCAGTTTAAACACTAAGTCTTTATCAATGGTAGAACGACAACCTATGGCATGAAATAGGTTAGCTATTTCATCACTTACACTAGTTGAATCTCTAGAACTAGTTAGGGTTAGGTTTTTTTACCCAAAAACGGAATCAGAATCGCCGAAAAAGTGATACGGTAGAGATGGATCGCACGTAGAATAGCAGGATAGAGCAACAAAAATCTTCTCTCACTTCTCTCACACTTTCTCTCTCCTAGAGTTTTCTCAAATTCGTATGGAGTGAATGAGAGAGGGTTTAAGGTCCTTATATAGGCTTAAAACTGATGGGAATGGCCCTAGGGCCAAGGTATACTTAGGTTATAGCCAAAGGGAGTCTATTTTAGCTCAATGGAGCACTTCCGGAGCCCCCCTTGAGCCAAAGGTCGGACTTAAGCTCCCTAACCATGGATCTAGGTCAAGTTAGGTTTTCGTTCCAATCGGGTTTCCAGATCGCATGTGGCGGACTAGTTTCAGTTCAACAGTCACCGAAACTCGATCAGGGCCACAAGTACATTGACTTGTGTATGAAATTTCTCCTGATCCGAGGGTGTATTTGGGTTAGATTCTGACGGTCTAATTGCTTATATCAGGCCCACAAGCGACAAGTCTCAGATTACTTAAATTAGATTTAATTTCTAAAGAAAACTACGTTTTCTCACGCACTTCACTCTGGGCTCAAGCGAATAGCCCTGGGATACTATCTGGATTTAATTTCTGAGATGGTTGTCAAGCCCAGCAAGGCGGTCTTAATTATATAACTTCGTATTATTCAGACTTTCGACGTGCAGTCCAGATCCGATGCGGAGTTTCAATGTACTCCCGAGAGCAACTGGGTAATGAGATTGATCCTAAATTTTAGGGTAACCTAGCATCAATGATTCTACAAGTTTTAGGTCTTGCAGATCATATTTAAAGTGGATCAAGCAGATTTCACAGCTAATCTAGTTTAGTACTTAGTAAAACTTGTCTAATTTCTAAAGGATTTGAGGTTTGAGAGGTTCAAAAGGGGTTAGGATCTGCCCCTTGCCTAAGGACATCTAACTCCAGGTTGGAAAAAATCTGGGGCGTTACACATAAGCACATTCAATCAATCACCACAACTCCAGGAATTATAGTGGTTTGCTTGTGTGTACACCAACTGTTAGAAAACAGCCACATAACTACTCCACTCCTAATATCCACTCCCTCGGGATATTAGTGTTCACTATGAAAAAGGTTTTCCAAGGTTCACCTTAAAACATTCAGAATTGTGTCTTTGATTAGGCTTACACAATTACAAAAATCCCACACTCTGAGATTTTCTGGATCACCTCAGACAAAACCAAAAAGAGATTTTTTTAGCACAACCTCAAAAACAAAAAGGATAAACAAAATGTAAATGTACTTATCTGGAATTTCTCCTTTTGAAGAAGCCCGGTAGAACCAATCCAATGTAGACGAAGATGTTCAATGTCAAGTCTCATAGATGAAAAGGTTCTAGTTGTAAATATATTTAATTAAATCAACCTGAGCTAGCTTGATTTGATTTTGATCTCAAGAAAGGGGAAAACACAAATCCCTTCTCAAAGTAAGATTGGAATAAAGATCTCAAAATCAAATTACAAAAGCTAATTAAAGAGAATATAAAATGAGCACAATATAACTTAATAATATCACAAACTTATCTCTCAGAGTGGTGTCTTGATTTCGCTTTAATGAATGAATAAATTCTGAAATTCATGCTCTATTTATAGGTGAAAATACTATTCACTTGACTGGTTTAAGGGTCGGTTCGACTGGTCGAAGGACCAACAAAATTTCAAAATTTCTGGTGCGATAAGATAAGGCGGTTACTGGACTGGTCGAGTGGCTTGCTTGATTGGTTGAGTAGCCTGCTCGACTGTTCGAGTGAGACCAGAAAAGCTTGCTAGACTTTGAGTCGAGTCTGCACGACAGGTCGAGCACTGTCCATTCGACTGGTCGAGCAGTCTCCAGGACTGGTCGAGAGTCCAATAAAAAAATTTCAAAAATTTACAACAAACCTTGGACTGGTCGAGAAAACTCTTAGATTGGTCGACCCAGTACTTGGACTAGTCAAACAAAGTCTAAGACTAGTCAAGAAAATGACCTATAAACATATGAAATGACCCACATACAATAGACAATGAATATGACACAATCTAAGGTCAATCTAGGGTCATCCAAACCTGTTTGTGAGTAGAAACAAATGAAACATCATTCACTTCCAAATCTTGATATCTTGTGATACTTGAAGCTTGAGTTTGATCACTTGAACTTGAGCTTGAGTTACGATTGACTTCTTGAGTCTTTAACGTATAGTAATTGAACTTCAAACTTGAACTTGAGTTCCATGAACTTCAACACTCTTCACTTTAACTTAAAGATGTAGGCAAGTTCGATGAAGATCCAGAGAACTTTAAAATGTACGAACCTGATCACTTCAACTTAAAGCATGATACAAATACTAAATGGTTTGGCACAACAAAATTTGACAACATTACAGGTGCTAAATTTACATAATAGTATTTATAATCTCCCCCTTTGTCAAATTTGTGACAAAACCAAGTAAGAATTATGCACCAGTCATGCACTAATAAGAAATCATGCATTAGTTATATATACACAATAAATCATGCACTAATAAGAAATCATGCATTAGTTATATCATGCATTAGTTAAGTAATAAATGATCAACAGACATAACTCCCCCTCATTCCATTTCTCCCCCTCAATCCAGGAGAGGTGATTTACAGAAGAAGAAAAAAAAAATTCCATACACATACATACGATATTCCACAATACACATACATACCATATTCCACAATCACACATCTCTCCAATTTCTCCCCCCTTTTGTCACAATATGACAAAGGAAAGATAAATAAAGATAAGAGAAGTAAATAAAATAAAATAGAAAATAACATCACTATGATAATCAAAATATTAACAAAAGGCACAATAGTATGTCTACATACTAAAAAGTAAAAGCATGTCCAAGAAATATCCCAACTCACATAAGAGTAGAAAGTATTAATAAATGTCCAAAATGAAATAAATAGCTAATCAGATCCAGATGAAGGAGCAGGAATAGAAGGATCTATCTGATGTAGTTCCTTGTTAATGCGCCTAAGATATTTGCGCATGTATTTGAATTGATTTTCTTGGGACACATGCAGACCCTCTACCTTCTCCTCAAGGGATCGCAATCGATCATCAAAGTCAGAAGGCTGAAAGTCTGGATCAGCCGCAGAATCTGACTCAATCTCATTAAATAAGTCATCCATATTAACATCATCAGGAGGCAAAACATCCTCCTCTTTAGTTGCTTCAACAGCTCCTCCAGTACCCACATCAACTTGGTTAGGAGCCAACCTCAGATTCATCTTATTTATGTTTGAGGTGTTGAAGGGAAGATGGTTAATGGGAGCTTCTCCACCAGGCATAGCCATAAGACTATGGGTAGCTAAGACAGTCATAAGATAGGCAATGCAATATCCCTATGACCCGGATGGAGACAAAACTGAATGATAATGTAATAGATAAGAGATGGAAGACATACAAAAACACCAGTAACAATAGAGTGAAGATGCGAGCCATGCAAGTAGTAAGCTCAGTCGTGTTATCAGACTTAGGATAGACTCTAGATATGAAAATATAATGGAGAATCTTGTATCTGAGTAACATAAATTTGGAACTAAGTGCATTCCTCGAATTCCATTCCGCATTCATGTTGCATAACACTCTAGTGAGCATTCTTTTTTCAGACTCAGATGGTTTTGCCACTAAAGTAGAAATAGGAATTCCGTCATCATTAACTGGAAGATCCATCAATTCAGATATTAAGTAACGGTCTACATCAATAGGACCTTCTCTAGTTGTAATTGTAAAAGTTAAATTCTCAGTAGAGAAGTCAGTTATACAAGTAAACATGGCCTGCGCAATGGAACAGTATGCAAGACCACCCCAATTTAAAAAGTTATCCCATCCTACATTTTGAAGGAGGGGAACAATACCAAATGGTTCCAAATGATTAGAGTTGACTGTCTGTTCAACAATCACGTTGCGAAGACGTATATCCTGCACATACTCGAGGTTTTCTTCAGGTGACCAAAGATGGCACACCGTGATTGGAGCAGAACGAGAAGAAGAGGGACCACGAGAGGCTCTCTTCTTATTTCTACTTTCCATAACAACAAGGAATAGAAGGAATATAAGAAATGCAATAAAGGTAAGATGGGTTTCAAGTAAATCAGATTTTATGCTAGAAATCCCAATAAATCACCATAAACACCCCAATAAACCACCATAAACCTTGAAATAAACTACAAAAACAAGGAAATGGAAGTGCAAAGAACTTAAATCCATAAGGAAATAAAAAAAGATGTACTAACCATGAAGGAATCGAAGGTGAGTTCGACCGGTCGTGGTAGGGCTGGTTGGGGAAGATGAAACAAATGAAGAAAAAGTGTTTTTTGCACAAAAAAGCCCCAAACTTGAGCGACTTGACTGGTTGAGTACATACTCGACCGGTCGTGCCACGACTGGTCGAGCGTGTATTCAACTGGTCGTGCACCATAAAAATTCTACATTTTCATTATTTTTGAAATTAAAAAATTTGTAAAAATAAATAAAATAAAAATATGCAATATATTACAAATAAACACATGCAATTTAGATCATATTGCACATACCCATATCCAATTTTAACTTAGCAAACCTATTTCTGTTAAGCGGTTTTGTAAATATGTTTGCAAGTTGATTTTCAGTCTGAATATAATCCACAGAAATAATCTTATCTTCTACTAATTCACGAATATAATGATATCTAATGTCAATATGTTTAGTTTGTGAATGCTGAATTGGATTTTTAGAAATGTTAATTGCGCTAGAATTGTCACAATTGTCACAATATAATACCATAGAATCTTGCGCAAATTTATAATCACTTAACATCCTTTTCATCCACACAAGCTGGGTGCATGTATTACCAGCTGCAATATACTCAGCCTTAGCTATGGAAAGTGATACGGAACTCTGTTTCTTACTATGCCATGAAACTAGACAGTTCTCGACATAAAAATATCCACCGCTAGTAAACTTGCGGTCATCAATATTACCAGCCCAATCAGCATCCGAATAACTAGCTAATTGAACATTAGTATCATGAGGATACCAAAGGCCAAGTTTGGCCAAACTTGTGACATATCTCAAAATGCGCTTTACAGCAATCAGGTGGGACTCTTTAGGGTCCGATTGATATCTAGCACAAATTCCAATGTTGAATGCAATATCAGGTTGGCTCACAGTTAAATATAATAAACTACCTATCATACTGCGATACAACTTAAGATCTACACTTTTTCTTGTCGAATCTTTAGTAAGTTTAAGTGTTCTACTCATAGGAGTATCGAAATTTTTACCGCTCTCAAATCCAAACTTTTTAACAAAGTTTAGAGCTATTTGGTTTGAGAGATAAAGAACCCATCAGCAAGCTGTTTTACTTGTAAACTTAAGAAATAGTTTAGTTCTCCAACCATGCTCATTAAAAATTTCGACTTCATTAAATCTACAAACTCAACAGTCATGTTAGAACAGGTAGATCCATAGATAACGTCATCAACATATATCCATACTATTAGTATGTGATCATTGTGTTTCTTTACAAAAAGTATTTTATCAACACTTCTCATTACAAATTTATGACTTAGTAAAAACTTAGTCAATTTCTCGTACCATGTCCTGGGAGCTTGTTTCAATTCATAGAGTAGCTTTCTTCAGGAGATAAACATGATCAAAATGTTTAGGGTCTTCAAAACTCTTTGGCTGTTCAACATATACTTCCTCATGCAGATCACCATTCAAGAAAGCACTCTTAACATCCATTTGATAAATTTTGAACTTTTTATAACAAGCAATGGATATAAACAATCTGATAGATTCAAGACGAGCTACTGGGGCAAAGGTTTCATCATAATCGACGCCTTTTATCTGAGTGTACCCTTGTACAACCAGTCTAGCCTTGTTTCTTATAATATTACCAAGTTCATCAAACTTATTTTTAAAGATCCATTTAGTTCTAATAATGTGTTTATCATTAGGTCTAAGAACTAAGTACCATACATCATTCCTTACGAATTGATTAAGTTCTTCTTGAATTGCTACTATCTAGTTTGCATCAGTAAGAGCTTCTTTTACATTGGCCAGCTCAATCTGGGATGTGAAGCACACATAATTATAAATATTTTCTAATTGTCTATGAGTGTGCACACCAGTGAGAGGATTCTTAAGAATTTGATCAGTTGGATGGTCTTTAACTGACCGCATTTCAGGTTCATTTTGACTAGATGAAGAGTTTGATTTATCAAATAAAGAGACTTCATCATCTTTTGAACTTGAGACAGGTGCATTCAAGTGATCATCTATAACCACATTAATGGATTTTTGAATAACACCGGTCCTCTTGTTGAGAACATGATACGCTCGACTATTTAGAGCATATCCTAGGAAAATACCCTCGTCACTTTTAGTGTCAAATTTTCCCAGATTTTTTCGGTCATGTAAAATGTAGCACTTGTTGCCAAAAACTCGAAAGTATTTAACAGTAGGCTTCTTATTGAACCATAGTTCATATGCGGTCTTATTATTAGACTTTCTACCATAAACACGGTTAGTGATATAACATGCTATGTTCACAGCTTCAGTTCAAAGTTTTTTAGGAAGTTTCATACTATTTAGCATCACATTAGCCATTTGTTGACATACTTGATTTTTTCTTTCAACTACATCATTCTGTTGAGGTGTCTTAGGTGCAAAATACTCATGCGATATTCCGTGATCGCTACAGAACTTCTCAAAACTACTATTATCAAATTTAGAACCATGATCACTACAGATTTTGGTGACATGTGATTCCTTCTCAGTTTCGATACGCTTGAGTACCCTTTTCACTTCATCAAGAGTCTCAGATTTCTCTCTCATGAAAATTACCCATGTATACCTGGTAAAATCATCTACTATTACTAGTATATTTCTTACCACCTCGACTCTTCATTCTAGTAGGTCCAATGAGATCCATGTGGAGGAGTTCAAGGGGTTTGGAAGTGGCACTGGAGTTCACTTTCTTGTGAGCACTCCTCGTTTGTTTTCCAATCTGACATTTGTCACAAATTTTATCCAATTTCTTAATCTTGGGTAGACCTCTTATTACTTCACCTTTGCTCAGTTTATAAAGACTATGGTAGTGTACATGTCCTAAACATTTATGCCATAGTTCAATTTCATTAGTTTGGACCATATAACACGATAACTTGGACGAGCTTGAATCACTGACTATATAGCAGTTCTCAGATGTTCTGTGACCAGTTAATATCACAGAACCATTCTCATTAGAAATTTCACACCCTAGGTTGGTGAATTTTATGCAATATTTATTATCACAAATTTGAGAAATGCTTAAGAGATTATGCTTACGGCCCTCTACAAATAACACATTATCAAATGGAGGAAGATTAAAAAGTTGAACCATACCTTGGCCAACAATTTTGCAGTTGCTACTATCACCAAATGTGACTGAGCCATCAATCATATCTTTAAGATTAGTGAACAAATCTTTCTCACCTATCATGTGTCTAGAGTAACCAATGTCTAGGTACCACTTTGATTGACTCGAAACCTTGAAAGCGGTGTGGGCAACCAGACAAACAACCTTAGGAACCCATTTCATTACAGTTTTGGGTTTTGGAGGATAGTTAGTTTTTCTATGCTTGTAGTTGTTGTATATTCTACCATTTGAGTTAGATTTTATGAGCTCCTTGAGTAAATCCACAATTTTCTCAGCTAAGGGGTTATGATTCTGATTTTTATAGTTGATATGATTGCTTTTAGGTTTCATAGTGTGAAAAGTTTTAGAATTTTTGAAACTATTTTGATTCATACTTTTCCCTTTTGAGTTAGAGGACTCCCCTTTAACAAATTTAGGTGTAGTGGACTTGCTTTTAGGAGGTGTATTTTTATCATAGCCCAGACCAGATCTATCGCCACATTTCCTTGATCCAGTTAGTAGTTTTTCTAGTTTAGGATCACCCTGGGCATACCTCCAAGTATCCTTCATACTCAAGAGAGAAGACACTTCTAGTTTTAGTTTTTCATTTTCAGATTTTAGGTTTTCAATTTGAGAAGTTTTAAAATCTAAATCACACTTAGCTTTTTCAAAACAATTTGAAAAATGTGATTTTTCTAAGACTAGATTATCAAAATTTCTTTTAATTTTAAAAACTTTTCTTTTTGAAGTTTTAATTTTACAGCTATCTTACAACTTTCCCTATATAGGGCATCATAGGCATCTTATAAATCTTCATCATTTTCAGGATTACTTCTTAGATTTTCTTCACTAGTTGAATCATAACTATCTGAGAAAGTGAATTTGGCTAGAGTCATTAAGGCTTTAACCTCATTAGCAGACTCTTCAAAGTAAGACAATTCATCCCATGTAGCCAACACGCCTTTTTTTAAAGATTTGTCCCTCTTTAGACATTTATTTGCCAAATGCCCGTATTCATGGCAGTTGAAACATTGGATGTCTTTAATAGATTTTCAAGTTTTAGATCTAGTTCTTTTCTTTTCAGTAGGTTTTTGAAAATCTACCCTCTTTTTACTTTTGAAAATTTTATAAAACTTCTCGGCTAATAGTACCATATCATCTTCAGAGTTTTCGAAATCAGAATTACTAACATTTTCATGAGAAATTTTTTAGAAGACTTAAGGGCGATGGACTTACCTTTAGGACCCTTAAAGTTTAACTCGTAGGTTTATAAAGAACCAACCAGCTCTTCAACCCTCATATTATCCATATCACAAAGTTCTTGAATGGCAGTGACCTTTGAATTGAACCTATCAGGCAATGAGCGCAATATCTTTGCACAGACTTTGCTTTCTGGGATACTATCACCAAGACCCCATATAGAGTTGAGTATGTCATTTAACTTAGTATAGAAGTCCATGAAAGTTTCACTTTCTTCCATACGTATCTCCTCAAACTGAGTGGTGAGGATTTGAAGTTTAGATTTCTTGACAATAGTCGTACTCTCATGTGTCATTTCAAGAATGTCCCAAGCTTACTTTGCAAAATCACAGAATATAATTCTTTTTGAATTCATCCAGTGATAGTGTGCAAGTAATTGCATTTAAAGCCTTTGCAATGGCACTACTCTTATTTTTCTGAAGTGTGGTCCAAGAAAAATAAGGTGCAACCTTCATAGATTTGGTTCCATCAGTGCCTAGAACTTCAGTGGTAGGAGGGGTCCATCAAGTCACTGTGGCTTACCACACGCTCTCATCCATGGACCTTAAAAAGATCCTCATTCTGGCTTTCCAGTAGGCATAATTGGAGCCATCAAAAGGTGGAGGCCTAGTGATTGCGAGGCTATCAAAATTTGACATCTTATAAGCTCATATCAGTTAACTCAGTAAATAAATCCAAATAAAAAAGAGCTGTTAGGCTTTGATACCACTTGAAAAGGCCAAGCAATACGTCCTAGAGGGTTGGGGGGGGGGGGGGGGGGGTGAATAGGACTATGCCAAATTAAAAAATAAATGCAGAATTGAAAGAAAGATAGCACAATCAAATAATAAATAAGCATAAGTAAATAGCAACCTCAAATATACTAGTTTTGAGAGGTTGATACAAACTTAGTTCTAAGGACAACCTAACACCAAAAACCAAAGGCTTATGATAGGACAACCTTACTAGAACGTTTGTAAGTATAAAAAACCCAAACTAATAAAGAAGCAAATGAAATAGCAAATAAAATAAACTAAGTTATTACAACATTCCCACAAGTGCAGAAAATAAATTACACCATTCACCACAAATGCTTAAAGTAAATTACAACATTCACATACATAAGAACAGTTAATCAATCACTACAACTCCAGGAATTATAGTGGTTTGCTTGTGTGTACACCAACTGTTAGAAAACAGCCACACAACTACTCCACTCTTAATATCCACTCCCTCGGGATATTAGTGTTCACTATGAAAAAGGTTTTCCAAGGTTCACCTTAAAACCTTCAGAATTGTGTCTTTAATTAGGCTTACACAATTACAAAAACCCCGCACTCTGAGATTTTCTGGATTACCTCAGACAAAACCAAAAAGAGATTTTTTTGGCACAACCTCAAAAACAAAAAAGGATAAACAAAATATAAATGTACTTATTTGGAATTTCTCCTTTTGAAGAAGCCCGGTAGAACTAATCCGATGTAGACGAAGATGTTCAATGTCCAGTCTCACATATGAAAAAGTTTTAGTTGTAAATATTTTTAATTAAATCAACCTGAGCTAGCTTGATTTGATTTTGATCTTAAGAAAGGGGAAAACACAAATTCCTTCTTAAAATAATATTGGAATAAAGATCTCAAAATCAAATTACAAAAGCTAATTAAAGAGAATATAAAATAAGCACAATATAGCTTAATAATATCACAAACTTATTGAAAAGGCCAAGCTATATGTCCTAGAGGGGGGGTGAATAGGACTATGCCAAATTTATAAATAAATCAGCGGAACTAAAGTAAATCAATACCCTTACAATTATGAATCAATTCACAATGCTAAATATAAATCACCTTGATAAATAATTATTGAGAGATTGATACAAATTCGGTTCTAAGGACAACCTTACACCATAATAAACAAGGGCTTATGGTAGGACAACCTTATTTCTAGAACCTCTTTTGAATCAAGAACTCAATGTTAATATAAGTAAATGAAATAGCAAGGAATTGAAAATAAATACGAGTAAAGATCTAAATTATTACAACAATCCCCACACTTGCTTGAAAATGTAAATAGTTACAACATTCACATCCACTTGTACATTCCACACAATCGAATGATAAAAGATATGAAAATTAAGCAAGCATTCAATCCACAAGACAAAGAGTTATAGTGGTTCATTTGTGTGTACACCAACTTGCTTTACAACACCACACAGAATGCTACTCCACTCTAATATCCTCACACAGGGGATATTAGCGTTCACTATCAAATAGGTTTTCTGGTTCACCAAAACCTTTACAATTGTGTCTTTTTCACTTGGGCTTACACAATTCAAAAACCCTTTTTCTCGAAGTTTTCTGGTTTTCCTCAGACAACCAATACAATGAGATTTTTCTGCTCAATCTCAAACAAAACCAAGACAATGAGATTTTTCTCGGCTTAACCTCAAACAAAACCAAAATAAAAGAATTTTACGTGAAATGTAAAATACCTGAATTTCTCCTTTAGCAGCCCGGTAGAAACCAATTGGAGTAGATGATTGAATGTCAAAGTTCAATTTCCAATACTCACATTCAAAAGGTTCTAAATTCTAATAGATTTTAGATTTAACTTGTTGGGCGTAGCAATATTTGATTTTGATTCCAAGAAGAAGGAATAATATAATTCCTCTTTTCAAATAAGATTGGAATAGAGAAACAAAATCAAATTAAATAAGCTAGCAAAAAGGAATATTAAATAAGCACAATTTAGCTTAAAATAAACACAGACTTATCTCAGAGTGATTACTTGAAAGTTCTTGAAATGGAATGGAGTTCGATGTAAAAACTCAATTTCGTGTTCAATTTATAGAAGAAAAAATCGTTCCTATGACTGGTCTTAGAAACCTAGGGCCAGTCGTAGCTCTAACAATTTTTGAAAAATTGAGCGCGATCTTTGAAAGCCGCTCCACGACCGGGTCGTCGGAGTACCCTACGACCGGTCGTGGGTCACCTACGACCGGTCGTGGATACCTACGACCGGTCGTAGAACCATGAAATAAGTTCTTTGGATTTTCGATCGTAGCTCCACGACTGATCGTGGACAGTCGAAGCCAACCTACGACCGGTTGAAGGACCTCCAGGACTGGTCGTGGGCGTTCCAAAAAATCTGAAAAATCTTCAACTAATTAGGACTGATCGTGGAATTTCATGGACTAGTCGAACCAATGCTAGGACTGGTCGAACAAGAGCTAGACCGGTCTTGGAATAGACCAAACTTATGTTAAATAAACATTTGATTTATGTATCCAAAATGACCTACTTAAAGGGTCAACCTAAGGTCATTTAAACCTGAAACATGTCGTATGGACATTGAACTTCAACCATTCAACGAATGTAGATTGTTTGAACCAATATCAGGCTTGAAATCTTGAACAATATCAGGCTTGAAGTCTTGAACAATATCAGGCTTGAAGTCTTGAACATTGCTGTAGCTTCAACCTTGAGATCTTCATCAACATAACAACTATTTCATGCATTGCTTATTAGTCTTAAGACTTGGACATCAACATAGTAGCTTCTTGAACTTCAACATCTTGAGCTTCAACTTGTAACATCTTGAAGAATCCAACTTATAACTTCTTGAAGTATTTAAGCAGTGTTTTGAATAAAAATTATCATATAAGCACAAGACACAGATAGATGTTTTGACACATCAAAATTTGACAACCAAAGGAGTATGAGACCATAACCCTTACAATCTCCCCCTTTGTCAAATTTGTGACAAAACACCAAGTAATAATACTTCCAATAGACATAAGAGAAGTACAAAGCAAGCACAGATGCACAGATGTATAGACATGATAAGCAATGTTTAGACATGATAAGCAATAATCATTTTCCCATAACTCTTGAGAAGTTTAACTCCCCCTGAGTAATAGAATCACAGAAGAAGTTTAACTCCCCCTGAGTAATAGAATCACAGAATCACATAGATAAGTTTAACATCAAAATGACATCAAAATGACAAAGTTCACCAAACTTCTCCCCCTTTTTGTCACAAAATGACAAAGGAAGAAGAACAGTAATGAAATTAGTAGTTGAAGCAAGAGAAAATTGTCCATAACCAACAAAAAGGATATGAGATGCAAGCTAATATCAGTAAATATTACAGACCAAAAAAAAATTCAGTCAGAACCAGAAGAGGGTGCAGGATTAGATGGATCAATTATGTGTAAACCCTTAGCAATTCGCCTCATATATTTACGCATATAAGAAAATTGTGTGTCTTGAGTAACACGACTTTGAGCCACCGCTCTTGAAGAGAATTCAATCTTTCATCAAAATCGAAGGTGAAAATCAGGGATCATCACCAGTCCGACTCAAGTTCTTCAAATAAGTCATCCATATTCACGTCTTTCGGAAGATCACTAGCTTCAAAGATTACCAACTTCACCACCACCTGCTACCAACATCCACTTGGCCTCTTGCCAAATCTAAAGTCATCTTATTAAGATTGGAATTATTAAAAGGAGATGATGGATGGGTTTTTCTCTAGTAGGCATAGCTATGAGCATATGATTTGCTAACATAGTCAATAAATAACCAAAGGGTATATCACTATGTCCAGGATGGTGACGCCGACGAATAATGGAATGACAGATTAAAGAAGGAAGACATATTTTAGCACCGAGACAACAGAATGCAAAACACGAACCATAAAAGCGTGAGTTCGGTTTATTACGAACGTGGATAAAGATTTGAAATGAATATCTTATGAAGTACTCGTGTCCGGGTAACAAATACCTTGAGGGAAGTACATGAACTTTATGAGTCCAATGAACATCCATATTACATAAATCTCTAGTAAGCATTCGTCGTTCGGATTCTGAGAGACTATCATGTAAAATATTAATTGGAATGCTTTCATCATTGATAGGTATTTCCATAATATCTGCAATCAAATGTCGATCTACTACAAACATACCTTCTTGAGTATCAACTTTAAAAGTTAAATTCTCAAGAGAAAAATCACAGATACATGCAAACATGGATTGAGCAATGGACTGGTATGCAGCTCCACCCCAATGTAAGATGTTATCCCATCCCACAGATTCCAACAAAGAAGGAATACCAAAAGAAGCAATGTGATTGACATTAACATGACGTTCAACAATTACATTACGCATACGCAAATCTCGAGCATCAGTAGGATCATTTTCAGGAGAGCGAAGATGACGTTGAACAATAGAAGCTGATCTAGAAGAAGATGGACCTCGAGTAGTTTTCTTTTTACCTTTAGCATCCATTTTCAAAGAAGGATTTCAAGGAAACAACAAGATGCAAGATAGAAGAAATGAGTTTTAGATAGAACAGATTTTTTAAGATAAAACCCCAAAACCTGCAATGAATGATCAAATAGATTCCACAAACATGAGTTTTGAAACACTAATAGCAAGAATCTACAAAAAAAATGCAAAAGAACCACTAACCTTGAAGAACAATGAAGGTGGGTTGGGCGCAAATAGCTAGAACTGTTTGAGAGAAATGAAGAAATGAAGAAGAAGACAAAAATCCCAATTTTAAGTGAAATCCCGTGATTTACTGACAATCGTGTACGTGTTCGACCAAGGTCATGTATAACGACCGGTCGTGTATTCTCACGACAGGTCGAGTACGACAAAATTTGCAATTTTTTTAAATATATTTTTTTAAATAATTTCAAATTTAAGCAAATAAAACATCAAACTTATGTACATTATGATACACAAAATCATGCAAACTCAATTTAAATTGCACATACCGAGATCAAACTTTAATTTATTAAACCTGCTTTTGTCGAGCGGTTTAGTGAAAATGTCCGCAAGTTGAATCTCGGTTGGAATGTAATCCAAATTAATTAATTTTTCTTCCACTAATTCATGAATGTAATGAAATCTAATGTCAATATGCTTAGTACGTGAATGCTGAATTGGATTTTTAGAGATATTTATTGCAGTGGAATTATCACAAAATAAAATCATAGAATCTTGAGTAATTCCATAATCGCTCAACATTCGTTTCATCCAAACAAGTTGAGTACATGCATTTCCAGCAGCAATGTATTCAGCCTCAGCAGTTGATAGCGATATAGAACTTTGCTTCTTACTAAACCAAGAAACAAGACAATTTCCAATGTAAAACAACCACCAATCGGTTGATTTCCTATCATCTATGTTTCCAAAATTTCACAAGATCTTGACATCTGCGTGCAGCTAATTGAACATTAGTCTCATGTGGATACCAGAGACCCAATTTGGTAGAACTTGCGACATAACGCATAATCCGCTTAACAAAGTGAGCTTAAGTGAGATTCTTTAGGATTTGATTGATAACGAGCACAAATACCAACACTCAAAGCAATATCTGGTCTACTAGCAGTTAGATAAAGTAAACTACCAATCAAACTACGATACAATTTAGGATCCACATCATTACTTGTAGAGTCTTTTGAGAGTCTTACAGTTGTACTCATAGGAGTATCAAAATTTTTACCTTTCTCGAATCCAAATTTCTTAATTAAACTCTGAGCATATTTGGTTTGAGAAATAAAAATTCCATCAGGTTGTTGTTTTACTTGCAATCCTAGGAAATAGTTTAATTCTCCAACCATGCTCATTTCAAATTTAGACTTCATCAAATCTGCAAACTCGACAGTCATGTTAGTACAGGTTGATCCATAAATAATATCGTCAACATATATTTGAACTATTAGAATATCATCGTTATGTTTCTTAACAAAGAGCGTCTTATCAACACACCTGTTGAGGCATAAAAATATCTCATTGCAGTGGTGAAAGGATCCCATGGTGCTGATCTTCTAAAAATGGTAGTCTAGGTGTTTTGGTAAAAGTTCCTTCTCAAAGGGTAGTTTAGGTGTTTTGGTAAAGTTCCAGCTCAAAGGGTAGTTTAGGTGTTTTGGTAAAGTTCCAGCTCAAAGGGTAGTTTAGGTGTTTTGGTAAAGTTCCAGCTCAAAGGGTAGTTTAGGTGTTTTGGTAAAGTTCCAGCTCAAAGGGTAGTTTAGGTGTTTTGGTAAAGTTCCAGCTCAAAGGGTAGTTTAGGTGTTTTGGTAAAGTTCCAGCTCGAAGGGTAGTTTAGGTGTTTTGGTAAAGTTTCAGCACCAGGAGTATTTGTTAAGACATGAGAAAGAAGAAGATTGGAAAGCAAAGTACTAAAGAGAAGAGAAAGATCAAGAAAAGACAGTTTGAAGACTACTTTCGCGCGGGTCCGCGCAAAGTGAAATGGTTCTTTTGGGACCGCGCAAAGTGAAACAATTCTAGTGGTCGCACAAAGCGGAGGTTTGCGCGAGATTGAAGGTTTGCGCGAGACCGCGCAAAGCATATCGTTTGCGCGTGTCCGCGCAAAGTCTATGACAAGCAGTGATAAAAATGGTTGAATGATGTTTTTTGTCCCACATCGACCAGATCAGAGATTTCCACTGGTGAAAATGTCTATAAATACCCCATTCCTTCTCTAAAAGGTGGTTCGAAGATTTCGGAAGTGAAAGAAAGGCGAAAGAGAAGACAGAAGGTGCGGAGTATTGGACTCCTGCACTTTGCGCGACCGCGCGCAAAGGAGTATTGGACTCCTGAAGTTTGCGCGGACCCGCGCAAAGCAGCAGAAGGCTTTGAGGTTTGCGCGAACCCGCGCATAAGTATATCGTTCTTGCGACCAGCGCAAACCGACCGTTGAATCAGCCTATAACAAAGAACGGCCGTTATGTTTGTTGGAATGGCTAGAGTCTTCAAGTTCTTCTTGTTCAAGAGAAAAGGAAGAATCATCGACAAAGAGGCGTATTCCTCCTAAGTTTCAGGAGATGACCGAAATAGCACCGAAATGCTGCCGGAATCTCCATTCTTTTGAAGACTGTTGATTGACTTGTCTATTCCTCCTAAGTCATTGGAGATGATTGAGATCATCACCGTTATGTCTGTCGAAATTCCTATCTTTCTGAAGACTGTTGATCGAACTCCAGAAATTCCTCCTAAGTTTCGGGAGATGACCGAAACAGCGCCGAATGTCATTGAAATTTCCATAAGACTGTCTTGTCTACTTTGATTGATTGTACTTTATTTTTAGAATCAAGGGATTCAGAGGATGTAAATGAACTCAGAATAAATGTGATTAATGTTCTTTCTTTGTTATCATTGAATAAATCCCCCAAATCAAATACATTTGTTTCCTTGTCGAAACAAAATGGCGACTCTGCTGGGGACCATTATTATTCAATGGTAATTTAGAAAATATTCAGAGTGCATTTCTCACTTTTTTGGCGTCTGTAAAGACGCCAAAATGGCGACTCTCAGTGTGAACATCCTCCCCTTCATCTCTAAAGCAAAGTACAACTTTATTTAAATAAATTAACTAACATTCTCATTATGAATAATGTATACCGTAACGACCTTTCTCCCGTCCAACGATTTCCACAAAAAAAATATCGAGAAGATCAAGTCAGTTATGATCAAGGACAGACAATGTCAGATGAGAAGTTAGTTCGACTGAATCATACGCTGCTCGCCGACAAATAAATGAATTAGCTAATGGAGAATCCAGGGGGCATCGCCACAATTTTCTAGAATAGAAGAGAAAAGAGTTAAGAGTAAGTAGAAAGCGTCAGAGAAAGCAAAAGTCTGCATGATCAAGAACAGCAATTTGTGTAATGGACGAACGATTTCTATTTCGCCAGTAACTCAAGAAGATGAGGGAGAATGGAGGATGGTAATATCCAAAAGTCGGAAAGTTCAATTTGCTTCCACAAGAAGCACTGTCTCGCCAAGTACTGGGTCAATTATGCGAAGTGCCATGAGACACAGTCCTGCTTCAGTCATACAATCATCTCATTCAAGAAAAACTAAAGGCCCGTCACTCCAAAAGGTCTTTTGATACCAACAATTATAACCGTAAACACATCTTCCACAGAATCATTGCGAGTTCAGAAAAACAAAGGGAAAACGACCGTAACCAGCAAATGTTCACTCACAGCACCTCCTGCGAAAGATTTTAAGCAAACTCATGCATTGAGAATGCTACGATTCGAGTCAGTTAGTCCTTTGAAGCGACAAAGATGTTGGTTTCAAATTAAATGATAATTCATCCTCTTCAACAAATAAGTAAGCGAAGACAACGCTTTATTTTCTCCCTCAATATCAAGACAATCAAAGTATGAAGAAACAAATAGCTCATCGACAGATATTAATCAGCCTGATCAGTTTTCACTAGATGAACATGTGACTGAAGAAGTCCCTAATATTCCGACAGTGATTGTTGTGAACAACACTGAGCCGCAAGAAGAAAGACCACAACCGCACTCTAAGTTAAATTTCAAGAGCCAATGCCTAATATTACTCGTAATATAACGCATGAAGAAATTCGGCAGATGGTTATCGAGTCTACTCATCTAGAGAATAAACAAAGCCAGAATAAAAGGTTTCGATATCAGACACCGTATCCTCCTGAAATAGAAGACATGCCATTTCCCGCCAATTTCAAATACCCAGATTTTCAGAAATTTAATGGGAGTGGATCACCAGAAGAGCATATGATGCATTTCATAGCAAAATGGGAAATTTCTCTAGAATTCCTCAATATTGTCTCAATTATTCGGATCTTCTCTGACAGGAAGAGCTTTCAGATGGTATTCAAGTTTAATCTCAGGATCTATTCATACCTGGGAACAGATGCAGGATGCTTTTATGTCAAATTTTTTCTCTTCAGATCGAGAAGTTAGTTTGACCGAATTGGCCTCTATTCGTCAAGAAGAAAATGAATCAGTTGAAGAATTCATTAGTCGATGGAAGGACTTGGCAGCATCATGTCAACATCCTCTGCGAGAATCAGAACAAGTAGAACTATGTTTAGAAGGTCTGAGACCAGAACTGGCATGCCACTTGATCAGTAAAGATTGGAAAACCTTTCGTAATTTTGCTACGAAGGCTTATGCTCTTGAAAAGATGATGGGAAGAGTGTCTGCTTTCCAATCAAAATCAGCCTACATCACTCGGAAAGAAAAAACTAAAAAAGATTATCAGGATGTTGAAAGAGAAAGCGATGAAGAAGAAAGAAATGCTTGTGCAGTTATAATGACGTATAAAAGGTCCAGGCAAAATAAAGATCATATGAAGTATTCGTTTGCAAGAAAAGATATACTCCCTATGCTGAATCAATTGCTGGCTACGAAGAGTATTGAATTACCTCGACCAAGACACATCGAAGAAATCAAAAATACCGGAGGAATGAATTATTGCCATTATCACCGTATATTTGGACATCATACGGAAAATTGTAATTCCCTCAGGAAAAAGCTACAGACAATGATCGATAAAGGAGAAATTGCTATGGAAAGAGCATAAAAAAAATAATAATGACAGAAACTCGATAAAGAAAATGTTGGGGGCATCCGCAAATCATTAACAAGATCGAGATTTGTTATAGCCCGAATATTCAAAAGAAAGAAGCGAGTGAGATAAAAGATGTAAAGCCATGATAAAAAGCATATTCATTGCAGATATGCATTGCAATACCTGTCAGTTCAGGAAATGACCGCTGTTTTGATTTCGAAAGGTATTGGTATAATACTTCCAAAATCAAAAGGGGGCAAGACAGGTGAGTAAACAAGTAAGTAAGAAACTATGAAATGTGTTTCTCACCATAGAATGTATTTCTTTTATATTTGAATGAAATGCAGGCTTTCAAGCATATTCAATCATCACCAAATGAAAAGCGTCAATGATTATCGCCAAGCTTTCAAGCATATTCAATCATCACCAAATGAAAAGCGTCAATGATTATCGCCAAGTAAGTAAGAAACTATGAAATGTGTTTCTCACCATAGAATGTATTTCTTTTGTATATTTGAAGGAAATGCAGGCTTTCAAGCCTATTCAGTCATTACCAAATGAGAAGCGTCGATGATTATTGCCAAAATAAGACAAACAAGAAAGCGCCAGAGATAATCGCCAAATGAAAAGTGTCAATGATCATCGATTATCGCCAAAATTGGCACTTTCAAGTCATTTCCAAAACAAGACAGGCCTTCAAGCACATAAAGCTATCAAGTCGACGCTAAATGGAAAGCGTTAATGATCGCTGCCAAGCGCCAATGACAATCGCCAAAGGAAAAGTCAATCGCCAAAATTAGCAACTATCGCTGTCATCATCAATCACCAAAATTAATTTTCAGAAATTGCGGAACATTATCAGTTATGAATTCACCATACATGGCAGTGAAATCAGCAGTGGAATAAGCCTAAATTGGCCAACCACACAAATCTTATGACAGCGATGACAAATGATCATTTAAGGCAGCCTAGCCAAGCCTATATGGCCAACTACGCATAAGACCTACAAAGCCCTAAATTGGCTTGCCCGAAATCGGCGGTAAACTATAATTGCTCCTTGAGCCCATTGCCCGAAATCGGCGGTAAACTATAATTGCTCCTTGAGCCCATTGCCCGAAATCGGCGGTAAACTATAATTGCTCCTTGAGCCCATTGCCCGAAATCGGCGGTAAACTATAATTGCTCCTTGAGCCCATTGCCCGAAATCGGCGGTAAACTATAATTGCTCCTTGAGCCCATTGCCCGAAATCGGCGGTAAACTATTTTTGCTCCATGAGCCCAGTGTCAAGTCCAGTTCAGTCGTTTGGTCGAGTCAAGTTCAGTCAAGTCAAGTCATGTCTAATCAGAGTATTGTCAGTCAAAGTGCACTAACACCATTGCTCAAAAGCATCAAATATGCTCAAAAGCATCAATTATGTGTAGCATTCAAAATGCTGCAGATACAAATTAAATATGCTTAAATATGCGATTGCCTGCAAAAATGCGTTTCTCTTGAATCAGGTTCAAATTACAACAACAGTAAATGCCTTCAAAGATATTGGCGATTATCTATTCAAAAGTTCAAAATCTTCGAGATCAATTATGGGTCTTCTATTACAATATATATTTGTTCTGCTAACAAGAGCTGTAAAGTCTTTTTTATCTCTTGCCTTCATGATATAAAGAAATATTATTATGCAAGATTCTCAAAGCCGACAAAGAATGAATTAGCAAGGAATCATCTTTCTCTCTCTCGGATAATCTAGAGATTCAGATATATTCTTTAAAGGAGTAGCAAAAGTATCCATCCTTCAGGAATATCTGCGAGTTTCACTTCAGATATATTATTTTCTAAAGAAATCTTTATGTGAAGATTGACCGGGAAAGGGGGCAGAATCTATGCCTTGGTCTTCAAAGTGATCTATGCCTTGGTCTTTCTGATAATCTCTTATGCAATATGGAGGAATTCATATGATGGGAATTATAAAATACGACACAGAATCTATGCCTTGGTCTTCAAAAGTAATCTACGCCTTGGTCTTTCTGACGATTTTTTATATGCGGCGAAAGAATTCATATGCTGAGTATTATGAATAATGATATCGCAAGACTACAAGTACTAGATCTGATGGAGGCAGAGCAAACGGAATCATCATCAGTAATTTCTATAACCTTTGAAAAGTTATTAAATGAAAATTGAAGGAAGTCTTGTCTATTTTTCAATTTTTCAGAATCAACAAAGATCCAAGGAAAAGTCTATGGAGAAATGCTAAAGAAACACAAACTAGAAAAGACTCGACAAAAGATTCAACGATTGAACCATTGGAGCTGGAAATGATGTCTCCAAAAGCACGATTTAATGAGCAAAAAAAAATGCAATACGAAGCACGATGACAGAGCGAATATCCCAATCAGTCTGAAAGAAAAGAGAAGTTTTCAATATAAATTTCAAAAAATTATCAATGCTTCATAAGCTAAATTGAAAAAAGTTATGATATCTTGAAATACTAATTTCAACTAATGTGGCAGGAAAGACTATCATTTAAAAGATTGGATTATGCAGATCATGAATAAAGGAAACAATCAAAAAGTTGATTACGGCAGGAGCAACGGAGTTGATTAAAGAAACTGTTGCAACATTAAAGGAAAAAGTCGCTGATGTTGATCAAAGAAACCGTTGCAGAATTAAAGGCCCATCCTCGATATAAGGAAAGTACATCATTATCATATAACATGCTTAGTATAGCTCTACGATCCATGCCCATGTGCATCATATGTATGCTTGATATGAGGAGTGATTGATCATAACACATGCCATTGGGCGAATTATTATGGGATTCCCTTAGAGACGGAGTTGCCCGACATGAACCTGTGGTACACATAAGTTTGATGCAGGACTGGATGGTATGACTCATGCCCGAGTAAGGGGGCTGTAAAATAGGCTAAGTTTGATCAGTTCCCAAATGGGTCCGCTATCGACGAACTAGGTAGGCATTGGTATACCGCTGACAGGCGGGTAGTGAAGTCTTTTCCACTTACATGGCTGTACAGTTAGGGAGGTGGCAGCCAGTGTGGAGTATACTAGATCTCGGTGATGATCCTAGAGATGCACGGTACTGATATGTGGACTTATTAAGTAGGAGTTGTATGCTCAGCATTTTACTCATTCATTCATGCACTATCCACTTGGGCTGGTGGTGCACTAATAATTATTATGTGTACCTTCGCAATGGCCAGGATTTCAGTTGGGGCACGCGACTAACCTAAGATCGAGAGCTTACCATATTGAGTCTGCCTATCCAAATTTAGGTATGAGACTGTTTGGATAGAAGTCCCTTATGATGGACCCCATAGCCTGCAATACCACGTACTATCATCTTGACTTCACACTCCAGCTTGGTCATTTCATTCGCACCACATATTGCATTACATCCTCAGTACATAACATTTGGTTTACTATGCTTCTGTATTGCATAGCCTGATTAAGGTTGATGATATTATGGACTTTCCAGGATCTGCATATTGCTTTACATCTGCAGCATATGACATTCTGAGTTGTTATATTTTGACATTTATATGGCTTAGATATGGCTGACGGTATTCGTGGACTCGTCAAAATTGGCATATTACATTGCATCCTCTGTATATGATATTTAACTTACCAGTGTGTTTTCGCATTACTCTGATATTGCATACTTGACACTTACCATGCGCACACACTTACACCACCCTCTAAGCTTTCTTTAAGCGTATGCACAATAGATGCATGTAGGTGGTGTTAGGTCACAATAGCGTTGAGCTTGGAGTGTGCAGCTGTCTTCTGAAGCTTTAATTTTCAACATATGTATTTCCCTTTCGGCACTGTATTCAACTATTTATATTAGTTGATATGTGATGATGATGTTGCCTTTGTGATTCGGGTAAACTTGTGATTATGCTTCTTGCAAGATGAATGTACGTTGGAAAATCCTCCTTATAGGATCCCAGGATCGAAATTTGGCATATGGGCGTGGGAGCCGAGAATGGGGTACTACGAAGGTTATCGACACCGAATTCAGCAATCGAGAATTTTGTGAGCCCGATTTCCGAGTTTGAGGCATGAGTGAAGTTTGTATCAGAGTATAACTTAGGAATAACTGAGGATAACATTAAATATCTGTTGATAGTTACCTTGTATTCTATGATTGTTGAGAACTTAGAATGGTTAGATCCCTGAGTTCGAATAACTTAGAAACTTTCTGATATAGCTCTCTACTATTGAGATTGTGAGGTTGCATAGTATTCCAGTTTCGAACGTTTCTGTTCTGAGATCCGAAGTTCAGTTAGGGTCACCATTCTGTTGAGGAGGCGTCTTGGGAGCACAAGGCTGAGATTAGAGAGCATTATCCCCATTTCTTTATAGATTGATTATGCCTTGTATGGTATTGATTATTATATGTGTATGTCGATGCTTCCTCTTCCCTTGCTTTGTCCTTTGTGATAGTAAATTTTGAAGAGAAAATTTTATTAGGAGGGGAGAACTGTAAGGCCGGTATCCTAGTCCGTACCGTTCCTTAGAATTTTGGGTCCTCCTAGTCAAATTCTGTGACCTGTGATGTTGAAAAGGCCAAGCTAAAGGTCCTAGAGGGGGGGGGGGTGAATAGGACAATGCCAAATTTAACTTAAAATCAGCGGAAATAAAGTAAACCAATAGCCTTACAATATAAATCAATTCACAATGCTAAATTTTAAATCACCTTGATAAATAAGTATTGAGAGATTGATACAAATTTAGTTCTAAGGACAACCTTACACCATAATAAACAAGGGCTTATGGTAGGACAACCTTATTTATAGAACCTCTTTTGGATCAAGGACTCAATTTTAGTATAAGTAAATAAAATAGCAAGGAATTGAAATTAAATGCGTATATAAATCTAAATTATTACAACAATCCCCACACTTGCTTGAAATGTAAATAATTACAACATTCACATCCACTTGTACATTCCACACAACCGAATGATAAAAGATATGAAAATTAAGCAAGCATTCAATCCACAAGACAAAGAGTTATAGTGGTTCGCCTGTGTGTACACCAACCGCTTTTCCAACAAACACATGTAATGCTACTCCACTCCTAATATCCTCACACAGGGGGATATTAGCGTTCACTATCAAATAGGTTTTCACAGTTCACCAAAACCTTTACAATTGTGTCTTTTCACTTGGGCTTACACAATTCAAAACCCCTCTTTTCTAAGTTTTCTGGTTTTCCTCGACAACCAAAATAATGAGATTTTTCTCGCTCAACCTCAAACAAAACCAAGACAATGAGATTTTTCCGCTTAACCTCAAACAAAACCAAAATAAATAAATTTTACTGAATTGTAAAATACCCGGATTTCTCCTTTTCTTAGCAGCCCTAGGTAGAACCAATCGAGTAGATGATTGAATGTCAAAGTTCAATTTCCAATACTCACATTCATAAGGTTCTAAATTCTAATAGATTTTAGATTTAACTCGTTAGGCGTAGCTATATTTGATTTTGATTCCAAGAAGAAGGAATAAGATAATTCCTCTTTTCAAATAAGATTGGAATATAGAAACAAAATCAAATTAAATAAGCTAGCAAAAAGGAATATTAAATAAGCACAATGTAGCTTAAAATAAACACCGACTTATCTCGAGTGATCACTTGAAAATTCTTGAATAGAATAGAGTTGAAGTGTGAAAACTCTAATTTCGTGTTCAATTTATAGAAGCAAAATCGTTCCTACGACCGGGTCTTAGAAACCTTGGGTACCGTCGTAGCTCTAATGATTTTTGAAATATTGAGCGCGATCTTTGAAAGTCGTTCCACGATCGGTCGTGAGTACCCTACGATCGTCGTGGGTCACCTACGACCGGTCGTCCTACGACTAGTCGTAGGACCATAGATAAAGTTGCTGGATTTTGAGTCGTAGATCCACGACCGGTCGTGGACGAGTCGAAGCCACACCTACAACCGGTCGAAGGACCTCCAGGACTGGTCGTGGGCGTACTAAAAATTCAAAAATCTTCAACAACTTAGGACCGGTCGTGGAATTTCTTGGACTGGTCAAACCAATGTCAGGACTAGTCGAACAAGAGCTAGGACTGGTCGTAGTACAGACCAAACTTATGTAAAATAAATATTTGATTTATGTATCCAAAGTGACCTACTTAAAGGGTCAACCTAAGGTCATTCAAACTTGAATCATGTCGTATGGACATTGAACTTCAACCATTCAACGAATGTAGTTTGTTTGAACCATATCAGGCTTGAGATCTTGAACTTGTTGTAGCTTCAAACTTGAGATCTTCACCAGCATAACAACTACTTCATGCATTGCTTATTAGTCTTGAAGTCATGAGACTTGAACATCAACATTGTAGCTTCTTGAGACTTCAACATGTAGCTTCTTGAAAAGTTCAACTTGTAGCTTCTTGAAGTATTTATGCAGTGTCTTGAATTCATATAAATCATCATACAAGCATAGGACATAGATAGATGTTTTGACACATCACAAATTTGACAATCAAAGAAGCATGAGACCATAACACTTACAATCTCCCCCTTTGTCAAATTTGTGACAAA
Organism: Magnolia changhungtana; assembly: GCA_030180095.1. Classification (NCBI taxonomy): domain Eukaryota; kingdom Viridiplantae; phylum Streptophyta; class Magnoliopsida; order Magnoliales; family Magnoliaceae; genus Magnolia; species Magnolia changhungtana. Next base: position 4,706,055 of record JASAUF010000626.1, on the reverse strand, counting down.
ACACCCAAGTAATAATAATACTTCTAATAGACATAAGAGAAGTACAAACAGGTTCACAATAGAGAAGCATGCATAGATATGTTAAGTAATAACTAGCATCATTCTCCCATAACTACCCCTGAGAAGCTTAACTCCCCCTGAGTAATAGCCTGAGTAATAGGAGCACATCATAAATAAATCATCAAAGACCAAAACTTCTCCCCCTTTTTGACATAAAATGACAACGGAAGAAGAGCATCAATAGAAAAGAAAATAGGAGTTGATTCAAGAAAACATAGTGCATAATCCAAAAAGTCAGTAAGCATGTAAAGTTCAAGAAAAATATTACAGACCCATTAAAAATTCAATGAACCAGAAGAGGGTGCAGGATTAGATGGATCAATTCTATGTAAACCCTTAGCAATCCGCCTCATATATTTGCGTAAATATGAAAATTGTGTCTTGGTTAACATGAATTTGAGCCACCTGCTCTTGAAGTGAATTCAATCTTTCATCAAAATCAGAAGGCTAAAAATCAGGATCATCAGCCGAGTCTGATTCAAGTTCTTCAAATAAATCATCCATATTCACGTCTTCAGGAAGATCACTAGCTTCAAAGATTTCACCTTGAAGACCACCAAGCTACAAGATCCACTTGGCCTTCAGCCAATTCTAAATTCATCTTGTTAAGATTGAAATTATTAAAAGGGAGATTATGGATGTGTTTTTCTCTAGTAGGCATAGCCACGAGCATATGATTTGCCAGCATAGTCAATAAATAACCAAAGGGTATATCACTATGTCCAGGATGGTGACGAGACAGAATAATGGAATGACAAATTAAAGACGGTAGACATATTTTTGCACCAGAGACTACAGAATGCAAAACACGAACCATGAAAGCAGTGAGTTCGGTTTTATTACCAGATCGTGGATAAAGATTTGAGATGAATATCCTATGAAGTACTCTGTGTCTGGGTAACAAATACCTTGAGGGAAGTACATGACCTTTATGAGTCCAATGAACATCCAAATTACATAAATCTCTAGTAAGCATTTTTCGTTCGATTCTCGAGAGACATGTATGTAAAATATTAATTGGAATGCTCTCATCATTGACAGTATTTTCATAATGTCAAAGCAATCAAATGTCGATCCACTAAAAACAATCCTTCTTGAGTATCAACTTTAAAAGTAAAATCCTCAAGAGAAAAATCACGATACATGCAAACATGGATTGGGCAATGGACTGGTATGCAGCTCCACCCCAATGTAAGATGTTCTCCCATCCCACGATTCCAACAGAGGAAGGATACCAAATGAAGCAATGTGATTAATATTAACATGACGCTCAACAATAACATTGCGCATACGTAAATCTCGAGCATCAGAAGAATCATTTTCGGGAGAGCGAAGATGACGTTGTACAATAGAAGCTGATCTAGATGAAGAGGGACCTCGAGTAGTTTTCTTTTACCTCTAGCATCCATTTTCAAAGAAGGATTTCAAGGAAACAACAAGATGCAAGATAGAAGAAATGAGGTTTAGATAGAACAGATTTTTCAAGATAAAACCCCAAACTTGCAATGAATGACCAAATAGATTCCACACGAATGAGATTTGAAACACTAATAGCAAGAATCTACAAAGAAAATGCAAAAGAACCACTAACCTTGAAGTACTATGAAGGTGGGTTCGACCGGTCGTAGCTAGAACCGTTGGAGGGTAAAAAGAAATGAAGAAGAAGAGTCAAAATCCCCAAATTAAAGTGAAATCCCGAGTTTCACGACTAGTCGTGTAAGTGCTCGACCGGTCGTGGCACGACCGGTCGTGTACACTCACGACTGGTCGAGTACGACATAAAATATGCAATTTTTTAAATAATTTTCAAATTTAAGCAAATAAAACATCAAATTTATGTACATTATGATACACCAAATCATGCAAATTCAATTTAAATTGCACATACCGAGATCAAACTTTAATTTATTAAACCTGCTTTTGTCGAGCGGTTTAGTGAAAATGTCCGCAAGTTGAGTCTCGGTTGGAATGTAATCCAAATATATTAATTTTTCTTCCACTAATTCACGAATGTAATGAAATCTAATGTCAATATGCTTAGTACGTGAATGCTGAACTGGATTTTTAGAGATATTTATTGCACTGGAATTATCACAAAATAAAATCATAGAATCCAGAGTAATTCCATAATCGCTTAACATTCGTTTCATCCAAACAAGTTGAGTACATGCATTTCAAAGAAGAATGTATTCACCTTTCAAATTGTTGATAGCGATATAGAACTTTACTTCTTGCTAAACCAAGAAACAAGACAATTTCCAATGTAGAAACAACCACCACTGGTTGATTTCCTATCATCAATGTTTCCACCAGGTCGACAAGATGCACAGACTCGCTAATTGAACATTAGTCTCATGTGGATACCAGAGACCCAGTTTAGTAGAACTTGCGACATATCGCATTATCCGCTTAACAGCAGTTAAGTGAGATTCTTTAGGATTTGATTGATAACGAGCACAAATACCAACACTCAAAGCAATATCTGGTCTACTAGCAAAAATCGATAAAGCAAACTATCAATCAAACTACGATACAATTTAGGATCCACATCATTACCTGTAGAGTCTTTTGAGAGTCTCAAAGTTGTACTCATAGGAGTATCATAATTTTTACCTTTCTCAAATCCAAACTTCTTAATTAAACTCTGAGCATATTTGGTTTGTGAGATAAAAATTCCATCAGTTGTTGTTTTACTTGCAACCCTAGAAAATAGTTTAATTCTCCAACCATGCTCATTTCAATTTAGACTTCATTAAATCATGCAAACTCAACAAATCATGTTAGTACGTTGATCCATAAATAATATCGTCAACATATATTTGAACCATTAGAATATCATCGTTATGTTTCTTAACAAAGAGCGCCTTATCAACACACCCCATCCGAAAATTATGACTCAAGAAAAACTTAGTCGTTTTTCGTACCATGTTCTCGGGAGCTTGTTTCGCACCATAGAGAGCCTTCTTAAGACGATACACATGATCAAAATTTAGATCTTCAAACCCCAGTAGGTTGTTCAACATATACCTCTTCATGTAAATCACCATTCGAAAGGCACTCTTTACATCCATTTGGTAAATTTTAATCTTCCTAAAACATGCAATGGAGATAAAAAGTCTGATTGATTCAAGACGAGCTACAGAGCAAATGTTTCATTATAGTCAATACCTTCAATTTGTGTATACCCTTGTACAACTAGTCTTGCTTTATTTCGAATAATATTTCCAAGTTCATCAGATTTGTTTTTGAAAATCCATTTTGTTCCAATAATATGTTTATCTTTAGGTCTAGGAACAAGATGTCAGACATCATTTCGACAAACTGATTAAGTTCTTCTTGCATCGCAAGAATCCGCCATCCAAAAGTGCTTCTTTTACGTTAACCTAGCTTCAACTGGGATGTAAAGCATACGTAGTTACATATGTCCTCTAATTGTCTACGAGTGCGCACACCAGTGAGAGAGTTTCCAAGTATTTGAGAAGTTGGATGATCTTTAACAGTCCTTAATTTTGGATTAGTTTCACTTGATGAAATTTCTTGTTTTTCAAGTATAAGAACTTCATCATTATCTAAACTAGGGACATGTGTATTCAAAAGATCGTCAATCACAACATTTATTGACTCTTGAATCACACCGGTCCTGTTGTTTAGAACCCGATATGCACGACTGTTTAAAGAATATCCTAAAAAGATCCCTTCATCACTTTTAGTGTCGAACTTTCCCAAATTTTCACGGTCACGCAAAATATAGCACTTGCTGCCAAAAACTCGAAAATATTTGACAGAAGGCTTTTTCTCAAACCACATTTCATAAGCCGTTTTATTATTAGATTTATAAATATAAACACGGTTAATAATGTAGCAGGCTGTATTCACTGCTTTAGCCTAGAGATTCCTAGGGAGCTTCATGCTATTTAACATAACATTTCCCATTTCTTGAAGTACTCTATTCTTCCTCTCGACAATTCCATTTTGTTGAGGAGTTTTAGGTGCAGAGAATTCATGCGATATTCCCGATCGCTACAAAATTTCTCAAAACCGCTATTTTCAAACTTCGGATCCATGATCACTACGGATCTTCTTGACTTGAGAACATTTTTCGGTTTGAATTGCTTTTATAATCTTTTTTCACTTCATCAAGGGTTTCGATTTATCTCTCAAGAATGAAACCCAAGTTTATCTTGTGTAATCATCTACTATAACTAAGATGTACTTTTTGCCACCTCGACTTTCCGTTCTTGTTGGTCCTATAAGATCCATGTGGAGAAGCTCGAGTGGACTTGTGGTGATATTGGAGTTCACCTTTTTGTGAGAGCTCCTAGTTTGTTTACCATACTGGAATTCACCACAACTCTTGTCTACTTTTTGCATCTTAGGTAGTCCTCTAATTAGTTCACTTATGCTCAATCTGTATAAATTTCTGTAGTGTACATGTCCAAGGCGTTTATGCCATAATTCTGTCTCATCGGTATGGACCATGTAGCACGTTTGTTCAGATGAGCTACCATTGCTTACTATATAGCAGTTTTCAAGTTCTCATACCAAGCAATATTACGTAACCTTTTTCATTTATAATTTCACAACCTTGATTAGAAAATTTAACATTATGGTTGTTATCGCATATTTGAGATATGCTCAACAGTTGTGTTTTAAACCCTCAACATATAAAACATTTTTAAATAAGGGAAGGTTATAGAGTTGAACCGCACTTTGCTAATTATCTTGCAGCTTGCTACCATCACCAAATGTGACTGACCCATCACATATCTTTAAGATCGGTGAATAGAGCTTTGTCGCTCATGTCATATGTCCGGAGCATCCACTGCCTAGGTACCATTTTGAATGGCTTGTAGCTTTGAAAGCAGTGTGAGCAACCAAACAGTAACCTTAGGAACCCATTTCAAGATCGTGCTTTGGGTTTAGGAGAATAATTGGTCTTCTTTTGTTTATAGTTATAAGAGTGACCTACTGAGTTAGATTTTAATAGCTCCTTAAGTAAATCAACAATTTTTTCACTAGTGGGTTTCGAATCTGATTTTGAAATTTATATAGTTGCTTTGTGTTTTTGAAAAGTTTTTGTATTTTTAGAAAAACTTGACTAGTACCTTTTCCTTTTGAGTTAGAAGTCTCTCCTTTCACAAAATTGGAAGGAGTATTCTTCTGTTTAGGAGATGTGTTTTTATCAAAGCCCAACCCGGATCGATCGCCACATTTTCTTGATCCGGATAATAATTTTTCTAATTTTGGATCACCTTGGGCATATCTCCATGTGTCCTTCAAACTCGTGAAGAGAAGATACTTCATTTTTAAGTTTCTCATTTTCAGATTTCAAATTTTCAATTAGGGAGGTTTTGAATTCTAGATCACACTTTGATTTTTCAAAACAATCTGAAATTTGAGATTTTTCTAAAACAAGGGTTTCAAAACATTCTTTAAGTTTAAAAACTTTTCTTTTTGAAGTTTAAGTTTGACAGCAATTTTACAACTTTCCTTATATAAGGCATTGTAAGCATCTTGAAGATCTTCATCATTTTCATGATCACTATCCAAATTTTCTTCACTTGTTGAATCATCGTGATCGGAAAAAGTAAACTTGGCTAGAGTCATAAGGGCCTTAAGTTCACTGCCCGACTCGGTTTCTGAATTTTCTGATTCAGAAGAGGCTTCAGAGAATCGACGATTCATCCCAAGTAGCCAACATACCCTTCCTTTTGGATCTGTCCTTTTAGGACATTTGTTTGCTAAATGCCCATATTCTTGATGCATTGTAGCATTGACTATCTTTCAATGATTTCCAAGTTTTAGACTTAGGTTTAGTACGTTTCTTTTCATTTGCCTTTTGAAAGTCGACTCTTTTCTTACTTTTGAAAATCTTATAAAACTTTTTCGCTAAAAGAGCCATATCATCTTCAGAATTTTCTGAATCTGAATTTTCTGAATCTGAATTTTCTTGAGTAATACTTTTAGATGACTTCAAAGCAATAGATTTACCTTTAGGAGCTTTAAAACTTAATTCATAGGTTTGTAAAGAACCAACTAATTCTTCTACCTTCATATTGTCCGTATCACGAAGTTCCTGGATTGCGGTTACCTTAGAATTGAACCGTTCAGGAAGAGAGCGTAGTATTTTTGCACACACTTTACTTTCTGGGATCTTATCGCCAAGACCCCACATTGAGTTAACAATGTCATTCAATCTAGTGAAAAAGTCCATAAACATTTCATTTTCCTCCATATGAATTTCTTCAAATTTAGTTGTGAGGAGTTGGACTTTAGATTTCTTGACAATTGATGTACCTTCGTGTGTCATTTCTAAAATATCCCAAGCTTCCTTTGCAAAGATCACAGATATGATTCTTTTGAACTCATCCTATGATAGTGCTAAGTGATTGCATTTAGTGCTTTGGCATTAGCACTACTCTCATTTTTCTCAAGTGTGGTCCATTGGTAATACGGTGTAATTTTCATAGATTTTGAACCATCAACACCAAGCATTACTTCCATGGTAGGAGGATTCCATTCACCACGTGGGCTTGCCACACACTTTCATCCATTGATCCGAGGAAGATCCTCATTCTCGCTTTCCAATAGGCATAGTTGGATCCATCAAAAGGTGGAGGCCTAGTAACCGAAAGGCTATCAAAATTTGACATCTTTTATATAGCTTAGAACGTTAGCTCAGGAAATAAATCCAAATAAAAAGCAACGAAAATGAGCTATTAGGCTCGATACCACTTGAAAAGGCCAAGCTAAAGGTCCTAGAGGGGGGGGGGGGGTGAATAGGACAATGCCAAATTTAACTTAAAATCGTGAAAATAAAGTAAACCAATAGCCTTACAATATAAATCAATTCACAATGCTAAATTTTAAATCACCTTGATAAATAAGTATTGAGAGATTGATACAAATTTAGTTCTAAGGACAACCTTACACCATAATAAACAAGGGCTTATGGTAGGACAACCTTATTTATAGAACCTCTTTTGGATCAAGGACTCAATTTTAGTATAAGTAAATAAAATAGCAAGAAATTGAAATTAAATGCGTATATAAATCTAAATTATTACAACAATCCCCACACTTGCTTGAAATGTAAATAATTACAACATTCACATCCACTTGTACATTCCACACAACCGAATGATAAAAGATATGAAAATTAAGCAAGCATTCAATCCACAAGACAAAGAGTTATAGTGGTTCGCCTGTGTGTACACCAACTGTTTTCCAACAGCCACACAGAATGCTACTCCACTCCTAATATCCTCACACAAGGGATATTAGCGTTCACTATCAAATAGGTTTTCACAGGTTCACCAAAAACCTTTACAATTGTGTCTTTTTCACTTGGGCTTACACAATTCAAAAACCCTCTTTTCTCGAATTTTCGGTTTTCCTCGGACAACCAAAATAATGAGATTTTTCCTGGATCAACCTCAAACAAAACCAAGACAATGAGATTTTTCTCGCTTAACCTCAAACAAAACCAAAATAAATAAATTTTACAAATTGTAAAATACCCGAATTTCTCCTTTTCTTAGCAAATTTAGAACCAATCGGAGTAGATGATTGAATGTCAAAGTTCAATTTCCAATACTCACATTCATAAGGTTCTAAATTCTAATAGATTTTAGATTTAACTCGTTGGGTGTAGCTATATTTGATTTTGATTCCAAGAAGAAGGAATAAGATAATTCCTCTTTTCAAATAAGATTGGAATATAGAAACAAAATCAAATTAAATAAGCTAGCAAAAAGGAATATTAAATAAGCACAATGTAGCTTAAAATAAACACAGACTTATCTCAGAGTGATCACTTGAAAATTCTTGAATAGAATAGAGTTGAAGTGTGAAAACTCTGAATTTTGTGTTCAATTTATAGAAGCAAAAATCGTTCCTACGACTGGTCTTAGAAACCTTGGACTGGTCGTAGCTCTAACAGATTTTTGAAATATTGAGCGCGATCTTTGAAAGTCGTTCCACGACTGGTCGTGAGTACCCTACGACTGGTCGTGGGTCACCTACGACCGTCGTAGATCCTCTACGACCGGTCGTAGGACCATAGATAAAGTTGCTTTGGATTTTGAGTCGTAGATCCACGACCGGTCGTGGACGCAGTCGAAGCCACACCTACGACCGGTCGAAGGACCTCCAGAACGGTAGTGGGCGTACTCAAAAATTTCAAAAATCTTCAACAACTTAGGACTGGTCATGGAATTTCTTGGACTAGTCGAACCAATGCCAGGACTGGTCGAACAAGAGCTAGGACTGGTCGTAGTACAGACCAAACTTATGTAAAATAAATATTTGATTTATGTATCCAAAGTGACCTACTTAAAGGGTCAACCTAAGGTCATTCAAACTTGAATCATGTCGTATGGACATTGAACTTCAACCATTCAACGAATGTAGTTTGTTTGAACCATATCAGGCTTGAGATCTTGAACTTGTTGTAGCTTCAAACTTGAGATCTTCACCAGCATAACAACTACTTCATGCATTGCTTATTAGTCTTGAAGTCATGAGACTTGAACATCAACATTGTAGCTTCTTGAGACTTCAACATGTAGCTTCTTGAAAAGTTCAACTTGTAGCTTCTTGAAGTATTTATGCAGTGTCTTGAATTCATATAAATCATCATACAAGCACAGGACATAGATAGATGTTTTGACACATCACAAATTTGACAATCAAAGAAGCATGAGACCATAACACTTACAGATGTGTAGGTAGTATTTGCCCACGACCTTGAGTCGCGTCCTGTCGATCTGAGTCAACTCGACTTGAGACTTATACCCTTGTGATCACGCCCTCGCTGCGGTTCCAACATTGCGATTCACGCATTGATGCGATACCCAGGCCAAGAGTTGTGAGCCCACGGTCATCTTGAGAAAAACGCCGCGCGTTGCAAAACTCAAGAGAATATCTACCAAACATCAAATCAATTAATCAATGTACAAGTCAAGTACATATCCCATTGCACCCATACCTCTCTCATCTAACGTCAACTCTCTCTCTCTCTCTCTCTCTCATTTCCTCACTCCATTCCAAGCTTCCCAAGAGAGCAACTGTCCAAGCTAAGGAGAGAAAAGAGAGGAGCCTAGTGTGGCCCACTTCTTGCCCCAAGATCCTCACCATCCAACTATTCAACTCTCATCATCTTCCATCAAAGAGGAAGCTTAGGAGCTCAGGAGATCAAGGAGCCAAGAATGAGTGAAATCGGTGGGTGTTCTTAACATTAGATCTTAATTTTGATGTAAGGCCCACTTGTGATGGGACCCATTTTGATGTTTGTGCTATAAACATAAGGGGTCCATAGTGGCGGGGCCCCTCCCTCAACCGTCTTTCTCTCTCTCTCTCTCTCTCTCTCTATTTTTCCTTTATCTTGTGGGCCACCTGATGTGTCCAGACATCTAATCGTCTACCTATTTGGCCGAACATTTGACCACCTTGATGATGTATTCCATCCAGGTCATCCATCCACTGGACGTCCAGGACACCTAGATGGGAGATGGGATAACATAAATATCAGCTTCATGTGAAGCTGGTGGGTCCCACCTCACACATGTGATTTATCTGGACCGTCCATACGGCTAGCAACATGCAGATGCTGGCCTAACGTTAGCAAGTTCTGTGGACCTCATCATGAGGTATGTTTTATATCCATACCGTCCAACCATTTTGGCTGACGTGTGGGGCTTGCCCCACACGTGCTGCATGTGTGGGATCACCTTGATGTGTGATTTATCTGCACCATCCATTGATTAGGATGATGCTATGTGGGCCAGTGTGATGTATGTGTATATCCACACCTTCCGTCCACTTTTCCTTGGATGTGGGGCCCACCTCACACGTGTGAGGGTGGGCCCCACCTTAATGTATGTATTTTATCTATGCACCGTCCATCTGGATGGTGCATGTGAAGACCCCACCTTTATGATGTGTTGTTTGTCCACCGTCCACACGTGGGATGTGTGCACCCCACCACAACGTATGGGTTTTATCTGGACCGTCCAATCCAGCAGGACGTGGACCCCATCCACATGACCCACCATGATTTTTCTGTATTAAATCCACACCGTCCATGGCTTAGATGAGGGGCCCACATGATGTACGTGTTTCATTCACACCGCCCATCCTGAGGCAGATTTAAATCTCTGATGGGCCACACACGTGGGACCCCCACCTTGATGTATATATGGCACATCCACCGTCCAGCAATGGGATGGTAGGATCCACCATGATATATGTGCGGTGTCCTCACTGTCCAGCAAATTGGGACGGTGGGACCCACCTGCATATGTTGTATCCGCATCGCCCATCTATGGGATAGTGAGGCCCACCTGCTGTATGCAGGGCCCATTAGGGCCGTATGTGAGGTTGGTGATATATGAGGCCCATCTTAATGTGATATATTTGTGACATTTTTGTGGCCTTTGATGAGGCTCGATGTGATGTATGAGAGGCTCGTATCATGAGCGGCCCATTGTGATATATCTTAGGACCATGTGAGTGGCCCGTTGTGATGTATATTAGGCCTGTGTGAGTGGCCCATTGTGATGTATATTAGGCCCGTGTGAGCGGTCCATTGTGATATGTACTAAGCCTGTGTGAGAGGCCCATTGTGATGTGTATTAAGCCTGTGTGAGAGGCTCATTGTGATGCATATGAGGCCAATTGTGATGCGTACTAAGCCCATGAGATGTGGCCCATCGCGATGTGTAAGGCCCATCTGATGCGACCCATTGTGATGCATATGAAGCCCATGCAATACGGCCCACTCGATGTATATGAGGCCCATGTAATGTGGCCCATTATGATATGCGAGGCCCATTATGTTGTATGTGAGACCCTTATGTGAGGTCGTATGCCCCACTATATGTTTGGCCCTATGAGGGCCACTCCTTGGGAGCAATGTTGGTTGAATGTCCACATTGATAGGAAATGATGGTTAAATGTCCACATTGTGACCTTCCCTTAGGCCTCATTAGTCTCATTCTTGATATGAGTAGGCCGTCTAGCCTCATCCTTGATATAAGGAGAGTACATCATCATCATATAACATGTTTAGTATAGCTCCATGATCCATGCCCATGCGTATCATATGTAGGCTTGATATGAGGAGTGATTGATCATAACACATGTCATTGGGCGGATTATTATGGGACTCCCTGAGAGACGAAGTTGCCCACATGAGCGTGCGGTATGCGTAAGTTTAATGCATGACTGGATAATATGACTCATGCATCTTACATTTTATGATATGGTCATCGTATGCCCTAGCCACATCAAGGTTGTGGCCTCCACAGGCATGTCGTGTATGGCCAGATGGAATACCGAAAATGTTTGGTTCGAGCATCTGGGTACGTTGGATGTCCGTGGGTGAAAGTCCCTAAACCTCCGTGGTCAGGAGACGCTCCAACGTCTAGACCAAGTGAATATATATGAGCGCCCGAGTGCCGAATACCAGTTGGCCGCGTTACTCACCATGTCGTGGTCGGTTGGAAGGATGTGTGGCCTTATTCGCCTGAGTGAGGGGGCTATAAAATAGGCTGAGTTTGACTAGCTCCCAAATGGGTACGCTATCAACGAGTCAGGTAGGCATTGGTATACTGCTGGTAGGCGGGTAGTGAGGTCTTTTTCACTTACATGGCTATGCGGCTAGGGAGGTGGCAGCCAATGCGGAGTGTACCAGACCCCGGTTATGATCCTAGAGATGTACGGTATCGATATGTGAACTTATTGAGTAGGAGTTGTATACTCAGCATTTTACTCATTCATTCATGCACTATCCACTTAGGCTAGTAATACACTACTAATTGTTATGTGTACCTTCACAATGACTAAGATTTCGGTTGGGGCACGTGACTAACCTCAGATCAGGATTTTACCATATTGAGTCTGACTATCCAAATTTAAGTATGGGACTGGTTTTGGATAGAAGTCCCTTATGATGGACCCCATAGCCTGCGATACTACATACTATCATCCCGATTTCACACTCCAGCTTGGTCATTTCATTCACACCACATATTGCATTGCATCCTCAGCATATAACATTTGGTTTACTATGCTTCGGTATTGCATAGCCTAAATAAGGTTGATGGTATTATGGACTTGTCAGGATCTGCATATTGCTTTACATCCATAGCATATGACATTATGGGTTGCTATATTTCTGCATTTATATGGCTTAGATATGATTGACGGCATTCATGGACTCGTCAGAATTGACATATTACATTGCATCCTCAGTATATGATATTTGACTTACCAGTATGTTTTCCAATTACTCTAATATTGCATACTTGACACTTACCTTACGCACACACTATACCACCCTCTAAGCTTTTTATAAGCTTATGCACGATAGATGCGTGCAGGTGGCATTAGGTCACAGCAGTGTTGAGCTTGGAGTGTGCAGCTACCTTCTAGAGCTCTGATTTTTGACATATGTATTTCCCTTTCAGCACTGTATTCAATTGTTTATATTAGTAGATATGTGATGATGATGTTGTCTTTGTGATTTGGGTAAACTTGTGGTTATACTTCTTACAAGATGAATGTACGTTGAAAAATCCTTATTGTAGGATCTCAGGATCAGAATCTGGCGTATGGGGCGCTGGGAGCCGAAAATGGGGTACTACGGAGGCTGTCGACACCGGATTCGGCAATCAGAAATTTTTTGAGCCCGGTTTCCGAGTTTGGGGCGTGACATGTTTACCTTTTATTTTTTTGCCTGCCCGACCCTCTTGTAAGGTTATACGTAGTATGGCCATATAACTACATTTTCTTGTAGATATACTATTTTCTTTAAAATTGCACATCACTTGGAGTAGATACCACACGTAAGCGCGGACGAGAGAAGGTGCTGAACCCTTTCTTCTCTCTTAACAGAGACCATTGCGTAGGCTGCATACCACTTACTAGGATTCGTTCAGGTGGGGTAATTGCAGGATTCCCTAGCCTAGGGCAGGTCCACGGACTCTAGTCAAACGTGGATATATTGCACCCTAGTCGACTGGTGGCGATTTCAGTTTTTGAATGTGATATTTGGTTGTTGTCTTTGAGAAAGATATTGTACGGACAAAAAAGCTAAGATGGACTAAATAAACTGTATACATAAGGCCATCCTTTTAAAAAAATCTCAAAAAAGAATAAAAATAAACAGCAGTGAACAACAAAAATACCATCCCATAATAGGTTATTTTTCACCGCATACCGTGTCACACATTTCAGCAGCACGCGCGCGCCTTAGGGAAGGCGTTCACAGTATTAAATATATGTTGATTAATCTAAGATTTCTAAAGCCTCACACACGTAAATAAGCCTATTTACACAACACGTGTCGGGCATGTGTCGGGTAGCGAAGAAGACCGGAGGGTCTCAACACCGACCCGGATTGCCTGTACCCCCTGGCCACAGGAAGTTCCTGTTTCGTAGGACCCCAGTAGAACAGGAGTCTAAAAATCTGGTGGGCCATACAAGACAAAACAGCAAGGATTGAAAGTCAACAAAACAACGGTGAACTTTTGGGTTCCCATTGTTTCGTTTGGTGTGGTCCACAGGAGCTTTGGATCTTCCTGATTTCCAAAACCCTGTCCTATTATGGTCTTGCGAAACTGATGGACGGAATGGATTTCTCACGGGAATCTCTATGGCCTCACATAGCTTCCGACCACAGGAACCTCCTTTGTCCGGGGGCACAGGCAATCCGCGCCGCACCGGACATACATATGGGAGCATGCGTTCACATGAGTGGTGCGCTTAAATAACGACTTGCACGGCCACGCATCTCTGCGCAGGCACATGTGTGTCATACGTGCGTGTACAGAGGGAAAGCGAGGTTTTCTTTACAACCTTCTACTGGAAGAATAGAAGACCAGTGATAGGTTTCTACCTTCAACGTTCAAGGGCCGTTTCAATGCCCAAGTCTTCTCCATAGACTCGAGAAAAAGTGTAAAACCACATGGACCATGACCCAGTCGTCCGTTCCCATATACCTTCTCTATTTTCTAAATTGCGTATAATAAAAGTACATGGCAAATGCTCCCAAAACTCCACCAGACGCTCGCTCCTCCGACCATCCACCGCATGTGGGATCCACTCTCCATGATCAGAGACGTTCATCCTGTCAGCCCCACCATGGATGGCTGATGAGTTGAAAGTTACCTTAGTTGGACAATTTAATGGGTATGGGGACATCCAGTAAATGAATGGTTATAAACAAAAGAGGCAAAGGGTTAACAAATCAATACCCACGGGTCCTATAATCTGATTCGTTGCATTTATACAATTTGGGTTAATCACGATGGATTTCACCAGATAAATGGCTCCGATTGCCGAGGGTGGTTATGGGGTTGGGGCCCACGAAATATCACCATCCTTTTCAGGCGGCGGTCCCTCAGATTGGTAAAAGCTTCTTTATTTCCATGTCATTTCCTCCCAAGTGCACAAACATGGAAGCCTACCAAAAAGTTCCATCAGCCCATTTAAAATCTATACCCTTTCAAATCCAAAACAACCCAAAACAAGAAAAAGAGAGGAAAAATAAAAAATCAAGCATCCATGGATGAAACCAATGAAGCCATGTCTCAAATCCTTCATGGGTGCAAACTAGCAAAAGACCTTGAATCAAAACTCCCTTACTTAGAAAACCAACCTCATTTTCTCTCTTCTTCATGTGAAGAAATCACTAAAGCCTTCAACAAGGCCATTGGCCTACTGAATTCCGATAGCCACCACATGATCTTTGGAGAATCATCGTCCCAGCCGTGTGGTGGTCCACAGTCACGCACCCGTGTGCCACAGGACCTCCTGAGCGGCTACACTCAACCCATGGATCTTTTCCATTCACATGCATTGGCTGGAAGCAATCCGTTCAACGTAGGCGTGCTGTCGGAACGTGAGGGCCTGCTCGAGCTGGGGTCGGAAATCCCGACCGGGTCTAGCCTTATGGAATATTGTAGCGCTGGGGAAACTGACGGTTTTCCGCACTCGGGCTCAAGCGGAGAAATCAAGGCTGCCGAGGTATCTGATTCTGGCATGAGTTCTCCTACGGCGGGAGCTCTGTCCGTTGCAAGATCCAGGAGCAGGTGAAATTTAAATCAACAACATGTTTTTTTATTTTTTTGCACTCTTAAGAGGAACGGCTCACCTTGATTGGGTCCCACTTGCCAAAGTTTCATCTTATCGACCTTATCGGGTGAGCCTTCTATCCACATAGATGATCAGATGGGTATGAATATACACTGAAGGATTGGTGTATGTACTAACGATTCCATAATAACGTGCAGGAAGGATGCTGGTGAGAAACGGACCATAACAGTACCAGCCCCGCGTGAGGGAAACACGGAGATTCCACCGGACGATGGATTCACCTGGAGGAAGTACGGACAGAAGGAGATCCTCAACTCAAAATTCCCCAGGTAATTTTACCAAATCACCCCTGAACGAACTAGGTTTGTCGTAACGGCCGTTATAGAATGCATATGAATTTTGGGTCTTGCCGTCATGATGGGTTGCAGATGTTATATGACGGTAATAGCATCCTTACTAGAGAAATGTTATTCTGTTTGGTGTTATGAAATCTATTGCTACGCAGCAGCGGTTGCTTTAAGGGCTGTTATTCCAATGGAAAAACGGCTGGGGTTTTAAGTACTTTTGGTTGCACCAAATATCATGAAATATCAAGTTAGACCGATGGTTAGTCATGAAATATTGAGAATTCATGATATTTGACGCAACCAAATGCGCTCTAATATAGCGTTATTTTTCATTTTGCAATTTTTATGTTTTTATGTTTTGCAACGGCTATGTCAATGGATTGCAATGCCACGGCTCCACAACACCAACGGCTAATTAAAAAATTCAAAGGAATGAGTCAGGTGCTGATATAACCCAAGGATCTTAAATCGTTTTGTAGTGTACCATACCGGTTACCTCTGAAACCCGGTGGTATCACCTTGCATCACCTCGTATTTAGCCATTTCGGGCTGATATGGCTAATAGAGGTGTGTGGCAGCACCTTGCATCACCTCGTATTGAGCCATTTTGGGTAACCTTATATGGGCTAATAGAGGTGTATGTACGTTGTTTATGTACAAAACCGGTGTCCGTGTGCATCTGGTGATAATATACCGGTTCTAAGATCTTGGATATAGTACATGATGGAAGAATAGAGATGGGAAATTATGTTCAAAATACCTAGAGTATATGCGCCAATGGAGATTTGAACTCAAGTTCTTATGGTAAAACTTCATCTTATCACTAATCCAATTAAAACGTTTTTGATTGTTTTCATATATACTATATATATATATTTACTTTGTAAAAATAAATATTTTATTTCTAAACTTTATTTTTCTTATAAAATCACAACCCTAGTTTTGAATAATACTTTAAATCTTGGATATAATAGCTATACTATAGTGTTTCATACGGCTTTCATGAAGACACTCACACTAACATGGCCACTTTTGAGGCATTATAAGCCAAGTGGTACAGTAAAATGCCTCTCAAGAGTCGATTTCGAGTGGTATGCTCAAAAAATTATTAGTTTGATTCTTTTTTTTTTTCTTTTTTTTTTTAATATCATAGAAGATAACTCATATAGTCACGTAAACATATTTTAATTACAAAAAAGTAATAGCATTTTATTAGAAAATAACTTATAGAGTTACATAAATATAATTTAATTATAGGAAAGTAGTAACAGTTAGTTATAGGAAAGTAGTAACACAGATTATCTTCTCGCATATTTTCATGAAAGGTAATGCTCCTGCGGATGCTTTGGCTCTCCTGGCCAGTGAGAGCCAAGCTCCCCTCCCTTTTGATGTGCTTACGGACCTTCCCCGTCAGATTAGAGGTCTCCTTCTGCTTGATAAGGTCGGCCTGGGGGCTATCCATCTTTCCTAGAGTCTCTAGTTTGTTTCTTTTGAGTTTCCTTATGATAGGCGTCCCCTAGTTTTTCTATCCTGGGGATGCCTGAATGTAATTATTCTCCCTCATCAGTGAAATACCATCACAGATTTTAAAAAAATAAAAATAAAAATAGTAGTAACATTTTGTTAGACAATAACATATATAGTCACATAAACATTATTTAGTCATAGGAATGTAGTAGCACTTTACTTTTGAACTTATGTTTCGCTCTCATTGCAAACAAAAGATTGTGAATGAAAAAGAAATGAAGGAAAAGAAAAGTTTAATTACACAAGTTTGAAAAAAGAAAAATACAAAAGCACCTCTATAATGTTGATAGAAAATGTTTTTATTATTCAATAGAAAAATCATGAATTTGTGCACATAAGCCTGCATTTGGATTGAGCCACAGGAAATATTATTTACAACATTTGTGGATTTCCCTTTCAATAGTTTCGAATTTTTTCGAAAAGATGGTCATGTGGATATCTCATTTAAAGCCCATAAAACTTGAATCGACTCAATATATAGCTTGGTTAGGTTGACTTGAAGACTTTATTTGACTCAATACTTATAGTTAAACAAGAATAGCATTTCCTCACTAAGGATACTTGGAACAATACCAGTATAATGTAAAGGTAAGCTAAATAATAAACTAGCGTATAGCCTGCTGCAGGAAGTTGTCTCTACTGTGTGAGGTCATGAGTATGAATTTCACCGACCATTTACATCTTTTTATGTAAAAATGACTTAACTCAGAGTCTGAGTCAGTTCGAGTCATGTTGACTTCGTCGAGTTGGTGCCTTGAGGAGTCATGCTGAGTCTGAACTGAGTTTAGCTCATCAGCGAGTTTCATGGTGACTCGTCTCGTTTCTGATCAAGCTAGTTGACTTGGATGAATTCTGAGGAGGGCCACCAAGTTTTACAACTACAGTGCACATGAAAGACCTTTTTGTTTATTTTATTTCTTTTCGATACAACGTAAAAAAGTAATAATAAAAATAAAAATAAAAATGGCCCCATTTGATAACTTTCAGGAAATTCTGGGACGAGTAAAATTTCTAAAACCTCAAATTATTTTTCTTTACTCATGGAATTGACATAAACCAAGAACTCGAGCATTCCATGCACATGCCATTGATAATTAGGGCTCGTTTGATGCCTGTAAATTTTATTAGAGCTAAATGATGCAGGTGTAAATCATTTAGAGTCTGTCCTATTTGGCTTTAAGCTTAAGCTGTAATATGTTTATAGATAAATAGTTGTTTGTGTTTGAATAGTCTATAAATTATTTAAAGAGATTTCACTTACACCTAACAGTTTAACATTATATTCATTAGGTTGTAAATGATTTATAGGTAAATGAAATCACAACTTTTGACAGGATTTTCATCTGCGGCTAAAAGTTGTAAATAATTTACAGACATTGTAAATCATTTATAACTAAGCCTCAATTACAGCATCCAAACGGCCCTTAGAAATGTGCGAAGGAACACACTACCATTGTTTTAGATGAACCAAAGTGCCTTTCATGAAGTTCATCTATGTTACAGGGGCTACTACCGATGCACGCACAAGAACTACTTCGGCTGTGAGGCGAAGAAGCAAGTTCAACGTCTGGATGATGATCCCTTCATGTTCCAAGTGATCTACTGCGGCCGCCATACGTGCCAGACCTCGCCAACACCTCTCGTGCTGTCCACAACGGAAACCCAACATGGCATGCTAGTCACAACACAAGGGCCTTCCGTGTCTACCTCCATTCATCTGGGCAGCTGGTTTTCTAGTCAACTCGACGCCACCGAAAAGAACAAAAATGCACCTATGGACCCACACGCGCTGTACAGGGGCTTCCAAGGCACGGGCGAAAGAAGCACTGCTCATGCCGAATCTTCTTCGCATGGGCGAGGTGGGAAAGAGATGGAGACAAGTCCTGAGGATCTTGCCGAATTCATGTTTAATCAGGGAGGTAGTGGCAATAGCATTGATGCAATTTTCTCTCCCAAAAAAGAGGATTGATTAGGAATATGTGATGTGAATATGTGGGGGAACAGTTTGGAGGGGTGAGTCACGGCACACGTGCCAATAGAGTAGACACGTGAGAAGTCCTGACCATGAGCTATAGGTGGGGCTCTATCTGACATGCGCCGGTCCGGTGACAGGTGAGCAACAGGTGATACATTGGTCATTTTCTTTCCTAGGTCATGTTAGCAATTGCCCACCTGATTTTTGGTCTGGATCTTGCACGTGTATGACGTTGGCATGTGTGCAGAAATTCACCTCTCCAATCTCTTGTTGTGCGAAATAACCAGCATTCGGCTGGTGTCTTTCGATAAACCTCACACGTTGAGGGGAATGAGACTATTCTTTTGCCATTTATTTGGTGTCGTAATAGTAGAAAGTGATGTAACTTTTATTTTTGGTTATATGTGTCTTTCCCAGAGACATGCTGAGGCACAGGTGACCTACGACGTTTGTATGAGATCATAGAAAGGAGGATATGAATTTAGTAGATCCATGCACATGTAAAATTTATAAATCTAAATTGGATTTGAATTTGGTAGAATAAAGATACAAATTCTAAGGAGCATTTAATGTAAGAAAATAACTTTTGTTATTCTTAACAGTATCTCTTTTTAGTGGATTAGCCATTTTTCTAAGGTCCTGTTTAGTTTTCAAATTAGAATAATAAATGCCTGTAAATGAGTAACGATTATTTATTCTTATTCTAGAGTGACATCACTTATATTTTGCTGCAATGATTATTTTGTTACATTGTTTGTTTCACCCAAATCATGTAAAATTGTATTTTTTATAATGCAAAAATGTACTGATTATAATTTACTTCACCTACTTCCATTACAAGTTACAAGTGTATTTGACCTTCCATTTACAAGATATAATTCATGTTTAAACAAACAGCTGAAAATGATTGTGACATGGCTTATTTACTTTGCATTTAATAGGAAATTAGAAAACCAAATGGGCCCTAATTTTATTTTGGGTGGGGTGTTGAATTATGGATTTATCTAGAGGAAAAAAAAAAAACAAGCATGTAGAAAATCAGTTAATTTCACAAATTCTTACCCTAAGTCCCTCAGCCCAAGTAACTCCTTGCATGAAATATAACATACACATGCATCTTTCCCACCAATGTGTCACACACAAGAGCTTTCTTGCTGATAGATGAGCTTATTGTAATAGATGTCTTAAATCGAGTCTATTACTGGGTCTGTTGATGTCATCAACAGTCTGTTTGATGTCACCTTTGATGGCATTGAACAGTTCTCGTTCCCATCGATGTTTTCTGATTTTTCTTCAGTTGGTAGATGGACTAACTGGGCACCTTTTCGATGCCATTTATGAGTGTTCGATGCCATCGAGAATTTTCGAAAAATCATGTTTTGTCTCTGGATAATTGAGGTGTTAGTTCGATGTCATCGACATGGTTTCGATGCCATTGATGAGTGTTCGATGCCATCGACAGATTTTGTGTACATTTTTTGCAAAGCTATGAATTTGTAGGATCTGTTTCCGATTTTGTTTATAGACTGCATATGGGTGTAAACAAGATTAGGAGGTATTCAAAGGGTTTCTAAATCGTCATAGGGTTTCAAAGGGTATAGCAAGGGTGAGATTTGAGGTTGTTCGAATCGGGTAAGCTCTTTCTCTTTGTAATTTCTGCTTTCATAGTGATTATATATCACTTTGTGTAATGGTTTTTTCCCAAAAGGGTTTTTCCATGTTAAATCACTATGTTCTCTTTGTGTTTGCTTGGTGCTATTAGATTGATATCCTAGATTCATCTCTATGTGCTTCCGTGACCCCCAACAAGCGGTGAGTTTATTCTTACAAGTGGCTGCTCCACTTACTCTTGTACCTCTGTCTGCGCATTTGTCTCTGTCAGAGATGACTCTAATATCGCATATGCCCTCATTACAGATGAGGGGAACCCGTCTACTCTTCAGGAAGCTATTGATGAGCCTGATGCTGAAAAATGGAAGGCGGCTATGGACAATAAGATGGACTCATTGCACAAAAATAATACATGGGAGCTGGTGAAACTTCCAATAGGCCGAAAAGTGATCGGATGCAAGTGGTTGTTCAAAAGGAAACATGATAGATACAAAGCGAGGCTAGTAACAAAGGGTTAAGCTCAGAGAGAAGTCATCAACTTCACATAGTTATTCACGTCGGTTGTAAAGAAAGTGTCTATCATATTCGTGTTAGCGCTAGTTGTCCAATACAATCTCAAGTTGGAACAAATGGATGTGAAAACTGCATTCCTACATGAGGAATTAGAATAGCAGATTTACATGAAGCAACCAGAGCACTAAAAAGTTAAAGGGGCAGAGAACAAAGTTTGAATGCTAATGAGATCGTTGCATGACCTGAAATAGTCGCCTAGGTAGTGGTTTAAAAATTTTGATTCTTTCATGTTGAGTTAGAAATTTACTAGAGAGTGAATACAATCATTATGTCTATTATGAAACATCGAGTGATGGTAAATTCATCCTCCTAGTATTATATGTTGATGAGATGTTGATTGCCAATCATGATATGCTTGAAATCAACATATTGAAGGATCAGTTATTAGGGACATTTGAGATGAAAGATCTGGGGGCTGCAAACAAGGTTCTCTGTATAGATATTCATAGAGACAGGAAGAGGAGCAGGCTTTGGTTATATCAGGAAGAATATCTTAATAATGTGTTGATCAAGTATGGGATGGATCAGGTAAAGCTAGTGAGCATTCCCCATGTGGCTCACTTCAAGTTTTCATTTGAACAATGTTCTAAAATAGATGAGGAAAAGCAAGTTACGTCTCACGTGCCTTATTTGAATGTGATTGGCATTTTAATGTATGTCATGGTTGTACGAGACCGATTATTTCACAGGCAGTCAGTGTTGTGAGCAGATACATGCCAAACCCTAGCAAGCAACATTGGGAAGCAGTGAAATGACTACTTTGATACATTCGAGGTACAAAAGACTACATCTTAACTTTTAAGAAGACAGGCAAAGTTAGTAGGGTATGTGGATTCAGACTACGCAAGCAGTGTAGATTTCAGGTTACTCATTTTTACTAGCGGGTGGAGCAATTAGTTGGATGTTGAAGCTTCAGTCCATGGTAGCTTTTTCCATGACCGAAGCAGAGTATATGACAGTGATGGAAGCGTTTAAGGAAGGTGTTTGGTTGAGAGGCATGATAAATCAGTTAGGGCTTTAGCAGGAGGCCATGTCGGTTAACTGTGATAGCAAGAGTACTATCAATTTGGCTAAAAATTTTGTTTATCACTCATGTACTAAACACATTAATATTTGTCACCACTTTATCCGACAGGTGCTTGAACAAAGAGTCGTGACTCTGGAGAAGATTCACACTAGCATGAATCCGGCAAACATTCTCACCAAGGTGGTTCTTACAGAGAAGTTCAAGTTTTATGCGACTTATTTAGGCTTGGTGATGGCATAAAAGGAAGACGAAGTGAGCACGAGAAGAGTTGATGGAGCTAAGATGCAAGGCAGAGATAACAGAAGAGGACAAGTGCTACACGTTTAATGTTTGAAGACTTGGTGCAGATTGTTGTAATGAATGTCTTGAATCGAGTCTATTACTAGGTTTGTCGATGCTATCGATAGTCTATTCGATGTCACCTTTGATGGCATCGAACAATTCTCGATCCCATCGATGTTTTTTGGCTTTTCTTCAGTTGGTTCCTAGACTAATTGGGCACCTTTTTGATGCCATCGATGAGTGTTTGATGTCATCGAGAGTTTTCAGCAAAATCATGTTTTGTCTCTAGACAGTTGAGGTGTTAGTTCAATGTCATCGACATGGTTTTGATTCAATCGAAGGTTTAATTTCAATTCCATCGATGAGTGTTCAATGCCATTGACAAATTCTGTGCAGATTTTTTGCAAAGCTGCGAATTTGGGAGATTTATTTCCAATTTCGTTTGGGAATCTTTCCAAGGCTATAATATGAGTGTAAACGAGATTGGGAGGTATTCTAAGGGTTTCTAAATCATCCTAGGGTTTCAAAGGGTGTAGCAAGGTTGAGATTCGAGGTTGTTTGAATCGGACAATCTCTTTCTCTTTGTAATTTTTTCTTTCATAGTGATCATCTGTCACTTTGTATAGTGGTTTTTTTTTAAAAGGGTTTTTCCACATTAAATCGATGTGTTCTCTTTGTATTTTCTTGGTATTATTGGATTGTTATCCTAGATTCATCTTTGTGTGCTTCTATGGTCCCCAAACAGAGCCACACCATGAAGATCATGCAGAAATCAAAACATTATACTCATTTAGGGTGGGTGGCACATAGTATCAAAATAGTAGACATACAATTATTTAATTTAGCAAATGGTTTCCTAATGAGGGATTGGTTTGATTAGTATGGTTGATATTATTCAAAGCATACCCTATAATTTGCATGGCAGGGATAACCTACATAGATGACCCATTGGTAGGAAAGATTGAGCTATTTACAAGTTACATAAGAAAATTAATAAAGATGTAGGATGTGATTATAACAAATCGATATTATTCGAATCATTATTATCTCAAATAAAAGTTGAATGATATAAGTTTATCTTTATACGTAAATGATACGGTGACTGATCGATGATATTAATTTAAAGTGGGTGTTATAGATAATGGAAGCACACACATAAGTACTAAATGAAAACAAAACAAACAAGTCCAGAATACATGGATTTACATGATTTATCACGGTGTGTGATTATGTCCATAAGAACAAGTACTAAGCTTTCATAATACAAAAAATTAAGGTAAGTCCTCTCTCTCTCTCTCTCTCTCTCACTCAAAGAAAATTTGGAGTCCATCACTTGTAATGGCAATATTGATGGAAGATTACACCCTAAACAATAACAATGGATGATAGGTCACCCGAAACAAAAACAATATAAGGTTTACAAAACATTTTCCAATATTGAAGGTCAAATATTGCATATTATCCCCCGTTTATATCTTGGTTTTATAAACATGATAATGCTTAATATTCTATTTTACTCATGTTTGTATTGCAAGGTGAATTTAAGAGCTTGGATTGAAAAGGGTGCTAAAAGCATTGATTTAATGCTCAATAATCACCAAGGCAAGAGATGGATCTTAGGAGACTAAGATTGAAATAGTTACATATTAAACATCCAAGAAAACCAAGTAAGGAATGAAGAGATTCAAAGATTTGAAGTAAAGAAAAGGAATCCTGAAATCGTCTTGAAAAAGCATATTCTGAAACTCTGGGTCATTTTGTGAATTTGCACAGAGTGAAAATCTATTTTGAAAAACTTCGTAGTGTGAAGTTTATTTTAGCAAACTACGTAAATTTGAGGCAGTTTCTAGAGTTTTCCAAATATGTACAAAAGTTGGAGTTCACAACTATAAATAGGACTCCCTATGATGTTCTTAGGCATCTTATAGGGTTTAAGGAGTGGAGAAAAAGGGTGGAGAAGTCGTCACCAAGAGTTTTTCTTCTTATTCCTTAGTTGTTTTCATGTTTTTCTTAAGAGACTTTGGTCCAATCATGTCTATGGTTGGCTAAACCTCTTAGCTAGGGCTAAGAGGTGAAGCTTGTATCATGATGGGATATTTTTATTACTTTGATTCATGTTTATGTTGAACTTCATGGATTTTAATTTGATATTTAAGGAATACTTTCAGTTTTTAATGGTTTATTGTGACTCAAATTACAGTAGATCTGTAATAACTTTGAGTATCTTCTTTTCCTGATTTGAGATTGTAAAATTAATAAGTCCCGTTGTTCACCATCGTCCCTTGGGCATGGTAGGGTGATGGAATCATTCCTAATCTTCACATTCTCCTGCTTTGAGATTATGGGATTGGTAAATCCTATTGTTTGCCATTGTCTCCTAGGCATGGTTTGGTAATGAAATCTCTACCAATTATCATAGTTCTTCTTCATTAAGAATTAGGTCAATGGAAGTTCAGATTTGGTTTTATTGATGTATTTTGCAATTAGATAGGATAAGATTTTAATTCTAATTATGTTACTTGAATTAAGCAAGAGGGCTCCCTGATCACTACAAGTGGATCCTTGACACCCTAGTTCTCAACTTTAAATTCGTAGTTTTAATTACTCTATTTACAATTACTCTCTCAAATACTTCAGAATTAGTTTCACATCTTCTTTTAGTTCTGCTTCTAGTTAAATTCAGAAACGTACAAGTTTCAGTCCATGTGGATTTGACCTCGGTCTTATCGAGATTATTACTACATTGTTGCCCTACACTTGGGGTTGTGAACAAGTTTTTGGCACCATTGTCAGGGATTAACGGTTATATTTTCTGGATTTGATTAGTTTTGGAATTAGGTTAAAATTAGGATTTTCTACTTTCTATTTTTAGGTTAGGGTTTTTTTCAGAATTATTTTTGAAACTAACTTAGCTTTCTATTTATAAGTTTAGAAACTTTCCTGTTTTGTTTTTAGAAACTAATTTACTTTATAATTCTACGATATAAACTTTCCTAATTTATTGTAAGAAACTAATTTGTTTTTAGGACAAATTCTTTGTTTTTTTCTAGGTTAGGATTTTTCTGGATTTTTTTAGGGACTAACATTGTTTTCTATATTATAGGATCCTAACATAGAACTCTCCAAACTAGTAAACTCTTTCTAACTTCTTCTCTACTTACATTCCATATTGTTGTAGGGTTTTTTTTTTCCTTTTCTTTTATTTTATGTTAGGATTAGGTTCAGGATTAGGGTATCACCATATATATGCAAGAGTGGGAACGTCAATAAGTTGAGCTAGTTTTATAGAATGCGAGAATTTGTGAAGGGCTGTCAGATGATTATGTTAGAAAACAACCTACATCTCAAATTTTTTCTGGAAACACCATCGAGAACCAAATGAAATACAATGCTCCACTAGTTAAGAAATCTTTACGCGATCATATGCGGGAGAATAATTACACCCCATAGATTAAGAAAATAGTATGTGAGTGTTGGGGTTATCATAACTATGGGAGTGAGAATTATTATCACTCATCAAACAAGAATAAAACAATGAAAGATTATATTATGGGTGATAATATGTATCAACAACCATCAGATTCTCTCACCTATGATCCGTATGACTATAATTAGTGGAAACATCAATATTGGAAAGATGAACCAGTAATACATCATAGTGACAATTCTATTGGGTCTTGTACCTTTGAAATCCAATCAGAAATGATCTAAGAGGATTTACTTCAGGGTTACACAAATGATTTTGCTGGCATTAGAAAAATGATAAAAGCGTTTGCATCACGCCTCGATAAGCTAATGGAGGCTAGTTCACCCCAGCCTCAACCCAATCCAAATCTTCATTCCCAACTCCGTACTTATGATCAGTGGAAACATTTAGATTGGAAAGTTGAATCAACAATGCATCACAGTGACAATTCTCTTGGGTCCTATACCTCTAAGATCCAACAAGAAACGATCTAAGAGAATTCACTTCAGAATTTCACACAAACTCTAGAGCTCATCCAGTAAAACACACTCCAAAGATTATACGAACTTATAAAAGATATACAACAAATAGGTTCACGTGATGCGATTATAGAGAATACAGAAATTGAGAATGAAGAGTTAGATTCTATTAATGATCATATGGTTCAATTTCCCGTAGAGTTAATCTTGATGATTGTCCAAAGTAAAAATCAAGAGACATGGGTATCTTTCAAATATAATGATACTGACACGCTTCACTCACATGATACACTTACCTTCAATGAGGAGGGAGAAGCTAGTTTATTCATGCCTCAACCCAACTTATAAACAAAATGTGACGAAAGTGATCACATCCCACTTGTGGGCTATACTGAATTAGAAGATGATAAGTATTTGGATGACAACCGTGAGTTTACAACCCAAATTCCCCTAGAATTGATCTCAAGTGTGGTTCAGGAAAGTGATCACGAGGTACAGGAAGTTGTCGACCATAATGATCTGCTCCACCCATCTGACACACCTGATTTAAATGTGGAGGATGAGCCTCTTTCAATTGACCATTCCAGCTCTTTTGAGGCATGTGTAGACCACTCCCCTGATTTAAATTATAATATGATTAGGGAGATGGACGAGTCACTCGATATGACTTTGAAATTTGAAACCACCCAGTTAAGGCTATCATCTGAGCTATCAACCCTTGACGATATAGTGCTTCTACTGAGTAGTAGCAATGAACATAATCTTCACATCAATGCGCCTACTGATCCACAATCTGTCTATGCACGGCAGGACGAGATGTATCTGGTGACAATTGACTCTCACCAAGGTGAAGAGAAAGAGATCATGTTCCCCTCTATTCTAAGAGAAGACGAAGGAATCATTGGGCATATAATCACAGACCTCAATGTGAAAAATGAGCCTCTCTCAACTAATTATCTCAACTCTTTGAAAGATCGCTTGGCATATTTTGGAGATTCAAATGATCCCATGATAAAAGAAATAATGGATGCCTTGCAAAATAATACCTCGATGGTTTCACAGATCTTAAATTTTTACCATTAAGGGAGGAGGAGCTGAAAGTTGAACTGAAGTCTGAAACTTCAGATTATGTTGAGACTACATCACCTACTGAGAATTTCTCTGAATTTTATCTACTTGTAGTATCTGATTCACCATGTCGCGTTAACTCTAAAACTTTCTCTATCTCGGGTGAATCATATGTACTTTGGACATCTCAAGAGATTAAAAAGAAACTTTATACTGAGGTCCACAAATTTATCTGAAAATTCATGCTCCAGGACGTCCAAGCCTATTGCAAAAAGGGTTTTTGGATGATCTTGTTGAGAAACCTACTGAGAAATTTATCAAGATATTGGCCAGAGGAGGAACCTTGTGGCATGACTGAGTAGCTTTCCCTTGTTTTCCTAGTTAGGTTTACTGCTTTCAAAGAATTTAGGATTAGGATAGTTTACTTTCCGCTATTTTAGGATAGTTGTTTTCCACTGTTTATGATAGTTTGCTTATTGTTTGTTGAGTCTTTTGTGTTAACCCATCTTCACACTGAATCATTGGAAAAGCCTCAAAAATTCATTCTTCTGGTATTATCTTTCCATCACTTCCCTTTTCTTTTCATTGCCTCTTTTGCATTACATGCTTATTTCTTTTACATTGAGGACAATGTAGATTTTAGGTTGGGGGTGTGGATTAGACAAGCTAATCAGTGTTTTCATAGTCCTTGTGAAAAAAATGCGAAAAATTAGAAAATTTTAGAAAAATTAGGATTACGAGATGCTTAATGTTGATGCCTTATGTCTCTTGGAGTTCAGTCACTTGGTAGATCTCAAAATTAAGTTAAGTCATTAATCCTCGATTAGAAGTTTTAAACATTGATTGAATCATGATCTCACATGTCACATCTACCTTACATAGTAAAGTGTCAGTTTGATATTAAATTGTTAACTTGATGATTATTATGCATGGAAGGAACCAACTTGAGGAATTTGTCCATCATGTTCAATAAGAAGAATTGAAAAAAAAATCCCCCCATCTAAAAAAATAGTTGTCATAAAAAAGGGCTACTTATTAAATATCTTTAAAAAGGTTGACATAGCGTGAAAGCCATCGATGGAAAAATCAAAAGCTAGAGGAATAAAAGAGGGAATTAAAAGATGAACTGTAAGGCAAGTTTCGGTTTTAGTTTTGGTTGTCAGGAATGCTCTTTTAACTATCAATGTTATTATGAAAATGAAGAACTGAACCTTGGATTGTGATAAGTTTACACTTCACTATACACGCATGGAAGTCAATGTTTGAAATTGTTCTAATTAGAGGATTAATGCTTTGAACTTGATTATGAAACTTACTGAGTGCTAGAGTTTAGGAGAAGGTAATGTACAACATTGATGTATTTTAGAATTCTATTATTTAGATTGTTTTTTAAAAACCACTTGAGCTTATAGAAATTATCATGTGGTTCTCAAAATATTTTTCGCATACATTACTCGGGACTAGCAAAATGCTGGTTGGGGATTGTGTTGAGGGTCAAATATTGCATATTATCCCATATTTATATCTTGGTTTTATGAATATAATAATGCTTAATGTTTTATTTTACAAATGTTTGTGTTGTAAGGTGAATTTAAGAGCTTAGATTAAAAAGGGTGCTAAAAGTATGGATTTGATGCTTAAGAATCACCAAGGCAAGGGATGAATCTTAGGAGACCAAGATTGAAGAATTCACATGCTAAAGATCCAAGAAAAGTAAGTGAGGAATGAAGAGATTCAAAGATTTAAAGTAAATAAAAGGAATTCTGAAATCGTCCTGAAAAAGCATATTCTGAAACACTGGGTCATTTTGTAAAATTGCGCAGAGTGAAGTCTATTTTGGAAAACTTTGCAAAGTAAAGTCTATTTTAGCAAACTGAGTAAATTTGAGGCAATTTCTAGAGTTTTCCAACTAGGTGCAAAAGTTAGAGTTCCACACTATAAATAGGACTCCCTATGATGTTCCTAGGCATCTTCTAGGGTTTAAGGAGTGGAGCAAAAGGGTGGATAAGTCGTTGCCAAGAGTTTTTCTTCTTACTCCTTAGTTGTTTTTCTTAGGAGAATTTAGTCCAACCATGTCTATGGTTGGCTAAACCTCATAGCTAGGGCTAAGAGGTGAAGCTTGTATCATGATGGGATGTTTCTATTGCTTTGATTCATGTTTATATTGAACTCCATGGATTTTAATTTGATATTTAAGGAACACTTTCAGTTTTTAATAGTTTATTGTTACTCAAATTACAGTAGATCTGCAATAGTTCTGAGTATCTTCTTTTCTTGATTTAAGATTGTGAAATTAGTAAGTCTTGTTATTCACCATCGTCTCTTGGGCATGGTAGGGTGATGGAATCATTCCTAATCTTCACATTCTCCTGCTTTGAGATTATGGGATTGGTAAATCCTGTTGTTTGCCATTGTCTCCTTGGCGTGGTTTGGTGAAGGAATCTCTACTAATTATCATAGTTATCCTTCTTTGAGAATTAGGTCAATGGAAGTTCAGATTTTGTTTTCTTGATATATTTTCCGATTGGATAGGATAAGACTCCAATTCTAATTATGTTACTTGAATCAAGCAAGAGGACTCCCTGATCACTACAAGTGGATCCTTGACACCTTAGTTCTCACCTTTAAATTCTTAGTTTTAATTACTCTATTCACAATTACTCTCTCAAATACTTCAGAATTAGTTTCACATCTTCTTCTAGTTCTACTTCTAGTTAAATTCAGAAACGTGCAAGTTTCAGTCCCTATGGATTCGACCTCGGTCTTACTGAGATAATTACTACATCGCGACCCTACACTTAGGGTTGTGAACAACCAATAATCTGATTGAATCTAGTCTTTTAATCTCTTAATTAGGCATGCTATGAACGCTAAATAGATGTTTTTTTTTCTCTAAATCCTATAAGCATTTTTCCTTGTACTATCAAGATTGAGAGGAGGAAATGAATCTTCTGATCTAAGGGGATGTTTGGTTATCACACATTCTATGAAAACAAATCCAAATAGAAAAGGGTTTCTGTCACGCCCCAAACTCGGAAACCGGGCTCACAAAATTTTCGATCGCCAAATTCAATACCGACAACCTCCGTAGTACCTCGCTTTCGGCTCCCAGCGCCCATACGCCAGATTCCTATCCTAGGATCCTGCGAGGAGGATTTTCAACATAAATTTGATTCGTAATAAGTATAACCAAGCATAACCCACAAACAACAACCGACAACTCCATCAAATTTCCACTATGATAAAAACTAAACTTATAAGTACAATGTGGAAAGGGAAATACAAAGATATACAAAAGCTCCACGATAATCTGATACGCGCTCCCACCTCAGTGCTGATGTGATCCAACATCACCTACACTCAACGGTCGTGCATAAGCTTATAGAAAGCTTATAGGGTGGTGTAAGTGTGTGCGCGAGGCAGTAATATAATCATGTAATATCAGAGTAATGCGAAATATGCTGGTGAATCCATGATTGCTATCAACTGTACCAAGGCTATCCGATGCAAGGCATTAATGATGTCGGCCATACCAAGGCCATACAATGTGAGATGCAACTCAAGCATGTCAATCCTCAGGCTGGGTCCACATATTAATATAGCCTAACTCTAGAATATCACTGTGTCTAGTACACTTCAAACTGGATTGCTACCCCCATCGTGTGCAATAAGGTGAGTGGAAGAGACCTCACTACCCTCCTGCCAATATCAGGCCCGACTTGTCGATAGCGGACCCATTCCTCTAGCTGGCCAAGCTCAGCCTAGCTTTGCCCCCTTCACTTGGGCGGGTAAGGCCACACCCCTTCCAACCGACCAAGACATAGTGAAAAGCGCGGCCTTCTGGGATTCGTTACTTGGCACTCATGCATCCACTTAGTCTAAACGTTAGAGCAACCTCCTTATACCATAAGGGTTTAGGGCATTTCACCCAGGGACATCTATAACGCCCCATGTAGAACAAGATTTCTAGTGTCCAATCCTGCCAACCACAATATGCCTGTGGAGGCTACGACCCTGATGTCGCTAGGGCGTACAGTATTCATGTCACACAATGCGAGATGCATGAATCACGCTATCTAGTCATACAGCAATCCTACGCGTACCGCGCGCTCATGTGGACAACTCCCCTTATCAGGGTGTCCCATAACAATCTGCCCAATGACATGTGTTATGATCAATCATTCCTTATATCAAGCATACATATGATGCGTATGGGCATGGATCGTGGAGCTATACTAAGTATGTTATATGATGATGATGTACTCCCCCTTATATCAAGTTGGGCCTAAGCTGCCTACCCACAATCCTAAGGATTCGGAAAAGGTTCCTTCACCATACTATTGCATGGCCCGCTGGATGCCTTAGGGGACCCAAATGAGTCCTTGATAGACTCTAAAATAAAAGAAATAATCCTACTAACAACCAATGGGGGCCCAACATCTTGGGATAGCCCAATGAGAATAGATGGATCATGCACATGGGGCCCAATAACTAGGGTTAACCCACTTAGAGAATGATGAGAATGGGCCTAACAAGGCCTAAGAGAAGGTCACAATGAAGACATTTAACCATCATTGCCCATCAATGTAGACATCTAACAAACATTGCTCCTAAGGAGTGGTCCACATAGAGCCTAACGTATAGTGGGCCCATGGCCTCATACAAGGGATTTATACATAACGTAATGGGCCTCACGTACATCGTATTGGGCCTCACTCATGGGCCTCACATATAACACAATGGCCACATCCTATGGGCCTCAAATACATCATAATGGGCCTTACCCATGGGCCTCGAATACATCACAATGGGCCTCAAATACATCACATTGGGCCTCACCCATGGGCCTCAGATACATCTCATTGGGCCACGTCCGTGGGCCTTGAATACATCACAACGGGCCTCGCCCATGGGCCTCACCCATGGGCCTCGAATACATCACAATGGGCCTCATATATCAAGTGGGCCACATGACATGGGCCACACCATAAATAGCAGCGGAGATGAAGACCGAAGATCATTTAGACCATACCGTAGATAATAGTAGAGATAATGATTTCCACGGTTTTAAAAATTCACAGGGCCCACCTAAATGTTCATTTCCCAACCAATCTGATCATAAGGTCACAAGACCTGGATTAAGAGGAAAAGCAAATCACATATTAATCCAAAGCTTCTGTGACCTAAATGGTTTCGATGGTAGGCGTTCAACCCTCCACTGCATTTTGTAATGTGGTCTAGCCAATAGACAGTATGGATGTACAACATATTCATCAAAGGTGGGTCCACATGGTGGCCCACCAGATTTTAAATCAATTTGATATTTGTAATTTCCCTCCAATAAAAGGCATATACAACACACATATCATTTGGGCGCCTCCACATCCAAGCCATGAACAGTGTGGATGTTGTTGGTAAAACATACATCATGTGGGACCCTAGAACCTGTTGACATTAATTAGCATGGTGGGTCCCACGTGATAGATGGCTTGGATTTAATACATACATCAATGGTGGCTTCCACCATCCAAGCATCTGGACGGTGTGGCTACAAAAATACATCACGATGGTCCTCACCATCCAGATCACTGGACGGTGCGGATTCAACACATACCTCATGCACGGGTCCCATAGGACCATCCAGGCACGTACGGACGGCCTGGATATGAAACACATATATCATGGTGGTCCTCACCAACTTGTTGACGTCAATACATCAGCTATATAGTTGATGTAAGGTACATTAGCCAATCGGCTTCCCACACCAGGTGGGTCCCACGTGGGGCCCATCATATATATATCATGGTGCGTCCCACCCAGACAGTCCAGATGGACAGTTGGGAGACAAGCACATGGGGTGGCCCACCATCAAAATGGATGAACGGCTTGAATAAAATATATATTAAGGTGGGTCCACGTGGTGGCCCACCAAAGCCTTGGATTAGCCGATATTTGTGTTTTTCTTTCATCTAAGCCCGTCCAAATGGACGGGCAGCGAGGTGGGGCCCAACACATGGATAGTCTAGATTAGGTGGGCCACATTCTATCACCAAAAGAGAGAGATAGAGGGGGAGAGAGAGAGAGGGAGAGAGAGAGAGAGGGAGAGAGAGAGAGAGAGAGAGAGAGAGAGAGAGAGAGAGAGAGAGTGATCGACGATGATGGAGGGGCCCCGCCACTATGGGCCCATCTTTGATACAAAGCATACATCAAGGTGACTCCCACCATATGTGGGCCCTTAAATCACAAAAATATAAAAATGTAGATCCAAGATCACCCACCATTGATCTTCTTGGTCCGATGGAACCCCGAACTCCTTGGCTTCGTTCTTGATGGAAGATGATGAAGTATGGAGGGTTGAGATGGGAGATGAGAGGGTTAAGAAGTGGGCCACACTTAGCTTTTTTGAAGCTTAGAATTGCTTAGACATTGGTTTTTTTTTTTTGGATTGCTTGGAAGAGAAGGGAGAAATAAGAGAGAGAGAGAGAGAGGAGATGGGATGAAAATGTTGACTTTGGGGGTTGTTGTGTAAGAGAGGTATGGGTTGTGATGGGGTAAGTGATGTGTTGGGTGATGTGTTGAGTGCTATGTATACTTTACTTTTACTTG
Organism: Magnolia changhungtana; assembly: GCA_030180095.1. NCBI lineage: Eukaryota > Viridiplantae > Streptophyta > Magnoliopsida > Magnoliales > Magnoliaceae > Magnolia > Magnolia changhungtana. The sequence goes on along the minus strand of JASAUF010000626.1, from coordinate 4,671,935 downwards.
ACCTTTGATGGGATTGATGGGATATTTTGTAGAAATTCCTCTCTTGGCCTCACAAATGTGTGACATTCCTCGAGATATGTGCAGGCCCATAACCCCTAGCCTGGGTATCGTCTTGGTGCATGAGACGCGACATTGGAACCGCGGTGACGATGCAGTCTCTAAGGTACAAGTCTTGGGTTGAGTCCACTCAAGTTGACAGGGTGCCACTCAGGGTCACACGCAAACGCTGATTACAGGTTGCAGGTCGCCGAAATTCGATAGGGAGGATCGCAGGAATCTATAGAATAGTACAAACTAAGATATGGGCCTTACAGCTCTCCCCACCTAATAAAAATTTCATCCTCAAAATTTACATTATTGTACAAATAGACATTACTCATAAAGAAAGAGAAAAACATAGTATCATCATATAAAATTGGAGACAATATACAAAATACAACACATAATCAATCATCAAAGAGATGGGGATATCGGTCTCGAATCTCAGCCTCGCACTCCCATGAAGCCTCCTCAATAGAATGGTGACCCCATTTAACCTTCACCAATGGAATGACCTTGGTCCGAAGTACTAAATCCTTCCGATCAAGGATATAAACTGGGTGCTCAATGTAAGAAGCGTCCTCATGAACCTCTAACTACTACCAATTAATAACAGGAATAATGTCTGACCCACACTTCCTCAACATAGAGACATGAAAAACATTATGGACGCTAGACAACTAAGATGGAAAGGCAAGCCGATAGGCCACGACGCCAATACGCCCAGTGATCTCAAAAGGTCCTATGAATTTTGGGGCAAGCTTGCCCTTTGCTCCAAATCAAACTACGCCCTTCATGGGTGAGACCTTGAGATACATTATCCCCAACAGTGAACTGCAAGGGATGACGCCGGCGATCAGCAAAACTCTTCTGCCGGCTCTAAGCTGTGCCCATCCTCTGTCTGATGATATCGATAGCCTCTGACGTCAACTGCACAAGCTCGAGACTTACGAGATGACACTCTCCAACCTTTATCCAACAACTCGGTGATCTATACGGTTTGCCATATAATGCCTTAAAAGGAGTCATACCAATGGTCACCTGATAGCTGTTATTATATGCGAACTCAGCCAATCGAAGATGCTTATCCCAGCTACCCCTGAAATCAATCATGCAAGCCCAAAGCATATTCTCAAGGATCTGGTCGACCCTCTCGGTCTAGCCATCAGTTTGTAGATGATACGTGATGCTGAGCTGCAAAACAGACCCCATTGCTCTTTGAAAGCTCCCCCAAAACTGAGACTTGAACCTTGGGTCTTGGTAAAAAATGATCGAAACTGGAATGCCATACAGTCTCACAATCTTATCAATAAATAACCTCACAAGCCAGTCCATAGACCAAATCGCACGAATTACAAGAAAATGTGCCGACTTCATCAGACAATCCATAACGATGCAGATGGTGTCATAATCGCGGTGAGTCCTCGGCAAGCCCATAATGAAATTTATTGACACGTGCTCCCACATCCACGTCGGGATGCTCAATGGCTGCAATAAACCAGGGGGTCTCTGATGATTGGCCTTGATACGCTGGCATGTGTCACACTCGACCACAAAACTGGTGATCTGGCATTTTATCCCGCCCAAAAATACTGTCGCCTCATATCACAGTATATCTTTGTTGAGCTAGGGTGGATAGAAAATCGCGATCGATGTGCCTCGGTCATAAGGTCTTTGCGCAACTCAAGAACATCCAGGATACATAATCGGCCTCTAAAGCGAAGTCCACCATCAGAACCAATCTACCTATCTAACTGACTCTCAGATGCCGCCTCAGCCCTATAACTCTACAACGACTCATCAGCCTATTGAGCCTCGATCACCCTTGCGACAAGAGAGGGTTGAATCGACAGGGTTGATAACTGCATGATAAAAGATTACAGATCGATCTCAAAATCATATGCTGTCATATCCTTAAGCATCCTTTACTCCTGAATCATCATATGCGCTACTAGGCCCCGTGGCTGATGGCTGAGGGCATCTGCCACCACGTTCGCCTTGCCCATGTGGTACTGAAGATCAAAATCATAGTCTTTTGGGAGCTCCATCTAGCGCCTTTGCCTCATGTTTAACTCAGACTACGAGAAGAGGTACTTAAAGCTCTTGTGATCGGAGAAGAGATCGAACCTAACCCCATAGAGATAGTGCCTTCACACCTTCAATGTGAAGATGACTGCTGTCAACTCCAAATTATGCGTGGAGTAGTTCAACTCATGGACCTTGAGTTGGTGAGACGCGAAGGCCACCGGTTTTTCATGCTGCATCAGGACAGCACCCAAACTAATATGCGAGACATCGGTAAAAACTATGAATCCATCACTCCCAGAGGGAAGAGTGAGGACACGTGCAGACGTCAGACGGTTCTTTAACTCTACGAATGCCTGCTCACATGCGTCGCTCCAACCAAACTCTACGCCTTTTCAAGGGTCAACGGGCTAATACGAGAGAGGCCCTCAATGAAACACCAGTAGTAGCCCGCCAAACTAAGAAAACTAAGATCTCGAATGCATTCGTGGGCTGGCCCCACTGACGCACTGCATCAATCATCGAGGGGTTCACTGCGACGCCCTTTCTCGTCACCACGTGACCGAGGAACTTCACCTCATCCTGTCAGTAGTCACACTTCTCCAGCTTCGCATAAAGCTGGTGTACGCGAAGGGTCTGCAAGGTAACCTCTAGATGCTGTACATGCTCCTCATGGGTCCTCAAATAAATCAAGATGTCATCAATGAACACCACAATAAACTGATCAAGATATGGACGAAAGACCTCATTCATCAACTGCATGAATACCGCGGGTGCATTAGTCAGTCCGAAGGACATAACTTAGAACTCAAAATGACCATAACGCGTCTTGAATGTCATTTTCGGAATGTCCTCCTTTCGGACTCGAATCTGATGATAACCGGAACATATGTCAATCTTCGAAAAGAACTATGCACCTTGCAGCTGATCAAATAAATCATCAATCATTGGAAGCGGATACTTGTTCTTGATCGTGACTTTGTTAAGCTCGCAGTAATCCACGCAAAGCCTCAATGAGCCATCATTCTTCTTTATGAAGAGTACCGGCGCTCCCCATGGTGAACTGCTCAGATGCATAAAGTCTAACTCGCACAATTCATCCAACTGCTTCAGTAGTTCTCGCAACTCTAATGGTGTCATACGATACGGGGCCTTCGAAATAGGCGCGATACCGGGCACGAGATCAATCTAAAACTCAGTGTACCGGTGGAGCGGTAATCCCGGAATCTCCTGGAACACATCGGGAAAATTTTAAACCACAGGCAACTGGTCGATGCTCACTGCTACGGGCTCCTGTATGGCACACGACATCAAACAAGACAATGGCTCTCCTCTGGGCTCGGCAATGAACTAGAACTGTGGCAAGCCGAGTATATAGAATGTGACCATTCTCGTGGAGCAGTCCAATATGGTATGGTACTCGATAAGCCAATCCATGCCTAGGATGACATCGAACTCGGACATCGGCAATGCAAATAGATCGGCAGACAAAACGATATTCCCAACTAGAATGGGGCAAGACGAACAGAATCGGCCTAACACTGTAGTCTTCCCTGAGGGAGTCGATACTGACAAGCCTTCACGAGCAGACTCCAATGGCAAACCAGTCGATCGGTAGAAACCCTCGGCTACAAAGGAATGTGATGCACCAGAATCAAACAACACACGTGTAATACATGTAGAGACTAAAAGTATACCCTCGATGACCCCTCCGGATGACTGCAGGTCCTGTTGAGCCGCATAGAACCTAGCCTAAGTCAGCTGGGGAGGTGCATGTTCCCTTTAAGCATGATGCTTCTGCTTCTATCGCTGAGATGGTCGAAACTGCTGCCTTTACTATTGTAGCCTCGGAGGCTGGTGCTGCTGAGGTGGCCTTGGTGGTGGGGGCTGCAATCGTTGCTGCTGTGGGGGTCTCTGCTGCTGCTGTGGTGGAGGTTGCTATGAACCTCTCGGCTGTTGTTGCTGCTACTAGTGGTGGGGACACTCCCATATACGGTGCCCCGTCATACCACACCCAAAACAGCTGTCAGTGAACTGCCTTAGAGGTGGTGCTAGAGGTGGTGCTGGCACATGGAAGGCTAGGCGATCTGTGCGCCTCTGCTGTGGTCGATGCTGGTGAGAGTCAATGGAGGGAGCCTGCCTCTTCCGGTCTCTCCTCTGACCACGATCACTCTGAGAATCAGCCCACTAGCCTAAAAAAATTCGGGCCTTCTGTACTACCTCTTCAAAAGTCGGGAGCTCATGCCCAATAACACGGCCTCGAAGACCGTAACGCAAGTCGACCTTGAAATGGTGCGCTCTCCGCCGCTCGTCATCTACCAAATAAGGTACAAATCTGGTCAACTCTACAAAACGAACCACATACTGAGCTACCGTCATATCTCCCTGCACTAGGGCCTCGAACTCGAATGCTCGCTGTCGTCGGATGTGATCATGAAAATACTGTTGGTCAAACTGATCTATAAAATCCTCCCATGTCCACTCAAAATCAGCACCTGGTGCTCGGGAGACTGATGCCCACCAGTGCTCAGCCTTTAACCGGACTCGCCACTACATCGTACATCCCATCATATCAAAAATCTTCTCCACCTCAAAGCGCCATCTCTCAACTACTGTAGGTCTAGCTCGCCCTGGAAACGTGAGGGATCGAGCTGCCAAAACTCTCAAAGAAGGCCGCTTGCATGCTCCTGCTCTACCTGGGCTAGTGAAGCAACGGGATGCCTGCCCTGCCCCTAAAGGGCGACCGTCACAACCTGCAATGTCTGCTGTAACTGGGAGGCACTCACCGGTACGGTCGAATCTGCACCAGTCTTAGGTGGAGGAACGACATCCTCAGGCTATGGAACAGGGGTCTCTGGCGGTGGAGTGAGAGTCGTAGGTGGTAGAGCAGGAGTCTCAAGTGGTGGAGCGGGAGTCACTCGTGTCGTTCTCTTAGGCGGCATGTCCTATAGGGTAGAACAAAGGCGCCTATCAACCTTGAAAACTCTCGAAGGTAAGCACGTTAAGGGTCCGTAACAGAAGATCGCTACGTTATCCAAACTTGGGGCTTAATCATTCTAAACTCATAGTAGACATGTAATGTTGTTCTCAATTATTCCCAAGTTATGCTCTGATACCAACTTCTGTCACGCCCCAAACTAAGAAACCAGGCTCACAAAATTTTCGATTGCTGAATCCGGCGCCGATAGCCTCCGTAGTACCCCGCTTACGGCTCCTAATGCCCATATGCCAAGTTCCGATCTTGGAATCCTGCGAAGAGGATTTTCAACATGAATTTGATTCGTAATAAGCATAACCAAGCATAACCTACAAACAACAACCGACAACTCCATCACATTTTCACTATGATTAAAAACTTATAAGTACAATGCGGAAAAGGAAACACAAAGATATACAAAAGCTCCACAATAATCCACTACACGCTCCTGCCTCAGCGTTGCTGCGATGCACATGGTGGCCCACCAGATTTTAAATCAATCTGATATTTGTAATTTCCCTTCAATAGCAGGCATATACAACACACATATCATTTGGGTTCCTCCACATCCAAGCCATGAACGGTGTGGATGTTGCTGGTAAAACATACATCATGTGGGACCCCAGAACTTGTTGATGTTAATCAGCATGGTGGGTCCCACGTGATGGACGGCTTGGATTTAATACATACATCAATGGTGGCTTCCACCATCCAAGCATCTGGATGGTGTGGCTACAAAAATACATCACGATGGTCCTCACCATCCAGATCGTTGGACGGTGCGGATTCAACACATACCTCAAGCACGGGTCCCACAGGACCGTCCAGGCACGTATGGATGGCCTGGATATGAAACACATATATCATGGTGGTCCTCACCAACTTGTTGACGTCAATACATCAGTTATATAGCTGATGTAAGGTACATTAGCCAATCGGCTTCCCACACCAGGTGGGCCCCACGTTGGACCCATCATAAAATTATATATATATATATATATCATGGTGCGCCCCACCTAGACCATCCAGATGGACGACTGGGATACACGTACACGGGGTGGCCCACCATAAAAATGGATAGATGGCTTGAATAAAATATATATCAAGGTGGGTCCACGTGGTGGCCCACCAAAGCCTTGGATCAGCCGATATTTGTGTTTTTCTTTCATTCAGGCCCGTCCAAATGGACGGGCAGCGAGGTGGGGCCCAACACATGGACAGTCTAGATCAGGTGGGCCACATTCTATCATAAAAAGAGAGAGATAGAGGGAGAGAGAGAGAGAAAGAGAGAGATCGATGGTGATGGAGGGGCCCCGCCACTATGGGCCCCTCTTTGATACAAAGCATACATCAAGGTGGGTCCCACCATATGTGGGCCCTTAAATCACAAAAAATAAAAAAAATGTAGATCCAAGATCACCCACCATTGATCTTCTTGGTCCGATGGAAACCCTAACTCCTTGGCTTCATTTTTGATGGAAGATGATGAAGTATGGAGGGTTGAGATGGGAGATGAGAGGGTTAAGAAGTGAGCCACACTTGTCTCTTTTGAAGCTTAAAAATGCTTGGATGTTGGTTTTTTTTTTTTAGATTGCTTAGAAGAAAAGGGAGAAATAAGAGAGAGAGAGAGAGAGAGAAGATGGGATGGAGTGATGGATGGGAGAGAGAGAGAGAGAGAGAGAGAGATGGGATGAAAATGTTGACTTTTGGGGTTGTTGTGTAAGAGAGGTAGGGGTTGTGATGGGGTGAGTGATGTGTTGGGTGATGTGTTGAGTGATGTGTGTACTTGACTTGTACTTGACCCTTGATGGGATTGATGGGATATTTTGTAGAGATTCTTCTCTTGGACTTCGTAAATGCACGGCGTTTCCTCGAGTTATGCGTGGGCTCACAGCTCTTAGCCTAGGTATCACCTTGGTGTGTGTGACACGGCGTTGGAACCTCGGTAGTGACACGGTGGCTAGGGTATAAGTCTCAGGTTGAGTCGACTTAGGTTGACAGGGTGCGACTCAGGGTCGCATACAAACGCCGATTACAGGTCACGGGTCACTGAAATTCGACAGGAAGGAATGCGAGAATCTACAGAATGGTACAGACTAAGATACAGCCCTTACAGTTTCCTTTTGATGTTATTTGTCTCCGTTATGACCGTATCCTATAATGACCAATCAGAGGAGTGTAAGTGTGATTTGTACAGATGCTCATGACGCAATCAAAGATCCGTAGATATACGCAAAGATCTCTCGATGACGTATCAGGCAGTGCCGTGTATCACTGAAGTTGCTGAGATAGAGTGCTCGAGTTTGATCAATTACATGACTGGTGGCGCAAGGAGAAACAATGGAAGCAAAACACGGAAAGCATCTAGAAGCCAAGTAGTGGAGAGCGGTCATGATAATCGTTAGAACATGGGAATGATCCAGAATAGTTGGATCAAAGATATAAATATAAGAGGAATACAACAAGAAAAATCGTCTCATACCAATCCAAACAAACCAAATATATCTTTCAAATTATCCTATCAATTTACATTTCCTAGTGTAATATATTAATTTCCTTATCAAGCAAGTTTACATTTCCAGTGCAATCTTTACTTTCTAAGTCTGCTGATTTACATTTCTTAATGTATACCATAACAGTAATCCCGTAGCACGTAATCTTAGCTATAATTCGAGTCAGCACTCGCACACTAAACTCAAATCATTCCATTGAGGAGACGTTCTATAGCCGCTCTATGCGACCGACTATAAGAATTTCTCTTTCCATTTAATTTATATTGAAAAGTCCTTTCGTATGAGATTCTGACAGTTGCCCAGTGAATCCTGCAAGAGTTATATTACGCAGCTCAAGCGGGTGAAAAGCTGTTGTAAAGTAGTCATGACCAATGCCGAATTTATGCAATTGGCAGAAGATGGACTGAAATATAAGCTCCATAAGAAATTAATAGGTATGGAGTTTACTGATCTATATGACCTGGTTAAAAAGGTCTCCCATTACGAGGAGTTCCTGTAAGAGGGGTCTAGGCAGAAGAACTCGTCATTAGGGACGTATTACAATGACCCTAATTATGAGATCGCAATTGTCGAAGTAGTGGCTAAGAAGCCATTGGTATGTTCAACATTCGTGTAACGCCCTGAAAATCGGGGGTCGAGTATAACTCAACTCCCGAGTTCCAACGCATCACTTATGCAACATAATTAATGATGATTAAATGTTGTCTGTGTTAGAGCAATAAACATGAGTGAGATTATACCAAAACAGTAATTCATACTCCAGATCATTTGTATAAAACCAAGTGGAAGACTGAACTGTATATATATGTATGTAAATAAACAAAATTGTTTCATTCTCCAGAGTATGAATCCATCTGAGTCACCATATACATGTCTGTTTTATAAACAAAATGTTAAAAATAAAACTAAGTAACAATCCATGTAAAACCCGTCGATCCTGGCAGTCTAGTCGAAGCCGTCAGAGTACTGCATATAGGAGAACTCCTCCTAGTCCTCATCATAATCAGGCTTCGCCTCCTGAGTCATCGGCTCACCTAAACCTGAGACAGAGTCTGGTTGGTGTGCGCAATACCGTCCCATAACGTGGGAGTGAGTAGCTAACTCAGTGGAATAATAAAGCATAGGTTAACTTGTTATTAATACAGTCAAGCAGTAATGATAAAGCAGTAAAATCAAACACTCTTAATTACTCTTATTAATGCAAGTATGAATGCAGGTATGATGGATGCCCTCACCACACCCTCTCTCGTGCGACACCATCTTACGATCACGACATGCTTTCATCCCTCAGTGCTCTACATCTTGCAGGCACATGCAATGCATGATGAGCATGATTACCAAGTTTTTATTAGTCCATTTCAAACTGCAGGATTGGGAAACTAAGGTACCTCCCTTGTATCATTCCCAAACATGATCCATTTTAGGGTCGTCAGTCCTAGTTAATATCAGACGATGGTATATTTTCTAGGTCACTGCAAAGGCTGTCAGGGTTGTTACGCACAAAGGTTACAACACTCCCCCATCACCTCTCAAACAATTCATCACTATACAGAAACAGGCCTAGTTCGTACTTTATCTAACGCGGCAAACCCTAAGGCATACTACGATTTCAGAGTATGCTCAAGGTCACTACAAAGGGCTGTCAGGGCTGTTACGCACAAAGGTTGCACCACTCCCCCATCACCTTATCAATGTAGGCCGACAGCACGAATATAGTGTCCCATACCACCATAATCGGCTCATGAGTTTGGTTGCTCGCTGGTCACTGCGAGGAGGCACGTGGCCCCAGTGTAGGCCAACAGCTCGACCATGGTGTCCCATACCACCATGCCCGGCTCATGAGTCTTAGCGGATCGAGGTACCATGGTTAACGGGATTCTCACTGGTAAGTTTGGTACCCTAGGTTCAAGCATTAACGAGCAAACATGGTGAACATACATAAGACACACGGGTTACTTGACGTGCTCGGCTAGCTCGAGCACACAACAAGTTGAGCGATATGAAGCACAGAAGCACTTCGTGTGGGCAACCACTATCGCCAACCGAAGTACGACATAGGTTTGCCAAACACATCATATGTGGCGAGTTGAATCTCAACCACGATCTCAAGTCTGGTACCGAATATCTGGACTATGGACATAGTCCCAAACTCAATCAATTCTCAACCATAACATGTGGAGTAAAGCATGATAAATAAAGTAATTCAAGCACACTAGCAAGCATGTCATAAAGCATATTATAAAGCATGTTATGAAATAAGTTACAAAGCATATTAAAAAGCATGTTATAGAGCACTATATAAATAGGGGTATAAACACATATATTTCATAAGTGAGTGGTTAGAGTAAACAGCCACATGGAGGGAATCATACATGTCTCTAAGGTAGTTGAGAACCTCATCTCAGCATCTACCTAAGGCACTAACATCTAAGCACTTACTCCCACAAGCAATTACACAAACACCTGGAGTGCACTATTTCAACATACATGACGTATGTTAGTAAAATATGTATTAGGGCTGTCCTTTCACCAAACTAGTATTTTATCCGTATATATCATATTCACACAGCAAATAATCATAACAATTGTATCTCCAAAATTTATACATATACGGTATTTTCTAGAATACACAATTACAACATACATAGTGTATATAAGCAAACATGTATTACGGCGATTCCTTTCGCCAAATAAGTATTTTATCCATATACTATATAATCATACAACAATTAATCATGGCAAACACATTTCTAAAATTTGTACGTATACGGTATTTCTACGTATACCTAGAGTATGTAAAATTCCATATTTTACATCTTTAATCGAAACAGGAAACGGAAAGCACTTTGTACATGTGCAAATACATGCAGATCATGAATCTATCATTATCTCACATTGAAAGCATTGAAAACCGTAACGTATACGCCTAAAGTCCTCACCTTATACCTTAGGATTGCAACGAATCAGCTAGGTTCATTAGGCTTCCGTATTCGGCGATTTTGTAGCCTAAAGAGCGAAACCGATTAGCTATTTCATAACCTATAACCTTCACACTCTTAAACAGATCTAAGGTTAGGGTTTCTCACCTTAAAATAGAGTCGGTATTGCCGGGAAAGCGGCAAGGAAGGGGTGGTGTAGTCCGTGTGGTGATTGGAAACAGTAGGAGGGAGTTTCTCCCACAACTCTCATGCTTTCTCTCACTTTTCCTCTCTTTTTCTTAGGGTTTTATCCCAAATTCGTATGGCTGTGAGAGAAGCTGCCCTAAGGTCCTTATATAGCCTAAAATCTCTCCGGAATAGACTTATGTTCAAGGTATACTTATATTATAAGCAAGTTGGCATTAATTCAGCTCAAAAGAGGGTTTCTGGCGGCCCCCCTTGAGCCAAACGTCGGACTTAAGCTCACTAACCTTGGATCTACGTGGAGTTATGTTTTCGTCTTGGTTGGATTCCCAGAACACGTGTGGCAGACCATTTTCAGTTCAACGGTCAGTGGGCCACGATTCAGAATTTCAAGTACATGTAAATGGTCCTGAAATTTTTCCTGATCCGAGGGTGTATTTGGGTCAAATTCTGACGGTCTGGTTGCTTATAAAATGTACGCAAGCGATACGTGCCAGATCACTATTCAAGATATTTATTTTCTAAAGGAATAGTGTATTTTCACACTCCTTCGCTCCAGGCTCAAGCGAACAGCCGTGGGACACTGTCTGGGGCTGATTTCCGAGATGGTTGTCGAGCTCAGCGAGGCGGTCCTAAGTCCTTAACCTCGTATTATTCGGACTCCCGATGTGCGTTCCAGACTTGATACGGAGTTTCAATTCGTTCCCAAGAGCAGTCGGGTAATGAGTTTGATCCTAGACTTTAGGGTAACCTAGCGTCAATGATTCTACAAGTTTTGGGTCTTGCAGATCGTATTTAAAGCGATTCCAATGGATTTCATGGCTAATATAGTTTAGCACTTAGTTAACTTTGTTAAATTTCTAAAGGATTTAATCCTAAGTGATTTCTAGTCGAGGTGATACTCAAGCCCTTGTACAGAAATTTACGGGTCGTTACAATTCGTCAAAGCGGAGCCGACTGGCTTGACTACACAAAAGGCTCAGAAGGTGTACACCTTTGATATCACCCAAGCCGAAGAGATATTTGCTATTTTGTTGGCCAAAAAATTTATTAAAATTCTTATAAATCATAAAATTCAATCGGCCAATAAATTACAAAATATCAAATATTACAAGTGGCATGGAAATCGGACCCACTCAACTAATAAGTGTGTTATGTTCAGGAATGTCATTTAGGACCACATTGATAGTGGGTTGTTGAAATTCCTGGAAAAAGGTGAAAAGGCGATGTTAATCAACACTGACCCATTCCTGACCAATATTGAGGTGAACATGGTCACCGCCAATCTTAGGAATCAGCCACGACTGAAGATTGATCTTGGTTCGGATGATCCTCGAAGAACGCTCGACCGGCATGCGTGAGGGCATCACTAGGTTCCTTGTCCTAGAGATGATCGGTCAATCGCCATCAAAAGAAGACACCATGCTCGTCAAATCTGTGACCTGTTCACTTGGGAGATTTTCCTGAGAGAGACAGAGAGAGGGAAGATCACGATAGTGGTCTCGACACTTACCAGCAGCCATAGTCGGCCCTGAATGACGTTTGCGATGGGGTTCACCTTTGCAAAGGATGGTCAAACCCCCTACTATATGTGAAGGGTTATGGAAACGAGTCATTCATCTGAAATTTTCAGCAATACCCATAGCTTTGATAAGGACCTAGAAGCACCGATGGCAAAGATAGTGAGTTGCTGCTAGAAGGGAAATGGAAGCAGAAAGGACATCTCTTTGACCAAGAGCTAAAGTACCCCGTCCTTTTTAGAAGATCCCCATTTCTGACAAACAGTTGGCCATAAACAGGGTCGAAGCAGTACTACCAATTACAATGCAGGAGGATCTGGATGCCATTGACAATTCAAGTTAGTTGGGGGATCTTAAAGAGGAAGATAGTTGTGGGAATCTATCATATTACCTTGGCGAAGATTGCTTTCCATCAAAGGAATGGCTAGCCAATAAACTCTCATCGATCGCTGACACACTAAAGATTTCCTTACCCATTGACCTCTCGGCTAGATCCGTTGTTGATGAATACACCATTTAGATCGAGGAGATTGGATCTGAAACACTAGGTGGGTAAAGTTCGAGTGGTAAAGTTATATTTGGTTCGCTACCGCTAGTCACTTTCCATTGCAATATGGTTTTTACATTGCCATCCAGCTTTCAGGCAAGTCTCACTCAACCAAACACAATGGCTGGTGATGTAGAAAAATATGCTCCTTTGGTGATCATACAACATGTTTCTTTACTGTCTAAAGAAGGTAATGAGAATGAAGCTAATGTTGACAAAGAACCACATGTCGGCACAGTTACCTTCATTTTGCGGTCTTTCTTGCATCTAGAAACGCTTTTCATGGTGGGTTTCTTCCACAATCTGATTTACATTGTTCTTGCTATCTTTTGTGATTTTTCCTTTTTTTATTACATGGAACCAAGAGTAAGATGGGTTGTATGCAAGGTACAAGCTAGTTCCTCTTCCTAATCAAGTCCTAGTGATGTGAGGACCCTACGTGCACCAGAGGAAGACCCAAAAAATGTGCGGGATTTTTGTATAAGGAGTATAATCATAAAAAGATCAGTCAATGTTGATCATATTGCTAGATTTGGTCTAGTTGAGATCCTTTCTGAGGTTGGATGGGAGAAAATTTTGCAATGGGGCGGGACGGCATACCGGTCCATTATTCAAGGCATGTATGTTTCTATCACTGAAGTCTCTTTGAATGAATTATTCTTTAAAATTAAATTTTTAGAAGAGACTGTCACCATAACGCCTTTCACCATATCTTCTTTGATGGAAAATAAAATGGTGAAAGATGGGATACCGATTGCCACTCTTTCAGAGAAAATGAACAATTCTAAAAAAGAGTCATTGACCCATGCGTTATGCAGCTTTAATGCTAAATGGAGGTCCGGTAACGCCTTACCCATGAATAAATTATTTCCCAAATATCGCGTCTTGCATTGCACTTCCAATGTATATTCAAGGGTAAGGAATAAGACTGATCTTACTCCCTTTATACTTAGAGTTGTCCATGTTGTCACCACTAGCGTTCGTATTTGTTTGCCTTCTTTAATCTGTTATGTTATTATTCAATATAAAATGCATCTTGAACATAGTTCAATTCCATTTGGACACGTTATGTCTTCACTTGCACTTCAATATCGTGTTCAAATTACTTTGTTTTAAGCACCGGAATCCAAACTCCCATTTAATAATGTGAATCTAAATATGATGTGGTTATCTCCCTGTAGACACCCCACCCAGGCTAGCATCTCGAAAATGTTAAGACAATCCGGGAACCATGATCATGTCCTAAACTGGACCCTAACCCTAGCTTAAAACCTAAACTCATGGTCCCAAGTCCCCAAACTCCCAACCCGCAACCCGAAACCGCAATCCAAGCCGTTCAGTATACATACTGCCTTGCCTATACCCTGGCTAGAACCCCCTATCCATGCCTAAATCTGCCACTTTAAATCCCAGAAACCGAAAATGGAGACCACTGGACGAACCAGAGTGTCACACGAAGGTCACACATGCGAAACCAGCCCAAACCAAGACCAGGAGGTGGTCTGACTACCGCAGGCAGTAATCTGACTACCGCGGGTAGTAGTCTGACTACCACCTGCGGTACTTCAACTACCACCACTCGCGGCCCCCGTGTGGACAGCTGTCCCAGCGTTTAAAAGTTAACTTTTCTTCAGATTTACCCCTCACATATTCACTATTTACAGTTTTACAAACCTTATTAGCTAATGGGAGCACGCCACGTGGCTTCTCTCTCCTCTCCACTAACCACCACTTGCCACATCAACTTCCACCCCTCTTAAGCCCCAAAATTACCATTTTACCATTAGGAAGGGCTATAAATAGCCCTCTCCTCTTCTCATTTCCAACAACCACAACCAAGAGAAATAAAGGGAGAGAGGAAGAAAAGTGGAAAGGAGAGTAAGTGAGGAAGAGAGTGAGGGAAAGGGAAGGAGCTCTCGGGCTCCTCAAAGTATAGATTTTTTCAGCCACCCCCTAGCCTTCAATCCAACCTCTCCAGCCTGTCTAACTTAGCCCAGTTTGATCATGGTTCAATCTATGTTTTAGCCTACTCAAGAATCAAGCAAAGATCCATCACCTTACAAGCATTCATCATGACATCTACTCCCATCTCAACCCCCTTGCTTCTCTAGATCTCTAGTGAACATATGCTCTGTGACTTGTCGTACATCGGATCCTGTCACATCAGAAATTCTTAGCGATCTAGTCCATTTTTCTTACCTCTTTGCATAAGTATCATCACATCCGCCCTCTAGACACATTGTCGGACGTATGCTTTGTGGCCTGTCGAAATCTCGAATCTTGCTATATCAGAAATCCATATGTGACTAGTCCCATCATGACCACAACATCATCATCATCCCTTGAGATTGTTTTACCACACTAAGTAGAGACCATACATTTGTATGGGCAGAGAGAGTGCCTAACACCTTCCCCCTTTGTCACCGAGGTCCCTTACCCGGAATCCCGGATCGCAGATTAGGAGTCACTTTAAGGTAGGAGAGTCTTCGGATTTCTCCAACCATACATATTTTGCGAGTTCCAGCCGATCGCGGAATTCTAAGATTTTTCGGCTAGTGGTGACTCCAACAATCACAAATTAGCCTAATCTCACAACAAATCCCACCAATCAGCGTGGAACCAGATTTCCAGTGTCTACAAAATGGTGACTCTTCTAGGGAATTGCTAACTCTCACTAGCTGAGATTTGACTCGAAAATGTGTGGTATCTCAATCTCAAGGGGCATTCATCACATTCACAAAATAAAAAAAAACCTCTTTGGCTTGTACTTTCTTAGGCATAGATTTAAGCCATGACCACTCGATCCCGTACAGCCGCAACCTCTTAAGCAACCCATGAAGAAGAGCCGGTGGCTCAGCCAGCTCCCTAAACATCGATGCTTGCACCCGCATCAATACCCGCACCTGCACCAACACCCGCACCGTTACCAGTAGCTCCAACAGACCCTCAAGCCAACAAAACCATGGAAGAAGTGGTCCAAAGTCTTCAAGCAATGCAAGAGCTACTACTTCATCTAGTGCCAAATGCTAAACCAAATGTACAGGCAACCCTGCCTAGTGTATAGAACAGCTCACTTCCTCAAACCCCTTTTGCCTTTTCTCTCATTCCTCCAGCGAATCTCGTGCTCCCTCTCCCAAAAGAGTCAGCACTAGACTAACAACAGCCAACAATTAGGAGCAACCCTCCCACACATCTCTACTCAGCACATCACAATAATCAGGTTACAACACAACTTCCCCCTAATGGGAACCACAGACAAGAACTGGTGGATGCCCATGAAGGGGGCCAGTTTCGAGTCCAGCTCACTCCCCCTAACGAGAGCAACACTCCGGAATTGACAGATACCCCAGGGGGGAGCCATTTCCAAACATTATACCCTCCTCCAAAAGGGAGCAACGTGCAATTCCAGCTTCCTCCCGCCATAGGGAGTCCACCATCTTTCCAACAGCTGCCCATTCTTGATCCATATGAAGTAGAAGCGGCACAAGCCCTACAGCAAGGGGCAGGATATCCGCAACAGGGCAAGTGAGAAATTGAGGAACTACGAGAGCAGTTACAGATGGTACAAAATCAGCTTCAGAGACAGCAAGGAGTGGATCACCCATCCACCAAGTTCAGGGACCTCTATCCCTTCTCAAACACTCGGGTACCTCCAAACTTCGAAGTACCAAAGTTTAAAAGGTATGACGGTAGTGGGTGCCCTACGACACATCTAAAAGCATTTTGTGGGGAACTCAATGCGATAGTAGGGAACGGTGGAGCCTTGATATGGCTTTTTCAAAAATCCCTTAAGGGTGATACTTTGGATTGGTACACCTCGCTAGACAGCCATCAAATCAGAACCTGGGAAAAACTCTCTAAGGCATTCATTGACAAGTTCTCGTACAACCTGAACATGGCTCCGAGAAGATCTGATCTGGCTGCCTTGAGACAAAAAAGTGAAGAGTCCTTATTAGCCTATGTGGGACGATGGCGAGCCATGGTAGGTCAAATGAGAAACCCCATCGATGATAAGGAACAAATATCCATGATTGTACATTCGACAAATCCCAGCATTTCAGGATATTTAATCTCGTATCCCTACGTAAACTTCTCCCAGCTCATCCGAGCCTGAGAACAGGTCGAAGCTGGGACCATTTCCCCATAGCCACACCAGCCCCCCTCAATCAAAAGAAATAAAGTCGAAGGGAAACCTGTTATATATGGGAATGGAAACAACACTGCTCTCGTGCAACGCACCATAGAAGTTAACAACATCGTCGCTAATACTTAAGGCAATCAGTATGTTCTGCAACCGGAGCCACAATAGGACAAGCAATACTAGCCACAGTCAAATAGGCAGTACCAACCCTAGCAAACCCATCAGGGATATTAGGCACAACCGTCACAACTGCAACAGCAACAACCTAGGGGAAGTGCGTAAGGTCCATTCAAGCCAGGAATGTTGGGAAGGCAGTTCACCCCGTTAGCATAAACATACAATCAAGTGCTGACAATGCTCAAGCAAAAGCAGTTGTTGGCACCACTTCAGCTGCGACTTCCACCTAACCCCTTGCCACCTGGTTACAATAAAAATTAGTACTGTGCATATCATCAGGTTCCTGGCCATCTAACGGATCGCTACTTCGCTTTGAAACATGCGGTCCAAGATTTGATCGAAAGCCAGAAGATTGTGATCACCCCACAGGCCAACAACACAGCACAGGCCAACATTCTCCAAAATCCTCTGCCATCACATCAAGCAAGACCCAACACATCTGACACCTCTACCGTCAACCATATTGAAGGAGGGCAACCCATTATTCCTCTCCACATCACTCCACACAAGCAATCATGCCCGACACAGCAAATCAAACATGGGGATACCAATAGGCACCATCACCAGGACCACAGATGTTCCTTGAAGTAGCACTAACAACACAACCTCTTATGTTCCTCGAAGCAGCACTAACAACACGGCCTCTGGTAACCCTGAAAGCTGTCCCCAACAGGTCATACCCTCAGTATCCTGTCCAAGGGACACACTCAACTCCAGTACCTCCAAAAAGGTCGAATTCTGGGCCTGTCATTCTCCCAATAGGTCTCTCGGATTTAATCCTGGTAACCTTGCAAGGGGCACCCCCAGTTCAAGCCCAAAATTTCTAATGCCTCACAATTGGCACATGCCTAAAAGACCTCTCCCACACATCAGGTGGAGGAAGAAAACCTCAATGTCAAACCTCACCAAGATCTGGTAACACCTCAAGAAAATCATCGAATCTACCACCAACTGTTCCCGCCATAGCCCTTCCACCTTAGGAACCCATGATATACCTAGAAGGAAGAGCAGTTCCTTCCTATAACCTGAAAGTAGTCCCATGACATTACCCAGAATGTGCCGAAGTGGCTAACAACAGAAGATATTTCAGGAGAGATAATCAAAACCCAAGAGAAACCAGGGGAACTTTGTCAGGAACCACTTGCAAAACCGACGCTGCTTACGACAAGCAGCTCAACTCAAAACCATTCCCGCAAAAATATCCATTTGGGAACTCCTATGCACATCAAGATCGCATCGAGAAATTTTTGCAAAAACGTTGAATGATGCCATATCTCTCCTGATGTACCTCCCGAAATGGTGGCAAGTATGATTGGACAACTTCTTGCACCCCGGACTATCACTTTCTCTGATGATGAGTTACCGCCTGAGGGTCGCAAACATGGACGATCGCTAAACATAGTTGCCCGCCACAAGAATTTCAAAGTCCCACTCGTGCTTATTGACAATGGATCCAGTCTAAACGTTTTCCCTTTAAGGACTGCCGAATGGTTAGGGATAGAACCATCTTCCTTCAGACTCATCACTATGAATCTCTGAGCCTTCGATAATTCCCAAAGGCAGGTCGAGGCAGAAATTGACCTTGAGTTGCAAATCGGACCAGGTCATTGACATCCCTGCCTCATTTAACCTTTTATTGGGATGGCCATGGCTCCACGCATTTTTAACCATCCCTTCGACCCTCCACCAAAGGGTTAAATTCACTTTGGGAAACCGAATCATTTCAGTGCTGGCCGAGCCAAAAACCATCCTCTCGATGATGGTTAATATCCTAGAAACTGACATCCCGATGATTGACGTTCAGTATACAGAAGGTGATATATCATACCACAGCTTTGAGTTTGAAAATATAAATGTAATCGTCAACCTACATCCTCTTGCTGCCGAATATCTCATTCCACCTGCTAAACGATTGATCCTGAACTACCGCACCGAGTTCCATGAAAAGGGTATGGTAGTAGAACCAGCACCTACCAACGTGCAGAGACAGGGATTGGGATATCAGCTGACACTAGAAGATCAGGCTGAAAGGCCAAAGAAGGGCCAACCGTTCAAATACACACCCATCAAGTTCATCAAGGCTGGAACAGTTTGTGAAGATGCGATGATTTCCCTTGAGGACCATCTCCAACGACTCAAACTCTCAGAACATTCCAACCAAGAATCTGTCTGGCCACCGATAAGGTGGGATAGGATCCTCCGGGTATCAAAAACACATCTAAAGCTAGGGGCAAAACCCCTGAACCCATTACATGGAGCTAGGGGCATGGAAACAGGTCCACCCATGGAGGACCCGAAACCAGAGATGCCCATTACAACAAATACAGGCAAGAATGGGGAGACAACCATCCACATCTAGAGTCAAGGGAACACATCCCCACCATCAGCTCAGCAATACAAGGGGGAGAAGCAGCCCATTTACTGGATCGACAAGGGAAAGTGGCCTGCCCTTGATTGGACGGACGTGGAGATCCCACCACGAGAGGAACCTGAGGAGCTAGAAAAGCTCAAACTCCCAGGCGAAGAGATTGAGTCAGACTCCGACTCTGTGCCCAGCCCAGCAGACATCATGGTCATCAGGACAGACAACCCACAAGAGTAGACAGAGCAAAACAATGGGGTCGGACGGGGGAAAGAACCACCATGGACAGCTGTCCCCCTAACAATAGAATCAGCCGGCGAGCCATTCAACGCTGGCCTAAAAAAAACGCTAATGTAAATAGTAGTTGTTACCCCGAACTAGGACAGGAACAATCATGGTTCGCAAAACTGACCTATTCGAGACCCTCTGGCGACATAAAAAAATAAAAAAAATTTCCAAATACAAAAACATCTCATATTCTCATAAGCACAAAAAAATAAGATATTCCTCAAAATCACAAAACATCAGAAAATTTTCAATATACAAAAATAATTGAAAAACTTTTAAAAATGGGTTTGGATGAAGTCGACCCATATGATTTCGATCTAGAGTTAGACTTCGAACTCATGGGTTTGGATGAAGCCCCGGATGTGGGAAATGATGATACCACTCTCGAATTCGAGGATTCGCTTGAAAATTTTGAAACAAAGGCCAATGTTGTGGCAGATGATTTCGAAATTGTGAACTTAGGGACAGGGGAATCCCCAGAGAAGTGCGCATTGGAAGATCTCTATCCCTAGAATACAAGCAGAGAATGATGGAATTTCTGAAGCCGAGGTTGTCCAACTTTACTTTTTCTTATGAGGACATGTCAGGGCTCGACGAGGACTTGGTGCTGCACCACCTACCAACAAAGCCAGATATGAAGCCTATCAAACAAAAGTTGTGAAGAATGAAGCAGAATGGGCCTTGAAAATCCATGATGAGGTCATCAAGCAATAAAACGCATGGTTCCTAGCAGTCTCCAACTACCTGGAATGGCTCGCAAATATCGTACCAGTTCTAAAGAAAGATGGGAAAGTCAGAATGTGCATCGACTTCAGGGACCTCAACAAAGCAAGCCCTAAAGACGACTTCCCTCTGCCTCACATCGACACATTGGTAGATAATACCGCTGGACACAAGATCTTCTCTTTCATGGACGGCTTCTCCGGTTACAACCAGATCAAAATGGCCATCGAAGATCGAGAGAAGACTTCCTTCATCACACCATGGAGGACTTTCTGCTATCGAGTTATGCCTTTCAGGCTGAAGAATGTGGGAGCTACATATCAGCGAGCCATGACTGCCTTGTTCCATGATATGATAAACAAGGAGATGAAAGTCTATGTGGATGACATGATTGTCAAATCTCACACAATTGAAGGGCATTTCGATGACCTCAAAAAGCTCTTCGATAGGCTAAAAAAGTTCAAGCTCCGCCTCAACCTACAAAAATGTGTCTTCGGTGCAACCAGAGGAAAGCTACTATGTTTCATCGTCAGTAAAGATGGTATTCAGATGGATGAGACCAAAACTAAGGCAATCATCGAAATGACCCCACCCAAGACCGAAAAAGAAATTCGGGGCTTTCTCGGGCGGATCCAGTATATCAGCCAATTTATTGCACAACTCACACCCATCTGTGAGCCCATATTCAAGCTACTACGGAAGAACTCACCAAAAGAATGGAATGATGACTGTCAGGCGACCTTCGACAAAATCAAGAAGTACCTGCTAAAACCCTCAGTGCTTATGCCACTTACTCCAAGTAGGCCATTACTGCTACATGTCTCCGTTGCGGCAGAAGCAATCGGATGCATTTTGGGCCAACACGACGATACCGGAAGAAAGGAGCAAGCGATCTACTATCTAAGCAGGCGATTTACGAGCTATGAAGCCAAATACTCCAGCCTGGAGAAGACATGCCTCACCTTGGTCTGGGCGACACAACGGCTACGACAATACATAATCGCTCACCCGATACTTCTGCTCACTCGCACGGACCCGTCGAAGTACTTGTTCGAAAAAGCAGCACTAACAGGAAGAATCGCAAAAATGGCAATTACTGCTTTCAGAATTTGACATCACTTATGTCACTCAGAAAGCAATTAAGGGTCAAGCATTGACTGACCACTTAGTAGCCCACTCTTTGCCCGACTATTAAGCATTGAAGACCTTCTTCCCTGACGAAGATATCCTTCAAATTGAGAAAGAAGAAGAAAGGAAGGAAGGAGAGTGGACACTCTTCTTCGACGGAGCTGCAAACTCAAAAGGAAGTGGAATAGGCGCCATACTCTACTCTCCTAATGACGTCCCAATTCCCATATCCAGAAGGCTAGCATTCTAGTGCACCAACAACGTAGCCGAATATGAAGCATGCATCATCGGTCTAAGAGAAGCCATCATCCTTAACGTGAAGAATTAACGAGTCTTCGGAGACTCACAACTCATCATCAATCAGATAAACGGCGACTGGAAGACCAAGGATGAAAAGCTGATCCCGTATCATGTCTATCTGGAGAACTTAATTGAAGAGTTTGAAGAAATCACTTTCTCTTACATGCCCCGACTCAAAAATCAATTCGCAGACGCTCTGGCTACCCTCGCCTCAATGTTGGAGATCCTAAAAGGAGTTGTTGAATGGGAACTCACTGTTGAGCTCTAGGAAGAGCCCGCATTCTGCCTATAGATCAACGAAGCTGAGCCACCATCAAATGATCAGCCATGTTACACAGACATTAAGAAATACCTCGAGCATCAAAAGTACTCGGAAGGAGCAACACCAGCCGATCGACACACCATCTAACGACTAGCAGCACAGTTCGTGATCACTGGGGGCATTCTCTACAAGCGATCCTTCAACCAAGTCTTTCTCCACTGCGTGGATGAAGCAAAAGCGGCACAGATCATGTCCAAAATCCATGAAGGACTATGCGGCCCACACATGAATGGACATATGATGGCAAAGAAGATCTTATGACTCGGCTACTATTGGCTCATGATGGAGACAGATTGCTGCAAACACGTCAGGAAATGCTTCAAGTGTCAAGAGCATGCAAACCAGATTCATGCGCCCGCTTCCGAACTCTATAGCCTGACATCACTATGGCCCTTCTCTGTATGGGGATTGGATGTCATGGGAAAGATCAGCCCCAAAGCATTAAACGGGCATGAGTACATCCTGGTGGCGGTAGACTACTTCACCAAATGGATAGAGGCAACATCCTACACTACCATCACAGCATCCCATGTGGTCAAGTTTATGAAGAACAACATCATCAGCCGATATGGGGTCCCTCAGGCCATCATCACTGACAACAGAACCCCGTTCGTCAATAAAAGGATGGGCGAATTCCTCGAAAAATTCCAAATTCAACGTCATCGGTCAAGCCCTTACCGTCCCCAAATGAACGGTGGGGTTGAAGCTGCAAACAAGACCATCATTCGCATACTGGAAAAGATGGTGAATACATATCGTGATTGGTCAAAACTGCTTCCTTATACACTCTAGGCCTATCGAACGTCTGTACGGTCTGCTATAGGCGCAACTCCATACGAACTAGTATACGGAATGGAAGCACTGCTACTAGTCGAAATTGAAATCCCATCATCGCGGATATTGCTGGAAATCGAAGTCAAGGTAGGCGAGTGGCAACAAGCAAGATACGAACAACTACATCTAGCAGACGAAAAGTGCATGCAGACGCTAAGCCACTCTCAATGTTATCAAAGAAGGATCGCCCGGGCTTACAACAAGAGGGTCTGAAAAAGGAGCTTTAAAATCGGTGACATGGTCATGAAACGCATCCTACTACCGCACTTGCTAGATCCCAGAGGAAAATTCAAACCTTCATGGTATGGACCGCTGATCATTCGGGAAGTACTCCCAGGAGATGCTCTTCGGCTCACCAATCTGAGAGGAGAGGATCTTCCCGAGCCCATCAACGCAGATAATGTGAAAATCTATCATGGGTAACCACACCTAACCTTGTCAATGATTACAATAGCAAAGCTGTACCCATAAAAATAAAAATATCCGCCATCTCTCCCATCAGAAAGACCTGTCATTTCTCCTACAAAAAAAAAGAGAAGAGAAAATAAAAGCACAAAAAAGAAGAAGAAAGAAAGTAAAAAAAGGGAAGAAGTAAAAAAGAAAAAGAGGAAAAGAGAGAAAAGAAAGACCCAAAAAAAAAAAGGGGGGAAGAAAACAAGTCCATCCCACCTCCCCAAACAATCCACCCAAAAAATAGCTTACAATTGTAATCAAAGACAAGGACAGGAAGGTAACCAGTCGGCCGGCTATGAAGGAAGTCTCTCCATCACTCCCGGCATTTCAAAAATAAAATAAAATAAAAAGAGAGAAAAAGACATGTCTAAAGAAAAAAGGGGCGAGTTGAAAACCCGAAAGGGCGGCTCAAGTAAAAACAGCGGAAATGTAGCAGACTTGGTGAAAACCTGAAAGGGCGCCAGGGGTAAAAACAGCAAAGCTGCAAAGGGGCAAGCAAGATCAAAAACCCGGGATATAGTGAAAATCCAAAAGGACGCTATGGGAAAAAATGACGGGAAGAGCCGGACATAGTGAAAACCTGAAAGGGCGTTACGGGCAAAAATGGCAAGAAATAAAAAATAGAAAAATTAATAATAAAAGTGCAGGTACAGAAGAGGCCAAGACAGTGAGCATTACAACGAGATACAAAGGGAAGATCAACAACGGATCAGTTCTCTATCAAACCCTACTTGAATGCGGGGATGTGATCCTAGACACCCTCTCAGGGAACCAAGACCCTATGAACACAATCTAGGATACTGCATGCAGCGTGGGCTGAGCCTAAGATCCTGATCCCAATCATCCAAAGCACAAATCCAAATACAAGCAAATATTGGCAAAATTGGCACAAAACAAAATCTTTCATTCCTTTAAAAATGTTTTTAAGTACACTACTTTTCTTTCCTCTTGATTTTAAAAACAAAACCATGCATACATACAAAATAAACAGTCGGTCGCAACCAAGAATCACAGGTGAGCCCCTATCCCTCATATATAGATAATCTCTGTCTAAGCCTTTTTATCTCCATACGCAGGTAGAAAACCTCATCTCTGTCTAGGCGATGTGCCGCAAGCATGCTCTCTTCATATCGTCGCCCCACTGCTAGTTAACGAGCCATGTCCTCACATGTGTGACGAAGGACAACAATCTATCTGATCAAGTGATCATGTGTGGCTAACAAAAAGGAAGGATCAATGAAAGGTCGCTCCTCAAAAGCCTCGAACAAATCAACAAAATATGAAGAGGATAAAGCAATATCACCCACCATGTCCTGGTCAACAACCTCGTCCTCCAAATGCCAACCAGGAATCTGGCAATACAGTGACTGCTCTGCTACCCACCGTTGATATGGTACTGTCGCCATGGAACGAGCCTAGGACTCAAGATCCAACACTACCGCATCCAGGGAACCCTGCTAAGAAATCCAGACGCGCCTATACAAAGCCATCAAGTCAGGGGGAAAAGGGGCATGCCCAAATCCAGAGAAGGCAAACTCTGGAATATCCTACTAGAAATCGAACTATTGGAGGAATCACATGGGATTGTAAGAGCAATACCTCCAAAGACCTAACAATAGCAAAGGAGTACGAGCTGCACTGTAAATCAATGGTGATCGACAGAGCCAGGTAGCCTCCCAGCTAACCTCCCACCCTCGAAGCTGAGCGAGCATACAATGATACAATGACTCGATGGCCTCAGCACCAAGGGGAAGACCATCAAGCAACAAAGATAGCACATCGTTGCGGCGGGAATAAGGCCATACAAGCATAGGGGTCATATACAAGTGCTCCCATAACCATACCTGGGAAAGGAGTAAATCTAACTCAAATTGCAGACAAAAAGTAAAAGCAAAAGGTGGCAGAATAAAGAATACCTGAAGGAATGAGCAGCAACCCCAGAGGATGCGAGTATGTCCGAGGGAGCACTCGGCCAGCCCTAAAAAGAGCTTCGCCAACACTACAGAAACAATTCTCCTGCGATGCAGAATACAGAGGAACACGTCCGGCAGAACCGCCAGCGAAGACTGTCGCCATCCGGAGAAAAGCAGCTCAGTAAGAACGCAGAATATCAGAGCATTCAAGCACTGAAGCTGGCGATTAGATCCAGGGGCACCTCGAGAAGTATAGCACCGATCATACAATATCTCAAGTGACAACTCACCAGCCCTAACCTCTGTAGTGGGAAGAACCGTAAGAAATCTAAACCAGGCGATCAGATCAGAAGAATGAACCGGCTCAGATAAAGGAATATAGGGCTCCCAAGCAAGAGGTAGACCAGATAAACGGGAGAACTCCTCCAATGAAGGGCCCAACTCCAGATCATTAAAGGAGAAAAGGTTCAAAGTTGGTACCCAATCATATAGTGCCGCGCTCAACAGTCGCCAATCCAAACAGACCTGATGGAAGTGGAGAACCTCCTGAAAGCCCAAGGAACTTAACTCGAATATCTCAGACTCGGTCAAGCTCTCAATCCAGATATGCAGTCACTCAGAACAGGTACCCCGCGGCTGCAATCGACAAGTACAAACAGGCACACCCTCAATAATCTGGATCCTTGGGTTAGTAAGAGAATTATAAAAAATGGGCATCCCCTCATCCAGCAAATCTATCTCATGGTGATGAAAGAAGCCAACATTGCTCATCGCACCACACAAGGTGTCCTGAAAAGCTGTAACAGGCGGGTCCAAGTTGCCAATAACTCTCACCTCATGAGCTGATTGGAATACACATGCCCCGAGAACTGTAACACCTACAAGGCCGACAAAACCTGCACCCTGATCACCGATAACAGTAGCCTGTCCCATCACCTCCTCGAAATCCGCACAAAAAATCTGACCCAATCCATCCATAGGGAGTCCATCATGAGTCAGATCCAATCTATCCAAACCATCCAAGAGGGGACTACCACCCATCTAGGTTTTATCCATCCCATCAATCAAGCCATCCCTCACCATCCAAACCATCCATCAACACCATACTCCCATCCACACCATCCATGGCTCTCCCTCCATCAATCAAGCCATCCCCCACCATCATCATACCATACTCGCCATCCATCACCATATTAGTATCCACAAAATTCGGTGACCCACCTGGAGCAAACCCATCAAAGGTATCCAACCTCATCAGCCCACCCCCATAATTACCATGGGTAGAAGGAAGATCTAAGCCATAAACAACATTCACCTCTCCAAAGGGGGCCATTACTCCACCAATCTCCATCAATCCATCCATAAATAAACCCCCTCCATCATTTATGGGACCACCAACTTCTCCACCATTTAAGGACCCATCAAAACCCACATTATTACTGGCCATAATGATTGGGAAGGAAAGGGACAAAAAAAAAGAAAAGGACAAAGAGAAAGAAAGAAGATAGGATAAAAGGAATGGTTTGGACGATCTGATTGGGCGAAGGAAGACAGAAAGAAGACAAAGAGAATGAACAGAAAGGTGGAACAGTCGCTCGAAGAAAAGATGAATGGAGGCGGCGATCCAACTACCACCTGCGGTACTCCAATTCCCGCCCTCAGAACTGACACTTCGCATCACTGCCGCACTGACAGGACAGCCTGGGAGGAAAAAAGTCTCCGGGCGGTAGTCCAACTACCGCCCATGGCAGTCAGACTACCGCTCGGACCCAGTTTCGGGCGTAAGTCAGGCGGGGCCCACTTTGAAGGGTCAGGACCAGGAAACAAATTTCTATGTATCCAATCGAGATTGCAAAAAATTGACCAAAAGATAGTGCGAGAAGGCATCATTAAGCAAGCTGAATTTCATATAAATAGTTGGATATACAGGCAAGGATACATGATTACATGGTACAATGAATTAATCGTCATCAGGAAGGTAAGTGTCAGTATCCTTGCGATGAAAGTATGGCCCCAATATCCCTTCTTCAGCAAAGTGCGCACCACCACTTGGAGCATAGCTAGGTTGTAAAATCGGATCAAAGCCATGCTACTCGCACCAGAAGTTGTACTCTATATCAGGATCGATGAAAGCACTGGCATCATATCCCTCCAAGGCAGTAGCCAACTCTCTCTCAGGCACTAACCTCCAGTCTGAAGGCCCAGATAGTGGGCTAAGTGGTACCATGGGGCTGTCAGTCAACTGCCAAAAGAGTCTCTCTCCTATATACCACTTTGTCACACGTGGGTCTTTAAGAGTGCTGCGTCTTCATGAAGCTTGAAAAGCCTCCTGAGCTCCAGGGGTAAGCGCTGTGTTTGACCGAAGATATGGCCTGGTGCAAAACTACAAAAAGGAAACAAATCAAAGGCCGAGAAGCAAGCAGAAAGCAACACATGGGTAACACAAGAGCGGGCATGTCACTCACATCATCGGAAACAAGGGCATCAATATTCGACCTCCAGGCAAGATCTGAAAACATGCGTGTACAGCTACGGTTATCTTTATACCACAACATCATGCAGGGGAATGGAGGCAAATGGTCGATTAAGGTGGGCGCTAGGTGAGGAAAGTTGTCAAAAAAGCAGACCTGTATAAAACTGCCATCAGACAAGGCACACCAAATTGTCCCCGGAGAAAGCAGAGCAAAAAGGATGACAAGAAAGTACCTCGATGACTGGGTAAAAGCCAGTTAAGGATCGACTGATGCATCGGCTAGCCTTATCTAGCCCTTCATAAAAATAGGCCAAGAGGGCCGCATTCCAGTTATACGGGGTGGGAAAAGTTATGTCTGCCACGAGCGACAATAGACGGGAACTCACGAGCTCATTCCCGTGGAAGAAAATCATCGCACCCATCGTGTACATGATCAAGGCCCGAGCTTTCACCACAACCGCAGCCTCGGTCTCAATGATGCATTTGGCAAAGTTTGATGATAACCAGAGGAGTTTGAACTGAGGACCGATAAACTCAGTCGCATCTGGCATCATTCCCAACATCTGCATCCAGTCATCCTCAGTGGGCACTGGAAGGTCATCCTCAAAAGGGATGGATCCTCCGTCATACCGGAGACCCAACTGCATGTACACATCGTAGGGAGTAATCCCCTACTCTCCAAATGGCAGCTGAAATGTGTGGGTCTCGGAGTGCCACCACTCCGTCAAAGCAGATAAGAGAGACATGTTCGTCTTACTCAGACAAACTCAAAACAGATAAGTGAAGGGAGTACGCTCCAGAACCTCAAAGAACAGGGGGCTGAGGATCATGGAACCAGTCAAGCCAATGGGTCTTAACCCCTCGCCCTCTCAGAACTGCAGGAGCGCTACCTTCTCGGGCTAAATCACACAGGTGCCATCCTTCCCGAGGCACATGGTAGGGATCTGTCGACTGACGAGACGAGCTAGCCTTGTTTTTACCACGATGGGGCATACTGCATAAGAAAGGCATACAAGGAAGTCTCCTTTAACCCAAGCCTATTTCAAAAGGCCCATTGCAAGGCCCAAGTCCAAAAGCCCACTTTCAAGGCCCATACTTCAAAAAGCCCATGTTGGGGCCCATGCTTCAAAAAGCCCATGTCCCAGGCCTGTTTCAAAAGGCCCATTGCAAGGCCTAAGTCCAAAAGCCCACTTTCAAGGCCCATGCTCCAAAAAGCTCATGTTTTCAAAAGCCCATGATGGGGCCCATGCTTCAAAAAGCCCATGTCCAAGGCTCATGTTCAAAAGACCACTTTCAAGGCCCATTTCCAAAGAGACCCATTCCAAAAGCTCGAGTCCAAATCTGAAAAGCCCATTATAGGAGGCCCATTTCTCAGGCCCAAGTCCCAAAGCCCATTTCCCAGGCCCATTCCAAAGAGCCCATTTCTCAAGCCCATCTCAAGCCCAAATCCAAAAGCCCATTGCTCCAAGCCCATTTCAGAAGAGCCCATCCCAAGGGCCATTTCCAAAATCCATATCTAGGGACCTCTCTTTCAAGGTTATCATTCATATCCACAACAAGCATCTGGACATGACTAGATCGTGATGCCGGACCCACTTGAAGAATCTCATCCACCCATTATCCACAAGATGGCCCACCATGAAAATCAATGATGTCCATACGCTCATATGGGCCCACAACCCGTCTAACGGTTCAGATCATTCAAAAATCTTATTCCCAACAAGCATCTGGACATGACTAGATCATGATGCGGGGCCCACGTGGGGAAAACTCATCTATCCATTGTTTACAAGATGGGCAAATGACTAAGTCTGCATCATCCATCAACTCAAGAAGGACCCAGATCATCCATCCAATGGTCCAGATCATAAAAAAAAATAAAATCAATCAATATTCAAAAGGGTGGGGCCCCCTTTCTTATCACACCTCACTCCTTCAAATAAAAAAAAGATAAAAAAACAAACAAAAAAATCAGCCAACAAGTTGGCCCAAAACAACACGATCCAATGGTCTTGATCATGGCCTTCTCCAAAGCCCAAGAGAAGATCCAACCCATCAAATGCTCTAAAAATGAATGAGTTAACAAGATCCAGCAGGCACACGATGGCCAAGATTACTTAAAATGGAAGAAGGAAAGAAAATAAGTGGAAAATAGATGAAGAAAATCCCTCTAAAATAGCTCCAGGGACCGCAATGGGACCTTGGACGTCCCAAATACAAGACTCAAATAGAGGGGGAAAGCCACACAGGGCGGACTAATGCACTGAATAGACCAATGGTCCAAACGACGGACCGGCGGTAGTCCGACAGCTGCCCGACCAAAAGCACACTTGGGCAGTAGGCTTACCCCCTAGGCTATTGTGAATGACCAGTTTATCTATCGGACCACTGGACAATACCCAAAAGAATTTTCAAAATAGCCTCAAGTCTGCAAAAGATTTTTAAAACAGTCTCCAATTTCCCAAAAGTTACCAAAATAGTCCTAAGTTTTTAAAAAGTTGCCAAAACAGTCCTTAAATTTTCAAAGGTTGCCAAAACAGCTCCCAAACTTTCAAAAATTCCAAAAAATTTTAAAAATCCAAAAATTTTAAAAAAATAAAAAAAAATGGGGGAGAAGATACCAAAAATTACCATAATAATGCAAAATAAATCCCTAGTGAGTATGGCCCCAAAAAGGTTTGTCTTTTCCAAACTATTAGCCCCATTAATTTAGTAGTGGAGGCCACCTGACTTTACTGCAAATAAAAAACAAACGACAATGCCCTCCCACGAGGTTGAACGAATCTTTCAAAAATATAAAAATATTTCAAACCATTAGCCCCACCAACTCATTAGTGGAGGCAACACGACTGTTTACTTAACTTATGCGAATAAAAACCGAACAACGACGCCCACCCGCGAGATCGAACTGATATTTTTTAAAAAATTCAAAAAATATTTTCAAATAAAATCCCCAAAGGGTCTAGCCCAAAGGGGAATAACTTTCGAAAGTTTTAAAAAATGCACGCAGTACACTGAGGAATCTCCCATATTCTCTAGTTGCGACCAATGCAAACAGTTAAATAAGATTCATTCTCTTCTGGTTTCCCCAAAGGAGGATCAAATCCGTACATGATACATGTACGATTAGCCCGATCTCTATATTTGGACAATCATACGGATGCTAGTAAAATGATTGGATCTACCTCTGGAAAGATAATAAAACTTAAAGTGACAACAATCCATTGTAACCAAAGTATTAGAATCAGCAGACTGCACGGCAAAAGATTACCTATACATACCTAGTTCGGGACGTTCAGAAAATTTGATCAAGTCCAAGTCGGTGTAGTGAGTTCCCCGAAAGGCTACACCAACGCGCAGGGCAGCTAACCACTTCGATGATCAAATGGAACGAATACTCCTAGGGTGATTACGTAGCAAAGGAAACGACAGACCATACAGTATGGGAATCCTCGTAAAGCCGCGATAAATGTGCAGAGGCCCTTACTTTTCAAACTTACTCTCTGATGCTATCAACAATCTGACGTGAAAGGGTTGTGATTGGTGACCCGTAAAGCCACAACAAATACATAGGGGACAATCACAACATTTTCCTCAACCCTCGTGATATGTGCAAGTCATCTTTTTCCAGATAGTCAACCGATAATGATACAATGGCCGGCAATAGATTTGAATCACTATTCTTTTCTAACCAGAAGGGTGGGGTGTCCACTTGCTTTGGCCTTCGGTTGCTTCTAACCTTGACCAAAGAGAGGCATCTGTAGACACCCCACCCAGGCTAGCATCTCGAAAAGGATAAGACAATTCGGGAACCATGATCATGTCTAAAACCAGCCTCTAACCCAAGCTTAAAACATAAAACCTGGTCCCAAGTCCCCAAACTCCCAACCTGCAACCCGAAACCATAATCCAAGCCATCTAGTATACACACAACCTCACCTATACCCTATACCCTGGCTAGAACCCCCTATCCATGCCTAAATCTTCCACTTTAAATCCTAGAAACTAAAAAATGGAGACCACCGGATGAACCAGAGCATCACACGAAGCTCACACATGCAAAACCGGCCCGAACCAGGCCCGGGAGGTAGTCTGACTACCACCTGCAGTACTTCGACTATCGCCACTCGTGGCCCGCATGTGGACAGCTGTCCCAGCGTGTAAAAGTCAACTTTTCTTCAGATTTATCCCTCCCATATTCACTATTTACAATTTTACCAACCCTATGTGCTAATGGGAGCGCGCCACATGGGGTCTCTCTCCTCTCCACCAACCACCACTTGCCACATTAGCTTTCACCCCTCCTAAGCCCCAAAATTACCATTTTACCATTAGGGAGGGCTATAAATAGCCCTCTCCTCTTCTCATTTCCAACAACCACAACCAAGAGAAAGAGAGGGAGAGAGGAAGAAAAGTGGGAAGGAGAGTGAGTGAGGAAGAGAGTGAGGGAAAAGGAAGGAGCTCCCGGGCCCCTCAAAGTATAGATTTTTTCAGCCACCCCCTAGCCTTCAATCCAACCTCTCCAGCCTGTTTAACTTAGTCCAGTTTGATCATGGTTCAATCTATGTTTTAGCCTACTCAAGAATCAAGCCAAAGATCCATCATCCTATAAGCATTTATCATGACATCTACTCCCTTCTCAACCCCCTTGCTTCTCTAGATCTCTAGTGAACGTATGCTCTGTGACTTGCCATACATCGGATCCTGTCACATCAGAAATTCCCAGTGATCTAGTCTATTTTTCTTACCTCTTTGCATAAGCATCATCACATCTGCCCTCTTAACACATTGTCGGATGTATGCTTTATGGCCTGCCAAAATCTCAGATCTTGCTATATCAAAAATCTATATGTGACTAGTCCCATGATGACCACAACATCATCATCATCCCTTGAGATTGTTTTACCATACTAAGTAAAGACCGTACATTTGTACGGGCAGAGAGGGTGCCCAAGACCTTCCCCCTTTGTCACCGAGGTCCCTTACCCAGAATCCCGGATCGTAGATCAGGAGTCACTTTAAGGTAGGAGAGTCTTTGGATTTCTCCAACCATACATATTTCATGGGTTTTAGCCGATTGCGGAATTCTTAGATTTTTCGGCTAGTGGCGACTCCAATAATCACAAATTAGCCTAATCCCATAAAAAATCCCACCAATCAGCGTGGAACCAAATTTCCAGTGTCTACACTCCCCTTCTTGAAGAAAGAGGCAATTAGGAAGAACCACAAGAAGTAAACATAAACATGGACAACATTTTTGATAAGTTGAAAGGTTCAGAAGAGGCGATTGACTCAGATTATTACTCCTATCAATTTCCTAAGAGTTTGTCATCATTAAAAGAGAAAGTGGATGATTTGCGAGTATCCCAAGAATCATTACTTCAAACTCAAAAATTGAATATGAAGTACATCAAAAAGTACTTTCATAGATTCAATAATAGTTTGAGGATTAATGATCTTACGATGCTTGCACAATCCTCATCTGAGTTAGAGTGAGACATTTATTATTGCTGGGTCTGTATTAACTTATATTCTGATGGTTTGGTATGATACTCTGGTTGATACACTGTTTTATATAGTTCTTTTCCACTTTTATATGGTATTATGCTTCTTTTTACCCTAGTTTTATGATATTCTTAAATTTCATTGCATCTACATTTTGAATTCTTCCTTTGCCAACTTCTGACAAAAAGGGGGAGAAATAAAAATATATATCTCTCTGATGGAATTTTATAGTTATGCTTGTGAATATAATTGAGATTATATTTGTATGGCATAGTATATGATATATTTCTCAGGGGGAGCTACAGTTAGAGCACAAATAATTGTTGTGGAATACAGATGATTGTTGAATCTATAGGGCGGCTTTAATCTTTTTTATGGTTGAGATCATGAGTTTATTTATGATGTATGTATGTATGTTGGTGTGTATTGTGTATGATATATAAATGTATTTTGTTATGAAATTGACAAAGGGGGAGATTATAAGTGCTTATATGTTTATCATACATAATGTTGTCAAATTTTGTAAACCATGATACACAAAGATACCGGTCAAATCGCAAGTACGGTCAGATCGCAAGTACACTACATCTCGTGAAGATCGGCTTAAGATTGGCTCAACATCTCAAGTCTTAAACGACGTCACTCGGTTTCAAGTTTATCAAGATTAGAAGATCTCTGTATTAGCCAACAAACAAATAGAATGGCCCTACAAAGACCGTAGGTTATGTGCTTTCAAAATTTGTTTAAAATGTCATGTATATAGTGTATTTTTTACTGAAGTTCATCTAACCTAACTTTAGGTTCAGCCATCCTAACTTCTTGTTTGGTATCTTGTTCCTAGACCTAAAGAACTTAACCAATTTGTGAGAAATGATGTTTGGTATCTAGTTCCTAGACCTAAAGATAAACACATTATAGGAACTAAGTGGATTTTTAAAAATAAGTCTGATGAACTTGGTAATATAATTCGAAACAAGGCTATACTGGTTATACAAGGGTACACTCAAATTGAAGGCATCGACTATGATGAAACCTTTGCCCTAGTAGCTCGCCTTGAATCAATCAGACTATTCATATCCATTGCGTGCTTTAGAAAATTCAAATTTTATCAAATGGATGTAAAGAGTACCTTTTTAAATGGCGATCTGCATGAAGAAGTTTATGTCGAACAACCAATGGGTTTTGAAGACCTTAAGAACACTGATCATGTCTACCGCCTTAAAAAGGCTTTCTATGGTTTGAAACAAGCTCCCAGGGCATGGTACGAAAAATTGACTAAGTTTTTACTAAGTCATAATTTTCTAATGGGAAGTGTTGATAAGACTCTGTTTGTTAAGAAACATAACGATCATATCTTAATGGTACAAATCTATGTTGATGATATTATTTATAGATCTACCTGTACTAACATGACTGTTGAATTTGCAAATTTAATAAAATCTAAGTTCGAAATGAGCATGGTTGGAGAATTGAATTATTTTCTAGGGTTGTAAGTAAAACAACAACCTGATGTATTTTTATTTCTCAAACCAAATATGCTTTGAACTTAATTAAAAAGTTCAGATTTGAGAATGGTAAGAATTTTGATACTCCTATGAGTACAACCTTAAGACTCTCAAAAGACTCTACAGGTAAAAATGTAGATCCTAAATTATATCACAGTATGATTGATAGTTTGCTTTATTTAACTGCTAGTAGACCTGATATTGCTTTGAGTGTTGGAATTTGCGCTAGATATCACTCTGACCCTAAAGAGTCTCATCTAGCTGCTGTTAAGCGGATTATGCGATATGTCACAAGTTCTGCTAATTTGGGTCTCTGGTATCCATATGATACTAGTGTTCAGTTGGCATGGTACTCAGATGCTGATTGGGCTGGTAATATCGATGATAGAAAGTCAACTAGTGGTGGTTGTTTCTATATTGGAAATTATTTAGTTTCTTAGTTTAGTAAGAAGCAAAGTTCTATATCACTTTCTACTACTGAGGCTGAATACCTTGCAACTGGAAATACATGTACTTAACTTGTTTGGATGAAAGGCATGTTAAGAGATTATGGAATTGCACAGGATTCAATGGTTTTATATTGTGATAATTCCAGTGCAATAAATATTTCTAAAAATCATATTCAACATTCTCGTACTAAGCATATTGACATTAGATTTCATTACATTCATGAATTAGTGGAAGGAAAAATAATTTCATTGGAATACATTCCAACCCAGACTCAACTTGCTGACATTTTCAATAAACTGCTCGATAAAAGCAGGTTTAATAAATTGAAATTTGATCTTGGAATGTGCAATTTAAATTGATTATTCATGTATGTGTGTATCATAGTGTATATATATTTGATAATTTATTTATTTAAATTTCAAATTTTGATGAAAAATGTATGTTTTTATTGGTTCATGACCAGTCGAGGATGTGCTCGACCAGTCGTGGTACAACCGGTCGAGAACGGTCCTCAACCAGTCGTGTAGCGCGTTGAATCTCTTCAAATTTGGGGAAAAACTCTTCTTCCTCATTTTCTATTTCTTCTTTAATGTGCTGTAGAATGACTAATCGTACCCAACTGTCTGATTCCTCAAGGTTAGTGCATCATTTGTGTTTTTCTAGTAGATTCTAGTTAATATTACTTCATTTTCACTCTTGGAGTAATTTATTTTGTGTTTCATTGCGATTTTGGGGTTTTTTCTTGAAAAATTTGATCTATTAAAACTCCACTCCTCATCTTTTGAATCTACTTATTTCTTTGATTAATCTATTACAAATGGATTCTAGAGGGAAAAAGAAAACCTCCCGTGGTCCATCATCTTCTAGATCAGCTCCTATCTCTCGTCGCCATCTTCGTTCACTCGAAGATGATCCCGCACATGTATAGAATTTGCGAATGCGCAATGTCATTGTTGAAAGACCTGTATTTATTGATCATATTGCTTCTCTTGGTATCCTTCCTCTTCTCCAATCTGTAGGCTGGGATAACATCTTACATTGGGGTGGGTCTGCATACCAATCTATTGCTCATGCCATGATTGCGTGTATTTCTGAATTTTTATCTGAGAATTTAACGTTTAATATTGATACTAGAGAAGGTCCATTTGAGGTAGACCATCATCTGATTTCAGCTCTCATGGACATACCTGTTAATGACGAGGGTATTCCTATTCATACTCTAGTTGAGAAACCATCTGAAACAGAAAAACATATGTTAACTAGAGATTTATGCAATATGGATGTTCAATGGACTCGCAAAGGGAATGCGCTCCCCGCAAAGTATTTGTTACCCAAATCCAGGGTTCTCCACAGAATCTTTACTTCAAATCTATATCCACGTTCTGGTAACAAAACTGAACTGACTTCATTTATGGTTCGGGTTTTGCATTATATTGTCACTGGTACTAAAATCTGTCTGCCTTCTTTAATATGTCATTTCATCATTCAGTTTCGTCTCTATCCAGGGCACAGTGATATTCCATTTGCTTATCTTATGACTGTGTTAGCTTCTTGCATGCTAGTTGCTATGCCTATTGAAGAGGCTCTTGTACATCATCTTATTTTTAACAATTCTAATATAAACAAGATGAAGCTAAAATTGGCTCCTGGCCAAAGAGATGTGGGTGGTGGTGGTGCTGACGCAGGGAATGATGAAGAAGGTGGCGATCTACCTCCTGATGATATAAATATGGATGATATTTTTGATGAGATTGAATCAGATTCTACAAATGATCCTGACTATGAGCCATCTGATTTTGATGCTCGTCTTCGTGCTCTTGAGGAGAAGGTAGGGAACATGAATGTTGCGCATGATTTACAATTTAAATATATGCATAAGTATCTTAGTCGCATTAACAAGGGGCTTCATTAACTTGATCATATCATACCTGCTCCTTCCTCAGGATTTGATTAAGTGTTTTAGTCTTTGACTTGTAATAACTTTTATACTATTTTTTTTTTGGTATGTGGACTTTGATTTTACTTCAGTTTGTATGACTGACTTTTGTTTCAGCTGGTTAATGCTATGTGAACTTTGAATTTGCTTATTTTTACTTGCATATCTTAACTAGTTATTCCTTTAAGTACTCTCTTATTGGTCTTCCACTTCCATTTATTCCTGTCTTCCTTTGTCATATTGTGATAAAAAAGGGGGAGAATTATTTAAGTTTGATAAATATGGATATGGAGGAGATAATGGGGGAGTAGAGTAGCATCATTTTTTTGGTGGGTTTATGTGTGCTACTTAGAGGGAGTAAGTAATGAAGAATTTGTGAATGACAACTGGTGCATGATTCGTTAACCAGGCTATAACTGGTTTACTATTATAACTGGTGCATAATTCTTTTGTGTTCATATTGATTATATTTTTGTTAAGTGTGTTTTGTCACAAATTTGACAAAGGGGGAGATTGTAAGTGCTATGGTTTCCTATTCCTTTGGTTGTCAAATTTTGTGGTGTCAAAAAACACAATTTATGTCTTGTGTAGCATGTTGTTTCATATGATCAAGACACTGCATCTTTGCTTCAAGTCAAGAACAAAGAACTACTTCAAATCATTTCAAGAAATGCAAGTACAAGCTACAACAAAAGAAGTGATCTTGTTCAAGACTCAAGTTAGTGTACAACTTAAGATGAAGTACAACTCAAGAACGATAAATCCAAGCTTATAAAGATCTCAAGTTCAAGCTACATCTTGTAGAGATCTCAAGTTTCATAATCTTCAAAGGTCGACCATCTGAAGAAATGAAGTTTCAATGTCCTTACTTCACATTCAAGGTATGAATGACTTTAGATTGACCTTAGGGTAGGTCATTTTGTAAACATAATTCAAATTAAATCTTTTTATAAGTATTTGGTCTGTTCTAAGACTAGTCCTGGACTCTGTTCGACTAGTCCTAGAACTGGCTCGACTAGTCCAAGAAATTTCAAGACCAGTCCTAAGTTGTTGCAAAATTTTAGAATTTTTTGGTTGACCTTCAACCAGTCCTAGAGTCTGTTTGACTGGTCGAAGGAACAGTGCCGACTCATTCACGACCAGTCCTGCAACTACGACTCAAACTCCAGCAATCATTCTTGGTTTCTCACGACCAGTCATAGGTTGGTTACGACCAGTCATTGACACCCTACGACCAGTCGTTGAACGGTTTTATCCGATCAAGCTTAAAATTTCAAAATGCAGTTTGACCTACGACCAGTCGTGGTGGCCACTCAATCAGTCATAGACGCGATTTCTGCATCTATAAATAGAACACGAATTTTGGAGTTTTTCAAGAATCTAAATTCAAGTAAAATCAAGGCATCACTCTGAGATAAGTTCGTGTTATTTTTAAGCTATGATGTGCATATTTAATATTCTTTTTTGTTAGCTTTGTCAATTTGATTTTGATTCTATATTCCAATTTGAATTGAATAGAGGAATTGCTGTATTCCTTCTTCTTGGAATCAAAATTAAATAGAGTTAGCCCAACTGTTTAATTTAAAATCAATTAGAACTTAGAACCATTTCAAAGTGAGTATTGGACAATTAAACTTCTATATCCGAACTTCTACTTCAATTGGTTCTTCCGAGCTACTACAAAAGGAGAAATCCAGGTATTTTACTGTATTGTAAATTTCCTTCATTTTGGTTTTTGTTTGAGATGAAGCCAGAAAAATCTCAATCTAGTGGTTATCCGAGGAGAGCCAGAAAACTTAGAAGTATGGTTTTGAATTGTGTAAGCCCATTTGAAAGACACGATTGTGAAGGTTTTAGGTGAACCTGTGAAAGCTATTTTCATAGTGAACTCTGATATCCCCTGTGTGAGGATATTAGGAGTGGAGTAGCAAGCTGTGCGGCTGTTGTTTAACAATTGGTTACAGGCGAACCACTGTAATTCTCTGTCTTGTGGTTTGAATGTTTATTTAATTTCTATCTTTTATCATTTAAAGCTGTGGAATGTATGTATGGATGTGAATGTTGTAATATTTACATTTCAAGCATTGTGGGAATGTTGTAATAGTTTAGAATTTCAAATCTTGCTATTTTCTTTATTCCTCTTTAGTTTGAGATATCGATACTTATACCGTTTTAGTAAGGTTGTCTTACCATAAACCTTTGGTTTTTATGGTGTAAAGTTGTTGTAATGCCCTGAAAATCGGGTGTCGAGCATAATCTCAACTCCCGAGTTCCAATACATCACTTATGCAACATAATGAATGATTATTAAATGTTGTTTATATTAGTGCATTGAACATGAGTGAGATTAAGCCAAAACAACATATCATACTCTAGAGATGATTAACTTATGCAAGTGGAAGACTGTGATAGATATATACAATATATAAACTATGGTAAGTCTCTAGAGTGTAATAATGTTACCAGGTTAACGAATTACAAGTATAATTTCAAATTATACCAAAATGTGTAAGGTCATCTAGTCGACATCCCTGTAACCCCGTCGATCAAGACACGACTCACATGAAGCCGCTAGGAAACAGCATATACGAGAAGGCATCCTCGTCGTCACAAAAGTCCGGCTCTGCCTCAGAAGCAGCGTCGCCATTTGCAATTAGGCAAAGTCTGGTGGGTGTCCGGAACACCATCCCGTAACGTGGGAGTGAGTGATCAACTCAGTGGAACAATAAAGCATAGGTTAATATGTTATCAATTCAGTCAAGCAGTAATAATATAGCAGTACAATCAAACACTCCTAAATACTCTTATTAATGCAAGTATGAATGCAGTCATGATGCATGCCCTCGCCAACATACTCCCTCATGCGACACCATCTTACGTCCGCGGCATGCTTTCATCCCTCAGTGCTCCACATCTTCCAGGCACATGCAGTGCGATAATGAGCATGATTACCGAGTTGTTATTAGTCATTTTCATACAACAGTATTGGAAAACTAAGGTACCTCCTTTATATCATTCCCAAACAATGATCCATTCTAGGGTCGTCAATCCTAGATAATCTCATATGATGATGCTGTTTTAGGTCACTGCAAGGGCTGTCAGGGCTATTACACGGAATCGTTGCACCACTCCCCCATCACCTTATCAATACAGGCCTAGTTTATACTCTGTTTACTATGGGAAGGCTCGTCGCCTCTCCGCAGATTCAAAGTATGCTTGAGGTCACTACACCAGGTACGGTCAAGGCTGTCAGGGCTGTTACATGGAATCGTTACACCACTCCCCCATCACACATCAAAGCAGTGCAGGCCGACAGCTCGAATACAGTGTCCCATACCACCGTATTTGGCTCATGAGTCTGGGTTGCTCACTGGTCACTACGGGGAGGCACATCGCCCTAGCGTAGGCCGACAGCTTGACCACGGTGTCCCATACTACCATGCCCGGCTCATGAGTCTTAGCGGATCGAGGTACCAAGGTTAACAGGGTTATACTGGTAAGTTCGGTACCTTAGGTTCAAGCAGTAGTGTCCAAACATGGTGAACATCCATTAGACAGATCGAGTTACTTGACGAACTTGGCTAGCTCGAGCGTACGACAAGTTGAACAACATGAAGTGCATAAGCACTTCGCGTGTCCAACCACTATCGCCAACCGAAGTATGACTCGGGTTCGTCGAACCCATCTCACGTGGCTAATGAATCCCAGCCACTAATTCAATCCCGTTACCGATTGCCTGGACTATACAATAACCCCAATCACATTCAATTACGAAATAGTTAAAGCGGCAATGAATCAAGATTTCAAATCATACAATCATATCCAATACTGTCCGCTTAGGGCTGCTAGGGCTGTTGCACGGAATCGTTACACCACTTCCCCATCACCCTTCACGGATTTTATGGAATACAACTTAAACATGTGAAGAAGTCAGAGCAGAATTAAATAAACTAGTAATTCAAACATATTAACAAGCATGTTATAAAACACAATGCAAACAGGAATTCTAAACATATACGTTTCATAAACCAGTAAGCGATTAAACTGAACAACTTACATGAAGGAAATCATACACATCACTAAGGTAGTTGAGAGTCCTATCTCAACACCTACACAAGACACTACTAGCTTAAGTATATACCTATACAAGCATTTTCACAAACACTTAGACTACACATTCCAACATACTTATAATACACTGGTTAAAATGCAAGTCGTAGCGAATCCTTTCACAAAGGATTGCCACATGAACCACGATCATGCATACACAACCAATAGTGATGGCAAGCATAAATCATAGTTCCATATTCATTTGAACATTTCTGCAAACACTTAGGCTACAACTAGAACATACACGACATATGTTAATATAGTAGGTGTTAGGCTAATCTGTTCACCCAGAAGTTGATACATATGTATCTAGCATACATAGACAGTAATTAATCATGGCAAGCACAAATCTGTATTTCATACGTATACGGTATTTTCTACAAATACGAGGAATATAGTATATTCAACGTAGTTAACGTATATCTGAAAAATGAAACGGACAGCACTTTGTACATGTGCAATTGCATGCAGATCTTGAATCTATCATTATCTGACATTGAAAGTTTTGAAAACCATAACCTATACATCTAAAGTCTGCACCTTACGCCGTAGAAGCGTAATGAACTTGATAGATTTGTTAAGCTTCTGTCTACGGTGATGTGGTAACCTATAACATGCTTTAGGTTAGTTATTTCATAACTTACAACTATCAAAACCCCAAAACAGATTAGGGTTATGGTTCCTTACCTATAAATGAAGTCGAAATCGTCGGGAAAGCGATTAGAAAGGGATGGTTAAGCTTGTATAGCGGCAGGGTAGAGTGGCTGGGAGATGCTCCCACTTCTCTCACACTTTCTCTCTTTTCTCTCTTCTCTCTCGTAGATTTTTCTCAAATTCGTATGGGATGAGAGAGTGAGGGTTTTAGGTCCTTATATAGGCTAAAACATAACTAAAATAGATCCAAGGTCAAGGTATACTTAGGTTATATCCAAAGTGGGTCTATTTCAATCCAACAGAGCACTTATGGAGGCCCCTTTTCTGTGTGCGGTCAGACTTAAGCTCACCAACCTTGGATCTAGGCGGAGTTAAGTTTTCGTTCCAGTCGGATTCTCAGATCACGCATGGCGGACCAATCTCAGTTCAACGGTCACTGAAACTCGATCGGGGATTTCAAGTACACTGCCATGTATATGAAATTTCCCCTGATCTGAGTGTGTATTTGGGTCAAATTCTGACGTTCTGATTTCTTATATCAAGCCTGCAAGTGACAAGTCTCAGATTACTTTAATGAGATTTTATTTCTAAAGAAATCTACGTTTTCTCACACTCTTCACTCCGGGCACAAGCGAATAGCCATGAGACATTATTTGGATTTAATTTCTGAGATGGTTGTCAAGCCTAGCAAGGTGGTCCTAATTCTATAACTTCGTATTATTCAGAGTTTCGATGTGCGGTCTAGATCTGATACAGAGTTTCGTGTTGCTCTCGAGAGCAGCCGGGTAATGAGATTGATCCTAGATTTTTGGGTAATGTAGCATCAATGATTCTACAAGTTTTGAGTCTTGTAGATCATATTTAAAGTGATTCAAGCGAATTCTATTGATTATTTAGTTCAGTACTTAACCAAATTCCGCCCTAATTATGACAGAATACGGTCCTAAGGAAGTTCTATGCCTCTTTCTGGCATTTCTAGTTAGTCTATTATTTTAATTATTTTTTTAGTAGTTCATCAGCAAGTCTACATCATCTTTACCAAATTTCATGAGGTTTCATGTTGTAGAAAAATTCTAAAATTTCTAGAAGCGGCAGCAGTCCAAACTAATAATTTTCGGACAGTTGTGACAATGACCTATATTTAACTATATTAAAAATTTTATTATATTTTAATATTATTTTTATAAAAACTAGACTTATCAATCTTCAATCTAGCTTTTGAATCACCTAAATCGGAGTTATAACGAAGGAGATATGAATTTTTAAAGTAGGATAAAAATTATAGAATTTTCTCACTTGAAAAACCGGCCACCTACATTATGCTTGGCCTTGCAGTTCGCATTTTGGCGAGGCCTCGCCAACCCGGCGAGGCCCTCACCACTCGCTGTCCTGCTTGGGGTGATTTAATTGTTCGGTATTCGAAATAGGTATATTTTACAACCCAAGATGAGTTATTCGACGTGCAATATATGTTTACGGGGTAGGAGAAGCTAATCTATCCATGTAGCCTACTTATTTCGTGAGATTTCAAAACAGTTAATGTTTAAAAACTCATTTTATTTATTTATTTACTATTTATAGTAATTTTTAGTTTAAGTATTGTTCTTCATCACCTAAACATTAGGATTAGTGTCTAATATGAAAGTTCTTGGAAAAGTTTGAAGAATAAGGTGGTGAAAGGTGAGATTTTGAAGGAAATGTGAGATTTAAAAAAAATGGTTTAAAAAGGGATTTGAGATTTTTGAATTGAGTGTTTAAGAAGTTAATCAGGTGTTAGGATTGACTCATTGCCTAAGGACGTCTATCTCCAGGTTGGCAAAAATCCGGGGTGTTACAATCTACCCCCCTTGAAAATAATTTCATCCCCGAAATTGGCTAAGGGTAATAAGTAAGGATTCTATTATTTCAATTACCTAAGATTTATTGGTTTGAAATTTATATGCGTGGTCGGGTGTATCTTGTCCATGTTAGTCTGGTACATTTTAGTTTCTACCCCCCTTAAAAACTATTTCTTTATCTCTTGCTTATACCCCAATGGTTTGCTATAAGTTACTTTTTTATCTATTTGGAGTCTTGATGACAATTCCCCCCTATTTAGAGTAAGATATTTATTTTCAATGTTTGACCAACACGGAGAGACAGTTGTAGTGGACTTAATCCCGATACATCGATCATCTATCTAGCCAAGGTAGAAGGCTCATTGTATCCCTTCCTAGTCCTGGTAGATCCTGGTCTTCTGCTCAGCCAAGCAGTGAGTCCATTAGTAGTCGCTCAGTATTAAGAATTGGGTCAAGCCGCGAATGCTTCGCAATTTATATTTCAGTAACTCTGTAGACCGATCACTCTAAAAACTTAGGGAATGCCCATCACTGAAAGGTTCAAATTTTCTATTTCTAAGGATGCCTTTTAAGTCTTGGTCTAAGAGAGTCCTCGATATTATTTATGTCCAAGGAAATGGTGAGTCAAATCTTACTAGATCATCCTAAAATGGTTTCTCATAGTAGAACTTGCTAGGGCTTCTATTATGTTCATATTCAACGAGCACAGTTGTAGATGCGTTGACCTTGGCTATTGTAATTCGGTTCGTACCCATTGTTAGGCCTATTCTGTAATATGAAATTGTTTAACACTTAAACCCTAATTGCTTTACATTCTAAGGAAGATTCAGATCCTATTTAATGACCTAACCATGCGTATAACTGGGAGTAATTTCTTTCGATCCTGGGCCAGTGGGGCAAGGGCCAACCATGCTTCCACTGCTCCCATGAACGGGTAGACGTGTATACCTACTTAACTCAACTGGGTTCATAACTTGTCTACCCCCCTTAAAATTGTTTCTATTCTCAGGGTTCAAGATCTATGTCCTGATCCATATGTTGGAACAAGGTGTAATTTAGGACCTATCCTTGACATGAAATGGGATACAATTTTCCAATACAATTGTTTTCCTTTCATCGATTATGTGTACCATGGCATTG
The DNA here is from genome assembly GCA_030180095.1 of Magnolia changhungtana. Lineage (NCBI taxonomy): Eukaryota > Viridiplantae > Streptophyta > Magnoliopsida > Magnoliales > Magnoliaceae > Magnolia > Magnolia changhungtana. The sequence goes on along the minus strand of JASAUF010000626.1, from coordinate 4,626,940 downwards.
GTACCTATGTTTACAGAAAGAAGCTAAAATGATGGGTATTATGGTTGATTTCAGGGACGAGTGTGAGGTGGTGACTAGACGCCTAATTCTACCAAAGAAGGACCTTTATCACGGCCCCAACTTACCTTATTTACTCATGTTTAGCTTAACAGGCAGGCTATCTTTCTACGCACATATGCACAATATGTATGCTAACTTGGCATGCAATTTGGGACCAAATTTCTAACTGTCTGTTGCCCATTTGGGAAATTCCTTGGGCCTAAAAAAGAAAATCTCTGTTGTTTATATGTCCTTAACACTTCTCAAAGACGAATTAAGAAACTTTTAGTTATAAGTGGTAGGGCCAACACGGAAGGAAAGTTGTGTAGTAGGTCTGAGTCAGTTAAGCTGAATAACTAAATCTATTATTCAATTGACTTAGCATAATTAATTAGTCCTTTACCTTCCTTAGCCTAACCAGTAGTCTAGTCTTAATGTACATTCCTAAAAATGATCCAATCGTCATAATCTGAAGTCTATACTCATACGCTAGATGATTTCATACCATTTTTAATATGAGAAGATGTTTTATCGCTTAGGGTCAAAAACCGTCTGATTGGAATTAAGTTGCCCGAACTTAAATTTGACTACACTCGAGTAGTTCATATACACTCAAACCAACTAAGAGGTCCTAGGGTTTAGGTCATTACATCAGTAGATTTCTTATACTGTCAGATTTGTTTGCAAAACCTAGGAGTACCAACTCTAGGTCAAAAACTCTAAGGGACTACTTAGCCAGAGGTATGAAGTTGTATTAAATGGAACTGCATTGCTAATCCCACTTCAGGATTGGGAATGACATGTTTGGTAGGAGGGTGGGTGGGGATTAAAATTAATGGTATAGGCCGTGGAAAATGAGCCTTATGTTGGAAGGTGTGAGATGGGATTTTCAAATCCCATGATGAAGAATTTCTAAGTGTAATTTTGAAAGGAAATCTCGGAATTTACTTTTAATTGCATACATTCAAACCATGGTATTGGAAAACATGGGATACACCCAATCCAGGGACAATACCATACACAAGCATTTATTGTTACTTTTACAATTCCATTCACCATAAACTCACCTACTGTAGTTAGCCGAACGGGCCCTAAACGTCCTAACATATGGAGGTTGTGAAAGTTATGGGACACAAAAATGTGGATTGTTGTGCCCATATGGGTGTAAAATAGTGAGGCCAATAGGAGTAATGGTGGAGGGGTGGAAGGAGTTCACAATTGTCATGTACAACTCCAACCTATCAAACAATCTACACATTCCATCAACATGAAAACATAAAGATCCTAACGCAGCAACAACCAACTACGACATCCGAGTCTGGCGACGGAGGAGGTGCACCCTTTCTCTTTCCCATGAGAGAGAGGAAGGTGGAAATAAAAAATACTGTCGTAATAAGCTCGAATAGAGCCATGGAAAAGCGAAGATAAGGGGGAATAGGGGCTGAAGTCTTTGGTTCTCCACGAATTTGAGCCTCAACAGAGGTTGTACCAGCCCAAATGACAAGGATTAGAGAAAGAAAAGGAAGAGTTGAGATGAGTTAGAGAGCTTACACAATTTTGAGCCACGAACGGGAGATGTAAGGGTTCAAATGAGAGAGAATGAAGAGGGTAGGCAGCAATGGAGGAGGGTCTTGATAGGGTGGTGGAGCGAGTGCACAAAAATGGGAGAGGGATCGATTGGTGGGACGGTTTTTATTAAAAATCAGACATTTGGAAGAGAAAAGAGAGCTTGAGGGGGCACTTTGTGAAGGAGGTAGGTGTTTAGGAAGGTTTTAGGGGACAGACCCTATATCAAGGGGGTCCTACAGCCCCCAACATCATCGGCCCGACTGGGCCGCCCGGCCGAGCCCGCCGACCGGCGAGGCCTTGCCACTCCCTGGACTAATCGGCGAGGACTTGCCATTTCGGCAAGGCCTTCTAGCCCCCTGGACCCCAAAAAGGTGTGATTCCCACCCTGGGTCCCTCTGGATTGGTCATTTCAACCCCCCGACTCTGATTTGAGTTGTTTCGGGTCATTTCGGGTGATTGCTAATGCACAGCTGTATTTGTACATTCCTAAGGGCTGGGATGGGGTGATTTATGATCTAGACTTGTCGTTTGATGGTCCAGAAGTGGTTTGGGGTCGACTCATGCGATCACGGTCGAGTACAGACTCAAACAAAACGACCGATTTTAGTGAACTTCGCCAATTGGCAAAACCGGGACACCTATGAATATTTCCACATTTTTCTCGCACCAACCTATGTCGAAAAGCATTAGCGTACGTCGTGCGACCATAATTCAGGTCCGGTTTAATCCAAATCATACTCTGATACTATCTTGTAATGCCCTGAAAATTGGGGGTTAAGCATAATCTCAACTCTCGAGTTCTAACGCATCACTTATGTAACATAATGAATGATTATTGAATGTTGTTTATATTAGTGCATTGAACATGAGTGAGATTAAGTTAAAACAGCATATCATACTCCAGAGATGATTAACTTATGCAAGCGGAAGACTGTGATAGATATATACAATGTATAAACTATGGTAAGTCTCCAGAGTGTGATAATGTTACCAGGTTAACGAATTACAAGTATAATTTTAAAATATACCAAAATGCGTAAGGTCATCTAGTCGATATCCCTGTAACCCTGTCGATCAAGAAACGACTCACATGAAGCCGCTAGAAAATAGCATATACGAGAAAGCATCCTCGTCGTCACAAAAGTCCGGCTCTGCCTCAGAAGTAGCGTCGCCATCTGCAATCAGGCAAAGTCTAGTGGGTGTCCAGAACAACGTCCTGTAACGTGGGAGTGAGTGATCAACCCAGTGGAACAATAAATCATAGGTTAACATGTTATCAATTCAGTCAAGCAGTAATGATAAAGCAGTATAATCAAACACTCCTAAATACTCTTATTAATGCAAGTATGAATGCAGTCATGATGCATGCCCTCGCCAACATACTCCCTCGTGCGACACCATCTTACGTCCGCGGTATGCTTTCATCCCTCAGTGCTCCACATCTTCCAGGCACATGCAGTGTGATGATGAGCATGATTACCGAGTTGTTATTAGTCCTTTTCATACAGCAGTATTGGGAAACTAAGGTACCTCATATTATTCTCAAACAATGATCCATTCTAGGGTCATCAATCCTAGATAATCTCATACGATGATGCGGTTCTAGGTCACTGCAAGGGCTACCAGGGCTGTTACACGAAATCGTTGCACCACTCCCCCATCACCTTATCAATACAGGCCTAGTTTATACTTTGTTTACTACAGGAAGGCTCGTCGCCTCTCCACAGATTCAGAGTATGCTCGAGGTCACTACACCGGGTACGGTCAGAGCTGTCAGGGCTATTACACGGAATCGTTACACCAATCCCCCATCACCCATCAAAGCGGTGTAGGCCGACAGCTCGAATACAGTGTTTCATACCACCGTATTCGGCTCACGAGTCTGGGTTGCTCACTGGTCACTACGCAGAGGCACATCGCCCCACCGTAGGCCGACAGCTCGACCACGGTGTCCCATACCACCATGCCTGGCTCATGAGTCTTAGCGGATCGAGGTACCAAGGTTAACGGGGTTGCACTGGTAAGTTCAGTACCTTAGGTTCAAGCAGTAGCGTCCAAACATGGTGAACATACATTAGACAGATCGGGTTACTTGATGAACTCAGCTAGCTCGAGTGCACGATAAGTTGAACGACATGAAGTGCATAAGCACTTCGCGTGGCCAACCACTATCGCCAACCGATGTACGACTTGGGTTCGTCGAACACATCTCATGTGGCGAATGAATCTCAGCCACGAATTCAATCCCGTTACCGATTGCCTGGACTATACAATAGCCCCAATCACATTCAATTATGGAATAGTTAAAGCAGTAATGAATCAAAATTTCAAATCATACAATCAAATATCCAATATTGTCCGCTTAGGGCTATCAGGGCTATTGCACGGAATTGTTACACCACTCCCCCATCACCCTTCACAGATTTTATGGAATATAACTTAAACATGTGAAGAAGTCAGAGCAGAATTAAATAAACTAGTAATTCAAACATATTAACAAGCATGTTATAAAACACAATGCAAACAGGAAATCTAAACATTTACGTTTCATAAACCAGTAAGCGATTAAACTGAACAACTTACATGAAGGAAATCATACACATCACTAAGGTAGTTGAGAGTCCTATCTCAACACCTACACAAGGCACTACTAGTTTAAGTATATACCTATACAAGCATTTTCACAAACACTTAGACTACACATTCCAACATACCTATAATACACTGGTTAAAATGCAAGTCGTAGCGAATCCTTTCACAAAGGATTGCCACATGAACCACGATCATGCATACACAACCAATAGTCATGGCAAGCATAAATCATAGTTTCATATTCATTTGAACATTTCTGTAAACACTTAGGCTACAACTAGAACATACACGACATATGTTAATATAGCAGGTGTTAGGCTAATCTGTTCACCCAGAAGTTGATACACATGTATCTATCATACATAGACAGCAATTAATCATGGCAAGCACAAATCCATATTTCATACGTATACGGTATTTTCTACAAATACAAGGAATATAGTATATTCAACATAGTTAACGTATATCTGAAAAATGAAACGGACAGCACTTTGTACATGTACAATTGCATGCAGATCATGAATCTATCATTATCTGACATTGAAAGTTTTGAAAACCATAACTTATACGTCTAAAGTCCGCACCTTACGCCGTAGAAGCGTAATGAACTTGATAGATTTGTTAAGCTTCTGTCTACGGTGATGTGGCAACCTATAACATGCTTTAGGTTAGTTATTTCATAACTTACAACTATCAAAACCCCAAAACAGATTAGGGTTAGGGTTCCTTACCTAGAAACGAAGTCGAAATCATCGGAAAAACGATTAGAAAGGGATGGTTAAGCTTGTATAGCGGTTGGGTAGAGTGGTAGGGAGATGCTCCCACTTCTCTCACACTTTCTCTCTCTTTTCTCTCTTCTCTCTCCTAGGTTTTTCTTAAATTCGTATGGGATGAGAGAGTGAGGGTTTTAGGTCCTTATATAGGCTAAAACATAACCGAAATAGACCCAGGGTCAAGGTATACTTAGGTTATATCCAAAGTGGGTCCAATTCGATCCAACGGAGCACTTCTGGAGGCCTCTTTTCTATGTGCGGTCTGACTTAAGCTCACCAACCTTGGATCTAGGTGGAATTAGGTTTTCGTTCCAGTCGGCTTCTCAGATCACGCGTGGCGGACTAATTTCAGTTCAACGGTCACTGAAACTCGATCAGGGATTTTAAGTACACTGCCATGTATATGAAATTTCCCCTGATCTGAGGGTGTATTTGGGTCAGATTCTAACGGTTTGATTTCTTATATCAGGCCTGCAAGTGACAAGTCTCAGATTACTTAAATCAGATTTGATTTCTAAAGAAATCTACGTTTTCTCACACTCTTCACTCCGAGCACAAGCGAATAGTCATGGGACACTATTTGGATTTGATTTTTGAGATGGTTGTCAAGCCCAGCAAGGTGGTCCTAATTCTATAGCTTCATATTATTCAGACTTTCGATGTGCGATCCAGATCTGATACGGAGTTTCGTGATGCTCTCGAGAGCAGTTGGGTAATGAGATTGATCCTAAATTTTTGGGTAATGTAATGTCAACGATTCTATAAGTTTTAGATCTTGTAGATCGTATTTAAAGTGATTCAAGTGAATTCTATTAATTGTTTAGTTCAGTACTTAACCAAATTCTGCCCTAATTATGACAGAATACGGTCCTAGGGAAGTTCTATGCCTCTTTCTGGCATTTGTAATTGGTTTATTATTTTAATTATTTTTCTAGTAGTTCATCAGAAAGTCTACATCATCTTTACCAAATTTCATGAGTTTTCGTGTTGTAGAAAAATTCTAAAAATTCTAGAAGCGGCAACTGTCCAAACTAACAATTTTCAGACAGTTGTGATAATGACCTATATGTAACTATATTGAAAATTTTATTATATTTTTCTATTATTTTTATATGAAACTAGACTTATCAAGTTTCAATCTAGCTTTTGAATCACCTAAATCGGAGTTATAACAAAGGAAATATGAATTTTCAAAATAGGACAAAAATTACAAAATTTTCTGCCGAAAACAGGCCACCGGCCCGCTGCGGCCCTACCAAGCCCGCATTTTGGCGAGGCCTCCCCAACTCGGTGAGGCCCTCGCCGCTCGTTGTCCTGTTTGGGGTTATTTCATCATTCGGTATTCGAAATAGGTATATTTTACAACCTAGGATGAGTTATTTGACGAACAATATATGTTTTTGGGGTAGAAGAAGCTAATCTATCCATGTAGCCTACTTATTTCGTGAGATTCCAAAACAGTTAATGCTTAAAAAATTATTTTATTTATTTATTTACTATTCATAGTAATTTTTAGTTTAAGTACTATTCTTCATCACCTAAACATTAGGATTAGTGTCTAATATGAAAGTTCTTGGAAAAGTTTGAAGAATAAGGTGGTGAAAGGTGAGATTTTGAAGGAAATGTAAGATTTTGAAGAAAATGATTTGAAAAGGGATTTGAGACTTTTGAATTAAGTGTTTGAGAAGTTAATCAGGTGTTTGGATTGACTCATCGCCTAAGGACATCTATCTTCAAGTTGGCAAAAATCCGGGGTGTTATAGTTGTCCTTAGAACATTATTCGTATCAGCCTCTTAATACTAGAATATTGCGGTTGCTTTACATTTCGTATTGTAATTTATTTAAAGTTTTATCTTTCAATTATTTGTTTATAAGGTTATCTTATTGTTTAATTCCGCTGGTATATTTTTAAATTTGACATAGTCCTATTCATCCCCCCCCCCCCCCTCGCTCTAGGACATATAGCTAGGCCTTTTCAATCCCCCATCTAAACCAGAATGGACGGCGCGAGTGACGAATCGACTGTCCACAAATTGATGATTTTTTTATAACCATCGCCATCGCTTGAGTATAAGTTAATAATGGTGGGGGATTGGGATGATAGGGAGTAAGGTATTTCTCATCGAACGGAAGGTCAGGATTCTTTAAACTTTTCCTATCCTACCACCATTTATTCCAACATTTATTATAGTAAGCTTCTTGGTAATGTTTTAGACTTTCATCAATTTCTTTATAATAGTCTTCAATGGAAAGCGTTGGCCAATTTTTAGTTTTGAAGTATTTTTCAAATGAAGATTCAGTCACGACCGAGAAAGTACCTAATTATTGTCGTCCTTTGGTTGAGATCGGTAGCGGCCGACTCACTATTGTTGTTTATGGAGTCAAATCGGTGTGGGTGTAGACTAGAGTAGGAGGTTGCGGAGCCGGGCTGCGAGGAGCTCATAAATCAAGGATCCTCTTTGGGGGCCGATGAAGACGGTTGAGGTGATGGAGATTTCAGTGGAATAGGCCCTTTCACGATAACTTTTTGGCGCCTTCATTAAGGAACTGTCTGGCTCGATGGAGCTGGTAAGATGGTAGCGGTGGTCGATTTAGTCTTTGGCTTATTCAATTTTTCAGCTAAGAGTTGTGGCCGATTGAGGCGTTGATCTTTTCTTTCCTCACAGCTCTATAGAGGAGAAGACATAAGCAATACTAACTTAGAGATATTTACTAACCAATCTTTTATAGTGGCGTTTCCACCAATTAGAGAAGGTGTCCATCATTTAAGGTTGATTCAGATAGATGGGAAGATCAAGAGTCATGTTGGTTGACTAGAAAGTGGAATAAAGAGAATGATAGAGGTCAATTCGATCATCAATCGGCCGAGTGAAAGGGGGTTAGTTACAAGTTTTCTGAATGAATGGACATGTAATGCACCGGGCAAGATCAAATTGACAAGCGAGAGAGTTTGGACATAGTGCTTGATTCTAGCCTTGTCATTCTTGCCAATGTCTATTGTGCTACCATAGGGGAGAACCTTGTAAATGAGATAGCTCTCCCAAGAGAGATGTATCTGAGATGGTGCCTCACTATCTTCATTCTCGTATCGGCCGATAAACCAAGCTGGATCAAACTCTGTATCATGAAATGGGGTGAAAGATTGACTAGGTTTGTTTTTATTAGGAGAAAAGAATTGGGAGTTCATATAACTAGAAAATGTATTGATCTCTTAAGGAGAATGGATGATGTGGTGACCGTAAGAAGAATAAATGACATTGGAGTGAATGGGGAAATGTATAAGGGAAGGGCGAAAATACTCATAGATCCACATTTGGAGAAGCCATAATGGTCCTCCTCCAAGATACAGACCCTTAATGGTAACCTATAAAATACATATGTACAAGTGGCTGAGTACAAAAGGTACCGAGCAAGTTTTCGACTGTACGTAAGCACCTTAGCCAGTTGAACATACTCATTCATGATCTGGAGAGAATTCACATAGAGTAAATGCTAGTAGATCCAAATGGTAGGAAGGTCGTGAGTTCTTCGTAATCAATTGGGCCTTCGTGTTTGAGGTACACTTGCATGAAGTATAAATAGTCATTGTTGGCCTTATTGGTGAAGTGTTTTGGTTCTTTCTAAGCGAAGCCTAGGAAGAATGCCTCACCAAAGAGAATGAGTTGAGTTAGAGCTGCAACGTCCAAAATTGTTGGGCTCATAAGGCCGCATCCGAAGAAGAATGTGTTGGTGGATGGGCTCTAGAATGTCGACGCTATTGTGAGAACAGCAGAGTCCGACAAATACTCGCATATACAGAGTTTGATGCACTAGTAGATGCCACAATTCCTCCATGTTGTTTCATATTGGGAAGCAACGCGATTGAATTGGATGTCCCATTTTGGTAGTAGTTTTGGCTAGGATTGAGGATTTTTTTTAGAGCATTTGATCGAGATGGATTCGGATTAAATCGGTATGGTTTCACCCAAGTAGTTGGAGAATAGATGATCCATCATACTGACTTCATCAGTATCAACCCTAGGGAAGAATGCTGGTCCCATACAATAATAGTCTCCAATCGGTGATTTGAAGACTACTTCATTGGAGAACTTCTCAAAAAGAGTGTCCATTACAACGACTGGGGCCGTCTTGATGGAAAGATATGAGAGAGGAAGATGAGGCAGCTATTGCTAAAGTTGAAGAGAGAAGGAAGGAATTATGATTTGGGGGAGGAATGATGAAGAAGGAAGTGTGGAGTGAAAAAGAATGTTTAAAACATCACTTATATCAGCCAAGGGTATAGAGCATTTATTAGGGCATCATTAATTTTATATTTTGTACGATACAAGTACACGTGTCGCAATGAGATTAGCTCTTATTTCAAAAAAGGGTAGTTAGAGCTGACATGTAGGGTTACATCGGCCATACGCTGCTATTATGGCATCACCAAGTGTGCCGAAGGACTGCTGCATTAATGAGGGGTCACACGTCTCTTTCACCTTTTTCTAAAGGTGAAGAGATATACAAAGAGGATTCTACGAAAATATAACTAGAGTGTGTCGAGCACCGCCATGACATCTACTAAGTAGTCGAGTAAAGAGTGATCATGTAGAAGCGGTTACTAGGATAGGTGTGAAGTTTAGAATGAAGTCTTCAGAAGGCCGTGTAGTGTTAAAATGATTACAACAACTATCAGAACATGGGAAGCATCCAAATGGTCGGGTTAAGGCTATAAATAGCAAATGATTTCAACGAAGACAAGGGTCTCATACCAACCCAATCAAACCAAATCTATTTTTTAACTAACCTTTTAATTATCCATCATTTACATTCCTTAGTGTAATCCATTTACTTTTCCGTAAATCAATTACATTTTGTAGTGTAATCCTATACTTTTATCTGTTATTTACATTTCTTAGTGTAATCCATAGCGTTAATCAAGTAGCTATTAACTTTAGATGTAATGTAGATCTATGCTCATACGTTGGATTCAATTCGAGCATCGATAAGAGTTCTTCATCCACAAAGGTGTTTTACAGCTGTTCTATGCGACCGACTGTAAGATTTCCTTTCCTGTTTCTCTTTTATTTGTATTAGAAAGTCCTTTCATATGGAAGGCAAAGGTGTAACCTATTATCAGAGGACGAACCTTACCCTTTGACTATCGCCTAATCCTTTTAACATACTGTGCAAGTGGTTAAATAGGCGACCAACCTAATTCAATCTCGGTCACATACTACGTATCTACTTTTCTAAGCGCTTGGGGTCATAGTTCTTCAGTTTGAATTGAGCCACATATTTAATTTCCGCATGCCCACACTTGTCACGTGATGGAAACTATAAATCGAATGCCAAAAAAATATCAAATTATCTTGTTATAGTAAATACTTGTCTACGAATCAAAGTTTAGATGGTTCAATCGGTCTAATTTTGAGATTGCAACTTTAAGTACTACAATTTAGTTGGCATGGTTTGAGTTAACCTATGCCATGCATATAATTCCGAAGTGCCAGCTATCATACCCTACATAGGAGTATAAATAACTCTATATAAAAGTTATTGAGAGAGAGAGAGAGTAATGGAGCAGGTCCGTGAATAAAGGAGGAGATTATTCCACTACTTCTAAAAAATAGCCTAGAATGTAGAACTATACATAGAATTGAAATGATCAATATGTGCATCGGTGATGGGGATTTTAACATTTGAATGAAATTCATACTTGGTTAAGAGGTCATTGCAGAAGATTGATTGTCGGAATCTTCGGCACGTTACACCCTTAAAAAGAGAGTGCGAATGAGAAAATAGGTTTCAAGTTTGGGCTTATACCCTTGATGGAAAATAGACTTCAAATGTGTGTAGGTTTGAGACCCAGCCATGTTTAAGTAACGGAAGAGGAGTTAGAAACTCAGCACAACTTTTCTTCTTTAAAGCTCCATACGATTTTATTATTCCTAGTCCATCAAGAAGATTGTGCGTGCATCATGGTTTACACAGTTTAAGCATACTCTTATATGAATTTGAGACTAACCACGACCTTAGTGAGGCCCACTAGTATAGTCGATCACAATAACCAACCCTTAAGTAAATCTAGCCGGCTGATCAATTAGACTTACCTTATAAATTCTTATGTGAAGATTCATAAGGAGAATTATTTAAAATGATAGATAAATTTGATATTATAGGTAAAAAGTCTAAATAAATTTTGTTTACAAGGTGATAAAGGTGATATAGATGATTTAAATTATACTTAAACCCTAAATTTACTTATCCAAAATAGTAAATCTCTCTAAAATAGTAAAAGTTAATAAAAATAATAAATGGCTTGTAAATTGACTTAAATTTCTTTACATGAATCAAACAAGGACTTTCAGCATTTTAGGCAGTGGGATTAGAAGGGATTAGGTGGGATAGGATTCATCTGGTCCTGGGCCAATTCCTCTCCATGTTTGGGAAGAATGGAAAAGCTTGGAATTGCATTGGGTCCATGCCAATTTCACTCAATGTTAGCAAGTTGTGTAGGTCCCACCATGATGTGTGGGCTATATCCACACCGTCCACCCATTTGTTCAGATTATTTTAGAGCATAGACCAAAAAATTAGGTAAATCTAAAGCTCAAGTGGACCCCACCATATAAAGCAACGGGGATTGAATACTTACCGTTGAAAACTTCTTTGGGGCCACATAAGTTTTGGATCTACCTCGTTTTTAGGCCCATGCCATAAAATAAGGTTACAAAACAAATGAACGGTTTAGATATAACACATGTGTGTTATTCTCAGTAATTTCAAATGATGGTGTGATGCAGGGATGAACGTGATGAGAATAACTACTCTGAATCCACGGAGCTTCTCTGGACTCCTCATAGAGACTTCTCGAATCCATGAGGAAAGAAAGTAGAAAAATAGAAATAAATTCTAAGAAATTCGAAATTGATTTATTGATGACAAAAACGAGTTCACAACCCTTTAAATAGGGGTACCAAGCAATGGGAAAGAAATCAGAATCAAACCAGGACTAAAACTCCTATAATTCGTGACTTATTATAAATAGTAAACTTACTATTTATAGACGGTCGTGATGTCTACTAGTGCGCAAGGTTTTCGGCCAAAAATAGTAAGTGTCCTATTTGGCTTCACCAAAACGTTCTCCTAATTATTCTAAGCTCTTTTCACGTTGGGCGCAACTCCTAAAGCCCGACGGATGAAGAGTTATAACCAAACTAAAACTTACTATTTATAGTAAAAATGAAATTAAAACAGGGAAACGACTGTCGATCCAGTGGTTTCTCGCAATTCTGGGTGTCGCTACCCGGCATAGCTGGGTTGGTTGGCTAAAGTATCTGAGATTGCCCTTTGGAGGTCTGACAAACATGACAACGTCTTTTCCCACATCACGTACTAATTGCGGCCAATAATACCGCTCTTCCACAAGAGCTCGCGTCTTATCTCGCCCAAGGTGTCCACCGAGGCCACCTCCATGTAGCTCCTAAATAATTTTCTCCCTCAGAGAACTTTTGGGGATGCACAATCGATTCCCTTTAAAGAGAAAATCGTTCTATATATGAAGGTCACTAGGGTGACCTTCTTGGCACTTCACCCAAGAATCTTTGAAGTCCTCATCCTCGGCATATAGATCCTTGAGACAGTCGAAGCTGACCACCTTGTTGCTCATCTTAACAAGTAGTGATGCACAAGGGCTAAGTGCATCAGCCACCTTGTTCTACTGCCCTAACTTGTGCTTCAGAACAAACGTGAATTCTTGTAAAAACACAATCCATCTAGCAAGCACACGATTCATGTTAGTCTGACTATTAATAAACTTTAATGATTGATGGTCGGTGTAAAGAACAAACTCTCTTTAAATCAGATAATGCCGCCAATATCGCGGTGCCTAAACAACTGCGTACAACTCAAGCTCATAAGTTGACCACTTCTTTTGGGATTCGCTGAGCTTCTTGCTGTAGAAGGCTACCGGCCTGCCTTCCTGTTATAGTACTCTCCCAATTCCAACGTATGAAGCGTCACACTCAACCTCAAACAATTTGTCGAAATTAGGAAGCACCAAGACCGGTGCTATAGACAAACAATGCTTGATCTTATAAAAGTACTTGTCACCTTTATCGAAACGGTTCTTTTTTCATGCAATCTGTTATAGGCGCGACTATGGTGCTAAAATCTCGCATAAATCGATGATAGAAAGTTGCCAACCCATGAAAATCCTCACCTCATGAATGTTTGTCAGGATCGGCCATTTCCTAATAGCTCACAGCTTTTCATTGTCCACATGAATGCCTGTGGACGTTACAACAAATTTTAGAAACAACAGGTTGTCGATTAAAAAACTACACTTTTTTAAGTTGAGGTACAACTTGTTAATTTGTAGGACTTGTAGCACCTGCCTGAGATGTTTCCTGTGCTTTGCCTCATCCTGGCTATAAATTAATATGCCATCAAAATATACTACCACAAATCGACCGATAATAAACGGTTTTAGCACTTGATTTATCAAACGCATAAAAGTACTTGGTGCGTTCGATAGGCCGAAGGGCATGACCAGCCACTTATACAACCTTTCCTTGGTCTTGAATGCCATTTTCCACTCATCATCAGGTCAGATATGAATCTGATGGTACCCACTCCTTAGATCTAGTTTAAAGAACACCATGGCCCCTTCTAGCATATTGAGTATGTCGTCCAACCATGGTATTGGGAACCGATATTTGATCGTAATTTTGTTGATTACCCGGCTATCGACACACATGTGCCAGCTTCCATCTTTTTTTTGGCGTTAATAATACTGGTACGACACATGGGCTCATACTCTCTCTCAAGAGACCCTTACAGATCAATTCCTTAACTTACCCCTGAAGTATCTCACATTCCTTCGGACTCATCCAATAATGAGGGTGGTTGGGCAGGCTAGCCCCAGGGACGAGGTGTATGTGATGTTGGATGTCCCTTATGGGGGTCAATCCATCAGGTAAATCCTCAGGCCAGACTTCTTTGAATTCGTTTAGCAACAGTCTTAAACTTGGAAGGATGTTTGAGGGTTTCTCTTCCTCGCCCTTCACCACTACGGCGTATACCTCGTCGGTTTCTTTGAATTCCTCCATGAAATCCCGAATGGTCAAGAGGGAACTCCCCTCCACTTTAGAAGCTTCAGGGTGGTTCTCTGGTGCCATAGGGGCAAGGATTATTTTTCAACTATCCTTGACGAATACGTAGTTGTTGTCTTGTCCCCGATGGGTCGCATCACGGTCCGACTGTCAGGGTCGACCGAGTAGGATGCGGCAAGCTTCCATGTCAACCACGTCACAAAGTATCTGATCCTTATAATTTTTACCAATTGAAAATGAGATAGTGCATTATTCAGTTACCTTGGTCTCATTCACATTTTTTATCCAGCCAATTAAGTACAGGGAAGGATGTTTCGTCGTTGATAGCCGCAACTTGTCTACCATCACCCTTGAGAAGATGTTCTCGCTACTATCACTATCTATGATCACATCACAGACCTTTTCATTGACAGTGCACCGAGTATGAAATATATTGTGTTGTTGTGGACGTAATTCCTTTTGTCGGGTATACAGTAATCGCCTCATAACTAGAAATTTGTCACGATCCTCACCCATCATTTCATCGCCACTTGCTATTTCGTCAGTGGTTTGATCATGTTCATCATAGTCATGACCTTCTTCTGCGGCCTCATCTTCAGTACCCCATTCATTTATAGTCAAGTGTGCTGCGGGACGTTGAGGATAGGTGTTTGATAAGTGGCCTGACTGGCTATAGCGGTAACAATTGTTTGACCTTGGCTGAACATAAGGATTTAGAACCCTACTCGGGCCCGCTGTTGTGGGTGCTGTACGTTGAGGTCTAGATGAGTCGCTCCCTATATCACGGTTTGCGGTTGCAGGAGGTTGAGGACGTTCTCCTACTGGATCTTTTCCTCATGCCAGCATTGAATCCTGCGTGGGACCCGTCATAGGGGGTCGAGTTGAAGGATATGGATGAGCAAGAGCTCTTACAAGTTGTGTTTCTGCCCTACCTACCAATTGAACTACTTCATCCATGGTCCTGACTGGGTACATCTGAACTCAATCCTAAATCGTCGGCTGCAACGCACCTATAAATCGTGCCACTTTCTGTGACTCAGATTCTGACAGATCGTTTCGTGTAGCCAACCGCTGGAATTCTTCAATTTAATCTGTGACGGTTCGATTTCTATGTCGGTAATTTTGATATTGTTGGAATAGTATCTGCTCATAATCACTGGGGAGAAATCATGATCGAAGAAGACGTCTCATCCGTGGCTATGATGAGATGGGTGCCTTATTCTGGCGGGCTCGTGAGAGTTGTAATTGTTCCCACCATGTAAAAGCATCAGATTTTAATTTAAACGCTACCAAATTTACCCTTTTATGATTTGGCACGTCCATATAATCAAAATATCTCTCTACTTCGGCTAGCCAATCGAGGAAATCTTCTATATGTAATAAACCATTAAAATTAGGAAGTTCAACCTTACCTCAATAGTCTCTTTCAGCACGATCTTAGTGATCGCCTCTATGGATTGGTCATCAGACAAAACCCTCATTAAGGTCCTCGTCGCTAGAACTTGAATCATCTAGCGTAGCCCTACGATTTGTCACTAGTAGTGCTCTATGAAAATTGGGGTTGTGTCGTACAACAACCACGGGTGGTAGAGCAACCATAGGTGGTGGAGCACCGCTTAGGGCTCGAGATGGAAGTAACGCATCCGCGAGATGGTCGAGAGTTACCTGCAGCCCTTGCATGGTCAATTGAATCTCTCGATGGAAAGCTTCCATTCTTTCCGAAAGATAACGAATCCCTGGATCACCGTCCACAGGATTTTGATAAATAGCTTCATTGTTTGCCATCAGCCCGAGGAAAATCTTCGCTTTGATACCAATTGACACAGGGATGAACGTGATGAGGATAACTACTCCGAATCCATGGAGCTTCTCTGGACTCCTCACAGAGACATCTCGAATCCACGAGGAAAGAAAGCAGAAAAATAGAAATAAATTCTAAGAAATTCAAAATTGATTTATTGATGACTAAAACGAGTTCACAACCCTTTAAATAGGGGTACCAAGTGATGGGAAAGAAATCAGAATCAAACTACAACTAAAACTCCTAGAATTCGCGACTTACTATAAATAGTAACTTACTATTTATAGACGCTCGTGATGTCTACTAGTGCGCAAGGTTTTCAGCCAAAAATAGTAAGAGTCCTATTTGGCTTCACCAAACCATTCTCCTAATTATTCTAAGCTCTTTTCATGTTGGGCGCAACTCCTAAAGCCCGACGGATGAAGAGTTATAACCAAACTAAAACTTACTATTTATAGTAAAAATGAAATTAAAATAGGGAAACAACCGTCGATCCAGGGGTTTTTTGCAATTCTGGGCGTCACAACCTGGCATAGCTGGGTTGGTTGGCTAAAGTAGCTCATTCTACCCCAAAATCATATATTTTACGTCAAGTAACTCATTCCGGATTGCGAGATACGTCCGATCTAAGGTCCGACGGTCTGGATTACTTCTGTCGTCGACCGGGCCTTTTCTGATCCATCTTGGCCATGAAAATGTTACCCATTCAATGTACGACCCTATTATTAACAAAGCATGGCATTAATCTTATCCCATGGCAACAGGGGACCATCCATGCCATGGGTAATAATTATGTTTTTTGAATCCCATCCCACCTAATCCCTTCTAATCGCACCGTGGAAACAGGCCATAAAATATCCTTAGTAAAAAAACGTAATTTACTAAAAATGCTAAATTTTAACTCAAGAAAAAAATAAAAAAATAAAATAACACTTTATTTTAGAAAACTGTTGACAGGCCAATGTCGTTTGGCATTAGCCAATATGTATAGCTTATCAATAGCTTTCCATCTATAAATTGTGTTAAATGAATAAGCACTCACAAAGCATGATTGGGGGAAGTTTTAATTTGTATTAAACCCTTAGATCAAACTTTCTAGCCTGATTTATTTTGATCATAACCATCATATATGATCGTCTTTACCTTTACCGTATGTATTAACTTTCTAGCCAGATTTATTTCAATCCTAGCTATCTATATGATTGTCTTTAACTCTATCATATCAGTACAGTTTGTCTTGCATGAGAGAGAGAGAGAGAGAGAGATACGACACAGGATGAGACTATTCATCCCACCAACCCCGTGAGATATGTTAACTTACCGAACCCTGTTCTAACGACGACGCATAAAAGTCTATGGAGATGTATTTCTCTGAATCTTCGAAAGAATGGCACTCGTACGTTTTGTGCCACACATTGCATCTTTCTCTTTGCAAATTCATGGCAAAAACCATCTCATTCCTTTGATTTCTTTAGGAAAGTTCCATCTTCTTTCCTTACTTGAATTGTTGTCCAAGTTGTACTGACTTGGATTCATGATGATAATGACATTTTGATTCAACTAAGGAAACACATACGTTTGCAAGTGTCATACTTCTTCAAGGAAACTTCCACGTATGTTTTCTTGATTAAAAAGTCATTATTGGTGATGTGGAGTGCAATTCCACATGCCTTCTAGCGGTGGCAATTGGCTTCGTTCGGGCCAGTTGACTCAGCCTCAGCCCAACCCATTTGCTAAACAGGGCCAAGAATTCTAGCCTAAAACTGACATGCAGCCCATTACCCTGTTGCTTGACCCGACCTTCCTAAAATTCAACAACCACAACCCGATCCATTTAATTTTAATTGGGTTGGGGTCAATTGACTTGGCCCGATCGACACAACTAATTGGGTTTAAGAATGGAATTTGAGGATAAAGTTGGTCAATTGACTCGGCCTGATCAGCACAACTAATTGGGTTTAAGAATGGAATTTAGGGCTAAAGTTCGGCCAGCCTGGTCCAATTAGTGGATGCATATTAACGGACCTACAATATGTACAAACATCTAATTATTTTCTATTAATTTATTTTGTGCTTTTGGTCACGTCTAGTAAGCCCATTAATAATTACATGGGCCAGTTGGCTTGCGTAGGGCTCAATTGGAGCTAAAGCTACACATCGAGTCATGTCGGACCGAGTTAGGGCTGACTCGACTTGATCCGGTTTTGAAATATGCCTAATCTGAGCTCGATACCAAGTCTAGCATGCCTAACTCGATCTGAGTTCGATCTAGCCTGGACTAATCTGGACTGAGTCCGATCCAGTCAGAAGTACTGAGTCGAGTCGAGTTGGCACCGAGTCGAGTTGACAGATGAGGAAGGGAGTGGAGAGGAAGAGGAGGAGGAGGAGGAGGAGGAGGGTGAGGGTGATGGTGGTGGGTAGTTGCTGGGCTTGGAAGAGGAAGATGAGGAGGATGAGGGAGGGAGGGAGGGAGGGAGTGGAGAGGAGAGAGAGAGGAGGAGGAGGAGGAGGGTGACGGTGGTGGGTGGTTGCCGGACTTGGAGGAGGAGAAGGATGAGGGAGGGAGAGAGAGAGAAGTTGGGATCAGGTCGGGTTAGAATTAGAGAGTTGGGTCGAGTCGGGTTTTAAATCGAGTCGAATCTAAC
The DNA here is from genome assembly GCA_030180095.1 of Magnolia changhungtana. Lineage (NCBI taxonomy): Eukaryota > Viridiplantae > Streptophyta > Magnoliopsida > Magnoliales > Magnoliaceae > Magnolia > Magnolia changhungtana. The sequence goes on along the minus strand of JASAUF010000626.1, from coordinate 4,608,425 downwards.
CGGATCGAGTTTCGAGTCGAGTTCATATTGGGCGAAGCTTACTCGGCTTGGACCGACTCACCCATTCAGTTCGGGTCGAGTCGGACGAGTCGAGTTAACAAGATCGGGACTATGCCCACCTCTAATTGGAGCCTAACCTGTTTGCTTAAATTAGCAACAATTTTTAACCTAAACCGAACCCACTACCATTTAGTTTGGCCCAAACTCACCTTCGAAGTGGGTCAGGGCAGTTGACCGTGGCCAAGACGAACGACTGGCACCATTAATTACGTCTTGGTTTCTTTCTCCGCATAAGTCAATGGAGGGGCATTAAACACATGCTAACGTAGCAGGTGTGTGATACATGGGCCATTAATTGTGTGTGCCCATCTTGGGCGTCGAATAAATTATGCTCTGCATTGTACATACACCCGAGAAATGGAGAATCAGATATAAGATGACCAACACGCAGTGTTCAAAGTACACTGTACACTGCCGTCTGCTTGATCCGTTGATCAGCCTGATTTTGAGTTTTGGGCCAGCAAATGTTCTCAGTGGGCCTTACCTAGCTAATGGCCTGGATCTGGACTGCGTCGGTCCGGTGGAGTGTTTACGGTGGAGGCGGTTTGCATCCTGCGACCGGGTTGAGGGACGGGCTTTACGGGGCCACTTCATGTATATGTTTTATCCGCGCCATCCATCCATTTTGCAAGGTAATACGAGCTCAAAAATGAAACAGATCCCAGGCTCAAGTGGACTATACAGTGGCGATTGAAAGCCCACCATTAAAGAACTTTTGGGAGCCTTAGAAGTTTTGGTCAGGCTGATATTTGTGTGTTCCCTTCATCTAGGTCTACGTGCCCTTATGAACAGGTTGGATGGCAAATGAACATCACGGGGAGGCGATGTCATTATCACCCTGTTTCATGTGATGTGGTCTAGAAAACGGTGGATCTGCCTCGTTTTGCCGGCTCATAGCCTAAACTGATATAGAAAAAATTGGATGGACAGTTTGCTTAAAACGCTTACATTAAAGTGGGCCCCACAGAACCCCTGCCATGATGGACGGATGCGGATTGGCTACTGACGGGTTGAGTAGCTACTGAAGTTAGTAGTCGCCAAGTTCTGTGGCCCCACAATGATGTCTTGTATCTACACTGTTCATTCACTTGGAGAGATCATTTTCGGGCATGGGCCAAAAAATGAGGCAATCCAAAGCATAAGTGGACCCAGCACAAAAAACAGTGGGGACAGTGACACCTACCATTGAAACCTTCTAAAGGCCCTTTGAGGTCTAAACTGTTTATAAGTTAACAAAGACGTAGATGAAGGGAAAACACAAATATCAGCTTGATTGAAAACTTCTATAAGCATTGAGAAAATTTTAAAGGTTGGCGTTTAATTCCCGTTTGTTTGTTTTTTTTTTTTTTTTTAAATTTTCTAGTAGGCCACTTAAGCTTCGAATCCGACTCATTTTTTGGCTTTTGCTCTAAAACTCTCCGGATGGCTGTGTTGGGATGCCTTGCACAAACCGTAGGATCTAGCCTCCCGAAACAAACCAAAATTATGGATAATAAAGCAATGAAATAAATCAAAACATCAATCACACACCACACAAGAGATTTTTATGTGGAAAACCCTCAAAGAGATAAAAACCACGGGACCTCGTCCAGATCAACAATCCACTATGAAGTAAAACATTACAATCTTCTTCACTCACGCCGGAGTGGATAAACAATAAGAGAAATAGAGAAAACGGAGAGATCTAACCGATTACGAGGACATAGAAGCGCTCAGATATAGATTGCACAGTAGAAAACCTCCACAAGCAGAACCTCCCTTCTATAAGCTTCATCTCTCTCTTTCCCTCTCTCTCACCTTTGATAGCCTTAAACCCTTTAGCAACTCCCTGGTAAAGCTTTAGAAAACCCTCTTGCTGTACCTAGAAAAACCCTAGGCAACCCCTTTTATACTTTAGGAAACTCCTTTCCGCATCCCTGTTGCGAAAGGACTCAAATCCGCAGTTTCGCGCAAAATCGCGGAACAAACTTCGACTAGTTGAACCTAGTCTTTGACTAGTCGTAGGACCCCTTCGACTAGTCGAGACATCCCTTCGACCAGTCGTAGCTACAGTAAAAAATAGCAAAAATACTCGCTGGACTTTGAGTCGAAGTCACGACTCGAACCTTTGACTGGTCAACCACCAGCCTTCGACCGGTCGAGCAGGGCTCATGACCGGTCGAAGATGGGTCAAAAAAACTCATCAAATCTCCTCCTTTTTGACCCAGGAGGGATCCACCTTCTTTAAGCTAGCCAAGTTTCTACAAACCTCAAACTTGCCCTTGAGCAAGCCTTGGTCATCATGTCTGACCCATTATCGTCCGTGTGGACTTTCTCAAGCTGTAACACCTTCTGTTCCAAAGTATCCTTGATCTAGTGATAGTGTATCTCAATGTGTTTCGACTTGGAATGCTGACTTGGATTCTTGCTCAAGTGTATAGCACTCTGACTATCGCAATAGACCACGTGCTCCTCATGCTTTAGGCTAAGTTCCTGTAGGAACCTTTTCATCCAAAGCATCTCTTTACATGCTTCTATGACTGCAATGTATTCGGCCTTTGTCGTCGACAATGCTACAACCTTCTGTAGCTTGCTCTGCCAAGAAACCGCTCCCCCTGCAAACGTGAACATGAACCTCGATGTAGACTTCATGGAGTCTATGTCACCTGCCATATCTGCATCTGTGTAGCCCTCTAACACAGGTTTTCCATCACCATAGCATAGGCTCAACCTGGATGAGCCTCTTAGATACCATAGTATCCATTTCACCGCTGCCCAATGCTCTTTCCCAGGATTGGAAAGGTACTGGCTGACAACACCAACTGCATATGCTATGTCTGAGCGTGTACACACCATAGCATACATCAAACTTCCTACAGCTGACGCGTAGGGTATTTTCTGCATCTCTTCCACCTCTGCCTTCGTCTTGGGACATTATCTATCGCTCAATCTGAAGTGACCATCCAGTGGAGTACTGACCGGCTTCGCTGCATTCATATTGAACCGCTCTAGGACTTTCTCAATATACCGCTCTTGTGATAGCCAAAGCTTCCTGCTGCTTCTATCACGGGTTATCTCCATTCCTAAGATCTATCTAGCTGGGCCCAAGTCTTTCATCATAAAAGACTTGCCCAACTCCTGTTTCAGCCTGTCCATCTTCTTGATGTCTTTTCCCATGATGAGCATGTCATCAACATATAACAACAGAACTAAGAAATCACCATCTGAGAACTTGCGCGTGAACACATAGTGGTCCGACTCCGTTCTGTCATACCCATGTTTCAACATAAACGAGTCGAACTTCTTGTACCATTTCCGTGGAGCTTGTTTCAGCCCATACAAGCTCTTCCTCAGCTTACACACCATATACTCCTTGCCCTTGACTTCGAACCCCTCTAGTTGGTGCATGTTGATCTCTTCTTCTAGGTCACCATGGAGAAAGGCGGTTTTAACATCTAACTGCTCTATCTCCAGATCCATGCTAGCCGCTAACCCAAGTAACACCCATATGGATGTCATCTTCACCACTGGTGAGAATATCTCTTCGAAGTCTATACCTTTCCTCTGACCAAACCCTTTCACCACAAGTCTGGCCTTGAACCTCGTCTGTGAATTCTTCTGCTCAATCTTCTTTCTGAACACCCACTTGTTGCTCAAAGCTTTCGTGCCCTTAGGCAATTTCACCATGTCATAGGTGTGTTTCTTATGCAAGGATTCCATCTCCTCTTGCATAGCTTTCAACCACTCTCCCTTATGATCGTCGACTAGGGCCTCAAAATAATCTTCTGGCTCTCCCCCATCGGTTAGCATAATATACTCATGCGGCGAGTACCTCTTGGACGGCTGTCTGTCCCTAGATGACCTTCTCACCTGTGGCTCAACAGGTGGATCAAGTGGGGGCTGCTCCCCTGGTCTATCTTCTGAAGGAACTCCCTCGTCCTCTGCACCTTGCTGTACTCCTCCGTCATCAGGCACCACCGGAGGAGTAACCGGATCCATGTCCTCTAGCTCACCTGAACTAGGCCAGTTCTTCTCTGGCTTAATAATGTCTTCTATACACTGATCTTCAAAGAAAACCACATCTCTGCTCCTGACGAGCTTCCTCTCGGTCGGATCCCACAACTTGTAACCAAATTTTTTATCACCGTATCCTAAGAACACACACTGCCTAATCTTCATATCGAGCTTGGACCTCTCGTCCTTTGGTACTTGAACGGATGCCCTGCATCTAAACACCCCGAGATGACTGTACAATGGATCATGTCCAGTCCACACCTTCTCAGGTATTTCTCCATTTAACGGGGCTAATGGAGACCTATTTATCAAATACACCGCTGTGTGCATTGCTTCTCCCCAGAACGTCTTGGGTAATTTCGCATGGGATAACATGCATCTGATTCTCTCAAACCCTGGGACTTGCAGTACTCATGAAAGTCACCAATGTATTCACCACCATTGTCAGTACGGATGCACTTCAATGATCTACCTGTCTCTCTCTTGACCATAGCATGAAACAATTTAAACACATCAAAGAACTTGTCCTTGGATTTCAAAGCATAAACCCAAACCCTCCTAGATGCATCATCTATAAAAGTGACAAAATACAATGCCCCACCCAAGGTTTTTATCCTCATAGGACCACAAACATCAGAATAAACCAAATCTAATGCATGCACTTTATTAACATGAGAAGCAGTTTTAATAAATGAAACTCTATGTTGTTTCCCTAATAAACAATCAAGACAGGTTTTGAGAGGTATACCTGTCACGTCTGGAAGGAGTCACTTCCTCGCTAGTAGCTGAAGCCCTTTTTCACTCATGTGGCCTAGACGCCTGTGCCACATGTCAATAGATGAATCTTCCGCTGTGTTCAATCCACCCTTGCACATACTGACACTTGCCTTATAAAGGGTGCAACACTTCTTTCCTCTGGCCACGATCAACGAACCCTTGATGAGCTTCCATCGTCCACCAGGAAACCGACTTTCATAGCCATCATCATCCAACCCTCCCGTCGACATCAAGTTGAGACGAAGGTCTGGGATATGCCTCACATCCCTAAGAACCAATGTGCAGCCCACATCGGTCTTCACATAAATATTACCGACTCCCACGATTTTTGATACGCCAGAATTTCCCATCTTCATAGTCCCATAGTCACCTGACTTGTAGCTTGAGTCCCTATGTAGAGTAGCATGAAAAGAAGCTCCCGAGTCTATCACCTAGTCGATGTCCTGACTCGTAGCCGTGAGACATACGTTATGATCTGTAGAAAGAATAACTACCATGTCACCATCTGAAGCGACCGCAGTGGAATTTGATTCATCTTCCTTCCCTTTTCCTTTCTTGTCGTTCTTCTTACCACGACATTCATGCTTGTAGTGGCCCTTCTTGCCATAATTCCAGCATTCAACATCTTTTCTGTTACTCGACTTGCCTCTTGATTTATCTCAGGCCTTCCTGCCCTTCCTGTTCTTTCCTCTCCCCCGTTCCTGTGTCACAAGGGCCTCTTGCTGAGTAGACCCCTGAGACTTCCTCCTTGTCTCTTCATTGAAGAGACAGCTAGTTACCTGTTCCATGGATATCTTTCCGTCTGGTACGGAGTTACTTAGAGACACCACCAATGTCTCCCAATTGTCAGGCAATGAACTAAGCAATAGTAAAGCCTGCAATTCATCATCCAGGACCATCTTCATAGAGGTGAGTTGGTTCACTATATTGCTGAACTCATTCATGTGCTCGGCCACCGAACCACTATCCTTGAACTTGAGATTCACAAGTCGCCTTATCAAAAATATCTTATTACTGGCTGTCTTCCTCTCATACAGCCCTTGTAATTTTAGCCATAGGCTTGCGGCTGAGGTTTCCGTAGACACATGGTAGAACACAGAATCATCCAACCATTGTCTAATAAACCCCACCACCTTTCGGTCCGTCTTCTTCCAATCATCATCAGTCATATCCTTAGATTTTGCTGATATGCCTAAGATTGGAGAATATAGGTCCTTGCAATAAAGCAAGTCCTCCATCTTAGCCTTCCATATGGTCCAGTTAGAACCATTGAGGCTGATCATCCTTGAGCCACCTTCCGTAATTCAAAACCGATCCTACCCGTTCAATGAACTTGGCTCTGATACCACTTTGTCGGGATGCCTTGCACAAACCTTAGGATCTAGTCTCCCTAAACAAACCAGAATTATGGATAATAAAGCAATGAAATAAATCAGAGCATCAATCACACACCACACAAGAGATTTTTACATGGAAAACTCTCAAAGAGGTAAAAACCACGGGACCTCATCCAGATCAACAATCCACTATGAAGTAGAACGTTACAATCTTCTTCACTCACGCAGGAGTGGATAAACAATAAGAGAAATAGAGAAAATGGAGAGATCTAACCGATTACGAGGACATAGAAGTGCTGAGATATAGATTGCACAGTAGAAAACCTCCACGAGCAAAACCTCCCTTCTATAAGCTTCCTCTCTCTTTTTTCCTCTCTCTCACCTTTAATAACCCTAAACCTTTTAGCAAATCCCTTGTAAAGCTTTAGGAAACCCTCTTGCTGTACTTAGAAAAACCCTAGGCAACCCCTTTTATAGTTTAGGAAACTCATTTCCGCATCCCTATTGCGAAAGGACTCAAATCCACAGTTTCGCGCAAAATCGTGGAACAAACTACGTAACCTTCAACTAGTCGAACCTAGTCTTCGACTAGTCGTAGGACCCCTTCGACTAGTCGAGACATCCCTTCGACCAGTCGTTACTACAGTAAAAAGCAACAAAAATACTCGCTGGACTTTGAGTCGAAGTCACGACTTGAACCTTCGACTAGTCGACCCATCAGGCTGGCCAGGTGGGGATGTAACACATGCATTATTGGCACTCACACAACTTGGTGACATGACTTCAGTGATGAGATTCACTGCCGATGATATCAGTAGCTAACATACAGGATGGACTCCGTCTGAGGGGGGCAGGATGCATTCCCCTTCCATTTGCGGAGTAAGCTCCTCCGCATCTCACGCGGGGTGAGTAGGGCGACATTCACCCGTTGAAGCGGTACAAACCACATGATAGATGCTGCCAAAGTCCTAAAACTAATGTAATAATGTCTCCGAATTCGAGATTCACAAAATATTTCGTAACATGCGTGGAAAAACTACTGTATGATGTCGCTCTGTTCTCGGCGGAAGGCATTTGTGCGTGGTAGAATTGAATTTGCTGCGAACAACTATGATAGTGCGTCTTAGAATTGGATTTGCTGCTCCATTCAAACGAACAATTATGATCTCAAGTGTTAAGATAAGCAAACACGTAGTGTATGATCAAGATTTGATGAGATCGATTGCTTGTTCATCAACTTGCCCAATGTGTAAATAAGAATAGGCGATTATCGGAGGGTATGGTTTGTCTTATGATGATGGATTACACCTTTGCATCCTGCATCAAATGACTTTTTAGTACAAATAATATAAAAATTAGGAAGGGATTCTTACAGTCAATCTTGAAGAACGGTTGTAAAAACATATCTTTTGATACAAATCTGAATCTAACGTGTGAGCATAGACTTAAATTACAACTAAGATTATCAGCTACTTGATTAGCGCTACAGATTACGATACATGATATAAACAACAGGAAAAAAAAAGTAAAGAATTACACTAAGAAATGTAATTTACTTAACAGAAAAAGTGAAGGATTGCATTATGGAACATAATTGACTAATAATTGAAAGGATAATTGCTAGATAATTAATGTTTGCTTTGATTTGGTTGGTATGAGATGAAATTTTCTCGTTGAATCTCCTTAATATTTATAGCCTTAATTAGGCCATGCAGATCCTTCTCACGTTATAATGGTTGCTATAATTGTTCAACACTACTTGGCCTTCTGGATTCTTCTTACGTTCTAACGGTTGCTATAACCATTCAACACTACAAAACCTTCTGGTGACTTCCTTGTCATATGTCATAGTAATTATTCCAAGCCTCCTTACTGACTCGACCGCATTCCACTTGCCTGCTCGATCGAGCTCCTGGATGACTATCGGTCACTTGATCGACTTCCTAGATGAATATTAACCGCTTGGTTGAGCTCCTGGATGGCTATCAGCCGCTTGGTCGACTTCCTGGATGGCTATCGGTCGCTTGGTTGACTAGGTTTTCTTTAGAATTCCTTCCAACTGCTCCCTGTCTTGTCATCCTATCAGTCATGATTTCGTAAAAAGGACTCTAAGCATCGTTAGAGATCTTTAGCCTATAATATTTTTTCATTACTATAACATGTGTCATTTCCAATTGAATTTTCCAATAACGGTTAGGAATATGGTATAACATTGATCCCCACATTGCTTCACTTTTGGTAAAAGGTGAATGGGATGTTAGTTCGTAGTTTGGCGTAATAAATGTGATTGATTGACCATGTGAAAGCATCAATTTCTAACATCTTGGTCGAACTCGACCATCTTGATAAAATAACATCAATTTTAGCCAACTCGGCCATCTTGATTAAAAAAATGGCAAAATCAGTCGTCTTGGTTGAACTTGGCTATTTTGATCGAGAGACAACAAATTTGGTCGTCTTTGTTGAACTCGGTTATCATGATAAAAAAAAATGATAAATTCGGTCATCGTGATCAAAGTCGGCCATCATGGCTTCTGTAAACTCAAGAGGGGTTAAGTTAGCCTGATAAACGGTTCGTAGGGATGGCATAGTGACCTTTAAGGGTGTCATTGCATCATGTCCATAGGTTAACATGAATGGACTCATCCCAATACTTGTATGGGGCAAGTTTCTCTATGCTCATAGTACTTCTGATAATTTCATATGCCATTTTGAAGAATTTTCTTCAATAATCTCTTTTATGATGTTTTTAATTACCTTATTACTAGCTTCGGCTTGGCCATTAGACTGCGCATAGTATGGCGTTGAATGTAAGATTTTTATACCATATTTGTCCGCCATCACCCGCACCTCTTTTACTGAAAATGTTGCACCTCGATCCATCGTTGTGGATTTTTTTAAATTATGAATCGTGATGATACCACTTTCAATAAATTATATGATTTCTTGATGGTTGACTCCTTTCACAGGCCTTGCCTCCACCCATTTAGTGAAATAATCGGTTGCCGCAATGATGAACGAATCCATTCGTGATGAAGGTAGATGAATCGTGTCTATCAAGGAAGGCCAAAGCACACACACACACACATACAGGGAAAAGGTACTATGCGCTCGAGCTAATGGGAACGTCCCATGAGGTCGAGCTGTGTGGACCCCACCGTGATGCGTTTCGAACATCTACCCCATCAGTCAGATGCACCATTCCATCGTGGGCCTAGGTCTCAAAAATTAAGTCAATCCGTGACTTGAGTGGGCCACACTACATATAAAAGTTGAGAGGGGTTGTGCACCATTAAAACATTCATAATCATTTTTTGGGCCCACTGAGATGTGGTTTGCAAATCCAGCCCATCCATTATGTGTGTCCCACTTGAATGAGGATTCAAACCAAGTTTCAGCAGCATTCAAAACTTAGGTGGGCCCCACCAAGTGCTTTTATATGTTTTTGGCATGTCTTCACATGATTTTAGATGGTATGGCCCACCTGAGTTCCGTATACGGATGATTTTTGGGATATCCCATAATTTAAAAGGGACCATTAAATGCATAGTGTTGATGGTGGACACGCATCACGGTGGGGCCCACACAGCTCGACCTCATGGGAGCTTATCGTGAGGTCGAGCGTATAGTACCTTTTCCCATATATATATATATATAAGTTATTTATTATCATTCACAATCGCAAGAATCATTCATCATCCAACTAACCATTAACAACATTTACAATAATAAAAGATATACAACCAACTCTGTATAATAACTTGCAACTTAACCTGCTGGGAATCGTCATGCACCATAATGTCTTATAACAGAGCGGGTTCTGAGTAGTTACAAGTTAGGCCTTTAGGAAAGCATATAAATGAAATGACAAAGATATAAATTAAGCAATATCAATTATTTGTAGAAGAGATTGATGAATAATAGCTGACAATTTTCTTGGTTTTCTTAATGGAACAAACTTTACACCAATCACTAATACAATAGGAGGGCCAAATATAAAGCCCCTAGTCTCAACTCCTATAAGCATATCAAATTCAATATCAAATCCATCAAATTAAATGACTTCGTAGGTATAAGCATAAAATAGGACTTTAAAAAAAATTATATAAAAAAATACTGCATTTATAAGAAAAGGAGACTGAATTCAATACAAACTTTTGCGTGTAAACCTTGACACAAAAAAATGTTCAAGTGCTTCTAATTGTGTGTATGTACGTATAAGTGTTTTAATTATTTTACTTAATGTAAGTTTACTTTTATGTACTTAGATGTACCTAGACACACTAAGACATCTTTAAGTACTTTATATTGGAAGAAAAGAAACTTTTTGGCCATGTTTTATAGATGCCTTGCACAACACGTGTGACTATAGAAAGCTTTTATAAGATCTATCTGTATTTGAGGAATATTGAAAATGTCCATTTCTGGAAAATAGAGTTCATTATGGGAACTAATTCGAGGTCAACATGCAAAATAGCGATTTGCACACACAACAAAGAAGCATATACATATGTTTATGCATGTATCATGATCTTGATGGATAGAATCTGTTGTACTCAGATTAAGCATCCAAAGTTTTTTTTTTTTTTTTTTTTTTTTTTTTTTTTAAGAAAAAAAAACTTATTTGACTTTTGGTTTGCTTCATAGACATAATCATGCATGTAGCTCAATCCTACAAGATATATCGTACTGATGTTATGCCTAGCTATTAATCATAAAACCCTTGCTATTTGGGCTATGCACACAATTTTTGTCTTTTTTGGGTCGTATTTATCCCATTGTTGTGGATTGTATTTTTTTTTAATGTAAATAATTAGGAATTGAGAAGGTATGAGGACTGTTTTAAACAAGAAACAAAAGTGTTTTGTTTGGGGAAATTTATTCACTTTATTATTAATAGAAGAAGGCAAGAAAGATAATCACTTTATTTATTTCTATTCCAAGTTCTTTTACATCTCATTCTCCCTTGATTCCAAAATAGAATATTCACAAATTATAATAGAAAGCAATTATTTGATTATATCAAATATCAGGCTGAAAGCCACTGTGGATTAAAGGGTCAAATGTGCACTGAAGCCTTTGTGGGCTCGAGGCTGAAGCCTCTGTGTGCTGGCAGACTTTGTGTGCAAATGGGCTTTGTGCGCGAATAGGCTTTGTGCGCTACAAGCCTTTGTGTGCAGCAAGCGTTGTGCGCTGCACAATGGTTGTTCCGGACAATGGACAATGAATTCTACCTCTTCTCTCCTTGGTCCACTCCTCTCCAATTAATTGCTAAGGACCCCTTCAGAGGGGTCGAGAGGTATTTATAACCCTCTCACGTGTGAATGTGCCATTTCAGCACTGTGCGCTCCCCCTTTGTGCAAACCTTGTTGTGCGCTACTTGTTGTGCGCTCCTCTTTGTGTGGACTCCTTTATGCACTCCTCTTTGTGCGGTAATCTATTTCTCAATGCTAATTTCTGCACAACAGCTGATTTCAACTGATTTCCGTACAACGGCTACTGCTTTCTTCTTTCTCTCTCTTTTTTATGCCTCAACAGATGCCCCCTTGATCCTACATTCTTTTTATACCTATAGAATAATGTAGGATCAATAATAATAAAATTAATACAATTAATTCTAACCATCACTCCTGTTTTTTATTTCCTCTGTTGTGCGTAAACCCAGGAATACAATTACTCTTGATATTATGCGCGCACAACAGTTAGCGCGCAATAGTTAGCGCACAGCCGTTTAGCGCACAACAGGCCATTCTTCACCTATAAATACGAGACTTGCTTTTTTCAATCCATTCCCTTCTACTGTAAACCGTGTCAAGTTATTCTTCCTAACCCTGCCATTGTGTGCTAACCTCGTTGTGTGCCGCACAATATCTCTTCCGCACAATAGCCTTCCGTGCACAATACCTCTCCGCGCACAACAACCTTACGTGCAAGGACAGGTAACTTTTTTGTGCACAATAGCTGTTGAAAGATGTCCCTATCTGTCTAAGCAAAATGATGTGCACACAACAACTCTTACTGCCTGCTTGCGCACAAAAAATGTGAGCACAACAACTATTACTGCCTGGGCACAAAAATGTGCACACAACAGCTCTTACTGTCTACGCACAAAGCTGAACGCGCAATGACCCTAAGCTTTATCTCCAATTTTAATCTTTTAACAAATCCTTCTCTTTAGTTCTGATTTTTCTGTTAATTCTCTGTGCAGGTTCTGATGGCTGGCTTATCCAAGAGACCTCATACTTCTGAAAACACTGCAAACCCTCCGATCCTCAGTCAACTGAGTCCCATACCCACAAAAGTCCTAGGTCTAAAGATTATTCCACCTTTTTCAAAGAACTGGCCCTTGTCATCATCAACTTCACTGATCGCGTTCAACATTTATTTGACCATATTCGAACGGTTGTTCTAATGCCAGAAATAGAAGGACCCCTAATAGAGGGACAAGAATTAGATTGGGAGAATTAGCTGAAATTCACAGCCAACCTTCGAACAGATGTCACCCAATTATCTGCTATCGAGACTTCCCCTGCTGCGGCCTTCTCCAAAAAGAGAAAGGGAAAAAGTAAAGATGAAATCTTCCAAGAGAAGATCCAAGAACATAATCAAAGATGCTTCCAAAATGCTTGGGATTCAATCAAATCATATCTGGACTCATTTAAATTCTGCAATCCTTATAAGGATGAAATCATCTCCATTCCTTTGCTCCTTCACCATCATCGCTCCATAATTCAGAGTGAACCGACTGACTTCATGACACAAAATAGGCTTCTGTACGTGTCAAACTGGGTAATAAAAAGAGCAAAAAATCCTTGAAGGCTACCTAACAGAGAAAGGGTTGGTCTAGAAAACTGGGCAAATAGCATGCATGCGCTTCCTCATACCATGTTACAATCCTCACGACTTATACCCCACCCACTTTTTCGAAACAATCCAACAACGCTTTTGTCACCGTGACTCTCTGTGGGGTAAGGAAGAGTTCAGAACCCACGGCCTTTGGACAGATCGTCCATACTACAGCGCATGGATCGTCCATACTACAGTGCATGGATGAAGGCAATTTTAAAGAAATATAAAGATGTCCTTGTTGCAGCCAAAGTCTACTACACCATAGAAGCTACCTCTGAGTTTTTTCACAAGGATACAATGATCTACAAGGGTTTTCTGCAATATTGGTCTTCTACCACAAATTCCTTCCATCTCCTTGTTGGGGAAGTAAGCATCAGTTTATGGGATTTATTCAAAATGGTCGGCTTACCCATTACTGGATCTTTCTTGGATGAATACATTCCCACGAACGAAGAATTTGCTTATGTGGCCCAAAACAGGATCCCCAAAATTACTTCTTCAACAATCGCACTTTTTCAAGAAATGTCTTATTTTCCAGACATTCATAAGATATCGTCCCTTTCATGGCTCGCACACTTTTTATGATATTTAGTGTTAGTATCCTTATCATTCTCTTCATCTCTCACATAATACCAGTTTATTTGTATACATTGCTAATACTTCTTTCTTCTCCTTTTCAGATTTTCTGGTAGTCAAGGCCCGGAACTGGAAGTTAATCGGAAAAAGATAAAGGGCCCTGCTAAATTTATTGCCGAAACAGAATTGGCTGCTTTCCTAGCTTACTGGCTAAGCTTGATCGTACTTCCAAGTTAAAAAAGCTCAGATTCCATTTGACCCACCTTATTTGTCATGGCCGGCGCAATGGCAGAGGGTAGAAAAAATATTCTTTAGCTCCTCTTGTATTATGCTCGTTGTACCAAGCTTTTGGACATGTTGCGGCGCATTATTCAATCCCAGCATGTAACGCCCTGAAAATCGGGGGTCGAGCATAAACTCAACTCCCGAGTTCCAACGCATCACTCATGCAACAAAATGAATGATGATTGAATGTTGTCTGTATTAGTGCATTGAACATGAGTGAGATTAAGCCAAAACAGCATATCATACTCTAAAGATGAGTGAGATTGCAAGCGGAAGACTGTGATAGATATATAAAATATAAAAACTGTGGTGAGTCTCTAGAGTGTGATAACGTTACCAGGTTAGATAATTACAATTACAATCATAAAATATACCAAATGTGTAAAGTCCTCTAGTCAATATCCCAGAAAGCCCTGTCGATCAGGACATGGCTCACAGGAACCTGCCTGAAGCTGCATAAAGGAGAAATCCTCCTCATCCCCATAAAAGTCGGGCTCCGCTTCGCAGCATCGCCATTATCTGAAACTCAAACAAGTCTGGTTGGTGTGTACAACACCGTCCTGTAACGTGGGAGTGAGTGATCAACTCAGTGGAAAGTAAAGCATAGGTTAACATGTTATCAACTCAGTCAAGCAGTAATGATAAAGTAGTAAATCAAACAATCATAACTACTCTTATTTAATGCAAGTATGAAATAACATGATGAATGCCCTTGCCAAACCACCCTCATGCGACACCATCTTACGTTCGCGGCATGCTTGCATTCCTCAGTACTCCACATCTTCCAGGCACATGCAATGCATGATGAGCATGACTACCGAGTTGTTATTAGTCCATTTCAAACAGAAGTATTGGGAAACTAAGGTACCTCTCTTGTATCATTCCCAAACATGATCCATTCTAATGTCGTCAAACCTAGATAATTTCATACGATATTATGGTTCGAGAGGCATTGCGAAGGTATCGCAAAGGGCTCGTCACCCCTCAGCACGGATACAGATCTCACCGTATGCGGTTCAATTGCTGGCCGTCAGCTCGAATATAGGTCTCACCGTACTCAGCTCAATCGCTGGCCATCAGCTCGAATATTGGTCTCACTGTACTTGACTCAATTCATGCTTTAGTTGCTGCGAAGGGCTCATCGCCAATCACAGACTATAGAGTATACTCGAAGACACTACGAAGGGCTCGTCGCCCGTCAGCACGAATACAGGTCTCACCGTATTCAGCTCTCGCCGTAGGTGTAACGACCTGAAAAATTCCGTACGTTGGGTCGAGTACCACCTCGACCAGAAATCACATAGGATTAAATCCTTTAGAAATTTAACAAAGTTAACTAAGTATTAAACTCCGTTAGCCATGAAATCCGTTAGGATCGCTTTAAATACGATCTGCAAGACCCAAAACTTGCAGAATCATTGACGCTAGGTTACCCTAAAGTTTAGAACCAAACTCATTCCCCGTCTGCTCTCGGGAATGAAACGAAACTTCGTATTAGGTCTAGATCGCACCTCGGGATTCCGATTAACCCGAAGTTAAGGAACTAGGACCGCCCCACTGGGCTTAACAATCATCTCAAAAATCGGCCTTATCAGACATTCCACGGCCATTCGTTTGAATCGGAGCGAGGTAGTGTGAAAAACACTATTCACAAGGCCGAAATAAATATCTGGAATAGTGATCGCATCGTTCGTTGACGCATCGGTATAAGCAACCCGCCGTCGTCGAATCGGACAAATTACACCCTCGGATTAAGAAAAATTTCAGAACATTTACATGTACTCGGAATTTCGATCGTGGCCCATGACCGTCGAATCGAAAGTGGTCCGCCACGTGCGATCTACGTATCCGAATGAGTCAAAAACGTAATCCCACGTAGATCCATTGGTGGTGAGCTTAAGTCGACGTTTGGTTCAAGGAGGGCTACCGAACTCCCCTTTTGGTGGAAAAGCGGTGAATATCCTATATAAGCGATACCCATGAACCTAAGTCTATTTCCGTAATGTTTGAGGCTATAAAAGGAGCTTAGAGCAGCCCCTCTCACAGCCATACGAATTTTGGTGGAAACCCTAGAGAGAGAGAAAAAAGAGAGAAGGACTTGGAGATCGTTCTTAGATCTTCCTCCACTTGCACTGGATTGCTACACGGCCTACACCGCCTTACTCTCGGCGTTTTTCTGGTGTTTTCCACCTCATTTGAAGGTAAGAAAACCTAACCCTAGGTCTGATTTGAGGTGGAATTGAGGTAGGGTGTATACCGACTAACCGATTCCGCTCTTTAGGCTAGAAATCGGCCGTAGACGGAAGATCCATCACCCTTGCTGATTTATTCCGTTTCCAAAGGCAAAGGTGAGGACTTTAAGTGTATAAGTTAAGGTTTTCAACGCTTTCAATGTCAGATAATGGTAGATTCATGATCTGCTTGCAATTGCACATGTACAAAGTGCTTTCCGTTTCCTGTTTTGATTAGCGGTGTGAAATATGGAATTTCACATATTCTAGGTATACGTAGAAATACCGTATACGTATTTTTTTTGGATAATTGCTTGACATGTTTATTTAATGTATAATTATATAACATATGAATAAAATACTAGTTTGGCGAAAGGAATCGCCAAAATATATGTTCCTTTGTAAATGTGCCGTATGTTGAAAATACGTATTGTAGAAATACCGTATACGTATTTCTTTTGGAATAATGTTTGACATATGTATTTAATGTATGATTATACAATACATGATTAAAATACTAGCTTGGCGAAAGGAATCGCCGAAACCTATGTTCCTTTGTAAACACTATGTATGTCGAAATTGGGTATACGTGAAAGTACCCTATACGTATAAAATTTGCTGATGTGTTTGCTATGTTTACTTGCTGTATGAATAGGATGTATATGTATAAAATACTAGCTCGGAAAAGGGACAACCCTAGTACACCCTTCTCTTCATGTATGTTGACGTAGTGTATTCCAAGTGTTGGTGAAATCACTTGCGGGTGTAAGTGTTTAAGTGTTAGAACCTTAGTTAGGTGCTGAGATGGGATTCTCCGCTACCTTAGAGTCACATATGACACTCTCCACGTGGTTGTTCACTCTAACCACTCACCTATGAACTCTAAGTAATTGTATCCCTATGTGTTTAGTGCTTTATAACATGTCTTACAACATGCTTTACAACATGCCTTATAACATACTATACTTCATGCTTTATAATACATGCTCTACTTCATGCTTTACTTTATGCTCTACCACTGATTGAGTTTGGGACTATGCCTATAGTCCACACATTCGGTACCAGACTTCTTGTTGTGGCCGAGATTCATATCGCCACGATGGACGTGTCTGGCGAACCCGAGTCGTACTTCGGTTGGCGATAGTGGTTGGCCACACGGAGTGCTTTTTGCGCTCCATATCGCTCAACTTGTGGTGCGCTCGAGCTAGTCGAGCTCGTCAAGCAAACCGATATGTGTATATGTATGTTCACCATGTTTGGTCGCTCTTGCTTGAACCTAGGGTACCAAACTTACCGTGGCGATCCCGTTAACCATGGTACCTCGATCCGCTAAGACGCATGAGCCGGACATGGTGGTATGGGACACCGTGGTCGAGTGTTTGTCGGCCTACTGGCCGGGGTCATGTGCCTCCCGTAGTGACCATTGCGCAACCAACCTCGTGAGCCGATTATGGTGGTATGGGACACTATATTCGAGTTTGTCGATATTTACTGGCGAGAGCCGAGCACGGTGAGACACATGCTCGTCTTGACGGGCGACGAGTCCTCCGTAGTATCTTCGAGTACTCCAAGTGTCTGTGATTGGCGACAGTCTTTCACATAACTAGAGTATGAGTTGAGCCAAGTACGGTGAGACCCGTACTTGAGTGACGGCTAGTGATTGAGCAGTGCGGTGAGATATGTACCGAGCTGACGGCCAACAATTGAGCCGCATATGGTGAGATCTGTATCCGCGCTGACGGGTGACGAGCCCTTTGCGATGCCTTCACTACGCTTCTCAAACCATAACATCGTATGAGATTAACTAGGATTGACGACCCTAGAATGGATCATGTTTGGGAATTATACAAGGGAGGTACCTTAGTTTCCCAATACTGCTAGTTGAAATGGATTAATAAAAACTTGGTAATCATGATCATCATGCACCGCATGTGCTTTGTAGATGTGGCGCACTAAGGGAGTAGCATTCGCGAACGTAAGATGATGTCGCTTGAGGGTGGTTTGGCAAGGGCATACAGCATCATGTCATATCATTTTTGCACTTAACAAGAGTAATTAGAAATGTTTGATTTGTACTGCGTTATCATTACTGCTTGATTGATTTGATAACATGTTAACCTATGCTTTATTGTTCCACTGAGTTAGCTACTCACTCCCACGTTACGGGACGGTGTTTGCAACACCCACCGACTCTGTCACAGTGTAGATGGCGCCTGTTCGGGAGCCGGAGCTAGACTATGAGGAGGATCAGGAGGAGTTCTCCTTTATGCAGTACTCTGACGGCTACGCTTAGGCCGGCTGTATCGCGGGATTTACAGGGCCTCTTTGAGGATTGTATTTTGATTTTTTTTTGACTTAGAGACATTACATGTATATTGGTACTCAGTTAGTACTCATACTCTGGAGTTCACAAAGTTTTGATACTTTACATATTTGAATATAAAATTTTAGTCTTCCGCTTGCCTTTATACAATTGAACTGGAGTATGAATTACTGTTTTGGTATAATCTCATTCATGTTTATTGCGCTAACTCAGACAACATTTAACCATCATTGTGTATGTTGCATAAGTGATGCGTTGGAACTCGGGAGTTGAGTTCATACTCGACCCCCGATTTTCAGGGCGTTACAGTAGGTGTCGACAGCTCGACCACGGTGTCCCACACCACCATGTCCGGCTCATGAGTCTTAGCGGATCAAGGTACCATAGTTAACGGGGTTTCCACTGGTAAGTTTGGTACCTTAGGTTCAAGTACCAGCGTCCAAACATGGTGAACATACATAAGACAGATCGGGTTACTTGATGAGCTCGACTAGCACAAGTACCCGTTGAGTTGTATGACATGAAGTGCATAAGCACTTCGTGTGGCTTAACCATTACCGACAAGCAACGCACGACTCGGGTTCGTCAAAAATGTCCTACGTGACGAATGAATCACAACCACGAATTTGATCCCATTACCGACTGTCTGGACTATACAATAGCCCCAATCACATTCAATTGCAGATAGGTAAAGCAGTAATGGATCAAGATTCAAATCATACAATCAAAGTCTAATAACATCCGCTTAGGGCTGCCTAGGCTATTACACGCACTCGTTACACCACTCCCCCATCACCCTTCACGACACTTATGGAATACAACATAAACATGAATTTAAATATATACATTACACAGATAAAATCATACAATCAGTTGAGCATGTTTTGAAGTACAACGTAAGCATGAGTTTGTACATATTCAATTCCTAATCACACAAATATCTAAAGAAATCATACACATAGTTAAAGAAGTTGAGAATCATATCTCAACACCCTTATACATTACAATTTACTAACTACTACTCATTCAGACATTTCAACAAACATTTTAAACTACATACATCAACATATATGACATATGTTAATCACATAGGCATTAGGACAAATCCTTTAACTAGGGAGTTACCCCAATTATAACACACATGCACCCACCACGGATAATCATGGCAAGCATGAATCCAAGTTCCATATTCATTCAGTCATTTCCACGAATACTTGGGCCACACATTGTAACATATATAGTGTATATTGGCCGTGGAGTGATTTAGGGCAAATCCTTTCGGCAAAGGGGTATCGCCAATACAACAATCATATATCCATGACAATTAGTCATGGCGAGCACGAATGAGAATTCTATACTCATTCAGTCATTTTCACAAACACTTAGAATATACTATTTTAACATACATAGTGTATATTAGCAAAACATATATTAGAGTGAGTCCTTTCACCAAACAAGTATTTTATCCATATATAATATATTCATACAACAAATAATCATGGCAAACACATTTCTAAAATTTATACGTATACGGTACTTTCTACAAATACCTAGAGTATGTAAAATTTCATATTCTACGTCTTTAATCGAAACGAAAAACAGACAGCACTTCGTTCATGTGCAATTGCATGCAGATCATGAATCTATCATTATCTGACATTGAAAGCGTTGAAAACCATAACCTATACACCTAAAGTCCGCACCTTTTGTCGTAGAATCATAACGGAATCGATAGGTTTGCTAAGCTTTCGTATACGGCAGTTTGGCAACCTATAGAACGAAATAGGTTAGCGATTTCATAACCTACAACTATCAAAACCCCAAAACATATTAGGGTTAGGGTTTCTTACCTACAAATGACGCCGGAATCACCGGGAAAGCGACTAGATAGGGGTGGTTGTGCTTGCATAATGGCAGGGAAGCATGGCAAGGAGATCCTCCCACAACTCCCACACTTTCTCTCTCTTTTCTCTCTTCTCAATCTCAAATTCGTATGGCTGCAAGAGAGAGGGTTCTAAGGTCCTTATATAGCTTAAAAACTGACTAAAATAGACTTATGGTCAAGGTATACTTAGGTTATAACCAAAGCGACACTTTTCCAGCTCAACGGAGCACTTCAGCCCCCCTTGAGCCAAAGGTCGGACTTAAGCTCACAGATGATGGATCTAGGTGGAGTTAAGTTTTCGTTCCAGTCAGGTTTTCAGATCATGCATGGCGGACCAGTTGCAATTCAACGGTCAATGATTCTCGATCGGAGATTCCGAGTACATGGATATGTTTGGAGAAATATCCCTGATCCGAGGGTGTAATTTGGTCTGATTCTGACGGTCAGGTTGTATCTTGACCCATGGCGACAAGTCTCAGATTTTTTTATTTTGAATTTAATTTAGAAATATTTTCACATTTCTCACACTCTCCGCTTCGAGCTCAAGCGAATAGCGCTGGGACACTATCTGGATTTGATTTCCAAGATGGTTGTCAAGCCCAGGAAGGCGGCCCTAATTCCTTAACTTAGTATTATTCGGACTTCTGATGTGCGGTCCAGATCTGATATGAAGTTTTAATGTGCTCCTGAGAGTAGTCGGGTAATGAGTTTGATCCTAGATTTTAGGGTAACCTAGCGTCAATAATTCTACAAGTTTTGGGTCTTGCAGATCGTATTTAACGTGGATCAAGCGGATTTCGTAGCTAATCTAGTTTCGCACTTAGTTACTTTGTCTCATTTCTAAAGGATTTAGTCCTATAAGATTTTTATCTGAGGTGGTACTTAGTCCTTTGTAGTTTATATATAAATTGATCCAAGTCATAATACTTAGCTAGTTTAAGATAGTGTCTAGGGTGAAAGTACTTAGAAAAATTGAAAGATCAAGGTGGTGAAGGGTTAGATCTGTGAATGAAATGGGTTCAAAAGCGGTTTTAGACTGTGGGATTCAGTTCTGACAAGTTAATAAGGTGTTAGGATCGACCCATTGCCTAAGGACGTCTAATTTCAGGTTGGCAAAAATCCAGGATGTTACAATCTACCCCCCTTAAAATAAAATTTTGTCCCTGAAATTGCCTAAGGGTAATAAGGAAAGATTTAATTATTTCATTTTCCTAAGACTTATTGATTTCAAGTTTCTACGCGTGGTAGGGTATATACTAGCCTAGTTCATTTTAGTCTACCCCCCTTAAAACTTTTTTCTTTATCCATTTCTCATACCCGGATGGTTTGCTACAATTTATTTCTTTACCTATTTGGAGTCTTGACGACAATTCCCAACAATTTAGAGTAAGATGTTTTCAATGTTTGACCAACACGGAGAGACGGTTATAGTGGGCTTGATTCCGATACATCGATCATCTACCGGGCCAGGGTAGAAAGCTCATCGTATCCCTTCTGAATCCTGGTGGATCCTGGTCTTCTGCTCGGCCAAGCAGTGAGTCCATTGGTAGTCGCCCAGGATTGAGAATTGGGTCAAGCCGCGAATGTTTTGCAGTTGTATATTTCAGTAACTCCGTAGTCTGATCACTCTAAAAACATAAGGAATGTCCATCATTGAAATGTTTAAATTGTATATTTATAAGGTTGCCCTTTAGGTATTAGTCTAAGAGAGTCCTCGTCTCATTCTATGTCCAAGATAGGGTAACTCATCCTATTTAGTGACCTGTCTTTATGTATAGTCTGGATCAACTCCATTCGATCCTGGGCCAGTGGGGCAAGGGTCCAACATGCTTTCGCTGCGCCACCCAGATCAAAGAGGTGTATTGATTTGACCTAGCTACATCTATCAGTCTCTGACATTCTCTAATGTAACCAGTAGTCTAATCTTAATTTAGAAGTAGTGGAAAGCCATAGGTGTAGTCCAAAGTCTACTCTCATACGCTAGATGATTTCACATCATTTCTAATACAGGAAGGGTTTTATCACGTAGGGTCAAAGTTGTCTAATTGGAACTGAGTTGTCTGTACTTGACGCTTGAGCATTTCACATATGCTCATTCCAACTAAGAGGGTCCTAAGGTTCACATTATAAATTTGTTGAATTTCCTACACGGTCAGGCTTGTCGAAATCTAGGAGCACCGCTTTAGGTCAAAAACTCTAGGGCCTATTGTCTTAAATGGGACTGCATTGCTAATCCTTTATCGGGATTGGGAATGACATGTTTGGTAGGAGGGTGGGAGGGGATTAAAATTAATGGTATAGGCTTTGGAAAATGAGCCTGGTGTTAGAAAAGTGTGAGATGGGATTTCCAAATCCCAGGATAATGAATTTCTAAGTGTAATTTGAAAGGAAAATATGGGATTTACGTTTAACTGCGTACATTCTAAACATAGTATTGGAAAACATGGGATACACCCAATCTAGGGGCCATACCTTACACATACATTTATTATTACTTATACAATTTTATCCACCTAACTCACCTAATGCAATTTGGCCGAACGGGCCCTAAATGTCCTCAAACATCTAAAACACTCTACCAACAACTACACCCATCAACATGAAAACATAAACGTCCAAAGACGGTAACCCATGTAAACTTCAAGACAACAGTATGGATGACTAGACATCCAAGAAAATGGCCGTACTAAGCTCGAATAGAGCCATGGAAAAGTGAATGAAAAGTGATGGAGGGAGAGAGAAAGGGCTGGAGGTTTGATTCTCCACGGATTGGAGCCTCAACAGACGTTGTAGAGGCCCAATAGACAGGGTTTAAAGAAAGGAAGTGAAGAGATGGGCTGGGTTGAGTGCTTACATGATTTTGAGCTTCAAATGGAGGGTGTAGGAGCTCAAATGAGAGAAAACGGAAAGGGTAGAGGGTAGGTGTTGCTGTGAACGATGGAGATGAATGGGTTGTGACAGAAAATGATGGAACGAGTGAATAGAAGGGAGGTTTAAGAGAGAAAACAAAAACTTTTGGAGAAAATGAGAGCTTAGAAGGGTGTTTGAGAGAGAGGGGGCCAAACGGACAAGAAAGAGGGGCCCCCACAAAATTTGGTAGGCACCACACGTGCTTAGGGGTCGGGCCGACCATGACCAGCACTGGCCCGGCCCAACCTGACTGTGGTGACCGCGGTTCCGCCATGGTCCACCGGACCAACTATGGTGCCGCCGCGGTAGGGCGGTGTTCACCACCCTCCCAAGGTGCCAATGGCACCCCAGGTCTGTCCCGGGTCCCCCCGGATTTCATAGTGTGGCCCCTAACTCCATTTGAGGCATTTTTAGGGCCAATTTGTAAACCGGAATGAGTTTATGTGACGCGTGGCATATGACAATAGGGTAGGAGGAGCTAATTTATCTAACTAACCCATTTATTTGGTTAGATTCCAAAGTTTGAATGGTCTAAAGTCCAATTCATACATATATTTACTATTTATAGTAACTTTTTGTTTAAGTATTATTCTTCATCATTTATATATTAGAATTTATATCTTGTAGGAAAGGATTTAGAAAAAATTAAAGAATGAAGTGGTGCAAGGAGAGATTTTGAAGGAATTGGATAAAAAGGGGTTCTAGGCTTTGAGATAAAGTGTAAGATGTTGTGGTTGACCCACAACCTAAGGGCATTCGTTTCTAGGGAATGACTTAAACCCATCGATTGATGGCCGACTTAGGTCGTTTCCTACGACCAAAGATACATTGTGGACTAAATTACCGTATAGTCTCACCTGTCGGCGAAACTTGGGATTCGAATATGGTTTCTAAGTTTTATCGCCCCCTTCCTAATTCAGAGTACGTCAGAGTGCGTCGTGTTACCATAACCCAGGCCCGGTTTAATCCAAATCATACTCTGATACCATCTTATAATGACCTAAAAATCGGGGGTTGAGCATAAACTCAACTCTCGAGTTCCAACACATCACTTATGCAACAAAATGAATGATGATTGAATGTTGTTTGTATTAGTGCATTGAACATGAGTGAGATTAAGCCAAAACAACATATCATAGTCCAGAGACAAGTGAGATTGCAAGCAGAAGACTGTGATAGATATATAAAATATATAAACTGTGGTGAGTCTCCAGAGTGTGATAACGTTACCAGGTTAAATAATTACAAGTACAATCCTAAAATATACCAAATGTGTAAGGCCTCTAGTCAATATCCCAGAAAGCCCTATCGATCAGGACACGGCTCACAGGAACCTGCCTGAAGTTGCATAAAGGAGGAATCCTCCTCATCCCCATAAAAGTCCGGCTCTGCTTCACAGCATTGTAATCATCTGAAACTCAAACAAGTCTGGTTGGTGTGTACAACACCGTCCCATAACATGGGAGTGAGTGATCAACTCAGTGGAACAGTAAAGCATCGGTTAACATGTTATCAACTCAGTCAAGCAGTAATGATAAAGCAGTATAATCAAACAATCCTAACTACTTTTATTTAATGCAAGTATGAAATGACATGATGAATGCCCTTGCCAAACCACCCTCATGCGACACCATCTTACGTTCGTGGCATGCTTGCATTCCTTAGTGCTCCACATCTTCCAGGCACATGCAATGCATGATGAGCATGATTACCGAGTTGTTATTAGTCCACTTTAAACAACAATATTGGGAAACTAAGGTATCTCCGTTATATCATTCCCAAACATGATCTATTCTAGGGTCGTCAAACCTAGATAATCTCATACGATATTATGGTTCGAGAGGCGTCACGAAGGCATCACAAAGGGCTTGTCACTTGTCGGCACGGATACAGATCTCACCGTATGCAGCTCAATTGCTAGCCGTCAGCTCGAATATAGGTCTCATCGTACTCGGGTCAATCGTTGGCCGTCAGCTCGAATATAGGTCTCACTGTACTTGGCTCAACTCATGCTCTAGTTGCTGCGAAGGGCTCATCGCCAATCACAGACTGTAGAGTATACTCGAAGACACTACGAAGGGCTCGTCGCCCGTAAGCATGAATACAGGTCTCACCGTATTCGGCTCTCGCCGTAGGTGTCGACAGTTCGAATACAGTGTCCCATACCACCGTATTCGGCTCACGAGTTTGGTTGCTCAATGGTCACTATGGGGAGGCATGTGGTCCCAGCGTAGGCTGACAGCTCGACCATGGTGTCCCATACCACCATGTCCGGCTCATGAGTCTTAGCGGATCGAGGTACTATAGTTAACGAGGTTTCTACTGGTAAGTTTGGTACCTTAGGTTCAAGCAGTAGCGTTCAAACATGGTGAACATACATAAAAAAGATCGGGTTACTTGACGAGCTCGACTAGCACGAGCGCCCGTTGAGTTGTACGACATGAAGTGCATAAGTACTTCGTGTGGCCTAACCACTGCCGACAAGCAACACACGACTCGTGTTCGTCAAACACGTCCTATGTGACGAATGAATCACAGCCACGAATTCGATCCCATTACCGACTGCCTGGACTATACAATAGCCCCAATCACATTCAATTGCAGATAGGTAAAGTAGTAATGGATGAAGATTCAAATCATACAATCAAAGTCTAATAATATCCGCTTAGGGCTTCTAGGGCTGTTGCACGCACTCGTTACACCACTCCCCCATTACCCTTCACGACACTTATGGAATACAACATAAACATGAATTTAAACATATGCATTACACAGATAAAATCATACAATCAGTTGAGCATGTTATGAAGTACAACATAAGCATGAGTTTGTACATATTCAATTCCTAATCACACAGATATCTAAAGAATTCATACACATAGTTAAAAAAGTTGAGAATCATATCTCAACACCCTTATACATTACAATTTACTAACTACTACTCATTCAGACATTTCAATAAAAACTTTAAACTACATACATCAACATACATGACATATGTTGAACACATAGGCATTAGGCCAAATCCTTTCACTAGGGAGTTTCCCCAATTATAACACGCATGCACCCACCACGGATAATCATGGCAAGCATGAATCTAAGTTCCATATTCATTCAGTCATTTCCATGAATACTTGGGCCACACACTGTAACATCTATAGTGTATATTGGCCGTGGCATGATTTAGGGTGAATCCTTTCGTCAAAGGGGTATCACCAATATAACAATCATATATCCATGTCAATTAGTCATGGCGAGCATGAATGAGAATTTTATACTCATTCAGTCATTTTCACAAACACTTTTAATACACTATTTTCACATACATAGTGTATATTAGTAAAACATATATTAGGGCGAGTCCTTTCACCAAACAAGTATTTTATCCATATATAATATATTCATACAACAAATAATCATGGCAAACACATTTCCAAAATTTATACGTATATGGTACTTTCTACAAATACCTAGAGTATGTAAAATTTCATATTCTACATCTTTAATCGAAACGGAATATAGACAGCACTTTGTACATGTCCAATTGCATGCAGATCATGAATCTATCATTATCTGACATTGAAAGCATTGAAAACCATAACCTATACACCTAAAGTCCACACCTTTTGTCGTAGAATCGTAACGGAATTGATAGGTTTGCTAAGCTTTCGTAT
Source organism: Magnolia changhungtana (assembly GCA_030180095.1). Classification (NCBI taxonomy): domain Eukaryota; kingdom Viridiplantae; phylum Streptophyta; class Magnoliopsida; order Magnoliales; family Magnoliaceae; genus Magnolia; species Magnolia changhungtana. Next base: position 4,581,525 of record JASAUF010000626.1, on the reverse strand, counting down.
ATGGCAGTTTGGCAACCTATAGAATGAAATAGGTTAGCTATTTCATAACCTACAACTATCAAAACCCCAAAATAGATTAGGGTTAGGGTTTCTTACCTAGAAATGATGCCGGAATCGCCGGAAAAGTGACTAGATAGGGGTGGTTGTGCTTGCATAACGGCAGGGAAGCATGATAGGGAGATCCTCCCACAACTCCCACACTTTCTCTCTCTTTTCTCTCTTCTCAATCTCACATTCGTATGGCTGCAAGAGAGAGGGTTCTAAGGTCCTTATATAGCTTAAAAAATTACTAAAATAGACTTATGGTCAAGGTATACTTAGGTTATAACCAAAGCGATACTTTTTCAGCTCAACGGAGCACTTCTGGCGGCCCCCCTTAAGCTAAAGGTCGAACTTAAGCTCACAGATGATGGATCTAGGTGGAGTTAAGTTTTCGTTCCAGTCAGGTTTCCAGATCACGAGTGGCGGACCAGTTTCAATTCAACGGTCAGTGGCTCTCGATCGGAGATTCCGAGTACATGGATATGTTTGGGGAAATATCCCTAATCCGAGGGTGTAATTTGGTCTGATTCTGACGGTCAGGTTGCTTAATACTGACCCGTAAGCGACAAGTCTCAGATTTATTTATTTTGAATTTAATTTAGAAATATTTTCACATTTCTCACACTCTTCGCTCCAAGCTAAAGCGAATAGCGCTGGGACACTATCTGGATTTGATTTCCGAGATGGTTGTCAAGCCCAAGAAGGCAACCCTAATTCCTTAACTTGGTATTATTCGGACTTCCGATGTGTGGTCTAGATCTGATACAGAGTTTCAATGTGCTCCTGAGAGCAATCGGGTAATGAGTTTGATCCTAGATTTTATGGTAACCTAGCGTCAATGATTCTAAAAGTTTTGTGTCTTGCAGATCATATTTAAAGTGGATCAAGCGGATTTCATAGCTAATCTAGTTTCGCACTTAGTTACTTTGTCTCATTTCTAAAGGATTTAGTCCTATAAGATTTTTGTCTGAGGTGGTACTTAGTCCTTTATAGTTTGTATATAAATTGATCCAAGTCATAATACTTAGCTAGTTTAAGATAGTGTCTAGGGTGAAAGTACTTAGAAAAATTGAAAGATCAAGGTGGTGAAGGGTGGGATCTGTGAATGAAATGAGTTTAAAAGCGGTTTTAGACTGTGGGATTCAGTTCTGACAAGTTAATAAGGTGTTAGGATCGACCCATTGCCTAAGGACGTCTAATTCTAGGTTGGCAAAAATCCGGGATGTTACATAGCAGTAGGAGTCTTATCTTCTTTCACTCCTTGGCATTATTTCTCTAGTTGGTTACACATATACTTTCCTTGGGTATATAATGATCCCGAAAAGGCCTATGTCCATCTTGATCATCTATCTTTATGGCATTTTCAGAAGAAAAAAATGATAAAGAAAACATATGACTGGATATTAGAAAGGATTGACAATCTAGAATCCATTGACTTCTTTCCTTTATACTTAGATTATTAGGCTAAAGATAGGGGTGTTGAGGACAACAACAATCTGGACCCTATCGAGCGAACCTTCCGCATATGCATCCGTTCTTGCAGTCTTCCTTTACGAGAAGGGGTAGAATTTTAGAGAGAGCCTTATTACCCTAATCGGATTGCCAGGCAATTTGGATACGACCAAACTATGCCACAAATAAGAGAAGATGTCACCCGGTTATGTGAAGCTATGGACTTGGCCCCTATAACTGGGCATTGATATGGAAGTAACTTTTGACAAGGAACCTTAGTTCCCGATTCATTCTCCCAGGATATAACCATCAAGTGACAGCCTCATACTCTTGGACGCAATGGTGGGCGCACTGTTACTATTTGGTACACAACTATTTTCCAGTGGACCGTCCCATTTGGATTCCTCCTCCGCGTTTGAGGAATTACAGGCCGGAATAGGGAATAGGTTACTTTCACGAGAAAGATCAAGCTGTTATTTCTGGAGAACTCTGTCACAAGATTTCTTTAGAAGAGCCTATCAGAGAAATAAAACCATCAAACACCCTGGAAGGCTGGTTTGCATTTGGCTCTCCTTTAGATTTGATAAAGCGAGGAATACAACTCCTTGCTCCTCATGAGGAGTTTGAGACTATGGGTGGTACTCTGACTTCTCTAACTCCCGAAAGAGGAGATCGACCTATTCATGGTACTTCTGCCGCCCCTGCTATCACAGAACCTGCGATCATTGCAGCTCCTTCCAATATCATTTGCATTACCACAAGCCCCACAATAGTGCAATCTCTCCAGTAGATCGTCATACTACAACCTCAACTTCTCTTACTGTAAATCAAGCTGCTACATCTCCGATGACCAGATCTCATGCTAAATCATTATCTCTTACTGCTTTGGTCCAACCAGCTCCTTCTCCGGTTCGAAGTACGCGCCTTCTTCCTGTAAAGATTGCTTACAAAGAAAAATAAACGATATCGGTAGAAGACAGTTCTTTAGAATATTCGGCTAACACTAACAGTAATGATCCATCTTCTTCTACGAGTTTGACCGACGAAGGAGATGCTTTGTAAGACCCGTATCCTAGATCGTACTGTTCTACATGCTTCCGTAGTCCTCCAAATCGAATTCTGGCAACCCTCAACTTGTATCCGATGTTTGTACGTGATCCTAACCCGAGTTCTGCATACCGAAGTCGGCTGGACCCGATACTTGTATCTTTGCGACCGCACCGTCGCCGCGGTGCCAACGCCGTGATTCACGCACCAATCCGATACCCAGGTCAAAAGATGTGGGCCCACGTTCATTTTGAGGGAAATGCCACGTGTTACGAATTTTAAGAGAATCTCTACAACATGTCCCATCAATCAATCTATGTCAAGTACAAGCCATACCCCAAGTACAATAACCCATCCCTTCCCATTCCCAAAGTCAACTCTCTCTCTCTCTCGCTCTCTCTCTCTCTCTCCACCCATCCATTTCTTACAACCCCATCACTCCACCCATCACCCATCACACCATGCCTTTTCACCCATCACACCATGTCCCATCCCTTTTCACCCATCACTTCTCTCTCTTTCTCATTTCTCAAAAAATCTCTCAAGCAACAAACATCCCACGTCCAAGCCCTCTCCCTCCCAAAAGTCAAGTGTGGCCCACTTTCCCTACCCTTTCACCTCTTATCCCTACCATCAAAACTCCATCATCCACCATTAAAAGTTGAGCATAGGAGCTAAGGAGGCTAAGGGACCATGAAGAAGGCCAATAGGTGGGTGATCTAATCGTCAATTTTGTTATTTGAGGGCCCACATATGGTGGGACCCATCTTGATGTATGCTTTGTATTTAGGGAGGGCCCATAGTGGCGGGGTCCCTCCCCTTTTCACTTCTCTCTTTCTCTCTCTTTTGTGATGGGCGTGGTCCACTAGATCCACACCGATCGTGGACCCACCATGATGAATGCATTTTATTAACACCGTCCATCTATTTTATCCAAGCCAACTAGTGGGCCTCGATGATGAGAAAACACAAATATCATACCCATCAGGTGGGCCACGTCCATGTGGGACCCACCATGATGCCTATGTTATTTCCACATCGTCCAGCGTCCAGGGACGCTGGACATGGAGTTACAGTGAAGTGTGAACTGGACAGTGTATAACATTGACAGGAAAAAATAAAGAAAAAGAAAATATATTAGCTTTGGTTCAAAACTTTTGAGTGGACCACTCATGTAGGCCCCACCTTGATGTATGGATTTAATCCACGCCGTCCACCTCATCTCCTGACTCATTTTAGGAGTTGAACCAAAAAATGAAGCTAATCCGACTTTCTGGCGGGCTATAGCATAGAGAATAGTATTTTTACCATTAAAATACACCCTAATATTTCTGTACACCAAAATCCATCGAATATTGGGCTTAATGGGTTTGTATTAAGCCATATACAATGGATGGGTTGTATTTTTCTGAGGCGGGCCCCACCTGGTAAAACCATCAGAAAATAAAAAAAATTATAATAATAATACATGAAGCAGCAACGCTTGCTGCTGCCGTTGACACTAGGGGATGCAGTAGCGTCCTACTGCTACGTGGATGCTGGGCGGGCAGGTACCATGGGTCCCAGCCGTGGACCCCACCATGTTGTGTGTTGAACATCAACACCGTGTGTTTGATGGGTCCCTTTACATATGGGGCACCCCCAAAAATCAGCCGTGTACGTGACTCAGGTGCCCATGTCACAGGAAACAAAGGTGATTGAACGTCTGCCATTGAAACCCTTTTAGGTGTCCCAGAAGTTTTGGACCATTATGAAATTTATTTTTCCTCTGCATCCAGGTCTGCGTGGCCTTATTAACAGATTGAATGGAATATTAAAGTTATGATGGGCCCCACGTGGGACCCCGTCATCCATTTGGTGGGAACCACCCATGATGTATATGCTCTATCTGCATCGTCCACAGTTTGGATGGTGGGGACCACCATGATGCATGTGTTACATCTAAACCGTCCAACTTTGGCAAGCTCATTTTTAAGGCTTGAGATTAAAAATAAATAAATAAAATAAGACAGATCTAGGATTAGGTGGACCACATTATAGAAAACAGTGGGTTTGAACGTCCACCATTAAACCCTTGGAAATTCTAATGGTGGAAATCCTTATCACCACTTATATTTAGGTGTGGCCCATTTGATATATATGTGGCCCATGTAATGTAGCCCACTTACCATATTCATGGCGCATTGTTGAGGCCCACCTTAATTTGTATGAGGCCCGTTGTTGAGGCCCACCTTAATAGATATGAAGCCGATGTTATGAGCCCCATTGTGATCTATGCAAGGCCTATGGGTTAAGGCCCATTGCAATATATGTAAGGCCCAATTGGTGCGGCCTATTTGATATATATATATATATACATATATATATATATGGGGCCCATGTTATGCAGCCCATTTGATGTATCTGAGGTCCATGGGTTAAGGCCCAATGGGATGTATATAAGGCCCATTCAATGTGTGATTCCACTATGGTTTATATAATGATGTTTTCGTGGACAGGCCTTGGGAGCAATGATGGTTTGACATCCACATTGTAAGAATAATGATGGTTAAATGTCCGCATTGTAACTCTCCCTAGGAGCCCATTGATACGCCCATACTTGTAGTGAGTAGGTCATCTAAGCCCATCTCCGTTATGAACAGAGCCCATCACCATATAACTTATTTAGTATAGATCTATGATTCATGATCATGCGCATCATATGTATGCTTAGTATGAGGAGTGACTTATCATAGTATATGCCTTATGGCAGATTGTTTATGGGTTCCCTAATAGACATAGTTGCCCTTTATGAGCGTGCGGTACGCGCAAGATTGTTGCATGACTGGTAGTGTGATTCATTCACTTCACATTGTATGAAATGATTTCTATACGCCCTAGCGACATTAGGGCTATGACCTCCACAGGCACATCGTGGATGGCAGGATCAGACACCGAAAATATTGTTACTAAGCATCGGGGCTTCATAGATGTCCCCGAGTGAAAATCCTAAGACCCGATGGTACTAAAGGATGACTCCAACATCGAGACCGAGTGGATATATGAGCGCAAGAGGGCCGAATACCATGAGGCATCATCTCCCTCTGTTTCGTGATTGGTTGGAAAGGGGTGTGGCCTTACTCGCCCGAGGGTAGGCGGCATTGCTAGGCTGAGTTTGACCAGCTTGTGAATGAGTCTGTTATCGACATGCCGAATAGATATTGGTAGACTATTGGCCAGACAGATAGTGAGGTTTCTTACGCTTACATGGACTGCACGCCTGAGAAATGGACAGTGTCATTTGGAGTGTACTAAACCCCGGTGATTATCCAGAATGATAACTGTACTGATATTTGATGAGTCGTATTGATATGTGGATTTGGATGAGGTTGGTATGCTTGACTTACATCCCACATCGCATGGTCTTGATATAGCCGATATCATTCATATCATGTACTACATAGCCTTGGTACGGCTGATTGCATTCATGTACTCATCAGCATGATTCTGCATTACTCTGACCTTGCATTCTGAGCACGCTCATATTACGCACACACTTACACCACCCTCTAAGCTTTTTATAAGCTTATGCACGATTGATGCGTGCAGGTGACACCTGGACGCAGCCGTTGCCTTGACACAGTTGGACCGTGCAGTCGATCTTTTAGAGTTTCTGTTATTATCATTATCTTGTATTTCCCTTCACACACACTGTACTCAAAGTTTTTGTTCATAGTGGATTTTGTGATGGTGTTCTTATGGTTATTGTTCGTGGGTTATGCTTAGGGTTATGCTTATATAGAATCAAAATCATGTTCGAAATCCTCCTTGTAGAATCTTAGGATCAGAACCTAGTGTATGGGTGTCGGGAGCCGAGAATGAGGTACTATGGAGGTTGTCGGCGTCAAATTTGGTGATCAGGAATTTTGTGAGCCTGGTTTCCAAGTTTGGGGCGTGATAGAAGTTGGTATCAGAGCATAACTTGGGAATAACCGAGAACAACATCACATGTTTGCTATGGGTTTAGGACGATTAGGTTCCAAGTGGGTAACCTTCCGATTGAGTTCCCTAATGTGCGGTTCCCAAGGTTGATTGGCATCCTTATTCTTCCTATAGGACATGTTACACAGGAGAGCTACTCGAGCGAACCCCGCTCCACCACCTGAGGCTCCAGCTTTACCACCTGCTGTAACGCCCTGAAAATCGGGGGTCGAGTAGCAACTCAACACCCGAGTTCCAAAACATCACTTATGCAACACAAATGCTGATGATTGCATGTTGTCTATGTTAGTGCAATAAACATGAGTGAGATTATACCAAAATAGTAATCCATACTCCAGATCAATGTATAAAACGCAAGTGGAAGGCTGAAAAACATACATAGATGTGTATAAAAATAAAACGATCTCGATCTGTCTCCAGAGTATAATTACTTCGCTGAGTCATCATATACATGTACTGAATCAAAATAAAATGTCAAAAATAGTCCAACTATCGTGATAGCCCAGTAGTCCCGTAGATCCGAATTGCCTAAGCAAAGCCACCGGAGAACTGCATGAAAGAAAACTCATCCTGATCTTCATAATAATTAGGGTCAGCCTCCAGTGGATCGTTGGTACCTGCGTCTAAGACAGAGTCTGGTGGGTGTCCAGAACACCGTCTCGTAACGTGGGAGTGAGTAGCTAACTCAGTGGAATAATAAAACATAAGTTAACATGTTATCAAAGCACTCAAGCAGTAATGATAAAGCAATACAAACAACATTCCTAAGTACTGTAATTAATGCAAGGATGAGATGCGATTATGATGCGTGCCCTTGCCAACATACTCCCTCGTGTGGCACCATCTTACGTCCGTGGCATGCTGTCACCCTCAGTGCTCCACATTTTCTAGGCATACGTAATGTGATGATGACATGATTACCGAGTTGTTATTAGTCCATTTCAAACAGCAGTATTGGGAAATTAAGGTACATTCCTTATATCATTCCCCAAACAATGATCCATTCTAGGGTCATCAGTCCTAGTCAATCTCATACGATGGTGTGTTTCTAGGTTGCTGCAAGGGCTGCCAGGGCTGTTACACGGAATCGTTACACCACTCCCCCATCACCTTATCAATACAGGCCTAGTTTATACTCTGTTACTACAGGAAGGCTCGTCGCCTCACCGCAGATTTAGAGTATGCTCGAGGTCACTACACCGGGTACGGTCAGGGCTGCCAGGGCTGTTACATGGAATCGTTACACCACTCCCCCATCACCCATCAAAGCAGTGTAGGCCGATAACTTGAATATAGTGTCCCATACTACCATAATTGGCTCACGAGTCTTGTTGCTTAATGGTCACTACGGGGAGGCTCGTGGCCCCAGCATAGGCCAACAGCTCAACCATGGTGTCCCATACCACCATGCCCAGCTCATGAGTCTTAGCGGATCGAGGTACCACAGTTAACGGGATTCCACTAGTAAGGTTAGTACCTCAGGTTCAAGTAGTAGCGTCCAAACATGATGAACATACATTTGACAGATCGGTTTACTTGACGAGCTCGGCTAGCTCCAGTGCACAATAAGTTGAACAATATGAAGCGCATAAGCACTTCGTGTGGCCAGCCACTATCGTCAACCGAAGTACAACTCGGGTTCATCGAACACATCCTACGTGGTGAACGAATCTCAACCACATACTCGAGTCTGTTACCGATCGTCTGGACTATAATCATAGCCCCAATCACAATCAACCATTAACCAGAAGCATGTAGAGTAAAGCATAATAAACAAAGTAATTCAAGCATGTTAACAAACATGTCATAAAGCATGTTATAAAGCACACTATAAGCAAGAAATACAAACACATATATTTCTTAGTAAGCGGTTAAATTAAACAACCAACATAGGGGAAATCATATACATCTCTAAGGTAGTTGAGAATCCCATCTCAACACCTACCTGAAGCATGATTATCTAAGAACTTATTCTTACAAGCATTTTCACAAACACTTAGAATACACTATTTTAACATACATAGTGTATATTAGCAAAAACATGTATTAGGGCGAACCCTTTCGCCGAGTAAGTATTATACACATATAATATGTTCATACTGTAAATAATCATGGAAAACACATTTCCAAAATTTATATGTATACGGTACTTTCTACAAATACTAGGAATACAGTATATTCAACATAATTATCATAAAACCGAAAAGCGAAACGGACAACACTTTGTACATGTGCAATAATATACAGATCATGAAGCTATCATTATCTGAAATTCAAAGCATTGAAAACCATAACTTATATGTCTAAAGTCCGCACCTTATGCCATAGAAGCGTAAAGAACTCGATAGATTTGCTAAGCTTTAGTATACGGCAGTTTGGCAACTTATAGAATGAAATAAGTTAGCTATTTCATAACCTACAACTATAAAAACCCCAAAACAGATTAGGGTTAGGGTTTCTTACCTAGAAACGATATCAGAATCACCAGAAAAGCGATTAGAAGGGTGTGGTTAAGCTTGTTGAGTGGCAGGGGAAAGTAATAGGGAGGTCCTCCCACTTCTCTCACACTTTCTCTCTCTTTTCTCACTTCTCACCCCTAGGGTTTTTTTCTCAAATTCGTATGGCTGAATGAGAGAGGGTTTTAAGGTCCTTATATAGCCTAAAATTACACCAAAATAGACCTAAGGTCAAGGTATACTTATGTTATATCCAAAATGGGTCAGTTTCAGCTCAACGGAGGACTTATGGCGGCCCCCCTTGAGCCAAAGGTCGAACTTAAGCTCACCAACATTGGATCTAGGTGGAGTTAAGTTTTCATTCCAGTTGAATTCTCAGATCACGCGTGGCGGACCAGTTTCAGTTTAACGGTCACCGAATCTCGATCGGAGATTTCAAGTACACTGCCAAGTATAAGAAATTTTTCTTGATCCGAGGGTGTATTTGGGTCAGATTCCGACGGTCTGATTGTTTATAATTAGCCCGCAAACACCAAGTCTCAGATTACTTAAATGTCATTACATTTCTAAAGAAAACTAGGTTTTCTCACACTCCTCGCTTCGGACTCAAGCGAATAGCCGTGGGACACTGTCTAGATTTGATCTCAGAGATGGTTGTCAAGCCTAGCGAGGTGGTCCTAACTCTATAACCTCATAGCAATCGAACCTTCGATGTGCGGTCCAGATCTGATACAGAGTTTCGATGTGCTCCCGAGAGCAGTCGGGTAATGAGTTTGATCCTAGATTTTAGGGTAACCTAGCGTCAATAATTCCACAAGTTTTGGGTCTTGCAGATCGTATTTAAAGTGATTCAAGCAGATTTCATGACTAATCTAGTTTAGCACTTAGTTAACTTTGTGTAATTTCTAAAGAATTTGATCCTAAGTGATTTCTGCCTAAGGTGGTACTTGGGCCATTGTACGGAATTTTCCAAGTCGTTACACCTGCGGCTCCCGTTCCACCCCCTGAGATTCCTGCTTCCCAGCTTGAGGATGTCATTCTTCCACCTGAGACCGATGCGGATCCGACCGTACTTGTGAGTGCCTTTCAGTTATAGTAGATGTTGTAGGCTGTGATGGCTACGCTTCAGGGACAGGGCAGGCTCCCAGTTGTTTTGCCAGTCTGGGTAGAGCAGGAGCGCACAAGTACCCTTCTTCAAGAGTTCGGACAGATCGATCCTCCGTGTTTCCAAGGCAAGCCAAATCTGACTGCAGCCGAGAGATGGCACTCCGATGTGGAGAAGATTTTTGACACTGTGACATGTACGACCCAACAGCGAGTCCGATTGGCTGTATTTTTTCTCCAGGGAGAGGCGGAGCACCAGTGGACCTCTATTACCCGTGTTGAAAGGCCTGATTATGTCTGGACATGGGAGGATTTTATTGATTGATTCAAGCAGCAGTACTTCCTCGACCACATTCGTCGTCAGAGAGTGTTAGAGTTCGAGACTCTGGTGCAGGGGGACATGTCTGTGGCACAGTACGCGGCTCATTTTGTGGCACTACCGATGTTTGCACCATATTTGGTTAATGATGAGGGGAGGAAGGCTGGCCGTTTCAAGAACGGCTTACATTACAGTCTTCGAGGTCGTGTTATTAGGCATGAGCTCTGACTTTTCAGGTGGTAGTGCAGAGGGCTCAGATTTACGAGACTGAGTGGGACGACTCACAGAGCAATCGAGATCAGAGGAGAGGCCGAAAGAGGCAGGCCCCCTCTAGTAGCTCCCAGCAGTATTGAAGGCCATAGAGGTATATGAGCCACCCACCTGCTAGAGCACCAGCAGCACCAGCAACACCTTCCAGTACCACCCCAACAGCCGTTTATAGGGACTTATTATGGATGTGGTGGGATAGGGCACCGCGTGTATGAGTGCCCTCGCCCTCATCTGCAGCAGTCGAGAGGGCCACAGTAGCCTCCAGCACAGCAGCGACCTCAGCAGCAGCCTCTAGAGCAAAAGCGACCCCATCAGCAATAACCATAGCCACCTCAACCACCGAGGCCCCAACAGTAGTAGAGACAACAGTACAGGCCACTGCAAAGGTAGCAACAACACCAGGGACCTTAGAGGGGATAGGCACCTCCCCATCCAGCTTGACCTAGATTTTATGCTGCTCAGCAGGACCCGCAGACCTCCGGAGGAGTTGTTGAGGGTATACTTCCTGTCTCTTCATGCATCGCCCCGATATTATTTGATTTTGGTGCTTTGCACTCATTCTTGTCTGAGGATATTTGCCAATTGACTGGCTTGCCGACAGAGTCTGCAAGTGAGGAATTGACCGTATCGATACTCTTAGGGAAAACCACAGTATTGGGTAGTTTTTGTTCATCTTGCCCTATTATGGTTGGTAATATCTTTTTACCTGCTGACTTATTCATGCTGTCGATGTCAGATTTCGACATTATCTTGGGCATGGATTGGCTTGCCGAGTACCACGCCATCTTAGACTACTCCGCGAGGACAGTCACATTCTACATACCAGGCTTGCCGTAATTTCAGTTTGTTGCTGAGCCTAGAGGAGAGTCGTTGTCTTGTTTGATGTCCTGCACTGTTGTGGAGCTTGTTGCCGCATGCATTGATCAGTTGCCAATTGTCTGTGATTTCCTCGACGTGTTTCAGGAGATTCTATAATTGCCGTTTCGTCAGCATATCAAGTTTTAGATCAATCTTGTGCTTAGTATTGCACCTATCTCAAAGGCCCCATACCGTATAACACCAATGGAGTTGCATGTGCTGCAGTGACGGTTGGACAAGTTGCTTGAGTTGGGATTCATTCGTTCGAGCAGTTCCCCTTGGGGAGCATCAATACTCTTCATCAGGAAGAAAGATGGCTCGTTGAGGCTCTATGTAGATTACCGCGAGCTCAACCGGGTCACAATTAAGAATAAGTAACCGCTCCTGAGGATAGATGATTTGTTTGATTAGCTGCAGGGTGCACAGTTCTTTTTCAAGATTGACCTACGTTTTAGTTATCATCAGATTCAGGTCCGAGAGGAGGACATCCCGAAGACGGCTTTCAGGATGCGTTATGGCCATTTTGAGTTTCAGGTCATGTCCGTTGGACCGACCAGTACACCCGCGGTCTTCATATAGTTGATGAACGAGGTCTTCCGTCCATATCTCGATCAGTTTGTTATGGTCTTCATCGACAACATTCTGATATATTTGAGGACCCGTGAGGACCATATGCAACATCTGAAGATTGCGTTGCAGACCCTCCGTGTCCACCAACTGTATGCCAATCTGGAGAAGTGCAAGTTCTGGAAAGAAGATATGAGATTCCTCGATTATGTGGTGATGAGGGAGGGTGTCACAGTGGACCCCTCGAAGGTTGAGGTAGTCCGTCAGCGGGAAATGATGTTCTCTTGTACAAACTTAATGACCGTTTGATGGTCATTGTTCCGGCATGGATGAGATTGCATCGACCCATTTAGTGACATAGTCGACGGCAAGCGAAATGTATAAATTTTCAAAAGATTGGGAGAATGGTCCCATGAAATCAATACCCCAATAATCAAATGCTTCAATGATCAGAATGGGGTTCAGAGGCATCATATTTTAACAGGACAATACTCCCAACTTCTGACAACGCTCACAAGCTTTGCAAAACTCATGAGTGTCCCTGAACATAGTGGGCCAATAAAAGCCACACTGCAAAATTTTGGTCGTAGTCTTTTTAGCAAAAAACTGACCGCCACAGGCCTGAGAATGACAGAAGGAGATGACACTCTGGTGTTCATTGTCTGGCACACATCTCCTTAAAATCTGATATGGGCAATATTTAAATAAATAAGGATCATCCCAGAAGAATTTGCGCACCTCAGTGAAAATTCTCTTCTTATCTTGCACAGTCCAATGTGCCAACGTGAAACCAATGGCAAGATAATTAACAATATCAGTGAATCAAGGTGAGTGGGAGACTTTAAATAATTGCTCGTTAGGTAACATGTAATTTATGGGTGCCATCTCAAGGGAATCAGGTAGGTTAAGTCTCGAAAGGTGGTCAGCCACTACATTTTCCATCTTATTAAGCGGGGCTTAGCATTATTCTTCGAAAGAAGATACTTGAGCGCCGCATGATAAGTGTAGATAATGATCTTTGATCTGATCAAGTAAGATCTAAATTTGTCCAAAGCGAATACTACGGCCAAGAGTTGTTTTTCCACAGCAGAGTAATTCACTTGGGCTGAATTTAGCGTCTTACTTGCATAATGAATAACACGGGGCTTCTTTTCTTTTCTCTGGCCTAACACCGCCCCAATAACATAGTCAGACGTGTCACACATAAGTTCAAAATGAAGGTTTCAGTCGGGTGGCTACATGATAGGTGTAATGGTTAACATGCCCTTGAGCTTAGTAAAAGCTTCCTGGCATTGCTCAGTCCACTCGTATGGTGCATCCTTTTGAAATAGATTGGATAAAGGACGAGAGGTGACTAAAGTCTTTTATGAATCTCCTATAAAAACTGGCATGTCCTAGGAAGGATCGCACATATCGTATGTTCTTGGGTGGAGGTAGGTTAGAGATAAGATTAATTTTAGCCTTATCAACCTCAATTCCTTTGGACGAGATGATATGTCCAAGGACGATTACCTTACGAACCATGAAATGACACTTCTCCCAATTTAGTTCCAAATTCTTTTCTTCACATCTTTTCAGTACACATTTAGGATTTTTTAACCAATCGCTGCAAGATGGACCAATGACAGAAAAGTCATCCATGAAGACCTCTAGATATTGCCCCACCATGTCAGAAAAAATACTCAACAAGCATCGCTGAAAAGTGGCAGGGGAATTATGCAGTCTGACTAACATCCTTCGGTAAGCAAAGGTGTCAAAGGGACATGTGAATGTTATCTTTTCTTAATCTTCAAGGGCTATCTCTATCTGATTGTAGCTCAAATACCGATCAAGGAAACATTAGTAAGAGTGACTAGCTAGCCTTTCCAAAATTTGATTAATGAAGGGTAAAGAAAAGTGGTCTTTCCTTGTGATGGTATTTAATTTCCTGTAGTCAATGTACATTCTCCAACCCATAGTAACTTTAGTTGGCACGAGTTCATTGTTGGCATTGGCTATGATGGTGATTCTGGACTTTTTAGAACCACCTGAGTTGGACTCACCCATTGACTATCAAATATAGGATATATGATACCCATATCTAATATTTTAAGAACCTCGGCCTTAACCACTTCCTTCATAATTGGATTTAGTCTACGTTGTCATTACTGAGAACTCTTTGCATTATCCTCTAGATAAATGTGGTGAGTATAAATCAAATGGTCAATTCCTTTAAGATTTGCAATCGACCATCCAAGGGCTCCCTTATGCTCAGTGAGAGTAGAGATGAGCATACTCCCTGTTCTTGCTCAAGGTGAGATGAAATCACCACCGAGTATGTCTCATTTTGACCTAAATAAACATATTTCAAATAGAAGGTAAAGGTTTTAGGTCAAGCTTCAGTGCCTTGAGGCTAGATGGTAGAGACACTACATCAGTTTGGGGCAATTCCTCGAATTGTGGCCTGCGTCGGTTAACTTCAAGTACCGGCATGGTATCCAGTATGGTCCCCATCTACCTAATCATGTCATCATTAAAATCATAGGAGTGGACCAGGCACGTCTCTAGAGGGTCAGAGGATAAGGTCAAAAGTGCTCTATCTTCCACAAAAGAATCAATCAGGTTAATATTATGGGGATCGTCTTCATCCTCTAACTGTTTGCTCATATTGAAAAATATATTCAACTCCAATGTTGTGTTCCTGAAAGACATACTCTTGACTTCATTCCTGTAATTAATGATCGCATTTGATGTGGCGAGGAATGGGCGACCAAGAATGACAGGAATTTGAGTGCTCATGTCCACGATGAGTTGATTATCCAAAACAATAAAATCTACCGGATAGTAGAATTTATCCACCTGGACCAACACATCCTCGATTATCCCTCTTGGTGTGTGAATTGAGTGATTGGCAAGTTATAATATGGTCCAAGTGGGTTTTAATTCACCTAGACCTAGTTGCTCATAGACCAAGTACAGGATCAGATTCACGCTTGCTCTTAAGTCAAGAAGTGCGTGCTCAATCCGGTAGTTCCCAATTATGCAAGGGATGGTTGGGCTACTGGGATCTTTGTATTTTTGTGGCACATCTTGCTTCAGGATGACACTCACTTTTTCAGTTAAAAAGTTCTTCTTTTGAATATTTACCATCTTTTGGTCATGCATAAGTCTTTTAGAAATTCAGCATATAAAGGTATTTATTTTACAGCATCAAGTAGAGGAATATTGACCTTCACTTATTTCAACACCTCTAGAATGTCTTAAGAGTTAGAGAGAGGTTTTGGTTTAATTAACCTTTGGTGAAATGGATAGAGAGGCTTCCCTTGAGGTTCCGGTTCTAACTCTTGTGGGGCATGACTAGATCTATTATTATTTTCCTCTTTCGGGTCTTTAGGCTTTTCAACCCTAACCGAAATGGTTTTGTCAATGGTCTTCCCACTCCTAAGAGTAGTGATAGATTTAGCTTGCTCCATCTGATTTGAAGAGCTTGGATCACTAACTTCATATTGCGGTTTTAGATTAGGAAGAGGTTGAGCTAAAAGACTCCCCTTATTCCCAATCACACTTTTAGTCTCAAGTCCTTGTATGGCCTTTGTGAGGCCTTGAAAGACTTGTAGCATACCCTGATTGAAATGCTCTTAATTTTGAAGATGCTTTAAAACCAGATCCTCTTGAGGTTTCCCTTGATGTGGAATTTGATTAGGGAATCCTTGAGGTGTAGTAGTTTGTCCGTTTCTCCATCTAAAGTTTAGATGATTTCTTCAACTAGGATTGTATGTGTTAGAGATGGGTCCACTGAAAGGTCTTTGGTAATTATTCACGGAATTCGATTGCTCATTCAATACCTCTTGAAAGGTAGGTATTGTTGGACAATTGTCAATTGTATGAATATTGCAAGCACAAATACCGCAAATAGTTTCCTTAGCCTTATCCTTCTTTAATTCCATAGCCTCGAGTTTTCTGGTAAGATTATCCACTTTAGCATTGATATCATCTTCCTCTTTTAGGAGATCCATTCCTCCCCTCTCCTTGGATTGAGTCGATCTAGACATGGTGCTTGATTTTAGGGAGGTTCCCATGATTGTGTGTTTTAAGCAAGCTTATCAAAGTAGTCCCACAAATCATCAACATTTTTATTCATGAATTCCCCATTACACATTGTCTCAACCAATTGGTGCATGGAAGATGTCAGTCCATCATAGAAGAAGTTAGTGATGCACAACATGAACTGACAAGATCCTTGAATCGCTCTCAACATTGGAAGAACATTTCACCTTCCTTTTAGGCAAAGTTCATGATTGACTTTCTAAGGGTGTTCGTCTTATGGTATGGGAAATTTTTCTTTATGAATTCCCTTATCATGTCATTCCATCTACCAATAGATTGAGGACGTAGTGAATGCAACCACATCTTAGCTTTCTCTTTCAAAGAAAAAGGAAAGAGTTTCAGCCTGACCGTGTCATCGGACACGTTTGGAAAGTATAGAGTGGCTATAATCTCATCAAACTCTTTCAAGTGTAGGTATGGATTTTTATATTCAAGCCTATGAAATTTTAGAAGGAGTTGGATCTCCCCTGACTTGATTTCCATGTGTCCCATATATTTCTGGAAAAACCATGCATGAGGGTGTACTCACCCCCATTGGTTGTAAATAATCTCGCAAGGTATGAGGCGGGGGTGCTTGATGCACCTTATTCTCATCCTGCACTTCCTCAACCTGAGGTTGAGGTTTTCTTCCCTGTTGATTGATCGGTTGATTGGCAGCCATAACCTCAATTAACTCAGAAGATCTCAAGTGGTGTCTAATCCTGTGATGGATAGATAACCCCTCAATCAATCCTCCTTCACTCATATGACGTTGAGTATTATTACGGACCCACTTAGGCATTCAACACTCTCAGCCCTCAATTTCAGATTCTAACCTAAACCTAAAAGAGAGAATGGAGATCTAAAAATAGAAAGAGAGAAGGAATTAGAAAGAAGTTACCAAATTAGAAGTTCCTAAATTAAAATCCCACAAAACAAAATAAAACAAGTCAGTTTCTAAAATAAAAATTCTAAAATTAGAAAGTTTCTAAAAATAAAAATAAAAAGTAAACTAGTTTCTAAAAAGGAGAGTTACTAAAATAAAAAATAAAAAAGTTTCTAAAATGAGCAACCTAGTTTCTAAAAGCTGATTAGGAAAGTTCTAAACCTAGAATTAGAAAGCAAGTTAGTTTCTAAAAATAAAGGAAATCCTAGAATTAGAAAGTTTCTAAAAATAGAAAATAAATAAAAAAAACCCCCTAATATTAACCTAATTCCAAAACTAGTTAATCTCAGAAAAATACAACCGTTAATCCTTGGCAACGGCTCCAAAAACTTGTTCACAACCCCAAGTGCAGGGTCGCGATGTAGTAATAATCCTAGTGAGATCGAGGTCAATTCCACAGGGACTAATCTTGTGTGTTTATTCTGAAAGTAATTAGAATCAAAACTAAGAGAAGATCTAACCTAAATCAAGAAAGTAGAGAGAGTAATTGTGAAGTGTTTATTAAGAAACTCAAGTAATTTAAAAGTGGGAACTAGGGATTCCAGGGATCCACTTACAGCTATTAGGATGCTTCCTTATTCAATTCAAGGCACTCAATTGGAATCGAAGTCCTATCCTATCCAATTGGAAGATATTCAATATGATCGGGTCTGAATATCCATTGACCTAATTCTCAACGGATGAACGTTGTGAAGATTGGAAGTGATTCAATCACCTGACCATGCCCAGGGGACAATGGTAGACAATAGGATATACCGATCCAACAACTATCATGGGAGATTTGTGAAGAATAGAAGGGATTCCATCACCCATCCATGCCCAAGGGACGATGGAGAACAACAAGATCTCCTATATCTATAAACTCCAAACAGAAAAAGAAAATACTTCAAGCTATTACAGATCTATTGCAATTTCGGTCACAAGAAACCATTAAACACTAAAAGTATTCCATAAATATCAAACTACAATCAAAGGATTTCAACAATAACAAGAATCGAACAAGAAAAACATCCCAAACATGCTACAAGCTTCACCCCTTAGCCCTAGGTAAGGGATTTAGCCAACGATAGACATGATTGAATTAAAAACCCTAGAAGAAAGATTAAAAACTAAGGAAAAGAGAAGAAAAACTCTTGGGAAGCGGATCCGCCCTTTTGCTTTGCTCCTCCAAACCCTATATATCCCAAAAAGTGCCTAAAAACCCTTATTTATAGGAAAAGTTCCGTAAAATCATAAAACTGCATCAAATTTATACATTCTGCATAATCAGTTTGATGTCATCGAACAGCCTTTGATGTCATCGATAGACTAGCTTCGATGTCATTGAACAACTTTCGATGTCATTGAATAATGTATCTAATTTGTCTAGCGACTAAATTTATTTTTCCTATAATTCTTTGATGTCATCAACCACCCTTCGATGTCATCGAACAGCAGCCTTCGATGTCATCGAACTGGCTTCGATGAATTGAAAAGATCACCCAATATGTCCAGCAATCAACTCGATTTTTTTTTGTAATTCTTCGAGGTCATCGACCAACTTTCGATGTTATCGAACAACATCCTTCAGTGTCATCGAACCGCTTTGTTCGATGACATCTAAGCTCAAATCCTGTGAATTTCTGCACTAATTTTTGCTCTTCCTTCTTTTTTCACTTGATTTTCTTGAATCTTGGGGTTTTGAAATCTTCCATCATGGTCTCCAAAGATTCATTCTTTGCTTGATTATTCTTAAGCATTAAATCCATGCTCTTAACATTCTTTTCAATCCAAGCTCTTAAATTCATGTTGCAACACAAACACATGTAAAATATACCATTAAGCCATATTATGTTTGTAAAACCAAGAAATAATGGGTTATAATATGCAATATTTGATCCTCAACAATAATGTATAAATTGGATGCTTTAAAAATCACACATTATTTTTTTTCCATTTGGATCACATCCAGATACATTCATAAAGGTAACATTCATGAGAATAAAAATCGACTGTTTGATTATTTTATCAGAGTAAAAGAATTCAGTAAATAATCAAATGCCCTCTCAATGGGAGTTTATTACATTATCGAGTTTGCAGTGGAAGTATAAAACTAAATCATAAAACTTTCTTATTCTTTCAGCATAATCTTCCATAGGGAGATTGTCCTCTAGGTCTCCAATATGTACGTCACTTGCATCATCTGTACGATTGGAGAGAGTCAACGCCCTACTCATAGTGACGGTTATCCTTTAAGATTAACAATGATTCAAGAGATTTATAAGAGCAACGTAAGGGTTTTGATACGTCCCGTACTCCACAACTATGAGGGTATCAGCGTGCGCAAACAACTTACATGAGATGCATGCCTAGCAAAGTGTGTGCGGCTCATCATACGTAGTGATCATCACAATGTGGAATACGATTCATAAAAAACCAGACTCGACCGACATCTCATACCTACAGATATTCACCGGCAAGGCCAATGCAACTGTGGATTTACGTGAATACCTCAATGCGGCACAACACATGAGTCGGATGAATTACGTGACACAATTTGTTCATGGAGCGACTATTTGCGACATCCAATCTTGTAAGTGATGTAACATGTATTGCGAATTACTTACATCGATTTGTAGACCACTACCCAAAAACCCATGGAATTATGTGTCGACCAAAAGGATCTCTACCCAGAGCGCATTACGTCCATGATAGAATATTTAAATCACTAGTTGTGATGCCTATTAACATATCACTTGCACTTATAGAGAACAAAAGCTGAATCATGGGGGTTCTGAAATATCAAGACACATGCCTAAGCCCAAAGGTAAATAACACATGGCTACTAAAGCAAGGAAGAGAGTAGTAATGGCTAACTCATAAAGAGGAGAGTGACAATGGTCAACTCAATAAAAGGAAAGTAGTAATGACTAACTCAACAAATAGAAGAGTGACAATGGCCAACTCAATAATAAGGAGAGTGCCAATGGCCAACTCAATAAAGAGAAGAGTAGCAAGGGCTAACTTAACAAATTGATAAAGGCAAGGGCAAGACATGTATCCATTGCTCCACATAAATTCATAAGGGTCACTTGTTGTAACACCCTGTATTTTTATGTGCTCGGGTGTTAATATTATAAACCAAATTAGTAAGTTGTGTGATAATACAAATAACTTACGTGGTTCACCTTCATTAAATATTATCGTTGAATTTCAATAATTATGATATCAAATTTCAAATTCAACCATTAATTTTAAATTAATCGAGTACCACACATTAAGACTCATGTATTGTGGGCCACTTTCAAATTAAAATAATATAATCATTCTAATCGAAGCCCGACAGGAGGATGATGGGATTGATAAATAGTGCTGACAGGGATACTACTCACATAGACAGCTTAGATAAAAATAATAATGATACCAAAAATACTGAAAAAGGAAAAATAAATATTATAAATATGCATTAGGCCATAAAATCCTTAATCTAGCCATTGATTCTAGTTAAACGACCCTGTAGACCCTTACCACCGTTGATGATAAATTTCAGACTAATCTGGCCATCAAACCAAAAGAAACCCACGATCTAAGTTAAAATTTAGAAGTATGGCCCACCTTATCTATAGATTTACCCCATCTATTGAGTGGGACCTTAAAAGGACTGGTAGAGCTCGCTAAATGGCTTGGATCTTTCAAAACATCGTTGGGAACCCCACACTCATAGTGTGTGTGTGTATACCATCGGGTGTACCCGCGCAGCACTGGACTAATCAGCTCGGTTTGACCGAGCTGACCCGAGTTTTGTTTGAAAATGAGAGTTTTCTCTCTCCTTTCCTTCTTTTCTGCCAGGGACGAACGATGTTTGTCCGTTTAAAATTAGGGCCCACCATCATGAGTCTCCTCGACGATCCGATCCGTTCATTGTGTGACAGGCCCCACCGACCATGATTACATTTGATGATAAGGTTTCTGAGCATGCTAGTGACCGCAAGACAGCAACGATCGCGCCATTACACCACGTTGCTGCTGACGGTGGATAAAATCCACATCATTTGGTTGCGCTGGCAAATCCAACCGTTGAGAATGGTCGGACACCACCCACGCAACACGCCAAGTCCTAATCACGCCTACGGTTTCCCGAAATGGCTCCCTATACACCAAAAAGCGGAAAGAATCCTTTCCACTTATAGCAATCATCCATCCCAGCCAACCAATGGCTTCTCGAAACCTCTCCCAGGCAAATCTCGAGCGTCGACTCTATGGCTGCTAGAAAATCTCCTAGCAAAATGAGATATTCTTAGATTTTTGGCGGGATGCAGCCACCGTTAAAACAGACCTTAGATTGACAAAGGTATTAATCAACGGTCTCCTTGCACCGCTGGATGGGCCCCACATCACTTTTAAGCCATATCAGGACCGTCCAAATGGCCCTGATCTATGGATAAACTGCCCTGTTGAAAAATGCCATTTTCATCTTCCATCTTCCTCAAACTGTCTGTGAAACCCACCTTCTGCAAAGGCGGGCCCATTTTCTCATCCGATCCGTTCATCGTGCAGCCCACCCCATTTAAAACCCATCTAGGCAGTCTTCTTAACACCCTGCACCAGACCCAACACGTTGGAAGGCCCTGATGGTCGTCCGTCCTCATCTAATGCATTTTATCTCTGCACTAATCCTTATGATTAGCTGTGGATGTTTCCAGAAATAGAAATGACTATATAAAGCCATGGGTTAGGGGGGATTCCAAGAAAGAAGAAGAAAGGAAATAGAAAGAGAGAGAGAGAGAGTGATTGGGGCGCCGTAGCTGCTGCACCTAATCGTGTCGACTCGGTCAGAGTCTAGGCCGAGATCAGACCTGTTCTGGTTGAAAGAGAAGAAGGAGAAGTCGAGAGGGAGAGAGAGAAACTGAGGAGCAGGAGAGTAAGAAGAAGAAAGAGAGAAGGAAGAAGAAGATCAGCAATAGAGAGAAGCAGGGAGCCTGCCATTCCTACCGCACCAACTCAATGTTGGCTCGACTGACCAAATCCGCTCCATCGGTCTGCTTCAACAACTTACATCGGAGGAGGATAGGGCAGGATTCAACCTATCAGAAGACATCCTCGAGCAACATCGTTTGGCAAGTAACTGATTACTGCCCGAACCGAGTCTTGACTCTGAACCATTAATGAGTCATTTGCTCACCAACTCGACCAGTCTCGAAATTTCAGGATGAAATTCTGAGTTAGCAGGACCTATCCATATCTTCTCTAATCTACTGGTTGCAGTAGACGACACTCAGGGTCCAATACCTGGAACCATCTGTAAGGAGTTTCAAGATCACTGCCAAATTCATAGACTGGAAGAACCTAAGAGAGACCCCAAGTATTTTCTCTCTCATCCACCTAGTCTTTTAACTAGACACCCAACTGAGTCGACTCAGTTGTAACTCGCTGAATTAGGCAAACAGGAAATATCCATTACTGCCTACCTTGAAGAACTCTCCTACCCTCACTCAAGCTTGATCAGAATTCACAAACCTTCAAGCATATAATCACATAAGGAAGACGCTCATCTAAGGTGAGGGATATCCCCCATAGCTTCTTCATTGCATTGAATGCTAAGATAGTGTTAAGCTTGAAATTGTAGGAATATTAATGGTACATGTGTTACTCGTGCTTCCTTAACCATGTGGAAATATTCATATCCTAATTCTCTTGTAAAAATGCATATCATACCCTTGATCTCATATCTAGACTTGCTTAGTTATATGTACATTTCATTAAGTATATTCATTAGTAAATCTTGCCTTTATCTAATTGGTAAATTCACTCCATGATCCCTTTCATATGTTAGAACCATTTTGATTTGAAGCTAATGTGCATGATCAAGTCTTGAATTAGCATGCTAGTTCTTTCATTCTTAATTAGTTATGTTGAGAATGAGTCAATATACAAATGTCTAATTACTTGATTTTTATGTGTGATAAACATGTGATTAGGACTTGGTATGGTACTCTCCAAGTCATGTTAGTAATAGTCCAACTTGGAGTTATTTTCTACCAAGTAACAATATATAACATGATGTATCCATCTATTATTAATGAGGCTTAAGTGTGAAATGCCACCTTTGGTGGGATGTTGTGAGAACTTGGTAAGATATGCTACATTTATGGGCCTCAGCTGAACCTCGATCATGTTTGTAAGAATATTCTTGTCGAATCTATAGAATGTATGTGAGCATCATGAGGCATGACATTCACGCATGACATGTGAGCTTTTTTGAGTGCTTAATGTAAGCCACACTCTGCTCGATTTATTGATAGACCAGTCGAATGAACAGAGTTTGTGCATTTGAGCCACTTTAGGGCGCTCTTATTTTATATGAGGCTTTTTCAGGATTTTAAATACCTCCTCGGGCATACCCCGAGTAATTTTTCAGGAGGTTGTCCTTGGGCGCACTCACCTTCATGGCCTTTTCCAGGTAGTTTATCTATCATGGGCGGTCTTTTATTTTGACAGCTAGATGTGTATACTCAGGTCTGTGACTTAAACATACATTCATGCATTCACGCATATGCATATGTTGTTGTACTGCCTTGCGAATTAAATATGCCATGCTAGCCTATTTTGGAATGATGTGCCATGATTGAATCTATGAGGGAAATTTCCACTGAGTTTTTACTCACCCTATCGTGCGGTTATACCAAATAGATGCAGGAATGAGGACAGGTGAAGACCCCTATTACGGAATTCCAGGGACGGCTGAGGTGGAGTTTGGCAAAGGAGAGTTCTATGTGAATGTTGTTGAGCCATTGGAGCTCTAAGATTTACTTGCTTTGTATTTCAGATTTTATGTCTTGTTGGAGTTGTAATAAAATATTTTCCCTGTCATGGGATTTCATTTTACTCCCACTTAAATGTATTAAACTTCCGCTTTTGTTACTCTTGATATTCTTGGTTTATGCAGTGGTTATTTTACTTAATGATTTTGAGATTGGCCATTAATTAGATCATAGAACCCCATTTTATAACGTAATACTCGGGTTCTCAACGAGAAGCGGCTATCCTCGAGTTTTGAGAACCAGGGTGTTACACTTGTAATTGACATCATATCATAATTCCCAAAAGGGTAGATAATTGTTGATGATAAATTAAATAATTACAGGAAGAAAATCACAAGATCGTGTAAAAGGCAAAGTAATTCACATCAAATTACTATCAACTTTAAAGGAAAAATCTTTAGATCAATTTTGAAAGGCCATGAATGAATATTATCACAACTTAGCCGTTATTCCTCCAGGATAAATAGTTGGTGTTGATAAATTAAACAAATACATGGAAATTCACAGTGTTATGAAAGCATGTAAATGTCAAGATGATATTATCTCTAAATCAAGTAAGCTTAAAGGATAAAAACCCTCACCTCTAGTTGTCGGATAATCCTCAACCAAGGCTTGATGTCCATATACACACCTTAAGATTAAATTCTACCCTCATTTAAGAACTATTCTCAGCTACGGAAGACCCATAATAAAGTGAATACTTCTGTTGAGTTGACTCAATTTAACTTGCCTCTTTAGAAAAATCTTTGCGAACATTAGATTCATCTTGAACTATTCATGGCTTGGAACATTAGATTCTTCTTCTTCTTCTTCTTCTTCTTCTTCTTCTTCTTCTTCTCTCTCTCTCTCTCTCTCTCTCTCTCTCTCTCTCTCTCTCTCTCTCTCTCTCTCTCTCTTTCTTTTCTTTTCTTTTCTTTTCTTTTCTTCCTCTTTCTTTTGTTTTCTTCTTTTTTTTCTTTCTCTTCCTCTGTCATTATCTTTTCTTTCTCTTTCTCTTTCTCTTTCTCTTTCTTTCTTTTTTTTTTTTTCTTTCTTTTTCTCAACCTCTCTCTCTTGCTGCTGCCAATCGGTTGGTGCTCCCTCTTTCTCCCACGTTTCTCTTCTAGTCTTTTCTCTCTCCCTCTCTCTCTCTCTCTCTTGTTTCTCTTTTTACTCTCACCGTTGGACGAAGGGGTCCCTTTTATAGGTGTGGTTGCATACAGGTTCTTTTGTGAAATATCTTGCATAGGCCTGTTTACGTAGCAAGAGACCTGGAACTACGCATTACCTATTTTGCATAATGCATTAATCGGTGTGTTTGGGTTTGGTTTTTCTATTTCTTTCTTCCTTAGATCTTTTCTAATCTGATCGGTTTGCTATCTGGGTGTCCTGGATTGTTGGAGAGGAAGACATCGACGGTCCATATTGCATTCTTGGCTTCCCTTTCGTAGCAATGTTTGAGTCCTTTTAGTTTTCTTGACATTTATTATTATTATTTTTTTTTTGCGGGAGAGTCTTGCGGATGGGATTCTGTAGAGTTGTCTGATTGAGTTTGTTGTGTAGGTGTTGGGGTTTGGTCGAATTCGTCCCCTGAATATAATGGACGATTTAGATCGTCATGGTTACTAACGATGGTGGGCCACCAGCGTCCTCAAACGGATTTCGTCTGTTAACGTTGCAGTGCAGAGGGTCTTCCGTTGCTGGGAATCGTGTTCCCACATGTGTTTAGTCTCATGTGAGGACAACTAGGGTTAGGATGGAAGTGGGTTCCGAACATGATGAATGGCGTGGATTAGTTACATGGATGGTCCAAATGGCCCCATCCCGCTTTAAACGGATGTTATCCATTCGTCTGTGGAAAAACGAGGAAAAGCTCTCCGTTTTAAACTTTCGTTGGGTCAACTTAGTTTGACCCAATTTTTCGGTGTGGTGCACAACTGACGTGCACGAATCTTGTGCACCTTCAATCCCAGAGTGAGGTCCACCGGGTTGTATGTTACAATCCACTCCATCCATTTTATTTGGATAGTCCTCATTAGGACATTAGGCGAAAATTAGGAAGATCCAAAGATCAGGTGGGCCCCACAACTTGATTTGGGTTCTACTTGTGGGTTCCCCTCAACTCAACTATCAAATGATCTTTAGATCTGGCCATCAAGGTTTCTATGGGTCCCTGGCCTAGTCTGTGCTGAAATAATCGGTATACTTAGTGATTTAATGGCCTAATATGTGTATCAGCTGGTGGGACGGTTGGTTATGATGGACAAGCGCGATTTCTTGTGTATGTGGTGATGATTATAACTATAAATCAACGTTCAGATGGCTTGTTCTATGGATGAAGATCATTCCCAATGGTCAAATTCATGTTGGAGAGAAGGTGTAAGGTTAGGATAGCTGGATTGGTATCATATACATGTATATATTATGTTAAATTTCATGGTAACAACTGTGAACTTTCAATACTCGATATTGAAAAGTTCGGGGTGTTACAAAAATCATGAATCAAATCAAAGTAAGCATCTCAATCACGCTACAAGCTTCACCTCTTAGCCCTAGCTAAGAGGTTTAGCCAACCATATACATGATTGAACTAAGAACTCTTTAAAAAAGCATAAAAATAACTAAAGAAGAAGAAGAAAGACTCTTGGTGGCAGCTCACCAACCTTTTGCTCCACTACTCAAACCCTAGATGATCCCTAGGAACGTCATGGGGACTCCTATTAGTTGTGAAGCTCCACCTTATGCATTGACTTGGAATTTCCCCAATCCAATCGCAAAAGCATCTCAATTTACGCAGTCGCGTTACATGATCGGTCGAACCAAAGTCACCTTTGGTTGGATCGAAGTCGAATCCGAAGTCGAGTCCGAATTTGGATAGGATTCTATTTTAGTAGTTGCTTGATTTCGGTCGGACCGAG
The DNA here is from genome assembly GCA_030180095.1 of Magnolia changhungtana. Classification (NCBI taxonomy): domain Eukaryota; kingdom Viridiplantae; phylum Streptophyta; class Magnoliopsida; order Magnoliales; family Magnoliaceae; genus Magnolia; species Magnolia changhungtana. The sequence goes on along the minus strand of JASAUF010000626.1, from coordinate 4,554,721 downwards.
ATGTGTTCAGTCGACCGAACTTAAGTCGTTGGTCGAACCGAATTAACTCTAAAATTCATCGTTCTTTGCTGTAGCTTTTTGTTTACTTTTAGTTGCACTAATTCCTCCTTTCGGTTGGACCGAACTGTGTTTCGGTTGGATCAAATTGTCCATCGGTTGAACCAAATTAGCTTCTGAATTCAATCATTTGTCACTGGACTGTTTTGTGTAAGTTCGGTTAGATCGAACCTATTTGTTTTCTACTACAGATTCTGTGATCTTTCTAGTCATTTCTTTAGCTTTTGCACTTAATTTCGTTAGATCTTTGGCATGTGATTTCTTTACTCTTGGTCTCCTAAGATCCCTCGTTTGTCTAGGTGATTCTTGAGTATCAAATCCATGCTTTTAACATTCTTTTCAATCCAAGCTCTCAGTTTCATCTTGGAACACAAACATGTATAAAATATACCATTAAGCAGTATCATGTTCATAAAACCAAGATATAAATAGGGGAGAATATGTAATATTTGACACTCAACAACATGATCGGTATAGATGATGATCTTAGATCCGATCAAGTACGACCTAAATTTATTTAAAGCGAATACTACGGCCAAGAGTTCCTTCTCCATAGTAGAGTAGATCACTTGGGTAGAATGTAGAGTTCTACTCGCAGAAAAAATTACATAGGGCTTCTTCTCCTTTCTCTGGCCCAATATTGCCCCAATAGCATAGTCACTAGTATCGCACATAATCTCAAAAGGAGCTCTCCAATCGGGTGGTTGCATTATAGGAGTAGTATTCAACATGCCCTTAAGCTTAGAAAAAGCTTGCTGGCATTCTTCACTTCACTCGAATGGGGTGTCCTTTTGGAGAAGATTACATAAAAGATGAGAGAGGTGACTAAAGTCCTTTATAAATCCTTTACAAAAACCGGTGTGTCCTAGAAAAGATCGCACGTCATGTATGATTTTAGGTGAAGGTAGGTTAGAGATCAAGTCAATTTTAGCCTTATCTACCTCAATTCCCTTGGATGAAATTATGTGTCCAAGAAATATTCCCTTGGGAACAATGAAATGACATTTTTTCCCAATTCAACATAAGATTTTTCTCTTCACATCTCTTCAGCACAAGTTTAAGATGTTCAAGGCATTCGCTGAAGGATGGATCGAAGATAGAGAAATCATCCATGAAGACCTCTAGATATTACCCCACCATTTCAGAAAAAATGCTCAACATACATCGTTGAAATGTGGCAGGGTCATTACATAGTCTGAATGACATCTTTCGTTAAGAAAATGTGTCAAAGGGATATGTGAACGTTGTCTTCTCTTGATCTTCAAGTCCTATCTCTATTTGATTGCAGCCTGAATACCCGTTTAACAAATAGTAGTAAGAATGACCAGATAGCCTTTCTAAAATTTGATCAATGAAAGGTAAAGGAAAGTGGTCCTTCTTTGTGATGGCATTCAACTTTCGGTAGTCAATGCACATCCTCCAACCAGAAGTAACTCTAGTTGGCACGAGTTCATTATTAGCATTGGCTACGACGGTGATTACGGACTTCTTAGGAACCACCTGTGTTGGACTCACCCATTAACTATCGGATATAGCGTATATGGTACCCCCGTCTAACAATTTAAGTACCTCAGCCTTAACCACTTCTTTCATGTTAGGATTTAAATGGCATTGTGGTTGTCAGGAGGTTTTCAAAATTTCTTCTAAGTGAATGCGGTGAGTACGAATTAAAGGGTCAATTCCCTTGAGGTCCGTAATCATCCATCTAAGGGCTCTGTTATTTTTCTTGAGAGTGGAAATGAGCATACTCTCTTCTTTTTCATTAAGGTGGGAAGAAATCACCACCAGATACATTACCTAAATAGACATATTTAATATCGGTGGGCAAAGGTTTTAGGTCAAGCTTTGGTGCCCTGAGCCTAGACGGAAGAGGCATTATCCGATTGGGGCAAAGTTTCAAATTGTGTCCTTCACCAGTTAATTTCAAGTACCGGTGTCTGTAAGTGCTTATACTTAAGCACAAATAAGTTTGTCAAATTTTGTAGTCGTAAAAGGAACACAAGCTCTCATGAAGATATTCTTCAACAACTCATAAAGATATGTTATCGACTCGATCAAGCATGTCAGGGAAGACTCAACATCTCAAGGCATAAAAGGACATGATTCAATGATCAGAAGACTTCGTATAACTCAACCATCAAGTGGTATAAACCTTAGATTGACCCTAGGCTAGGTGTATTTCACATAACATTATATTGAACATTATTTCAAGTAAAATACAATCTAGTTGGGCCAACTCGACATATGGTTTGGCCAGCCTAACTACCTTTGGCTAACCCAATGTAATTCGGGCAAGTTTACAGATTGTTAGAGATTTTCTACGGCATGTTTGGCCAGCCGAACATGACCGATCAATTAGCCTGAAGTATGTTCGGTCGAATTTCTAACAATTCTTGCAATGCAAGATTTCAGATTTCAGAGAGATTAGGCCAGCAGAATCCTAGCCTAGGCTAGCCGAATTTTTGAAAGATCCTATCCCATAAAATCTGAGTGCCATTGGAACAAAATCGTTAGAATCCGGGTACCCGAACCAACTCTTGGTCTAGCCAAATTTCCATATCCTTTGGCTATAAATTGTGGCATTCTCTCATTCATTCAAGACACAAAAATCAGTGAAAATCCTTCTAATCAAGAGAGAAAGACATGCTCTTCTTAAGCTATTTGTGCGGTAATTCTAATATACGTTTATCTTATTTTATTCTCTTTCTCAAAATAGTTTTAATCACTTTTAATAGAGTAATCCATACTCTACTTGAGATTTAAGAGAATAAAATTTGCAACTACTAAGGTTTTTTATATATATATTGAAAAACACATTAGATCCCCATATTTTATTTGGGGTTGAACTCATACACGACTTCATCAAATATCCCAACATGAAGATCGCTGCAACCAAGCTACACTCACGTCTTCGACTTGCCAATCGAAGATAAGTATTGTATTTACTTTATTTCATTTTTAGTTTTTCTGAGATAGCCTAGAAATCTCAGTGGGTTTGTTTATGGTGATCCCGTGAAAATCACAAAGTGAGAAAGTGAGATTTTGAAAACCTAGAGCAAATCAAATAGCAGACAATCACATAAGTTATTTATCAATTTCTTCAGAGCATAAATTCTAATATCATGTTTTTCAACGTGCTTAATGAAAATTAAATTACTTCCCATGGGAATACTATCATTTCATAATGTTACCCATGTTCATCATATCAATAGTAGTTAAAAACTCAAGTGTTGATTCCAAACTTATCTCCTTCTCCTTTTTTTTTTTTTTTTTTTTCCAATTTTCAATTTTATATCGATGGTCACCTTTTTTTTCATTCTTTTCAGATTCTTTTCAAAATTTTTCATTATTTTTCAAACTTTTTTCAGTCTTTTCATCATACATGACCTTTTTATCGATCTCATTAATTTTTAACTGGTTCTTTTCATCTTTCAAGGTGGATAAAATTCTCCAGACTAAATTCTCAACATCAATCAATGATTTACATACTAACCATCAGAAATTCTAGCATAATTCATAGAAAATGAATTGAATGTGCTTTGTGATTTAGATCAATCATGATATTCAAAACTTCCTCATAATTTATTGAGTGCAAGAACTTAGGTGACAGTATACTTAGTTGTTCAAACTCCAACAATTCAAAGTTCAATCTCAATCTTATCATACTCAAAACATTCTTAAGTGCACAAACTATTACCTTCCAAATAGGTTTTTTGGTTTGAAATTGTTTTAAAATTTTCAAAAATTTTGTTCAAAGACTAAGAAAATACTGATTAGTTTACCTAATCCACACCCCCAACCCAAAATCTACATTGTTCTCAATGTAAAAGATGTAAGCATGTGAAATAAATTAGATAACAAAAGGAATGGAGAAGTGTAAGAAAGGTAGTACCTGAAGAAGGCGAATTGCAGCTCTTCCAAAGTTCTTAATGTGAAGATGGGTTAGCACGACAAGTAAATAATTGAAAGAAAACTATCCTAGTCTAAAGTCTTATGAAAGCAATATACCTAACTAAACCTCCATCAGACTAGGAGATTAATCCTAAGACCAATACCCTTAGAAGGGTCATCATGAACTTCTCATATAAAGAGAAAGAAACCTTCTTCCAACGTTGGAAGAGATTTAATGATCTTCTAAGTGCTTGCTCACATCATGGCTACAAATTTGGTAGGTCATAAGTTTTTTCTAGGATGGACTGACTTCTCCCATGCGTGATGTAACATCTCAGAAAAATCCTTACAAAGACTCGATTACCACCTCAGGAAGAAATACCTAAGGACTATATCCTATTGTGATTTAGGCAAAAATTAGTTAAATACTAAACAAAATAATCGGTGGATTTAGCTCAAACCACCATTTTCACAAATGAGAAGACCTAAAACCATTAATACCACTGACTCAACACTACATAAAGACCTAGGAAAAATCCCAAGAGCCTATTGCTCTCAAGAATACATTGAAACCCCGTATCGAACCTGGACCGCACGTCGAAAGTCTGATGATCACAAAACTATAGGTTTATGTCGGTCCTACTGGGCTTGACAACCATTGCGGGAATTGAGCCCAAATAATGTCCAAAAATGCACAACTTGAGCCCTAAGTAAAGTGTGAGAAATGCGAATACCTTTACAAAATGTATAGAAACTTAAGTGAATTGGTCCATTTGCTCACGTACAAATTTGAGAATTTCGGACAGTCAGTTTCTGAGCAAATTTCACCCATGGGAAAAGGAAATTTCCCTGCATGTATCCGTATACTTGTGGCCCCGATCGAGTAAATATGACCATTGGTCTGACACAAGTCCTCTATGGTTAATCAGCCTATCTGATCGCACTAAATCACATCCTGGCATAGATCCTTGTCAGAGAACTTACATTACGACGTATGTGTGTTGTGGACCTCCCTATGTGCCTTGTTTGTCAAAAACAGTCGCCCTTTGGATATAACCTAAGTATACCATGGCCCTGGGGCCATTTACATCACTTTTGGGCCTATATATAACCCATATACTACCCCACCTCTCTTTCATACGAATTTCTCCAAACCCTAGGAGAGAGAGAGAGAGAGAGAGAGAGAGAGAAAAGAAGAGAAAAGAGGAAAGAGTGTGGAAGGCTTTGGGAGATCGTTGCAGTGGTTCTCTCCTACGACTCCACGCACTGAATTACCTCCCTGTTACACTACACAATCTGATTCGGATATGATTTGGGTAAGAAAACCTAACCCTAATATCGTTGTAGAGATCCAAATTGAGTATTTGTCAAACTAGCTAACCCTTTACATTATTTAGGTGCCTGACGTTCTATTTTCGAGAATGTAGAATTCGAACTGGGTCCGAATCGAGTATTCCGACGAAAGGTGCGAATTATAAACATTTAGGTTATGGTTTTCAATGCTTTCAATGTCTGATAATGATTTATGTCTAACTTGATTGCAACCATATCATCTTAAACACGTCAATTTCGATGCATTTACATGTATGAACTATGTTGAACAAAATATGCCTCTCATGTGTTTGTTGAAATGTTTGAATGAACATGTAAACATGATTTGTGCTTGCCATGACTACTAATCTAGGATTCATCGTTGCCATATGTCTGCTGACCTCTCTGTATAAGGATTTGCTAAAATATATGTTGTAACTAACCTAGTCTATGTATTTGGTGAAGTGTAGTCTAAGTGTTTGATGAATTGTCTGAATGAGAAATTGTTGATGATTTGCATGTATTACGAGTGTTAAGATAGGGCTCTCTCTTGCCTTATACATATTTATAGTTTCTTTCATGTAATCATATTCACCTCTATACAAATGATTGATAAAATGTTAGTATTTGGTAACATGATCAAGGTGTTTGATGAAATGATCAAATGAGGATTTTACTTGGATTGTTTGTTAAATGTTGAAATTGATTATCACATGTATTGAATTACTGCATTTGTGTAAGATTGGGGCTACAACCTAGCCTAGGCAAACTATAACTGCCCATGTACAAGTGGTTAAGTTAGTCTCGCCACATTGGGTAACTCGATGAACCTGGGTCGCACTACGATTGTTGACAGTGATTAGGCCACAAAGGGTGCTTATGCGCTCCATGTCGATTAAGTTAACGCATACTCATACCAATCGAACTTACTAAACAACCTGATTGGCTTATTGTGTGTTTACCATGTATAGACATCACTGCTTGAATTTAAGGTACTACTTACCAATGTAAAGACCCGTTTCAAACATGGTACCACAATCCGCTAAGACTCATGAGCCGGGCATGGTGGTATGGGATATCGTAGTCGAGCTATCGGCTTATGCTGGGATGACAAGCCTCCCCGTAGTGACCAGTGAGCTACCTAGACTCATGAGCCAGGCATGGTAGTATGGGACACTGTGTTCGAGCTGTCGGCCTACGCTGAGGTGACGAGACTTCCCGTAGTGACCGCGAGTATAAACTTTTGAATTTACCTATCGACTGCTTTTTATTGGGGGTGATGCCTTACAACTTGCCTATCGTATGTGGTTAACTATGATTGATGACCTTAGATGGATCCTTCATTTGGGTTAATGATATAAAGGGAGGTACTTAGCTTCCTGAACTTACTGTATGAATAAGCTTAATTAAGTAATCGGTTAACACGACCATGCATCACATTACATTACTTAGGATGTACTTTTGGCGAGGAAGGTGCACTTTAGGGAGATCGTCATATGCAAAATTGGTTGTCAGAGTGGCTTGATAGGGAGCTTTGTTTGAGGGCATATATCATTACTTTCACTCTATTCCTGCATTAACAAAAGTAGATAGGAAGTGATTATTGTATTACTTTATTATTACTGCTTGATTGACTTGATAACATGTTAACCTTTACCTTATAGTACCACTGAGTTTATCACTCACTCCCACCCTGGGACGGTATTTTAAAACACCAACCAGACTCTGGTTAGATGCAGGTGATGGGGAAGTCCATGCAATGAAGTTGGACTTCATAGATGAGGAGGAAGAATTCTCCTACGTTCAGCTCTCAAGCAGGTCTTTGTAGACCTCGTGTTGATTTGATGGGATTAAAGGGACATATGGATTAGTTGGACACTTTAAATTTTGATATTTTGTAAATTTTGAAACAATACATGTGTATATATATATATATATATATATATATATTCAGCCCGGTAACATACTCATACTCTAGAGGTTGTGAAACATTTACATACTTAAATATATATGTTTCGATCTTCCGCTTGCTTAATTTAATTTATCTAGAGTATGATATATTGTTTTGGTATAATCCCACTCATGTTTAACTCATTAATATAGATGAAATCTGAACATCAATATCCATGTTGCATAAGTGATATGATGGATCTCGGGAGTAGAGCTTTGCTCGACCCTCGAAATCCAGGGCTTTACAAGTTGGTATCAGATCATGATTTGGATTAAACTGGACCTAGGTTATAGGTAACATGACGCACTTTGACTTAGGAAGGGGGCAATGAAATTTAGAAATGATATTAGGATCCTAAAGTTTCACCGACGGGCAAGATTGACTGCAGTATTGTAGCCCATACGCGTCCTGGATCATGTGAAGTGATCTCAGCAATTTTTAGGCCGTCAACCGACGAGTTTGAACCATTAGTTAACAAATCCCCAAATCTGAAACAGGCCAAGGGGCGTGAATACGTGCTTGTTGGACCAAGAAAGTAAACTTTGTGGGCCTAGGGACCCAAACCATAAAATTTGGTGGGGTCCAGGGGGTCTCATGCATGCATACGACACCCTGGGAGGGGGTGGCCACCGCTCCAAGGTGAAGCCACTGCCGGACACCCCAGAGGGGAGCGGTGGCACTGCTTGCCTCCACAGCGAGGTGCGGCGCCACCGCGACAGCGGCTACGCGCTGCCGACCGGCCACCCTCATGGGGCCTGTTTCACGTGTGGGGCCCCTCCTTTTAATCCCTTAGCCTCATTTCACCCCTATTTCCCCTTTTCTAATCCTCCAAGCACCTCTAAACCCTCCAAAACCCCATGTCTCTCTCAAATCCCCACTTCCATTCACTCAAATCTTCCAAATCTTGTACGTCCTATACCCATCCACCCCCATTCCTCAAAAACTACCCTTCTCATCTCTCCATCTCCATTATTCTCACCTATTTGAGCACAAAAAACCCTCTTTTGTGTCTCATAATTTCTGAATCCTCAAACCCACTCCAATCTCAAAGCTTTTCCACATCAATGGCTCTCTTTAAGCTTGTCACCCCCTTTTTGTCCATCTCAACGCTCCTTTCCCTTATGGGAAAGAAGAGAGTGGCCCCAGATAAGGCCAAGCCTAGCCGTTCAAGCCGTTCTAGGAAGAAGGTGAGCACCAAGACTAGTGCAAGTGCAGAGCAAAGGTTGAAACGGGATCTCGACCCTTGAGTCCCGATAGAATTGTCGTTACCGATGGGCGCTGAACTTGGTAAGTTCCATCGTCGCAAAGTTGCGTTTGAAGCTCATGTTGACGAGAACTTATTTGGATTATATCTCGTAATCAATCTCCTTCTGGAGAATGGGTGGGGTCCAATATTCGAGGAAAACACTCATGCGAGTGAAGGCACCGTGCGAGCCTTCTATGCTCACATACGGGACCCAACTCTGGTGCCTCTTTAATTTATCATACCGTTGGGAAGATTTCATGTCAAGGTCGATGTGGATGTCATGACACATATCATGGGAATAGAACATGGAGTCACTACCAGAAAACTAGGCAAAGGTTACGGATTTAATTCATAACCATAGACCTATGGCTACGGTTTTAGTTCGTAGCACGACCGTAGTCATAGGTGCGGTAACAATAGGTCTAAAACCTTGGCTACGGATTAAATCCATAGCTATAGATTACAATGGCTACAGATATAATCCGTAGCAACCATTTCTATAGCCAAAAGCACCTACAACTACAGATAGTATTTATAACTAAAAGTAGTGCTGGATTTGTAGCAATATACCAAATTTAATAACAGCTATGATTGTCACATTACCAGCTACGGTCAATATCCATAGCTATTGCCTACAATTTGAAAAAATTATAATCATTCATTTAATTACCACCTGCATAATCATTCATTCATTTAATTACCACCTGCATAATCATTCATTCATTCATTCAATTACAATCATTCATTCAATAATGAATCAATTACAATCATTCATTCATTCAATTATAATTACAACGATGCTGAAAATACAAATCTTAGTAAGTCTATGTGCACTCGCATATGGCCAAGTGCATCCTTCATCCACTATAGATAGAAAATGGATGCGAGTATCAGTAGTCCACCTATACATCCGACAGCAATATCGAGACTTCTCCTATGCATCTTCTGTAATTATTCGAGGGTAAACCACCACTAGATGATTCTGCAACATAAAAATAAAGAATCAATCAATTGAAGAAGGATGAAAACTAAATGTAAGGAAAACATAGAATTCCCCTTATGTAAACTGAATTAATGCTCCAAATAGCATTCCCACAAAATTTGTTTACAGTTAAGCAGTCCAAAGTGGATCAGGGTCACTACCAATCCAGTTTTAAATGGATCATGGTCTAATCAGCATGTGGGCCTCAATACTAGAAATAGTTGGATGTGTTAGACAACCTCAGCTAATATTTTTTAAATAGGTGGGTTCATGTTTCCCAATTTTCTCCCAATTTGCAATTGACAAGCCATTCCACCTCACAAATATTTGGTAGAGAGTGCATCACATTTGGTACCAACACAAATTTCAACAAGCAACTTGAGTCATGACATAGCTGAAATTTTCCTGTGAAACACATCAAAATTTATCAAAGAAAAAAGACCTTGATTGATACACAATTTTCCCCTAAACGTATCAATAAACTTAAGCAACTGACCTAGAGAAGACTTAGAGGTGTTAACCCAACTTCCAAAGCCATATCTTCATTCCCTGGGATTACTTGATTCTCTATTGAAATTAGAATTTTCTATATTTGTATTGAGAAGGGAGGCACAACAAATCAATCATTTGAAGTAGTTTATGTTCAAAATCCATATTGTACGTCCAAATACCTGTTTCGGGCATGTTGAACAGGAATTGTCGGTATAAAATCTTTTGATTTGGGTAAAGAGACCTCACTAAACCACTCATGGTTCAAAGTATTTTTTAGTGTTATTCGCTGCATTGAAAAGTTAAAAAAATAAATAAATAAACAAAAAAAAAAAGAAGCATTAATCTTCAAGTACATATGCAAATGAATAAGACCCCATGCTTACAACAACAAAAATCTGTAGATAAACAAAGGACAGTTCTGAGCATGGAAAGATGACCCACAACATGTCAAAAGATGAGATGATACAACTGTCAGCCAAAGATTTGCTGATAAAGGCTAAACAAATGTTACCTTCAAAGCCGGCGCTTGGATAAACATTTGAGCGAGTTCTTGCGCCAAACTTTCTGGGATTATTCAAAGACAACCATCATTACAGTCAATTCAATACTAGTAGGAATGAGCACCTACAACAAATTGCATGTGAACTTCAAATGAAACCCTCTTCACGTCATGTGTATGACACATCAGGTTATGCATATGATGAAGGCCACTTGGCATAGAAATCAGAAAAATCCACTGATCAGGCAGGACAGACATGCACGTTGAATCAGACAGTTAACAGTTCCAATTAAAAACACTCATTGTTTTCATATAGGGTGGCTTCCTGATGAGCGGGCTGACTGTTTCTTACAGCAGGTGATTGTCATAGTGAATCCCACCTAATGCATCACTCAGATGTCCTACACATGACACTTTGGCATATGAGCAAGCTTGCATGTGAACTTCACATGCAACTAGTTGTTTGTGATGATTCCTCATAAAGTGATATTGAACATCTATTTACTTCAATTGTTATTTTTTCTATTGTATTTAATTTGTTAGGAGTCTTACACTATTTCCAATATAAATACCTTTGTAAGAAGATAGTTTTCCAGAACTGTAAAAAAATCTAGCAATCTGATCACAATTCCCAACATTCGAATGCAAATTCCAGCATCTGTAAACTTTTTTCCAGTTACTGCCAGTCGGTGTCTGATTTCTGGACATAAACAACCATTTGGTCAATAACAGGATTTTGATAAGCAGGGTATAACAATTTCAGGTTTTAATTTGTACAAGTGGGTCCCATGGTGAACAAGTTCAGTAAATCAATACTACAAACTTCACAAAATGACTAATAGAGTAAACAAACTTAGTAAATCAATACTACAAACTAATGGTGAACCAAGCTTAGTGAATTGGATTCATTAAGTACCTCAAGAATCCAAATTACAAACTGAACCTGAACTGAACTGAACCATGACTAGGAAAACTGTGTGTGACATGACATCCTAGCCATCTTTCATATGGGCTCACCACATAGATGACTTGGTCCTAGAGTCAGGTCATTCTACTCATCAAAAGATTAATTTATCCAGCGACATCAAATTGATAAGATAGTTGGAATAGTCCAATCGTAGTCAACTACTAAACAAAGGCAGGTGAATGTCAGTTAATTATCATATAATTGAATGATACATGTGCCAATTCTTACATGTTAATGCAATGCAACTGTCTCCCTTTCACCAGGAAGCACCAACAAGCATGCATGTATTTTATTCATATGTTCATCTATATGCACACTGTATACATGACAATTTAGACATACTTCTAGATACATGATCCTAAACATGAGATTAGATGGTCAAAATATCATAATATTTCTAGATATATGATCATTGTAAATTTCATCTAGACATATAATTCATTGTCTAAAACAACACAAAATGCAAGCTAATGAAAGGAGTGAAATGGATTCCGCCCCCCGCGCCCCCCAAAAAAAAAAATTAAAAAAATTCCCTGCAAACAAACAACCCCTAAACGGATTTGATATCTGCGTCCACCCCACCCTTTTCATATTTCCATACACCCATATGAGGAATTCTCAAAATGGAAAATGACTAGTATGAAAATAAAAAAGGATAAGTAAAAAAGAAATGAGGGAAAAAATCCCCATAAGGTGAACAAGTAACAAACAGCTCAACTTTAAGTGATGGTCCATAAGAGAAGAAAAAAGTTATGCAGAATTCAAAAGATATATAGTTTAATTTTGAGAAGAAAAAAAAAAGAAAAAGAAGAAGAGGTTCTTTAATGTTCTCTTATACTAAATAGCATGAGAGCATCAGCTGATGAATCAAGTGCATCTTTACCCAGAACAAAAAATTGATTAATTGATTATTAAAAGTTATCTAATCAACAAGCTTCAGCGTTCTGTGAGAAGTTCTCATAGTTCTCAGGAACTCGACGGATTAATTTCTTCACTGATCTCTTCAAATGTTCATAAATTTCAACTAACTGATTTAATCCTTTCTCACTTTTCTTTTCCTTTTTTCCCAAAAGAATAAGGACATGATCAAAGGCAATCTCAAATAGCTGGCAGAAAGTTATGACTTATGACAATGGCAATGATAGTGGCCAACAAGGAAAATGCCTGGGCTAGGAGCTTGTTTAGTGAGCTTAGGTTTTCAACATGAACAGGTGAGGCCCATGCATCAGTGATCCAATTATATGATGCTGGGTCTCAACATGGATGGTCCATGCGCTGAAAATCCCCAATGTGCATCTGCCCATGCATATACTACAGGTGAGCCCCACATTTTCAACATATTGGTTGGCTCCAGCATGAACATGACTTGGGCCAAAGCTTAGGCCAGATGTTCCTGAGAGAAATGGATGATAAGACAAATATGACCAATGTTTTACAGTCAACATTCATGAAGAACGAGAGGTGAACCTCATAATTATCATGTTGAAGCTGATTTACTAGCTTATATAACATCATTTCCACTCATAATAGAAAAATAACAAAATACATTATTTTAAAGTATTTTATTTATTCATTGATCCACAAAAGCATAGCTTATCAATAAAAATATAGTTACCATTTAAATATGTACTGAGAAATTAAGTATTACACAAACAGTCTTTAATAAAATAACACATGTACCTTCTTTTGGATCCTCCTGTCTGTTGTATCAACATCAACATAATAACCTGCTTAATGAATCTGATCCTATACCTGTGGAAATGTAGGAATAACATCAAAATCCATTCAACTATTACATCACACAGATAGAAAGAGGTAAAACTCTTAGTTGATATTAAAGTTCTCAAAAGCATTGTGTCCTAGATCCTTGACCTTTTTTTAAAAATAAAAAATAAAAAAAATTAAGAAATTACTATCTCAACTCCAAGGAGCATTTTCTGGAAGGCTACTCAACTTATATATTTTTTTTTGGAAAGATCTCATATTAAAGAAAAATGAGAAGAAAGTAGTTTGGCTGGCCGAACCAGAAGTCGGGCTGGCCTAACTTTAGTGTATTTAACTTAGAATTATGTTCATTATGATACCATGTAAAATACACCTAACCTAGTGTCATTTTAAGGTTATACCACCTGATGGTTGACACATACAGATGCTTCAAACTTCGAACCAAGAAATTTAAAGCTTGTGATGATGAGTCTTCCTTGAGATGTTGATCCAGTCTTTACATAGTCTTCATGAGTGCTTTTATTAATTCGGGACTACAAAATTTGACAATCCTAACTATGATTTAAGTATAAGCACTTACACCATTTATCTCACTTTTTAGCGTCGGACTTCATCCGATTTGGCCATTCAGGGAGTCATTTGTCCTGAACTTCCATGAGGACCTATTCGGGCGTAGTGTTGAGGGGAGCGTAATAGAAGAATCTGCTCTCAAGTTATCTGCTTAGATGCTGACCTCTGGTCGAATCATCATCCCTTCTATGCTTGCTGCTGGGAGTCGACGTTTGTTCCACCTTAGGCAATTTTTCTCTGGTTGAGCTTCCTCCACTCCTAGTGGCTTTCCATGAGTTGGAAAGCTCTTCAGCATTGGAGTATTTCTAAGATCGATTGATGAGATCGGCGAATGTCATCGGGGGATTCTTGCTGAGCTAGAAGAGGAGTCTCCCCTCCTTCAAGCCGGCCATCATAACTATTAGGGCGATTTGATCTGAATAGCCATCTACTTGCATTGCTTTTAGATTGAAGCGTTTGATGTAGTCCTTTAACAGCTCGTTCTCCTTCTGAGTGATGGTGAGGAGGTAGTTGTTAGCTCCAACCTTTCTTTCCCTTCGATGAATTTGGTAATAAAGGTTTTGCTAGATTGTGTGAATGAATTAATGGACCACAATTTTAATTGCCGAAACCACTTCCGAGCTGCTCCTGAGAGAGTCAAGGTTTATGCTTGGCACATCACCATGGTCGAGGGACCATGAAGCTCCATCCACATCTTAAAAGATTCTAGATGTTTAGCTGGGTTAGTGGGCCCGGAATAAGGAGTAATTTGGTGCATCTTGAATCTTGGCGGGAGCTGAGCTTGCATGATATCATCGGTTAACGGTAGCTTAGTTTCCTCCAACATAACTTCTATTAGGGTTGGAGCATGCTTGTGACAGGCTTGTCGTATGTCACCGATCTGACCTCATAGTTCATTGTGCTCGGCCTCCCAGGGGTACTCGTTCTCGGCCACTATCTCGGGAGCTGCCACTATTTCAGGAGCCTTACCATGCCTCTTCTTCTCTAACTCATGACTTAGGATGGAGTGTAACGTCTCGAAAAATCCCGTACAAGGACCCGAGTACCACATCAGGCAGAAATCACTCGGGATTAAATTCTTTAGAAATTAGACAAAGTTAACTAAGTGCTAAACTAGATTAGCCATGAAATCTGCTTGAATCACTTTAAATATGATCTGTAAGACCCAAAACTTGTAGAATCATTGACGCTAGGTTACCCTAAATTCTAGGATCAAACTCATTACTCGACTACACTAGGGAGCACATTAAATCTCTATATCAGATCTGGACCGTACATCGAAATTCGAATGATACAAAGTTATAGACTTAGGACTGCCTTACTGGGCTTGATAACCATCTCGGAGATCAAATCTAGATAGTGTCCCACATCTATTCGCTTGAGCCCGGAGCGAGGAGTGTGAGAACACTTGGTTTTCTTTAGAAATCAAATCTCATTTAAGTATTTTGAGGCTTGTTACTTGTGGGCCTGATATAAGCAATCAGACTGTCATAATCTGACCTAAATACACTCTCGGATCAGGAGAAATTTCATATACATGGCATTGTACTTGAAATCCCTGATCGAGTTTCAATGACCGTTGAACTGAAACTAGTCCGCCACGTGCGATCTGAGAATCTGACTGGAACAAAAACTTAACTGTACCTAGATCCAATGTTAGTGAGCTTAAGTTCGACTGCACACAGAAAAGGGGCCTCCAGAAGTGCTTTGTTGGATCGAAATGGACCCACTTTGGATATAACCTAAGTATACCTTGACCCTGGGTCTATTTTGGTTATGTTTTAGCCTATATAAGGACCTTAAACCCTCTCTCATTCTCACCATACGAATTTGAGAAAACCCTAGGAGAGAGAAGAGAAGAAAGAGAGAGGAAGTGTGAGAGAAGTGGGAGGATCTCCCTGATACTCTACCCTGCCACTATACAAGCTTAACCACCTCTTTCTAATCGCTTTCCCGGCGATTTCAGCTTCGTTTCTAGGTAAGAAACCCTAACCCTACTCTGATCTAGGGTTATGATCATTGCAAATGATAAAATAACTAATCTATTTCATTCTATAGGTTGCCAAATTGCCGTACACGAAGACTTAGCAAATATATCGAGTTCATTACGCTTCTACGGCGTAAGGTGCAGACTTTAGACGTATAGGTTACGGTTTTCAAAGCTTTCAATGTCAGATAATGATAGATTCATGATCTGGATGCGATTTCACATGTACAATGCGATGTTCATTTTGCGTTTCAGTTACGTATACGAATTATGACATATAGTGTATTCTGTATATTTGTAGAAAATACTGTATATGTATAAATTGTGAAAGTATATTTGTCATAATAAATTACTGTATATACATGTTATATATAAGTGTAATACTTGTTCGGCAAAAGAACTCGCCCTAATACATGTTTTTGCTAGTATACACTATGTATGTTAAAATAGTGTATTCTAAGTGTTTGTGAAAATGCTTGTAAGAGTAAGTGCTTAGTTGATTGTGCTTTAGGTAGGGGTTGAGATAGGATTCTCAACTAACTTAGAGATGTATATGATTTCCTCCATGTTGGTTGATTAATTTAACCGCTTACTTATGAAATATATGTGTTGTATTTCCTATTTATATTGTGCTTTATAACATGCTTGTTAACATGCTTGAATTACTTTGTTTATTATGCTTTACTCTACATACTTCTGGTTAAGGATTGATTGTGATTGGGACTATGATTATAGTCGAGACAATCGGTAATAGACTTGAGTTCGTGGTTGAGATTCATTCGCCACGTAGGATGTGTTTGACGAACCCGAGTCGTACTTCGGTTGGCGACAGTGGTTAGGCCACGCTAAGTGCTTATGCACTTCATGTCGCTCAGTTGGTTGTGCGCTCGTGCTAGTCGAGCTCGTCAAGTAACCCGATCTGTCTAATGTATGTTCACCATGTTTGGATGCTACTTCTTGAACCTAAGGTACCTAACTGACCAGTGGAATCCCGTTAACCATGGTACCTCGATCCGCTAAGACTCATGATCTAGGCATGGTGATATGGGACACTGTGGTCGAGCTGTCGGCTTACGCTGGGGCCACGAGCTTCCCCATAGTGACCATTGAGCAACTAGACTCGTGAGCCGAATACAGTGGTATGGGACACTATATTCGAGTTGTCGGCCTACACTGATAAGGTAATGGGGGAGTGGTGTAATGATTCCGTGTAACAGCCCTGGTAGCCCTTTGTAGTGACCTCGAGAGTACTCTGAGTCTACATGGAGGCGACGACCCTCCCGTAGCAACAAGAGTACAAACTAGGCCTGTATTGATAAGGTGATAGGGGAGTGGTGCAACGATTCCGTGTAACAGCCCTGACAGACCTTGCAGCGACCTAGAACCACACTATCATATGAGATTATCTAAGATTGACGACCCTGGAATGGATCATTGTTTGGGAATGATATAAGGGAGGTACCTTAGATTTCTAATACTGTTGTTTGAAATGGACTAATAACAACTCGGTAATCATGCTCATCATCGCATTGCATGTGCCTGGAAGATGTGGACCACTGAGGGATGAACGTCTGCTGCGGACGTAAGATGGTGCCATATGAGGGTGGTTAGGTGAGGGGCATGCATCATTATCACATCTCATATTTGCATTAGTTATAGTACTTAGGAATGTTGATTATACTGCTTGACTAAATTGATAACATGTTAACCTATGCTTTATTATTCCAATGAGTTAGCTACTCACTCCCACGTTATGGGACGGTGTTCTGGATATCCACCAGACTCTGTCTTAGATGCAGGTACTGACGATTCACAGGAGGCTGACCCTGATTACTATGATGATCAAGATGAGTTCTCCTACATGCAGTTCTCCAGCAGCTTTACTTAGGCTATCGGATTGACGGGGCTATTGGGCTATCACGACAATTTGACTATTCCTTTGACATTATGTTTTTGATTCAGTACATGTATATGATGAGTCAGCGAAGTAATCATACTCTGGTGACAGATTAAAATCATTTATTTTTATACACATCTATATACATCTTTTAGTATTCCGCTTGCATTTTATACATTGATCTGGAGTATGGATTACTGTCTTGGATAATCTCACTCATGTTTATTACACTAACACAGACAACATTCAATCATCATTCTCTATGTTGCATAATTGATGTTTTGGAACTCGAGAGTTGAGTTGCTACTCGACCCTCGAATTTCAGGGCATTACGAGTTAGTATCAGAGCATAATTTGGATTAAACTGGACCTGAGTTATGGTCTCATGACGTACGCTGACGCATTTTGACTTTGGGGGGTGCAAGAACAATGTAGAAACAGTCTTAGGCATCCTAGTTTCATCCAACAGCAAAGTTCACTAAAAATGATCGCTGTAATCGAGTCTGTACTCAACCTGGTCGTACGGGTCGACCTTAAAATGCTTCTAGACTATCAAACGACGAGTCTAGATCACAATCCACCCAATCTTAGCTGTTGAAAATTGGTAAAATACCATTATGTATCAGACCATACTCGGGATGACCCGAAACAACTTGAAACAGAGTTGGGGTTGAATCGATGCAATCCGGGGGGACCCACGGTGGACCTGAGGTACAATTGGCACAGTGAGAGGGGGTGACCATCGCCCTGCCATGGCGGCACCGTGCCTAGTCCAGAGGACCACGGCGGCACCGCTCTCACCGCGGTCAACCGTGGTCCCCTTTGTCCGGGCCTGTCAAGCCAATGTGGGCTGGCTTCGGCCCGACTCCTAGTCACGTGTGGAGCCCACCGAAACACGTGTGGACCCCTATTTCTTTCATTTTTCCCCCCTCTTTCATTTTCTACTCTTCCAAGCCTTCCTTCTAAAGGATCCGATTTTCTCTCTCAACCCTCGCCTCCAATCACCCATTCCACCATTTTTTGTTAAAACCCACACCCCTCCATCATTTACAGCACTCCCTACCTCCCTACCCTCTCCATTCTTTCTCATTTGGGCTCTTACATGCCCCATTTGTAGCTAAAAATCGTGCATACTCCCTACCCCACTCCATCTCTCCATTTTCCTTCTCAAATCCTTGTTCTTTGGGCCTTTACAACCTCTCTTGAGGCTCAAACCCATGGAGGATCTGTAACTCCAGCCCTTTCTCTCTCTTTCCATCACTCTTCGTCATTTTCCATGGCCCTATTTGAGTTTGTTGTGGCCATTTTATCCATCTCCACCATCTTTTCTCTCATGGGAAAGAGGAAGAGTGTCGTGGATGAAGCCGGGCCTAGTCACCCAACCCATTCAAGGAGAAGGACTGACGTCGGGGCTAGTACAAGTGCCTCTGTGAGCATAGGTCGAAGAGGGACCTAGATCCTCAAGTTCCCATCGAAAGAGCACTACCGATAGGCTTTGAACACGGTAGGTTTGGTGGCCGCAGGGTTGTACTTGAAGCTCACGTAGAAGGGAGACTGTTTGGACTACACCCAATTATAGACCGCTTAGGGGACTATGAGTGGGGTCCTATGTTCGAAGTAAGACTCATGCATGTGAGAATACGGTTCGGGCTTTCTATGCTCACATCCGAGACCCATTGCTTGATCCTCTCCAGTTCATTGTGTATATTAGGGGGCAGAATTATATGATCACTGTGGATGTGGTGTCTTGGGTTATGGGAATCCCATGCGGCGAGGTTCTTGCCAATGAGAATTATTTTAAAAGTGTGCAAGAAAGAGATCGTCGTAGGCGATACCTTTGTGGCTGACTAGTTCCCTGGACGTGAGGTAATTGTCTTCCATCATCGAAGTTAACTGATGATTTTCGCTTGCTTCATTATATTTTCACGTATAACGTGTATCCATTGTGGGGCAACCGTACGGAGTGTACTCAGTTGATGGTAGACTTCCTGTACAAGGTTGGACATGGGGAAAAGTTGTGCCTGCCAACATTCACCCTTCTACAAATAGTCCAGACTGTACACTCTGTTAGGAATGATATTTCACTCCCGTTCAGCCGATTGATATGTAAGATGGCACGAGAGGTCGGCTATAGACTTAATATGGATGAAATTGCGCCGGTTCGAGTCATAAGCGATGCTACGCTTAACAACATAGGGATCGGCCCTCGACAACGCAAAGCCCGACTCGACGAGTATGGGATGAGTCTGATAGTGAGGGGAGGAAAGTATTGATCTAGATGAAGAGAGCGAGGAAAGAAGTGGTGATGAGATAGAGGAAGAACAGGAAGAAGAAGAGGAGGCTCAGGACACTAATGAGAGCTCTCCTTCTGCCACCCAGGAGCGTAGCGGTGAACGTGTTACTATGGAAGCCCGTTTGGTTCAACTTGAGGAGGGCCAAGCTGCCTTAAAGCAAGAGATTTAGGAGGCCCGAGTCGAAGCAAGACAAAAGCTTGAGGAGAACGAGGCCTTCATGAAGCAAAAATTCAGTAAAGTGTCCGGCACCTTGAGGGCCATCCTATGTTGCCTGCAGGATAAGGCCGCTCCTCCTCCGTCGCTAGACTTGAATGCCTAATCATCCGTACTATTATCTTGTAGTTTGCTTGGGTTAACGTCTTAGGATGTTTATGTTTTCATGTTGATGGTTGTAATAGCTCACATGCATTTGCTGTCATGATTCATGTAACTCTGTATTTCATGTATTGTGATAATTTTGGTCATGAAATGCATACAACTTCTTTTACTATGAAGTGTGTGGAATGCTTAAGTGATTGTGTATTGTGTTGCTATGCTTCATCTCACATGCATTGCACCCTATGTTGTATAGGGCATGCCACGGAAATATATGCAGAACACGGCACACCTCCTACTCACTATTATTATGGACCAGGCTCCTTCCTATGGAGGTGGTAGTACGAACCCTGACTTGGGCCCGGATCATGAGACTAGATCTACGTCTCAGCCTTCCACTGGTCCTATAGCTGGACTGCCACCTTTTACGCCACCAGTTTGCCAGTAGAACCGGGCATCCTCTTCGGCATAGTATGAGCCACAGGCTGCTCCACCTACTGATAGGTTTAAGCAGTTGACGTTGATGACGCATCAGCAGCAGATGCAACAGTAGCCGCAGCACCAGCAGCTTATGGCCACTATTACAGGGGCCTTATCTCAGGGTGGAAGTGCGACTCCACCTTCACCATCTACACGTCCTGCTGTGACTACAGAGCCTCCTGCTTAGGCTGAGGATGTGCCTCCACCCACACCTGTTGCGTACCCTACGGGGGATGTGGGTACTCGCGGTCTTCTCGAGCGATTCCAGCGCTTGAGGTGTCCTACTTTCACTGGTTCTCATAGACACGAGGAGGCTGAATACTGGTTAGACCGCATCTCCAAGATGCTACGGATGCTCCATTATACGGAGCAGGAGCAGGTTGAGCTGACCACCTTCATGTTTGAGAAGGAGGCTAGCTTATGGTGGGACAGTGTTCTACAGACAGTGGCAGTTAGATATGCTTGGACATGGGCGGCTTTCAAGTTCTATTTCCATGAGAAATACTACCCTCAGACCTACCGACACGAGAGGGAGAACGAGTTTTTGCACCTCAGGCAAGGAGGCATGACAGTTACGGTGTACGTGCATCGATTCACTGGGTTGGACAGATATGTCCTGACCATTCTTGTTGATGAGCAGATGCAGATACGATGTTTTTCAGAGGGCTTACGACCGGACATTAGGTCGAAGATGTGTTGCGTCAGTATACCCTCCTATGCCGATCTAATACATATGTCTATGAGGGCAGAGCAGGATGTTGATCGGCTGACACGTTCTCGCGGTGCTATGGTTATGAGACCATGACCAGATATTCAGAGCAGGCCTTTCCTCGGCAAGAGGCCTCGCGTCGACTCTCCCCCCAGGAACACGGCTCCAGCGGTTCTAATGAGGCATCCAGGTGTGACCTGTACATACTACGGGAGACCGAGTCACCCTGCAGAGAGATGCTTTGCTTGGATGAGAGACAACAGGTTTGCACCACCACAGAAGATTGATCATCCTCGCCCTTAGTCCTTATCGGCTCCACCACTACGGACTGCACCTGCACATCCATCCTTCAGACCACTTGCACCTCACTTTCGGCCGCCACAATGACCTATGATGCCTCAGCCCAACCGACCACAACAGGCACGTGTTCATGCGCTCATAGCGGAGGAGTCAGAGTCAGCACCTACAACACCTATGGCCTTCGAGGTCACTGCACATGTCTAAGGTACCCCTATATTTCTGTTGGTGGACACAGGGTCCACTACCTCTTTGATCTCATGCACGACAGTCAATCGACTGGTATTGATCACTACTCCTACGAGGGGAGTGAGGGTCATCACTGCCACAGGGACTTTCTCTGATGTAACTAGTATGTGTGAGGGCTGCCCGGTAGACTTGGGTGGTAGAACGATATTAGTCGACCTGATCGTCGTCCCCCTATTCCACTATGACGTCATTTTCAATATGGACTGGCTCACTGAGATGCGAGTAGAGATCGATTGCGAGACTAGGATAGTTACAGCCCACGGACCGGAGGGCACAACTTTTACTTTCCCTGTTCAGGTCAGTCACGCTTCTCGGTTGGGGTGTTTTGCTTCTTCATTGGAGGATATTGATGTTCCAACGCTTGTAGATATGCCTGTAGTTCAGGATTTTACGGATGTGTTTGAACCGATTCCTAGGTTGCCTCCTCGGTGTGAGATCGACTTCATCATTGATCTTGTGCTTGGTGTGACACCTGTTTCATTACCGATGTATCGCATGCCTCCATATGAGATGGAGGAATTGAGGAAATAGATTGATGGACTGGTAGAGAAGGGCTTTATACGACCCAGTGTATTTCCTTGGGGAGCACCTGTGTTGTTTGTCAAGAAGAAAGATGGGTTGCTACGGTTATGTATTGATTACCGTAGGTTAAACTAGTTGACTATGAAGAACAAATATCCTTTGCCTAGGATAGACGACCTGTTTGATCAGTTGGGGGGGCAAGGTATTTTTCAAAGATCGATTTACAGTCAGGGTATCATCAGTTGTGCATCAAAGATGAAGACGTGCAGAAGACGGCTTTCAGGACCTGTTTTGGGCATTACGAATTCCTTGTGATGTCGTTCGGTCTTATAAATGCACCGGCCGTGTTCATAGATTTGATAAACAGGGTGTTTCAGCCATTCTTGTTCCAATTTGTCATCGTATTTATTGATGACATCCTAATATATTCTAAGAGTCGGGAAAAGCACGAGAAACACCTACGAGTAGTCTTGGATACGCTGAAGAAGAACCAGTTGTTCGCACAATACAAGAAATGTGACTTCTAGAAAGAGGAAGTCAAGTTCCTAGGGCGCGTGATATCTAAGGAAGGCGTAGCGGTGGACCTTGCTAAGGTAGCCGCCGTTCAGTACTGGAAGCAGCCTGGTTCAATTACTGAGGTGAGGAGTTTTCTGGGCCTGGCAGGCTACTACCGATGATTCATTCGAGACTTCTTGAAGATAGTTAGGCCTTTGTCTCAGTTGACACGAAAGGATTTGAAGTTCGCCTGGAATGAGAAGGTGGAAGCAACTTTCTAGGAGATGAAGAACAGACTGATGTCCGCCCCTGTGCTAGTATTGCCAGAGCAAGGGGTCAAGTATACTATATACACCGATGCATCTCGCGTTGGTCTGGATGATGTTTTAATGCAAAAGGGCAAGGTTATTGCCTACTTGTCGCGACAGTTGAGGAAACACGAGGAAAACTATCCTACTCACGACCTAGAGTTAGCGGCCATCATTTTTGCATTGAAGATCGGGAGACATTATCTCTACGGAGAAGAGTTTGAACTTTTCTGTGACCACAAGAGCCTTAACTATATATTCACTCAGCGGGACTTGAATATGAAGCAGCGCTGATGGATGGAGACCTTGAAGGACTTCAAGTTCGAGGTTTCCTACCATCCTGGCAAGGCCAACCTTATGGCGGACGTGTTGAGTCATAAGAAGGCTATAGCATTTGTGGTTCCACTGATGATAGCAGAGTGGGGTATGCAGGAGTTTGTTCGTGACTTTGACCAAAAGATCACGGTAGAGGAACCTTTTGAGAGTGTCGCACACGTTCGGGTGCAGCCACTTATTAATGACCGGATCAATGAGGCCCAGAAGGGCGACGAGCGGATGTCTGAGCTTCTAAGGCAAGCTAGCGATGATGTGGACTCCGAGTAGAGAGTTGGTGCCGATCGGGGCCTATGATATCGTGGCCGCCTATGCGTCCCAGATATTCCAGACTTGAGAGAGGAGCTTCTTGAGACAGCTCACAGTTCGAAGCTTGCGATGTATCCTGGTAGCACGAAGATGTATCAGGATATGAAGCGGTTGTATTGGTGGGACAATATGAAGGTTCATATGGCAGAGTATGTTTCACGTTGTCTCATGTGTCAGCAGGTCAAGGATTAACATCGCCGACCTCCTGGACTCCTTCAGCCCATGCCCATAGCTGAATGGAAGTGGGACTTTATCTCTATGGACTTCATCTCGGGGCTGCCAAAGACGAGAAAGGGTTATGACTCTATTTGGTGATCGTGGATCGATTAACCAAATTGGCTCATTTTCTCCCTATCAGAGTGACGAATTCCGCAGACGACTTGGCTAGGTTGTATATCAAAGAAATAGTGCATCTGTATGGAGTTCCTTTAGAGATCATGTCGGACTGAGACACGCGATTCACATCTATCTTTTAGACTCGTATTCAGGAAGCGATGGGTGTGAAGCTGAAGTTCAGTACTGCGTTTCACCCTCAAACCGACGGGCAGACATAGTGGGTGAATCAGATTTTGGAGGACATGTTACGGGCCCGTGTCTTGGACTTCAAGGATAGTTGGGATGACTATCTTCCTTATGTAGAGATCGCATATAACAACATCTTTCAGGTGAGTATTGGTATGGCTCCATATGAGGCCTTGTATGGTCGTCCTTGCTGAGCGCCACATTGCTGAGCTGAGGTTTGCAAGCACGTTTGATTGTGACGGAATTAGTACAGGCGACCTCAGAGAAGATCGACACTATTAGGCTCCGACTTCTTACATCACAGAGTTTGAGGTTGGAAATCATGTATTCCTTAAAGTTTCCCCTATGAAGGGAGTCCTTCGGTTTGGGAAGAAGGGGAAGCTCACACCGAGGTTCATCTGTCTGTTGCAGATACTTGATCGAGTGGGTGCGGTAGCATATCATCTTGCTTTGCCTACACCACTCGTGGGCATGCACAACGTATTTCATGTATCTATGCTGAAGAATTACGTCCCTGATCCTTCACATATCATCCATTTGGAGCAGGTGCAGTTGAGTGATGATGCTACATATGTGCTGCGCCCGAAGCAAATCCTTGACAGGAAGGAGCAGGTATTGCGTAACAAGGTCATTTCACTCGTAAAGGTGTTATGGACGCATCATACAGAAGAGGAGGCTACTTGGGAGACCAAAGCCGAGGTCAGAAAGAACTACCCTCAACTTTTCGAGGATTACGAAAAGGTACAAATTTCGAGGATGAAATTTTTCATTAAGGGGGCTAGATTGTAACGTATCAAAAAATCCCGTACAAAGACCCAAGTACTACATCAAGTAGAAATCACTCAGGATCAAATCCTTTAGAAATTAGACAAAGTTAACTAAGTGCTAAACTAGGTTAGCCATGAAATCAGTTTGAATCACTTTAAATATGATCTACAAGACTCAAAACTTGTACAATCATTGACGCTAGGTTACCCTAAATTCTAAGATCAAACTCATTACCCGACTGCTCTCTGGAGAACATTGAATCTCTGTATCAGATCTACACCGCACATCGAAAGTCCGAATGATACGAAGTTATAGACTTAGGACCGCCTTGCTGGGCTTGATAACCATCTCGGAGATCAAAACCAGACAGTGTCTCACGGCTATTCGCTTGAGCCCGGAGCAAGGAGTGTGAAAATACTTGGTTTTCTCTAGATATCAAATCTCATTTATGTAATCTGAGACTTGTTACTTGCGGGCATGATATAAGAAATTAGATCATCAGAATCTGACCCAAATACACCCTTGGATCAGGAGAAATTTCATATGCATGGCAGTGTACTTGAAATCCCCGATCAAGTTTCAGTGACCATTGAACTGAAACTGGTCTACCACATGCGATCTGAGAATCCGACTGGAACGAAAACTTAATTGTACTTAGATCCAATGTTAGTGAGCTTAAGTCTGACTGCACGTAGAAAAGAGGCCTCCGGAAGTGCTCCGTTGGATCGAAATGGATCCACTTTGCATATAACCTAAGTATACCTTGACCGTGGGTCTATTTTGGTTATGTTTCAGCCTATATAAGGACCTTAAGCCCTCTCTCATTCTCATCATACGAATTTGAGAAAACCCTAGGAGAGAGAAGAGAAGAAAGAGAGAGGAAGTGTGAGAGAAATGGGAGGATCTCCCTGATACTCTACCCTGCCACTATACAAGCTTAACCAACCCCTTTCTAATCGCTTTCCCGGCATTTCAACTTCGTTTCTAGGTAAGAAACCCTAACCCTACTCTGATCTAGGGTTATGATCATTGCAAATGATGAAATAGCTAATCTATTTCATTCTATAGGTTGCCAAATTGCCGTACATGAAGACTTAACAAATATATCGAGTTCATTACGCTTCTACGGCGTAAGGTGCAGTCTTTAGACGTATAAGTTACAGTTTTCAAAGCTTTCAATATCAGATAATGATAGATCTATGATCTGGATGCGATTTCACATGTACAATGCCATGTTCGTTTTATGTTTCAGTTACGTATGCGAATTATGGCGTATAATGTATTCTGTATATTTATAGAAAATACCGTATACGTATAAATTGTGAAAGTATGTTTGCCATGATAAATTACTGTATGTACATGTTATATATAAGTGTAATACTGGTTCGGCGAAAGAACTCGCCCTAATACATGTTTCTGCTAGTATACACTATGTATGTTAAAATAGTGTATTCTAAGTGTTTGTGAAAATGCTTGTAAGAGTAAGTGCTTAGATGATTGTGCTTTAGGTAGGTGTTGAGATAGGTTTCTCAACTAACTTAGAGATGTATATGATTTCCTCCATGTTGGTTGTTTAATTTAACCGCTTATGAAATATATGTGTTGTATTTCCTGTTTATATTGTGCTTTATAACATGCTTTATGACATGCTTGTTAACATGCATGAATTACTTTGTTTATTATTCTTTGTTCTACATACTTCTAGTTAAGGATTGATTATGATTGGGACTATGATTATAGTTTAGACAATCGGTAACAGACTTGAGTTCGTGGTTGAGATTCATTCGCCACGTAGGATGTGTTTTACGAACCTGAGTCGTACTTCGGTTGACAACAGTGGTTAGGCCATGCGAAGTGCTTATGCACTTCATGTCACTCAGCTGGTTGTGCGCTCGTGCTAGTCGAGCTCGTCAAGTAACCCGATCTATCTAATGTATGATCACCATGTTTGGACGCTACTTCTTGAGCCTAGGGTACCAAACTTACCAGTGGAATCCCGTTAACCATGGTACCTCGATCCGCTAAGACTCATGAGCCGGGCATGGTGGTATGGGACACCGTGGTCGAGCTGTCCGCCTACGCTGGGGCCACGAGCCTCCCCGTAGTGACCATTGAGCAACCAGACTCGTGACCCGAATACGCTGGTATGTGACACTGTATTCGAGCTGCCGGCCTACACTGATAAGGTGATAGGGGAGTGGTATAACAATTATGTGTAATAGCCCTGGCAGCCCTTTATAGTGACCTCGAGAGTACTTTGAGTCTACATGGAGGCAACGACCCTTCCGTAGCAACAAGAGTACAAACTAGGCCTGTATTGATAAGGTGATGGGGGAGTGGTGTAACGATTCCGTGTAACAGCCTTGGCAGACCTTGCAGCGACCTAGAACCACACTATTGTATGAGATTATCTAGGATTGACGACCCTAGAATGGATCATTGTTTGGGAATGATATAAGGGAGGTACCTTAGTTTCCCAATACTGCTGTTTGAAATGGACTAATAACAACTCGGTAATCATGCTCATCATCGCATTGCATGTGCCTGGAAGATGTGGAGCACTGAGGGATGAACGCATGCCGTGGACGTAAGATGATGCCGTATGAGGGTGGTTAGGCGAGGGGCATGCATCATTATCGCATCTCATCCTTGCATTAATTACAGTACTTAGGAATGTTGATTATACTGCTTTATTAATATTGCTTGACTGAATTGATAACGTGTTAACCTATGTTTTATTGTTCCACTGAGTTAGCTACTCACTCCCACGTTACGGGACGGTGTTCTGGACATCCACCAGACTGTCTTAGATGCAGGTACTGACGATTCGCAGGAGGCTAACCCTGATTACTATGATGACCAGGATGAGTTCTCCTACATGCAGTTCTCCGGCGGCTTTGCTTAAGCTATCGAATTGATGGGACTATTGGGCTATCACGACAGTTGGACTATTCCGTTGACATTTTGTTTTTGATTCAGTACATGTATATGATGACTCAGCGAAGTAATCATACTCTAGTGACAGATCGAAATCATTTATTTTTATACACATCTATATACATCTTTCAGTCTTCCACTTCCGTTTTATACATAGATCTAGAGTATGGATTACTGTCTTGGTATAATCTCACTCATGTTTATTACACTAACACAGACAACATTCAATCTTCATTCTCTATGTTGCAAAAGTGATGTTTTAGAACTCGAGAGTTAAGTTGCTACTCGACCCTCAAATTTTAGGGCGTTACAAGTTCGTATCGGAGCATGATTTGGATTAAACCGGACCTGAGTTATGGTCTCATGACGTAGGCTAATGTATTTCGACTTAAGAGGGTGTGAGAACAATGTTGAAACAGTCTTAGGCATCCTAGTTTCGTTAAACGACAAAGTTCACTAAAAACGATCACTGTAATCGAGTCTGTACTCAACCTTGGTCACATAGGTCAACCTTAAAATGCTTCTAGACCGTCAAACGACGGGTCTATATACAATCCACCCAATCCTAGCCATTGAAAATCGGTAAAATACCGTTATGTATCAGAACATGCTCGGAATGACCCGAAACAACTGGAAATAGAGTCGGGGCTGAATCGATGCAATTCAGGGGGACCCACGGTGGACCCGGGGTACCATTGTCACCGTGGGAGGGGAGTGGCCACTGCCCTACCACGACGGCACCATGCCTAGTCCAGAGGACCGCGGCGGCGTCGCGCTCACCGCGGTCGACCGCAGTCCCCTTTGTCCGGGCCTATCGGGCCGATATGGGCAGGCTTCGGCCCGACTCCTAGTAACGTGTGGAGCTCACCGAAACACGCGTGGACCCCTATTTCTTTCATTTTTGCCCCCCTCTTTCATTTTCTACTCTTTCAAGCCTTCCTCCCTTCTAAAGGATCCGATTTTCTCTCTCAACCCTCCCCTGCAATCGCCCATTCCACCATTTTCTGTTAAAACCCACACCCCTCCATCATTTTCAGCACTCCCTACCTCCCTACCCTCCCCATTCTCTCTCATTTGGGCTCTTACATGCCCCATTTGTATCTAAAAATTGTGTACACTCCCTACCCCACTCCATCTCTCCATTTTCTTTCTCAAATCCCTGTTCTTTGGGCCTTTACAACCTCTCTTGAGGCCCAAACCCATGGAGGATCAGTAACTCCAGCCCTTTCTCTCTCTTTCTATCACTCTTCGTCGCTTTCCATGGCCATATTTGAGTTTGTTGCGGCCATTTTCTCCATCTCCACCATCTTTTCTCTCATGGGAAAGAGGAAGAGTGCCGTAGATGAAGCCGAGCCTAGTCGCCCAACCTGTTCAAGGAGAAGGACTGACGCCGGGGCTAGTACAAGTACCGTCCATGAGCATAGGTAGAAGCGGGACCTAGATCCTCAAGTTTCCATCGAAAGAGCGCTACCGATAGGCTTTGAGCACGGTCGGTTTGGTAGCCACAGGGTTGTACTTGAAGCTCACGAAAAAGAGAGGCTGTTTGGACTACACCTGATTATGGACCGCTTAGTGGACTATGAATGGGGTCCTATGTTCGAAGGTAAGACTCATGCATGTGAGAATACGGTTCGGGCTTTCTACGCTCACATCCGAGACCCATCACTTGATCCTCTCCACTTCATTGTGTCTATTAGGGGGCGGAATTATATGATCACTGTAGACGTGGTGTCCCTGGTTATGGGAATCCCACGTGGCGAGGTTCTTGCCAATGAGAATTATTTTAAAAGTGTGCGAGAAAGAGATCATCGTAGGCAATACCTTTGTGGCCGACTACTTCCCTGGACACGAGGTAATTGTCTTCCATCGTTGAAGTTAACTGATGATTTTCACTTGCTTCATTATATTTTCACGTATAACGTGTATCCACGGTGTGGCAACCGTACAAAATGTACTCAGTTGATGGCAGACTTCCTGTATAAGGTTGGACATGGGGACAAGCTGTGCCTACCTACATTTGCCTTACTACAAATGGTCTAGACCGTACACTCCGTTAGGAATGATATTTCACTCCTATTCGGCTGATTGATATGTAAGATGGCTCAAGAGGTCGGCTATAGACTTAATATGGATGAAATTGTGCCGGTTCGGGTCATAAGCGATGCTACGCTTAACAACATGCGGATCGACCCTCGATAATGCAAAGCTCGACTGGACGAGTATGGGATGAGTCTGATAGTGAGGGGGAGGAAAGTATTGATCTAGATGAAGAGAGCGAGGAAAGAAGTGGTGATGAGATAGAGGAAGAAGAGGAAGAACAAGAGGAGGCTCAGGACACTGATAAGAGCCCTCCTTCTGCCACCTAGGAGCGTAGCGGTGAACGGGTTACTATGGAAGCCCGTTTAGCTCAACTTGAGGATGGCCAAGCTGCCTTGAAGCAAGAGATTTAGGAGGCCGGAGTCAAAGCAAGACAAAAGCTTAAGGAGAACGAGGCCTTCATAAAGCAGAAATTTAGTAAAGTGTCCTGCAGCTTGAGGGCCATCCTATGTTGCCTGCAAGATAAGGGCATTCCTCCTCCGTCGCCATACTCAGATGCCTAGTCATCCATACTATTGTCTTGTAGTTTGCTTGGGTTAACGTCTTAGGATGTTTATGTTTTCATGTTGATGGTTGTAATAGCTCACATGCATTTGCTGTCATGATTCATGAAACTCTGTATTTCATGTATTGTGACAATTTTGGTCAAGAAATGCATACAGCTTCTTTTGCTATGAAGTGTGTGGAATGCTTAAGTGATTGTGTATTATGTTGTTATACTTCATCTCACATGCACTGCACCCTATGTTGTATAGGGCATGCCACGAAAATATACACGGAGCACGGCACACCTCCTACTCACTGATATAATGGACCAGGCTCCTTCCTACGAAGGTGGTTGTACGGACCCTGGCTTGGGCCCGGATCATGAGACTAGATCTATGTCTCAGCCTTTCATTGGTCCTGCAGCTGGACAGCCACCTTTTACACCACTGGTTTGCCAGCAGAACTGGGTATCATCTTCGACACAATATGAGCCACAGGCTGCTCCACCTACTGATAGGTTTGATCAGTTGATGTTGATGATGCATCAGCAACAGATGCAGCAGCAGCACCAGCACCAGCAGCTTATGGCCACTTTTACAGGGGCCTTATCTTTAAGGTGGAAGTGCAACTCTACCTTCACCATCTACATGTCCTACTATGACTACAGAGCCTCTTGGTCAGGCTGAGGATGTGCCTCCACCCACACCTGCTGCGTACCCTATAGGGGACGTGGGTACTCGCGGTCTTCTCGAGCGATTCCAATGCTTGAGGCTTCCTACTTTCACGGGTTCTCATAGACCCGAGGAGGTTGAATACTAGTTAAATCGCATCTCGAAGATGCTACGGATGCTCCATTGTACGGAGCAGGAGTAGGTTGAGCTGGCCACCTTCATGTTGGAGAAGTTCATTTACATGGGCGGCTTATAGTGGGACAGTGTTCTACGGACAGTGGCAGTTGGATATGCATGGACATGGGCGGCTTTCAAGTTCATTTACATGAGAAATACTACCCTCAGACCTACCAACACGAGAGGGAGAACGAGTTTTTGCACCTCAGGCAGGGAGGCATGACAGTTACGGAGTACGAGCATCGATTCACTGGGTTGGGCAGATATGTCCCGACCATTCTTGCTGATGAGCAGATGCGGATACGACATATTTCAGAGGGCTTGCGACCGAACATTCAGTCGAAGATGTGCTGCATCAGTATACCCTCCTATGCCGAGCTGATACATTTGTCTATGAGGGCAGAGTAGGATGTTGATCGGCTGACACGTTCTCGCGGTGTTATGGTTACGAGACCATGACTAGATATTAAGAGCAGGCCTTTCCTCGGCATGAAGCCTCGCGTTGACTCTCCCCCCAAGACCACTATGCCCGTAGTTCTAATGAGGCGTCCAGGTGTGACCTGTACATACTGCGAGAGACCGAGTCACCTTGCAAAGAGCTGCTTTGGTCGGATGAGAGACAGCGGGTTTGCACCACCGCAGAAGATTGATCATCCTCGCCCTCAGTCCTTATCGGCTCCACCACTATGGACTGCACCTGCACATCCATCCTTCAGACCACCTGCACCTCACTTTCGGCTGCCACAGCGACCTATGATGCCTTAGCCCAACCGACCACACAAGGCACGTGTTCATGCGCTCATATCGGAGGAGCCAGAGTCGGCACCTACAACACCTATGACCTTCGAGGTCACTGCACATGTCCAACGTACCCCTATATTTCTTTTGGTGGACACAGGGTCCACTACCTCTATGATCTCATGCACGGCAGCTAAGCGACTGGTGTTGATCACTGCTCCTACGAGGGGAGTGAGGGTCATCAATACCACAGGGACTTTCTCTGATGTTACTAGTATGTACGAGGGCTGCCCGATAGACTTGGGTGGTAGAACGATATTAGTTGGCCTGATCGTCGTCCCCCTATTCCACTATGACGTTATTTTCAGTATGGACTGGTTCACTGAGATGCGAGCAGAGATCAATTGCCAGACTAGGATGGTTACAGGCCACGGACCGGAGGGCACGACTTTTACTTTCCCTGTTCAGGTCAGTCACGCTTCTCGGTTGGGGTGTTTTGCTTCTTCATTGGAGGATACTGATGTTCCAATGCTTGTGGATACGCCTGTATTTCAGGCTTTTACGGACATGTTTGAACCGATTCCTGGGTTGCCTCCTCGGCGCGAGATCGACTTCACCATTGATCTTGTGCCTGGTGCGACACCTGTTTCATTACCGATGTATCGCATGCCTCTATATAAGATGGAGGAATTGAGGAAATAGATTGATAGACTAGTAGAGAAGGGCTTTATATGACCCAGTGTATCTCCTTGGGGAGCACCTGTGTTGTTTGTCAAGAAGAAAGACGGGTCGCTACGGTTATGTATTGATTACCGTAGGTTGAACCAGTTGACCATAAAGAACAAATTTCCTTTGCCCAAGATAGACGACCTGTTTGATCAGTTGGGGGGTGGCAAGGTATTTTTCAAAGATCGATTTACAGTCAGGGTATCATCAGTTGCGAGTCAGAGATGAAGACGTGCAGAAGACGGCTTTCAGGACCTATTTTGGGCGTTACGAATTCCTTATGATGTCGTTCGGTCTTAGGAACGCACAGGCCGTGTTCATATATCTGTTGAACAGGGTGTTTCAGCCGTTCCTGTTTCAATTCGTCATCATATTTATTGATGACATCCTGATATATTTTAAGAGTCGGGAAGAGCACGAGGAACACCTACGAGCAGTCTTGGATGCGCTGAAGAAGAACTAGTTGTTCGCACAGTACAAGAAATGCGACTTCTAGAAAGAGGAAGTCAAGTTCCTAGGGCACGTGATATCTAAAGAAGGCGTAGCGGCGGACCTTGCTAAGGTAGCCACTGTTTAGGACTGGAAGCAACCTGGTTCAGTTACTAAGGTGAGGAGTTTTCTGGGCTTGGCAGGCTACTACTGACGATTCATTCGAGACTTCTCGAAGATAGTTAGGCCTTTGTCTCAGTTGACACGAAAAGATCTGAAGTTTGCCTGGAATGAGAAGGTGGAAGCAGCTTTCCAGGAGCTGAAGGACAGACTGACGTCCGCCCCTGTGCTAGTATTGCCAGAGCAAGGGGTCAAGTATACTATATACACCGATGCATCTTGCGTTGGTCTGGGTGGTGTTTTAATACAAAAGGGCAAGGTTATTGCCTACTTGTCACGACAGTTGAGGAAACACGAGGAAAACTATCCTACTCACGACTTAGAGTTAGCGGCCGTCATTTTTGCGTTGAAGATCTGAAGACATTATCTCTATGGAGAGGAGTTTGAACTTTTCTACGACCACAAGAGCCTTAAGTATATATTCACTCAGCGGGACTTGAATATGAGGCAGTGCTAATGGATGGAGACCTTGAAGGACTTCAAGTTCAAGGTTTCCTACCATCCTGGCAAGGCCAACCTTGTGGCGGATGCATTGAGTCATAAGAAGGCTATAGCATTTTCTGCTCCGCTGATGATAACAGAGTGGATTATGTTGGAGTTTGTTCGCGACTTTGAGCAAAGCTCACGGTAGAGGAACCGTTTGAGAGTGTCGCACACGTTCGAGTGCGACCACTTATTGATGATCTGATCATTGAGGCCCAGAAGGGCGACGAGCGGATGTCTGAGCTTCGAAGGTAAGCTAGCGATGATGTGGACTCCGAGTGGAGAGTTGGTGCCGATGGGGCCTACGATACCTTGGCCGCCTATGCGTCCCAGATATTCTGGACTTGAGACAGGAGCTTCTCGAGACAGCTCACAGTTCGAAGCTTGTGATGCATCCTGGTAGCACGAAGATGTATCAGGATATGAAGCGGTCGTATTGGTGGGATAATATAAAGGTTCATATGGCAGAGTATGTTTCACGTGTCAACATGTCAAGGCCTAGCATCGTCGACCTCCTGGACTCCTTCAGCCTATGCCCATAGCTGAATGGAAGTGGGACTTTATCTCTATGGACTTCATCTCGGGGTTGCCAAAGACGAGAAAGGGTTATGACTCTATTTGGGTGATCGTGGATCGATTAACCAAATCGGCTCATTTTCTACCTATCAGAGTGACGAACTCTGCAGATGACTTGGCTAGGTTGTACATCAAAGAAATAGTGCATCTGCATGGAGTTCCTTTAAAGATCGTGTCGGACCGAGACACTTGATTCTCATCTATCTTTTGGACTCGTATCTAGGAAGTGATGGGTGTGAAGCTGAAGTTCAGTACTGTGTTTCACCCTCAGACTGACGGGCAGACAGAGCGGGTGAATCAGATTTTGGAGGATATGTTACGGGCCCGTGTCTTAGACTTCAAGGACAGTTAGGATGACTGTCTTCCTTATGTAGAGTTCGCGTACAACAACAACTTTCAGGCGAGTATTGGTATGGCTCCAGATAAGGCCTTATATGGTCGTCCTTAAAGAGCGCCGCATTGCTGAGCTGAGGTTGGTGAGCATAGTTTGATTGGGCCGGAATTAGTACAGGCGACCTCAGAGAAGATCGACATTATCAGGCATCGACTTCTTATAGCATAGAGTAGACAGAAGAGCTACGCCGATACGAGGCAGCGACCGCTCGAGTTTGAGGTTGGAGATCATGTATTCCTTAGAGTTTCTCCTATGAAGGGAGTCCTTCGGTTTGAGAAGAAGGGGAAGCTCACATCGAGGTTCATCGGTCCGTTTCAGATACTTGATCAAGTGGGTGCGGTAGGATATCGCTCGCTTTGCCTACACCACTCGCTGGCGTGCACAACATATTTCATGTATTTATGCTGAAGAATTACGTCTCTGATCCTTCACATATCATCCATTTGGAGTAGGTGCAGTTGAGTGATGATGCTACATATGTGTTGTGCCCGACGCGAATCCTTGACAGGAAGGAGCGGGTGTTGCGTAGCAAGGTCATTCCACTCGCAAAGGTGTTATGGACGCATCATACAGAAGAGGAGGCTACTTGGGAGACCAAAGCCAAGGTAAAAAAGAACTACCCTCAACTTCTCGAGGAGTACGAAAAGGTACAAATTTTGAGGATGAAATTTTTCATTAAGGGGGCTAAATTGTAACGTATCAAAAAATTCCGTACAAAGACCCGAGTACCACATTAGGCAGAAATCACTCAGGATCAAATCCTTTAAAAATTAGACAAAGTTAACTAAGTGCTAAACTAGATTAGCCATGAAATCCATTTGAATCACTTTCAATACGATCTGCAAGACCCAAAACTTGTAGAATCATTGAAGCTAGGTTACCCTAAATTTTAGGATCAAACTCATTACCCGACTGCTCTCGGGAGCACATTGAATCTCTGTATCTGATCTGCACCGCACATCAAAAGTCCAAATGATACGAAGTTATAGACTTAGGACCGCCTTGCTGGGCTTGATAACCATCTCGGAATCAAATCCAGACAGTGTCCCATGGCTATTCGCTTGAGCCCGGAGCGCGGAGTGTGAGAACACTTAGTTTTCTTTAGAAATCAAATCTCATTTATGTAATCTGAGACGTGTTACTTGTGGGCCTGATATAAGCAATCAGACCGTCAGAATCTGACCCAAATACACCCTCGGATCAGGAGAAATTTCACATACATGGTAGTGTACTTGAAATCCCCGATTGAGTTTCAGTAACCGTTGAACTGAAACTGGTCCACCACGTACGATCTGAGAATCCGACTGGAACGAAAACTTAACTGTACCTAGATCCAATGTTAGTGAGCTTAAGCCCGACCGCACACAGAAAAGGGGCCTCCAGAAGTGCTCCGTTGGATTGAAATGGACCCACTTTGGATATAACCTAAGTATACCTTGACCCTGGGTCTATTTGATTATGTTTTAGCCTATATAAGGACCTTAAACCCTCTCTCATTCTCACCATACAAATTTGAGAAAACCGTAGGAGAGAGAAGAAAAGAAAGAGAGAGGAAGTGTGAGGATCTCCCTAATACTCTACCCTGCCACTATACAAGCTTAACCACCTCTTTTTAATCGCTTTCCCGGCAATTTCAGCTTCGTTTCTAGGTAAGAAACCCTAACACTACTCTGATCTAGGGTTATGATCATTGCAAATGATGAAATAGCTAATCTATTTCATTCTATAGGTTGCCAAATTGCCGTACACGAAGACTTAACAAATATATCGAGTTCATTACTCTTCTACGGCTTAAGGTGCGGACTTTAGACGTATAGGTTAGGGTTTTCAAAGCTTTCAATGTCAGATAATGATAGATTCATGATCTGGATGGGATTTCACATGTACAATGCCATGTTCATTTTGCGTTTCAGTTACGTATGCGAATTATGGCGTAGTGTATTCTGTATATTTGTAGAAAATACCGTATACGTATAAATTGTGAAAGTATGTTTGCCATGATAAATTACTGTATGTACATGTTATATATAAGTGTAATACTTGTTAGGCGAAAGAGCTCGCCCTAAAACATGTTTTTGCTAGTATACGCTATGTATGTTAAAATAGTGTGTTCTAAGTGTTTATGAAAATGCTTGTAAGAGTAAGTGCTTAGATGATTGTGCTTTAGGTAGGTGTTGAGATAGGATTCTCAACTAACTTAGAGATGTATATGATTTCCTCTATGTTGGTTGTTTAATTTAACCGCTTACTTATGAAATATATGTATTGTATTTCCTGTTTATATTGTGCTTTATAACATACTTTATGACATGCTTGTTAACATGCTTGAATTACTTTGTTTATTCTGCTCTACTCTACATGCTTCAGGTTAAGGATTGATTGTGATTGGGACTATGATTATAGTTCAGACAATCGGTAACAGACTTGAGTTCGTGGTTGAGATTCATTCGCCACGTAGGATGTGTTTGACGAACCCGAGTCGTACTTCGGTTGGCGACAGTGGTTAGGCCATGCGAAGTGCTTATGCACTTCATGTCGCTCAGCTGGTTGTACGCTTGTGCTAGTCGAGCTCGTCAAGTAACCCGATCTGTCTAATGTATGTTCACCATGTTTGGACGCTACTGCTTGAACCTAGGGTACCAAACTTACCAGTGGAATCCCGTTAACCATGGTACCTCGATCCGCTAAGACTCATGAGCTGGGCATGGTGGTATGGGACACCGTGGTCAATCTGTCGGCTTACGCTGGGGCCACAAGCCTCCCCATAGTGACCATTGAGCAACCAGACTCGTTAGCCGAATACGGTGGTATGGGGCACTGTATTCGAGCTATTGGCCTACCCTAATAAGGTGATGGGGGAGTGGTGTAACGATTCCGTGTAATAGCCCTAACAGCCCTTTGTAGTGACCTTAAGAGTACTTTGAGTCTACATGGAGGCGACGACTCTTCCATAGCAACAAGAGTACAAACTAGGCCTGTATTGATATGGTGATGGGGGAGTGGTGCAACTATTCCATGTAACAGCCCTGGCAGCCCTTGCAACGACCTAGAACCACACTATCGTATGAGATTATCTAGGATTGATGACCCTAGAATGGATCATTGTTTGGGAATGATATAAGGAAGGTACCTTAGTTTCCCAATACTGCTGTTTGAAATGGACTAATAACAACTCGGTAATCATGCTCATCATCACATTGCATGTGCCTGGAAGATGTGGAGCACTGAAGGATGAACGCAGGCCGCGGATGTAAGATGGTACCGTATGAGGGTGGTTAGGCGAGGGGCATGCATCATTATCGCATCTCATCCTTGCATTAATTACAGTACTTAGGAACGTTATTTATACTGCTTTATCATTACTGCTTGACTGAATTGATAACATGTTAACCTATGCTTTATTGTTCCACTGAGTTAGCTACTCACTCCCACATTACAGGACGGTGTTCTGGACACCCACCAGACTCTGTCTTAGATGCAGGTACCGACGATTCATAGGAGGCTGACCCTGATTACTATGATGATCAGGATGAGTTCTCCTACATGCAGTTCTCCAGCTGCTTTGCTTAGACTATTGGATTGACGGGGCTATTGGGCTATCACGACAATTGGACTATTCCTTTGACATTTTGTTTTTGATTCAGTACATGTATATGATGACTCAGCGAAGTAATCATACTCTGGTGATCGATCGAAATCGTTTGTTTTTATACACATCTATATACATCTTTCGGTCTTTCGCTTGCATTTTATACATTGATCTGGAGTACAGATTACTGTGTTGGTATAATCTCACTCATGTTTATTGCACTAACACAGACAACATTCAATCATCATTCTCTATGTTACATAAGTGATGTTTTGGAACTCGAGAGTTAAGTTGCTACTCGACCCTCGAATTTCAGGACGTTACATGGAGGCAGCCAGCGTAGCAGTAGGACTATTTTCTCCTCCGGGAGCTGGCGAGAACTTGAGATGGTGCTGAAGCTTCAGTGGATGCCTAAGCAATAACCTTCTCCAGCTCCTAGTCGAGAGGAGGGTTCTGTGGCTCTAGCATTCACCTTATCTGATCGGTGTTGTTGGGTAGGGCTTCAACTTGAAGCTCTAGAGAGATAAGTCAACCTCCCCGGTTCCAGGACCGCTGCACCAGCCCCGTGGGTGGAGAATCATCCTGAGGTTATGAAGATGAGTCCCGATAGTCCATAGACTATTCTGACAGTGCAGCACCGGGTGCAAAAGCAATGGTCTGGGCTTTCTTTCTCCCTTTCGCCATTGTTGAATCATTATAGATGATGGGCATGACTTTCAATGTCGTTCCCATAGACAATGCCAAACTATTGATGTAGAAATTTGAACGTCCTCCTTAGACCACTTTAGACATGCAAAAGAATACGAAGATGGAGACCCTAGCTACTACAGGAGACCCTTCGATGCCAAAGTCAGACAGGTAAGCTAGGTCTAGTAGAATATAGGGTTTTGGTGCGTAGAGTTGTGTGTTCCTGTCACCATTAGAGATGCTCTTATTTATAGATGAAAGAGGTGGTGGAGTAGATAGCGATTTCCCTGTTTAGTGGGTGTGTATTGTAGAGGGAATCAGATACCGAGCATGTCATGATTGTCTTTCAAGATCTTCGGTTGAAATCTCGACATATCTCTTCGATGAGATATGAATGGTCGGAATCAGGAGAAGCATGCAGTAGAAGGTCGTGGCTGAGCAACTGACATGGCCTATATGGCTGTTCCAAAGGGTAGTTTGCTGACTTGGATTCTCTAGTGAGATGTGGTCGAGTTTTTCCTCAGCATTGAGCAGATCACTGACCCACCGTACTACCCTTAGAGGTCATGTTAGAGCACTGAGATCGAGCTCCTTTCTTAGTAAAAAAATAAATGAAATTGGGAATGACCATCATCTTCACCTTACTGTATGGGGCAGGGTTTCCATGAGTGTGGCAGCTCAGAGTCTTGCCTCATACGGGGTTGTGCCTCAGGAACCCTTACCCAGAGATGTTTTAAGTAGTAGCTCAAAAATAGATGGGACCGCAGAAGGACTCGACGTTTGATAGAAGTGGAGATACTTCATCTTCTGATGGTCAAGCTTGAGGAATATGATGTTTCCCTGACAGTGATTACTTCTTTCTGGTTGTTGAGGAGCTCCTTGGTCATGATTAGTGTTGACTGACCATTTGACGTGCACATATGTCCGAACCGACCTCATACTTCTCACCAGTTCATTTTCGCCCGTAACATTTGATATATTTGAATTGATTTCATTTACATTGTACAATGGTATTTATAGAATATAAGAACAAAATCCAACCCTTAACATATGAGATTGATAAGAGCGAAAGAGGGAAAAGAATAATATAACTCTAAAAATAGAGTTAGAAATAAGGTGAGGTAATTGTGATCAACTTTTATCTCTAATAGGATTTGTTTGAATTTTGGGATCTAATGTGAACATGAGAACCCCACCTGTTGATGAAGGGGAATTTGTACTTAAACACGTTGGTCTCCACCAAGTGCTTTACTTTACCAATTTCCTATGACAGGTGTGGTGAAGGATTCTGATCCCCACCCCTCTCTATGCACTAACGTCAGAAATGGAGCTATAATGCCTAAAACAATGTTCACAACCCCAAGTGTAAGGTCGCGATGTAGTAATAATCTCGATAAGGCCGAGGTCGAATCGATAGGGACTAATCTGGTGTGTTTTCTAAAAGCAACTAGAACTAGAACTAGAACTAGAAGAGGATGAAAACCTAATCTAGAATATGTGAAAATAATTGTGAAAAGCGTAATAGAAAACTTATGAAATCCAAAGGTGGGAAACTAGGGTTTCCAAGGATCCACTTATAGAGATCAGGGCGATCTATGCTTGATTCACGAACACAACTGGAATCAGAGTCCCATCTTCATCCAATTGGAAGATATATTAGTAAAATCAAATCTAAACTTCCTTTGATCTAGTTCTCAATGGATGATAGGTATGAGAACTAGAATTGATCACAAAACCATGCCCGTGAGACAAGGCAAACAATAGAATTTACCAATCCACAACTAATCTAAGAGAATTGTGAAAATTAGGGAGGATTCTATCATCCAACCATGCCCAAGAGACGATGGCAAACAACAGGATTTCCTAATTGCACAAATCCCAATAAAAAGACATACTCAAAACTATCGCAAATTCATTGTAATTTAAGTCATAAAAAATCATAAAATAAACTAAAAGTATTTCTTAAATATCAAACTAGAATCAAAGAGCGTTCATCAACATGAATCAAAGAAATAGGAAACCACCATGCTATAAGCTTCACCTCTTAGCCCTAGCTAAGAGGTTTAGCCGATCATAGACATGATTGATCTAAAAATCCCTTAAGAAAATCATAAAGAAAAACAACTAAGGAAGGAAAAAAAAAACTCTTTGATGAAGTCAGCCTCTTCACGCTTGATCTCTGCTTCCATTCGCCTCTTTCTTCCTGTTCCTTCTGTTCCTTTTCCTCTTGTTTCTCCTCGTCCTTTATAGGAAATTTCTGTCGGTCGACTGCATACATAAATCTTACATAGGTAAGTCGGCAACGTCGTGTGTAGCAACATGCTTGCGTGTGAAAGCGATAAAGTGGTCAGCGGTCCTCACCTTAGTTCTCTTCGAATAGTCTTCTCTTAGACGGTCAGTTTTGGGCTGGGTTCCATCTGGATGGTTTGGATTTGCCATCCGATCAAAGGTGGTGGGCCACAACGTCTCCAGAAAGACGTGAGGAGAAAGCATCCGATCTGGATCTTTTACTGGGGTTGATGGGGCCCACTCACGATGATTTTTTGGGAGATCAGAGTCGTTCATTGGCTCTATAGGATCAATTTAGGCCAAGAGCCTGAATATGAATTGGATCCGTGTTTTGGGTGGACAACATCACTATTCAACTACTTGTCGCCTTCACCCTTCGTCGTAGACTCGTGCGTGTGTATGGTTGTTTAGGAATTGCATGGTTTTGGTCGAAATCATCTCCTAGTCATGCTGGATGGCTCGGATCATTCATCCGGATGATGGTTGTGGGCCACCCATCATCACAGCGGACGATCGTTGCACGCTGTGTAAGAGGAGAGAGAAACTCTCTCTCTCTTGAATTTTGGATTCTATTGGGTCAAACTAACTTTGACCTAACCTGGCGTCTGGTACACTGCCAGTGCACCCCTATGGTGCACGTTCAGCACTCGTGTGGGCCCCACAGTGATATTTCTGGGAAATCCACATCGTTCATTTGTTTCTTTATGTAATTTAAGGGATTGATCCCAAGATTGAGGCATATCCAAAGATCAGGTGGGCCCTAAATCAGTGATTTATGACTGATCTTTCCATTGGACCACTTCCACAAAGATCCAAGGGCTGCAACTTTACGTGTACGGTTACTTTATGATACTCAGGCCAGATATAAAGTTTCGTGCTAAATGGATAGTGGAAACCCTATTCACTTGCATTCAGGATGATTTTCAGGCTTCCTTATTTACAATCACTTGGTTTCCTCAGATCTTTAGCATGTGAATTCTTCAATCTCGGTCTCCTAAGATCTGTCCCTTGCCTTGGTGATTCTTGAGCATCAAATCCATGCCTGTAGTACCCTTTTCAATCCAAGCTCTTAAATTCACCTTGCAATGCAAACAAGATTAAAATAGAACATTAAGCATTATCATGTACATAAAACCAAATAATAATTGGGGTCTAATATGCAATACTTGACCCTCAACAACAACCATACTTTATGGGGCCCACCAATTACATACCTAAAATCCACTCCCTCAATTTGGTTATATCCTCTATTCTTGACCTTAAGGATAAAAATAATCCACATCCACAACTTAGGTAGGAAAGAGTAAGGGGAACGCTGGGAGCAAGATGCCAGTCATAGTTTTGTATGGGGTCAGTGTTCACAACCCTAAGTGTAGGGTCGCGATGTAGTAATAATCTCGGTGAGACCAAGGTTAAATCCACAGGGACTAATCTTATACATTTTTAAAAGTAATTAGAACTAGAACTAGAACTAGAAGAAGATCTAAATATATAACTGAAATATTTGAGAGAGAAATTGTGAATAATG
Source organism: Magnolia changhungtana (assembly GCA_030180095.1). Classification (NCBI taxonomy): domain Eukaryota; kingdom Viridiplantae; phylum Streptophyta; class Magnoliopsida; order Magnoliales; family Magnoliaceae; genus Magnolia; species Magnolia changhungtana. The sequence goes on along the minus strand of JASAUF010000626.1, from coordinate 4,511,558 downwards.
TAATTGAAACTTGTGAATTTAAAGGTGCGAACTTGGGTTTCCAGGGATCCACTTGCAGCTATTAGGATGTTTCCTTATTTGATTTAAGGCATTCAATTAGAATTGGAGTCCTATCTTATCCAATTGGAAGATATTCAATAAACTCAGATATGAACTTCCATTGACCTAATTCTCAACGGATGAAAGTCATGAAGATTGGAAGTGATTTCATCACCTAATCATGCCTAGGGAATGATGGTAGACAATAGGATATACTGATCCAACAACCAACATAGGAGAATTGTGAGAGTTAAAAGGGATTCCGTCACTCATCCATGCCTAAGGGACGATGGAGAACAACAAAACGTACTAACTTCACACTCTTCAAGTAGAAAAAGAAGATACTTCAAGCTATTGTAGATCCATTGTAATTTAAGTCACAACAAACCATTAAACACTAAAAATATTTCTTAAATATCAAACTAGAATAAAAAGGAGTTCAACAATTAACAAGAATCAAACAAGAAAAACATCCCAAACACGCTACAAGCTTTACCCCTTAGCCCTAGCTAAGGGATCTAGCCAACCATAGACATGATTGGATTAAAAACCCTACAAGAGGGCATTAAAACCTAATAGTTATCCCCAAAATTCCATAGGGAACCCATATTTATAGCCTTGTCTGCATAAATTTGCAAAACCACATCAAATTTACACACTCCGCAATAGTTCTGCGTAATTCTTCAATGTCATTAAACAACCTTTGACGTCATCGAAGAATGTATCCAATTTGTCCAGTGACTAAACTTGATTTTCCTGTAATTCTTCCATGTCATCGAACAGCCTTCGATGTCATCGAAGATTGCATCCAGCTTTTCCAACAACCAAACTCAAATTTTCTGTAATTCTTTGATGTCATTGAACAACCCTTGATGTCATCGAAGACTAGCTTTGATGTCATCTAAGACTGGCTTCGATGACATCTCAGCTCAAATCCTGTGAATTTCTGCACTAATTTCTGCACCAATTTCTACACTAATTTCTGCACTTCCTTTTCCACTTGATTTTCTTGAATCTTGGGGTCTTGAAATCTTCAATCTTGGTCTCCAAAGATCCATTCTTTGCTTGATGATTCTTGAGCATTAAATTCATGCTTTAACACTCATTTCAATCCAAGCTCTAAGATTCACCTTGCAATACAAACATGTATAAAATATACCATTAAGCATTATCATATTCATAAAACCAAGATATAAATGGGGGATAATATGTAATATTTAACCCTTAACATAACTCCCAACCAACATTTTACTAGTCCTGAGAAAAAATATGCGATAAATAATCTTCAATCTCAAGTTCAAAATCCTTTAAAAAAAAAAAAAACAATCTTTTGTGCAATCAAGTATGAATGAATAGAATTAAGTGAGATAGTGAGATCTTGAAAACTTAGAGCTAAATCAACTATGCAATTAATCAAGTAGGTTCTTTATCACTTAAATTAGAATGGAAGTTCAAATATCAAGTTTTCCAATGTGCTTGGTGAAAATTAATTTACTTCTTAGAAGACTACTTTTGTTTCGTAATGTTAGTCATGTTCATCATATTAAGATTAATTGAAAACTCAAGTACTGATTCTAAACCTATCCCCTTTTTTCATTCTTTTTCCAGTTTTTGATTTTATATCAACGATCACCATTATTTATTCCTATTTTTCAGACATTACATGATTTTCAAAGACATTTTTCATTCCCCTCAAAGATGTTGTCATTATGTCAATCTCCTATTTTTTAACTGGTTTTTTTTAATCTCTTAAGGTGGACAGAATTCTCCAGACTAAAATATTAATTTCTAACAATGATCCATATACTAACTATTAGAAACTCAAGCACACTCTAAGAAAGCAAATTGATCGTGTCTTGTGGTTTAAATTAACATGATATTCAAGCTTTTTCTTAATCAATTCGAATGTAAGGACTGTGAGTGATATTTCACTTAGATGATCAAGCTCCAACAATATAAAATCCAATCGCACTTCTCATCGTACTTAAAGCATTCTTACTAGTCAGAATTCTCCAGACTAAAATCTTAATATCTAACAATGATCCACATACTAACTATTAGAAACTCAAGCACACTCTAAGAAAGCAAATTGATCGTGTCTTGTGGTTTAGATTAACATGATATTCAAGCTTTTTCTTAATCAATTCGAATGTAAGAACTGTGAGTGATATTTTACTTAGATGATCAAGCTCCAACAATATAAAATCCAATTGCACTTCTCATCGTACTTAAAGCATTCTTAATTACACAATTTATTGCCTTCCAAATAGAGTTTAACTCAAAATATTAAAAAAAATCCAAAAATTTTGCTCAAAACTGAGAAAAACACTGATTAGGTTTACCTAATCCCCACATCACCACAAAAATCTACATTGTCCTCAATGTACAAGAGATAAGCATGTAATGTAAATGAGGTAACGAAAAGAAATGGAATGGTGATGGTGATGGAAAGATAGTACTTCGAGGAAGGAAATTTGAAGCTTTTCCATAGATCTCGTCATAAAAATGGGTTAGCACACAACAAAACTAAAAAGAGTATAAGTAAACTATGTTAAAACAGTGGAAACGAACAACCCTATTCCTAAGAAAGTGATAAATCTAACTATACCTCCATCAGACTAGGAGATCAATCCTAGTAAACAAGATCATTCAGAGGTATGGACATGTCCTCTGAATCAAATTTCTCAACAAATGGTTTTAATCAATGTCCATTTGCTTTGAATTCATTGCCATTGTCTAGATTCTTTATCTCAACAGCCCCATGAGGATACACATTAGTAATAGTGAAAGAGTCAATCCAACGAGATCGGAGCTTTCCCGGAAAAAGATGTAATTGAGAATTGTATAAAGGACTTTTTGGCCAGGCAAGAACGATTTTTGAAGGATGTTCTTATCATGGAACACCTTCATCTTGTCCTTATAAATTCTCGAGTTCTCGTATGCGTCATTTCGGATCTCCTCAAGTTCATTCAATTGTAGTTTGCGTAGCAAGGCAGCGTTGTCTAAATTGAAGTTTAGATTTTTAATCGCCGAGTAGGCCATATGTTCTAACTCCACATGTAAGTGGCAAGCTTTCTAGCAGACGAGTCTAAAGGGAAACATTCCAATGGGAGTTTTAAAGGCTGGATAGTAAGCCTATAAAGCATCGGTCAAGCAGATTAGTCAATCCTTATGATCAGGGTTAACTGTCTTTTTCAAGATGTGTTTAATCTCCCTATTAGAAATCTCTTCTTGGCCACTTGTCTGTGGGTGGTATGGAGTGCTCACTTTATGGGAGATGCCATATTTCTGAAATAGCGGTCAAGACCGCTTGAGTAGAAGTTGGAATATGCCAATATATCCTAGAGGGGGGTGAATAGGACTTTTTAAAGATTTATGAGTTGTTTAAAAATCCTATCACACTAATCCTATTATGTATGCAATTTATTAGGATTACTCAAATGTAACTCTACTGGCTTCCAAGCCAAGTAGAGGATCCAATCACAAACTAATCAAGATATATCAATATGCACCTTAGTCTATGTTGGATGTGACTGTGTGTGTGTGTGAGATGTGTTCAGATATATGAATATAAATGCATTATCATGAATCACACATATAGAAAAGTAATCACAAACATAGTCATTTTTATAGTGGTTCGACTACTTGTCTACTCCACTCCCGGCTGTCGCACTCAACCCTTGAGTGTACTGAATTTCACTAAGGAGGTTTCCCAGGGTTCACCTCAAACCTAAGGTTTTAAATCAGGTTCACCTTCAACCTTTACAGAGGTTTTACGCGGTTCACCTCAAACCCAGAGTTTTACTGGTTCACCCAGATGTTTATGCTCTCCATAGAGCAAGGGTCCACATAAGGCACCCGAATTTTAGACCACACAGGTCAAGGACCTACACAAGGACCTAACGGTTTATGCCCTACACAAGAGAAAGGGTCCACACTATGCACCCACTAAGTACACTCCCGCCGAAGGCCTCCTACGAGGGTTTCAAAGGGTGAGAACCACTTAAGACCAAGACCTAGAAAGGAATGATCACAAGTATCCTCTTGAACTCTATATACTTACAGATAAGTTGATGAGTCCCGTCAAGCACAATGCCGAAGATCTCCTCCTTGTTGACGAAGAGTCTTCTGCTCCCTTGATCCGCAATGCAAGATGATATACCAATGCTTGGCTTCGGGTTGGGTTAAGGGTGAGATGGAATCCTACTCTCTAAAGATTTTCCTATAAGGAAGATAGAGTAGATCCTCTCTTATGCATTCATGGCATCCCAGCATAAAGATTTGCCATTAAGGTAGTAGCTAGAGGATCCTTGAATGTAGAAGTTCATTCCCCAATCCACTCTATTGAATATCAATGGTGAGGGTGGATTGGAGGATGAACTCCCTTGAGAGAAAGGGCTTTAGGTATACGATATAAGTTAAAATACTCAAAAGCTCTCTCTACTTTCTGTCACAACAACAAAAGACAAGTCCTCCATAAATAGGCAAAAAGTTCCAACGGATATAAAACGGTCACATTTATGATAGAGTTCGATATCATCGAGCGTATACTCTCGATGGAATCAATGGTCTGCTCGATGACTCGGACTCGATGTCATGCGCTTTTGAAACTCTTTGCCAATTGGTCGATGAATCGAGGCTATTGTCAATGTCATCGGATTTCGAACTCCGATTCCATCGGTGACATGTTCGATCCATCGACACATGAAAATTGAGAGAGACTTGACTTTGAGATATTTCAGGTTTTCATGAATGATCGGGGGAACCGTCGAGGTCATCGAAATTTGAATGTCGATAACATTGAGATCAGACTCGAGGTATCGATAAATCCAGCTGATTTATCTTTGAACTTGCTGGACAGTTTATGGCTTTGTTCGATGCAATCGATTTGGTGTCGATATCATCGATATTTGAATATCGATTAGATCGAAAGGCCCCCGATCATAGTTAAAAAATAACCTGAAATAACTGCTGTAAGAATGTGCGCCTACTGTCGATATCATCGATCAACCTCCGATCTTATCGATACTTGAATTTAGATCATATTGGACGATCATTGATATATCGAAGGAATTTGAGATTTTCATTAAAAAACTGTGGTTCCGAAAATCTTCCTATCGATCTTATCGAGCCACTCTCAATGGTCTCGAGATTTGAATATCGATGATATCGATATGTGTATCGATACATCGATAATTTGTCCAGATATATTGTGAAGTTGCTGGACATATTTGTGCTTATATCGATGATATCGATAGGTGTATCGATACATCGATAAATCTGTCCAGATGAATATGTAGTTGCTGGACACTTTTGGTCCTCTTATCGATAATATCGTTAAGGTATCAAGGACATCGACAGTGCAGGTCGATCATATTGAGGGTGGTTCGATAGAATCGACGGGGCGAGAAAAACTTGGAGATTTTCCTATTTTACAAAAAGTTTTCTCACCATAAAACCCTAAGATGTCAATCTTATTTTAAGGGTTTTAATCACCTGATGTTTTGGGACATGGGATGTGAGGCTATGATTTACTTGTTACGAGCTTCCACACATTCGGTTGAGGCAGACGCTTGAAATGATCTTCCTATCGAGTTCTGCAGCCAGTCTAACTCACCATACATGTAACTTGACAAACCAGGGCACTAGCAGGTGCACTTTCAATTTCTTCATTAAGTTTGTGAATGGCCTATTGCAAAAATGTGAGCCTCCATCACTAATGATGGTCTGAGGCATTCCGAACTGGTAAAGAAGGTTTTCTTTTAAGAATTTAATGATCGTCTGATGGTCATTATTCCAGCACGGGCTCACTTTAAACCATTTAGTGACATAGTTTATGACAAGCAAAATATATAAATTCCTGAAAGATTATGGGAATGGTCCCATGAAATCGATGCCCTAATAATCAAATGCTTCAATTATGAGAATGGGGTTTAAAGGCATTATATTTCGACGGGATAATGCTCCTAACTTTTAACAACACTCACAAGCTTTGTAAAACTTGTGAGTGTCCTTGAACATAGTGAGCCAATAAAAGCAGTACTATAGGATTTTGGTCGTGGTCTTTTTGGTAGAAAAGTGACCACCACATGCCTGAGTGTAATAAAAGGAGATGACACTTTGGTGTTCATTGTCTGTTACACATCTCCTTAAAATCTTATCTGGGCAATATTTGAATAAATAAGGATCATCCTGGAAGAATTTGTGTACCTCGGCGAAAAAATTCTTCTTATCTTGCACAGTCCAATTTGTCGGCGTGAAACTAGTGGCAAGATAATTAGCAATATTAGTGAACTAAGGTGAGTGAAAGACTTTAAACAATTGCTCGTCAGGGAACATGTTGTTTATGGGTACCATCTCAAGGGAATCAGGTAGGTCAAGTCTCGAAAGGTGGTCAGCCACTACACTTTCTACTCCCTTTTTTTATATTTTATTTCCAAATCAAATTATTGAAGTAGGAGGATCCATCTTATCATGCGGGGCTTAGCAACATTCTTTGAAAGAAGATACTTGAGCACCGCATAATCGGTGTAGATAATGATCGTGAATTCGATCAAGTAAGATATAATTTTTTCTAGAGTGAATACTACGGCCAAGAGTTCTTTTTCCGTAGTAGAATAATTCACTTGGGCAGGATTTAGAGTTCTACTTGTGTAATGAATAATGTAGGGCTTTTTTCTTTTCTCTGGCCTAAAACGACCCCAAAAGCATAGTCAGATGCATCACACATAAGTTCAAAAGGAAGGCTCTAGTCGGGTGGCTGCATGATAGGTGTAGTGGTTAACATACCCTTGAGCTTAGTAAAAGCTTCATGGCATTCCTCAGTCCACTCGTATGGTGCATCTTTTTGAAGCAGAGTACATGAGGATGAGAGAGGTGGCTAAAGTCCTTTATGAATCTTCTGTAAAGCACAACATGTCCTATGAAGGATCACACATCTCGTATATTCTTGGGTGGAGGTAGGTTAGAGATGAGATCAATTTCGACATTATTTACCTCAATTCCCTTGGATGAGATGATGTGTCTAAGGGAAATTTCCTTACGAACCATGAAGTGACACTTTTCCCAATTCAGTACAAAGTTCTTTTCCTCACATCTCTTTAGCACATTTTTCAAAATTTTCAAACATTTGTTGAAGGATGGACCAAAGACTGAGAAGTCATCCATGAAGACCTCTAAATATTGCCCCACCATGTTAGAAAAAATACTCAACATGCATCGCTGAAAAGTGGCGGGGGCATTACATAGCCCAAATGGCATCCTTCGGTAAGAAAATGTGTCGTAAGGGCATGTAAATGTGGTATTTTCCTGATCTTCAAGGGCTATCTCGATCTGATTGTAGCCCGAATAACTGTCGAGGAAGCAATAGTAAGAGTGACCAACTAGCCTTTCCAAAATTTGATCGATAAAGAGCAAAGGGTAGTGGTCCTTCCTCATTACGATATTCAACTTCCTATAGTCAATGCACATTCTCCAACCAGTAGTGATCCTAGTTGGCACAAGTTCAATATTGGCATTGGTTACGATGGTGATTCCAGACTTCTTGGGAACTACTTGAGTTGGACTCACCCATTGGCTATCAGATATTGGGTATATGATACCTACATCTAATAGCTTAAGAACCTCAGCCTTAACCACTTCCTTCATGTTTGGATTCAATCTACATTGTGGTTGTCGTGAGGTCTTTGCATTATCCTTAAAATGAATGCGGTGAGTGTAAATCAAACGGTCAATTCCAATGGCTCCTTTGTGCTCAATGAGAGTGGAGATGAGCATACTCTCCTGTTCTTGCTCAAGGTGGGAAGAAATCACCACCGGGTATGTCTCATCTTGACCTAAATGGAAATATTTCAAATCAGCGGGTAAAGGTTTTAGGTCAAGCTTCGGCACCTTGAGGTTAGACGGTAGAGGCGCTACATCAGTTTAGGGCAATTCTTCGAATGTGGCTTTCACTGGTTAACTTCAAGTACCGGCACGGTATCCAGCATGGTCCTCATCTCCCTAATCATGTCATCATCAAAATCATGGGAGTAGGCTAGGCACATCTCTAGAGGGTCAGAGGATAAGGTCAAAGTGTTCTTTCTTTCACGACAGAATTAATCAAGTTAACATCGTGGGCATCATCATCATCCTCTACCTGTTTGCCCGTATTAAAAAAGATATTCAAGTCTAATACCATATTTCCAAAAGACAAACTCATGACTCCATTCCTACAATTAATGATTGCATTTGATGTGGCAAGGAATGGGCGACCAAGAATGACAGGAATTTGAGTGCTCATGTCCACTATCGGTTGAGTATCTAGGACGATAAAATCTACCAGGTAGTATAATTTATCAACCTGGATCAACACGTCCCCAATTATCCCTCTCGGTACATGAACTGAGTGATCAGCAAGTGGTAATGTGGTTCAAGTGAGTTTTAATTCACCTAAACCTAGTTGTTCGTAGACCGACTAAGGAATCAGATTTACACTCACTCCTAAGTCAAGAAGTGCATGCTCAATTTGGTAGTTCCCAATTACACAAGTGACAGTTGGGCTACTGAGATCTTTGTATTTTTGTGGCACATCTTACTTTAGGATGACACTTTTTCAGTTAAAAAGATTTCCTTTTGAATATTTTACCGTCTTTTGGTCGTACATAAGTCTTTCAGAAATTTGGCATATGAAGGTATTTGTTTTACAGCATCAAGTAGAGGAATATTGACATTCACTTGTTTCAACACCTTTAGAATGTCTTGAGAGTTAGAGAGAGATTTTGGTACAATCAACTATTGGGGGAATGGTGTAATCGGCTTGCCTCGAAGTTCCGGTTCTAATTCTTGTGTAGTAGTGCTAGGTCTATCATTGTTGTCTTCTTCCGGGTCCTTAGGCTTTTCAGCCCTAACCAAAATAGTTTTGTCAATGGTCTTCTCACTCCTACGAGTGGTGATAGATTTAACTTGCTCCATCTGATTTGAAGAGCTTGGATCACTTATCTCATATTGTGGTTTGGGATTGGGGAGAGGTTGAGTAGGAAGCATCCCCTTTCCCCCAAATGTTAAGTGCGACTCTATCCTTTGAATGGATGACACAAGCGTTCCCAATGATGATCTCATATCCTGGTTGAGTAGCTCTTAGTCTCGAATATGTTTTTGAACCAAATCCTCTTGAGGTTTCCCTTGAATTAGAAATTGATTAGGGAATCCATAAGGAGTAGCCATTTGTCCATTCCTCCAACTGAAGTTTGAATGATTTCTCCAACTAGGATTGTATGTATTAGAGGTGGGGTCCATTGAAAGGTCTTTAGTAACTATTCATGGCATTAGATTGCTCATTCAGTGCCTCTTAAAAAGCAAGTATTGTTGGACAATTTTCAGTTGTGTGAACGTTACAAGCACAAATACTGCGATTAATTTCCTTACCCTTATCCTCCTTTAGTTTCATGGCCTCAAATTTTCTTATAAGGTTAGCCATTTTAACATTGATATCATCATCCTCTTTTAGAAGGTATATTCCGCCCCTTTCCTTTGATTGAGTGGGCCTAGAGGTGGTGCTTGATTTTGGGGAGATGTCCCATGATTATGCGGTTTCAGCGAGTTTGTCAAAGTAATCCAACACCTCATCGACATTTTTGTTCATTAACTCCCCATTGCACATCGTCTCGAAGAATTGGTGCATGGAAGATGTCATTCCATCGTGAAAGAAAGTTGTTATGTGCCATGTTTCAAAACCGTGTTGTGGGCATGAACTGACGAGATCCTTGAACCATTCCCAACATTGGAAGAATGTTTCATCTTCCTTTTGGGCGAAGTTCATGATCGACTTCCTGATGGTGTTCGTCCTTATGGTATGGAAAGAATTTTTTTTATGAACTCTATCATGTTATTCTATGTGTCAATAGATCGTGAATGTAGTGAGTGTAACTACTTCTTAGCTTTCTCTTTTAAGGAGAAAGGAAAGAGTTTCAGCCTGACCATATTCTCAGACACGTTAGGAAAGTATAAAGTGGGTTTTCATATTCAAGTCCAAGGAACTTTGGAAGGAGTTGGATCACTCTAGGCTTGATGTCTATGTTTCCTGTATTTTCTGGAAAAACCATAAAAGAAGGTGTGCTCACCCCCGCCATTTGTAAATAATCTCATAAAGTACAAGGCAGGGGTGCATGGTGCACCTCATTCTCATCCTGGATTTTCGTAACTCGAGATTGTGTCAGATTTATTGGTTGATTCACAAGTTGATTTGCAGCCATAACTTCAATTAACTCTGAAGATCTCAAGTGGCGTCTAATCCTGTGATGGATAGATAATCCCTCAACTAATCCTCATTCACTCAAAAGACGTTGAGTGTTGTCACGGACTCACTTAGGCATAAAATACTCTCAGCCCTCAATTTCAGATTCCAACCTAAACCTAAAAGAAAGAAGGAAAATAAAAATCTAGAAATAGAAAGAGAGAGATGATTAGAAAGAAGTAACCAAATTAGAAGTTCTTAAATTCAAATCCTGTAGAACAAAATAAAATAAGTCAATTTCTAAAAACAGAAATTCTAAAATTAGAAAGTTTCTAAAAACAAATTAGGAAAGTAAACTAGTTTCTAAAAAGAAAATTTTTAAAAAACAGAAAATAGAAAGTTCTAAAAAGAGAAAAAATTAGTTTCTAAAATCAAATTAGGAAAGTTTCTAAACCTAGAATTAGAAAGTTAAGTTAGTTTCTAAAATAATTAAGAAAAACCCTAATCCTAAATATAGAAATAAAAAAACCCTAATCTTAAACTAATTCCAAAACTAGCCAATCTCAGAAAAATGCAACCGTTAGTCCCTGACAACAGCACCAAAAACTTGTTCACAACCCCAAGTGTAGGGTCGCGATGTAGTAATAATCTTGGTGAGACCGAGGTCGAATCCACATGGACTAATCTTGTATGTTTCTGAAAGTAACTAGAACTAGAACTAGAAGAAGATCTAAATCTATAACTGAAATATTTGAAGAGAAATTGTGAATAATGTAATTGAAACTTGTGAATTTAAAGGTGGGAACTAGGGTTTTCATGGATCCACTTGCAGCTATTAGGATGTTTCCTTATTCGATTTAAGGCACTCAATTGGAATTGGAGTCCTATCATGTCCAATTGGAAGATATTCAATAAACTCATATCTGAACTTTCATTGACCTAATTCTCAACGGATGAAAGTCATGAAGATTGGAAGTGATTCCATCACCTAACCATGCCTAGGGAACGATGGTAGACAACAGGATATACCAATCTAACAACCAACATAGGAGAATTATGACAGTTAAAAGGGATTTTATCACTCATCCATGCCCAAGGGACGGTGGAGAACAACAAGACTTACTGACTTCACACTCTCCATGCAAAAAAAAAAAGAAGATACTTCAAGCTATCGCAAATCCATTGTAATTTAAGTCACAACAAACCATTAAACATTAAAAGTATTCCTTAAATATCAAACTAGAATCAAAGGAGTTCAACAATTAACACGAATCAAACAAGAAAAACATCTCAACCATGCTACAAGCTTTACCCCTTCGCCCTAGCTAAGGGATTTAGCCAACTATAGGTATGATTAGATTAAAAACCATAGAACAGAGCATTAAAAACTAAGAAGAAGGGAAGAAGAACTCTTGGGAAGTGGCTTCGCCCTTTTGATCTGCTCCTCAAAACCCTAGATATCTCCAAAAGTCCAAAGGGAACCCATATTTATAGCCTTATCCGCATAAATTTACAAAACCACATCAAATTTACTCACTTCGTAATAGTTCTGCATAATTCTTCAATGTCATTGAAGAATGTATCTAATTTGTCTAGCGACTAAACTTAATTTCCCTGTAATTCTTCGATGTCATCGAAGACTGGCTTCAATGTCATCGAACTGTCTTCGATGTCATCAAAGATTGCATCCAGTTTGTCTAGCAACCAAACTCAATTTTTCTGTAATTCTTCGATGTCATCGAACAGCCTTCGATTTCATCGAAGACCGGCTTGGATGTCATCTAAGACTGGCTTCGATGACATCTAAGATAAATTCCTGTGAATTTCTGCACCAATTTCTGTACTAATTTTGCACCAATATCTACACTAATTTATACACTTTCTTCCATTTCCACTTGATTTTCTTGAATCTTGGAGTCTTGAAATCTTTAATCTTGGTCTCTAAAGATCCATTCTTTGCTCGATGATTCTTTAACATTAAATCCATGCTTTTAACACTCTTTTCAATCCAAGCTCTAAGATTCACCTTACAATACAAACATGTATAAAATATACCATTAAGCATTATCATGTTCATAAAACCAAGATAAAATGGGGGATAATATGCAATATTTGAGCCTCAACAGTCAGCCACCTCGATGTGTATCTTTCATCATTGCTATTAATTAGGTGTAGTATGAAGTGAAGATAGAAGAATCTGCCCGATTCAAAATTCGGAGGTGCCACATTGTATGAACTTAGAGGCTTTATGAGCAATTTTACATTCTTCTCATTTATGTGGCCCATATGAATTTTTTTTATCAGGCCAAACTTTTATATGTACATTCCAATAAGAGTTATCACCTCGTAGACAAAGTGGATTTACATATACAACATGGTGGATATTGTGTGCAGCTATATAAAATATGTGTTGTAGGTGATTTTGGTCCTTCCAGAATTATACACTAGCATATATTAATTCAAATTAAACCAACTAAGTTGTCAATTTCGTAGTCACTATGAGGGCATGTGGATTGTAAGTTACTTAAGATAAGTTACTTATGCCTTAAGTAACTAATCTTGGTTTCCACTTATTAAGTTGAAGTGATTAACTTTAAATACAAAAGTTACTTTTAATTGATCTTAAACCAAATTTATCTAAAATAAGTTAATTCTTGCTACTGTAAGTAGAGAAAGTAACTTATTTGGTGGTATCCAAATGGGCCCTAAGTGATATTGCCAAAACCAAATTGATTCGGCAATCTTAAACTTTGATTCATGACCTATCATTTGTGAAAATACTTGTTATGGAGAAAATTAAACTGACCTATACCTGGACACGCATACATTAACGAAAGACTAGGGTAATGTCGACAAAGAATCACCTGCACATGCTCCCTAAACCACCTTTGCGCCGGTTATATAGGTGAGCCGACCTAGGGGTTAATACTAAGCTAATGCTCAAGAACTAAGACCAAATGAACGACTTATTTGCCAAACTAAACTACTTGAGAACAAAGCTCGGAGATAGGATCGAGCTCCAGCTCAGAGATAGAACTGAGCTTCCGAGCTAGTCCGTCGAATTGTGAGCTGAACTGATCGACCTTAACCTAGGGCAAAGAATATTCAGATAGAATCCCGCAACATACAGAGTAAGGAAATATCTGACAAGATCCTAGCTGAAGATCATGTCGATTGAGGTGAACTCGAAAATATTATCGGAAGTAAATCCCTATTCAAATTTAGATCCTTTAAATGTATCCTATCAGGATACACAAGCCACCTAAAGGACCCTATAAATACATATTTTATATTAGAAGGTACATAGACCAGAAAATCCACTAAAAAAGCCTTATTCCTGTGATAAATATACCATATAACTTATGCATCAGAGGGTCCTCAGCCAACACCGGTGCCCTCATTGTCCTTTGTTTTTAGCTAGTGCAGGTATTTAAGTGCCACCGAGTGCCATAGCAAGTATATCCAAGTTCAGACGATAATAATTTGGCGTCGTCCGTGGGAATGACAACAAAACATTAAACATGGCGTCGACACAGCCTATTATCCTCGTCATCTCCTAGCTCAATGACAACGAAGAAATGGAGAGCATTGGTTGCCGCCGAGCCTGTGCAGGAGGAACAGCCTGAGAATCTTCAGCCTCCCAATCGGGCCCCCAGTCTTAGCCAACCTCGCCAATAATTGCGCAAAGATCTCGAAACAGAGGAAGTATGATCGTTTGCTTAGAGAACCAAGTAGGAGATTTCACCATTAACATTGACCACATCATGAGGTTATTAGAAAGGAAGCCTCCCTAATTATCAAAACATAGAGTTAGGGGCAGCAACTGAGCAATCTTGTCCAGTAACCATGCTTACTGCACTATATGCCGCGAAGAACTGACCATGAGGCAGTATTCATGTCCCAACACAAACCCTGTGGACCAATGAGCTTGCTGAGTCGAACCTGCGACATACGTTAGAAAAGAAGAGGAAGGCTCGTGGAAAGGCCCCAGAGGTTACTACCGAGAATGAGGTCCCCTGGGGAGCAGAAATGAAAGAACTCCAAGATCAGCTCGGGGACATCCAAGAGGCCTGCTGAGCTAAGGCCCTAGCATCCATAGACACCCTACTCGAGCAGATAGAACCTCCACTTACGGATGACATTATGCAAGCCCAGTTACCATCTAGGTTTTGAATGCTATGGATCCCTATTTAGGTTCGAGAGACCCGACGGAGCATCTAAAGTCTTTCCAAGCATGGATGGAACTCCATGGTGCTTTCAGACCTATAATGTATATAGCATTCTATAACGCTAATAGGGGTTGCGCGGAAGTGGTACTGGCATTTGAAACCCAAGTCCATCAGCTCATTTTCTTAGCTCAGTAGGCCATTCGCCACTCTATTCAATAGGGGGAAAAACATAAGGAAACCCTTGACCCACAATAACACAGAGGGAAGATGAGATCTTTAGAGACTACATTGTGCATTTCAACTCTGAGGTTGTTCAAGTAGACGACTACTCTGATCAGGTAGCTCTCACAACCATGATGGCTAGTCCTAAACAGGGAAAGTTCATTTTCTCTATTGGGAAAAATCCTCCAATGACTCTTATCGACCTCCTTAGCCAAGCTAGAAAATATTCAAACTTGTAAGAGTAATTCAGCGCACGTATAGCCACTCGAGGTGAAAATAACTCGGCCAAGGAGAGGAAGCGAAAGGAAGGAGGAGAGACACGTAGTAAGCATCCTAAGAAAAGAAAAGACGATGACCAAAGAAATGGTCCCCCATCTAGTCGACCTCCAGAAAGTCAATTTCACAAATACACCCCCCCCCCTAAACACCATGCCAGAACAAGTACTGATGGAGGTCAGAGACAAAAGGATTTTGAGATGGCCAAGCAATATGAGAGTCGACCCTAAGAAAAGAAACAAGAAGAATACTACCACTTCCACTGAGATCATGGTCATATCACAACTTAGTGTTTTGATCTTAAGGAAGAAATTGAGTCCCTTATTCGGAAGGGACACATGCGTGAATTTATCGCTAAAGGCAAAAAAGATCAAATCGCCAGACAACATGAGTGACAAGATGAGCAAGTAGACAATGATAAAACAGCCGAAATATAGACAATCTTTGGGGGTACCACTAGAGGTGTGGACTCAAATTGGGCACACTAAGCCCATGTGGGAAGAACGACCAATAGTGAAAGAGAACATCAAGTCTACCTTACTAGACAACCCAATAAGGAACCCAGGATGAACTCATGCAGCCTCGCCTTCACTGAAGATGATGCACGAGGGCTTCAACATCTACATGATGATGCCCTAATAGTCGCCAACTACAAAGTGCATCAATTACTAGTCGATACAAGGAGCTCAGCTGACATCCTATTTGCAACTGCATTTGATAAAATGGGGGTCGGAAGGTCAAGATTGTGAACCGTCTAAACACCCTTGCTCGGCCTTGCAGGGGAAAAGATAACCTTCGAAGGAAGCATTCTTGTACCCGTAACAGCTGGTGAAGGCACTAACCAGGTGACCACCGTGGTTGATTTTTTTGTGGTAGTTTGCCCCTCAGTCATAATGTGATTATGGTTAGGCCATCTTTAAATGCCATGAGAGTTGTGGTGTCCACTTATCACCTCTCCATGAAGTTCCCAACCAAGCATGGAGCCGACCATGTTAGGGGTAACTAGCATGAGGCTCGAAAATGCTATTCGACAACACTCTAAGCAAGACCACAATAATAACAAGTGATACAAATCACCTCTCCGGACCTATAAGAGGAAATTGTCGTAAGGGGATCATCGGTGGCAGACCTCATTTTGATGTAGCACTCAGGAGTTGACACATCCCGTACTATTCAGGTCGAGTTGCTACTAAAGCTATGCCTCCAGGTGGAAATAACCGATCTGCTGAGATGACATGTTGATGTATTTTCCTTGGTCCCACTAGGATATGCTTGGTGTAGATTTAGAGGTCATGGTCAATCAACTCAATGTAAACCTCGATTACAAACCTATAAGGCAAAAAAGACGAGGGTTCGACCCTGAGAGATATGCGGCCATCAACAAGGAGGTCGGTAAGCTCCTCGAAGTTAGGTTCATCGAAGATATCCACTATCCCAACTAGTTGGCCAATGTTGTGCTTAAAAGGCCCGTATCCTAGTTCGTACCATTCCTTTGACTCCAGCGATCCTCCCCGTCGAATCCTGGTGACTCGCAACCTGTAGACCATATTTGAGCGTGACCCTAACTCGCATCCTATAAATATGAGTTGACTCGACCCGAGACTTGTACCCTAGTGATCGCACCATCGCCGTGTCTTACGCACCAATGTGATACCCAAGCTAAAAGTTGTGGGCCCACGTATATCTCGAGAAAACGACATGCGTTGCGAATTCCTAGAGATTCTAGAGAATCTCTAACCATCTTTCACATCATTAGTCAAGTACACATCCCATCTCAAACCCATGCCTTTATTTTCCCCCAAGGCAAGCAACCCTCCCCAAAGTCGACTATCATGTCTCTTCTCTTACGCAACCCATACCTCCCCATCATTTCCTTACAAAACCCATCTCTCTTTCAATCCATCACATCCTCTTTCTCTCTCATTTTCTCTACCATTCACAAGCAACCAAAGAAGAGAACGTCCAAGGAGTTTTAAGGAGAGAAAGAACCCAAATGCTAAACTTATCTTTCCCTACACCTAATCTCACAATTTAACCCTTTAATCTTCATCTTCCACCCTTAAAGAGAAAGCCTAGGAGCTAAGGAGTCCAAGGAGCTATAGAAAAAGGACTATAGGTGGGTGTTTATAAGGTTAGATCATTGATTTTGGTTCATGGGACAAGTGGGACCTACCGGTTAATGGTAGGGATCCAATTTTGGACCCAAGGTGTGGCCAATGGCCCACTATGATCCATACGTTTATCCCATGATGGGGCTATTCTCCATGGACCCCACCATGATGTTTATTTGATAATCAACATGTAGAGGTCATCTAGGCCCTTGATTTTTATGGTGGGGATGGTATCCCCACCTTGATTTGCTGACTTAAGGGCCCACATGTTTAGGGCCCATCTTGATGTATGTATTGTAAAAGTTCTAAGGGAGCTCATAGTGGCAAAGCTCCCCCGCCTCACATTCTCTCTCTCTCTCTCTCTCTCTCTCTCTCTCTCTCCCTTGTTGATGGCCTGCCTTGATGCAAGGATTTTATCCCCGCTGTCCAGTCGTTGGATGCCTGGCAAGGCCCATCTTGTTGCCCATTTTGGGCATACCTTGTTTGAAGGGAAACCACAAATATCAGTTTGATCGGAAGTGGGGTGGCCCAATCACGTGGACCCCACCTTGATGTATGTACCATGTCCACACCATCCACCATGTGAGAATGTTTTAGGCCAGAGTCCAAGAGTTGGACAGATCTAGCTGGGCAGAACACCTAGCCAGTGGCCCACTGAGATGCATTTGATGGACCGCCCAGGCTCACCTGATAGGTGGATGTGTGGGGTAGCCAACATGCGTGGACCCCACCTTGATGTATGTGTATCATATCCATGCCATCCATTTTGAGAGATCATTAGGGTATGGGCCCAAATTTTGGCTAAACACAGTAGCAGGGGGTGACTGGCCCCTAGCCCACTTTGTTGTATCTGTTTGGCCGCATAGCCCACTTGATTTAATGGGAGATTGAGGTCGGCCCACCTCCTGGGTGGCCCACATCCTTGTGGGACCCACTATAATGTTTGTATTGTATCTACACGGCCCATGGGGCCGACCCAGTAATTAGGCAGACCCACAGTCTGCTGGACTAGCGTCTAGCAACAGGTGGGTCTACAGTGATGTTTATGTCTTATCCACACCATCCAACCATTTGGTGGCCCACTTGGGAAGGGCCCACTCCCTGGTGGGACGTCTGCAGGTGGGGCCCACCTTAAATATGTGTTTGATCCAGGCCATCTGTCAGCTAGACGCCCAGCATGGGCCGGGGCGCTGCTGGACTGACAATCCAATAGCTGGCCCACCCCATTGTATGTGTTTTGAATCCACGTTGGCCATCCTCTGGTGAGGCCCAGTTGTGATGTGTGAGGCCCTGAGGCCCAGTCGAGATGTGTGAGGCCACCATATATGTGTGTAATATCCAGACCGTCCACCAATGGGATGTCCAACTGGCCCACTCCATGATATATGTGCTATTTACACACCGTTCACCCATTTTCTGAATCGTATGGCCGACCTGTGAGACACACTATGATGTATGAGTTGCACACTCTGTCCACCTATTTTCTTAACCATGGACTGCCTTACATAACCCACCATGATGTATGTTACATATGCACTATTCATCCATTTTCCTTAGGTTATGGGCTGCCTTGAGAGGCCCAGCATGATGTGTGTGTTATACACACATTATCCATCCATTTCTAGATAGTATAGGGCCGTGGGACCCCATTGTGAATTAGATCCCAGTCCCCAAATGGGCTGCATTATAGGAACAATGGTGGTTAAAGGTCCACCGTTGTAAACCTCCTTAGGGCCCATTGATAAGCCATTTCTGTAAGTGCTATAGTTTATATCCCTGTCGGTTGTCAAATTTGTGGTGCCAAAATCACTGTTATATAACTTGCATAAGTGAAGCTCTCTCAAAGATCAACATTCATGAACAAGCAAAGCTCACAACAAGCAAAGGTCACAAGTACAAAGATCAACCTTGACTGCAAGTATTGCTCTCAAGACAAGTCTCAAGAATGCAAGACTTCAAGAAGTGTATAAGGCAGTTCGTAAAGAACTCAAGACACTTTCAAGGTTGAGCTACATCAAGATTTCAAGATTGAACTACATCAAGACTTCAAGGCTTAAACTTCAAGGTCACTTGTTCCTAATGTTTCAATGTCCTTACTTCACGATTAGGGTTTGATTAACCTTAGGTTGACCTTAGAAGTAGGCCATTTTGGATACATAAGTCATATGTTTAAGTTACATGAGTTTGGGCAGTTCTAGGACTTGTCCTAGGCTTTCTTCGACTAGTCTTAGCTTTGCTTCGACCAGTCTAAGAAATTCCTCGATCAGTCGTGAGTTTGTTACAAAATTCAGATATTTTCTGTTAGGCTTCGACTAGTCCAGGAATCTGTTCGACCAGACGAAGGAACAGTGTCGACTGCATCTTCGACCAGTCGAAAGTCTTTGACTCAAATTCTAGCAATTAAATACAATGTTTTTGACCAGTCGAAGGAGACCTTCGACTAGTCGCAGAATGGTCAAAGCTTATCCCGCCCAATTTTTTTCAAATCTGTTAATTCTTCGACTAGTCAAAGAGCTCCCTAGACCAGTCGAAGATGTGATCTGCTCACCTATAAATAGAGCATGAATCTCAGAAGAAAAGTGTGAATGAATTAATCCATTCAAGTCAATCTTCGTCAAACTTCTGAGAGATAATTCTGTGCTCCATCTAAGCTAAGTGTGCTTATTTAATATTCTCTTTCTTTAGCTTTATTTAATTAATTTTATTTCTGCTATTCCAATCTAATTTGATAAGAGGAATTGTTATTCCCTTTCTTTGGAATCAAAATCAATTAAGGCAAGCCCTATTTGGTTTAATTTAAAATCTATTAGAACTAGAACCATTGTAATTGAGTATTGGACATTGAACTTGGACATTCAATCATTTACTCTGACTTGGTTTTACCAGGCTGCTACAACGAAGGAGATAATCAGGTATTTTACATTTAATTGTAAATTCCTTTCTGTTTTGGTTTCTTTCAAGATTTGCTAGAAAAATCTTATTGTATTGGTTATCTGAGGAGAGCTAGGAAAACTCAGAAGTGGGGTTTTTCTAATTGTGTAAGCCCACAGACAAAGACATAATTGTAAAGGTTTTAGGTGAACCTGTGAAAACCTATTTTGTTAGTGAACATTAATATCCCCTGTGTGAGGATATTAGGAGTGGAGTAGCATTCTATGTGGTTGTTGTTTAACAGTTGGTGAACACACAGGCGAACCACTATAATCCCTTGTGTTGTGGTTGAATGATTTATATTTCTTATCTTTAATTATTTATTTGTGGGATGTATGTATAGTGATGAATGTTGTAATCATTTAATTCAAGCATTGTGGGAATTTTGTAATAGTTTAGAATTTATTTTCTGCTATTCCTTTATCATCTTGATATTCAATTTCCTTTAAAGTTGTTCCAGCAAGGTTGCCCTGCCATTTTTATGGTGTATGGCTGTCCTTAGAACAATACATTTGTGATTACAATTTATTTCGGCGGTTCATTGTTTATTTCGCATTCCTCTTTGGTTTGAGATTTGATACAAAGATCTTTCTAGAAATAAGGTTGTCCTACCATAAACTCTGGTTTTTGGTGTAAGGTAGTCCTTAGAACAACATTTGTATCAACCTCTCAAGATCTGAATTTTGAGGTTGTTTTACTTTCCTGCATTGTGATTTATTTTGGCTATCATATTCTTTTTAATTCCGCTGTTATAAGTTTTATTTGACATAGTCATATTCACCCCCCCCCCCCCCTTCCCCTCTAGGACATATAGCTAGGCCTTTTCAATTTCCACCCTTACCTTGTGGGTTAACCCAACCCATTGGGCACCCATTGATGTAGAGATAACCACCTTCTCTTATTGGGCTATCCTAAATCGTTGGGCCCCCATTGATGTTAGTATTACCCATCTTCCCTATTGGGCTAGCCCAAATCGTTGGGCCCACATTGATGTTAGTATTACCCATCTTCCCTATTGGGCTATCGCAGATCATTGGGCCTCCATTGATGTTAGTGATACCCATCCTTCTTTATTAGGCTAACACAAACCGATGGGCCCCCAATGATGCTAGTGCTTTCCACCATACCTTGTAGGATTACCCAACCTTGAAGCCCACCTTATATTCATACCGGGCCTTCCATAGGAAATGTGGCCCATCCAGATACTTGTGCTTACCCAAGTTTAGTGATCATACCCAAGGCCCACTTAGATGTTGAGCGGGCTACCCAATCCGATTGGAAAGACACATAGTCCTAGATGTATGAACTCAACCAGGCCCACTTTGTATATGTATCAGGCCCATAGGAAAGCCCGGTTTATTATAGGATAGAGAGGGTGAGGAAGCCCACTTATTACACTTAGACTCATCCTCTTGACTCACCTTGTCATATACCCATTGACTCACCCCATGAGGCCCATTCTTGATGTAAGTACGTCATCTAGACCATCCACTGTCTGTAGGAGAGTACATCATCATCTCTGGCCATAAATAGAAGAATATGTGATATCAAATTTGGTATATCCACTATGTGGAGACTACCTTAATGTATGAGTTAGATCCATCATCCTTTCAGTGGACCCCACCTTAGGGTATATGATATATTAGTGCCTTAAGAAGGTTATGATAGTCTAACATGGACCATACCATACAGTCTTCTATATGTCTAGTGGGGCGTATCGTTTAGCTCCTACTCTTTTTATATGATATACCGGTTAAGGCCGATCATCGTCTACTATATCTGACAATCATGTTAGTGTATGTATTCTAATAGGACACATTGAGATCATGCTTAGTATAACATCATGATACATACCCATACGTATCATTTGTATACATGTTATGAGGAGTGATCGATCATAAAATATGCCATTAGGCTGAGATGTTTATGGGACTCCCTGTGAGATGGAGTTACCCCACATGATCACGCGATAAGCGCAGGTTTGATGCATGACTGGATGGTATGACTCATGCATCTCGCATTTGTGTGGCATGATCACTTGGTGCCCTAGTGACACCAAGGCTGTAGCCTCCATAGGCATATTGAGGATGACTAGATGGGATACCGAAAATGTTTGCTTCTAGTGCTTAGGCACTTTTAATGTTCTTGGGTGAAAGTCTCTAAACCTCCTTGGCCAGGGGATCCTTAAAGTCTAGACCGAGTGGATACATGAACGCCAGGTGCCGAATACCAGTAGGCCACGTCTTCCATTGTGTCGTGGTCGGTTGGAAGGGGGTGTGGCCTTATCCACCCGAGGGTAGGGGGCAAAACTTGGCTGAGTCTGACTAGCTCGTAAATGGGTCCACTATTGACGAACTAGGCAGGTATTGGCAGACTACTGGCCAGGCAGGTAGTGAGGACTTTTTCCACTCACTTAGTTGTGCGGCTAGTGAGGCGGCAGGCAGTGTGGAGTGTACTAGACCCTGGTGATATTCCAGAGATGTACGGTACTGATATGTGGACTTACTAAGTAGGAGTTATGTAACGCCCTGAATTTTGAGGGTCGAGAAAAGCTATACTCCCGAGATCCAGCACATCACTTTTGTAACATGGATGATGATGTTCAGATTTCGTCCATATGAATGAGTTAAACATGAGTTGGATTATACTAAAATGCACAACATACTCCAAAGATAATTTAATTTAAGCAAGCAGAAGACTGAAACATATATATTTGAATAGGTAAGTCTTTCACAGCCTCTAGAGTATGAGTATGTTAGCGGGCTGAATATATACATGTATTGTTTCAAAATTTATAAAATATCAAAATGTAAAGTATACAACTAATCCATATGTCCCTGTAATCCTGTTGAATTAGCATGAGGTGTATATAGACCCGCCTGAGAGCTGAACATAGGAGAATTTTTCCTCCTCATCTATGAAATCCAATTCCGCTGCATAGGCTTCCTCATCACCTATATCTAAACCAGAGTCTGGTTGGCGTTTTAAAACACCGTCCCAGGGTGGGAGTGAGTGATCAACTCAGTTGTACTATAAGGCAAAGGGTAACATGTTATCAAGTCAATCTAGCATTAATGATAAAGCAATACAACAATCACTTCCTAACTACTCTTGTTAATGCAAGAATGGAGTGCAGTAATGATGCATGCCCTCATACAAAGCTCCCTCAAAAGTGACTCTGACAATCAAATTCGTGCATGACAACCTCCCTAAAGTGCAACTTCCTCACCAAAGCACATGCAATGCGGTGCATGTCGTATTAGCCAAGTACTTAATTAATCTTATAAATATAGCAGGTTTGGGAAACTAAGGTACCTTCCTTTATATCATTAATCCAAGCAAAGGATCCATCTAGGGTCGTCAATCTTAGTTAACTACATACGATAGGCAAGTTGTAGGGCATCACCACTAATGAAAAATAGTCAATAGGAAAATTCAAAGTTTATACTCGTGGTCACTACAGAAAGGCTCGTCACCTTAGCGTAGGCCGACAGCTCGAACACAGTGTCCCATACCACCATGCCTGGCTCACGAGTTTGGGTTGCTCACTGGTCA
The DNA here is from genome assembly GCA_030180095.1 of Magnolia changhungtana. NCBI lineage: Eukaryota > Viridiplantae > Streptophyta > Magnoliopsida > Magnoliales > Magnoliaceae > Magnolia > Magnolia changhungtana. The sequence goes on along the minus strand of JASAUF010000626.1, from coordinate 4,488,042 downwards.
CTACGGGGAGGTTCGTCACCCCAGCGTAAGCCTACAGCTCGACTATGGTGTCCCATACCACCATGCCCAGCTCATGAGTCTTAGCGGATTGTGGTACCATGGTTGAAATGGACTTTTACAATGGTAAGTGGTACCTTAGATTCAAGCAGTGATGTCCATACATGGTAAACACACAATAAGCTAATCAGTTTGTTTGGAAAGTTCGATTGGTACGAGCAAACGTTGACTTAATCGATATGGAGTGCATAAGCACCCCTTGTGGCCTAACTACTGTCGACAATCGTCATGCGACTCGGATTCGTCTAGTTACCCAATGTGGCTAGACTAATTTGGCCACCTGTACATAGACTGTTGTTGATTGCCTGGGCTACGTTGTAGCCCTAATCTTACTCAGATGTAATAGGTAGGTACATGTGATAATCATATCAGTATTTATCAAACAATCCAAGTCAATTCCTCATTGGAACATTTCATCAAACACATTGATCATATTTCATAACACTTGCATTTATCCATAAATTTTGTAGCAGCAAATATGATTACATGAAAGAAACTATACATATGATTAAGGTAATAGAGAATCTTATCTTAATACTCTTAATAAATACAAATTATCAGCATTTTCTCATTCAGACATTTTATCAAACACTTAGGCTACGCTTCACCAAGTATATAGACTAGGTTAGTTACAACATATAATTTAGCAAATCCTTATACAAAGAGGTCAGCATCCATACGATAACAATGAATCCTAAATTAGTAGGCATAGCAAATATAAAACATGTTTACATGTTCATACAAACATTTCAACAAACACATAGGATGCATTTTTATTCAACATAGTTCATACATGTGTAATACATCGAAATCGATGTGTCTAAGACGATATGGTAGCAATCAAGTCAAACATAAATCATTAGCCGACATTGAAAGCATTGACAACCATAACATAAATGTTTATAGTCCGCACCTTTCATCGAAATACTCATTTCGAACTTGGTTTGAATCCTACATTCCTGAAAATGGAATAACGGGTACCTAAATCACTAAATTTGTTAGCTAGGTTGACAAACACTATTATAAATCTTAAATATGTGTTAGGGTTTGGATTTTTTACCCAAATTGTAGTTGAAACAGGTTGAGTAGCGCAGTAGAGAGGCAAATTAGTGTGTGGAGTTGTGGAAAAGAATCTCAACATGGATCTCCAAGAATCCTTCTTCCTTCCTTCCTCCCTCTTTCTCTCATTTTCTCTCTCTCTCTCTCTCTCTCTCTCTCTCTCTCTCTCTCCCTTAAGGTTTTTAAGAAATTCGTATGAGGGAGAGAATGGGCGGTTTAAGGGCTTTATATAGGCCTAGAACTGATGCAAATGGCCCTAGGGCTATGGTATACCTGATTTACATCCAAAGAGCGACTGTTTATGACGAATGAGGCCCATTAGGAGGTCCATTACTCACTTACGTTGGATCTATGCCAAAACATGATTTTGGCACGTTTGGATAGGCCAATCGGCCGTGAAAGACCCATGTTAAATCAACGGTCGAACTTGCTTGATCGGAGCCACGAGTATACGGATATGAGCAAGGAAATTTCCTTTTCCATAGGGTGAAGTTTGGTCAAAAACTGATAGTCTGAAATCTTCAATTTCACCTGTGAGTGAATGACCCAATTCACTAAATTTTTAATACATTTTCTAAAGATATTCGTGTTTCTCACACACTTTACTCAAGGCTCAAGTTGTACGTTTCTGGATACTATTTCGGCTCGATTCCCACGATGATTGTCAAGCCCAATAAGAAGGACATATCCCTATAGTTTCGCAGGAATTGAGCATAATAAGAAGGACATATCCCGCAGTCTAGGTCCGATAAGGAGTTTCAATGTGCTCCCGAGAGCAACAGGCTTTCGGAATTTTTACTAGGTTTTTAAGTAGTGCTAAGTTAGCGATTTTGATGGTTTTGGGTCTTGCCATTTGTGTAAATGGTGGTTCGAGCTAAATCCACCATTAAATTTAGTTTAGTACTTAATTAAATTTCTCCTAAATTTCTATAGAATACGGTCCTTAGGAATTTCTACCTGAGATGGTGTACTCGGGCCTTTGTATGGATTTTTTCGTGACGTTACAATCTACCCCCCTTAAAGAAAAATGTTATCCCCAAAATTAGTACCTTGTCGTACTCCTCGAGGATCTGAGGGTAATTCTTACGGACTTTAGCTTCTGTTTCCCAAATAGCCTCTTCCTCAGTGTGGTGAGTCCACAATACCTTCACAAGCGGGATCACCTTGCTGCGTAACACTTGTTCCTTCCTATCAAGAATACATGTTGGTCGTTGTACATAGGTAGCATCTTCACTTACTGTACTTGCTCCCATTTGATAATGTGGGTAGGGGTCAGGAACATATTTCTTCAACATTGATACATGAAATACGTTGTGCACGCCTGTAGTGGTGTGGGCAACGCAAGGTAGTATGCTACTATACCCACTCGGTCTATAATCTAGAATGGGTAAATGAATCGCGGCATGAGTTTCCTTTTCTTGCCGAATCGAAGGACTCCCTTCATTGGGAAAACCTTTAGGAATACGTGATCCCTAACTTCAAACTCTAATTGTCTCCATCTTGTATCGGCGTAACTTTTCTGTCTGCTCTGGGCTGCAAGAAGATGACGTTTGAAAATATCGATCTTCTCTAAGGTCACCTGTACCAAATCTGGGCTAACCAAACTCTTCTCGCCAACTTCTGCCCAACAATGTGGAGCTCGACATGGGTGCCCATACAAAACTTCGTAGGGAGTCATGCCAATGCTCGTTTGAAAGCTATTGTTATTAATAAATTTGGCATAGGGGAGACAGTCATCCCAACTGTCCTTGAAATCAAGCACGCACACTCGCAATATATCTTCCAATATCTGATTTACCTGTTCCGTCTGCCTATCGGTCTATGGGTGGAATGTTGTATTGAACTTTAGTTGCACTTCCATTGCTTCTTGAATTCGAGTCTAGAAAATGGACGTGAATTGCATGTCTCGGTCAGACATAATCTCTATAGAAACCCCATGCATTCGTACTATTTCCTTAATGTATAGCTTGGTTAGATCATCTGTTAAGTTTGAAACTCTAATCAGAAGAAAATGAGCCAATTTCATCAATCGGTCCACAATCACCCAAATGGAGTCGTGCCCCTTTCTTGTCTCAGGTAACCCGAAAATGAAATCCATGGATATGAAATCCTACTTCCATTCAGCTATGGACATGGGCTGAAGTAAACCAGGGAGTTGGCGATACTCGGTCTTAACTTGCTGGCACGTGAGACAATGGGATACATAATCTACTATCTGGGCCTTTATGTTGTCCCACCAGTACGAACGCTTCATGTCTCGATACGTCTTTGTACTACCCGAATGCATCGCCATTCTTGAATTATGAGCGGCTTCCAGGACTTCCTTTCTCAAGTCATGGAGATTCTGAACGCATAGGCGGCCGCAATATCTCAAACCTCCATCTAAGCCAATCCTCCATTCAGAGTCTTCACAATCACTCGCGCGTTCTCTCATTTTCACCAACAATTCATCTTCTTCCTGAGCCATAATGATTCTGCCATCAATAAGTGGTTGTACGTGAATGTGTGTGAGGCCCTCGAATGTCTCCTCCACTATCATCTTCTGTTCGAAATCCTGCACAAACTCTATCATATTCCATTCTTCTATCATCAATGGAGCTGTAAATTCTATTGTCTTCATGCGGCTCAACGCATTGGCCACAAGGTTGGCCTTGCCAGGATGGTAGGAGACCTCAAACTTGAAGTCTTTCAAGGTTTCCATCTGACGTCGTTGCGTCATGTTCAGGTCTCTCTGAGTAAAGATGTACTTCAGGCTCTTGTGGTTGCAAAAGAGCTCGAATCCTCTCCATAGAGGTAATGTCTCCAGAGCTTTAATGCGAAGATGACTGCCACCAATTCCAGGTCGTGTGTTGGGTAGTTTTCATCATACTTCCTCAACCGTCGCAATGCATAGGCAATCACTCTATCTTTTTGCATAAGTACATAACCTAAACCAACACGAGAGACGTCAGTGTAAATAGTATATTTGACCCCTTACTCTGGCGATACCAACACGGGTTCGGACGTCAACTTGTCCTTTAATTCCTGAAAGGCTGCTTCTGCTTTCTTGTTTAGGCAAACTTAAGATCTTTTCGAGTGAGTTGAGACAACGGTTTGGGTATCTTGGAAAAATATTTAATGAATCGGTGATAGTAGCCAGCAAGTCTGAGGAAACTCCTCACTTCTGTAACCAAACTAGGCTGCTCCCAGTCTTGTACTATGTCACCTTAGCAAGGTCCCATTCTGATCTTCACTCTTGCTCGGCACTTGTACTATCCTTGGTCTCGCCTTCTTCCTCAAGTGGATTAGATGGCTCGGCCCGGCCTCATCCGGGGCCATTATTCTCTTTTCCATAAAGTAAAGGAGTGTTAAGATAGAGAATATGGTGGTGACAAGCTCTCAAAGAGAGCCATAGAGGATGAAAAGCTTAGAGATTAAAGTAGATGGGAAAGTTTAGGAGTTATGAGACACAAAAGATGGGTTTTATCTCAAATGAAGGGAAATAAGGGATATGGAGAGTTGTAAGGAATAGTTTTGAGTAAATGGTGGAGGATAGGTGTGAAATGCAAAAGAAGAAGAAGCTTTGTGTGTATGAAATGGGGATTTGAGAGAGAAAATGGGGTTTTAGAGGGTTTGAAATGGGATGGAATGAGAAAGAGGGGCAAGAGAGGGGTTTATAGAGTGGTCTCACACGTGGGAGGGCCCCACATGGTCAGGAGGTGGGCGGCGCATTGGAGCCGCGGTGACCCTTTAGGGTGGAAGGCGGTGGCTCCGCCCTGGGGCAGTGGCCACCCCCCTCCCGAGGTGCGGTGTACACTCGGGGGACCCCCTGGGTCCCACTGATTTCATAGTTTTGGCCTCTATGCCCATATGATGTGTTTTCTTGGTCTAACTCGAGTGTATTCATGCCTTTTGATTTGTTTCAAGTTCGGGATTCGCTGAATTATCGTTCAAACCCGTCGATTGACGGCCTAAAAGGGACTGAGATCATTTCACATGATCTCGGACGCGTACGGCTAGATTACAACAGTCAATTTCGCCTGTCAGCAAAACCTTGGGATCCTACGATCATTTCTACATTTCATCGCCCCCATCCTAAATCAGAGTGCATTTAGAGTGCGTTGTATTACCTATAACCCAAGTTCGGTTTAATCCAATTCATGCTCTGATACCAACTTGTAACGCCCCGAAATTTCGAGGGTCGAGCGAAGCTCTACTCCTGAGATCCAGCACATCACTTATGCAACATGGATGATGATGTTCAGATTTTGTCCACATGAATGAGTTAAACATGAGTGGGTTCTACTAAAATGAAACATCATACTCCAGAGAAAATTTAATTTAAGCAAGCAGAAGACTGAAGCATATATATTTGAATAGGTAAGTATTTCACAACCTCCAAAGTATGAGTATGTTACCAGGCTGAATATATATATGTATTGTTTCAAAATATATCGGGCTGAGTATTAGTTGTACACTTTAGCTCATAGTATGAGTAAAGTGTACAACTAATCCATATGTCCCTGTAATCCCGTCGAATCAGCACGAGGTCTACATAGACCCGCCTGAGAGCTGAACGTAGGAGAATTCTTCCTCATCTATGAAGTCTAACTCTGCTGCATAGGCTTCCCCATCACTTGCATCTAAACTAGAGTCTGGTTGGTGTTTTAAAACACCGTCCTAGGGTGGGAGTGATTGATCAACTCAGTAGTACTATAAGGCAAGGGTTAACATGTTATCAAGTCAATAAAGTAGTAATGATAAAGCAATACAACAATCGCTTCCTAACTACTATTGTTAATGCAGGAATGAAGTGCAATAATGATGCATGCCCTCGCACGCAGCTCCCTCACAAGTGACTCCGATAACCAAGTTTGCGCATAACAACCTCCCTAAAGTGCAACTTCCTCTTCAAAGCACATGTAATGTAGTGCATGGTCATGTTAGCCAAGTACTTATTTAAGCTTATTCATACAGAATGTTCGGGAAGCTAAGGTACCTCCCTTTATATCATTAACCCAAGCAAAGGATCCATCTAGTGTCGTAAACCCTAGTTAACCACATACGATAGGCAAGTTGTAGGGCATCACCCCTAATGAAAAGCAGTCGATAGGAAAATTACAAGTTTATACTCGTAGTCACTACGGGATGGCTCGTCACCTTAGCGTAGGCCGATGGCTCAAACATGATGTCTCATACCACCTTACCCGGCTCATGAGTTTGGGTTGCTCACTGGTCACTATGGGGAGGCTCGTCACCCCAGCGTAGGCCGACAGCTCGACCATAATGTCCTATACCACCATGTCCAACTCATGAGTCTTAGCGGATCGTTATACCATGGTTGAAACTGGCTTTTACACTGGTAAGTGGTACCTTAGATTCAAGTAGTGATGTCCGTACATGGTCAACACACAATAGGCCAATAGATTTGTTTGACAAGTTCGATTGGTACGAGCACACGTTGACTTAATTGACATGGAGTGCATAAGCACCCCTTGTGGCCTAACCATTGTCGATAATCGTCATCCGACCCGGATTCGTCGAGTTACCCAATGTGGCGAGACTAATTTGGCCACCTGTACATAGACTGTTACCGATTGCCTGGGCTACGTTGTAGTCCCAATCTTACTCAGATGCAATAGGTAGGTACATGTGATAATCATATCAACATTTATCAAATAATCCAAGTCAATTCCTCATTCGAACATTTCATCAAACACATTGATCATATTTCATAACACTTGCATTTATCCATAAGTTTCATAGCGGCAAATATGATTACATGAAAGAAACTATACATATGATTAAGGTAATTGAGAATCCTATCTTAATACTCTTAATAAATACAAATCATCACCATTTTCTCATTCAGACATTTTATCAAACACTTAAGTTACGCCTCACCAAGTATATAGACTAGGTTAGTTACAACATGTAATTTAGCAAATCCTTATATAAAGAGGTCTGCATGTATTCAACAACAATTAATCCTAAATTATTAGGCATAGCAAACACAAATCATGTTTACATGTTCATCCAAACATTTCAACAAACACATAGGATGCATTTTTATTCAACATAGTTCTTACATGTGTAATACATCAAAATCGATGTGTCTAAGATGATATGGTAGTAATCAAGTTAGACATAAATCATTAGCTGACATTGAATACATTGAAAACCATAACCTAAACGTTTATAGTCCGCACCTTTCGTCGAAATACTTGTAAGTGCTATAGTCTCATGCTCTTTTGATTGTCAAATTTTGTGGTGCCAAAACCTCTTATGGTGCCACAACTTCTATCTGTGTGTCTTATGTTTGTATGGATTCAAGTTGACATCAATGGTTCAAGACATGTACGGTGTTCTGCTTCAAGAAAAGCAAGGTCATGTACTTTGTCCTCTTCTGTATGCATCAATGTTCAGAGCTATATCGATAAGAAGAATGTTTGTTTAAGACTTAAGTACATTTCAACACTCAAGTACAACTCAAGTTTAAGTTTATATTAAGCTGTAGAAGATCTCAAGATCAAGCTACATCAAGTAAAGATCTCAAGCTTCAAAGTTTAACCATCATCTGAAAGAATGAAGTTTCATGTTCATACTTCATGTTCCAGGTATGTTAGACCTTAGTTTGACCTTAAGGTAGGTCATTTTAGATACATAAATCAAGATAAATCTTTTTACAAGAAGTTGGTCGGTTCTAAGACTAGTCCTGGACCTTGTTCGACCAGTCCTAAACCTGGTTGACCAGTCCAAGAAATTCCACGACTAGTCCTAAGTTGTTGAAGATTTTCAAAATTTTTTGGTTATTCTTCGCCTAGTCCTAGAGACTGTTCGACCGGTCATTGGGGTGTCTTGACTCATCCTTCGACCAGTCCTAGAACCATGACTCAAACTCCAGCAACCAAATCTGGTTTCCTACGACCAGTCGTAGGAGGTCTATGACCAATTGAAGGGTCCCTACGACCACTCGTAGAACTGATTTTTCAGATTGCGCTTAATTTTTTAAAATGTCGTTGGAGCTACGACCAGTCGAAGGGTCCCTAAGACCAGTCATAGACGCGATCTTTGCATCTATAAATTGAACACGAATTTCAGAGTTTTCATCGATTAATTTAGAGAAAATTCAAGCCTCCACTCTGAGATAAGTTGTGTTCATTTTGGCTACGCTGTGCATATTTAATATTCTTTTGTTACCTTATTTATATTTAATTTTATTCCTATATTCTAACCTAATTTGAAAAAGAGGAATTGCTATATTCCTTCTTCTTTGGAATCAAAATCAAATAGAGCTACGCCCAATTTGGTTTAATTTAAAATCAATTAGAACCTAGAACCATTTCTTAAGTGAGTATTGGACATTGAACGTTGATTTGAACTTCTACTCTGATTGGTTCTACCGGGCTACTACAAAAGGAGAAATCCAAGTATTTTACATTTATTGTAAATTCATTATTTTGGTTTTGTTTGAGATTCGGCAGAAAAATTTCATTGTGTTGCTTATCTGAGGAGAGCCAGAAAACTCAAAAAGTATGGGTTTTTTTTATTGTGTAAGCCCAAGTTAAAAAGACTCAATAGTGAAGCTTTTAGGTGAACCTGTAAAAACCTGTTTGATTGTGAATGCTAATATCCCCTGTGTGAGGATATTAGGAGTGGAGTAGCAAGCTGTGTAGCTATTGTTTAACAGTTGGTGAATACAAAGGCGAACCACTATATATCGGTGTTTTTTGTGATTTGAATGCTCTTTTAATTTCTATATTCTTAATCATTCAGATTTGTGGAATGTATATGTGGATGTGAATGTTGTAATATTTATATTTCAAGCAAAGTGGGGAATGTTGTAATAGTTTAGAATTTATTTCTTGCTATTTCCTTTATTTACTTTCTGTTTGAGTTTTGATATTCAATTTGTTCTAGTAAGGTTGTCCTGCCATGAACCCTTGGTTTTTATGGTACAAAAGTTGTCCTTAGAACAACATTAGTATCAAGCTCTTTTTTTAGGATTACTTTACATTTCAGTTCTTTGATTTATTTAAAGTACTGTTCTTTATTTTTATAAGGTTTTCATATTTCAATTCCGCTGTTAAATTTTAATTTGGCACAGTCCTATTCACCCCCCCCCCCCTCTAGGACATATAGCTCGGCCTTTTCAAGTGGTATCACAGCCTAATAGCTCGTTTTTTAATTCTTTATTCTTGGATACATTTCCTGAGCTAACAATCTAAGCTATATTTAAGATGTCAAATTTTGATAGCCTTTCAGTCACTAGGCCTCCACCCTTTGATGGCTCCAACTATGCCTATTAGAAAGCCAAGATGAGGATTTTCCTCAAATCAATGGATGAGAACGTGTGGCTTGCCATAGTGACTGAATGGAACCCTCCTACCACTGAAGTGACTGGTATCAATGGTTTAAAATCAATGTGAGTAACACCATTTTTCTCATGGACCACTCTTTAGAAGACCGAGAGTAGTGTCAATGCAAAAGAAGTAAATGCAATCACTTGCGCACTATCACCGGATGAGTTCAAAAGAATCATATCCTATGATACTGCAAAGCAAGCTTGGGATATATTAGAAATGACACACGAGGGTACTTCAATTGTCAAAAAATCTAAAGTCTAACTCCTCACAACCAAATTTGAAGAAATTCATATGGAGGAAAATGAAATGTTTATGGACTTCTGCACTAGATTAAATGACATTGTAAGCTCTGTGGGGTCTTGGCGATAAAATTCCAAAAAGTAAAATGTGTGCAAAGATACTACGCTCGCTACCTGAACGGTTCAATTCTAAGGTAACCGCGATCCAGGAACTTCGTGATACGGACAATATGAAGGTAGAAGAGTTGGTTGGGTCTTTACAAACCTACAAGTTATCTTTTAAAGCTTGAAAAGGCCTAGCTATATGTCCTAGAGGGGGGGTGAATAGGACTATGCCAAATAAAACTTATAACAGTGAAATTAAAAGGAATATGATAGCCAAAATAAATCACAATGCAGGAAAGTAAAACAACCTCAAAATTCAGATCTTGAGAGGTTGATATAAATGTGTGTTATAAGGACAACCTTATACCAAAACCCAGAGTTTATGGTAGGACAACCTTATTTCTAGAAAGATCTTTGTATCAAATCTCAAACCAAAGAGGCATACAAAAATAACACAACCGAATCGAACCTACTAAATAAATTGTAATCACAAATGTATTATTCTAGGGATGTACCATACACCATAAAAATGGTAGGGCAACCTTGCTGGAACAACTTTAAAGGAAATTAAATATCAAGCTGATAAAGGAATAACAGAAAATAAATTCTAAACTATTACAAAATTCTCACAATGCTTGAATTAAATGATTACAACATTCACCACCATACATACATCCCACAAATAAATAATTAAAGATTGGAAGTATAAATCATTCAACCACAATACAAGGGATTATAGTGGTTCATCTTTTTTGTGTGTTCACCAACTAGATGTTAAACAACACACACATCTAATGCTTACTCCACTCCTAATATCCTCACACAGGGGATATTAGCGTTCACTAACAAAATAGGTTTTCTCAGGTTCACCCAAAACCTTTACAATTGTGTCTTTGTCTGTGGGCTTACACAATTAAAAAAAACCCACTTCTGAGTTTTCCTGGCTCTCATCAGATAACCAATACAATAAGATTTTTCTGGCAAATCTTAAAAGAAACCAAAACAGAAAGGAATTTACAATTAAATGTAAAATACTTGATTATCTCCTTCATTGTAGCAGCCCGATAGAACCAAGTCAGAGTAGATGATTGAATGTCCAAGTTCAATGTCCAGTACTCAATTACAATGGTTCTAGTTCTAATAGATTTTAAATTAAACCAAATGGGGCTTGCCTTAATTGATTTTGATTCCAAAGAAAGGGAATAACAATTCCTCTTATCAAATTAGATTGGAATAACAGAAACAAAATCAAATAAATAAAGCTAAAGAAAGAGAATATTAAATAAGTACACTTAGCTTAGATGGAGCACAAAATTATCTCTCAGAAGTTTGACGAAGATTGGCTTGAATGGATTAATTAATTCTATGAATTCTTCTGAGATTTGTGCTCTATTTATAGGTGAGCAGATCGCATCTTCGACTGGTCTAGGGAGCTCTTCGACTAGTCGAAGAAACAGATATTTGAAAAAATCATGCACGATAAGCTTTGACCATTTTACGACTGGTCGAAGGTCTCCTTCGACTGGTCATAGGTCACCTTTGACTGGTCGAAGGTCTCCTTCGACTGGTCGAAGAACCTGAATTTCATCGCTGGACTTTGAGTCAAAGACTTTCGACTGGTCGAAGATGCAGTCGACAATGTTCCTTCGACTGGTCGAACAGATTCCTGGACTAGTCGAAGCCTAACAAAAAATATCCGAATTTTGTAACAAACTCACGACTGATTGAAGAATTTTTTAGACTGGTCGAAGCAAAGCTAAGACTAGTCAAAGAAAGCCTAGGACAAGTCTTAAAACTGCCCAAACTCATGTAACTTAAACATATGACTTATGTATCCAAAATGGCCTACTCCTAAGGTCAACCTAAGGTCAATCAAACCCCAATCGTGAAGTAAGGACATTGAAACATTAGGAACAAGTGACCTTGAAGTTTAAGCCTTGAAGTCTTGATGTAGTTCAATCTTGAAATCTTGATGTAGCTCAACCTTGAAAGTGTCTTGAGTTCTTTACGAACGGCCTTATACGCTTCTTGAAGTCTTGCATTCTTGAGACTTGTCTTGTGAGCAATACTTGCAGTCAAGGTTGATCTTTGAGTGAATCTTTGTACTTATGAGCTTTGCTTGTTCATGAATATTGATCTTTGAGAGAGCTTCACTTATGCAAGTTATATAACAGTGATTTTTGCACCACAAATTTGACAACAGTCAGGGATATAAGCTATAGCACTTACAAAGCTTCTAAAGGTAAATCCATTACTCTTAAATCTTCCAAATGTATTTCTTAAGATTCTGATTTAAAAAATTCTAAAGATGATACCCTTCTTGCTAAAAAGTTTTACAAGATTTTCAAAAGTAAAAAGAGGGTTGATTTTCAAAAATCAAATGATAAGAAACGTTTTAAACCAAAATCTAAAACTTGGAAATCTTTGAAAGATACTCAATGTTACAACTGCCAAGAATATGAGCATCTAGCAAACAAGTGTCCTAAAAAGGACAAACCTAAAAAGAAAGGAATGTTGGCTACTTGGGATGAATCTTCTGGATGGTATCAAAGCCTCTTCGAATCAGAAGATTCTGAAAACGAGTTGGGCAATGAAGTTAAGGCCCTTATGTCTCTAGCCAAGTTCACTTTTTCAGATCATGATGATTCAACTAGTGAAGAAAATCTGAATAGTGATTATGGAAATGAAGAAGATCTTCAAGATGCTTACAATGCCTTATACAAGGAAAGTTGTAAAATTGCTGTAAAACAAAAACTTTAAAAAGAAAAGTTTTTAAAACTTAAAGAAAATTTTGAGTCTCTTATTTTAGAAAAATCCCATATTTCAAATTGTTTTGAAAAGACTAAATGTGATCTAGATTTCACAACCACCCTGATTGAAATTCTTAAATCTAAAAATGACAAACTTAAACTTGAAAACTCTTCACTTTTGAGTTCAAAAGATACATGGAGGTATGCCCAAGGAGATCCGAAGTTTGAAAAACTTTTATCCAGATCTAGAAAATATGGTGATAGATCCGGGTTGGGCTATGATAAAAATATACCTTCTAAATGGAAGAATACTCCTCTTAAGTTCGTGAGAGGAGAAACCTCTAACTCAAAAGGGAAAAGTATTAATCAGAGATTTTCTAAAAATAATAAAACTTTTCAAAAACTTAAAAGCAATTATGTCAACTATAAAACAAAAAACTAAAACCCTTTAGCTGAAAAAATAGTTGATTTACTTAAGGAGCTCTTAAAATCTAGCTCAGTGGGTCACTCGTATAAAAATTACAATTACAAGAAGACCAATTATACTCCTAAACCCAAAATAGTAATGAAATGGGTTCCTAAAGTTACTTGCTTGGTTGCCCACACTGCTTTCAAAGCTACAAGCCATTCGAAGTGGTACTTAGACAGTGGATGCTCAAGGCATATGACAGGTGACAAAGCATTTTTCACCGATCTTAAAGATATGACTGATGGGTCAGTCACATTTGGTGATGGTAGCAATTACAAGATTATTGGCCAAGGTACGGTTCAACTCTATAACCTTCCCTTATTTAAGAATGTTTTATATGTTGAGGGGCTAAAACACAACTTGTTAAGCATATCTCAAATATGCGATAATAATCATAGTGTGAAATTTTCTAATAAAGGTTGTGAAATTTTCTAATAAAGGTTGTGAAATCTTGAACAGAAAAGGTTCTGTAATATTAACTGCTCGCAGGACTTCTGAAAATTGCTATATTATAAGTGATGGTAGCTCATCTAATCAATCGTGCTACATTGTCCATACTGATGAAATAAAATTATGGCATAAATGCCTTGGACATGTACACTACCATAATTTATACAGATTGAGCAAAGGAGAACTAATAAGCGGTCTACCTAAATTACAAAATGTAGACAAGATATGTGGTGAATGCCAGTATGGCAAGCAAACAAGGAGCTCTCACAAAAAGGTAAATTCCAATGTCACATCAAGACCACTCGAGCTTCTCCATATGGATCTTATAGGACCTACAAGGACGGGGAGTTGAGGTGACAAAAAATACATCTTGGTAATCATGGATATTTTTCTAGATTCATTTGGGTAGCCTTCCTAAGAGATAAATCAGAAACCCTTGATGAAGTTAAAAGGATTCTCAAACGGATCTAAACTGAAAAGGGTTCTCAAGTTTGTAAGATATGTAGTGATCATGGATCTGAGTTCGAGAATAGTAGTTTTGAGAAATTCTGTAATGATCAAGGAATGTTGCATGAATTCTCTGCACCCAAAACTCCTCAACAGAATGGAATTGTGGAAAGGAAAAATAGAGTGCTTTAAGAAATGGGAACTGTAATGTTGAATAGTATGAAGCTCCCTAAAAATCTTTGGTCTGAAGCAGTGAATACTGATTTTTATGTTATTAATCAGGTTTATATATGTAAATCCAATAATAAAACTGCATATGAAATGTGGTTCGATAAAAAGCCTACTGTCAAATACTTTCGATTTTTTGGTAGTAAGTGCTATATTTTGCGTGACCGTGAAAATTTGGGAAAGTTTGACACAAAAAGTGACGAAGGAATTTTTTTAGGATACTCTTTAAACAGTCGCGCATATTGTGTTCTGAACAAGAGGACCGATGTTATTCAAGAATCAATTAATGTGGTAATAGACGATCATTTGAATACACCTGCCCTAAATTCAGATAATGATGAAGTTCTGCTAATTGACAAACCTGATACTTCATCAAGTCAAAACAATTCTGAAATAAGGACTATTAAAGATCATCCAACCACTCAAATTCTTGGAAATCCTCTCACTAGTATGCGCACTCGTAGACAACTAGAAGACATGTAATCACGTGAGCTTTACTTCTCAGATTGAACCGGTAAACGTAAAAAAAGCTCTTTCTGATGAAAACTGGATAGTAGCTATGCAGGAAGAACTTAATCAGTTTGTTCGAAATGATGTATGGTATCTTGTTCCTAGACCCAAAGATAAACATATTATAGGAACTAAGTGGATCTTCAAAAATAAGTCTGATGAACTTGGGATTATAATTTGAAACAATGCAAGACTGGTTGTACAAGGGTACACTCAAATAGAAGGTATTGATTACGATGAAACCTTTGCTCCAGTTGCTCACCTTGAATCAATCAGACTTTTTATATCCATTGCATGCTTTAGAAAGTTCAAAATTTATCAAATGGATATAAAGAGTGTTTTTTTAAATGGTGATCTACATGAAGAAGTATATGTTGAACAACCTATAGGGTTTGAAGACCCTAAGTTTGCTGATCATGTATATCGTCTTAAAAAAGCTCTATATGGTTTAAAACAATCTCCTAGAGCATGGTATGAAAAATTGACTAAGTTTTTACTAAGTCATAATTTTCAAATGGGCAGTGTTGATAAAATACTTTTTGTTAAGAAACATAACGATGATATCTTAATGGTTCAGCTCTATGTTGATGATATTATTTATGGATAAACTTATACTAACATGATTGTTGAGTTTGCAGATTTGATGAAATCTAAGTTTGAAATGAGTATGGTTGGAGAATTAAATTATTTCCTTGGATTGCAAGTAAAACAACAACCAGATGGCATTTTCATTTCTCAAACAAAATATGCTCTGAACTTAATCAAAAAGTTTGGATTTGAGAATGGTAAGAATTTTGATACTCCTATGAGTACAACTTTAAGACTCTCAAAGGACTCTACAGGTAAAAATATAGATCCTAAATTATATCGTAGTATGATTAGTAGTCTACTTTACTTAACTGCTAGTAGACTTGATATTTCTTTAAGTGTTGGGATTTGCGCTAGATATTAGTCTGATCCTAAAGAGTCACATCTATCTGCTGTTAAGTGGATTATGCGATATGTCCCAAGTTCTGCTAAAATGGGTCTCTGGTATCCATTTGATACTAGTGTTCAATTGGTTGGGTATTCAGATGCTGATTGGGTTGGAAATATTGATAAAAGAAAATCAACTAGTGGTGGTTGTTTTTATATTGAAAACTGTTTGGTTTCTTGGTTTAGCAAGAAATAAAGTTCTATATCGCTCTCGACTGCTGAGGCTGAATAGATTGCAGCAGGAAATGCTTGTACTCAGCTTGTTTGGATGAAACATATGTTAAGCGATTATGGAATTGCATAGGAATAAATGATATTATATTGTGATAATTCCAGTGCTATAAATATATCAATAAATCCAATCCAGCATTCACGTACCAAGCACATTGACATTAGGTATCACTATATTCATGAATTAGTGGAAGATAAAATAATATCCTTGGAATATATATCGACCGAGACTCAACTTGCCGACATTTTCACTAAACCGCTCGAGAAAAGTAGGTTTAATAAATTGAAATTTGATCTCGGTATGTGTATTCTAAATTGACTATTCATGCATATTTGTATCATAGTATATATATATATATATATTTGATAATTTATTTATTTAAATTTCATTTTTTATGAAAATGCATGTTTCTGTGTTTTCACGACCAGTCGAGGATGTGCTCGACCAGTTGTGGTATGACCGATCGAGAACGGTCCTCGACCAGTCGTGTAGCGCATTGGAATCTTTTAAAATTGGAAAAAATTTTCATCTTCTTCATTTCCATTTCACTCTCCAACGAGCCGAGGCATGACTAGTCATTCCCACATTCCTAGATCTTCATGGTTAGTGTATCATTTGTATTTCTCTTATAGATTCTAGTTCTTATTACTTCATTTTCACTCTTGGAGTAATCTATTTTGAGATTCATTGCATCTTTGGGGCTTTTTCTTGAAAAATTTGATCTAATAAAACCCATTTTTCAAATCTTTTGTCTCTATTAGATCTTTTGATTTTTATTCTAATAATAGATGGTAGAAGAAAAAAGAAAACTTCCCGTGATCCATCTTCTTCTAGATCAGCTCCTCTTGATAGGCGCTATCTTTGTTCATCTGAGGATGATCCCTCCAATGTATGGGATTTGCGTATGCGCAAT
Source organism: Magnolia changhungtana (assembly GCA_030180095.1). Taxonomy (NCBI): domain Eukaryota; kingdom Viridiplantae; phylum Streptophyta; class Magnoliopsida; order Magnoliales; family Magnoliaceae; genus Magnolia; species Magnolia changhungtana. The sequence goes on along the minus strand of JASAUF010000626.1, from coordinate 4,471,263 downwards.
GTCACTGTTGAACGGTCTGTCTGTATTGAACATATTGCTCCTTTTGGTATTCTACCTATACTCCAACCTGTAGGATGGGATAACATTTTATAGTGGGGTGGGCCTGCATACCAATTTATTGCACAGGCTATGTTTGTATGTATCTCAGTATTCTCTTTTGAGGATTTAACTTTTAAAATTGATATTAAAGAAGGTCTATTTGAAATTGACCGTCATCTGATTACACGGTTAATGGATATACCTGTTAATGAGGAGGGTATTCCTATTCATACTTTTGCTGAGAAACCCTCAGAATCTGAAAAGTGTATGCTAACTAGAGATTTGTGTAATATGAATGTGCAATAGACTCATAAAGGGAATGCGCTCCTTTAAAGTACTTGTTGCCCAAATTCAGGGTACTTCGAAGGATTTTTACTTCTAACCTATATCCTCGTTCTGATAATAAGACTGAATTAACTGCCTTTATAGTTCGTGTTTTGCACTCTGTCATTTCTGGTTCTAAAATTTTCCTTCCTTCCTTGATCTGTCATTTCATTATTCATTCTCGTCTCCATCTAGGTCATAGTGATATTCCTTTTACCTATCTCTTGACTGTTTTAGCTACTCACATGCTCGTGGCTATGCCTGTTGGAGAAACCCTCATCCATCATCTTATTTTTAACAATTCGAATATTAACAAAATGAAATTGGAATTGGCTCGAGGCCAAGTGGATGTTGGTAGAGCTGAGGCTGGGGATGAAGATGCTAGTGATCTTCCTCCTGACAATGTGGATATGGATGATATTTTCGATAAACTTGAATCTGATTCTAGAAATGATCCTAATTTTGAGCCTTCTGATTTTGATGCTCGTCATCATGCTTTAGAAGAGAAGGTAGAGAATATGAATATTGCTCATGATCTTCAGTTTAAATATATTCGCAAATATCTCAGGCGCTTGAACAAGGGAATGCATAATCTTGATCCTACCATTCCTGCTCCTTCAAGATCGGATTAAGTGTTTTTCTTTATATGTAATAACTTTCTTACTTATATTCTATTTGGTTTGATGACTATTTAGTTTTTCAAGTAACTGTATTGTGAACGTTTACTTTCTTATATATTGTCAAGTTACTTCATCTATTTCTCCTATCCTTAACTTTGTTGCTTCCTTTGTCATATTTTGACAAAAAGGGGGTGAAGATTTGATTGCTTATGGATATGAGTAGCTAGTAGTAGCTATATTTCTGGTTATTTTTATTTTTATTTTTTTGGATATGTGTTGTTACTCAGGGGGAGTATATAAATAATGAGTTGTGCTACTTAATGACAACTGGTGCATGATTCGTTAATATGCATGTTGTGCTTCTCTTATTGAAGTATGTTTTGTCACAAATTCGATAAAGGGGGAGATTGTAAGCGCTATGGTCTCATGCTCTTTTGATTGTCAAATTTTGTGGTGCCAAAACCTCTTGTGATGCCAAAACTTCTATCTGTGTGTCTTGTGTTTGTATGGATTCAAGTCAACATCAATAGTTCAAGACATGTACGGTGTTCTGTTTCAACAAAAGCAAGATTATGTACTTTGTCCTCTTCTGTATGCATCAATGTTCAGAGCTACATTGATAAGAAGAGTGTTTGTTCAAGACTCAAGTACATTTCAACACTCAAGTACAACTCAAGTTTAAGTTTATATTCAAGCTGTAGAAGATCTCAAGATCAAGCTACATCAAGTAAAGATCTCAAGCTTTAAATTTTAACGATCATTTGAAAGAATGAAGTTCAAGGTTCATACTTCATGTTCCAGGTATGTTAGACCTTAGTTTGACCTTAGGGTAGGTCATTTTGGATACATAAATCAAGATAAATCTTTTTACTAGAAGTTGGTCTGTTCTAAGACTAGTCTTGGACCTTGTTTGACCAGTCCTAGACTTGGTTTGACCAGTCCAAGAAATTCCACGACCAGTCGTAAGTTGTTGAAGATTTTCAAAATTTTTTGGTTATTCTTCGACCAATCCTGGAGACTATTCGACCGGTCGTAGGGGTGACTCGACTCATCCATCGACCAGTCCTAAAATTACGACTCAAACTCCAGCAACTAAATCTAGTTTCCTACGACCAGTCCTAGGTCTGCTTCGACTAGTCGTAGAACTGATTTTTCAGATCGCGCTTAATTTTTCAGATGTCGTTGGAACTATGACCAGTCGAAGGGTCCCTAAGACCAGTCGTAGATGTAATCTTTGCAACTATAAATAAAACACGAATTTCAGAGTTTTTCATCGATTAATTTAGAGAAAATTCAAGCCTCCACTCTAAGATAAGTTGTGTTCATTTTACCTACGCTATGCATATTTAATATTCTTTTGTTAGCTTATTTATATTTAATTTTATTCCTATATTCCAATCTTATTTGAAAAAGAGGAATTGTTATATTCCTTCTTTTTTTGAATCAAAATCAAATAGAGCTACGCCCAATTTGGTTTAATTTAAAATCAATTAGAACCTAGAACCACTTCTTAAGTGAGTATTGGACATTGAACATTGATTCGAACTTCTACTTTGATTGGTTCTACCGGGCTGTTACAAAAGGAGAAATCCAGGTATTTTACATTTCTTGTAAATTCATTATTTTAGTTTTGTTTGAGATTTGCCAGAAAAATCACATTGTGTTGGTTATCTGAGGAGAGCCAGAAAACTCAGAAAGGATGGGTTTTTGGATTGTGTAAACCCAAGTTAAAAAGACACAATTGTGAAGCTTTTAGGTGAACCTGTAAAAACCTATTTGATAGTGAATGGTAATATCCCCTGTGTGAGGATATTGGAGTGGAGTAGCAAGCTATGTGGCTGTTGTTTAACAGTTGGTGAACACACAGGCGAACCACTATATATCGCTGTGTTTTGTGATTTGAATGCTCTTTTAATTTCTATATTTTTAATCATTCAGATTTGTGGAATGTATATGTGGATGTGAATGTTGTAATATTTACATTTTAAGCAAAGTGGGGAATGTTGTAATAGTTTAGAATTTATTTCTTGTTATTTCCTTTATTTACTTTCTGTTTGAGTTTTGATATTCAATTTGTTCTAGTAAGGTTGTCCTGCAATAAACCCTTGGTTTTTATGGTGCAAAGGTTGTCCTCAGAACAACATTAGTATCAAGCTCTTTATTTAAGATTGCTTTACATTTCAATTCTTTGATTTATTTAAAGTATTGTTCTTTATTTTTATAAGGCTATCGTATTTCAATTCTGCTGTTAAATTTTAATTTGGCACAGTCTTATTCACCTCTCCTCTAGGACATGTAGCTTCGCCTTTTCAATACTCGTTTCGAACTTGGTTCGAATCCTATGTTCCCGAAAATGGAATAGCGGGTACCTAAATCATGAAATTGGTTAGTTAAGTTTACAAACACTATTCTAAATCTTAATTACAGCGTTAGGGTTTGGATTTCTTACCCAAATCGTAGTTGAAAAAAGTTAAGTAGCTCTGTAGAGAGGCGAATAAGTTTGTGAAGTTGTGGGAAAGAATCCTAACAAGGATCTCCAAGAATCCTTCTTCCTTCTTTCCTCTCTCTCTCTCTCTCTCTCTCTCTCTCTCTCTCTCTCTCTCCCTCTTAGGGTTTTTAGGAAATTCGTATGAGGGAGAGAAGGGGTGGTTTAAGGGCTTTATATAGGCCCAGAACTGATGCAAATGGCCACAGGGCCATGGTATACCTGATTTACATCTAAAGGGCGACTGTTTTTTTATGAATAGGGCCCATTGGGAGGTCCATTACTCACTTACGTCGTAGGGTAAGTTCCCTAACAATAGATCTATGCCAGGACGTGATTTCGACGTATTTGGATAGGCTGATCAGCCATGAAAGACCCACGTTAAATCAATGGTCGAACTTGCTAGATTGAAGACATAAGTATACGGATATGAGCAGGGAAATTTCATTTTCACCTGGGTGAAGTTTCCTTAGTAACTGACGGTCTGAAATATTAAATTTCACCTGTGAGTGAATGGCCCAATTCACTAAAGTTTCAATACATTTTTTAAAGATATTTGCATTTCTCACACACTTTATTCAGGGCTCAAGTTGTACGTTTCTGAAAATTATTTTGGCTCGATTCCCGTGGTGGTTGTCAAGCCCAATAAGATGGATATATCCCTATAGTTTTGCAGTCATCGGACTTCTGACGTGCAGTCTAGGTCAGATATGGAGTTTCAATGTGCTCCCAAGAGCAACAGGCTTTTGGGATTTTTCCTAGGTTTTTAAGTAGTGTTGAGTTAGCGATTTTGATGGTTTTAGGTCTTGCTATTTGTGTAAATGGTGGTTCGAGCTAAATCCACCATTAAATTTAGTTTAGTACTTAATGTAACACCCCGGATTTTTGCCAACCTGGGATTAGACGTCCTTAGGCAATGGGTCGATCCTAATACCTCATTAACTTGTCAGAACTGAATCCCAAAGTCTAAAGCCGCCTTTGAATTCATTTCCTTCACAAATCTCACCCTTCACTACCTTGTGCTTTCAATTTTTTCAAAGCACTTTAGCCCTAGACACTAACTTAAACTAGCTAAGTAGTAAAACTTGGATCACTTTTTATACAAACTACAAAGGCCTAAGTACCATCTCGTATTAAATCTTACAGACTAAATCCTTTAGAAATTAAGTGAGATTTAGCTAGTGTTAAACTAGAGTGCCTGTGAAATTAGCACCAATCGCTTTAAATACGTTCTGCAAGACTCAAAACTTGTAGAATCATTGACACTAGGTTACCCTAAAACTTAGATCAATCTCATTACCCGGCACTCACGGAGCATCTCAAAACTTCGTATTAGGTCTAGACCGCACATCGAAATCCGATTAACACGGTTAAGGAACTAGGACCGCCTCACTGAGCTTAACAACCACCTCGAAATCAGGTCCAGCCGATGTCCCACGGCCATTCGCTTGAGTCCGGAGCGAGGGAGTGTGAAAAATACTATTCCCTTTACAAAATAAATATCTGGAATAGTGATCTAGCACCATTCGCTTACGCATCAGTATTAAGCAACCAGACCGTCAGAATCAGACCAAATTACACCCTCGGATCAGGAAAAATTTCAGGAACATTTACATGTGCTTGAAATTTCGGATCGTGGCCCACTGACCGTTGAACTGAAAGTGGTCCACCACGTGCGATCTGGGAATCCGATCGAGTCGAAAACGTAATCCCTCATAGATCCATGTGTGGTGAGCTTAAGTCTGACGTTTGGCTCAAGGAGGGCCACCAGAACCTCTCTTTTGAGCTGGAAAAGTGACGAAATACCTATATTAGCAGTAACCCTTGAACAGGAGTCTATTTCGGTGAGTTTTGAGACTATATAAGGACCTTAAACCCTCTCTCATGGCAGCCATACGAATTTGGATTTTGAGAGAGGGAAAAGAGAGAGGAAGTGAGGGAGAAGTGGGAGAATCTCCCTGCCGTCGTTCCCTGCCACCACACGGGCTGCATCATCCCTTTCTTGACGCTTTTCCGGCGTTTCCGGCGTCGTTTCTAGGTAAGAAACCCTAACCCTAATCTGTTTTGGGGTTTAGACTGTTGTAGGTTGTGAAATAGCTAACCTATTTCATTCTCTAGGTTGCCAAACTGCCGAATACGGAAGCTTAGCAAACATATCGATTCCATTGCGATTCTACGACAAAAGGTGCGGACTTTAGGTGTATAGGTTATGGTTTTCAATGCTTTCAATGTCAGATAATGATAGATTCATGATCTGCATGCAATTGCACATGTACAAAGTGCTTTCCGTTTTCAGTTTCGATTAGAATTGTAGAATTTGAAATTTCACATACTATAGGTATTCGTATAAAATACCGTATACGTATTTTTTATGGAAATGTGTTTGACATGTTTATTTGTCGTATGGATATATGACGTATGGATAAAATACTTATTTGGCGAAAGGATTTGCCTAAATACATGTTTACTAATAAACACTATGTATGTAGAAATACGGTATTGTAAGAAGTACCGTATACATGTATATTTTAGCGATGTGTTTGTCATGATTAATCGTCGTATAAATATATTATGTGCGTATAAAATAATTGCTTGGCGAAGGGAATCGCCGTAATACATGTTTGCTTGTATATAGTATGTATGTTGAAAATGCGTATTCTAGAAAATACTGTATACATATAAATTTTGAAGATACATTTATCATGATTATTTGCTGTAGTAATATATTATACATGGATAAAATACCCACTTGGCTAAGGGATAGTCCTAATACATGTTTTACTAATATACACCATGTATGTTGTAATAGTGTATTCTAAGTGTTTGTGAAAATGATTGAATGAGTACCGAATTCTCATTCGTACTCGCCATGACTAGTTGTCATGGATTCATGATTGTTGTATTGGCGATACCCTTTTAACTAAAGGATTTGCCCTAAATCACGCCACGGCCAATACACACTATATATGCTAAAATGTGTGGCCCAAGTGTTTGCGGAAATGACTGAATGAATATGGAACTTGGATTCCTGCTTGCCATGACTATCCGTCGTGGGTGTACGCGTGTTATGATTGGGGCAACTCCCTAGTGAAAGGATTTGGCCTAATGCCTATGTGATCGACATATGTCATGTATGTTGATGCATGTTTGTTTAAGTGTTTCTTGAAATGTCTGAATGAGTAGTAGTTAGCAAATTGTAATGTATAAGGGTGTTGAGATATGATTCTCAACCTCTTTTAACTATGTGTATGATCTCCTTAGATTGTTGTGTGATTAGGAATTGAACATGTATAAATTCATGCTTGATCTCCTTAGATTGTTGTGTGATTAGGAATTGAACATGTATAAATTCATGCTTGTGTTGTGATTCATAACATGCTCAACTGCTTTATGATTATAACTATGTAATGCATATGTTTAAATTTATATTTACGTTGTATGATCCGTCATGGGTGATGGGGGAGCGAAGCAATGAGTGCGTGCAACAGCCCTGGCAGCCATAAACGGATAATACCATACCTTGATTGTATGAGTGGAATCTTGATCCATTACTGCTTTATCTAGCTGCAAGTTATCATGTTTGGGGCTTGTGATTATAGTCCAGACAATTGGTACCAGACTGAATTCGTGGTGTGTGATTCATTTGCCACGTGAGATGTGTTCGACGAACCCGAGTTGTACTTCGGTTGGCGATAGTGGTTGGCCACGCGAAGTGCTTATGCACTTCATGTCGTTCAACTTGTTGTGCGCTCGAGCTAGCCGAGCTCATCAAGTAACCTGATCTGTCTTATGTATGTTCACCATGTTTGGTCGCTCATCGCTTGAACCTAAGGTACCAAACTTACCAGTGAAATCCCTTTTAACCATGGTACCTCGATCCGCTAAGACTCATGAGCTGGGCATGGTGGTATGGGACACCGTGGTCGAGCTATCGGCCTACGCTGGGGCCACGTGCCTCCCCGTAGTGACCAGTGAGCAACCAGACTCGTGAGCCGATTATGGTGGTATGGGACACTATATTCGAGCTGTCGATACTTACGGCGAGAGCCGAGTACTGTGAGACCTGTACTCGTGCTGACGGGCGATGAGTCCTCTGTAGTGTCTTCGAGTATACTCTAATGTCTGTGATTGGCGACGAGTCTTTCATAGCAACTGGAGTATGAGTTGAGCCGAGTACGGTGAGACCTGTATTCGAGCTGACGGCTAGTGATTGAGCCGAGTACGATGAGACCTGTACTCGAGCTGACGGTCAACAATTGAGCCGCATACGGTGAGATCTGTATCCGTGCTGACGGGTAATGAGCCCTTTGTGATGCCTTCGCTACGCCTCTCAAACCATAATATCGTATGAGATTAACTAGGACTGACGACCCTAGAATGGATCATGTTTGGTAATGATACAAGGGAGGTACCTTAGTTTCCCAATACTGCTGTTTGAAATGGACTAATAATAACTCGGTAATCATGATCATCATCGCACCGCATTGCTTAGTAGATGTGGCGCACTGAGGGAGTTAAGCATTCGCGAACGTAAGATGATGTCGCATGAGGGTGGTTTGGCAAGGGCATACAGCATCATGTCATTTCATTCTCGCACTTAATAGGAGTAGTTAGAATTGCTTGATTTGTACTGCTTTATCATTACTGCTTGATTGAATTGATAACATGTTAACTTATGCTTTACTGTTCCACTGAGTTGATCACTCACTCCCACGTTACGGGACGGTGTTGTACACACCAACCAGATTTGTTGAATTTCAGATGATGGCGATGCTTATGAAGCAGAGCCGGACTACTTCTATGGTGATGAGGAGGAGTTCTCCTATCATGTAACTCTCTGACGGGTCTCTGAAGACCTAGTACTGCATTGACGGGGCTATGATACTTGGGATAGAAGATATTACACTTACACATTTGGTATATTTTAGAACTGTACTTGTAATTATTTAACCTAGTAATGTTATCACACTCTGGAGACTCATCACAATTTATATATTTTATCTATCTATCATCGTCTTCTGCTTGCAATTTAACTGTCTCTGGAGTATGATATGCTGTTTTGGCTTAATCTCACTCATGTTCAATGCACGAATACAGTCAACATTAAATCATCATTCATTTTGTTGCATAAGTGATGTTCTGGAACTCGGGAGTTGAGTTTATGCTCGACCCCCGATTTTCAGGGCGTTACACTTAATTAATTTTTGCCTAAATTTCTACAGAATACAGTCCTTAGGAATTTCTGCCTAAGGTATTACTCGGGTCTTTGTACGGATTTTTCTCAGACGTTTCAATTTGCATACTCAACATTTGACTCATCCATTCATTCATTCACTATCCACTTGGGTTAGTGGTGCGCAACTAAATCATTATGTGTACCTTCGCAATGTCATGATTTCGGTTAGGTACGCGACCAACCTGAGATCAAGAGTTTACCACATTGAGTCTAGCTATCCAAATTTAGGTATGAGACTGGTTTGGATAGAAGTCCCTTGTGATGAACCCCATAGCTTATGATACCACATACTATCATCCAGCCTACACACTCAAGATTTGTCATTTCTTTTACATTACATACTGCATTATATCCTCTGTATATGACATTTGGTTTACTATGTTTCTGCATTGCATGGCCTAGATAAGGCTGATGGTATTCATGGACTTGTCAGGATTTGCACATTGCATTGCATCCTCAGCATATGACTTTTGGCATACCATGTCTTGCATCACATAGCCTTGTTATGGTTGACAGTATTTGTTGACTTGTCAGTATTTCTACTTACTATAATATTTGTGTGCGTGGCACATGTATTGCGCACACATGCACCACCCTCTAAACTTCTTAGTAAGCTTATACACGACCGTTGCGTGCAAGTGACGTTAGGTTGTAGCAGCGTTGAGGTAGAAGCTTGTTGTAACGACTCAAAAAATCCCGTACAATGGCCCGAGTACCACCTCAGGCAGAAATCGCTTAGGATCAAATCCTCTAGAAATTTGACAAGGTTAATTAAGTGTTAAACTAAATTAGCCATGAAATCCATTTGAATCACTTTAAATATGATCTGCAAGACCCAAAACTTGTAGAATCATTAACGCTAGGTTAACCTAAAATCTAGGATCAAACTCATTACCCGACTACTCTCGGGAGCACATGGAAACTTCATATCAAATATGGACCGCACATCGAAAGTCAGAATAATATGAAGTTATAGACTTAGGACTGCCTCGCTGGGCTTGATAACCATCTCGGAGATCAAATCCAGATTGTGTACCACGGCTATTCGCTTGAGTCCGGAGCGAGGAGTGTGAGAACACTTGGTTTTCTTTATAAATAAATATCTCAAATAGTAATCAGAGACTTGTTACTTGCGGATAATTTGTAAGCAACCAGACCGTCAGAATCTGACCCAAATACACCCTCAGATTAGGAAAAATTTCATGTACATGGCAGTGCACTTGAAATCTCTAATCGAGTTTCACTGACTGTTGAACTGAAATTGGTCTGCCACGCGTGATCTAGAAACCCTACTGAAATGAAAACTTAACTTCACCTAGATCCAGAGTCTGTGAGCTTAAGTCTGTCCTTTGGTGCAAGGGGGGGCGCCAGAAGTGCTCCATTGAGTTGGAACTGGCTCACTTTGGTTATAACCTAAGTATACCTTGGCCCTAAGTCTGTTTTGGTGTGATTTTAGGCTATATAAGTACCTTAGAACCCTCTCTCATTCAGCCATACGAATTTGAGAGAAACCCTAGGAGAGAGAAGAGAGAAAGAGAGAAAGTGTGAGAGAAGTGGGAGAACCTCCCTACTGCTTTCTCCTGCCGCTCTACAAGCTTAACCACTTAAATCTAATCGCTTTCCCAGCGATTCCGACTTCATTTCTACATAAGAAACCCTAACCCTAATCTGTTTTGGGGTTGTGATGGTTGTAGGTTATGAAATAGCTAACCTATTTGATTTTATAGTTCACCAAACTGCCGAATACGAAGGCTAAGCAAACCTATCAGATTTGTTACGATTCTCTGATAAAAGGTGAGGACTTTAGGTGTATAGGTTGTGGTTTTCAACGCTTTCAATGTCAGATAATGATAGATTCATGATCTGCATGCAATTGTAATGTACAAAGTGTTGTTTGTTTTTCGTTTCGATTAAATACGAAGAATATGAAATTTTGTGTATTCTAGGTATTTGTAGAAAGTACCGCATACGTATAAATTTTGGAAATGTGTTTGCCATGTTTATTTGCTGTATGAACATATTATATATGTATAAAATACTTGTTTGGCGAAAGGGCTCGCCCTAATACATGTTTTGCTAATATACACTATGTATGTTGAAATAGTGTATTCTAAGTGTTTGGGAAAATGCTTGTGAGAGTAAGTGCTTGGATGATGGTGATTTAGGTAGGTGTTGAGATGGGATTCTCAACTACCTTAGACACATATATGATTTCCTCTATGATTGGGTGTTTAATTTAATCGCTTACTATGAAATACATGTGTTTGTATTTCTTGTTTACATTGTGCTTTGTAACATTCTTTATGACTTGTTTGTTAACATGCTTGACTTTGTTTATTATGCTTTACTCCATATGCTCTGAATAAGGATTGATTGCGATTGAGACTATGTTTATAGTCCAGACAATCGGTACTAGACTTGAGTTCGTGGTTGAGATTCATTTCACCACGAAGGACGTGTCTGACAAACCCGAGTCGTACTTTGGTTGGCAACAGTGGTTAGGCCACGTGAAGTACTTATGCACTTCATGTCATTCAGTTGATTGTGAGCTTGAGCTAGTCATGCTCGTCAAGAAACCCGATATATATAATGTATGTTCACCATATTTAGACGCTACTACTTGAACCTAGGGTACCAAACTTACCAGTGAAATCTCGTTAACCATGGTACCTCGATCCGCTAAGACTCATGAGCCAGGCATGGTGGTATGGGACACCGTGGTCGAGCTGTCGGCCAACGCTGGGGCCATGTGCCTCCCCGTAGTGACCAGTGAGCAACCTTGACTTATGAGCCGATTATGGTGGCATGGGACACTATATTCGAGCTGTCGGCCTACACTGATTGGTGACGAGCCCTTTGTAATGACCTCGAGCATACTCTAAATTTGTGGTGAGGTGACGAGTTTTGCCGCGGTGTATAGAGTATGAACTAAGCCTATATCAAGTTAGTGATGAACCGTTAAAAAGGTAATGGGGGAGTGGTGTAACAATTGCTTGTAACAGCCCTGACAGCCTTTGCAGTGCCCTAGAACCACACTATCGTATGAGATTATCTAGGTTTGATGACCCTAGAATGGATCATGTTTGAGAATGATAGAAAGGAGGTACCTTAGTTTCCCAATCCTGTTGTTTGAAATGGACTAATAATAACTCGGTAATCATGCTCATCAGCGCACTGCATGTGCCTGTAAGATGTGGAGCACTGAGGAATGAAAGCATGCCGCGAATGTAAGATGGTGTCGCATGAGGGATTATGTCGGTGAGGGCATGCATCATGACTGCATTCATACTTGCATTAATAAGAGTAGTTAGGAGTGTTTGATTATACTGCTTTATCATTACTGCTTGACTGCATTGATAACATGTTAACCTGTACTTTATTGTTCCACTGAGTTAACTACTCACTCCCACGTTACGGGACGGTGTTGTACACACTAACCAGATTCTATCTTAGGTGCAGATGAGGTGACGACTCAGAAGGCTAAGCCAGACTACGACGAGGACCAGGACGAGTTCTCGTATATGCAGTACTCTAGTGGCTTTGACTAGACTGCCTGGATCGACGGGACTTACAGGGCTTACCTCTCTAGTTGTATTTTTTTTGACATTTTGATCGTAAAACAGATACATGTATATGGTGACTCAGTTGGGTTCATATTCTGGAGATTGTGATGGTTTTGTTTCTTTTACATACAATTATATATAGTTTCAGTCTTCCGCTTGCCTTTTTACAATTGATCGGGAGTATGAATTATGTTTTGGTATAATCTCACTCATGTTTAATGCACTAACACAGACAACATTTTATCATCATTATCTATGTTGCATAAGTGATGTTTCGGAACTCGAAAGTTGAGTTGCTACTCGACCCTTGAATTTCAGGGTGTTATAAGTTGGTATCAGAGCATGATTTTGATTAAACCAGGCCTGAGTTATGTTCCCACGATGTACGCTAACTCCTTTTTGGCATAGGAGGGTGTGAGAACAATGTAGTAACAGTTTTAGGAATCCCAGTTTCGTTCAACGGCAAAGTTCGCTAAAACGAACGCCGAAATCCAGTCTGTACCCAATCCTGGTCGCACGAGTCAATCCTAAAACACTTCTAGTCCATCTATTGACGGGTCTAGATCACAATCCACCCAACCCCAGCTGTTAAAACGCAGTAAACGTGAGTTTAGATCAGAGACTTCTCGAAACTACCAGGATTTGGAATGAACGGAGTCGTGGGCCTCCCCGCGCTAATCCAGAGGGACCCAGGACAGACCCAGGGTGTATTTGGCACCTTGGGAGTGTGGTGAACACCGCCTTACCATGGTGGTGCAATTCCTGGCTAATCGGACCGCGGCGGAACCGCGGTCGACCGTGGTCGGGCCCATCGAGTCTGGTTGGGCCGGGTCTAGTCAGGGTCGGCTCGACCCTAGAACATGTGTGGGGCCCACAAAATCGCGTGGGGGCCCCTATTTCAATTATGTTCACCCCCCTTTCCTCATTTCTACCCTTCCAAGCCCTCTAAGTTGCTGTATCTCTCTCAACTCTCCCTCCCAATCGTCAAAACCCTCAATTTCAGTCACAACCCATCCCTCTCCTTTGTTCACAGCAACCCTACCTCCTTATCCTCTCCATTTCTCTCTCACTTCAGCCCATATACTCCCTATTTCGTCTCAAAATCGTGCACACCCCCTACCCCACTTCATCTCTTCTTCTTTCTTCTTAAACCTTGGTCGTTTGGGCCTCTACAACCGCTATTGAGACCCAAGCTCGTGGTGAAGTAAAGAGAGCAGCCCTTTCTCTCTCTTATCTTCACTTTCCATGGCTTTCTTCACCATTGTTTCGGCGATTTTCTTCGTCTCCGCCGTCCTTTCTCTTATGGGGAAAAGGAAGACCACTGCAGATGAAGCGGGGCCTAGCCATCCAACCCGTTCGAGGAGAGAAGTGGATGTTGAAGCCAGCCCTAGCACAGTTCAGGAGTATAGGTTGAAGCGAGACCCAGATCCCCAACTTCTGATCAGAAATGCCTTTCTGATAGGCTTCAAATACGGTCGTTTTGCTGACCGTAAGGTTGTGTTTGAAGCTCACGTGGATGAGAGAATGTTTGGGCTACACCCGGCGATGGACCGCTTGGTGGACATTAAATGGGGTCCTATTTTTTAAGGTGAGTCTCCTACATGTGAGAACACGGTTCGTGCCTTCTACGCCCATATCATAGACCCATCGTTGGAGCCTCTTCAGTTCATGCTCTTTATGAGGGGCATAAGGTGCACAATTACTATGGTTGAGATGGCGCGGATCATGAACATCCCACGTGGTGAAGTGCTTCCTAATGACAACTTCTTTAGGAGTGTGCAAGAGAGGGATCACCGTACGCGATACCTTTGTGGTCGACGGGTTTCTTGGATGCGAGGAAACTGTCTTTCATCGTCGAAGTTGATAGATGACTTCCGTTTGCTTCACCACATTTTCACATATAATGTGTATCCACGGTGGGGTAATCGCACGGAGTGTACTCGGTTGATGGTAGACTTCCTATACAAGATTAGACATGGGGACAACTTATGCCTGCCCACGTTCCTCCTATTTCAGATAGTTCAGGTTGCTCGATCCATTAAGAACAACCTCTCGCTCCCATTTGGCCACCTAATATGCAAGATGGCTTGAGATGTCAGCTATAGGCTTAATATGGAAGACCTTGCGCCAGTCCGGGTCATAAGTGAGGCCATGCTTAACAACATGAAGATCGGCCCTCGACAACGGCAAGCCCGACTTGACGAGTCTGGAGATAAGTCGGATAGCGCAGGTGAGGAGAGTGTTGACCTCGAGGCAGGAAGCGAAGAAGGAAGCGGTGATGAGATACAGGAAGAGGAAGATGAGGCTCAGGATACTGAGGAGAGCTCTCCTCCTGGAGCACCAGAGCCGGACGCTGCTCAGGTTGCGAGAGATGTTCATATGGTTCGCATTGAGGAGAATCAGGCCACCCTACAGCAAGAGATTGGACAGGTTTGGGCTGAGCTTAGTGAGACCCGAGCCAAGCTTGAGGTGACCGAAGCCTACATAAAGAGAAGTTTTAAGAAGGTGTCTCGCACATTGAGGACTATCCTGTGATGTGTACAAGACATGGATGCCCCTCCTCCATCGCTTGACTCGGATGCCTAGTCATCCAAGTTGTTGTTTGTAGTTTGTTTTGCTTACCGCTTTAGGCAGTTTATGTTTTCATATTGATGGATGTAGTAGTTAATAGTATGTTTTTGTAGTAGTTGAAGCTTGGTTGTATTAACTCCCCTGCATCTTTTGTCATGATTCATGTAACTCTGTATTCCGTGTATTATGACAATTTTGGTAAATGAAATGTATACAACCTCTTTTGCTATGAAGTGTGTGGAATGCTTAAGTGATTATGTATTGTGTTGCCATGCTTTATCTCACATGCGATGTACCCTATGTTGTATAGGGCATGTCACGGAGGTTTACAAGGAGCACGACACCCCTCTTGCTCACTGACTCGATGGACTAGACTCCTCGCAGAGGTGGTCCTACGAACCCGGGTTCTAGCTCATATCAGCCTTCTACTGGTCCTGCTGGTGGATTGCAACCTTATATACCCCCGGTTCGCGAGCAGAACCGAGCATCCTCTTCAACGCCGTATGAGCCGCAGGCTGCTCCACCTACTGACGGGTTTGAGCAGATGATGATGCTGATGCAGTAGCAATACCAGTAGCTTCTTGCAGTTTTATCGTCTCAGGGTGGGAGTGCGACTCCACCTTCGCCATCTACACGTCCTACTGAGCATACAGAGCCTCCTGCTCAAGCTGAGGATGTGCCTCTATCCACACTTGAGGCCTCCGACTTTACGGGTTCTCACAAACCCGAGGAGGCTGAGTACTGGTTAGACCACATTTCGAAGATACTGAGGATGCTACATTCCGCCTTCATGTTCGAGAAGGAGGCTAGCTTATGGTGGGATAGCATACTGCAGACCGCCGCAGTGGGATATGTGTGGACCTGGGCAGCATTTGAGTTCTGTTTCCACAAGAAATATTACCCTTAGGCCTACCGACACGAGAGGGAGAATGAGTTTCTACGCCTCAGACAGGGAGGCATGACAATCACGAAGTATGAGCATCGCTTTACAGAGTTGGGCCACTTTGTCCCGACTATACTTGCTAATGAGTCGATGTGGATTCGACGCTTCTCTGAGGGCTTGCGAACTGACATCCTGTTGAAGATGTGTTGTATCCGCATACCATGTTAAGCGGAGTTGATTCATATGTCCATTCAGGCGGAGTAGGATGTGGACTGCTTGATACGCTCTCGTGGCCCTATGGTGCCTAAACCACGACCTGATGTTTAGGGCTGGCCTTTCCTTGGCAAGAGGCCTCGTGCTGATTCGCCTCCCAGGATCGTAGCGCCAGTGGCTCCGATGAGGCGCCCTGTTGTGACCTGTACATATTGTGAGAAATAAGGTCATCCTGCTGGGAGCTGTTTTGCGTGGATAAGGGATATCGGATTCTCTCTGCCGCGGATGATTGGTCGCTCTCGTCCATAGGCTCTATCGACTCCACCACTTCGGATGGCACCTACACATCCGTCCTTCAGACTACCTACACCTCGCTTCCGGCCGCCTCAATGGCCCATGGTACCTCAGCCTAACTGATCTCTGCAGGCGTGTGTTCATGCACTTATAGCAGAGGAACCAGAGACTGCACCTTCAGCGCCTATGGCCTTCAAGGTCACTGCACACGTCCAAGGTACTCCCGTCTTCTTATTAGTGGAAACTGGGTCCACTACCTCTATGATTTCATGCATGGCAGTCAAGTGACTGGGTTTAGTTACTGCTCCTATGAGGGGAGTGAGGGTTATCACTGCTACAGGGACTTCATCAGAAGTTACTCATATGTGTGAGGGCTGCCCGATGGACTTGGGTGGCAGAGTCATACTAGTTGACCTGATCGTCGTCCCCCTATTCCATTACGACGTTATCTTCGGTATGGATTGGCTCACTGAGATGCGAGCAGAGATCGACTGCTAGACTAGGGTAGTGACTGCCTATGGACTTGATGGCACGACCTTTACTTTTCCTATTCAGGTCAGTCAGGCTACTCGGTTGAGATGTTACGCTTCTTCATAGAGGCTATTGATGTTCCGATGCTTGAGGATACACCTGTAGTTCAGGCTTTTGCGGACGTGTTTACACCGATTCCTGAGTTGCCACCTCGGCGCGAGATCGACTTCACCATTGATCTTACGCCCGATGCGACACCCATCTCTTTACCGACGTATCGCATGCCTCCATGTGAGATGGAGGAACTGCGGAAACAGATTGACAGGCTAGTAGAGAAGGGCTTTATATGACCTAGTGTGTCTCCCTGGGGAGCACCTGTACTATTTGTGAAGAAGAAGGATGGCTCACTACGGTTGTGTATTGATTACTGTAGGTTGAACTGGGTCACCGGAAGAACAAGTATCCTTTACCTAGGATAGATGATCTATTTGATCAGTTGAAGGGGGCAAAGTATTTCTCGAAGATCGACTTGCAGTCAGGGTACCACCAATTACGCGTCAGAGATGAAGACGTGCAGAAGATAGCTTTCAGGACCTGTTTTGGGCATTACGAGTTCCTAGTGATGTCGTTCGGTCTTACGAACGCACCGGCCGTGTTCATGGACTTGATGAACAGGGTATTTCGGCCATTCTTATACCGATTCATCATCGTATTCATTGATGACATCCTGATATATTCCACGAGTCGAGAAGAGCACGAGGTGCACCTGAGAGCGGTGTTGGATGCCTTGAGGAAGAACCAGTTATTTGCACAGTATAAGAAGTGCGACTTCTGGCAGGAAGAAGTCAAGTTCCTGGGACATGTGGTGTCTAAGGAGGGGATAGCGGTGGACCTTGTTAAGGTAGCCGTGGTTCAGGATTGGAAGCAGTCTGGTTCGGTTACCAAGGTGAGGAGTTTTCTTGGCCTAACAGAGTATTATCGACGCTTTATTTGGGACTTCTCAAAGATTGCCAGGCCATTGTCACAGTTGACATATAAGGATTTGAAGTTCGCCTAGAATGAGAAGGCAGAAGCAGCTTTTCGGGAGCTGAAGGACAGACTGACGTCTGTCCCTATGCTAGTATTGCCAGAGCAAGGGGTTAAGTACACAATATACACTGACACATCTCGCGTTGGTTTGGGTTGTGTCCTTATGCAAAAGGACAGGGTGATTGCGTATGCCTCAAGACAATTAAGAAAGCACGAGGAGAATTACCCTACACACGACCTTGAGTTGGCAGCTGTCATTTTTGCATTGAAGCTCTGGAGACATTACCTCTACGGAGAGGAGTTCGAGTTTTCTGTGACCACAAGAGCCTTAAGTATATATTCACGCAGCGAGACTTGAATATGAGGCAACGCAGATGGATGAAAACCTTGAAGGACTTCAAGTTCGAGGTCTCCTACCATCCTTCAAGAAGGCAATTGCATTTGCGGCTTCGCTGATGCTAGCAGAGTGGGATATACTAGAATTTGTGTGGGACTTCGAGCAGAAACTCATTGTGGAGGAGCCATTTGAGTGTATCGCGCACGTTCGGGTGCGACCACTCATTGATGATAGGATTATCGAGGCCCAGAAGGGCAATGAGCGGTTGTCTGAGCTTCGAGAGCAAGCTAGCGACGCCGAGGACTCCGAGTGGAGAGTTGGCACAGATGGGGGTCTACGATACCGTGGCCGCTTATGCATTCCTGATATTCATGACTTGCGACAGGAGCTCCTCGAGACTGCCCACAAATCAAAGCTTGCGATGCACCCTGGTAGCACAAAGATGTATGAGAACATGAGACGGTCTTATTGGTGGGATAACATGAAGACCCACATAGCAGAGTATGTTTCTCGTTGTCTGATGTGTCAGCAGGTCAAGGCAGAACATCGTCGACCTCCTGGACTGCTTCAACCCATGCCCATAGCTGAATGGAAGTGGGACTTCATTTCTATGGATTTCATATTGGGGCTGCCAAAGACGAGGAAGGGACATGATTCTATTTGGGTGATTGTAGACCAGTTGACCAAATCGGCCCATTTTCTCCCTATCAGAGTCACGAACTCTGCAGACGAGTTGGCTAGGCTGTACATCAGAGGGATTGTACGTCTGTATGGAGTTCCCCTAGAGATCATGTCGGATAGAGACGCGCGGTTCACGTCTATCTTCTGGACTCGTATCCAGGAAGTGATGGGTGTGAAATTGAAGTTTAGTACTGCGTTTCACCCTCAGACCGATGGGCAGACAGAGCGGGTGAACCAGATTTTGGAGGATATGTTGCGGGTCTGTGTCTTGGACTTCAAGGATAGTTGGGATGACTGTCTTCCTTATGTAGAGTTCACGTACACACAATAGCTTCCAGGCGAGTATTGGCATGGCTCTATATGAGGCCTTGTATGGTCGTCCTTGCAGAGCGCCGCATTACTGGGCTGAGGTTGGCGAGCGTAGTTTGATTGGGCCGGAGTTGGTACAGGCGACCTCAGAGAAGATCGACATTATCAGGCATCGACTTCTTACAGTGCAGAACAGGCAGAAGAGTTACGCCTATGCGAGGCGGCGACCACTTGAGTTCGGGGTCAGAGATCATGTATTCCTCAGAGTTTCCCTTATGAAGGGAGTCCTTCGGTTTGGGAAGAAGGGGAAGCTCACACCGAGGTTCATCGGTCCGTTTCAGATACTTGATTGAGTGGGTGCTGTGGCATATCGTCTCGCTTTGCCCACACCACTTGCAGCTGTACATAATGTATTTCATGTATCTATGCTGAAGAAGTACATTCCTAATCCTTCACACATCATCCATTGGGAGCAGGTGCAGTTGAGCGATGATGCTACATATGTGCTGCGCCCGACACGTATCCTTGACAGGAAGGAGCAGGTACTGCGTAGCAAGGTGATTCCACTCATGAAGGTACTGTGGACGCATCATACAAAGAAGGAAGCTACCTGGGAGACAGAAGCCGAGATCCGAAAGAACTATCCTCAACTCCTCGAGGAGTATGAAAAGGTACTAATTTCGAGGACGAAATTTTTCATTAAGGGGGGTATATTGTAACGACTCGAAAAATCACATACAATAGCCCGAGTACCACCTCAGGCAGAAATCGCTTAGGATCAAATCCTTTAGAAATTTGACAAAGTTAACCAAGTGCTAAACTAGATTAGCCATGAAATCCGTTTAAATCACTTTAAAAATGATCTGCAAGACCCAAAACTTGTAGAATCATTGATGCTAGGTTAACCTAAAATCTAGGATCAAACTCATTACCCGACTACTCTCAGGAGTACATGGAAACTTCGTATCAGATCTAGACCGTACATCGAAAGCCTGAATAATATAAAGTTATAGACTTAGGACCGCCTCGCTGGGCTTGATAACCATCTCGGAGATCAAATCTAGATTGTGTACCATGGTTGTTCGCTTGAGTCCAGAGCAAGGAGTGTGAGAACACTTGGTTTTCTTTATAAATAAATATCTCAAATAGTAATCAGAGACTTGTTACATGCAGACAATTTGTAAGAAACCAGACCGTCAGAATCTGATCCAAATACACCCTCGGATCAGGAAAAATTTCATGTACATGACAGTGCACTTGAAATCTCTGATCGAGTTTCACTAACCATTGAACTAAAACTGGTCCGCCACGCATGATCTGGAAACCCTACTGAAACAAAAACTTAACTTCACCTAGATCCAGAGTCTGTGAGCTTAAGTCCGACCTTTGGCTCAAGGGGGACGGCCAGAAGTACTCCGTTGAGCTGGAACAGGCTCACTTTGGTTATAACCTAAGTATACCTTGGCCCTAAGTCTGTTTTGGTGTGATTTTAGGCTATATAACGACCTTAGAACCCTCTCACATTCAGCTATATGAATTTGAGAGAAACCCTAGGAGAGAGAAGAGAGAAAAGAGAGAGAAAGTGTGAGAGAAGTGGGAGAACCTCCCTACTGCTTTCCCCTGCCGCTCTACAAGCTTAACCACTCAAATCTACGGCGATTCCGACTTCGTTTCTAGGTAAGAAACCCTAACCCTAATCTGTTTTGGGGTT
This sequence comes from Magnolia changhungtana, assembly GCA_030180095.1. Classification (NCBI taxonomy): domain Eukaryota; kingdom Viridiplantae; phylum Streptophyta; class Magnoliopsida; order Magnoliales; family Magnoliaceae; genus Magnolia; species Magnolia changhungtana. The sequence goes on along the minus strand of JASAUF010000626.1, from coordinate 4,450,497 downwards.
GTGATGGTTGTAGGTTATGAAATAGCTAACCTATTTCATTCTATAGGTCACCAAACTGCCGAATACGAAGGCTTAGCAAACCTATCAGATTCGTTACGATTCTACGATAAAAGGTGAGGACTTTAGGTGTATAGGTTGTGGTTTTCAATGCTTTTAATGTCAGATAATGATAGATTCATGATCTGCATGCAATTACACATGTACAAAGTGCCGTCTGTTTTTCGTTTCGATTAAATACAAAGAATACGAAATTTTGTGTATTCTAGGTATTTGTAGAAAGTACCGCATACGTATAAATTTTAGAAATGTGTTTGTCATGTTTATTTGTTGTATGAACATATTATATATGTGTAAATTACTTGTTTGGCGAAAGGGCTCGCCCTAATACATGTTTTGCTAATATACACTATGTATGTTGAAATAGTGTATTCTAAGTGGTTGTGAAAATGCTTGTGAGAGTAAGTGCTTGGATGATGGTGCTTTAGGTAAGTGTTGAGATGGGATTCTCAACTACCTTAGACACGTATATGATTTCCTCTATGTCGGGTGTTTAATTTAATCGCTTACTATGAAATACATGTGTTTGTATTTCTTGTTTACATTGTGCTTTGTAACATGCTTTATGACTTGTTTGTTAACATGCTTGACTTTGTTTATTATTCTTTACTCCACATGCTCTGAATAAGGATTGATTATGATTGGGACTATGTTTATAGTCCAGACAATCGGTACTAGACTTGAGTTCGTGGTTGAGATTTATTTCGCCACGAAGGACGTGTCTGACAAACCCGAGTCGTACTTCGGTTGGCGACAGTGGTTAGGCCACGCAAGTTCTTACGCACTTCATGTCATTCAGTTGATTGTGCGCTCGAGCTAGTCAGGCTCGTCAAGAAACCTGATATGTCTAATGTATGTTCACCATGTTTGGACGCTACCGCTTGAACCCAAGGTACCAAACTTACTAGTGAAATCCCGTTAACCATGGTACCTCGATCCGCTAAGACTCATGAGCAAAGCATGGTGGTATGGGATACCGTGGTCGAGCTATCGGCCTACGCTGGGGCCATGTGCCTCCCCGTAGTGACCAGTGAGCAACCTTGACTCGTGAGCCAATTATGGTGGTATGAGACACTATATTCGAGCTGTCGGCCTACACTGATTGGTGACGAGCCCTTTGTAGTGACCTCAAGCATACTCTAAATTTGCGGTGAGGCGACGAGTTTTGCCGCGGTATATAGAGTATGAACTAGGCCTGTATCAAGTTAGTGATGAACCGTTAAAAAGGTGATGGTGGAGTGGTGTAACAATTACGTGTAACAGCCCTGGAAGCCTTTGTAGTGCCCTAGAACCACACTATTGTATGAGATTATCTAGGTTTGATGACCCTATAATGGATCATGTTTGGGAATGATACAAGGGAGGTACCTTAGTTTCCCAATCCTACTGTTTGAAATGGACTAATAACAACTCGGTAATCATGCTCATCATCGCACTGCATGTGCCTGGAAGATGTGGAGCACTGAGGAATGAAAGTATTCTGCGAACATAAGATGGTGTCGCATGAGAGAGTATGTCGGTGAGGGCATGCATCATGACTGCATTCATACTTGCATTAATAAGAGTAGTTAGGAGTGTTTGATTGTACTGCTTTATCATTACTGCTTGACTGCATTGATAACATGTTAACCTATGCTTTATTGTTCCACTGAGTTAACTACTCACTCCCACGTTACGGACGGTGTTGTACACACCAACCAGACTCTGTCTTAGGTGCAGATGAGGTGACGACTTAGGAGGTTGAGCCGGACTACGACGAGGACTAGGACGAGTTCTCGTATATGCAGTACTCTGGTGGCTTTGACTAGACTGAATGGATCGACGGGACTTACAAAGCTTACCTCTCTAGTTGTATTTTTTTTACATTTTGATCATAAAAAAGATACATGTATATGGTGACTCAGTTGGGTTCATACTCTAGAGATTTTGATGGTTTTGTTTCTTTTACATACAATTATATATAGTTTCAGTCTTCCGCTTGCCTTTTTACAATAATCTGGAGTATGAATTACTGTTTTGGTATAATCTCACTTATGTTTAATGCACTAACACAGACAACATTTAATCATCATTATCTATGTTGCATAAGTGATATTTTGGAACTCGAGAGTTGAGTTACCACTCGACCCTCGAATTTCAGGGTATTACACTTGTGGAATATCGTTTTGGAGATTTTGTTATCTATGTATTTCCCTTTCACCCCGGTAATCTAATGTTTATTATAGTGAATATGTGGTGATAATGTTGTTCTTGTGATTTAGGTATACTTATGGTTATGCTTCTTTCCAAAAAAAATAAAAAAATTTCATACTAAAAATCCTTCTTGTAGGATCCCAGGATAGGAATTTGGTGTATGGGTGTTGGAAGCCGAAAATGGGGTATTATCGAGGCTGTCGGTACTAGATTCGGCGGTCAAGAATTTTATGAGCCCGGTTCTCGGGTTTGGGGCATGATAGTGTTGGTAAAGATTACACCAATTTGAATAAGATGTGTCCAAAGGACAGTTTCTCCCTCCCAAGGATCAGCCAATTGGTGGATGGCACTATTGGGCATGAACTCATCATTTCATGAATGCATACTTGGGGTACAATCAAATTGCAATGTAAAAACACGACAAGCAGAAAAAGGCCTTCGTCACCTACAAAGGGATGTACTATTACCAGGTAATGTCATTCATGCTAAAAAAACATAGGAGCAATGTACTAGCACTTAATAAACAAAATGTCCACCAAGTTGATCAGGAAAACAATGGAAGTGTATGTCGATAATATGCTCGTTAAGAGTTCCAAGGCAAGTGACCATGTAACCAACCTGAAGGAGATGTTTAACATCTTGAGAAAGTACCGGATGAAGGTGAACCTGAGCGACTACCCCTTCGGCGTCAGCTAAGGAATGTTCATAGGCTTTCTAGTCAATCAAAGGGAAATAGAGGCAAATCCTGACAAGATCCAAGTTCTCTAGGAGATGAGCTCCCCCAACATGACAAAAGAAATTCAAAGCCCAACGATAAGAGTAGCGACTTCAAATAAATTCATTTCTCGGGCCACAGACAAATGACTGCCATTCTTTAAGCAGTTGAAAGGGAGTACGAATCTGACCAAGACTGAAGAATGTGAACAAGCATTTCAACAACTCGAAACATACCTAAGATCTCCATCATTACTCTCCAAGCCATAGCCCCGGGGAGCAGATACTACTATATCTAACTATGTTAACTACAACGGTTGGCTTGGCCCTAATACGAGAAAATGAAAGCAAGCAATGACCGGTCTATTATGTAAGCAAGCCATGACTAGAGTAGAGATGCGATACCTAGAAATAGAAAAAACTTACGCTGACATTGATCATGTCATCCTGACGTCTCCTATTCTATTTCCAAGCCCATACAATTATAGTCCAAACCGATTAGCCACTCCACCAAGTATTGGAGAAACTGGAGGTGTCAAGGTGATTGGGCGATCAAGCTAGGTGAGTTCGACATCATATATCAACCATGGGCATCGATTAAAGGATATACCATTGCTAACTTTATCGTTGAATTCACCTATTCATCCCCTCAGTAGCAAACTGAGCTTAGACAAAGCATTAGGTTGCAGGAGTGGACCCTCCATGTTGATGGCTCATCAAATTCTTGAGGAAGTGGAGAGGGGCTGATCCTTGTCTCATTCGATAGCCAATATAGAATATGCTCTAAGATTTGGCTTCCTGGCTTCCAACAATGAAGTTGAATATGAAGTGCTCCTCGCCGGATTGAGACTAACCAAAGCCATGGGAGCTAGAACATTGAGAATTTATAGCGATTCCCAACTGGTGGTAAATCAAATCACTACAAAATAATGGCCAGAGGAGAGAAGATAATTTCCTATATTGAAAAAACTTGAAACTTGCATAACAAGTTCAACAAGCATAAAGTCACGCTAGTCCCCATATCAGAGAATTCTAAAGCCGATGCCCTAGCTAAATTAGTCTCGACCGTTGACAATAAATTCACCAGGACCGTACCAATTGAGTTCTTATACGAGTTAAATATTAACTGACCCAACCAGAACGAAACTCTCCCAATAACCCGACCACTGAGCATGATGGATCCAATTGTGCATTATCTACAATAGGATGAAATACCTGGGGACAAGCTGGACGCTCACCAAATCAAGTACCCATCCGCTCGGTACATGATCCTGGGGGACATCCTATATAAAAAAGGGTTATCACTACCTTATCTAAGATGTTTGTGACCTGATGAAGCTAAATATGTATTGAGGAAGGTCCACGAAGGCATATGTGGAAACCATTCAAGTGGAAGGGCCCTACCCCATATAGTAATCTAGCTAGGATACTACTGGCCTATCATCCATGAAGATGTGAAATGGTACACAAGGAAGTATGATAAATGCCAACACTTTGCTACAGTACCGTGACATCTACCTAAGCAAATGACCCGAATGAGTGGTCCTTGACCCTTTTGCACAATGGGGAGTTAACATCATAGGATTGTTGCTAATGGCTAGGAGCTCGACTACTTCACCACATGGGCAGAGGTCGAGCCCCTAGTAAGGATCATTGAATAGAAAATGACCGACTTCATATGGAAAAATATCATTTGTAGATTCGGCATTCCTAACACCATTGTTACTGACAATGGCAAGCAGTTCGATAATACTCGGTTCCAAGGACTGTGTGAGAGGCTCGACATTCGCAATGCTTTCACCTCACCTCAAAACCCCATTTCAACGGACAAGTAGAGGTTGTGAACAAGATCATAAAAACTCACCTTATGACCAAGCTCGAGAAATTCAAAGGGACCTGGGTGCATGAGCTGCCGCACGTCCTATGGGCCTATCGAACCATTACTCAGTCAATAACTAGGAAGACCCCATTCTCCCTCGCCTTTGGCGTAGAAGCTATGGTCTCAATAGATATCGGGATACCCTCAGGCCAAACTGAGTTGTTCAATATAGAGAAAAATGATGCACAATTGACATTAAGTCTTTATTTCCTTGGAGAGCTAAGGGAAAAGGCACAACTAAGTGTCACTGCCTACCAACATAGGGTTGCTCTGCATTATAACATGAAAGTTAAAGTATGAAGATTCTGAGATGGAGACTTGGTACTCCGATAAATCTTTCAAAGTACCAAGGGGCCTGACTCAGGAGCCTTAGGCCCAAGCTGGGAAGGACCTTAGTCACTGGCATGGTCTGCCCATGCACATACTGACTGGAAGACATGCAAGGGCAACCTTACCCCATTCATGGAATGCTGATGTAACGACCTGAAAATTTCCGTACATTGGGTCGAGTACCACCTCGACCAGAAATCACGTAGGATTAAATTCTTTAGAAATTTAACAAAGTTAACTAAGTACTAAACTCGATTTGTCGTGAAATCCGTTAGGATCGCTTTAAATACGATCTGCAAGACTCAAAACTTGCAGAACAAGTGACGCTAGGTTGCCCTAAAGTTTAGAACCAAACTCATTTCCCGTCTGCTCTCGGGAATGAAACGAAACTTCGATTAGGTCTAGATCGCACATCGAGAGTCCGTTTAACCCGAAGCTAAGGAACTAGGACCGCCCCACTGGGCTTAACAATCATCTCAAAAATCAGCTTTATCCGATGTTCCACGGTCATTCGTTTCGAATTGGAGCGAGGTAGTGTGAAAAACACTATTCATTTGCCAAAATAAATATCTGGAATAGTGATCTGGCATCATTCGTTGACACGTCAGTATTAAGCAACCTGACCGTCAGAATCAGACCAAATTACACCCTCGGATTAAGAAAAATTTCAGGAACATTTACATGTACTTAGAATTTCTGATCGTGGCCCACTGACCGTCGAACTGAAAGTGGTCCGCCACGTGCGATCTGGGAATCCGATCGAGTCAAAAACGTAATCCCACGTAGATCCATCGATGGTGAGCTTAAGTCTGACGTTTGGTTCAAGGAGGGCCACCAGAACTTCCCTTTTGAGCTGGAAAAGCAGCGAAAATCCTATATTAGCAGTACCCCTTGAACCTGAGTCTACTTTTGTAATGTTTGAGGCTATAAAAGGGGCTTAGAACAGCCCCTCTCACAGCCATACGAATTTTGGAGGAAACCCTAGAGGAAGAGAGAGAAAAGAGAGAGAAAGGCTTGGAGATTGTTGCCGATTTCCCTCCTCCTACTTTGGCTTGTTGCACGGCCTACACCGCCTTATTCTAGGTGTTTTCCCGGCGTATTCCGCCTCATTTGAAGGTAAGAAACCCTAACCCTAGGTCTGATTTGAGGTGGGATCGATGTAGGATATGTACCGACTAACCGATTCCGCTCTTTAGGCTTGAAATCTCCCGTAGACGGAAGTTCCATTACCCTTGCTGATTCGTTCCGTTTCCAAAGGCAAAGGTGAGGACTTTAAGTGTATAAGTTACGGTTTTCAACGCTTTCAATGTCAGATAATGGTAGATTCATGATCTGCTTGCAATTGCACATGTACAAAGTGCTTTCTGTTTCCTGTTTCGATTAACGGTGTGAAATATGGAATTTCACATATTCTAGGTATACGTAGAAATACCGTATACGTATTTTTTTTGGATAAATGCTTGACATGTTTATTTAATGTATGATTATATAATATATGAATAAAATACTAGTTAGGCGAAAGGAATCGCCAAAATATATGTTCACTTGTAAATGCGACGTATGTCGAAATTACGTATTTTAGAAATACCGTATACGTATTTCTTTTGGAATAATATTTGAAATATGTATTTAATATATGATTATACAATACATGATTAAAATACTAGCTTGGCGAAAGGAATCGCCGAAATCTATGTTCCTTTGTAAACACTATGTATGTCGAAATTGGGTATACGTGGAAGTACCCTATACGTATAAAATTTGCTGATGTGATTGCCATGTTTAATTGCTGTATGAATATGATGTATATGTATAAAATACTAGTTTGGTAAAGGGACAACCCTAGTACACACTTCCCTAGCATACGTCATGTATGTTGAAATATTGCATTCCAAGTGTTGGTGAATTCACTTGTGAGTGTAAGTGCTTAAGTGTTAGAATCTTAGGTAGGTGCTGAGATGGGATTCTCGGCTATCTTAGAGTCACATATGACACTCTCCATGTGGTTGTTCACTCTAACCACTCGCCTACGAAATTTAAGTATTTGTATCCCTATTTACATAATGCTTTATAACATGCTTTTGAACATGCTTTGTGACTTGTTTATTAACATGCTTCATGTTATGCTTTATAATATGCTTGCTAGTGTTCTTGAATTACCATGTTATCATGCCGTATTTCACATGCTATGGTTAGGATTTGACTGAGCTTGGGACTATGTTCATAGTCCAAGCATCTGGTATCAGACTTGAAGATGTGGTTGGGATTCGTTCCGCCACGCATGATGTGTTGGTGAACCCGTGTCGTACTTCGGTTGGCGATAGTGGTTGGCCACACGAGGTGCTTCTGCGCCTCATATCGCCCAACTTGTTGTGCGCTCGAGCTAGCCGAACACGTCAAGTAAACCGTGTCTTATGTATGCTCACCATGTTTGGTCGCTAATGCATGAACCTAGGGTACCAAACTTACCAGTGATAATCCCGTTAACCATGGTACCTCGATCCGCTAAGACTCATGAGCCGGGCATGGTGGTATGGGACACCGTGGTCGAGCTGTCGGCCTACGCTGGGGCTACGTGCCTCCCCGTAGTGACCAATGAGCAACTCAACTCGTGAGCCGATTATGGTGGTATGGGACACTATATTCGCGCTGTCGGCCTACACTGATAAGGTGATGGGGGAGTGGTGCAACCTTTGTGCGTAATGTACCCCGCGACCCTTTGTAGTGACCGCGAGCATATTCTGAAGTTGCAGCGTGCCTTAGGGTTCGCCGCGATATATAGAGTATGAACTAGGCCTGTTTCTTTATAGCTGTATAGTGATGAATCGTTTAAGGGGTGATGGGGGAGTGGTGCAACCTTTGTGCGTAACGCCCCTGGCAGCCCCTTGTAGTGACCGCGAGCATATTCTGAAGTTGCAGCGTGCCTTAGGGTTCGCCGCGATATATAGAGTATGAACTAGGCCTATTTCTTTATAGCTGTATAGTGATGAATCGTTTAAGGGGTGATGGGGGAGTGGTGCAACCTTTGTGCGTAACAGCCCTGGCAGCCTCTGCAGTGACCTAGAAAACACACCATCGTCTGATATTAACTAGGACTGACGACCCTAGATTGGATCATGTTTGGATATGATACAAGGGAGGTACCTTAGTTTCCCAATCCTGCTGTTTGAAATGAACTAATTAAAAACTCGGTAATCATGCTCATCATACATCGCATGTGCCTGGAAGATGTGGAGCACTGTGGGATGTAAGCATGCGCGAACGTGAGATGGTGTCGCCTGAGGGAGTATGTCGGTGAGGGCATCCATCATACCTGTATTCATACTTGCATTAATCAGAGTAACTAGGAGTGTTTGATTTACTGCTTTATCATTACTGCTTGACTGTATTGATAACATGATAACTTATGTCTTATCGTTCCACTGAGTTAGCTACTCACTCCCACGTTACAGAACGGTGTTGCGCACACCAACCAGACTGTCTCATGTTTAGGCGATCCGACTATTCTGGAGGCGGAGCCCGATTATGATGAGGACCAGGAGGAGTTCTCGTATATGTAGTTCGCTGGCGGCTTCGACTAGGCTGCCAGGACTGATGGGATTTACAGGGATTGTACCTAGTTTATTTTGACATTTTATTTATATAAACAGACATGTATATTGTGACTCAGAAGGATTCATACTCTGGATAATGAATCGTTTATTTTGTTTCTTTACATACATATATATACAGTTCAGTCTTCCGCTTGCTTTTATACAACTGATCCGGGTATGAATTACCGCTTTGGTATAATCTCATTCATGTTTACTGCTCTAACACAGACAACATTCAAATATCATTAAACATGTTGCATAAGTGATGCGTTGGAACTCGGGAGTTGAGTTACACTCGACCCCCCGATTTTCAGGGCGTTACAGCTGAACACCTAAAGATCTATTATTAATAAAGAACAGATCCAAGGAAATCTATATTTCAATGCGTTGAACCGACTATCCACCTCAGGCGCTAGCTACTGATTGACAATTGAGTACTACTTGTAAAAACTTCCCTTTGTGGATGAAAGGAAAAAAGTTTTTGTGCTCGACCACTAATCTAGTAAGTCTACGTATTCAACTAACCAATATACTAAGTGTTCATGCACAACCATCAGCAGATAAAAAACATATAACAACCCACCAAATGTAGACCTGAGCAAAAGAATCTTTTCATTAACAAGAAAAGTACTATAGATATACTAAGAAAATTATAAAATTACAATCGTAGATATAGCCTATGGAAATTCCATGACCTTAGGAGTGGCCGCGTCGGGGGCTTCAACAATATCCTCATCGAGACATCCCAAGTTAAGCTCAAGATATAGGCGCTGAACATCCTCTCGACAGCATCAAAAGCCAATGTTAAACGTTTCTTCCAGCTCAACTACATGGCTCTTGGATGCTTTGAAGGATTCCACCACGACTGCCTCCCTCCCAGGAATTAAGGCCTCGAACTCCGCCAGCCTGGCCATTACTTTCACAAAATGAGCCTCCGCCTCAGCCGAGGGAACACCCACCTCAACTAGGTAGGACTTCACTTTAAAGGCCCTTGCCTCCATCTCAGTAATTTGGGCTGCTAGGTAGGCCTTCTCCCACTGCTCAGTGGCCAGCTGGGATGCGTTGGTGGCACGATCCTCCGTGGAGACCCTTAAGGCCTCCCAAAGGACCTCGACCTCGACCTTGACATGGGTCGCCACCTGGGCCTCTGTAGTTTCTTTAGCTCCATAGCCTTAGCCCAGACTTCGACCCCAGTAGACCCGAGCATTTGGTTAGCTTCTTCCAAGTGGGTCCTCAAATTATCTGAAAGGTGGCATTTAGGTGGCAGAAGGTGAAAGTGACGACAACATTACCTTAATGTACATCGACACTAGGGTACTTAGAAGGAGATTGGGATGCAAAGAAAGAATCAAATTGACTTCCTCCTCAGGGACATGACCACGGCCCCAATCGGCCAACAAGGCCATATGTCGAGGGAAAGGTGCATTTGATGATGCCCCTGTAATCGCAGATCCCTCGGGGGCTCGAAAGCACCCCTAGAACGGTCTCAGCATGTTCCTCCTCAGCATGGACAAGGGAAGAATCTAGTCAACCACCTCCCTCGGGGGCAAGCTTGGGAGAGGAGAGCCCCGTGCCGCCTTAGTCGGAGATGCCTCCTGACACTCCATAGGAACTGCCGCAATAAATATTTCTACTGCAACATCTCTTCGCTCTACTACAACATCTTCCCATGCCCCTACCTGCATAATCAAGGGGATAATCTCAAGGGCGTGCCCTGTCGCCAACCTCTTTGTTGAAGGTATGGCAGAACTAGGGGCAATCCTCTTAGCAGCAGCCTTTAACCACTCCATCTCCATTGCAGAGGGGAGCTTCATCCTCTTTGCCTAAGGATGATCCGCCATTTCTGCAAAGATAAAGAAGGCAAAGGAAAAAAATTGAACCTAAAACAATATAGCTATAAAAATCATGTATGAGACAAAAAAATTACTTACTAGCCCGATTATTGATAAGCTGACTTGCCGCAAGACCTTTGAGTTGATCAACTTCCTGCAATCTTGTTGAGCGACAGGTCGCTCTTTGAAAATCTTGACCTAGCAGAGGTGAAATTATGAAAGTTGGGGCTGAGAGCGGGGAAGAGCAGCAGAAAACAATGAAGATAAGTTAGATAATTGCAAATAAATAAATAAATAAGTAGAAGGCAACAGTTTAGGTTCTGACTTGGGAGGGTGAATGAAGTGGGAACTTGAGCTCTCAGATACCCACCTCCGATGTAGGGATCTCCCATTCTCTTGTAGCGAAGAACTACATGTCCTTCTAGCCCTTATCGAAGGAGGGGTTATTGGTAATGATGGCCTGGCCCTTGCTTGGCTGGGAAGAGAAATAGTACCAGCCTCAAGAGCCAAGGCTCCTCTTGGCTTTATATAGAAAGATGAGTGTTGCACAACCCCAAGTGTAGGGTCGCAATGTATTAATATCTTGGTGAGACCGAGGTCGAATCCACAGGGATTAAACTTGTATGTCTTCTAAATTTAACTAGAACTAAAGCTAGATGAAGAACTAAAGTAGAAATCTGAATTTAAATGAGTAATTTTGAGTGATGAGTAAAGTATCAATTAAAAGTGAGAACTAGGGTGTCAAGGATCCACTTGTAGCAATTGAGATGCTACCTTGCTTAATTCAAGAATCCGACTAGAATCAGAAACCTATCCTATATAGTTTGAAGAAGAGACGGTCAAATCTCTAAACTTCTCATTGATCTAGCCTCAATGGAGGAGAATTGTGGTGAATTGGAAGGGATTCCATCACCCAACCATGCCCGGGAGACGATGACAAACAATATGATTTACCAAATCCACAATCTTAAATAGAAAAGAAAATATTTAAGCTATTTCAAATCTATTGTAATTTGAGTCACAACAAACCATTAAAAACTAAAAATATTCCTTATAATCAACTCAAATTCAGTGAAGTTCAAACATAAACATGAATTAAAGAAAAGTAAACATCCCAATCATGCTACAAGCTTTACCTCTTATCCCTAGCTAAGAGGTTTATCCAACCATATATATGATTAAACTAAAGTCTCTCAAACAAAGCATAAAACAAATTAAAGAATGAAGAAGAAATCTCTTGGACGGCGGCTCCACCCTTTTGCTCCACTCCTTGAACCGTAGAAGATGCCTAGGAATGTCCTAAGGACTCCTATTTATAGTTGTGAAGATCCACCTTTTGTACCAACTTAAAATTTTAAAAAACTGCCTCAAATTATGCAATCCTCATTAGCCCCGCGTTATAACTCTGCCTGATTTTGGTGGCACCATAGTTGGTTCAGTGACACCAAAATCGTATCTAAAATTTATCACATCTGAAATTATATGTGCAGAGTACTTATGTGGCACCAAAATTGCATTAGGTGGCACTGAAGTTACATTAGGTGGCATTGAATTAAGCTTAGGTGGCACCAAATTAAGCTGTTTTCTTGTTGGACCATTTTGTGTACTTTTGATGGCACCGAAGTTGGCTTAGGTGGCATCATAGTGTCCCATTTTTCTGTTGTTTAACTTGTGCTTTTGCCAATCTTTTCTCTATCCGTTGTACTTGGTTTCCTTAGATATTTGGCATGAGAATTCTCCGTTCTTGGTCTCTTATGATCACTTCTTTGCCTTGGTGATTCTTGAGCACTAAATTCACGATTTTAGCATTCTTTTCAATTTAAGCTCTCAAATTCACCTTGCAATATAAACATGCATAAAATATAATATTAAGTAGTATTATGTTCATAAAACCAAGATATAAATGGGAGGAAATATGTAATATTTGACACTTAACATACTCCCTAACCAATATTTTGCTGGTCCTGAGCAAAACACACGTGAAATAATCTTCAATCCTCAATGTTCAAAACCTCTTTTAGAAAATAAACTTTAGTGAAATCAAGTATGAATAAGTAGAATGAAGGCGAGAAAAGTGAGATTTTGAAAACCTAGAGCCAAATTACGTAATTAATCAATCAAGTTCTTTATCATTTAACTCAGAGCATAAGTTCATATACTAAGTTTTCCAATATGCTCAGTGCAAATCAACTTTTTTTTTTTACACACTCACACACACCCCACACACTCACGCTAGTGGAATTTCACCACCTATGGGTACTCGAACCCTTGACACGTACCACACACACATGCACACACCCACACACTCACACACACACACACCCCACAGTGCAAATCAACTTACTTCTCATAAAAATACTATCCTTTCATAATGTTAGTCATGCTCATCACTTCAAGATTTCTTGAAAACTCAACTACTGATTCGGAACTTATCCCATTTTCCTTCTTTTTTCAGTTTTTGATTTTATATCAATAGTCATTTGTAGTCATTTAGTTTTTTTCATCTTTTTATCTTTTCCAATTTTTCATTCTTTTTCAAGCTTTTTTAGTCTTTTCACTATACATGACCTTTTTATCGATCTCACTGTTTTTTAACTGGTTCTTTTCATCTTTTAAGGTGGATAAAATTCTCCAGACTTAATTCTCAATATCTTTCAATGATCATCATATTAACAATCAGAAATTCTAATACTATTCACAGAAAGCAAATTGAACGTGTCTTGTGATTCAAATTATCATGATATTCAAACTTCCTCTTAATCAATTGATTACAAGAACTTAGGTGATTGGTTACTTAGTTGATCAAACCCTAACAATTAGAAATTCAATCTCTGGCTCATCATCATACTCAAAGCATTCTTAAATACACAAATTATCATTTTCCAACAGGTTTTTATCTTGAAAATTTGAAAATTTCCACAAATTTTGTTCAAAACTAAGAAAACGCTTGATTTGTTTACCTAATCCACACCCCAACCTAAAATCAACATTGTCCTCAATGTAAAAGATATAAGCATGTATATGAGGCAATGGAAATCGAGAAATGAAAGAAATGTACTACCTGCAGAAGGTGAATTGCAGCTTTTTTAAGGATCTAAACGCGAAGATGGGCTAGCACAGACTAAAGAATGGAAAGCAAACCATCTTAGTCCTAAATTCTATGAAAGAAATAAAACATAACTACACCTCCATCAGAATAGGAGGTCAATCCTATGAAACAAGATCAATCAGAGGTATGGACATGTCCTTTGAATCAAATTTCTTAATAAATGGCTTTAAACGGTGTCCATTAACTTTAAAAGCATTGCCATTATTTGGATTCTTTATCTCAACAGCCCCATGAGAATAGACATTAGAAATTATGAAAGGGTTGGTCCAACGAGATTGGAGTTTACCCAGAAAAGGATGTAACTGAGAATTATACAAAAGGGTTTTTTGAACAGTCAAGAATGATTTTCAAAGGATGTTCCTATCATGAAACACCTTCATCCTATCCTTGTAAATTCTAGAGTTCTCATACGCATCGTTCTGGATTTCCTCAAGTTCATTTAACTAAAGTTTACATGACGAGCTAGCGTTGTCCTGGTTAAAATTCATGTTTTTGATAGCCTAGTAAGTTCTATGTTCCAATTCCACAGGAAAGTGGCAAGCTTTCCCATAGACGAGTCTAAAGGGAGACATTGCAATGGGGGTCTTAAAAGCAGTACGGTAAGCCCATAAAGCATAAGTCAATCGGATTAACCAATCCTTACGGTCAGGGTTAACCGTTTTCTCCAGAATGTGTTTAATTTCCCTATTGGAAATCTCATCTTGCCCACTTGTCTGTGGGTGGTATTGAGTGCTCACTTTATGGGAGATGTCATATTTCTTCATTAAGTTCTCAAATAGCATATTACAAAAATGTGAACTTCCATCACTAACGATGGGCTGAGGCGTTCTGAACCGGGAAAGGATGTTTTCTTTTAAGAATTTAATGACCGTCCGATGGTCATTGTTCCAGCACGGGATCGCTTAGACCCATTTAGTAACATAGTCTATTGCTAGCAGAATGTATAAATTCCCAAAGGATTGGGGGAATGGTCCCATGAAATCGATGTCCCAGAAATCAAATGCTTTAATGATTAGAATGGGATTAAGATGCATCATATTTTGACAATACAATGCTCTCAATTTCTGACAATGCTCACAAGCTTTACAAAACTCATGAGTATCCTTGAACATAGTGGGCTAGTAAAAGCCACACTGTAGAATTTTGGCCATGGTCTTTTTAGTAGAAAAGTGACCACCACAGGCCTGAGAGTGAGAAAAGGATGTGACACTTTGATGTTCATTGTCTGGCACACATCTCCTTAGAATTTTGTCTGGGCAATATTTAAACATGTATGGATCGTCCTAGAAAAACTTACGTACCTCGGTGAATAACTATTTCTTATCTTATGCAGTCCAATGTGTTGGTGTGAAACTTATGCTAAGATAATTAACAATATCAGCAAACCAAGGTAGGTGGGAGAGTTTTAAAAATTGATCACCAGGGAACATGTCATTTATGGGTTCCGTCTCCAGGGGATCAGGTAGATCAAGTCGTGAAAGATGGTTGGCCACTACGTTTTTCACTCTCGTTTTATCCTTAATTTCTAAATTGATTTCCTAGAGTAGGAGGATCCATCGTATCAGGCGGGGCTTAGCATTATTCTTAGAATGAAGATACTTCAGCGTCGCATGATCACTGTAAATAATGATCTTGATTTGATCAAGTAGGACCTAAATTTGTCCAGAGCGAACACTACGACTAAGAGTTCCTTCTCCATAGTAAAGTAATTCACTTGGGCAGAATTTAGAGTTCTACTTGCATAATGGATGACATAGGACTTCTTCTCTTTTCTTTGGCCTAATACCTCCCCAATAGCATAGTCAAACGCATCGCACATAATCTCAAAAGGAATATTCCAGTTGGGTGACTGCATGATAGGTGCAATGGTTAACATGCCCTTGAGCTTAATAAAAGCTTACTGGCATTGCTTAGTCCACTTTAATGGTAAATCCTTTTGAAGAAAATTACATAAAGGACAAGAGAGATGGATAAAGTCCTTTATGAATCGTCTGTAAAATCTGGCATGTCCTAAGAAGGATCGTACGTCTTATATGCTCTTGGGTGGAGGTAAGTTAGAGATAAGATCAATTTTTGCTTTATCTACTTCAGTTCCATTGGATGAGATGATATGTTCAAGAACAATTCCCTTACGAACCATGAAATGACACTTCTCCTAATTTAGTATCAAATTCCTTTCCTCACATCGCTTCAGTACATTTTTCAGATTTTTCAAACATTCGCTGAAGGATGGACCAAATACAAAGAAGTCATCCATGAATACCTCTAAATATTGCCCCACCAAATCTGAAAAAATACTCAACATGCGTCGCTGAAAAGTGGTGGGGGCATTACACAGTTCGAATGACATCCTTCGGTAAGCAAAGGTGCCAAAGGGATATGTGAATGCGGTCTTTTCTTGATCTTCAAGGGCTATCTCTATCTAGTTATAGCCTGAATATCTGTCAAGGAAGCAATAGTAAGAGTGACCAGCTAGCCTGTCCAAGATTTGATCATTGAAGGGCAAAGGAAAGTGGTCCTTCCTTGTAACGGTAATCAACTTCCTGTAGTCAATGCACATTCTCCAACCAGTAGTGACTCTAGTTGGCATGAGTTAGTTATCGGCATTGGCTACAATGGTGATTTCAAACTTCTTAGGAACTACCTAAGTTGGACTCACCCATTGACTATCTAATATAGGGTATATGATACCCACATCTAATAGTTTAAGAACCTCGGCCTTAACCACTTCCTTCATGTTTAGATTTATTCTACGTTGTGATTGCAGGAAAGTCTTCGCATTATCCTCAAGCTGAATGGGGTGAGTACAAATCAAAGGGTCAATTCCTTGAGGTCCGCAATCGACCATCTGAGAAGGCCTAGTTATATGTCCTAGAGGGGGGGGGGGTGAATAGGACTATGCCAAATTAAAACTTTAACAGCAGAATTTAACTGAAAAAGATAGGCTTATAAACAAATAAATGAAAGATAGAACTTTAAACAAATCACAGTACTAAAATGTAAAGCAATCTTTAAATAATAAAATAGAGAAGTTGATACCAATGTTGTTCTAAGGACAACCTTGCACCATAAAAACCAAGGGTTTATGGTAGGACAACCTTACTAGGAAAATTCTAATATCAAAAACTCAAACTGAAAGGAAATAAAGGAAATAACAAGAAATTAAATTTTAAACTATTACAACATTCCCCACAATGCTTGAAATATAAAGGATTACAACATTCACATCCACATATACATTCCACAGCTTTGAATGATAAAAGATATAGAAATTCAAACAAACATTCAAACCACAAAACACAAAGAATTATAATGGTTTGCCTGTGTGTACACCAACTATTAAACAACAGCCACACAGATTGCTACTCCACTCCTAATATCTTCACACAGGGGATATCAGCGTTCACTATGAAAATAGGTTTCACAAGTTCACTTGAAACCTTCACAAATACTCACTTTGATATGGTTCTAATTTCTAATTGATTTTAAATTAACTCAGTTGGGCTAGCTCTATTTAATTTTAATTTCAAGAAGAATGAATACAACAATTCCTCTTTTCAATTTAGATTGGAATGCAGAAACAAAATCAAATAAATAAAACTAACAAAAGAGAATATTAAATATGCATAGCATAGCTTAAAAATTAACACTAACTTTTCTCAAAGTGATGCATTGATTTTTCTTGAAATTGAATTAAGAAACTCTGAAATTTGTGTTCTATTTATAGTTGCTGAAATCGCATCTTCGACTGGTAGTGTAGCCACCACGACCGGTCGTAGGTCGAACTGCATTTTGAAATTTTAAGCCCGATCGGATAAAACCGTTCCATGACTGGTCGTAGGGTGTCCATGACTGGTCATGAGGAGCCAAGAATGGTTGCTGGAGTTTGAGTCTTAGCTGCAGGATTGGTCGTGAATGAGTCGGCACTGTTCCTACGACCGGTCGAGCAGACTCCAAGACTGGTTGAAGCTCAACCAAAAATTTCTGAAAATTTGCAATAACTTGGGATTGGTCTTGGAATTTCTTGGACTGGTCGAGCCAATTCTAAGACTAGTCGAACAGAGTCCAGACTAGTCTTAGAACATTCTAAATATATGTTAAGAGATTCAATTTGACTTATGTATACGAAATGACCTACCCTAAGGTCAAACTAAGGTCATTCATACCATAAATGTGAAGTATGGACATTGAGTCTTCATTTCTTAAGATAATGGTTGACCTTTGAAGATTATGAAGCTTGAGATCTCTGATGCAGCTTGAACTTGAGATCATCTAAAGCTTGGACTTCATCTTGTACTGTTATTCTTGAGTTGTACTTGAGACTTGAATAAGAACTTGTAACTCTTGAAATATTCTGATCATTGAAGCTTGCAAAAGTAGACAAATAACTTGAACTTGAACTTCTTGAAGTAGATCACCGTTCTTAACTTGTAGTAATATTGCAAAGCCTTGAACATATAAATCAACATGCTACACAAGACATAGATTGTGTTTTTGGCACAAAATTTGACAACCAAAGGGGCAAATAACTGTTACACTTACACCATCTAAGGGCTCATTTGTGCTCAATGAGAGTAGAGATAAGCACTCTCTTGTTCTTGCTCAAGGTGAGAAGAAATCACCACTGGGTATGTCTCATCTTGACCTAAATAGACATATTTCAAATCAGAAGGTGTAGATTTTAGGTCAAGCTTCAATGCTTTGAGGTTAGATGGTAGAGGCACTACATCAGTTTGGTGTAATTCTTCAAATTGTCTCCTCCACCGGCTAACTTCAAGTACCAGAAAAGTATCAAGCACGACACCCATATCCTTAATCGTATCATCATCTAAATCATGGGAGTGGGTCAAGCACGGCTCCAAAGGATCAGAGTATAGAGTCAGGATTGTTCTATCTTCCACAAAAGAGTCAATTATATTAATGTCGTAGACATTGTCATCATCCTCTACCTGTTTGCTCGAATTATTAAAAAAACTATTGAGCTCCAATGTCATATTTATGAAAGATAACCCCATGATTCCATTCCTATAATTGATGATAGTATTGGATGTAGCAAAGAATGACTGACCAAGTATGACAGGAATTTAAGTGCTCATATCCACGATAGGTTGAGTATCTAGGATGATAAAATCTACTGGATAGTAGAATTTATCAACCTGGACCAACACATCCTCGATTATCCCTCTCGGTACACGAACTGAGTGATTGAAAAGTTATAATGTGGTTCGGGTGGGTTTTAATTCACCCATACCAAGTTATTCGTCTACCGAGTAAGGAATCAGATTTATGCTCGCTCCTAAGTCAAGAAGTGCATGCTCAATTCGGTAGTTCCCAATTACACAAGTGATGGTTGGGCTACTATGATCTTTGTATTTTTGTGGCATATCTTGCTTTAGGATGGCACTCACTTTTTCTGTCAAGAAAATCTTCTTTTGAATGTTTTGCCATCGTTTGGTTGTGGATAGATCTTTCAGAAATTTAGCATATGAAGGTATTGTTTAACGACATCCAGTAGAGGAATGTTATCCTTGACTTATTTAAGCACCTCTAGAATGTCCCGAGGTTAGAGAGAGGTTTTGGTGTAATCAATCGTTGGGGGAATGAAGCAATCGGCCTGTTTTGAGGTTCCGGTTCCAATCCATCTGGGGTAATGCTAGGTCTATCATTCATATCTTCTTCCGGGTCCTTGGACTTTTCAGTCCTTATCGGAATAGATTTGTCAATTTTTTTCCCACTCCTAAGAGTGGTGATAGACTTGGCTTGCTCTATTTGGTTTGAAGAGCTTAGTTCACTAACTCCGTATTATGGTTTAGGATTGGGGATAGGTTGAGATGGAAGAATCCCTTTCTCCATAACCACAATGCGTGAGTCTATCTTTTGTATAGCCTTTGTAAGTTCTTGTAAGGCTTGGAGAGTACTTTACTGGATAAGCTCTTGAGTTTGTGTGAGATTTTAAACCGATTCCTCTTGAGGTTTCCCTTAATTCCAGAATTGGTTAGGGATTCCTTAAGGAGTAGCAGTTTGTCCATTCCTCCAATTAAAGTTTGAATGATTTCTCCAACTTTAATTGTATGTGTTTGAAGTGAGTCCTTTGAATGGCCTTTAGTAGTTGTTCATGACATTCGATTGCTTTTTCAATATTTCTTGAAAAGCAGGTATTGTTGGACAATTTTCAATTGTATGAGCATTGCAAGCACAAATATCACAAACAGTTTCCTTAGCCTTATCCTTCTTAAGTTTCATGGCCTTGAGTTTCCTTGTAAGAGTGGCCACTTTAGCATTATTATCGTCTTCCTCTTTCAACAAGTATATTCCGCCCCTTTCCTTTGATTGAGTAGGCTTAAAAGTGGTATTGGGTCTAGGGGAGATATCCCATAATTGTGTGTTTTCAGCAAGCTTGTCCAACTAATCCAACACATCATTGACATATTTGCTCATGAATTCCCCATTGCACATTGTCTTGACCATTTGGCCCATGGAAGATGTTAGTCCATCATAAAAAAAAACTTGTTATATGCCATGTTTCAAAATCGTGTTGTAGACATGAACTGACAAGATCCTTGAACTACTCCCAACATTGGAAGAATGTTACATCTTCCTTTTGGGCAAAGTTCATGATCGGCTTTCTAAGGGTGTTCGTTTTATGATATGGGAAGAATTTATTTATGAACTCCCTTGTCATGTCATTCTATCTACCAATGGATCGTGGACGTAGTGAGTGTAACCACGTCTTAGCTTTTTCTTTTAAGGAGAAGGGAAAGAGTTTCAGCCTGATCGTGTCATCAGACATTTTAGGAAAGTATAAAGTGGATATTATCTCATCAAACTCTTTCATGTGTAAATATGTACTTTCATATTTAAGTCCATGGAACTTTGGAAGGAGCTGGATAACTCCTAGGTTGATATCCACGTTTCCTGTATTTTCTTGAAAAACCATACAAGAAGGTATGCTCACCCCCGCTGGTTGTAAATAATCTCGCAAAGTACAAGGCGAGGGTGCTTGATGCACCTCATTCTCATCTTGAATTTCCTCAAGCAGAAGTTGAGGTTGAATCGCAAGTTAATTGGCCGATTGATTGGCAACTATCACTTTAATTAACTTTGAGGATCTCGGGTGGTGTCTAATCCTGTGAAGGATAGATAACCCCTCAACTAATCCTCCTTCACTTAAGAGACGTCAAGTGTTGTCACAAACCCACTTGGGTATGAAACACTTGCAACCTTCTAGTTCGGAAGTTAACCTTAAATCTAAGAATTGAAAACTACAACAAATAAGAAGTAAGAAAGGGAGTTAGAACAAAGTTACCAGATAGGAGATGCTAGGTCAGGACCCTACAAAACAGAAAACAAAGCAGAAAATTTCCTAACCTAAAAATAAAACAAAAAGTTAGCCCTAATCTTAACCTATTTCTAAATCTAATTAAATTCAAAAAAATGCAACCGTTAGTCCCCTACAACGGCGCTAAGAACTTGTTCACAACCCCAAGTGTAGGGTCACAATGTAGTAATATCTCGGTCAGACCGAGGTCGAATCCATAGGGACTAAACTTGTATGACTTCTGTATTTAACTAGAACTAGAGCTAGATGAAGAACTAAAGTAGAAATCTGAATTTAAATGTAGTTTTGAGTGATGAGTAAAGTATCAATTAAAAGTGGGAACTAGGGTACTAAGAATCCACTTGTAGCAATTAAGATGCTACCTTGCTTAATTCAAGAATCCAACTAGAATCAGAGTCCTATCCTATCTAGTTGGAAGAAGAGACGGTCAAATCTTTGAACTTCTCATTGATTTGGCCTCAATGGAGGAGAATTGTGGTGAATTTGAAGGGATTCCGTCACCCAACCATGCCCATGAGATGATGGCAAACAACAGGATTTACTAAATCCACAATCTCAAATAGAAAAAAAGATATTTAAAGCTATTACAGATCTATTGTAATTTGACTTACAACAAATCATTAAAAACTAAAAATATTCCTTAGAATCAACTAGAACTCAATGAAGTTCAAACATAAACATGAATTGAAGAAAAGTAAACATCCCAATCATGCTACAAGCTTCACCTCTTAGCCCTAGCTAAGATGTTTAGCCAACCATAGATATGATTGAAGTAAAGTCCCTCAAACAAAGCATAAAACAAACTAAAGAACGAAGAAGAAAACTCTTGGACGGTGGCTCCACCTTTTTGCTCCACTCCTTGAACCTCGGAAGATGCCTAGGAATGTCCTAGGGACTCCTATTTATAATTGTGAAGATCCACCTTGCGCACTAGCTTGAAATTTTTGAAAACCGCCTCAAATTGTGCAATCCGTGTTGGCCCTACGTTACAACTCTGCCCGATTTCGGTAGCACCGAAGTTGGTTCGGTGGCACCGAAATTGTATCTAAAATTTATTGCATTTGAAATTGTAAGTGCAGAGTACTTAGGTGGCACTGAAATTACATTAGCTGGCACCGAAACTGGCTTCGGTGGCACTAAATTAAGCGTAGGTGGCAACGAATTAAGTTATTTTCTTATTAAACGGTTTTGTGCACTTTCTGTGGCACTGAAGTTGGCTTTGGTGGCAACGAAGTGTCTTGTTTTTCTGCTATTTAACTTGTACTTTTGCCAATCTTTTTTCTATCCTTTGTACTTGGTTTCCTTGGATCTTTGGCATGAGAATCTCCATTCTTGGTCTCCTAAGATCTCTCCTTTGACTTGGTGATTCTTGAGCACTAAATCTATGCTTTTAACATTCTTTTCATTCCAAGCTCTCAGATTCACCTTGCAAGACAAACATGCATAAAATATAACATTAAGCAATATGATGTTCATAAAACCAAGATATAAATGGGGAAAAATATGCAACATTTAACACTTAACAACGAGCTCATCGACAGAGAGCTCAGCGTTAGCGACCTGTTGCCACAGAATGTAGCATTTGAAGACAACTCACCGTACATTGGGGTTAAGCTATCTTGGAGTAAGTCTTAAATGGTGTAGCACCTCTCTCACTAATGGGTGGAAAGACATATTGTAATGCTATTATCTTAGTTCGTACCGTTCTTTAGACCCCCACGATCCTACCCATCGAATTCCGGCAACCTGCGACCTGTAGTCGATATTTGCACCTGACTCTGAGTCGTATCCTGTCAACCGGAGTCAACTCGACCCAAGACTAGTACCATTGCGACCGCACCGTCGCCGCGGTTCTAACACTTCATCTCTCACTCCAATGTGATACCCAGGCCAGGAGTTGTGGGCCCACATTTATTTCAAGGAAAATGCCCCTTGTTACGAATCTCGAGGGAATTTCTACCTAAATATCCCATCAATCAATCAAGTGCAAGTTAAGTACAACCCATATATAGCCCATCCCTCTCTCACCAACAAGGCATGACAACCCATCCCCTCCTAACTAAAGTCAACTCTCTCTCTCTCTCTCTCTCTCTCTCCACCCATCACTCACACTCATCACTCCACCCATCACTCTATCCCATTCCCTTTTCTCTCTCATTCTCTACCCATTTCCTAAGTAACCCAAGAGAGCCAACGTCTAAGCTTTCCAAGGAGAAAAGAGGCCTAGTTTGTAGCCTGCTTCCCTACCCCAAATCTTTCATCCTAGCCCTTCAATCTTCATCATCCTCCATCAAAGTTAGAGCCATGGAGTTTAGCATTCCAATGAGCCAAGAAGATTAGTAATCGATGGGTGATATGAGGGTTTTTGCCCTTGATTTCTATGTGAGGGCCCACTTATGGTGGGACTCATTTTGATGTATGTATTGTAAACTGAGAGGAACTCATAGTGGTGGAGCTCCTCCCTTACACTCACTATCTCTCTCTCTCTTATGATGGGTGTGGCCCACTTGATCCACACCGTACAAGCCGTGTGGGCCCACATGATGTATGCATTTCATCCATGCCATCCAACTGTCTAGATACTTTAGACGATGGGGCCTTGACCTGTGTTCTATCCATGTCGTCCATCTTGGATGCTAAATGAAGGGAAATACAAATAGCAGCTTGATCCATAACGTGGGGCCCACCTTGATGATGTGCTACATCCAGCACATGGGACCCACCTTGTCACGCCCCAAACTCAGAAATCGGGCTCACAAAATTCCCGATCGCCTAATCTGGCACTGAGAGCCTCTATAGTACCCTATTCTCAGCTACCAGCACCCATACACCAGGTTCCAATCTTGGGATCCCATAAGTAGGATTTCAAACCTGATTTAATTCGTAATGAGCATAATCACAAGCATAACCGACGAACAATAACCACAAGAATACCATCACAAAATCCACTATGATAAAAAACTTTGAGTACAAGGCACATAAAGGGAAATACAATGATGATAATAATGAAAAACTCCTAAAGCTCTATGATACACTCCTTCCCCTGCTCAGGTACGACTGCGTCCTGGCGTCAGCTGCATGCATCAATCGTGCATAAGCTTGTAGAAAGCTTAGAGGGTGGTGTAAGTGTGTGCATAGTATGAACGTGCTCAGAATGCAATGCCAGAGAAATGCAGAATCATGTTGATGGGTACATGAATGCGATTAGCCGTACAAAGGCTATGCGATGCAAGATATGAATGCTATCGGCCATAACAAGGCCATACGATGAGAGATGCAACTCAAGCATGCCAAACCTCATCCAAATCCTCATACAGCTCATCAAATATCAGTACAGTTCTCATTTTGGATAATCACCAGGGTTTAGTACACTCCAAATGGCATTGCCCCTTTCCCAGGGGCACAGTCCAAGTGAGCGTAAGAAACCTCATTATCCACCTGACCAATAGTCTGCCAATATCTATCTGGCACCTCGATAGCGGACCCATTCATGAGTTAGTCAAACTCAGCCTAGTAATGCCCCTACCCTCGAGCGAGTAAGGCCACACCTCTTTCCAACTGACCACGACATAGTGGGAGACGTGGCCTCCTGGTATTCAGCCCTCGTGTGCTCATGTATCCACTCGGTCTCGATGTTGGAGTCATCCTCTGGTACTATCGGGTTTAGAAATTTTCTCTCAGGGACACTTATGACACCCCAATGCTAGAAACAATATTTTCGGTATCCAATCCAGCCATCCACGATGTGACTGTGGAAGCTATGGCCCTGATATCGCTAGGGCATACAATAATCATAATCACACACATGCAAGTGCATGAATCACTCTACCAGACATACAACAATCTCGTGCGTACCGCGTGCTCATGTAGGGTAACTCCGCCTATCAGGGAGCCCATAAACAATCTACCCGAAGGCATATGCTATGATCAGTCACTCCTCATATCAGGCATATATATGATGCAGATGATCATGAATCATGGATCTATACTAAATATGTTATGTGCTGATGGGCTCTATTCATAACGAAGATGGGCTTAGACGGCCTACACACTACAAGTATGGATCTATCAATGGGCCCTAGGGAAAGTGATAATGCAGACATTTAACCAACATCATCCTTACAATGTGGACGTCAAACCATCATTACTCTCAAAGCACGGCCTGCCATGAACATCATTACATTAACCATGGAGGGATCACACATTGCAATGGGCCTTATGTACATCCTGTTGGGCCTTGATCCAACGGCTCCAAATACATCAGACGTTGTTGGCCGCCAGCAAAGGGTCCCTATTTATTCAAAACACGGGCACCCTAGTTTCATTCTGCCCTCTCCCCGTCGCCGACTCTCTCTCTCTCTCTCTACACGCCTCAGTCTCCGCTCTCTCTGCACCTCTCCCTCTCCACTCGATCTCCTTCTCCGCTCTCTCTCTCTCTGCACCTTTATCTCCCTCTCTCTCTTTGCACGTCTCTCTCTCTCACTCTCTCTCTCTCTCTTTTGCACCTCTCCCTCTCCACTCGATCTCTCTCTACCTCTCTCTCTATCTCTCTTACCCTCTCCACTCTCAAACCTTCCCCCCTCTCTCTGTCACACCCCAAACTCAGAAACCGGGCTCATAAAATTCTCCATCACTGAATCCGGTGCCGACAGCCTTCGTAGTACCCCACTCTCGGCTCCCAGTGTCCGTACGTCAGATTCCAATCCTAAGATCCTATAAGGAGGATTTTTCAAGGTACATTTAACTCGTAATAAGCATAACCACAAGTTTACCCAAATCACAAAGGCAACATCATTATCACATATCCACTAATATAAATGGTTAGATACAATGTTGTGGTACCATCAGGTTTAGGGATTTTCACCCAGGGATACTTATGGTGCCCCGATGCTAGAAATAGTATTTTCGGTATCCAATCCAACCATCCACGATGTGTCTGTGGAGACTATGGCCCTGATGTCGCTAGGGCATACAATAATCATAATCACACACATGCAAGTGCATCAATCACTCTACCAGACATGCAACAATCCTGCGTATACAGCGTGCTCATGTAGGGCAACTCCACCTATCAGGGAGCCCATAAACAATCTATCCGAAGGCATATGCTATGATCAGTCACTCCTTATATCAGGCATGCATATGATGCGTATGATCATGAATCATGGATCTATACTAAATATGTTATGTGGTGATGGGCTCTGTTCATAACGAAGATGGGCCTAGACGGCCTACACACTACAAGTATGGATCTATCAATGGGCCCTAGGGAAAGTGACAATGCAGACATTTAACCAACATCATCCTTACAATGTGGACATCAAACCATCATTGCTCCCAAAGCATGGCCTGCCATGAACATCAGTACATAAACCATGGAGGGATTGCACATTGTAATGGGCCTTATGTACATCCTATTGGGCCTCAACCCAAGGGTTCCAAATACATCAGATGGGCCACATCACATGGGCTTCATGTATGTTAAAGTGGGCCTCAACAATGGACCACAAATACATCAAGATGGGCCTAATCACATGGGCCTCATATAAATCAAAGTGGGCCTCGACAATGGGCCACAAATACATCAAGATGGGCCTAATCACATAGGCCTCATATAAATTAAAGTGGGCTCAAAATACATCATATCGGGCCTTAAGTGGGCCCTAAATATATCAAATCGGCCTCATCAAATGGGCCCCTAATAAATGGGCCATACCAATGGGCCGTACCAACTACATACTTCAACCATTATTAGAGATTATTTTCGAGCATTATATATATATAAATCATATCAAGAGATAATCTAGACCTTACCATAAATGGTAGTGGTGATATTGATTTTCACAGTTGAATCCCAGTGGGCCCCACCGTAGTACTTATTTTCCATCCAATCTGTCCATAAGGTCATAAAGACCTAGATTTAGAGGAGAAACAAATATCATATTGGTTCCAAAACTTATGCAATCCCCAAAAGGGGTTTCGATGGTGGGTGTTCAATCCATTGCTTTCTGTAGGGTGGTCCAATTGATAACTGGATTTGTCATATTTTTAGTCTCAAGCCTTAAGACAAACTCACCAGATAAATGGACGGTTTGGATGCAACACATGCATCAGTGGCTGCTCGAAGCTCCTGCCCATCCCAGTACATGCGTGAATGGTTTAGATAAAACATGTGCATCATGGTGGAGCCGTGCTACACCCAGCACGTCACCAGGGTGACTGCCCAAGCCCCCCTTCAAATTCGACGGTGTGGATGCAATAGGTGGGGTCCACGTCCCATGCTAGATGTACACAATAACTATATAGTTGTTGCATGTCGCAGCTACAGTTGTTGCAAATGGAGAAGGTGGGTCCCACATAGGGCACACCATAATGTTTATTTGCCATCCTCACCATTGAGAAGGTCACACAGACTCTGGATGAAGAGGAAAAATAAATTTCCTACTAATCCAAAACTCCTGTGACACCTAAAAGGGCTTCAATCTCAGACGTTCACTCTCACTGCTTCCTGTCGTGCGGGCCACTTGAGTCCCACATACAGTTGATTTTTAGGGTGGCCCACTGGTCAGAGGGGACCTAACAAAATGTACAGTGTTGATGATAAACACACATCATGGTGGGGCTTACGGCTGGGACCGTGGGTCCCTGCCTGTCCGTCCGTCCGTCCGTAAGCAGCACAGCAGGACGCTGTTGCGCGTCCTCTGGCGTCAGCGGTAGCGCCTGCTACCCCTGTGTATTTTTTTCGATTTGGGGTTTTCTTGGGGATTTTCGTAGGTGGGACCCACATCAGGGAATCCACCCCGTCCACTGGCTCCTATGGCTCAAGACAAGCCAAGCAAGCCCAATATTTGACATGTTTCATTGTAAAGAATTGTTAAAGTGTATTTCAACGATACAACCACTATTTTCTATACAATGGCTCGCTAGATAGTCGGATTGGTTTCATTTTTTTGCTCAACTCCTAAAATTAGCAGAGGAATAGGTTAGATGGCGTGGATTATATTCATTCATCTTGGTGGGGCCTACATGAGCAGTGTACACTTCGTTGTCATCCACAACCCACTTCAGTCCATACATTGTCCAGCGTCCACATCTCTCACACCTCACTGTTAGCTATGTCCAGCGTCCTTGGACGCTAGATAGTGGATACAACACAGGCATCATGGTGGGTCCCATATGGACGTGACCCACCTATTCAGATTAACCAAATATTTATGTTTTCCCTACATCCGGCCTGTGAGTTATGGGATGTCAGGTGGGCCCATTTGATGGATAACATGGATAAGATGTATACTTCATGGTGGGGTCCATTCGGGTGGGCCACACGGCCAAATCAACGCAAGAATGAAAGAGAGGGAGAAAAAGAGAGAGAAAAGAAGAGACGAGAGAGATCGTGATGAAGAGGAGGGACCCTGCCACTATGGGCCCTCCATTTCTTACATTGTGTGCTTCAAACAGGTTTCATCACATGTGGTCCCAAAAAGAAATTTAACGGTGGATCACCCACCTCTAGGCCTTCTCCTTGATCCCTTGGACTCTTATGCTCCTTGCCTTCAACTTTGATAGAGGTTGATCGATATTAGAAGGTTGAGATGGAAGATGAGAGAGTGGGAAAGTGGGCCACACTTAGAGTTGGGAGAGAGGAGCTTGGATGTATGGAATTTGAGTTTCTTGGGAGATTTTTTGAGAAATGAGAGAAAGGGAGAAAAATAGTAGATAAAAGGATGGATGGAGTGGTGGGTGTAAGGAAAGGAGATGGGGAAGCATGGGCTTAGTTGAAAATTATGTAAAAGAGGGATGGTGAGGGGAGAAAGAGGGTTGACTTGTGGGAAAAGAAGGAGTGGGTTGGTTGTACTTGGGGCAAGGTGGTGTACTTGACTTGATTTAATGGGACATGTTATAGAGATTCCCTTGAAATTCAGAACGCGCGGCGTTCTTCAGAATGAACATGGACCCACATCTCCTAACCTTGGTATCGGTTTGGTGTGCGAGTTGCGGCATTAGAACCACGGCGAAGGTGCGGTCGCTAAGGTGCGAGTTGACTTCGGTATGCAGGACTCTACTTAGGTTCGTGCGCAAATGTTGGATACAGGTCGAGGGTTGCCGGAATTCGGCCGGTAGGACCGCGGAAGCCTACAAAACGGTACGGACTAGGATACAGGTCTTACGCACCTGTTGTGAAAGCAGAATGGCTAGTGTACCTTACAGCAACAACGTAGCTGTTGTACTAACATCAGCAAGTTCTGTGGGTTTGATCATAAGGTATGTGTTATATACATCTACTGTCCATCTGGGTGGGACCCACCCCACATGTGCTGTACTTGTGGGGGGTGGGACCTACCTTGATGTATGTATTATCTACACCGTCCATCAGGGACGGTGGGATCCACTGAGATTTATGTGTTTTATTACCACCATCTAGCTGGGACGATGGGCCGCATCATGATGGGTGTTTTGATCCACACCATCTACCTCAAAATGAAGCATATTCAAATAACTGGTGGACTACGCACATGGACCCACCCATGAGGTATACGTTGGATCCATACTGTCCAAATGGGCTGGACAGTATGGGGCGCCACTGTGATATCTTATTTCATCCTACCATCCATCTGACGATGGACCCCACCATGATGTCAATGATTTATCCACACTGTCCATTAGGGACGGTGGGACCTACTGACGTGTGTGTTTGATCTACACCGTCCACCCCATGATGAGATAGATTCAAATATCAGGTGGGATCCTGATGTAATTGTTTTATGTACACCGTACCTATACGTGAAACAATGTGACCCACCGTGATGGACATTCTGATCCACACCATCCACTGTCTAGCACGTGGACGGTGGGTCCCACAATGACGTATGTTTTTATCTGACGGTGGGCCCTACTGTGGTGTACGTATTTTAACTGCACCATCTAGCTGGGACGGGATCCACCATGATTTATGTATTTTATTTGCACCATTTAGCTAGGACAGGATCCACTTGAGGTATGTTTTGTATGCACGCCGTCCATGGGCAGCGGCCCACCATGATGTATTTTATCCATGTCGTCTAGGGTAGGCAGCCCATCGTGATGTATGCGTTGTATATCTATGTTGTCCATCTAGTGAGACCCATCTGCATTATGGCAAGCCCACCTGATGTTTGTACCAGGCCCACCTACTGTATATGAGGCTCGTGTGAGAGGCCCATGGGATGTGGCCCTTTTGTGATGTATTCGAGGCCCAGGTAGGAGGCCCATTGTGATGTATTTGAGGCTCATGGATGTGCCCCATTGTGATTACATGAGGCCCATTGAGATGTATGTGAGGTCACTGTGATGAGGCCCATGGGGATATATGTGGCCCATTGTGATGTATACGAGGCCCAAGAGATGCGACCCATTGTAATGCATATAAGCCAATGAGATGCGGCCCATTGTGATGTATATAAGCCCATGAGATGCGGCCTATTATGATGCATATTAGGCTCTTGTGTGAGGCCCTTATGTGAGACCATGGGCCCCACTATAGGTTAAACTCTATGTGGGCTACTCCTTGGGAGCAATGCTTGTTAAATGACCACATTGATGGCCAATGATGGTTAAATGCCTACATTGTGACCTTCCCTTAGACCTTTGTTAGTCCCATTCTCATCCTTCTCTAAGTGGGTTGACCTTAATCATTGGGCCCCTGTAATGACTTAGAAAATTCTGTACAAAGACCCAAGTACCACCTCAGGAAGAATTCACTCAGGACCAAATCCTTTAGAAATTAGACAAATTTAACTAGGTGCTAAACTAGATTAGCTGCGAAATCCGCTCGATTCACTTTAAATATGATCTGCAAGACCCAAAACTTGTAGAATCATTGACGCTAGGTTACCCTAAAATTTAGGATCAATCTCATTACCTAGTTGCTCTCGGGAGTACATAGAAACTTTTTATCGGATCTGGACCGCACGTCGAAAGTCTGATTACTACAAAATTATATAATTAAGACCGCCTTGCTGGACTTTACAACCACCTCGAAAATTAAGTCCAGATAGTGTCCCGAAGCTATTCGCTTGAGCATGAAGTGATGTGTGTGAGAAACATGAATATCTTAGAAATAAAAATCTAAATTTAAGTAATCTGAGACTTGTCACTTGCAGGTCGAATATAAGGATTCAGATCGTCAGAATCTAACCCAAATAAACCCTCAGATCAGGGGAAATTTCATACACAGGTTAGTGTACTTGTGGCCTTGATCGGTGATCGTGGACCATTGAACTGAAACTGGTCTGCCACGGGCGATCTGTAAACCGGATCGGACCGAAAACTTAGCTTGACCTAGATCCAACACAAGGGAGCTTAAGTCCAACCTTAGGCTCAATGGGGGCTCTGAAAGTGCTCCGTTGAGCTGAAACAGACACTCTTTAAACATAACCTAAGTATACCTTAGCCCTGGGGCCATTTCCATCAGTTTTAGGCCTATATAAGGACCTTAAACCTCTCTCATTCACTCCATATGAATTTAGAAAAAAACCCTAGGAAAGAGAAGAGAGTAAAGAGAGAGAAAGTGAGAGAGAAGTTGGAGTCACTCTTGGGATTCGATCCCTGCTATTCTACATGCCTATCCATCACTACTTAATCGCTATTCCAGCGATTCTGACTTCGTTCTTAGGTAAGAAAACCTAACCCTAATCTATTCTAGGGTTTCAATTGTCATTAGTAGCGAAATAGATGACTCAACTCGTGCTATAAGTTGCCATTCCATCGTTGATGAAGACTTGGAGTCTCTATCGAATTCATTATGCTTCATGGCATAAGGTGCAGACTATAGATGTATAGATTATGGTTTTCAAGGCTTTCAATGATAGTTAATAATTTATTCTTAACGTGGGTGCTATTTCACATATAAAATGTGTCGTTTGTTTCGCTTTACAATTATATATGAGCTATGTTGAATATAGTGTATTCTATGTACGTCGTGAAATGTTTGAATACGTATGGAATTTAGATTTGTGACTAACATGATTATTTGCCGTGACTATATGCTTGTTATGTATGCGACAACTCCCTAGCGAAACGACATGCCCTAAATCACGCCACAGCCAATATACGCTATATATGTTAAAGTGTGTAGCCCACGTGTTTGTGGAAATGATTAAATGAGTATGGAACCCGAAGTCATGCATGCCATGATTATCCGCCTTGGGTATATGCATGTGGTATACACGGCAACTCCCTAGGAAAAGGATTTGGCCTAATGCATGTATAACCTACATACAATATGTATGAAGATGTGTGTATTCTAAGTGATTGTAAAAATGTCTGAGTAAGCTAGTTGTTACTAAGGAATATCTTGTATGAGGATTGAGATATGCTTCTCGGTTACCTTAATTATGTGTATGATTTCCTCCATGTATGTTTACATTATGATGTCTATTTTGTTTACAGCATGAATGTGTATGAAATCATGTTTGGATTGTACTTCACAACATGTTCATGAAATTATAAGAATTGGATTATTTGTTCATTACTGCTTTTGTTGTCTCATATGATTACTTGCTGAAATTGGATGAGTTTGGGACTATGATATAGTCCAGGCAATCGGTAATAGGCCCTGCTTTAGTGGTTGAGGTTGCTTTCACCGCATTGGATGTGTTCGGTGAACCCGAGTCATACTTCTGTTGTCGGCAGTGGTTAGGCCACACGAAGTGCTTATACACTTCATGTCAATCGATTCGATGTGCTCTCGTACTAGTCGAGCTTGTCAAGTAACCCGATTTGCTTATTATATGTTCACCTTGTGTGGATGCTAATGTTGAACCTAAGGTACCCAACTCACCAGTGAAATCTCGTTTAACCTTGGTACCTCGATCCGCTAAGACTCATGAGTTGAACATGGTAGTATGGGACATCGTGGTCGAGCTGTCAGCCTACGCTGGGATGATGAGCCTCCCTACAGTGACCAGTGAGCAACCCAGACTGTTGAGCCGAATACGGTGTTATGAGACACTGTATTCGAGCTATCGGCCTACACTGATCAGGTGACGAGCCCTTTGTAGTGACCTCGAGCGTACTCTGAGTCTACGTATAGGCGAAGAGATTTCCATAGCATCTAGAGTATAAACTAGGCCTGCACTGATCAGGTGACGAGCCCTTTGCAGTGACCTAGAACCGTAACATCGTATAAGATTTACTAGGACTGACGACCCTAGAATGGATCCTTGTTTGGGAATGATATAAGGGAGGTACCTTAGATTCCTAATCCTGCTGTATGAAAGGAACTAATAATAACTCGGTAATCACGCTCATAACATCGCACTGGATGTGCCCCGGGTTGAAGAGTACAACGGGAGGAAAGAATGTCGCGACCGTAAGATGGTGTCGCACGAGGGAGTGTAGGTGAGGGCATGCATCATGAATACATTCATCCTTGCATTAATAAGAGTATCTAGGAATGTTTGATGTGTCTGCTTTATCATTACTGCTTGACTGAATTGAGAACATGTTAATCTTTGCTCTATGATTCCACTGAGTTGATCCCTCACTCCCACATTATAGGACAGTGTTCTGAACACCCACCAAACCCTGCCTTAGTTGCAGATGGCAATGCGACTTAGGAGGCGGAGCCTGATTTCTATGACGATCAGGACGAGTTCTCGTATATATAGTTCTCCGTCGGTTTTACTTAGGCCGTCCTGCTCGATGGGGCTACAGGGCTTATCATTGTAGTTGATCTCTTTTTTTGACATTTTGATTTTTGAACTATTATATGTATATGGTGACTCAGTGATGTATTCATACTCTGGAGGCCGATCGTGAACTTTTGGCCCATACACGTATATATACACATCTTTTAGTCTTCCGCTTGCGTTATATTAATTGATCTGGAGTATGAATTACCGTCTTAGTATAATCCCACTCATGATTAACGCACTAACATAGACAACATTCAATCATAAGAATCTATGTTGCATAAGTGATGTTTTGGAACTCGGGAGTTGAGTTGCTACTCGACCCTCGATTTGTAAGGCGTTACAAGTTGGTGTCAAAGCATGATTTGGAATAAACTCGACCTGGGTTATGGTCACACAATGTACGCTGATGCTTTTCGACTTAGGTGGGTGTAAGGAAAATGTAGAAACAAGCTTAGGTTTCCTAGTTTCGCCAGTTGGCGAAATTCACCGAAATGGATCACCGAGATCGAGTCTGTACACCTCTGTGATCGCTTGAGGCGACCCCGAATCTTTCTTAGACCTTCTATCGATGGGTTAAGATAGTAAATCACCTCTTCTCAGCCCTCAGTACTGTATAGATGCAATTGTACATCAGAAACACACCCGAGAGGTCCCGAAACGACTCGAATCGAAGTCGGGGGCCAAACCGAGCAAGTCCAGGGGGACCCAAGGTGGACGCCACATGTTTTTAGACCTAAGGGGGGGGGGGAGGACCTTGCCCAAAGGGCGAGCCCTCACTGGAACCTCCAAAGATTAGCGAGGGCCTCGCCAGTTTGACGAGGCCTCGCCGCCAAACGGGCCCGGTCGGGAGAGCCGGCTCGGGCTGATGTGATTTTGGGGTTGTGTGGCCTACTGATGTTGGGTTTTTCATTTTAAACCCCTCCTAGGTCGCCCCTCCTTCACAAACTACCTCTCCAAGCTTTCCTTTTCTTCAAAAACCCCATATCCCTCACTTAAATCGCCCCACCAAGAGTTCTCTCTTCAATTTCATGCACCCTCTCCACTACCCTGATATAAACCCTTCTTCACTGCTGCCTACCCTCTCCATTCTCACTCATTTGAGCTCTTAAACCCCCCCCCCCATTTGAGTCTTAAATTTGTGTAAATCCACTAACCCATCCCATCTCTTCATTTTCCTTCTTTAACCCCTGTCATTTGGGCCTTGACACACCCTTTGGAGGCTCAAATCCATGGAGACCTAAAGACCTCAACCCTTTCCTCCCTTTTCTTCATTTTTCCGTGGCTCTATTTGAGCTTATTATGACCGTATTTTTGATTTCCACCTTTCTCTCTCTCATGGGAAAGAGAAAGGGTGTCATGGATAAAGCCGGGCCTAGTCGCCCTACTCGTTCAAGGAAAAAGAAATGCGCCACCGCAAGCACGGGCATTGAACGTGAGATACAGACTAAACGGGACCTCGATCTCCCGGCTTCTCTCCCAAGAGCTCTACTAGCGGATTTATCGCATGGAGTTTATGAGAGCTGTAGGGTCCTTTTTGAAGCACACGTGGATGGGAGGCTCTTTAGGGAGTATCTGTTATTGGATCACCTGGGTGAGGCCGGTTGGGGCCCTGTGTTTGAGGGAAAATATTGTACAAATGTGGGCATTATCCGTGCATTCTATGCCCATATTCAAGAAATTATGCTGGAGCCCTTGCAGTTCAAGATTCCCGCGGGAAGAGGTCGGGAGGCCACAATTGACGCTGGCCTGATAGCTCAACTCATGGGAATACTGCTTGGCCAAGTCCACGGGAGCGA
Source organism: Magnolia changhungtana (assembly GCA_030180095.1). Taxonomy (NCBI): domain Eukaryota; kingdom Viridiplantae; phylum Streptophyta; class Magnoliopsida; order Magnoliales; family Magnoliaceae; genus Magnolia; species Magnolia changhungtana. Next base: position 4,414,981 of record JASAUF010000626.1, on the reverse strand, counting down.
GATGAATCTGAAGAGTGTACGTGAAAGGGATCGTCGTACGCTTTTCCTTTGTGCTCGACTGGTTTAGTGGCAGCCAAATAGTAGCCTCCTAGCGTCAAACATGACGGATGATTTCTGCCTACACCATATCTGCATGTTTAACGTCTATGTAACGCCCTGAAAATCGGGGGTCGAGCGTAAACTCAACTCCCGAGTTCCAGAACATCACTTATGCAACAAAATGAATGATGTTTGAATGTTGACTATACTTGTGCATTGAACATGAGTGAGATTAAGCCAAAACAGAATATCATACTCCAGAGACAGTAAATTAACAAGCGGAAGACTGTGATTGGTAGATAAAATATATGAACTATAATGAGTCTCCAGAGTGTGATAATGTTACCAGGTTAAATAATTACAAGTACGCTTCTAAAATATACCTAATGTGAGGAAGTGTAATGTCTCCTATCCCAAATACCATAGCCCGTCAATACGACTGGTCTTGAGAGACCCGCCAGAGAGATACAGATAGGAGAAATTCCTCCTATCATCATAGAAGTAGTCCGGCTCAGCTTCACAAGCATCGCCACCACCGAAACTCAATAAATCTGGTTGGTGTTGCAAACACCGTCCCGTAACGTGGGAGTGAGTGATCAACTCGGTTAGAACAAGAAGCATAGGTTAACATGTTATCAAATCAATCAAGCAATAATGATAATGCAGTACAAATCAAACATTTCTAATTACTCTTGTTAAGTGCAAAAATGATATGACATAATGCTGTATGCCCTTGCCAAACCACCCTCAAGCGACATCATCTTACGTTCGCGAATGCTACTCCCTTAGTGCGCCACATCTACAAAGCACATGCGGTGCATGATGATCATGATTACCGAGTTATTATTAGTCCATTTCAACCAGCAGTATTGGGAAACTAAGGTACCTCCCTTGTATCATTCCTAAACATGATCCATTCTAGGGTCGTCAGTCCTAGTTAATCTCATACGATATTATGGTTTGAGAAGCGTAGTGAAGGCATCGCAAAGGGCTCGTCACCCGTCAGCTCGGATACGATCTCACCGTATGCGGCTCAATTCTTGGCCGGCCGTCAGCTCAAGTACATATCTCACCGCACTGGCTCAATCACTAGCCGTCACTCGAATACGGTCTCACCGTACTCGGCTCAACTCATACTCCATTCTTTGTGAAAGACTCGTCGCCAATCACAGACCTTGGAGTATACTCGAAGATACTACGGAGGACTCGTCACCCGTCAGCACGAGCACAGGTCTCACCGTACTCGGCTCTCGCCGTAAGTATCGACAGCTCGAATATAGTGTCCCATACCACCATAATCGGCTCACGAGGTTGGTTGCGCAATGGTCACTACGGGGAGGTACATGACCCCAGCGTAGGCCGACAGCTCGACCACGGTGTCCCATACCACCATGCCCGGCTCATGCGTCTTAGCGGATCGAGGTACCATGGTTAAAAGGGATTTCACCGTAAGTTTGGTACCCTAGGTTCAAGCGGGCGACCAAACATGGTGAACATACATTAGACAAATCGGGTTACTTGACGAGCTCGGCTAGCTCGAGCGCACAACAAGTTGAACGACATGAAGTGCATAAGCACTTCGCGTGGCCGACCACTATCGCCAACCGAAGTACGACTCGGGTTCGTCGAACACATCTCACGTGGCAAATGAATTGCAACCACGAATTCAATTCTGGTACCGATTGTCTGGACTATAATCATAGCCCCAAACACAATCAATTCGCATCCATAGCATGTGGAGTAAAGCATAATAAGCATGCTAGTAGGCATGTTATAAGGCATGTTATAAAGCATGATAGGAAGCATGTTGTAAAGCACTTCATCAATAGGAATACAAACACATATATTACAAGTAAGCGGTTTAAGCAAATAACCTCATGGAGGTAGTCATACATGTCTCTAGAGTAGTCGAGAATCCCATCTCAACACCCTAAAACATTACAATTTACTAACCACTACTCATTCAGGCATTTCAAGAAACACTTAAACAAACATACATCAACATACATGACATATGTCGATCACATAGGCATTAGGCCAAATCCTTTCCCTAGGGAGTTGCCCCAATCATAACACGCGTACACCCACGACGGATGGTCATGGCAAGCAGGAATCCAAGTTCCATATCCATTCAATCATTTCCGCAAACACTTGGGCCACACATCTCAGCGTATATAGTGTATATTGGCCGTGGCGTGAACTAGGGAAAATCCTTTCGTCAAAAGGGTATCGCCAATACAACAATCATGATTCCATGACATTTAGTCATGGCGAGCACGAATGAGGATTCTATACTCATTCACTCATTTTCACAAAACTTAGAATACACTATTACGTCATACATGGCGTATGTTAGCAAAACATGTATTAGGGCTATCCTTTAGCCAAGTGAGTATTTTATCCATATATAATATATTACTACAACAATTAATCATGACAATTGCATCAAAGAAATTTTATACGTATAGGGTATTTTCCAGGATACCCAATTTCAACATACATAGTGTTTACAAGGGAACTTGTAATACGGCGATTCTTTTCGCCAAGCTAATATTTTATTCATATATTGTATAATCATATATTAAATAAGTATGTCAAACATTATTCCAAAAGAAATACGTATACGGTATTTCTAACATACACAATTTCAACATACGTCACATTTACAAGTGAACATGTATTTTGGCGATCCCTTTCGCCAAACTAGTATTTTATTCATATATTATATAATCATACATTAAATTAACATGTTATACATTTTCCCAAAAAAATACGTATACGGTATTTATACGAATACTAAGAGTATGTGAAATTCCAAATTCTACCACGTTAATCGAAACAGGAAACGGAAAGCACTTTGTACATGTGCAATTGCATGCAGATCATGAATCTACCATTATCTGACATTGAAAGCGTTGAAAACCGTAACTTATACACTTAAAGTCCTCACCTTTGCCTATGGAAATGAAACGAATCAACAAGGGTAGAAGAACTTCCGTCTACGGGAGATTTCTAGCCTAAAGAGCGGAATCGGTTAGTTGTTACATAGCCTACAACGATCCTACCAAAATTCAGACCTAGGGTTAGGGTTTCTTACCTTCAAATGGGCTGGAAAACGCCGGGAAAGCGTCTAGAATAGAGCGGTGTACGCCGTGTAGCAAGCCAAAGCAGGAGGAGGAAGATCGGCAACGATCTCCAAGTTTTTCTCTCTTTTCTCTCTCTTTTCTCTCTCCCAAAACTCAAATTCGTATGGCTGTGAGAGAGGGTGCTCTAAGGCCCTTATATAGCCTAAAACATTCCGAAATTAGACTCAGGTTCAAGGGTTACTGCTAATATAGGATATTCGTCACTTTTCCAGCTCAAAAGAGAGGTTCTGGTAGCCCTCCTTGAGCCAAACGTCAGACTTAAGCTCACCACCAATGGATCTACGTGGGATTACGTTTTTGACTCATTCGGATGCGCAGATCGCACGTGGCGGACCACTTTCAGTTCGACGGTCAGTGGGCCACGATCAGAAATTCCAAGTACATATAAATGTTCCTGAAATTTTTCTTAATCCGAGGGTGTAATTTGGTCTGATTCTGACGGTCAGGTTGCTTAATACTGACGCGTCAACGAACGATGCCAGATCACTATTCCAGATATTTATTTTGGCATGTGAATAGTGTTTTTCACACTACCTCGCTCCGAATCGAAACGAATGGCCGTGGAACATCGGATGGGGCTGATTTTTGAGATGATTGTTAAGCCCAGTGGGGCGGTCCTAGTTCCTTAGCTTCGGGATAATCGGACTTCCGATGTGCGGTCTAGACCTAATACGAAGTTTTGAGATGCTCCCGAGAGCAGCCGGGTAATGAGATTGATCCTAGATTTTAGAGTAACCTAGCGTTAATGATTCTACAAGTTTTGGGTCTTGCAGATCGTATTTAAAGCAATTCAAACGGATTTCGTAGCTAATCTAGTTTAGCACTTAGTCACTTTGTCTCATTTCTAAAGAATTTAGTCCTATGAGATTTCTGTCTGAGGTGGTACTTAGTCATTTGTAGTTTGTATCTGAAGTGATCCAAGTTATACTACTTAGCTAGTTTAAGATAGTGTCTAGGGCGGAAGTGCTTTTAAAAAAATTGAAAGCACAAGGTAGTGAAGGGTGGAATTTGTGAAGAAAATGGTTAAGGAGCGATTTTTTTTTTTAGACTGTGGGATTTAGTTCTGACAAGTTGATAAGGTCTTAGAATCGATCCATTGCCTAAGGACGTCTAATCCCAGGTTAGCAAAAATCCGGGGCGTTACAGTCTACCCCAGGTGGAGCAATCGCAATGAGTGCACGTGCCTCAGGCAGCCATACCTATGGATAAGTTAGAGCAGTTATTGATGATGATGCACCAACAGCAACAGTTGCAGCATCAGTAGCAACTCTTGGCCACTATTGCAGGGGCCCTAGCTCAGGGTGTGAGTGCGACTCCACCTTCACCATCTGTACACCCTGCTGAGACTATAGGGCCTTCCGCTCAGGATGAGGGTGTGACTTTACTTGTTCCTGTTGTATACCCCATGGAAAACTTGGGTACTAGTAGCCTTCTCGAGCGATTCCAGCGCTTGCGGTCCCCTACCTTTACGGGTTCTCACAGACCCGAGGAGGCCGAATATTGGCTAGATCGTATCTCTAAGATGCTGAGGATGCTACACTGTAAGAGCCGGAATAAGTCGAGTTGGTAACCTTCATGTTTGAGAAGGAGGCCAACTTGTGGTGGGATAGTGCTCTACGGACCGTTGCAGTTGGCTATGTATGGACGTGGGCAGTATTTGAGAACCATTTCCATGAGAGGTACTATCCCCTTACGTACCGGCATGAGAAGGAGAATCAATTTTTATGCCACAGACAGGGAGGCATGTCAGTGATAGAGTACGAGCACCGGTTTACGGAGTTGGGCTGATACATCCTTACTATACTTATTGACGCACAGATGCAGATGCGGCATTTTTTCAAGGGCCTGCGACATGATATTCGCTCGAAGATGTGTTGTGCTAGCATACCCTCCTATGCTAAGTAAGTACACATGTCTATGCGAGCAGAGCAGGACGGGGATCGATTGTCACGTTCTCATGGGCTTATGATCCCTAGGCCACGACCAGATATGCCGAGCAGGCTATTCCTCAGTAAGAGGTCCCGTACCGACTCTCATCACAGGATCACAGCGCCATTAGTTCCGTTGAGGCGACCCAGTGTGACTTGTACATATTGTGGGAGACCAGGTCATGCTGCGGAGAGCTATTTCACACGTATGAGAGAAAGTGGGTTTTCGCCACCACAAAGAATCGACTGCCCTCGCCCTTAGGTTCTATCGACTCCACCCCTATGGACTGCACCCGCACACCCCTCGTTTTTACTGCCGGCACCCTGATTTAGGCCGCCTCAATGGCCTATGGTTCCGCAGTCAAACCGTCAGCAGCAGGCTGGTGTGCACTCACTTATAGCTAAGGCATCAGAGGGATCAGACGTAACACCCGTAGCTTTTGAAGTCACAACCCAGATTCAAGGTACACCTGTCTTCTTATTGGTGAACACCGGGTCCACTATTTCAATCATATCATGCACCGCAGTTAAGCGACTGGGATTGGTTACTACTCCTACGAAGGGATTGAAGCTTACTACCGCTACATGGACTTTTTCAGACGTCACCCGAATTTGCGAGGCTTGCTCGATAGATTTGGGTAGCAGGACTGTAACGCCCTGAAATTCGAGGGTCGAGTAGCAACTTAACTCTTGAGTTCCAGAACATCACTTATGCAACATAGATGATGATGATTGAATGTTGTCTGTGTCAGTGCAATAAACATGAGTGAGATTATACCAAAACAGTAATTCATACTCCAGATCAATTGTATAAAGGCAAGCGGAAGTTTGAAACTGTATATATAAGGTATGTAAAGGAACAAAATCATCTCGATCTCCAGAGTATGAACACTAACTGAGTAACCATATATATATGTATTATTTCTGAATCAAAAGATCAAAATACAACTAAAACAGATATATCCTGAAATCCCCGCGATCTAGTTAGCCTAAGCAAAGACGTCAGAGTACTGCATATATGAGAACTCGTCCTGGTCCTCATCGTAGTTTGGCTTCGCCTCCTGAATCGATGTATCATCTATACCTAAGATAGAGTCTGGTTGGTGTGTACAACATCGTCCCGTAACGTGAGAGTGAGTAGCTAACTCAGTGGAACAATAAAGCATAGGTTAACATGTTATCAATTCAGTCAAGCAGTAATGATAAAGCAGTACAATCAAACAATCCTAACTACTCTTATTAAATGCAAGTATGAAATGAAATGATGAATGCCCTTTCCAAACCACCCTCATGCGACACCCTCTTACATTCACGAATGCGTTCATTTCTGAGTGCTCCACATCTACCAGGCACATGCAGTGCAATGATGAGCATGATTATCGAGTAAGGTACCTCCCTTGTATCATTCCTAAACATGATCCATTCTAGGGTCATCAATCCTAGTTAATCTCATACGATGGTGTGTTTCTAGGTCGCTGCAAAGGCTGCCAGGGCTGTTACACACAAAGGTTATACCACTCCCCTATCACCTTTTTAACGGTTCATCACTATACAGATACAGGCCTAGTTCATACTCTATACACTGCGGCAAAACTCATCGCCTCACCTCAAATTCAGAGTATGCTCGAGGTCACTACAAAGGGCTGCCAGGGCTTGCGTACAAAGGTTACACCGCTCCCCCATCACCTTATCAATGTAGGCCGACAGCACAAATATAGTGTCCCATACCACCATAATCGGCTCACGAGCCTGGTTGTTCACTGGTCACTAAGGGGAGGAACGTGGCCCCAGCGTAGGCCGACAGCTCGACCACAGTGTCCCATACCACCATGCCCGGCTCATGAGTCTTAGCGGATCGAGGTACTATGGTTAACGGGATTCCACTGGTAAGTTTGGTACCCTAGGTTCAAGCAGTAACGACCAACCATGGTAACATACATTAGACATATCGGGTTACTTGATGGGCCTGACTAGCTCGAGCGCACAATTAATTGAACGACATGAAGTGCATAAGCACTTTGCGTGGCCTAACCACTGTCACCAACTGAAGTACGACTCGAGTTCGTCAAATACATCCTACGTGGCGAAATGAATCTCAACCACGATCTCAAGTCTGGTACCGATTGTCTAGACTATAGACATAGTCCCAAACTTAATCAATCCTTATTCATAGCAGGTGGAGTAAAGCATAATAAACAAAGTAATTCAAGCATGTTAACAAGTATGTCATAAAGCATGTTATAAAGCACTACATAAATAGGAATACAAACATATATATTTCATAAGTAAGTGGTTAAAGTAAACGACCACATGGAGGAACTCATACAGCTCTCTAAGGTAGTTGAGAATCCCATCTCAACACCTACCAAAGGTATCATCATCCAAACACTTACTCTCACAAGCATTTTCATAAACACTTAGCATACAATATTTCAACATACATAGTGTATGTTAGCAAACATGTATTAGGGCGAGTCCTTTCGCTAAGCAAGTATTTTATGCACATATGATATATTTATACAGCAAATAATCATAGCAAATACATTTTCAAAATATATACGTATACGGTATTTTCTACCATACACTATTTCTACATACATAGTGTATATTAGCAAAACATGTGTTAGGGCGAATCCTTTCGCTAAATAAGTATTTTATCCATATATCGTATATTCATACAACAAATAGTCATGTCAAACACAATTCCAAAATATATACGTATATGGTATTTTCTACGAATACCTAGAATATGCAAAATTCCATAATCTACATCTTTAATCGAAACAGAAAATAGATAGCACTTTATACATGTGCAATTACATGTAGATCATGAATCTATAGTTATATGACATTGAAAGCATTGAAAACTGTAACCTATACACCTAAAGTCCTCACCTTATATCACGGAATCGCAACGGATCAGCTAAGTTTTCCAAGCTTCCATATTCGGTAGTTTGGTAGCCTAAAGAATGAAATAGGTTAGCTATTTCATAACCTACAACCAACACACCCCAAAACAGATTTAGGGTTAGGATTTCTTACCTCAAAATGAAGTGGTAGGGGTAGGGGTAGGAAACAGTAACAGGGAGATTCTCCCACTTCTCTCACTCTCTCTCTCTTTTCTCACTTCTCTCTCTAGGGTTTTCCTCAAATTCGTATGGCTGTGAGAGAGGGTGTTCTAAGGTCCTTATATAGCCTAAAATATCTCCAAACTAGACTTGAGGACAAGGTATACTTAAGTTATAACCAAAGCAGCGTTACTTCAGCTCAACGGAGGATTTCTGGCGGGCCTCCTCGAGCCAAAAGTCAGACTTAAGCTCACTAACCCTGGATCTTCGTGGAGTTAAGATTTCGTTTCAGTCGGATTCCCAGATCACGCTTGGCAGACCAGTTTCAGTTCAACGGTCAGCGGGTCTCGATCCGAAATTTCAAGTACATGTAAATGTTTATGAATTTTTTCCTGATCCGAGGGTGTATTTGGGTTAGATTATGATGGTCTAGTTATTTACAAAATGACCGCAAGTAACAAGTCTCAGATTACTATTCCAGATATTTATTTTGGAAAGAAAACAAGTGTTTTCACACTCTCTCGCTCCAGACTCAAGCGAACAGCCGTGGGACACTGGTTGGATTTGATTTTCGAGATGGTTGTCAAGCCCAGTGAGGCGGTCCTAAATCCTTAACCTTATATTATTCGGACTCCCGATGTATGGTCCAGACCTGATACGGAGTTTCAATATGCTCCCAAGAGCAGTCGGGTAATGAGTTTGATCCTAGATTTTAGGGTAACCTAGCGTCAATGATTCTACAAGTTTTGGGTCTTGCAGATCGTATTTAAAGCGATTCAAATGGATTTCATGGCTAATCTAGTTTAGCACTTAGTTAACTTTGTCAAATTTCTAAAGGATTTAATCCTAAATGATTTCTGGTCGAGGTGGTACTCGGGTTATCGTACGAAAATTTTTGAGTGGTTATGAGGACAGTATGCGTCGACCTGATTATCGCCCCATTATGGCACTATGATGTTGTTCTCGGTATGAATTGGCTTATCAAGATGAGGGCGGAGATAGATTGTGAGACTAGAGTCATGACAGCCTACGGACCTGAGGGCACGACCTTTACTTTTCCAGTTCAGGTCAGCTGGCCTTGTCGAGTTAGTTGTTGTGCTACCTTGTTAGAATGTATTGATGGTCTGGCGTTGGAAGATATGCCTGTGGTTCAGGACTTTACAGATGTATTCGAGAAGATCCCGGGACTACCTCCTCGGTGCGAGATCGACTTTACTATTGATCTTGTGCCTAGCGCGACACCTATTTCATTGCCGACGTATCTCATGCCTCCATGTGAGATGGAGGAACTAAGGAAATAGATCGATGATCTATTGAGTGTAGGCTTTATACGACCTAGCGTGTCTCCATGGGGAGAGCCGGTGTTGTTTGTGAAGAAGAAGGACGGTTCACTACAATTGTGTATTGATTATCATAGGTTGAACCAAGTGACGGTGAAGAACAAGTACCCTCTACCTAGGATAGATGATCTGTTTGATCAGTTGAAGGGGGTATAATATTTGTCGAAGGTTGACTTACAATCAGGGTATCACTAGTTGTACGTCAGAGATGAGGACGTGCAGAAGACGGCTTTCAGGACCAGTCTTGGGCACTATGAGTTCCTCGTCATGTCGTTCAGCCTTACGAATGCACCAGCTGTGTTCATGGACTTGATGAACAGGGTGTTTCATCCGTTTATATTCCAATTCGTTATCGTGTTTATAGATGACATTTTGATATACTCTAAGAGTCGGGAAGAGCACGAGGAACACCTGCGAGCAATCTTGGCTACTTGAAGAAGAACCAGTTGTTCGCATAGTACAAAAAGTGCGACTTCTGGAAGGAAGAAGTCAAGTTCCTAGGACATGTGGTGTCCAAGGAAGGGATAGCTGTGGATTTGGCTAAGGTAGCCGCAGTACAGGACTGGGAGCAGCCCAGTTCGGTTACTGAGGTGAGGAGTTTTTTGAGACTCGCTGGCTACTATCGACGATTCATTTGGGACTTCTTCAAGATAGCCAAACATTTGTCTCAGCTAACTTGGAACGATCTTAAGTTCACTTGGAATGAGAAGGCAGAACCAGCTTTTCAGGAGCTGAAGGACAAACCGACGTCCGCCCCTGTGTTAGTATTGTAAGAGCAAGGGGTCAAGTATACGATTTACACTGACACGTCTCGAGTTGGTTTGAGTTGTGTCCTTATGCAAAAAAATAGGGTGATTGCATATGCCTTGAGATAGTTGAGGAAACACGAGGAGAATTACCCTACGCACGACCTGTAACGACTCGTAAATTTCCATACAATGGCTCGATTACCACCTCGACCAGAAATCACTTAGGATTAAATCCTTTAGAAATTTGACAATGTTAACTAAGTGCTAACTAGATTAGCCATGAAATTCGTTGGAATCACTTTAAATATGATCTACATGACCCAAAACTTGTAGATTCATTGACGCTAGGTTACCCTAAAATCTAGGATCAAACTCATTACCCGACTGCCCTCGGGAACACGTTGAAACTCCGTATCAGGTCTGGACCGCATATCGGGACTCCGAATAACACGAGGTTAAGGACTTAGGACCGATTCGCTAGGCTTGACAACCATCTTGGAAATCAGCCCCAGACAGTGTCCCACGGCTGTTCGCGTGAGCCCAGAGCGAAGGAGTGTGAAAACAGAAAATTCCTTTACAAAATAAATATCTAGAATAGTGATCTGAGACTTGAAACTTGCGGTCAATTTATAAGAAACCAGACCGTCAGAATCTGACCCAAATATACCCTCGGAGCAGGAAAAATTTCAGGAACATTTACATGTACTTGGAAATTCGGATCAAGGCTCACTGACCGCTGAACTGAAACTGGTCTGCCACACGTGATCTGGGAATCCGACTGAGACGAAAATATAACCCCATGTAGATCCAAGGTTAGTGAGCTTAAGTCTGACTTTTGGCTCAAGGAGGGCCACCAGAAACCCTCTTTTGAGCTGAATTAAAGCCGATTTGGATATAACCCAAGTATACCTTGAACTTAAGTCTATTTCAAAGACTTTTTAGGCTATATAAGGACCTTAAGCACCCCCTCTCACAGCCATACGAATTTGGGAAGAGCCCTAAGTAAGAAGAGAGAAAAAGAGAGAGAAAGCTAGAGAGTTGTGGGAGCATCTCCCTCCTACGGTTTCCAATCACCACACGGGCTGCACCACCCCTTTTTTGTCGCTTTCCCGGTGATACCGACCCGTTTCAAGGTAAGAAACCCTAACCCTAGATCTGTTTTGAGGTGTGAAGGTTATAGGTTATGAAATAGCTAACTGATTTCACTCTTTAGGCTATAAAACTCCCGAATACGGAAGCCCATCAAACCTTGCTGATCCGTTGAGATTCCAAGGTGCAAGGTGAGGACTTTAGGTGTATAGGTTACGGTTTTCAACGCTTTCAATGTCAGATAATGATAGATTCGTGATCTGCATGGAATTGCACATGTACAAAGTGCTTTCCATTTTCTGTTTCGATTAAAGTTGTAGAATATGGAATTTTACATATTCTAGGTATTCGTAGAAAATACCGTATACGTATTTTTTTTTTTAAAATGTGTTTGACATGATTATTTGTTGTATGGGTATACAATATATGGATAAAATACTTATTTGGTGAAAGGATTCGCCTAAATACATGTTTTACTAATATACACTATGTATGTAGAAATACTGTAATGTAAAAGTACCGTATACATGTATATTTTAGAGATGTGTTTGCCATGATTAATTGTTGTATAAATATATTATGTGTACATAAAATACTTGCTTGGCGAAAAGATTCACCCTCATGCATGTTTGTTAACATACACTATGTATGTTGAATAGTGCATGTTAAGTGTTTGTGGAAATGCTTGAGTGAATAAGTGTTGGGATGTTGACGCTTTAGGAGGATGTTGAGATGGGATTCTCAACTACCTTAGAGACATGTATGATTACCTCCATGAGATTGTTTACTTAAACCACTTACTTACAATATATGTGTTTGTATTCCTATTGATGTAGTGCTTTACAACATGCTTTATAACATGCCTTATAACATGCCTACTAGCATGCTTGAATTGCTTTGTTTATCTTGCTTTACTCTACATGCTATGGATGAGATTTGATTGAGTTTGGAACTATGTCTATAGTCCAGACAGTCGGTACCAGATTTGAGATCGTGGCTAAGGTTCATGTCGCCACGTGGGATGTGTTTTACGAACCCGAGTCGTACGTCAGTTGGCGACAGTGGTTAGGCCACGCGAAGTGCTTATGCACTTCATGTCGTTCAATTGATTGTGCGCTCGAGCTAGTCAGGCCGTCAAGTAACCAGATGTGTCTAATGTATGTTCACCATGTTTGGTCGCTACTGCTTGAACCTAGGGTACCAAACTTACCAGTGAAATCCCTTTTAACCATGGTACCTCGATCCGCTAAGACTCATGAGCCGGGCATGGTGGTATGGGACACCGTGGTCGAGCTGTCGACCTACACTGGGGCCACGTGCCTCCCCGTAGTGACCAGTGAGCAACTAGACTCGTGAGCCGATTATGGTGGCATGGGATACTATATTCGTGGTGTCGGTACATTGATAAGGTGATGGGGGAGTGGTGCAACGAATGCAAGCAACAGCCCTGACAGCCCTTTGTAGTGATCGCGAGCATACTCTGAAATTGCGTTGAACCTTAGAGTTATGTCGCGGTATATAGAGTATGAACTATGCCTGTTTCTGTATAGTGATGAATCGTTTAAGAGGTGATGGGGAGTGGTGTAACCTTTGTGCATAACAGCCCTGGTAGCCTTTGCAGTGACCTAGAAAACACACCATCGTCTGATATTAACTAGGACTGACGACCCTAGAATGGATCATGTTTGGGAATGATACAAGGGAGGTACCTTAGTTTCCCAATCCTACTGTTTGAAATGGACTAACTAAAAACTCGGTAATCATGCTCATCATGCATTGCATGTGCCTGAAAGATGTGGAGCATTGAGGGATGAAAGCATGCCGCGAACGTGAGATGGTGTCGCATGAGGGAGGGTGTGGTGAGGGCATCCATCATACCTACATCCATACTTGCATTAATAAGAGTAGTTAGGAGTGTTTGATTTTACTGCTTTATCATTTTTTCTTGACTATATTGATAACATGTTAACATATGCTTTATTATTCCACTGAGTTAGCTACTCACTCCCACGTTACGGGATAGTGTGGCGCACACCAACCAGACTCTGTCTCAGGTTTAGACGAGCCGACGACTTGGGAGGCGGAGCCTGATTATGATGAGGATCAGGAGGAGTTCTCCTATATGCAGTACTCTGGTAACTTCGACTAGGTTACCGGATTGACGGGATTTGCAGGGATCACTCCTTAGTTTATTTTTGACATTTTGTTCATAAAATAAACATATGTATATGGTAACTCAGATAGATCTATACTCTGGAGAATGAAATGAATTTTGTTTCTTTATATACATATATATATAGTTCAGTCTTCCGCTTGCTTTTATACAAATGACCTGGAGTATGAATTACTGTTTTGGTATAATCTCACTCATGTTTATTGTTTTAGCACAGACAACATTTAATCAGCATTATTTATGTTGCATAAGTGATGCGTTGGAGCTCAGGAGTTGAGTTACACTTGACCCCCGATTTTCAGGGCGTTACAAGTTGGTATCAGAGCATGATTTTGATTAAACCAGACCTGAGTTATGTTCCCACTACGTACGCTGATGAATTACAACCTAGGAGGGTATGAGAAAAACATAGAAACAGTCCTATGTTTTCCCGACTTCGTCATTTGGCGAAGTTCATCGAAATTAGGCATTTTGATCGAGTTCGTACTCGATCCAAATCGCACGTGTTGATCCCAAATCACTTCTAGACCGTCTATTGATGTGTCTAGATCACAATACACCTTATCCAGCAGTCAAAAATCTGTAAATGTTAGTATGTATTTGAAAGTACCCGAAACTACCCAAAATAGAGTGAATCAGGGTCGGGGGCCTACCCACGCTAATCCAGTGGTACCCAGTGATTTTTGGGGCCTAGGGAACTGGAGGACCATGACCATGAGGCCCCCTTTTACAAAATCTAAAATTTTTTGGCGAGGCCCTCGCCCGGTCAGCGAGGCCTCACAGCTTTTTTGGTTGGGCCGGGCTCGTGGCTCGGGCCGATCACTTTTGGGGGTCCCTAAAACCCCCTGCCCTAGCTCCCGTCCTAATCCCATTTCCTAAAACCCCATCTCCTTCACAATCTGTTGAGGCATAAAATAAGCATGGAAGTGAAAGATAAGAAAGATCAAGAAATCAGTTTTAAACATCAAAGAAACAACTTGAAGAGCACTTTGCGCGGAGTCGCGCAAAGAGAAATACTTGTGCAGAAATGCGCAAAGTGTAAGGATTGCGCGGGTTAAGGAAAGAAGAAGGTTTGCGCGAGATTGAAGGATTGCGCGTGACCGCGCAAAGTATATTGTTTGCGCGTGTCCGCGCAAAGTCTATAATGATGTGATAAAAATAGTTGGATGATATTTTTGTCCCACATCGACCAGATCTGAGATTTTCATTGGTGAAAATGTCTATAAATACCCTGTTCCTTCTCTAAAAAGGGGTTCGAAGATTTCAGAAGTGAAGCAAAGACGAAAGAGAAGATAAAAGGTGCGAGTCTGGACTCCCTTTGCGCGATCGCGCAGCAGCGAGTATTGGACTCTGAAAGTTTGCGCGGTCAGTATAGGCAAACAGAGTGCTTTTTATGGTTTGCGCGGAGTCGCGCAAAGCATATAGTTTGCGCGGACCCGCGCAAACCTATTGCTTGGCAGTTTTTAACAGCAATGGGCTGAAATGCTGTCGGAATGATTGGAGTCCTCGGAATAATTGGAGTCCTCAAAGCTTCAAGCTCTTCTTGATCAAGAGAAAGGAAGAATCATTGACGAAGAGTCGTATTCCTCCTAAGTTTTAGGAGATGACCAAAATAGCACCGAAATGCCGCCGGAATCTTCGTTCTCTTGAAGACTGTTGATCGACTTGTCTATTCTTCCTAAGTCATTGGAGATGATTGAGATCATTCTTAGTTATCTTTCCGAAAATTATATTTAGCTATAATAATTGACATTTGTAATGAGTTCTTTGTAAGCTATCTTAGAATCAAGGGATATCAGAGGATGTAAATGAATTCAGAATCAATAAAGTATGACAGTTGTCTTTATAATTATTTCATTGTTATGTTTAAATAAGATTATTTTCCCAAACAAAATACCTTTGTTTCCTTGTCGAAACAAAATGGCGACTCTGCTGGGGAACATATCTTATTTAACATTAACATTGGGAAAGTTGTAAGACTCTTGTCACTATTTTTGGCGTCTATTTGACGCCAAATGGCGACTCTCAGTGGGAACATCCTCCCCTTCATCTCCAAGATAGTTTACTTAATCTTTCATGTACTAATTTCAAGTATGTTTTATTATTGAAGGTACCTGAATTCAATCACACAACAATACTAATGGCTAATATCGCGAGAAAAGTGAACTTCCGATTTATCGCCACTGGGTTCATAATTGAATATGCGCCAAACCAAATTCCTGAGCGTACGAAAGCAAGCACTACAAGCAAGCGCAAAGTGATTCCAGTAACAGCAGGAGTCATTTCCGTTTCACCTCAACCACAAGAGAGTGATGAAAACTGGACTTTGGTCTTGTCTAGAAAGACGAAAGCAAAAACCTTAAAAAATCGCAAAGCAAAATTGTTTGCACCAAGAGCTGAGGGACCAATCACGCGGAGCATAGCAAGAAGAAAACCTGAGCTCGCTCCTCCAGCAATTTATCCTGAACAAGCTACTACGCAGTTCTCGTTACAAGATTTTCCAGCTTTGGTCACCCCGAAGACCAAATGGACAGAAGCACAGAAAGGCAAAGCACTGATGATAGGATCCCCGGTGCCCATATCACCACAAATAAGCTCGCCTATAGCTGTATCACCTCAATCGGTTAAAAGCACGGGAAACACACAGGAATCAAACGAGACTCCAATTCCTCCCCTCTTTACAAGTCCTGTTACGTCAACATACTCTCGTTTTACTCCAATAACAACTTCGACAAACAGTCAAGAGGCCGCGGTATACATGGCAGAGACAGGTTAAGGAAATAGACCGACTACTGAAGAACGTGTTGATCAAATGGCGGAGGCACAAAGGGTGCTAATGGATGAATGCCGGAATCTCAGAGAAGCTCTGACAACTCTGGCACATAATGTAGCCCAAATAGTGGCTCCACCCATGATGGGAGCAACAAATAGACAAGAGAACCAACCTGAAGGTTCCCATCCTCAGGGGATAGGATCCCGAGGATCCGTTCCGGTGACAAGAGCCATAACACAAGATGATGTAAGACAAGTTGTCGAAGAAGCGGTCAGAATAGAAAGGGAGCGCGCAAACACCGGTCGTTTCAGATACCGAACACCCTACCCAAGAGAGGTAGAGGATGTTCCATTCCCAGCCAATTTTAAGCATCCAGATTTTCAGAAATTTAATGGGGAAGGATCACCAGAGGAACACCTGATGCATTTCATCACCAGCATGGGAAATTTCTCCACGATACCTCAATATTGCTTACGCTTATTTGGGTCATCGTTAACGAGTAAAGCTTTCAGATGGTATTCAAATTTGGCACCAGGGTCCATACGAACATGGGAAGAAATGCAAGATGCTTTCATGTCAAACTTCTTTTCGTCAGAGCGCGATGTTAGCATCACGTAACTAGCTTCGATCGACGACGATAAGGAGAACCAAATCGAAAAATTCATAGACAGATGGAAGACACTCAGGGCATCATGCGCGATTCTTCTAAGAAAAGGAACAAGTCAAAATGTGTCTGAACTCTATGGAAACAGGAATCGCGTTTGGACTCACTAGCGCTGATATCGGAACCTTCCTTGATTTGGCTACCAAAGCCCATGCATTGGAACTGATGACTCGCAAGATGCCCGCATTTCATCATGAAACTGTCAGAAGAATACCTGGTAGGACAACTGTCAACACCATCGATCGAGATAAGAAGAATCAAAAAGCAAAAGGTTCAAGAGATAAAAGGCCAGAAGGAAAAGAAGGCTGGAATCAATCAAGAGATAGATACAGTGGAAAAAAGCTCAGAATGCTCGATTCACATGAAGGATTTGAGTTTGATAAAGAAGATGTGGTACCTATGATGCAACAATTGTTAAAAGCGGGTACCTTGGAATTACCAGAACCAAAACGTCCTGAAGATATGACGAGGACTCGAGAAAGAAACTTTTACCGTTATCATCGCCTAGTGGGGCATCCGACGAAAAAATTGTTATACGTTAAAATGCATTATACAACAATGATAAACAGAGGTGACATAATAACCAGCGGAAGCAAAGAAAAGAATGCAAAGGCAACAGTAAATGTATTGTCAATACAAGAAAGCACGCGGGGGATGAAAAAGGAAAGGTCAACAAGAAATGCAACAATGATTACGTTGCGATCAGGGAAGCAAGTAACAAGTCCGGTAAAGCAAAAAACAGGAATCATAAGGAAAGAAGTGATTGAAAGACAGAGCACTGAAGACAAGAATAAAAATGGAGATGCAGTGACAAAAGTGGCTTATGATGTAGTCAGCCACTTAAAGGGTATACCGGCTCGATTAAGTATTTATGATGCACTCAAATTATCAGAAGAATTTTGTCAAAGTTTGATTCAAGCATTGTCTGATCATGATGTAAGAGAAACTTTACTGGCAGAAATGAAGAATGAAAGGAACAGTGAAAAGATGAATTGTCTACCAGTAATATCTTTCTCTGATGACGATTTAATTGGCGAAAAGGAACATAACAGGCCATTGATGATAGAAGGATACATTTGTGACAAGAAGATAAAAAGGATTATGATAGATAATGGGTCCGCAGTAAATCTTTTGCCACTCTCAATGATTACTAAATTGGGTTTTCGTCGTTCAGACTTGCGCCCGAGTGGGATGATGATACAAGGGTTCAATCAAGATGGACAACGCGCACTCGGTAAAATTACGGTGACATTAGAAGTAGGAGAATTAATTACTACTGTTGTATGTCACGTTATAAATGCTGTAACGACATATAACCTTCTCTTGGGAAGGCCGTGGATACATCAGTACAATATTATACCTTCTACTCTACATCAGTGCTTCAAATACTGTAAAGATGGGGTGCAGTGTAAAGTAATGGCTGATGCAAAACCCTATACAGAAGCTGAGTCTTTCTTTGCGGATGCTAGCTATTATAAATGTTTCTCTGAAGAAATGAGAAATGATGATGGAAAGAGAATCGTAAAAGATGCCAGGATAAATAAAGTTAAAGAAGAAAAAGCAGAATCTTCTTGTCTCAGCGAAGCAAGAAAGAAATTCTATTTTGTACCAAAGCGCTTGAGACAACCGGGACAACCGCCGTTGACACTATTGTCGACAGAACAGCTGAAAGTCTTACAGTCCAATTACACAGTGCCGTTACCCAATATCGAAAGATGTAAGCCATTTGCAGCCGCTCCAAGAACATTTCAAGTCAAAGCCAGTGTTAAATATCCTGAACCAATAGAGTTTCACGCTGCATCAGAAGTGAAGGATGAAAATATAAGCAATATATATCATGGAGAGTTAGCATCACAAAATTTGAGAAAATACAGTGCAGCAAGCAAGAAAATCATGGGAAATATGGGTTTTGATTGTGACAAACCCACCGGCTTGAATCATGGGAAAGGAATTCAGATCCCTCTCGGGTTAATCGGAAAAGCGAAGAAAATTCCAAGGATTGGGAGCAGAATCGGCGAAAATATAGTATCAGTTAACATGACCTCAGCCTACACCAGATACTAAGGTAATTGAATATCCTGAAACCGCTCCAAGGCAATTAGAAGACGGGGGGCAACCGACAATAGATGGCCTGCGAGAAATAAACCTAGGAACAGCAGAAGAGCCAAGGAACACATTCATCAGCGTTAGCCTTTCAGATCAGGAAACTGAGAAATATGGCCAACTTCTTAAGGAAAATAAAGATGTTTTCGCCTGGACATATGAAGAAATGCGGACTGGAACCCTCTGTAGCAATGCATCGACTAAATATTTCCAAAGAAAAGAAACCAGTAAAGCAAGCACAAAGGCGATTTCACCCAGACCTAATTCCGTTAATCGAAAAAGAAGTAAATAAGTTAATAAAGGTTGGGTTCATCAGAGAAGTTAAATATCCCAAATGGATATCAAATATTGTTCCGGTGAAAAAGAAGAACGGACAGATTAGAGTATGTATTGACTTCAGAGATCTGAATGAGGCATGTCCAAAAGACGATTTCCCTCTCCCGATAACAGAATTACTAATCGATAGCACTACTCAATATGCTATCATGTCCTTTATGGACGGATATGCAGGATATAATCAAATCAGGATGGCACCTGAAGATGAAGAGGCAACGGCATTTAGAACGCCGCTTGGAATTTACTGTTATAAAGTTATGCCCTTCGGTCTCAAAAATGCTGGGGCAACATATCAAAGGGCAATGAAAAATATCTTCCAAGATATGATGCATAAACATGTCGAATGCTATGTTGATGACTTGGTAGTCTGATCCGGAGATCATCAAGAGCACCGTGAACATCTAGCATCGGTCTTCCGACGACTCAGAAAGAAGCAACTAAAGATGAATCCGGCTAAATGTGCATTTGGAGTGTCTTCCGGCAAATTCCTCGGCTTTGTGGTACGGCACAGAGGAATCGAAATTGATCCAGAAAAAGTTAAAGCTATTCAAAATATGCCGCCACCAACGACGTTGAAGGAATTAAAAAGCTTACAAGGAAAATTGGCATACATTCGCCGCTTCATTTCGAACCTTGCAGGAAGGTGTCAGCCATTTTCTCGGTTAATGAAGAAAGATATAGAATTTGTATGGGATCAGGCTTGCCAGAATGCCTTCGATTCAATTAAAGAATTATTAAAACAGCCGCCGGTGTTAACAGCTCCAGTAAAAGGTAAGCCACTTATCTTATATACATCTGCCGCTACAAATTCTTTGGGTGCTTTGTTGTACAGTAAACGGCGGAAAAGAGACTGCTCTTTATTATTTAAGCCGAACACTGATGGGGGCAGAATTCAATTATTCTCCAATTGAAAAAGAATGTTTGGCGTTGGTATTTGCCGTGCAAAAGTTAAGGCATTATTGTCTCTCTCATGATATAACTCTAATCTCAAGAGCAGATCCGATAAAATTATTGATGACCAGGCCAATGTTATCGGGAAGACTAGCCAAGTGGATGCTATTGTTATCGAATATACTATTTCGTATAAGCTGCATAAAGCGATAAAAGGACAAGCTATGGCGGACTTTCTCGCAAAGACATCCTATAACGAAAAATGAAAAAATCAATGATGAATTCCCGGATGAACAGGTTATGTTGGTTTAATCTCAAAATCTTTGCGCGATGTATTTTGATGGTGCTGCTCGAGTATCGGGAGAGCGGGGCGAGTGATATTCATTACACCTCAGGGTGATTTATTACCATACTCTTTCACATTGGGTATCGCGTGCACAAACAATGAAGCTGAATACAGAGCTCTTATCATCGGAATGGAAATAGCACGACAAATGGAAGTAAAATCATTGCATATCTTCGGAGATTCCAAATTGATTGTGAATCAATTAACAACAGAATTTGAAGTAAGGAAAGAGGTACTTTTGCCTTATTATCGAAAGGCACAACAGTTGCTTGAACAGTTCTATTATGTGGAAATTAAACACATACCGCGGTCGGAGAATGCAAAAGCAAATGCTTTAGCAAGTTTAGCAGCGGCTTTATCCTGCACAAACCGAAGTCCTCTTCAGGTAACTATAGAAGAAAGAAGATTCCTGCCATCTGCAGAAGTTATTGAAGAAACCGTTGAAATGCTGCCTATATCCTGTTTGGAGATAACAATGGATGATTGGCGGCAACCTTTTGTTGACTATATCAAATATAATATCTTGCCAGAAGATAATGCACAAAGACAGCAAATTAAACAGCGATCAGGAAAATTTGTCATATGCAGCGAAGTATTATATAGAAAATCTTATAATGGAATGCTGTTAAGGTGCTTGGACAAGCGAGAAGCAAACCAAATGCTGCGGGAAGCACATTCAGGTAAATGCGAGCACATCAAGTCAAGCCGAATTTATGCCATAGAGTGCATCGAATGGGTTATTATTGGCCTACTATGTTTAAAGATGCGATAGAATATGCAAAGCGGTGCCATGAATGTCAAATACACGGAGATGTAATACATGTTCCTCCAGAAGAATTACATCAGTCTGTTGCTTCTTGGCCTTTCTCAGCCTGGGGACTCGACGTTATTGGTCCTATAAGTCCTCCTTCATCCAAAGGAAAACAGTATATTCTCAACAGAATTATTTCTCCAAATGGACCAAGCGGTAGCTTACTATGCGTAATGTTAAAGAGAAAGACGTGGTCAATTTCATCTGTCATGCTATAATATACCGTCATGGTATTCCGAAGAAGATCATCACTGATAATGGTACCCCTTTTAAAAACAGAGGCATGGAAAAGTTATGTCAGAAGTTTGGCATCCAACATTCTTTTTCGACACCTTACTATCCTCCAGCCAATGGATTAGCGGAAGCATTTAACAAAACAATTGTCAAAATAATGAAGAAAACGGTGACAGGCAATAGGCGCGATTGGGATGAAAAGTTACAGGAAGCATTATGGGCCTACAGAACCACCCATCGTACAGCAACAAGGGTGACACCGTATTCATTAATCTATGGTATGGAGGCAGTTATCCCAATTGAAATGCAGGTGGCATCACTCAGAATAGCAGTGCATCAGTCTATAACAGATGATGAAAATGCAAAAATAAGGTTGAAAGAATTAGACTTACTCGACGAGAAACATCTTGCAGCTCAAAGAATTACAATCATATCGTGCCGAATATCACCGATTTGATAAACAAGTTAAATACCGATCTTTCAAAAAAGGGGATATGGTGTTAATGTTGAAAAGACCTATAATGGTCACTCGCCGGACAGGGGGCAAGTTCGAGCCTAAATGGGACGGTCCATATGTGGTGAAAGAAGTATACTCCAACGGGGCATATAGAATCACAAATCAAGAAGGACAGGGTATCAGTGTACTTGTCAATGCCCGTTTCATCAAAAAATACTATCCCTAAAGATAGAGATGTGGATTTTGACCCAGAATGTTATCGGCATAATGATTCTGTATCAAAAGGGGGCAAAGATGAATAAGATCATGTCTATATACCAACAAAAAGAAGCTATAAAGAAGAAATTCACAAGCATGTCAATTATCAAAGCAGCAAATCTGGAAAATATATATATGATCATCATCATCAAATAAGATTGACAAAGTTATATTGCCTTACAAGGCACAAATTCTTGAAAGGCACAAATTCTTGAAGATTCTCTTGAAGATACTGACAAAGTTATATTGCCTTACAAGGCACAAATTCTTGAAGATTCCCCTAAAGATATTATCTAAGCTGAGAATTAGATTGCCTTACAAAGCATCGATCTTCTTGAAGATATTTCGGAAATATTTACTATATTTGCGAAAGATGATGATCATATATATATATTGCCTTACAAGGCATGGATTTTCTTGAAGATATTATCAAAAGCAAGGATATATCAATATCAATCAAAGAGGCAGTATAGCCAAGCCAAAATCCTAAAAGAGCCAAAATTGAGCAAAATCAAAAAGATCAAGCTCGTGAAAAAAAAAATAATAATAATAATAATATAATATGCTCTCAAAGGATCAAGCTCTGAAAGAGCCGGCCAACTATACGTAAGACCCATGAAGATCGCCATTCGGGCAGCGGCGAGGAGTCAGTGGCCCTAAAAAGCCCGCGAAGACCATCGTGCGCACCTATGCGGGTAGCTGACGAAGTCAAGGATTCAAAGCCTAAAAGGCCATAAATCCGTGAAGACTAGTCACCGTAATTCCCATGCCGTCTGTATAGCTTCCGGCAGCGCCACGGGGAACGGATGAAAATGCCCTCCTGTGAATGGGCTCGACCTTGCAGACGAAGAAAACAAAATCGCGGTGCGAGCTTTATGCCAACCGTGCGTAAGACTCTCCAGGTCTAGGGTTTGATTTCGGTAGTAACTCATGAGGAAGGGCTTAAACCTACTCATTGATTGATGGATGGCGACCCTAGATTTGGTGCCCAAAGGTAGCCTTGCGAGCCCTGCGAACTCTAGAGAGTTACCGTGGCCAACCCTGCGCGTAAATCCAACAGTTCACCGTCCGGTAGCATCAATGGGCCCCTCTGATGGATCGTGACCGTGAGCTCAAGGCAGTGAGAAGCCCAAAAGCGAACTCTAGAGAGTTACAGTGGCCATCACATAAGACCCATAAATGCTCCACTACTCATGAGCTTAAACTGTGTGTGTGCGCACGCTCCACTACTCATGAGCATAAACTGCGTGTGGCTAATTGAATTGAAACTTAGCACCGCCAATTTAAATATTCACCTAGAAGATCCCATACTAACAAAGCATAAAAGGTTAAGAAATTATAAAAAATGTGTAATGAAATTATTATATAGAGAATAAATATAACTTGATAATATTGATAAAAATATAAGTATAATAAAATTATCATATAAATATAATTTGACAATACTAGTATAAGTATCATCAATATGCAAGATAGAAAATATATACCATCATAAAACATCCCAAAATACTATCATGAGATATATGATAAATTACATCCAAGAAACACGAAAGCAAATATCACATGTTTAAAATTACATGATTCAAAGATCCTCTCAGTAATTCCCATTGCTTCAATATCTGAGCAAATCTTCTTTCAATTGCTTTGAGTGCATCATGTCTAGATTTTTCTTCAAAAATAAGTCTCGCATGATCAGGAACGCCAGCAAGCTTATTCTCCAAAGAAGCGATCATTTCTTTACCTTGAAGTTGTGTGGATTTTTCAACATCAATAGATTGAGCATTCACCTGTATCTTCTCTTCAATATCCTGAATGATTAAAACCTGTTCATGATTCTTCTTCTCCAGTTGCAAGATTTCTTCCTTTAAAATTGCAATGCGGTCTTGAATAGTCTTGCTTTCATCAACATGAATTTTTAATTGATCCTGAAGAATTATATGCTCTTATTCAAGTTTAGAAATCGATGAAGCTGTCAGAAGGGCTTGTTCTTGTGATGAAGCCAACTGCCGTCTACACTCTAAAATCTCAGGAGCAATTGTAACATTCTCTACCGACACCAAAGAAATTACGGAATCACGAAATTTGAGGAGTGAATCCCGCAAAGGAGATATGTTGATTCTCGCCATCTTAGCAGAGCTTTCCAAAATTTCTATAGCAACATCCAAATCCGACCACTGATCAGGATTTCTGAAGATATGGATTATTGCTAATAGAGAATGTTTCACCATAAGCATTTTGTGAGCAGGAATGTTTGCAAAGGATGATAGTTCAGAAGTAGTGGTTACAGAATCGAACTAGCCGTGCATCATTGCGGGATAAGTTCCTATAGTAAAAGAAGAAGGATATTTAATATATTATTATGAAATATATATAGCCTTGAGTGACAATAGGCGGTGCATATATATACACCCTTTAGAGCACGACTAACAGAAGGAGAAGCTCTTTGAGCTATGGAAGGACCAAGTCCCACCATATCAGCGAAAGATGGTGCCCTAGCTTCCGTACTAGAATCTCTGGTAGCTGGAGTTGGCAAGTCAGTAGTTTCTGTAGAAAATATGATTTCACGAGCCACTACTCTTTGTACTACCAATGGAACTACAGATGCTCTTGGTGAAGATATCACAAGAGGGCTCGCTGAAGAGATAGTACCTACTTCTGCAACTTGGGCACCTAAAAAAGGGAGATGCAATAATTTTAAATAAATAATAGTTGTTATAATATAAATCAAGATATGTATATGAAAATTTTCTTTTACCTGGTGAATACCCATATTCTCCATAATCTAAAGGCTCCTCTTCATCTTCCTCAGCTGCAGGAGATTTAGCAGGAACATTAATGCTAGAAGGAGTCTTAGCAGTTGCAGGAGAAGATTCTATCTCAATTTCTTTCGCAGTTGTTTCCTCTTCTTCGCCAATATCAACTTCACCTTCTTCAAAGTCATCGTCTTTATCTTCGCCATTATCACTATTTCCGCTATCTTCATCCTGCGAAGATTCAGTTGTACTTGATGATGAAGTTAAGCTTTCATCTCCCAAAATTTCTTCGTCAACTTCTTCAACGATAACTTGCTTCCCTTTATAAGAAACGGGTTGACTGCTCTCCGGTGCAAGCTCTTGGACTATAGGAGAAGCAGAGGCTGGACGAGTTCCTTCTGAAGGGATAGGGGATGATGATTGTAAACGCGTTCTTGATCTAGTCATCGAGAAGATGGACTAGGACCAAGGGGTCATGGAGGAGATGTGGAAGTACCAACATCGGTCCTTCTTGAACCACTCAGCCTCTCTGTAGGAATTGGAGAAGATGTACCTTCAAAGATTATCTCACTGGTTTGAAGAATCCCGACGAGATTTCTCAAATTCTCTCAAATCTCCGTGGGCAAACCACCATCTAAAGTGTTGATGGGCTTGATTTCACGGATGGGATCTTCCAATGATATCTTTCTACAAATCTCTCCAGGATGAGATGCATGGCTCTTCTCCTAATATAGCCAATTCCGCTCTCTAAATTTCTACCCTTCAGTCTGGGTGGATGAAGAAAGATAGAAGAATCTACTGGCAAGCATTTGTTGACCAGATATGATTGGTGATCCCACCATCGCATCCAGCTATATGATGTACGAACTATGCGATCACAACTTGGAATTATGAAGAGGGAGCCAACACAGCCATTCAGCAATTGTTTCCATATCATGGCCCAGTTAAGAGGACCAGTTCCATAACAGCGCATTTGTCTGGTAACCAACCCGCAGTCTTGTGGCACAGTTTGATCATAACCAAATTGACGAGCAAAACGACTGGGGTAGTAAGGTTCTCTCTAAAATTCTGTCCCTCCCGCAGAGGCAAACTGCATGAGCGAATAGAAAAGAAGAAAATCTCTCTCTGCGAAAAGAGAGTTCGTTGTCCACCATGTCGTGTCTCCAGGGATAGCGATAAAGGCGAACCGAAAGAAGTTTATCTGATCATCATCCCGAATCTTATTTGCAACCCACTCATATGCTCTTCTAGCCATTGCTCTTTGCTGAAAGAACCAGAGTGGAAGATGAGAAGGATGTGAATATGCTTGCTCAGAAACTTCGAAAGTCCAAGGGAAATAAACTCCAAGCCACCCCGTAAAATAATGCCAAGAAGTATGCGCAGATGAAGCTCCCAGAGTTGGGTCTTTTACGTGTGTAGCTATTTCTCCAAGGGCCCTGTAGATAGAACATAATACAGGAGGAGCAAGAGAATATTTATGACCCTCTGCTAAAGCGCCAGCTACAACAAAGACATTAGGACGAACAGCATCTGCCCACTTGGAGTGGGCAATATAACCAAGCTTAGCCATGTAAGCCAAGAATGCCGCAAGTTCTCCAAAAGGGCTATATTCTGGCTTTCCTCTTATCGTATCTCGAAGATTAGTCAATTCTTTCGAGCGGCAGTCACGAAACCTTCAAAGAAAATGAAGGAGGTTAATATACGGGAATGGTGAAATAATAAGAATATAAAGAAGAAAATAATGATCAAATTGGTAAATACCTGAGACCTCTAGAGAAATGAGCTAGCCATTGTAGGGGGGGAATTTTGTGGAAGTTGGGAAATTTGCCCATTTCTTTGAATAGCTCTATGGTGGTCTCAGAGACGGAAGGCTTGCGGTCTGGAGAAGATACAAAGGCTAATTCTCTGTTGGTAGGAATAAACTCATCATAGAATTTGCCTGTGATTGTGAGACCAGCTATGCGATGAAGGTCCCAAAGAGATATGCTCATTTCGCCATAAGGAAAATGGAAGGAGTTGGTTGTAGGTGACCAATATTCAAGGAAGCCTTTCAGAATATTGGGTTCTCTGTAGAAGTATTTTGAGGTTACTTCTATTGCATCATAAAGCCCGATCTTTGCAAGAGTGCTCGTATGTTTTAGCAATATGGCCTCCGCCCATTCGGAATAGTAACGGCGAGCAGTCAACAAACCCCTGACACGGAATTCTGCTTGTCCCCAGAGTTGTTCGCGATCTCTGAAACGCTGTCGCACCGTTTCGTAGAAATGAGAAGGAAAGAGATCATGAGGACTATAGAAGGGAGTTAAGAAGATCATGGGACGAACTTCTCCGACATTCTGTCGCGGCTTCTGAGCTTGAATAGTGCCTTCTAAGATTCGGGGCTCTCTTGAGGCCCATGATTCGGTGTACATCAGCCTTTCGCCATGAACACAATCTCTAGGTTCACAGTCTAGCATAGACTGATGGCGATATACCTTGATTGGAATGATTGTCATGCCCTCCGCATGAGGGTTGTCAAACTTCATGACCCCTTCAACGACTCGTACTGAATCCCACGAGTTCTGAAGCCGTTTCTTCTTATGTTCTTTAATTTTTTCTGCAAACTCTTTCGCCTTATTGCGGCGAGTTTTCTTCAAGCGAGAAGGTGGAGGAGTATCTTCACGAGGAGGGGGTCTCTCACTGTCGGTACGAATGTGGGCCGTGGTCTTGAGCCATTCATCCCAGTCATATTCCCTTCCATGTTTTGGCGGGCATTTAATATCACCCAAGGAGATAGATCTATGAATAGGAGAGGGTAAAGACTTAATGTGATCAGAGAAATCGAAAGTAGGAAGAACGGGTTCTTTAAAGTAAGCTGGATTTCTGGAAGTTATTTTTATTCTTTTAGCAGGTGGTTGGTCAGAAGGAGGCGAGTTTGAAGGAGACACCAGACGAGCAGTTTGTTTAATACGAGCCATAAAGAAAGACAGATGACAGAGTCAGAAAATGGCTAAGTGTTGGAAAAAGTTCGAAAATTTTCTAAGTACAGAGTACTTTGCGCGAGGTCGCGCAAAGTATATGGTTTCTTGTGAAAGCTCTAAGTTCAGAAGACGTCGCGCAAAGTGAAACATTCTTGTGAGTCGAGCAAAGTGGAGGTTTGCTTGCGAAGCAAATCGCCAGAGCGAGTTCCAATGAGAGCGGTTCGTGAAAATGACTAAGTCGTTGGACTATTTATAGGCTTTATGGCCGAGTACGGTACTCGAGTAGGACTTTGCTTGCGAGTCGCGCAAACCTTGGAAGAAAGGAATAGTTTGATCCTTTTCTTTGATTTTCTGAAATAAACAAAGAACGGATCAAGGGGGCATCTGTTGAGGCATAAAATAAGCATGGAAGTGAAAGATAAGAAAGATCAAGAAATCAGTTTTAAACATCAAAGAAACAACTTGAAGACCACTTTGCGCGGAGTCGCGCAAAGAGAAATACTTGTGCAGAAACGTGCAAAGTGTAAGGATTGCGCGGGTTAAGGAAAGAAGAAGGTTTGCGCGAGATTGACGGATTGTGCGTGACCGCGCAAAGTATATTGTTTGCCCGTGTCCGCGCAAAGTCTATAATGATGTGATAAAAATAGTTGGATGATATTTTTGTCCCACATCGACCAGATCTGAGATTTCCATTGGTGAAAATGTCTATAAATACCCCGTTCCTTCTCTAAAAAGGGGTTCGAAGATTTCAGAAGTGAAGCAAAGACGAAAGAGAAGACAGAAGGTGCGAGTCTGGACTCCCCGCTTTCTGCGACCGCGCAAAGGAGTATTGGACTCTGAAAGTTTGCACCGGTCGTATGGCAACAGAGTGCTTTTTATGGTTTGCTTGTGAGTCGCGCAAAAAGCATATAGTTTGTGCGACTGCCGTATGAACCTATTGCTTGGCGCTTTTAACAAAGAATGGGCTAAAATGTTTGTCGGAATGATTGAGTCCTCGGAATAATTGGAGTCCTCAAAGCTTCAAGCTCTTCTTGATCAAGAGAAAGGAAGAATCATTGACGAAGAGTCGTATTCCTCCTAAGTTTTAGGAGATGACCAAAATAGCACCGAAATTCTGCCGGAATCTTCGTTCTCTTGAAAACTGTTGATCGACTTGTTTATTCCTCCTAAGTCAATGGAGATGATTGAGATCATTGCCGTTATGCTGCCGAAAATTATATTTAGCTATAATAATTGACATTTGTAATGAGTTCTTTGTAAGCTATCTTAGAATCAAGGGATATCAGAGGATGTAAATGAATTCAGAATCAATAAAGTATGACGGTTGTCTTTATAATTATTTCATTGTTATGTTTAAATAAGATTATTTTCCCAAACAAAATACCTTTGTTTCCTTGTCGAAACACAAACTCCCTCCCCAAGCCATTTTTCCCTCTTGCATTGCTGCCCTCTCTCGCAAATCACCTTTCCAATTGACCTCCCTACTGATTTCGACCATCACCCATCCCTTTCCATTGTGCATTGTTGTCCTCCTCTCTTTTCCCTCTTCATTTCTTTCATTTGGACCCCCACATGCCCACTTGGAGCTCAAAACTCGCGTGAGCTTCCTCACCCACCTGTTTCCTTCATTCTCTTTCTTAAACCCCTATCTTTTGGGCCACTACAATATTTGTTGGGCCCTAAATCCGTGGCGAACCCATATTTCCAGCCCTTTCTCCCTTTTTCCTTCATTTTCCATGGCCTTTCTTGAAATTGTTTCGGCCATTTTCTCTATCTCCACTATCCTCTGTTGTATGGCTAAGAGGAAGAGCACCGCTGATGAGGCTGGGCCTAGTCGCCCTACACGATCAAGGCGGCTGAGAGACATCGCCACTAGCTCGAGCTTTGCCCGGGAATTTCGAAAGAAGCGGTACCTTGATCCCCGGATCCCTACCGAATGGGCTCAGTTGGCGGTACTACCTCATAGAGTGTATGAGGACCGCAGAGTTCTTTTTGAAGCCCAGGTGGATGGTCGGCTCTTCGGGGAATACTACTTGTTTGAGCAAGTGGAGGCGGCCCACTGGGGTCTGCTATTTGAGGCCAGAGGTCGCATAAATCTTGGTACTGTCTGAGCCTTCTACGCCAATATTCGTGAGCCTACACTGGACCCTTTGCAATTCCGGCTCATAGTTGGGGTGGATCTGTTTGTCACTGTTGATGTGAGAGTGATTGCACGGCTTATGAATATGCCTCTTGGTGACATACATGCTAGTGAGCAGAATTTGGGGACTGTTCATGAAAAGGATCGTCGCACACATTACCTTTGTGGCGGCAAATTGGTTGAGTGGCAGCCGAACAAAAGCCTGCTAACATCTCACATGTCAGACGACTTCCGCCTACTACATTATATCTTCACGTACAACCTCTACCCCAGGCACAGTAATCGCAGCGAGTGCACGTGACTCATGGTGGACTTTCTGTACCAAATGGGGCAAGGGGCGAACTTGTGCGTGCCTACATTCGTGTTGCAACAGATCGTGAACATTGCGTGCTCCACCAGGAGCTCAGATTCGGGTCCCTTCGGCCGACTCATATGCAGGATTGCACTGGAGTTTGGCTACAGTCTGGGGGTGGAAAGACCAGTACCGATCCACCAGATTGATGAGAGTACTCTCCATCAGATGGAACTCGGGGCACGGCGACGACAGGCCCGACATGTGGAGAGTGAGGATGAAATAGAGAGCAAAGAAGACGAGAGTGAGAATGGGAGTGAAGCTGGAGAAGAAGAAGAGGAACCTGAGGCCCAAGATACAGAGGAGAGTTCACCTCCTACGACTCAGGAGCAGGGTACCAATCGGGCTTCCATAGATACGTGTTTAGCACGTCTCGAGGAGGGCCAAGCCGCCCTGCCACAGGAAGTCAAACGGGTCCAAACCAAGCTAAGCAAGGTGTCTCGCACCTTGAAGGCCATCCTGTGTTGTCTACAGGACAAGAATGCTCCTCCTCCATCGCCTGATTCGGATGCCTAGTTATCCAAGTTATTGTTGTGGTTGTTTTGGTTACCGCATTAGGCGGTTTATGCTTTCATGCTAATGATGTAGTAGTTAGTAACATGTTTTAAGTGTTTGATGCTTTGGATGTAATTGGCTCACATGTAATTTCTGTCATGATTCATGTAACTCTGTAATCTATGTATTATGACAATTTTGGGTAAATGAAAAGCATGTAGCCCCTTTTGCTATGAGATGTGTAGAATGCTTAAAGTGCTTATATAATGTGTTGATATGCTTTAATCTTACCAACGTTACACCCCATGTTGTAGAGGGCATGTCGCGGTAGTATACGCAGAGCGCGGCACACCTCCTTCTTACGGGCTCGATGGACCAAACTCCTTCTGGTAGTGGTGGTCCTACGGACTGAGGGTTAGGTTCTGATCAGCCTCCTGTTGGTCCTACTGGTGGACTGCCACCTTATACGCCCCCTGTTCGTGAGCAGTACCGGGCATCATCATCTGCGCAGCATGACTCACAGGCTGCTCCACCTACTGATAGGATCGAGCGGTTGATGTTGATGATGTATCAGCAGCAGATGCAGCAGTAGCAAATACAGCAGCAACACCACCAGCAGCTTATGGCCACTATTGTTGAGGCCTTAGCTCAGGGTGGTAGTGCGACTCCACTTCCGACATCTGCACGTCCTACTGAGCATTCGGAGCCTCCTACTCAGTTTGAGGATGTGCCTCTGCCCTTACCAGTTACACCTCCTACTGGAGATGTCGGTACCCGTGGCTTACTTGAGCGATTTCAGCGCTTAAGGCCTCCCTCATTCATGGGTTCTCACAGACCCGAGGAGGCAGAGTTTTGGTTGGACCGCATCTCCAAGATGCTACGGATGCTGCATTGTACAAAGGCAGAGCAGGTCGAGTTGGCCACTTTCATGTTTGAGAGGGAGGCCAGTCTATGGTGGGACAGTGTCCTGCGGTCTATCACAGCGGACCATATGTAGACGTGGGCGGCATTTGAGTTCCGGTTCCACGAGAAATATTACCTGCAGACCTACAGACATGAGCGGGAGGATGAGTTTCCATGCCTCAGGTAGGGAGGCATGACGGTTACTGAGTACGAGCACCGCTTCACAGAGTTGGGCCGTTTTATCCCGACTATACTGGTTGATGAGCAGATGGGGATGCGTCATTTTTCTTTGGGTTTACGACCTGACATACGGTCAAAGATGTGCTGCATCAGTATACCTTCTTATGTGGAGCTGGTGCACTTGTCTATGATGGTCGAGCGGGATGTTGATCGGCTGGCCCATTCTCGTGGTACTATGGTTGCAATACCACGACAGGAGGTACGGAGCAGGCCTATCCTAGGCAAGAGGTCTCGTGCTGACTCGCCTCCCAGGATCGCAGTGCCAGTGGTTCCGATGAGGCGCCCTATTGTGACCTGCACGTACTGCAGGAAACAGGGTCATCCTATTGGGAGTTGCTTCGGCGGATGAAGGATAGTGGTTTCTCTCTGCCGCAGATGATGGGTCGTTCTCACCCACAGGCCGTATCGACTCCACCTCTACAGACTGCCCCTACTCATCTTTCCTTCCGACCTCCTGTATCACGATTTAGGCCGCCGCAACGGCCCTTGGTCCCACAATCAAACCGTCAGAAGTAGGCTCGAGTACATACACTCATTGCTGAGGCACCTGAGACGTCCATTTCGGCCCTGACAGCTTTTGAGGGTACGGATCACATTCATGGTCTTTCATTTCCTTGTTGGTGGACACTGGGTCCACTACTTCTATTATTTCTTATGGGGTAGTTAAACTTCTATCTTTGCTATTATTCCTACTAAGGGATTGAGACTCACTACGGCCACTGGGACTTTTTCGGATGTCGCACAGTTATGCGAGAGTTGCACTGTGGATTTGGGTAGCAGCACAGTGCTCGTCGACCTCATTGTTGCACCGCTATAGCACTACGATGTTATTCTCGGTATGGACTGGCTCTCGATGATGGGGGCGGAGATAGATTGCGACACTCGAGTTGTGACGGCCTATGAATCTGACGGCGCAGCTTTCACGTTTCCAGTCCAGTTCAGTTGGCCCTACCGTGTTGACTGTTATATTGCTTTATTAGCGCCAATCTATGGTCCGACATTGGAAGATATGCCGGTGGTTCAGAAATTTATAGATGTGTTTGAGACTATTCCTGGTTTGCCTCCTCTGCGCGAGATCAATTTTACAATTGATCTTACGCCTGGTGCGACACCCATCTCATTGCCGACTTATCGTATGCCTCCATGTGAGATGGAGGAGTTGCGGAGACAGATTGACGAGCTAGTAGAGAAGGGTTTCATATGACCTAGTGTGTCTCCTTGGGGAGCACCTGTCCTATTTGTGAAGAAGAAGGATGGGACACTACGGTTATGTATTGATTACGGTAGGTTGAACCAGGTCACGGTGAAGAACAAGTATCCTTTGCCCAGGATAGATGATCTATTTGATCAGTTGAAGGGGGCAAAGTATTTTTCAAAGATTGATCTGCAGTCAGGGTATCATCAGCTGCGCGTCCAAGATGAGGACATGCAGAAGACGACTTTCAGGACATGCTTTGGGCACTACGAGTTCCTAGTGATGTCGTTCGACCTTACGAACGAACCAGTCGTGTTCATGGACCTGATGAACCGAGTACTTCGACCATTCCTATACCGATTCATCATCGTCTTTATTGATGACATTCTGATATACTCTACGAGTCGGGAGGAGCACGAGGAGCACCTGAGAGCGGTGATGGATACGTTGAAGAAGAATCAGTTATACGCGCAGTATAAGAAGTGCGACTTCTGGCAGGAGGAAGTCAAGTTCCTCGGACATGTGGTGTCCAAGGATGGGATAGCAGTGGACCTTACCAAGGTAGCCGTGATCCAGGATTGGCAGCAGTCTGGCTTGGTTACCGAGGTGAGGAGTTTCCTTGGTCTGACAGGGTATTACAAACGCTTCATTCGGGATTTCTCGAAGATTGCTGGGCCGTTGTCTTCGTTGACACGGAAGGATCTGAAGTTCTCCTTGAATGAGAAGGCAGAAGCAGCCTTCAAGGAACTGAAGGACAGGTTGACGTCCGCCCCTGTGCTAGTATTGCCAGAGCAAGGGGTGAAGTACACGATATACACTGACACGTCTCGCGTTGGTTTGGGTTGTGTCCTTATGCAGAAGGACAGGGTGATTGCATATGCCTCGAAACAATTAAGGAAGCACGAGGAGAATTACCTTACACACGACCTGGAGTTGGCAGCTGTCATCTTTGCATTGAAGCTCTTGAGACATTACCTCTACGGAGAGGAGTTCGAGCTTTTCTGCGACCACAAGAGCCTTAAGTATATATTCACGCAGCGAGACTTGAATATGAGACAATGCCGATGGATGGAGACTTTGAAGGACTTCAAGTTCGAGGTTTCCTACCATCCGGGTAAGGCGAACCTTGTGGCAGACATGTTGAGCCACAAGAAAGCTATAGCATTTGCGGCTCCGTTGATGGTAGCAGAGTGGGACATGGTTGAGTTCGTGCAGGACTTTGAGCAGAGACTCACCGTGGAGGAGCCATTTGAGTGTGTTGCTCACGTTCGGGTGCGACCACTTATTGATGATAGGATCGTTGAGGCCCAGAAGGGCGATGTGCGGTTGTCTGAGCTTCGAGAGTAAGCTATCGACACCGAGGACTCTGAGTGGAGAGTTGGTTCTGATGGGGGTCTACGATTTCGTGGCCGCCTATGCGTTCTTGACATGCCTGACTTGAGACATGAGCTTCTCGAGTCTGCCCATAACTCGAAGCTTGCGATGCATCCTGGTAGCACGAAGATGTACCGTGATATGAGATGGTCATATTGGTGGGATAACATGAAGGCCCACATCGCTGAGTATGTGTCTCGTTGGCTGACGTGCCAGCAGGTCAAGGCAGAACATCGCCAACCTCCTAGACTGCTTCAGCCCATGCCCATAGCAGAGTGGAAGTGGGACTTCATCTCCATAGATTTCATATCAAGGCTGCCGAAGATGAGAAAGGGACACGATTCCATTTGGGTGATTGTGGACCGGTTGACCAAATCGGCCCATTTCCTCCCTATTAGAGTTACGAACTCTGCAGACGAGCTGGCTAGACTGTACATCAGAGAGATCGTCCGTTTGCATGGAGTTCCTGTAGAGATCGTGTTGGACAGAGACTCTCGGTTCACATCTATCTTCTGGACTCGTATCCAGGAAGCGATGGGTGTGAAGTTGAAGTTCAGTACGACGTTTCATCCTCAGACTGATGGGCAGACAGAGTGGGTGAATCAGATTCTGGAGGATATGTTGCGAGCATGTGTGTTGGACTTCAAGGACAGTTGGGATGACTGTCTTCCTTACGCAGAGTTCGCCTACAACAACAGCTTCCAGGCGAGTATTGGTATGACACCATACGAGGCCCTGTATGGCCGTCCTTGCAGAGCACCGCATTGTTGGGCTGAGGTTGGCGAGCGTAGTCTAATTGGCCCAGAGTTGGTACATGCGACCTCAGAGAAGATCGACATTATCAGGCGTCGACTTCTTATAGTGCAAAGCAGACAGAAGAGCTACGCCGATACGAGGAGGTGACTGCTTGAATTCGAGGTCGGTGACCATGTGTTCCTCAGAGTTTCCCCTATGAAGGGAGTCCTTCGGTTTGGGAAGAAGGGGAAGCTCACACCGAGATTTATCGGTCCATTTCACTAAGTGCTAACTAGATTAGCCATGAAATCCGTTGGAATCGCTTTAAATACGATCTACAAGACCCAAAACTTGTAGAATCATTGACGCTAGGTTACCCTAAAATCTAGGATCAAACTCATTACCCGACTGCCCTTGGGAACACGTTGAAACTCCGTATCAGGTCTAGACCGCATATCGAGACTCTGAATAATACGAGGTTAAGGACTTAGGACCGCCTCGCTGGGCTTGACAACCATCTCGGAAATCAGCCCCAGACGGTGTCCCACGGTTGTTCGCTTGAGCCTGAAGCGAAGGAGTGTGAAAACACAAAATTCCTTTACAAAATAAATATCTGGAATAGTGATCTGAGACTTGAACTTGTGGTCAATTTATAAGAAACCAGACCGTCAAAATCTGACCCAAATACACCCTCGGATCAGGAAAAATTTCAGGAACATTTACATGTACTTGGAAATTCGGATCAAGGCTCACTGACCGTTGAACTGAAACTGGTCCGCCACACATGATCTGGGAATCCGACTGAGACGAAAACATAACCCCACATAGATCTAAGGTTAGTGAGCTTAAGTCCAACTTTTGGCTGAAGGAGGGCCGCCAGAAACCCTCTTTTGAGCTGAATTAAAGTCGATTTGGATATAACCCAAGTATACCTTGAACTTAAGTCTATTTCAGAGACTTTTTAGGCTATATAAGGACCTTAGAGCACCCCCTCTCACAACCATACGAATTTGGGAAGAGCCCTAAGTAAGAAGAGAGAAAAAGAGAGAGAAAGCTAGAGAGTTGTGGGAGAATCTCCCTCCTATGTTTCCAATCACCACACGGGCTGCACCACCCCTTTCTTGTCGCTTTCCCGGCGATACCGACTCCATTTTAAGGTAAGAAACCCTAACCCTATATCTGTTTTGAGGTGTGAAGGTTATAGGTTATGAAATAGCTAACCGATTTCACTCTTTAGGCTATAAAACTCCCGAATACGGAAGCCCATCAAACCTTGCTGATCCGTTGAGATTCCAAGGTGCAAGGTGAGGACTTTAGGTGTATAGGTTATGATTTTCAACGCTTTCAATGTCAGATAATGATTGATTTGTGATCTGCATGCAATTGCACATGTACAGAGTGCTTTCCGTTTTCTGTTTCGATTAAAGTTGTAGAATATGGAATTTTACATATTATAGGTATTCGTAGAAAATACCGTATAACTATTTTTTTGAAAATGTGTTTGACATGATTATTTGTTATATGGATATACGATATATGGATAAAATACTTATTTGGCAAAAGGATTCACCTAAATACATGTTTTACTAATATACACTATGTATGTAGAAATATTGTATTGTAAAAGTACCGTATACATGTATATTTTAGAGATGTGTTTGCCATGATTAATTGTTGTATAAATATATTATGTGTACATAAAATACTTGCTTGGCGAAAGGATTCGCCCTCATGCATGTTTATTAACATACACTATGTATGTTGAATAGTGCATGTTAAGTGTTTGTGGAAATGCTTGAGTGAATAAGTGGTGGGATGTTGATGCTTTAGGAGGATGTTGAGATAGGATTCTCAACTACCTTAGAGACACGTATGATTACCTCCATGAGATTGTTTACTTAAACCGCTTACTTACAGTATATGTGTTTGTATTCCTATTGATGTAGTGCTTTACAATATGCTTTATATCATGCTTTATAACATGCCTTATAACATGCCTACTAGCATGCTTGAATTGCTTTGTTTATCTTGCTTTACTCTACATGCTATGGATGAGAATTGATTGAGTTTGGGACTATGTCTATAGTCCAGACAGTCGATACCAGATTTGAGATCGTGGTTGAGGTTCATGTCACCACGTGGGATGTGTTTGACGAACCCGAGTCGTACGTCAGTTGGCAACAGTGGTTAGGCCACGCGAAGTACTTAGGCACTTCATGTCGTTCAATTGATTGTGCGCTCGAGCTAGTCAAGCCGTCAAGTATCCCGATGTGTCTAATGTATGTTCACCATGTTTGGTCGCTACTGCTTGAACCTAGGGTACCAAACTTACCAGTGAAATCCCTTTTAACCATGGTACCTCGATCCGCTAAGACTCATCAGTCGGGCATGGTGGTATGGGACACCGTGGTCGAGCTGTCGGCCTACGCTGGGGCCACATGCCTCCCC
Source organism: Magnolia changhungtana (assembly GCA_030180095.1). Classification (NCBI taxonomy): domain Eukaryota; kingdom Viridiplantae; phylum Streptophyta; class Magnoliopsida; order Magnoliales; family Magnoliaceae; genus Magnolia; species Magnolia changhungtana. The sequence goes on along the minus strand of JASAUF010000626.1, from coordinate 4,376,981 downwards.
GTAGTGACCAGTGAGCAACCAGACTCGTGAGCCGATTATGGTGGTATGAGATACTATATTTGTGTTGTCGGCCTATATTGATAAGGTGATGGGGGAGTGGTGCAACGAATGCGAGCAACAGCCCTTTGTAGTAACTGCGAGCATACTCTGAAATTGCGGTGAACCTTAGAATTATGTCGCAGTATATAGAGTATGAACTATGCCTGTTTCTGTATAGTGATGAATAGTTTAAGAGGTGATGGGGGAGTGGTGTAACCTTTGTGCGTAACAGCCCTGACAACCTTTGCAGTGACCTAGAAAACACATCATCGTCTGATATTAACTAGGACTGACGACCCTAGAATGGATCATGTTTGGGAATGATACAAGGGAGGTACCTTAGTTTCCCAATCCTGCTGTTTGAAATGGACTAACTAAAAACTCGGTAATCATGCTCATCATGCATTGCATGTGCCTGGAAGATTTGGAGCACTGAGGGATGAAAGCATTCCGCAAACGTGAGATGGTATCGCACGAGGGAGGGTGTGGTGAGGGCACTCATCATACCTACATCCATACTTATATTAATAAGAGTAGTTAGGAGTATTTGATTTTACTGCTTTATCATTTCTTCTTGACTGTATTGATAATATGTTAACCTATGCTTTATTGTTCCACTGAGTTAGCTACTCACTCCCACGTTACGGGATGGTGTTGCGCACACCAACCAGACTCTGTCTCAGGTTTAGACGAGCCGACGACTCAGGAGGCGGAGCCTGATTATGATGAGGATCAGGAGGAGTTTTCCTATATGCAGTACTCTGGCGGCTTCGACTAGGCTGCCGAATTGACGGGATTTGCAGGGATCACTCCTTAGTTTATTTTTGACATTTTGTTCATAAAACAAACATATGTATATGGTGACTTAGATAGATTCATACTCTGGAGAATGAAATGTTTTTTGTTTCTTTACATACATATTATACAGTTCAGTCTTCCGCTTGCTTTTATACAAATGACTTAGAGTATGAATTACTGTTTTGGTATAATCTCACTCATGTTTATTATTCTATCACAGATAACATTTAATCAGCATTATTTATGTTCCATAAGTGATGCGTTGGAACTCGGGAGTTGAGTTACACTCGACCCCCGATTTTTAGGGCGTTACACGACCTCGAGTTAGCAGCAGTCATATTTGCATTAAAGCTCTTGAGACATTACCTCTACGGAGAGGAGTTCAACCTCTTTGTGACCACAAGAGCCTTAAGTATATATTCACTCAGCGGGACTTGAATATGAGGCAACGCCGATGGATGGAAACCTCGAAGGACTTCAAGTTCGAGGTTTCCTACATCCGGTCAAGGCTAACCTTGTGGTTGACGCATTAAGCCGTAAGAAGACCATAGAGTTTGCAGATCCGCTGATGGTGGCAGAATGGGGTATGGTAGAGTTCTTGCGAGACTTTGAGCAGAAACTCACTATGGAGTAGCCGTTCGAGAGCGACGCACACATTCGGGTGCAGCCACTTATCGAGGCCAGGATTATCGTAGCCTAAAAAGATAATGAGCATTCGGTTGAGCTTAGAAGGCTAGTTGGCGATAATGAGGACGCCGAGTGGAGAGTTGGTATGGATGGGGGCTTACGTTACCGTGGTCGCCTATGCGTCCCAAATCTTCATGGCTTGAGACAGGAAGTCCTCGAGGCTGCACATAGTTCGAAATTGGCAATTTATCCTGGAAGTACGAAGATGTATCCAGATATGAAGAGGTCGTACCGGTGGGACAACATGAAGCTCCATGTAACAAATTATGTGTCCCATTATCTCACCTGCCAGCAGGTCAAGGCAGAGTATCGCCAACCTCCTGGACTACTTCAGCCCATGCCCATAGCAGAATGGAAATGAGATTTCATTTCCATGGATTTCATCTCAGGGCTACCGAAGACCAGGAAGGGACATGATTTCATTTAGGTGATTATGGACCGGTTAACGAAATTGGCCCATTTCCTCCATATTAGAGTTTTGAACTCAGCAGACGACTTGGCCAGATTGTACATCAAAGAAATAGTACATCTACATGGAGTTCCTCTGGAGATCGTGTCGGGCCGAGACACGCGATTCACATTCATCTTCTGGACTCGTATCCAGGAAGCGATGGGTGTGAAGTTAAAGTTTAGTACCGCATTCCACCCACAGACCGATGGGCAGACGGAGCAGGTGAATCAGATTTTGAAGGATATGCTGCGGGCTTGTGTTTTAGACTTCATGGACAGTTGGGATGACTGTCTCCCGTATGCAGAGTTCGCCTACAATAACAGCTTTCAGGCGAGTATTGGCATGACTCCTTATGAGGCCTTGTATGGGCGCCCTTGTCGAGCACCGCATTATTGGGTAGAGGTTAGTGAACGCAGTTTGATTGGCCTAGAGTTAGTATAAGCGACCTCAGAGAAGATTGATATTATCAAGCGTCGACTTCTTACAGCGTAGAGTTGACAGAAGAGCTATGCCAAGACGAGGCAGCGACCGCTAGAGTTTGAAGTTGGGGACCATGTATTCCTCCGAGTTTCCCCTATAAAGGGAGTCCTTCGGTTTAGAAAGAAGGGGAACTTATGCCGCGGTTCATTGGCCCATTCCAAATATTAGACTGAGTGGGTGTGGTGGCATACCGTCTCGCTTTATCTACACCACTTGCGGGCATGCACAACGTATTTGATGTATCTATGCTGAAAAAATACGTTCCTGACCTTTCCCACATTATCAAGTGAGAGCAGGTACAATTGAGCGAGGACGCTACATATGTACTGCGTTCGACGTGTATTCAAGACAGGAAGGAGTAGGTGTTGCGTAGCAAAGTTATTCCACTTGTGAAAGTGTTATGGACGCACCACACTGAAGAAGAGGCTACTTGGGAGATAGAAGCAGAGATTCCAAAGAACTACCCTCAGATTTTCGAGGAGTACGAAAATGTACTAATTTTGAGGACAAAATTTTTCTTTAAGAGGGGTAGATTATAACAACTCGAAAAATTTCGTACAAAAACCCAAGTACCACCTCAGGCAGAAATCACTCAGGACCAAATCCTTTAGAAATTAGACAAGTTTAACCAGGTGCTAAACTAGATTAGTTACAAAATCCGCTTGATCCACTTTAAATACGATCTGCAAGACCCAAAACTTGTAGAATCATTAACGCTAGGTTACCCTAAAATCTAGGATCAATCTCATTACCTAGTTGCTCTCGGGTGCACATAGAAACTTTGTATCAGACCTGGACCGCACGTCGAAAGTCCGATTATATAATTAAGACCGCCTTGCTAGACTTGACAACCACCTCAAAAATCAAGTCTAGATAGTGTCCTGAAGCTATTTGCTTGAGCCTGGAGTGAAGTGTGTGAGAAACTTGGATATCTTAGAAATAAAAATCTAAATTTAAGTAATATGAGACTTATCACTTGTGAGTCGAATATAAGGATTCAGACCGTCAAAATCTGACCCATACACTCTCGGATCAGGAGAAATTTCATACACAGGTCAGTGTACTTGTGGCCCTGATCGGTGTTCGTGGACCGTTGAACTGAAACTGGTCCGCCACGGGCGATCTGTAAACCCAATCAGACCAAAAACTCAGCTTGACCTAGATCCAATATAAGGGAGTTTAAGTCCAACCTTAGGATCAAGGGGGGCTCTGGAAGTGCTCCGTTGAGCTGAAACAGACGCTCTTTGGACATAACCTAAGTATACTTTGGCCCTAGGGTCATTTCCATCATTTTTAGGCCTATATAAGGACCTTAAACCCTCTCTCATTCACTCCATATGAATTTGAAAAAAAAAACCTAGGAGAGAGAAGAGAGTAAAGAGAGAGAAAGTGAGAGAGAAGTTGGAGTCACTCTTGGGATTCGATCCCTGCTATTCTACGTGCCTATCCATCACTACCAAATCACTATTCCAACGATTCTGACTTCGTTCTTAGGTAAGAAAACTTAACCCTAATCTATTCTAGGGTTTCCATTGTCGCTAGTAGCGAAATATCTGACTCAACTCGTGCTATAGGTTATCATTCCATCGTTGACGAAGACTTAGAGTCTATATCGAATTTGTTACGCTTCTACGGTGTAAGGTGCAGACTATAGATGTATAGATTATGGTTTTCAAGGCTTTCAATGATGGTTAATGATTTATTCTTGACGTGAGTGCTATTTCACATGCAAAATGTGTCGTTTGTTTTGCTTTACGACTATATATGAACTATGTTAAATATAGTGTATTATATGTACGTAGTGAAATGTTTGAATACGTATGGAATTTGGATTTGTGACTAACATGATTATTTGCCGTGACTATATGCTTGTTATGTATGCAACAACTCCCTAGTAAAAGGACTTACCCTAAATCACTCCACAGCCAATATACGCTATATATTTTAAAGTGTGTAGCCCACGTGTTTGTGGAAATGACTAGATGAGTATGGAACCCGGAGTCGTGCATGCCATGATTACCCACCTTGGGTATATACGTGTGGTATACGGGGCAACTCCCTAGTAAAAGGATTTGGCCTAATGCATGTATAACCAACATACAACATGTATGAAGATGTGTGTATTCTAAGTGATTGTAGAAATGTCTGAGTAAGCTAGTTGTTACTAAGGAATACCTTGTATGAGGATTGAGATATGCTTCTCAGTTACCTTAATTATGTGTATGATTTCCTCCATTTATGTTTACATTATGATGTCTGTTTTGTTTATAGCATGAATGTGTATGAAATCATGTTTGGATTGTACCTCACAACATGTTCATGAAATTGTAAGAATTGAATTATTTGTTCATTACTGCTTTTGTTATCTCATATGATTACTTGCTGAAATTGGATGAGTTTAGGATATAATATAGTCCAGGCAATTGGTAATAGGCCCTGCTTTGGTGGCTGAGGTTGCTTTCGCCGTATTGGATGTGTTCAGTGAACCTGAGTCGTACTTCGGTTGTCGATAGTGGTTAGGCCACACGAAGTGCTTATGCACTTCATGTCGATCGATTCGATGTGCGCTCGTACTAGTCAAGCTTGTCAAGTAATCCGATTTGCCTATTATATGTTCACCTTGTATGGACGCTGATGTTGAACTTAAGGTACCCAACTCACCAGCGAAATTCTGTTTAACCTTGGTACCTCGATCCACTAAGACTCATGAGCCAGACATGGTGGTATGGGACACCGTGGTCAAGCTGTCGACCTACGCTGGGGCGATGAGCCTCCCCGTAATGACCAGTGAGCAACCCAGACTCGTGAGCTGAATAAGGTGGTATGAGACACTGTATTCGAGCTGTCGGCCTATACTGATCAAGTGATAAGCCCTTTGTAGTGACCTCGAGCGTACTCTGAGTCTACGTATAGGCGACGAGCCTTCTGTAACATCTAGAGTATAAACTAGGCCTGTACTGATCAGGTGACAAGCTCTTTGCAGCGACCTAGAACCATAACATCGTATGAGATTTACTAGGACTGATGACCCTAGAATGAGTCCTTTTTTGGGAATGATATAAGGGAGGTACCTTAGATTCCCAATCCTGTTGTATGAAAGGAACTAATAATAACTCAATAATCACGCTCATAATATCGCACTGCATGTGCCCCGGGTTGAAGAGTACAGCGGGAGGAAAGAATGCCGCGACCGTAAGATGGTGTCGCACGAGGGAGTGTAGGTGAGGGCATGCATCATGAATACATTCATCCTTACATTAATAAGAGTATCTAGGAATGTTTGATATGTCTGCTTTATCATTACTGCTTGATTGAATTGAGAACATGTTAATCTTTGCCCTATGATTCCACTGAGTTGATCACTCACTCCCACGTTCTGGGACGGTATTCTGAACACCCACCAGACCCTGTCTTAGTTGCAGATGGCGATGCGACTTAGGAGGTGGAGCCTGATTTCTATGATGATCAGGACGAGTTCTCGTATATGTAGTTCTCCGTCGGTTTTGCTTAGGCCGTCCTGATCGACGGGGCTACAGGGCTTATCATTATAGTTGAACTCTTTTTTTGATATTTTAATTTTTGAACTATTATATGTATATGGTGACTCAGTGATGTATTCATACTCTGGAGGCCGATCGTGAACTTTTGGCTCATACATGTAAATATATACATCTTTTAGTCTTCCACTTGTGTTATATTAATTGATCTGGAGTATAAATTACTGTCCTGGTATAATCCCACTCATGATTAACGCACTAACACGGACAACATTCAATTATAAGCATATATGTTACATAAGTGATGTTTTGGAACTCGGGAGTTAAGTTGTTACTCAACCCCCGATTTTTAGGGTGTTACAACCCCATTGATAATTGCATTATCCATTTATTCTTACCGGGCTAACCCAAAATGTTGCGCCCCCATTGGTTGCTAGTAGGGTTATTTTTAATCTTGGCGCCCATCTAGGATTTATTTGGTCCCCCTAGAGCATCTAGCGGGTCATATGATAGTATGGTGAAGGAAGCCCGTTTCGAATCCTTAGGTTTATAGGTAGGCCACTTAGGCCCAACCTTGATATGAGGAGAGTTCATCATCACCGTAGATGGAAGGATCCGTGCTATTAGATTTGGTTTATCTACAGTTGAGGATTGACCCTCATTTTATGGATCTGTTGTCCATTTATGGACCTCACCTTGTGTATATGCTGATTATCGATGCCGACTATGAGTACATGCTAGTATAACATTATGATACAAGCCATTGAGATGTATGAGCCCATTGTGATAGTATTAGGCTCATTCTCATTTTCCTTAGTCGGGCTATCCAAATTTAGGTATGGGATTGGTTTGGATAGAAGTCCCTTGTGATGGACCACATAGCCTGAGATATTACGTACTATCATCCCAACTTCACACTCCATCTTGGTCATTTCATTCACACAGCATATTGCATTGCATCCTCAGCACAAAGCATTTAGTTTACTATGCTTCTATTTTGCATAGTCTGAATAAGGTTAATGGTATTATAGACTCGCTAGGATCTGCATATTGCATTGCATCCTTAGCACATAGTATTTGGTTTACTATGCTTCTGTTTTGCATAGCCTGAATAAGGTTAATGGTATTATAAACCCATCAGGATCTGCATATTGTATTACATCCACGGCATATGGATTCGGGTTGCTATGTTTCTGCATTTATATGGCCTAGATGAGGCTGATGGTATTCTTGGCTCTTCAAAATTGCATATTATATTGCATCCTCGATATCTGTTATTTGGCTCACTATGACTCCGCATTGCATAACCGATCTGCATTGCATACTCTGATATTGAATGACTTATAGCCTTGCCAGTATTCCGCTTACGCTGATATTTGTGTGCTTGGCACTTACCTTGCGCACACACGTACACTACCTTTTCTATAAGCTTATCCACGATAGATGTGTGCAGGTGATGATAGGACGCAATCGAGCTGAGGTAGGCGCGTGCTGCAGAGCTTCTGGAGCTTTTGGCATTTATCTTGTATTTCCCCTTCATGTATTGTACTCAAGTTTTTTTATTTGTGGATATGTGATGATGATGTTGCCTTTATGATTTGGGTAAACTTGTGGTTATGCTTATCTACAAAGAAATTCATGTTGAAAATCATCGTTGTAGGATCCCATGATTGGAATCTGGCATATGAATACTAAAAGCCGAGAATGAGGTACTATGGAGGTTGTCAGCACCGGATTTGGCAATCAGGAATTTTGTGAGCCCGGTTTCCGAGGTTGGGGCATAACACAGCTGCAAGCTATAAGAACGAAAAATTGTATATGGGGTCACCTCCCCCGCGGGAGGTTTACCTAGAAGCTCTCCAACCTGAGGAAGCCCCAGCCCCACCAAGCACGGGATCTCGAACTCTGACCAACTGGACTCCAAGTCCATTTGCCGGAGTCGGGAGACAAAAATGTTGGCCGATAAGGTCGCTTCCTGAGAAGTTGAGAAGGTTACCTTCACCCGAGGCAAAAGAGCCTCCCTAACATAAGGTTCCACCCTTGGTGGTGGTCCCTCGACGAAGTCAACTGGGAGTATGTATTGTCATGTACAAACTCCCCATGGAAGGCCCTCGAAATGAAGGCCTGCCCTGAACTCTCCCCAGAAGACATGAAAAAAAAATAAAAAATTAAAATTAAAATTTAAAATTTAAAAAGAAAGAGGGTGGGGGGATGCAAAGAGAAAGATAACTGAAAAAAGAATACGACTGAAGCTTATCGAAAGTACAAATCTCCATTTAACTATGAGAAGTAGGGAGGGAGAGGCACAAGACAAAGGAAAAAAGGGAAACCAGCGGGGAGCACGTTGGCAGAGCTCGGACTTTGCAAAAACTTATGAGCGTACAATGAGGGGGAAGCTTCTATTTATAAGCACCCAAGCGGTAGTGCATTTAATACTGGCAGCATCCCCGATAACATAGAAATATGCCTTGATCAACAAGCCCTTCCACATGGTAACATAAGGTTCGCCCGGGCGAAACATTAAACAATTGAATGACAGGTGTTTGCCCATGAGTTGCTCCAAAGACAAAATGGCTCTCATAAGTTGAAATGGCATTTGCCACTCAATTGATGTTCCCTTGAACAAAGGAACATCTATCATATCTTTTTCGATTCCCATGATAGGGGTTGTTTTTTCAATTCCCGCCCTCATCAGTAAACGACGAATTCGGAAAAGAGGGAAGACCAGGCTACATATAGTTTGAAATTTTAACTCTTGCACTCTCAGATTAGTTCAGGCCCTTACTTCCTGGTTCACATACTTTAAGATTAGAAGTTGGGGAAAACTATTACGGGGAAAACCGAATTGACTTGCTACATGGACATGCATACATCAAAGAAGGACTATGGCAATGCTGATGAAGAATTGCCTAGATAGTCTCCCCAAACCACCCATGCACCGCTTATATAGGTGAGCCGACCTAGGGGCTAATGTCGAGCTGATGCTTGAGAACGGAGACCAAATAAACGATTTATTTTCCAAACTGAACTACGTGAGAACAAAGCTTGGAGATAGGACGGTTCTGACAAGATCCTAATCAAAGATCACACCGAATGAGGTGAACTCAACAATATTCTTGAAAGTAGACCCCTACTAAAATCTGAATCATCTAATGTATCTTACCAAGATACACAAGCCATCTAAAGAACACTATAAATACATCCGCTACATTAGAAGCTAAAATAATAATAATAATAATAATAATAATAATAATAATAATAATAAATCCCTTACAAAACCCTATTCATATGATATATCTAACCATCTAACTTATGCAACGGAGGGTCCCCGGCTAATACTGACACCCCATTGTCCTTTGTTTTCGGCTAGTACAGTTATCCAAGTGCCACCGGATGCTGTCGCAGGTATACCCAGGTTTAGACGATAACAATACTCATTAGATTTTCTTTGACATTTTTAACTGTTGAATAATTGACAACCAATCTCATAGTCGGATAGTCAAATAAGCGTAATTTTGGGGTTAAAGACTTAAAAAGTTTAATTATTTAATTTAATTTGATTATCTGTACGGCACATATGCAACTTCCGAGTAATTTTAAAGAACGGTTTCAAGCCTAACTGGTTTTCCCACAAGGTGCGGTCCAGCGAACCGATGACTTCCAACATGTTAAGTGCATGTGAAATCGACAGTACCAATAGTTTGACCCTACCATAGGGATCACCTAGGGCCAAAGAAAAAAAAAAAAGTCCAATCTACAGATCAGGTAGGCTAGACTAGCCGAATAGAAGCATGGCCCACTAACGAGCATATGCGACAGATTTTTGCACGAGGTAATTTTTATGATGGAACCAGCCAATTGGATGAGTTGGATGTCCTACACACGAAAACATCAAAGTTATCTGATGGTTGACCCGTTGGACTTTGGGACTTTATTTTTAAATGCATGTGCTTTGGGAGAGTATGAAACTCTTTCTCATAACTTACACACACGTGGGATCATTTGTGTTTTCTATGGTACCTCTCTCTCAGCACGTGTATCTCACTCGCCAGTAATAGTTAATAAAAAGAGTAGCCACTCAGATTAAGGTGATGCACGCCAGAGGGACGGACTAAAAAAGAAGAATGATTGAGTGTGAAAACAAGTCTAATGAAAGACCCTTGTGCATCTTTACCGAAAAATAAATAAATAAACAAAAATAAAATACGGCTGTGCATGAATCTCATCACAGTTTGATTAGAACGGTGCCGAGATGCAGGTCCCCGTCCCACAACACCTCTGCATCTTTCCCAGTACAAGGCATAGTTCGAAAACCTGAAAACTCCGCTCGAGTGGATTTCACCCTGGTCGGGTCAATCTGGAAGACTTGACCCAACCTGTCTCTTATTTTTTAAATAATATCAATAGTAATAGATATTTAACAAGAAATAATGCGTAAGTTTTAGTACTCCTAGTTGCATTAGTTCACCTAGACAGTCCGTAAAATCAATCTGAACTGTCCATTAAGTCCAGAACACATGTCAAAGGCCACAGTACAAAAATCATAAGTTGATCTAATCCATCTCTTATTTGGCCTTATTAATTACAGCCATCCAAATTCTAAACCATGGATGGGATGGTCATAGTAGGGCTAAGAAAACTAATTCTTTAGAATCGCACCAAAATCCGTGATGGACCCTAATAAATATGTCGATCAAATTGTTGATTTGACCTTTTTTGTGTAAATTATCTTGACCTGGTATATTAAAGAGCATGGATCCAACTGTCTATATCAGGCAGATCGATATAATTTTTGCATGGTAGCCTGTGAATTTTGCACTAAACATAATGAACAACAGTCTAGATCAACGGATTGGACTGTGTAAGTGTCCCAATACAACTGGGACCAATATAACTTATAGTGTTCTCAAAGCACTGGATAATCTATCGTATTTAATAGTAGATAGAATTATTATTAGTAATATAAAATGAGAATGTCTCAAGCCCAATTATTATAAATAATATAAGATGAGAAGGTCTTAAGTCCAACCGGCTGGACAATAATGTTCAGTCCTAACCAGCGGATAAAATCCAACCTACTAGCTACACGTGGCATAGAATCTTTCTATTAGTAGATCCCGCCATGAGGATCATCTAGTGGAAACATAATTCCTATCTACACTGGGGTGTACACGAACCGAGCTAGCTCGGTTGGCTCAACTTGAAAAAGCTCGAATCAACTCAACTTGAACCTGAGTTCGATACCAGTCGAGCTGATTTTTGGAGCTTGAAAATGAGTTCGAGCTTGCCCTAGCTCGACTCAACTTGGATCGAATCCAGCTAGAACTTGGCTGGACTCAATTTGACTCGACTCAAATAGGTGCAGGGTATATATACCCTTTTTAAAAAAATAATAATAATACGTAATAAATAAATAAAAAATCCTACTACTCTAACCCATTTCCCTTGCGCACACGACCGGTGCCTCTAAATCCTAACCCATTTCCCTTGTCCGGCACTCCTAATCTATACTACTCCTTTCCTCTCTCTCTCTCTCTCTCTCTCTCTCTCTCTCTCTCTCTAGTCTTTCCCTCCTCTCCAGCTCGTCCTTTTCGGCACGCTCAGCTCGCCCTGTCCCTGTCCGGTGTTCAGCGTGTCCCTGTCCGGCATGCTCTCACCTTGCCTTCTGGCACGCTCATATTGCCCGTTCCCTGTCTGGCACGTTCAATTTACATGCTTAACTCACCGGTAAGTCGCAACTCCTTAGGAAAATGATACAGTAGGGCACTAACCAGAGGGCCAATCTTTCGGTTGATGGGCTATTAGCCAACATTGAACGTGCACATCAATTTGGATCATCCAGTTGATGAGCTATTGGCCAACATCGAACACGTCTCTCCCTCCTCTCCGGCTCAAAAAATGAACTAGAACACGGCTCGAACTCAACTTGAACTCGGCTCAAAAGCTCGAAAGCTCGAAATTGGCTTGAACTCGGCTCGAACTGGTCCAATTGTTGAACGAGTCGAGCCGAGCTAGAGACGATGGCTCGGTCACTGAGTCGAGCAGAGTTCGAGCTGGGTGTGCCTGGTGACCGAGCCGAGCCGAGCCGAGCTGAGGCCATCTCGACTCGGTTCAGTTTGACATACACCCATATTTACACATCAAGTGGGTCACACACACACACACACACACACACTATAAATAGATATATATATATATATATATATATATATATATATATATATATATAAGTTGTAGCTCTAAATAAGTAATAAAAAAGAAGTGTGGTGTATTTGATGAGTAGATATTTTTTTTATTTTACTTTTATATGGTGATCCTCAAGATAAGGCAACTGTATTGGATGGGTTGGATTTCACACAAGCGTGAAAGATCGATTGTTATTATGCCATAAAAGTTTTGAATGAAGTTGGTATTTGAGTAGTCTTTATTACTGCCGTGGGTAAAAATGGGTTGACCACCCATGCGGTCAGCTTGGACTCAAGAGCACATGCTTCTAGACCAGGGAACTTCTAAACGACTGTCTTAAATCGTTCTAGGAAGAGTAGGCACCGAACTCCTAAGCCTAGGCCTCAGCACCATGCATTTTCGAGCTTCAACCAAGCTTATCTGATCTCTAAGTAATGTCCGAACTTATATGACCAGAGAACGACCGGAAGACTAATCGGCTCGACGAGATGAAGGGGATGGTTGTCTCGAACGATAAGTATAGTCGAGGAGATGAGTTCGCTTCCTATGCCCGAGCATAGGTAAACCAAGGAATTAATTAGTCGACCATTGATGATTAGTGCAGAAACTCACTCCGAGCTAACCATGGAGATCAATCCGATTAATCGATGGCTCGGCTCAGCTCAGCCTCATCCTGATTGATCAAGGGCTTGGCTTAGGTCAAAATCAACACTTATTTGATCAAGGGCATGGCTCGGGTTGGCCCCGACCATCAATTGCGTGATTCTGGGGTCAACCACGTCAACACTTATCACCTACGTAAATTCCACGTAACAGTTGAGAAACTTACGCAGATATTATGCCTAAGATCAAGAATCGTCTCTAACCAACCTACACTATAAACAAGGGACCCATCTACGCGAGAAGGTACGCAAAATCTCTCATCCAAAACCCCTCAATACTACTAGCCGCAAATTCCTGTCCTGACTTTGGCATCGGAGGGTCCCCCGCTCTAGCCAGGGTCTCCTTTGTCTCTTTCCTGTATAGGTACTCGATAGTCTAGAAAGGGTAGACTAGATTTTTGCATCAATAGTTTGACGCCGTTTGTGGGAACCACGTCGAAGCCATTCCTAGCTCTCCATATACTAATTTGGCCAAGGGAAGGAAGAAAGCTCCTCCCACCACCTCTACTGGCGATCTCGTACTTGCAGAATACCCTGCTCATCAGGATTCTTCTTCCCAATTTCAGGCTGAGTCTACTCCTACAGGTCCGACACAACGGTCTCAGAACCGAGGAGGCCACCTTCTTTCCCCAGAACACTAGGTCGAAACATTGGCCAGCAATCTTAATAAAAAAAAAGGCAGATGCTAGAGAGGCAGATCCATGCTCTTAATCAGGAGCCTGCTGCATGAACGACCATCGAGGTCGCGGTACCAGTGAATTCCCGGAAAGATTTATCCTATAATGCTTTGGATCATGCACCTTCTCATGTCTTGGGGATCGCCGTGCTAGCCCCTTCCGACCTACGCCATGAGTTAGAGAAAAGGAGGCGAGGAAAAGCATTTGAGGTGGACCCCACTCCTGCAGACCCCTGAGAAGCCCAACCGAACTAACTACGAGGTCATATCTTTTATATATGCCAATCTGATCCAGTATAATCCCCGACCTCGATAGATTCCATGATGGAAGAGGCTGAGCCACCTTTCACCGATGACATCATAAGCTCGGCCCTCCTCCCGAGGTTCCTGATGCCACCTGTAACCCCATATACTGGCTCTGGGGACCCCACCGAGCATTTGGAATCTTTCAATACGTGGATGGAGCTCCAGTCGGCATCCATGCCGATCATGTGCCGTGCTTTCGCCTTAACCTCAGCAGGGGTTGTGCGAAGCTGGTACAAGCAGTTGAAGTCGAAGTTGATTAGTTCTTTTTCCGATCTCAACAAGGCATTCATAACACAGTTCATTATCAGAACAGAACGGAGGAAACGGTCCACTCACCTACTCACTATTAAGCAGAAAGAAGGTGAAGCGTTGAAGGATTACATTGTACGAATCAATAAAGAGGCAATGCAGGTGGACGACTATAAAAACAAAATAGCCTTAATCGCCATGATAGCCGGACTCAGGGAAGGAAGATTCCTCTATTTGATAGGTAAAAATCCTCCAACAACTCTAGGCTAGTTCATGAATCGTGTGCAAAAGTACTCCAATGCTAAGGAGCTTTTCAGTTCTTGAAAAGCTACTCGAGATGCCGGGAACTCAGCTAAGGACAAGAAGCGGAAAGAGGAAGCCCCATCCCAAGAACCCTCCAATAAAAGGAGAAGGGATAGGACCCGGTAAGAGGTCAGCGACCGAGTAGATGACCTGAGAGTAGATTCAGCTCATATACACCTCTCAACGCCACGCCTGAGCAAGTCCTCTTGGAAGTTTGAGATAAACGATTGCTAAAATGGCCGAATCAGATGAAGACCGATACAGACAAGCGATATAAGCAAAAGTATTGCTGCTTCCACCATAACCACGACCATTCCACTAGTGACTGTTTTGACCTCAAAGAAGAGATCAAGGCCATTATTCGTAGTGGGCACTTTACGAGAATACGTTAAAGAAGAACGATCAGGTCAGAAGGATGAGAACCCCGGTAGAACAATCGACAACAACCCCACCGGTGAAATTCGTACTATCTTTAGCAAGCTCGCAGGAGGTGGTGATTCAAATCGAGCCTGAAAGGCCCATGCTCGAAGCACTAGCTCGAACCACTATATTCATCTCACTAGTAGACTGCGAAAGGAGCAACAAATTTGCCCCTTGTGATCTAACGTTCACTAAGGAGGACGCCCGGGCTATTCAACGCCCGCACGATGACGCCCGAATCATAGCCATGACCATAGCTAACTGTAAGGTGTATCTCATTCTTGTGGACATAGGTAGCTCGACCGATATACTTTCGCTAAGGCGTTCGACAAGATGGGAATCGCCAGGTCACAGCTCTGACCCGTCAGAACTCCACTGCTTAGGTTCGCGGGCGACAAGGTCATTCCTGAGGGTTCCATCCAATTCCTAGTCATTGCTGGAGAAGGACAAAACCAAACCACCATGATGATCAACTTCTTGATATTATATTGTCCCTCCGCCTACAATATCTTCATCGGATGACATTCCCTCAACTCTATAAGAGTCGTCGTATCTACTTATCACCTCTTGATGAAGTTCCCCACGAATCATGGGGTCAGCCACATCTGAGGGGACCAGCACGAATCTCGACATTGCTACTCAACCGCTCTAAAAGTAAAAACTTCAGTCTGTACTCTAGCAGTCACTTCCATTAACCCTAGAGAAGATTCATTTGAGAGGGGATCTCCAATGGAAGATCTCCTAACCATTCCCCTTGATGAGTTTGACCCAATCCGAATGGTGCAGGTCGGTTCATCATTAACCCTTGACTTACGAGATAAAATAATGGATCTCCTTTGGCATCATGTCGATTTATTTTCCTGGTCCCATTAAGACATGCCCAACATTAGTCCCAAGGTGATGGTTCACAAATTGAATGTTGACCCCTGTCACAAACCAGTCAGACCGAAGAGACGAGCTTTCAAGCCAGAGTGGTACGCCATTATTGCAGAAGAGGTTGGAAAACTCTTGTATGCAGGGTTCATTGAAGAGATCTATTACCCTAATTGAATCACCAATGTCGTCCTAGTAAAGAAGTCGAATGGGAAGTAGCGGGTTTGTGTTGATTGCACTGACTTGAACAAAGCCCACCCTAAGGATAGCTTTCCTCTTCCCGGGATTGACCAGTTGGTCGACAGTACGGCGAGGCATGAACTCTTAAGCTTCATGGATACATACTCGGGCTATAATCAGATAACCATGCACTAGCACGACAAGTAGAAGACGACCTTCGTCATTGACAAAGGACTCTACTGCTACAAGGTTATGCCCTTTGTACTGAAGAATGCTGGGGCCAGATATCAACATCTTATGAGCGAAATGTTCGCTCGACAGATCAGACGTTCTATGGAGGTTTACGTCGATAACATGCTTGTGAAAAGTATCAAAGTCGCCGACCATGTCTCTAACCTTGAAGAAATGTTCTCGATTCTGCGACAGTACCGACTGAAGTTATATTTGGCCAAGTGCGCATTTAGGGTCAGCTCGGGGAAATTCCTCAGGTTCTTAGCCAGCCAGAGAGGCATCAAGGTGAATCCCGATAAGATCAAAGCCTTGCTGGACGTGAACTCACCTCGGACTGTCAAAGAGATCCAATGCCTCACTGGAAGGGTCGTCGCCCTCAATCACTTTGTGTCTAGAGCAACCGACAAGTGCCTCCACTTTTTTCTACAACGGAAGGGTAATAAGAAGGCAGAGTGGACCAAGGATTATGAATAAGCATTCCAGCAGTTGAAGCAATACTTGGGATCACACCCGCTGCTCTCGAAGCTTGAGCATGAAGAACCCTTACTACTATACTTGAAAGTCTTATCAGCTGCGATCAGTTTGGCCCTTATCAGAGAATCCAAAGGAAAACAACTTCCTTTGTATTACGTCAGTAAAGTCCTAGTTCCCACCGAGACCAGGTATCTGGATGTAGAGAAGCTCGCCTTAGCTTTGGTGATCTCATCTAGACATCTTCGCCCATACTTACAAGCCCACACAATAGTAGTCCTGACCAATCAACCCTTTTGCGAAGTTCTCTAGAGGCCTGAGGTGTCAGGAAGACTTAAGAAATAGGAAATCAAGCTGAGCAAATTTAATATCAGATATGAACCAAGGAGTGTCATCAAGGGTCAGGTGGTAGCTAACTTCATCGTCGAGTTTACTAAACATAAAAACCAAGTTACTTCCGATGACGACCCCGCACCAAGTGACCCAGAGTCCAACCGGCTAGCACATGATGCCCGGGCCACCGAAGCTGACCACGGCACTTGGACATTATATGTTGATGGATCTTCCAACTCCAGGCGAGACGGGGCCGGTATCGTCCTCATAACCCCTAAGTTGATGTCTGTCCAGTACACCTTATAATTTAGATTACGCGCGTCTAACAATGTCATGGAGTACGAGGCATTTCTAGCATGGCTCAGGTTAGCGGCATTTATGGGGGCTCAGGTCCTAGAGTTCACTGCGACTCTCAGCTTGTCATAAATTAAATCACTAATGAATATCAAGCTGAGGAGAAGCGAATGATCGCATATTTACAAAGAACTCGAGAACCGATAAGCAAATTTTGGAAGTGCGACATCAGTCTAATCCTAAGGTTAGAAAATTTGAAAGCAGATGCATTGGCAAAAGTAGCATCCGCAGTTGAAGAAGACATCCCGAGGTCAATCCCAATCAAGTTTTTTGCTAAGTTGAGCATCTATAAGCTCGATTAGGAAACTGCCCTACCCATACATTCAAATCCAAGATGGATGGACCCAATTATCAAATACCTTTAAGAAGGTAAGCTTCTCGACGATCGACTAGAAGCATGCAAACTCAGATCCTTGTCAGCTTAATATACGATGGTAGGAGATATCCTATACAAGAAAGGTTACACTCGGCCCTATCTCAGGTGTCTCTAACCCGATGAATCCAATTACGTCCTAAAAGAAATTCATGAAGGAATATGCGGCAATCATTTTGGGAGCCGAGCTCTCGCCCACAAGGTCATCCAAGAAGGATACTTCTGAACAATCATTCAGAAGGACGCTAAGCAATATACTCAAAAGTGCAATAGCGTCAGAGGTTTGCAACTATTTCTCACCAACCTGTAGAGGAACTAAATCCGATGACTAGACCCTGACCATTCGCCCAATGGGGGATCAACATCATCAGCCCACTGGCCATGGGAAAGGGTCAGACTCGATATGTCATCGTAGCAGTCGACTATTTCACCAAGTGTGTAAGACCCGTATCCTAGACCGTACCATTCTATAGGCTTCCGCAGTCCTCCCGACCAAATTCTGGTGACCCACGATCTGTAACCAGCATTTGTACGTGATCCTGAGTTATGTCCTTTATATTAGAGTCGGTTTGACTCGAAACTTGTATCCTTGCGACTGCGCCGTCACCACGGTTCTGATGCCACGTCTCGCGGGCTGAGGTGATACCCATGCCAGGAGATGTGGGCTCGCATTCAGTTTGAGGAAAATGTCGCGCATTTACAAACCCAAGAGAACATCACATCAATCCCAGCAATCCCATCAATCAAGTACAAACAACCCCCTAAAGTCAACTCTTTCTCTCTCTCTCTCTCTCTCTCTCTCTCTCTCTCTCTCTTACACACCCTTACATGTCAAGTACACATCACTCACTCCCCATCACTCCATCACTCACTCGCCCATCCCTCTCTCTCTTACATCCCATCCTCTCTCTCTCTCTCATTTCAAACTCCATCTCTCAAGCAACCAAGGGAGAATGGACGTCCATGGTTTCCAAGGAGATGAGAGCATAATGTGGCCCACCTTCCTACCACCTAATCCCACCCTCTATGATCAATCTCAACCGTTGAATCGTGTTCCATTAGAGCTCTAGCATGCAATGGTGGAAGTAGGAAGAGGAGATCAAAGGTGGGTGATTTTTGTGTAATTTTGATGATTAGAGGGCCCACAAATGGTGGGACCCATCTTGATGTATGTGATTGTAAGCTAGAGGGACCCATAGTGGTGGTGTACCTCCCATCTCCACCGTACTCTCTTTATCTCTCTCTCTCTCTCTTTCATTTTTTAATGTTGATGATGATGAGGTGTGTGGCCCACCTGGCATGTGTGTGTGTGTATGGCCCATAATGATGTTTTTATATCCATACCGTCCATGAAATGGGCCCACCCTGCTGGACTGTCTAGCGGACGAGATTGCTACCTGTCCGTCTAGATAGACTCAGATGAAGGAAAGCACAAATGTCAGCTTGAGCTAGAACGGGTGGGCCACACCATGTGGACCCACCTTGATGTTGATGTCATCCACACTGTCCAGATCCCTGAATACTGGGCCCCACAGTGAGGGATGCGTTATAGCCAAACTGTTCATCTGCTGTGCAGCGTCAGCTAGGACGATGGACCACACTGTAATGTATGAGATTTACATCTAGACTGTCCAGTTATTGGACGTCAGCAGCAGACGATGTTGGACTGTATGAAGGGAAAACACAAGTAGCAGCTTGATGCTGCAGCTGGTGGGCCACTCACGTGGACCCCACCTTGCTGCACGTGTGTACCCCACACTCTCCATCTGTTCTGGCAACATCTAGACGGTGTTATGAGACCCACCTTGATAGGTGTTTTATTTAAACCGTCCATCTGTATGGACTTCAACAAGTCTGTGGATGCTGGATGCTTTCAAACACAATAATAATAATAATAATAATAATAATAATAATATGTAATATTATATATAATATAATATTATGATGGCCCCACATGGGGCCCACCTGTTGTAAAGAAGATTGGATGGTGTATCTAACATCAGCCATATAGTTGTTGTATAGCTATATCTAATATAATATATAATATAGTATGATAACTATATAGTTGTTGTATCTTACATTAGATATATATATATATATATAATATTATAATATATCTGTATAGTTAGTGGGCCTGACATGGGACCCACCGGATGTAAGTGTTTCATCCCTCATCCACCGTCCAGTGGATTGGATGGTGGGTGACCCACCATAATGTATACTTCCATCCACACCGTCCACGTATTTGGACGGTGTTGGACAATGTTTGGACGGTGCAGATTTGCATGGACAATGTTTGGATAGTGTTGATTTACATAGACAATATTTGGATAGTGCTGATCATCATTAGTGAGCCATGCGCCCCATAGAATAATAGTGCACAGTGAAACAAATGTTGCACCTGCCACTATTAAAATGATTTTAAATGTAATCCAAGCCCTCACCCACATTATAGTGGGACCCACCATGATATATATGTTATTCACACCGTCCATGTGGCCCCCCTCACGTGATGTACGTGTTTGATCCGAGTTGTCTAGGGATGAGGCCCATGTGGTGTATTTGAGGGCCATATGTAGGGCCCACTTGCATCGTGCGGGGCCCACCCCCCACCTTGATGTATCTATTCTATATTCACTCCGTCCATATGCCGGACGAGTGGGGCCCACCTTAAGATGTGTGTATATCCATACTGTTCACATGGAAATCCCACCTGTGATATATATTTGAGGCCCACTTGCGATGTATTGAGGCCCATGTGTAGGGCCCACCTATTGTGTATTTGAAACCCATGGGTTATGGCCCATTATGATGTATTCGAGGCCCATAGGAGAGGCTCGACATGATGTATATGATAGGCCCATGTGATGTATTTGAGGCCCAGGTGTAGGGCTCACCTGTTGTGTATTCAAGGCCCGATGTGATGTGTGATTTTTCCGTGATGTATGTAATAATGTTTATGTGGGCCACTCCTTGGGAGTAATGTTGGTTAAATGTCCATGTTGATGGGCAATGATGGTTGAATGTCCACATTATGACCTTCCATTAGGCCTTTTTATGACCATTCTCGAGACTGATTCTGATTATCGAGGCCGATTTCGATTGTCAAGGCCGATTCCGATTGTCGAGGTCGATTTCGATTGTCGAGACCGATTCTGATTGTCGAGGCTGATTTCGATTGTCAAGGCCGATTGTCGAGGCTGATTCCGATTGTCGAGGCTAATTCTGACTGTTGAGGCCAATTCTGATTGTCGAGGCCGATTCTGATCGTCGAGGCCAATTCCGATTGCCGAGGCTGCTTATCGAGGTCGATTCCGATTATCGAGGCCGATTCCGATTATCGAGGCTGATTCTGATTGTCGAGTCTGATTCCAATTGCCGAGGCTAATTCCGATTGCTGAGGCCGATTATCAATATCGATTATGAGTATCTGACAGCATAACATCATGATACTTATACCTTGGACCCCACCTTGTGTATATATTGGGCCCCATGGGGTAGTCAAGTTTATTGCGTTATAAAGAGGGTAAGGAAGCCCACTTATTGCACTTAGACTCGGATCTGCCCTCGGTGGGGGATATTGTGACGCTCCATCATTGTGATCACATGTGGGCGGGCACACATGGGTAGACACTGAGTGGGCCGGCATGAGGACCTTAGCGAGCTACCAGTGATTGGTAGGCTACTGTGCTGACAGACTACTATGCACATAGTGAAGGCAGAACTTTATCCCACATCAGGAGCATTGTCCAATATTGTGGTAGCTATAGGTTGGATTCTATCCTTAACTATCTTGTCGTGTTTTAAATCAGTGAGCCTATCTTGATATTTGAATAGATCTGCCATCCTTCGGTGGACCCCCATCATTCATATGCATGTTATGGTGGATGATTGATTAAAATAGATGTTATTGGGCTGAGATGTTTATGGGACTCCTTGTGAGATGGAGTTAACCCCACATGATCCTGCGATATGCGGAGGTTTGATGTATGACCTAAATGAGGTTGATGGTATTCGTGGCTCTTCAGGATTTGCATATTGCATTGCATCATCGGCATCTGATATTTGGCTCTCCATGATTTCACATTTGCATAGCCGATCCGCATTGTATATTCTAATATTGAATGATTTATAGACTTACCAACATGTTTACGCATTACTCTGATATTGTGAGATTTATAGACTTGCTTGTATTTCTGCTCACTCTGATATCTATATGCTTGGCACGTGCATCACACACACTTACACCACCCTCTAAGCTTTGTATAAGCTTATGCACGATAGATACGTGCAGGTGGCATTAGGTCGCAACAATGTTGAGTTTGGAGTGTGCAGATGTCATCTGGTGCTTTGATGTTTCTACACATGTATTTTCCTTTCAGCATTGTATTCAAATGTTTATATTAGTGGATATGTGATGATGATGTTGCCTTTGTGATTTGGTAAACTTGTGGTTATGCTTCCTATGAGACAAAATCCTCATTGTAGGATCCCAGGATCGGAATCTGGCGTATGGGTGTTGGGAGCCGAGAATGAGGTACTACGGAGGCTGTCGGTATCGGATTCGGTAATCGAGAATTTTATGAGCCCGATTTCTGGGTTTGGGGCGTGACAAAGTGGGTTGAGGCCGAGCCTTTGGCCAAAATTACCAAGCAGAAGATTACTGACTTTGTTTGGAAGAAAATCATCTGTCGATTCAGAATTCTGCACACCATCATCTCAAATAATGGGAGATAGTTCGATAAAGACAAATTTCGCAGTATGTGCAGGAAACTCGGTATCCACAATGCTTACTCATCACCTCGGCACCCCGAAGCTAACGGACATGTGAAAGCAATCAATAAGATAATAAAAACCACCTCAAGACCAAACTCGAGAAGGCGAAAGGTGCTTGGGCTGAGAAGCTGCCTTACGTGCTCTGGGCCTATAAGACTACTGCCCCGACCTCGATTGAGGAGACCCCATTCTCCCTAACCTTTGGAGTGGAGATCATCATCCCGATCGAAGTGGGACTCCCTACAGAGCGTGTGTGATCCCACGTTGAAGCCCGAAACATAGAGCAGATGGCCATGAGTCTCGACCTTCTCAGAGAAACAAGAGAACTAGTTAGTCTTAGGAAACCGGCCCAGTAGCAGCAGGTCGCTCAGTTCTACAATTACAGAGTAAAAGTCTGAAGATTTAAACTAGGAGACTTAGTCCTCCACAAGGCTTTCCAGAACATCAAGGAGCCCAGGTCAGGGACTATAGGGCTAAACTGGGAAGGACCATATCGGGTAATAGGTACAGCTCGACCAAGTACCTATCAACTGGAGGATTTGGAAAGGTAGACTTTACCGCACCCTTGGAATGTCGACCACATAAAAATTTATTACCCGTAGGCCATCTGGGCCACAAAATGAGGGTAATGGACCCGTTAAGGTTTAGAATGATGAAATTACATGTAAATCTACTTGAATTTTACAATAAAGCTTGCTCGGCATGAAAAAGTTTTATCAGAATTCTATTATTATCTCTAGCTGCTCGGACTACCGAGGACCTCCTTCAATGTAAGGACAAACATTCCTCTAATAGTCTGACCCTTAAAGAAGAGGTCAGATTATTAATTATGACGAGAAACAAACTAACCTGTAGCATACAGGTCAAGTTAACATTCGTTCTCTTAACTTAGCATGGCTAAGCACACCTTGACTAATAAATTCGGCCCACTACTACATATAAACGTGCGTCCCTAAGGATCTACCATGCAGACACACAGAATGGATAAGCTATAAGTAAAAGATTTCTTTTTCATTTAAAATAAAAAGATTACAAAATATTCTACAAAAGAAAAAATAGTTTACTCTGGGAGGAGGTTGCTCGGATGGAGGAGGCTGCTTAGCTTTGGCTTCAGGCTCTGAGGGCCCCTCCGAGGCTTTGTCATTAAAGACAGTGTCTAAATTTAGCTCGGGGTATAGCCATCAAACGTCCTCAACACAACGGTCGTGGCCTCGGTTGTAGATTACATCCCCCTCGTTGGCTCTTTCCTTTAAGGCTTTGTATTCTTCTATGGCTGTAGCCTTGATCACCAGGATGGTGTTGACAACCCCAAGTGTAGGGTCGCAATATAGTAATAATCTCAGTGAGACTGAGGTCGAATCCACAAGGACTAATCTCGTGTGCATTCTTAATTTAATTAGAACTAGAACTAGATGAATATGTGAATCTAAATATGAATTAATTGAGAGAGTAATTGTGATTAAAACTAACAAATTCAAAGGTGGTAACTAGGGTTTCTAAGGATCCACTTGTAGAGATCAGGGAGCCCTCTTACTTGATTCAAGTCACACGATTGGAATTGGAGTCCTATCTTATCTAATTGGAAGATATACAATTAAGATTGATCTAAACTTTCTTTGACCTAATTCTCAAGGTAGGAGAATTGTGATAATTGGAAGAGATTCCATCACCAAACCATGCCCATGAGACGATGGATAACAACAAGATTTACCAATCCCACAATCTCAAAATCAAGAAAAGAAGATACTTAAAGCTATTGTAGATCTACTATAATTTGAGTCACAATAAACCATTAAGAACTGAAAGTATTCCTTTAAAATCAAACTAGAATCAAAGAAGGTTCAACATAAATATGAATCAAAGTAAAAGAAACATCCCATCACGTTACAAGCTTCACCTCTTAGCCCTAGCTAAGAGGTTTAGCCAACTATAGACATGATTGAACTAAAATCTCTTAAGAAAAGCATAAAAACGACTAAGGAAGAGGAAGAAAAACTCTTGCCGACAGCTTCTCTGTGCTTTTACTCTACTCCTCAAACCCTAGAAGATGCTTAGGAACATCCTAGGGACTCCTATTTATAGTTTTGCAACTCCAACTTTCGCACTGAGTTGGAAAAATCCAAAAACCGCCTCAAATTTACATAGTCCGTGTGTTGTCCACGTAACCTTAGACCAGTCAAGGAAAATCTTCGACTAGTCAAGGAAAGTCTTCGACTGGTCGAGGATTGCGTGAAATTAAAAGTTCATGTTGCTAGAGTTCAAGTCAAAGAATCTTTGACTAGTCATGTAGGAGCCTTAGACTGGTCGAAGGAGGGCTTAGACTAGTCGAAGTAGGCAGATTTTTAGGGTTCCTTTTCTTCACTTCAAGTCTTCAATTCTCTTCATTCTTCAATTGATTTTCTTGGATCTTTGGCATGTGAATTCTTCATTTTTGGTCTTCTAAGATCCAACCTTTGCTTTAGAGATTCTTGAGTGTTAAATCCATGCTTTTAGCATCCTTTTCAATCAAAGCTCTTAAATTGACCTTGTAACACAGACATGAGTAAAATAGGACATTAAGCCGTATCATGTTCATAAAACTAAGATATAAATGGGGTCAAATATGCAATATTTGACCCTCAACACAATTCCCAACTAGCATTTTGCTATTCCTGAGTATAGTATGCAAAAAATAAATCTCAATGGTTAATGTCAAAAATCTTTTTCAGAAAATAATCTTCTGTGCAGTCAAGGATGAATGGGTAGAATTAAGATACGAAAGTGAGATTTCAAAAACTTAGAACCCAATCACATAATCAACAAATCAAATAAGTTCTTTATCCACAAAATCGAAGCATAATTTGTATATCAAGTTTTTTGATGTGCTCAATGAAAGTCAATTTACTTCCCATATGAATACTATCAATTCATCATGTTATCTATGCTCATCACTTCAAGATCAGTTTGAAATTTAAGTATTAATTTCGAACTTATCCCCTTTTCCTTCTTTCTCTAATTTTTTATTTTATATTGACAGTCAGTTTTTTATTCATTCTTTTTATTTTTGCATTCTTTTTCATGACCTCTTTGTCGATCTCCTGTTTTTAACTGATTTTTTCTTCTTTTAAGGTGGATAAAATTCTCCAGACCTGATTCTCGCCATCTATTGATGATTCACATACTAACAATCAGAACTTCTAGTATATCTTATAGAAGACAAATTGAATGTGTTTTGTGAGTTAACTTGATATTCAAACTTCCTCCTAATCAATTAAGCGCAAGTACTTAGGTGATAAATTACTTCGATGACTAAACTTCATTAATTCAAATTCAATCTCTATCATATCAAACTCGAAGCATTCTTAAATACACAATTCATCGCTTCCCAAATAGATTTCAACTTCAAACATTGAAAATTTTCAAAATTTTTGCTCAAAACTAAGAAAACCTGAGAAAACACTGATTAGGTTACCTAATCTCCCATTCCTGACCAAAAAATCTACATTGTCCTCAATGTAAAAGAAATAAACATGTAATGCAAAAGAGGCAATGAAAAGAAAAGGGAAGTGATGAAAAGATAATACCTGAAGAAGAAATTTTGAGGCTTTTCCAATGATCTCAATGTGAAGATAGGTTAGCACAAAAGACTCAAACAGACGATAAACAAACTATCCTAAAGCAACGGAAAGCAAGCTATCCTAAAATGTCAGAAAGCATACTATCCTAAACAGCGGAAAACAGTAAACCTAACTACACCTCTATCAAACTAGAAGGTCAATCCTGGTAAACAAGATCATTAAGATGTATGGACATGTCCTCTGAATCAAAATTTTCAACAAATGGCTTTAAACGATGTCCATTCACTTTGAAGTCATTTCCATTATTTGGATTCTGAATCTCGATGGCCCCATGAGGATAAACATTAGTAATAATGAAAGGGCCAGTCCAATGGGATCAGAGTTTTCCCTGAAAGAGATGTAACCGAGAATTGTACAAAATGACCTTCTAACCTGGTGTGAATGATTTTCTAAGAATGTGTTGGTCATGAAACACCTTCATTTTGTCCTTGTAGATTCTCGAATTCTCGTATGGTTTTTTCAGATTTCTTCGAGTTCATTTAACTGGAGTTTGCACAGCGAGCTAACGTTGTCTAAATTGAAGTTCAGATTTTTAATCGCCCAGTAAGCCCTATGTTCCAACTGCACAGGTAAGTGGCAAACCTTCCCATAAACAAGTCTAAACGGAGACATTCCAATAGGGGTTTTAAATGCAGTACGGTAAGCCCATAAAGTATCAGTTAATCGAATTGACCAATCCATTCGATCAGGGTTAACCATTTTCTCCAAAATGTGTTTGATCTCCCTATTGAAAATATCAGCTTGCCCACTTGTTTGTGGGTGGTATGGAGTGCTCACCTTGTGAGAGATGCCATATTTCTTCATTAAGTTCACGAATGGCCTATTACAAAAATGTGAGCCCCCATCACTAATGATGGCTTAAGGTGTTCCGAACTGGGAAATGATGTTCTCTTTTAGGAATTTAATGATTTTTTTATAGTCATTGTTCCGGCATGGACTCGCTTCGACCCATTTAGTGACATAGTCTACATCGAGTAAAATATATAAAATTTTAAAAGATTGAAGGAATGGTCCCATGAAATCAATGCCCCAGCAATCAAATGCTTCAATGATCAGAGTGGGAGTTCAAAAGCATCATGTTTTGGCGGGACAATGCTCTCAATTTCTGACAATGCTCACAAGCTTTGCAAAACTCATGAGTGTCCTTGAACATAGTGTGTAACGTCCCGAATTTTTTCTAACTTGGCGATGGACGTCCTTAGGCACTAGGTCGATTAAAACACCTTATTAACTTCTCAGAATTCAATCCTAAAGTTTAAAATCCCCTTTTAACCCATTTCCTTTAAAATCTCACCTTTCACCACCTTATTCTTCAAAATTTTCTAAGTACTTTCACGTTAGACACTAATCCTAAAATTTAAATGATGAAGAACAATACTTAAATTAAAACTTACTATAAATAGTAAATACATAAATAAAATGGGCTTTTGACCATTGACCTTATGGAATCTCACAAAATGAATAGGTTATTTGAAAAGATCAGTTTTTCCTACCCTAGGACCTTATTCTGTCATAATTAGGGCAGAATTTAGTCAAGTACTAAACTAAATAATTGATGGATTTGTCTCGAACCACTTTCTATATGAACTATAAGACCCAAAACTAGTAGACTCGCTAATGCTACATTACCTAAAAACCTAGGATCAATCTCAAAACCCAGTTGCTCTCGGGAGCATCTTGAAACTTCGTATCGGATCTGGACAACGCGTCAGAAGTCCGATTTTCACGAAACTATACGATTATGACCGCCTTACTGGGCTTGACAATCATCTTGAAAATGAAGTCCTAATAATATCTAGAAATGCGCAACTTGAGCCCGGAGCGAAGTGTGTGAGAAATGCGAATATCTTCAGAAAATGAACTCGAACTTAAGTGAATTGGGCCGTTCGCTTGCAAGCCAAATTTAAAGTTTCAGACTATCAGATTCTGACCCAACTACACCCTCAGATCAGAGAAAAATTCCAATACACGTCAGTGTACTTGTGGCCTTGATCGAGTAACGATGACCATTGAACTAAAACAGGTCCTTCACAGTCCATCCACTGATCCAATTGGACTAAAATCTTAACCTGACCTAGATTCGATGTCAGGAAACTTTCCTCAGACCGTATGCAGGAAATGAGCCTCTAGATGAGCTTCGTTGGACCGAAACAACCACTCTTTGGTTATAACCTAAGTATACAATGGCCTTGGGGCCATTTACACCAGTTCTGGGCATTGGACCGAAACAGCCACTCTTTTGCTATAACCTAAGTATACCATGGCCCTAGGGTGATTTACAATAGTTCTGGGCCTATATAAGGGACTTTACCCACCCATCTCTCTTTCCATATGAAATTCCTAAACCCTAGGAGAGATAAGAGAGAAAAGAGGAGGAGAAAGTGAGGAGAAGTGAGAGAGAGAGTTGTGGTTTGATGCCGGGATTCGTTCCTGCCACTCCATGTGCTGAATCGCCTCTCCCGTGTCGCTACACTGGCCATTTCGATTCCATTGTTGGGTAAGAAATCCTAACCCTAACCTGTTTTAGGTATCTAAATAGAGTAAATAGTAAAATACCTAACCTATTTCATGTTATAGGTTGTCGTTGTGTCGTAGACAAAGATGTAGTGTTCAAACTGAGCTCAGTACGGGTTTACCAGTGAAAGGTGCGGACTATAAACATTTAGGTTATGGTTTTCAAGGCTTTCAATGTCAGTTAATGATTTATGACTGACTTGACTGTTATCACATATGCTTAAATATGATGTTTTCGCGTATTTCACACATATATGAACTATGTTGAAAATAATGCATTCCATGTGTTTGTTTAAATGTTTGTATGAATATGGAATTATGATTTGTGCTTGCCATGATTGTTGTTTGGGAATACTTAATTGTTGTATGTGTGGTAACTCCTACGTGAAAGGATTTGCTACAATATGTGTTTTAACTAACTCATTACATGTATCTGATATATGTAGTCTAAGTGTTTGATAAAATGCCTGAATGAGAAAATGTTTGTTGAAATGTATTTAATGAGGGTGTTGAGATAAGATTCTCAAATTGATGGTAAGATATGGTCCAACCATTTACAATTGAGACGTTCTCTTATTTTTATATATCCTACAAAAAAAAGACGTATAAATAACATTATATTCCAAGTTGTCATGAAAAAAGAAAATCCTAAAGTGCCACAAATATGGATCTAAATCTCTACCTTTCTTTATTTTTCTTATGCTTATCTTTCTCTTATGTGATATATCCTATTAAAAATCCCTCAAGGCACGGATCTCCCAAAATAGAAGACTACTAATGACTTGCACATGACTAATTGTAGCATATCTTGTCAAAAAGCTTTTGTCACCAAGCATTTAATGGTAGGTAGTATAGATTATTTAAATATTAGTCTTGAATCATATCCACTGTTGTCAAGCATGTGGAGTTTGGACACAGACTCCATGTTGGCACAACTCAATGTCTCCGTCCATAAATAACGCATGTTTATGATTTGATCAACTTTCAAATATGTATATCCTTTTGAGCCTTCCTTGATTGCATAAGTGGCTAAACCATCTCTGTATGTTACACATAATTTGTCATCCACTAGTTTCTGTAAATGATCCATGTTGTATGTAGTGACCTTCTCTTCAAATGTTATCTTTTCAGCTATTTCTAATGGTAAACCGATTTCATGAATCCTTTTATATGCATCCTTAGTAATCACACTACGAGAAGAGAACCCTGATCCCCAAAAGTTTGGTAATTTTGGAGTCCTTCTTAGTTAGGGTTTGGGCTGAAAGTACGAGTGCTGGAGTCGACGCTTTCGGAGTCTAAACTCATTCTTTTGAAAAATAGAAAAATGTAAATATTAATAAATATGGATTTTCTTGTTAAGAAGAAAATGAAAGATGGATTGACAAAACATAAAAACTTTTTTTTCCTTCTTTTTTGCTTCAAGAGAGAGACGGAGATGTGAGATTGGGGAAATCGAGGGAGTGAGTGGGGGAATGAAGTGGCCACGGGAGATTTGAAAATGGTGAGTGTAATTTGGTTTGAAAATGACGTTTCACATGCGTGGCGGCATGTCTATGAGAGGTGTTTATGGTCGCGGATTAGCAAATGAACGCAACAGTAGCGAGTTTTGATCAATATATGTGATGAAACCCTACTCTCTCACAATAATGTGAGAATAACAGTACTCCAGATATGCATATCCTTTATCTTTCTTTTATGTAGTTACATGTCGAATTTCTTCGTTCTTTGATTCATTACACTCAATTCAGGTATGGTTTGCACCAATTCAAGAGACTGTACATTAGGCATTCAATATATAAGACTGGAGTGAGACTGATTAGGCATTTAAATGTGTTGCGGGATGTTGTTTGAATTGCTTGTCCTAACAAGTGCACAAATTGGGATGGATTGGACTTCTATCTTGAGAAGATGCCATGATTTCAGGTAGTTATTATTGTAATGGAAAGTTAAAAAATTAAAAGAGAGAGAGATAATGAATTCATGGAAAGAAATGTTCTTTATCATTAGAACTGCTTTCACCGGTTTAGATGCAAAAATCGTCACCAACTTCACAGAAAGACAAATAGCATCAGTGGCCACAGATTGCAACCTGGATTTAAACAAGGTTCGAGGTGTCGTCAATAATGCTAACAGAATCCTCCAGGTCAGATTGCTGATTGGACTTGATTTTATTTAAATGATCTTGATAATCCATTTTATTTAAAGGAGCATATTCGGATGTGCGTCGGAGCTATCCGGATGAGTGGGGGTCCCTGGAAGGTGGGAACCGCTGTTATGGTCATGATGAAGCTGTCCATTTCCTATGGACAGCATTGGAAGGGCCTGACCATTTGGACAGGCTGTGTTTATATTTGTTTTTGCAGGTACCACACCCTTAACCTAAACCACACCCTAAACTAATAACCTAAACCTATTCTCAATTGCCTAAACTTATAACCTATAACCTAAACCTAAACTTAAACCTATAACCTTAACCTAAACCAAAACTTATGACCTAAAACCTTATCCTATAACCTATAAGCTAAACTTAAACCTATAACCTAACCTTAACCTAAACTTAAAACCGTAACCTATAACCTAAAACCTAAACCTAAAACCTAAATGTATTCTCAAATCGTTAAACCTAAACGTAAACCTTAACCTATAACCTATAACCAAAACTAAAACCAAAACCTATAACCTAAACCCAAACCAAAACCTATAACTTAAATCGAACCCAAACCCAAACTCCGAATTCCTAAACCTTAACCTAAACATATAACTTATGCCTATACCTAAACCTAAAACCTTACTTAACCTTTTCCCTAAACCTATAACCTAAACTCAATTCCCTAAACCTAAACCCATAACCTAAACCTAAACCTATACTTATAACCTAAAACTATTCTCAAATCCCAAAACCTATAACCTAAACCCGAATCCAAACCCGAACCCGAATTCCTAAACCTTAGCCTAAACATATAACTTAAGCCTATAACTTAAACCTAATCCTAAACCTATAACCTAAACTCAAATCCCTGAACCTTAAGCTAAACCTATAACCTAAACCTAAACCTAAACCTATAACCTTAACTCAAATTCGTATACCTTAACCTATAACTCAACCTAAACCTATACTTATAACCTAAAACTATTCTCAAATCCCAAAACCTATAACCTAAACCCAAATTCAAACCCGAACCCGAATTCCTAAACCTTAACCTAAACATATAACCTATAACCTATGCCTATACCTAAACCTAAAACCTAAAGCTAAACCTAAACCTATAACTTAAACCTAAACTCAAATCCCTAAACCTTAACCTAAACCTACAACCTAAACCTAAACGTATAACCTTAACCTAAACCTATTCTCAAATCCTAAAACCTATAACCTAAACCTAAACCTTAACCTAAACCTATAACCTATAACCTAAACCTAAACCTAAAACCTAAATGTATTCTCAAATCCCTAAACCTAAACCTACACCTAATCCTAATATCAACTCCCTAACCTAAACCTAAACCTAAACTTGAAAACCCAAACCTAAACCCGATCCCAAACCTAACCCGATTTCCTAAACCTTAACCTTAACCTATTCTTAATTTCCTAAACCTATAGCTTATAACCTAAACCTAAACCTAAACCTTAACCTATTCTCAATTCCCTAAACCTATAACTTATAACCTAAACCTTAACCTAAACCTATAACCTTAACCTATAGCTTATAACCTAAACCTAAACCTGTAACGCCCTGAAATTCGAGGGTCGAGTAGCAACTTAACTCTCGAGTTCCAAAACATCACTTATGCAACATAGATAATGATGATTAAATGTTGTCTGTGTTAGTGCAATAAACATGAGTGAGATTATACCAAAACAGTAATTCATACTCCAGATCAATTGTATAAAGGAAAGCGGAAGACTGAAACTGTATATAATTGTATGTAAAAGAAACAAAACCATCTCAATCTCCAGAGTATGAACCCAACTGAGTCACCATATACATGTATCTGTTATACGATCAAAATGACAAAAGTATAACTAGAGAAGTAAGCCCTGTAAGTCCCATCGATCCATGCAGTCTAGTCAAAGCCACCAGAATACTGCATATACGAGAACTCGTCCTGGTCCTCGTCGTAGTCCGGCTCAGCCTCTTGAGTCATCACCTCATTTACACCTAAGACAGAGTCTGGTTGGTGTGTACAACACCGTCCCGTAATGTAGGAGTGAGTAGCTAACTCAGTGGAACAATAAGGTATAGGTTAACATGTTATCAATGCAGTCAAGCAATAATGATAAAGCAATACAATCGAACAGTCCTATCTACTCTTATTAATGCATGCCCTCACCGACATACTCCCTCATGCGACACCATCTCACGTTCGAGGCATGCTTTCATTCCTCAGTGCTCCACATCTTTCAGGCACATGCAGTGCGATGATGAGCATGATTACCGAGTTGTTATTAGTCCATTTCAAATAGCAGGATTGGGAAACTAAGGTACCTCCCTTGTATCATTCCCAAACATGATCCATTCTAAGGTCGTCAAACCTAGATAATCTCATACAATAGTGTGGTTTTAGGGTGCTGCAAAGGCTGTCAGGGCTGTTACACGCAATTATTACACCACTCTCCCGTCACCTTTTTAACAGTTCATCACTAAATTGATACAGGCCTAGTTCATACTCTATACACCGTGGCAAAACTCGTCACCTCACCGCAAATTCAAAGTATGCTTGAGGTCACTACAAAGGGCTCGTCACCAATCAGTGTAGGCCGACAGCTCGAATACAGTGTCCCATAGCACAGTATTCGGCTCACGAGTCAAGGTTACTCACTGGTCACTACGGTGAGGCACGTGGCCCCACCGTAGGCCGACAGCTCGACCACGGTGTCCCATACCACCATGCCCGGCTCATGAGTCTTAGCGGATCGTGGTACCATGGTTAACAGGATTTCACTGGTAAGTTTGGTACCCTAGTTCAAGCAGTAGCATCCAAACATGGTGACCATACATTAGATAGATCAGGTTACTTGACGAGCTTGACTAGCTCGAGCGCACAATCAACTAAATGACATAAAGTGCATAAGCACTTCGCGTGGCCTAACCACTGCCGCCAACCGAAGTATGACTCGGGTTCATCAGACACGTCCTTCGTGGCGAAATGAATCTCAACCACGAACTCAAGTCTGGTACCGATTGTTTGGACTATAATCATAGTCCCAAACACAATTAATCCTTATTCAAAGCATGTGGAGTAAAGCATAATAAACAAAGTAATTCAAGCATGTTAACAAACATGTCATAAAGCATGTTACAAAGCACAAAGTAAACAAGAAATACAAACACATATATTTCATAAGTAAACGGTTAAATTAAA
This sequence comes from Magnolia changhungtana, assembly GCA_030180095.1. Taxonomy (NCBI): domain Eukaryota; kingdom Viridiplantae; phylum Streptophyta; class Magnoliopsida; order Magnoliales; family Magnoliaceae; genus Magnolia; species Magnolia changhungtana. The sequence continues at coordinate 4,343,141 of JASAUF010000626.1, read as the reverse complement.
CAACTAACATGGAGGAAATCATATACGTCTCTAAGGTAGTTGAGAATCCCATCTCAACACCTACCTAAGGCACCATCAACCAAGCACTTACTCTCACAAGCATTTTCACAAACACTTAGAATACACTATTTCAACATACATAGTGTATATTAGCAAAACATGTATTAGGGCGAGCGCTTTCACCAAGTAAGTATTTTACACATATATACTATGTTCATACATCAAATAATCATGGCAAACACATTTCCAAAATTTATACGTATACGGTACTTTCTACAAATACCTAGAATACAAAAAATTCCAAATTCTTCGTATTTAATCAAAACAGAAAACAGACAGCACTTTGTACATGTCCAATTGCACGCAGATCATGAATCTATCATTATCTGACATTGAAAGCGTTGAAAACCACAACCTATACACCTAAAGTCCTCACCTTTTATCGTAGAATCGTAACAAATCCGATAGGTTTGCTAAGCTTTCGTATTCGGCAGTTTGGTAACCTATAGAATGAAATAGGTTAGCTATTTCATAACCTACAACCATCACAACCCCAAAACAGATTAGGGTTAGGGTTTCTTACGTAGAAATGAAGTCGAAATCGCCGGGAAAGCGACTAGACTTGAGTGGTTAAGCTTGTAGAATGGCAGGGGAAAGTAGTAGGGAGCTTCTCCCACTTCTCTCACACTTTCTCCCTCTTTTCTCTCTTCTCTCTCTTAGGGTTTCTCTCAAATTCGTGTGGCTGAATGAGAAAGGGTTCTAAGGTCCTTATATAGCCTAAAATCACTCCAAAATAGACCTAAGGTCAAGGTATACTTAGGTTATAACCAAAGTGAGCCTGTTCCAGCTCAAAGAAGCACTTCTGGTGGGCCCCCTTGAGCCAAAGGTTGGACTTAAGGTCACCAACCTTAGATCTAGGTGGAGTTAAGTTTTTGTTTCAGTCAGATTCTCAGATCACGCGTGGCGGACCAGTTTCAGTTCAACGGTCAGTGAAACTCGATCAGAGATTTCAAGTACACTGCCATGTATATGAAATTTTTCCTGATCTGAGGGTGATTTGGGTCAGATTCTGATGGTCTAGTTGCTTACAAATTGTCCACAAGTAACAAGTCTCAGATTACTATTTGAGATATTTATTTATAAAGAAAAACAAGTGTTCTCACACTCCTCGCTCCGGACTCAAGCGAACAGCCGTGGTACACAATCTGGATTTGATCTCCGAGATTGTTATCAAGCCCAGCGAGGTGGTCCTAAGTCTATAACTTCGTATTATTCAGACTCCCGATGTGCAGTTCAGATCTGATATGAAGTTTCAATGTGCTCCCAAGAGTAGTCGGGTAATGCGTTTGATCCTAGATTTTGGGGTAACCTAGCGTTAATGATTCTACAAGTTTTGGGTCTTGCAGATTGTATTTAAAGTGATTCTAGCGGATTTCATGGCTAATCTCGTTTAGCACTTAGTTAACTTTGTCAAATTTTTAAAGGATTTGATCCTAAGCGATTTCTGCCTGAGGTGGTACCGAACCATTGTACGGGATTTTCCTAGCCGTTACAAAACCTAAACCTTAACCTAAACCTATAACCTTAACCTAAACCAAAACCTATGACCTATAACTTATAACCTAAACTTAAACCTATATCCTAACCTTAACCTAAACTTATAACTGTAACCTATAACCTAAAACCTAAACCTAAACCTAAAACCTAAATGTATTCTCAAATCCCTAAACCTTAACCTATAACCCAACCTAAACCTATACTTTTAACCTAAAACTATTCTCAAATCCCAAAACCTATAACCTAAACCTGAATCCAAACCCGAACCCGAACCCGAATTCCTAAACCTTAACCTAAACATATAACCTATAACCTAGCCTATAACTTAAACCTAAACCTAAACCTATAACCTAAGCTTATAACTTAAACATAAACCTAAACATATAACCTAAACTCAAATCCCTAAACCTTAACCTAAACGTAAACCTATAACCTTAACTCAAATCTGTATACCTTAACCTATAACCCAACCTATAACTTAAACTCAAATCCCTAAACCTTAACCTAAACCTAAACCTATAACCTTAACTCAAATCTGTATACCTTAACCTATAAACCAACCTAAACCTATACTTATAACCTAAAACTATTCTCAAATACCAAAACCTATAACCTAAACCCGAATCCAAACCCGAACCCGAACCCGAATTCCTAAACCTTAACCTAAACATATAACCTATAACCTAAGCCTATACCTAAACCTAAAACCTAAAGCTAAAGCTAAACCTATAACTTAAACCTAAACTCAAATCCCTAAACCTTAACCTAAACCTAAACTTATAACCTTAACCTAAACCTATTCTCAAATCCCAAAATCCTATAACCTAAACCTTAACCTCTAACCTAAACCTTAACCTAAACTTATAACCTAAACTTAATTCATTAAACCTTAACCTATAACCTAACCTAAACCTATAACCTTAACCTAAATATAAAACCTAAACCTAAACCTAAACCTAACCTATAATTATAACATAAACCTATTCTTATAACCTAAACCTATTCTCAAATCCCAAAACCTATAACCTAAACCTAAACCTAAAACCTAAACGTAAACCCGATTTCGATCCAGAACACAATTTCATAAACCTAAACCTTAACATATTCTCAAATCCCTAAACCTAAACCTACACCTAATCCTAATCTCAACTCCCTAACCTAAACCTCAACCTAAACTTGAAAACCCAAAAACTAAACCCGAACCCGATTTCCTAAACCTAAACTTATAACCTTAACCTAAACCTATTCTCAAATTTCAAAACCTATAACCTAAACCTATTCTCAAATCTCTAAACCTATAACCTAAAACTCAATTCCCTAAACCTTAACCTATAACCTAACCTAAACATAAACTATAACCTAAAACTAAAACCTAAATGTATTCTCAAATCCCTAAACCTAAACCTACACCTAATCCTAATCTCAACTCCTTAACCTAAACCTAAACTTGAAAACCCAAACCTAAACCCGATCCCGATTTCCTAAACCTAAACTTAACCTATTCTCAATTCCCTAAACCTTAACCTATAACCTAACCCAAAGCTACAACCTATAACCTAAACCTAAGCCTAAAACCTAAACCTAAACCTAAAACCTAAATGCATTCTCAAATCCTTAAACCTAAACCTACACCTAATCCTAATCCCAACTCCCTAACCTAAACTTAAACCTAAACTTGAAAACCCAAACCTAAATCTGATCAAGAACCCGAACCCAATTTCCTAAACCATAAACCTTAACCTATTCTCAATTCCCTAAACCTATAACCTATATACTATAACCTATATAACCTAAACCTAAACCTAAACCTTAACCTAAACCTATAACCTAAACTTAAACCTAAACCTAAACCTAAACCAAACCTATAACCTAAACCAAAACCTATAACCTAAACCTTAACATATAACCTATAACCTAAACTTATTCCTAAACCTAAACCTTAACCTATTCTCAATTCCTAAACCTAAACCTTAACCTAAACCTAAACCTAAACCTAAAACCTAAATGTATTCTCAAAACCCTAAACCTAAACCTACACCTAATCCTAATCTCAACTACCTAACCTAAACCTAAACCTAAACCTAAACTTGAAAACCCAAACCTAAACCCAATCTTGAACCCAAACCCGATTTCCTAAACCTAAACCTTAACCTATTCTCAATTCCCTAAACCTATATAGCTTATAACCTAAACCACAAACCTAAACCTATAACCTATAACCTTAACCTAAACCTAAAACCTAAATGTATTCTCAAATCCCTACACCTAAACCTACACCTAATCCTAATCTCAACTCCCTAACCTAAACCTAAACATAAACTTGAAAACCCAAACCTAAAGATGATCCCGAACTTGATATCCAAAACCTAAACCTTAACCTATTCTCACTTCCCTAAACCTATAGCTTATAACTTAAACCTAGAACCTTTAACCTAAACCAAAACCTATGACCTAAAACCTTAACCTATAACCTAAACTTATAACCTATAACCTAACCTTAACCTAAACCTAAAACACCTTAACCTATAACCTAAAACCTAAACCTAAACCCAAAACCTAAATGTATTCTCAAATCCCTAAACCTAAACCTCTAATCCTAATCTCAACTCCCTAACCTAAACCTAAACCTAAACTTGAAACCCAAACCTAAACCCGAACACGAACCCGAACCCAATTCCTAAACCTAAACCTTAACCTATTCTTAATTCCTAAACCTATAGCTTATAACCTAAACCTATAACCTTAACCTAAACCAAAACCTATGATTTAAAACCTAAACCCATAACCTAACCTTTAACCTAAACCTAAAACACCTTAACCTATAACCTAAAACCTAAACCTAAACCTAAAACTTAAATGTATTCTCAAATCCCTAAACCCAAACCTACACCTAATCCTAATCTCAACTCCCTAGCCTAAACCTAAACCTAAAACCTAAATGTATTCTCAAATCCCTAAACCTAAACCTACACCTAATCCTAATCTCAACTCCCTACCCTAAACCTATACCTAAACTTGAAAACCCAAACCTAAACCCGATCCCGAACCCGAACCCGATTTCATAAATGTAAACCTTAACCTATTCTCAATTCCCTAAACTTATAGCTTAAAACTTAAACCTAAACCTAAACCCAAACTTAAACCTTAACCTAAACCAAAACCATGAAAGTGCCCTGGTTTGTCAAGTTACGTGAGTGGTAGGTCAGACTGCCTACAGAGCTAGATAGGAAGAACAATTCAAGTGTTTACCTCATACGGATGTGTGAAAGCTCTCCATAGGTAAATCAAAGCCTCACATCCCATGACCCAAAACACCAGGTAAAGGAAAACCCTTAAAAATAAGTTAAGAAATCATAGGGTTTTTAAGGTGAGAAAACTTTTTGCAAATAGAAAAATCTGTAAGTTTTTCTCGCCTTGTCGATTTTATTGAAGCACCCTCGATATGATCGACCTGCTCTGTCAATGTCCTCGATACCATACCGATATTATTGATATCAGGACCAAAAGTGTCCAACAACTAAATATTTATCTAGACAGATTTATCGATGTATCGATACACCAATCGATATCATCGATAAAAGCACTAAATATGTCCAACAACTTCATAATATAACTGGACAAATTATCGATGTATCGATACACATATTGATATCATTGATATTCAAATCTTGAGACCATCGAGAATGGCTTGATAAGATCGACAGACAGATTTCCGGCGCCACTATTTTTTAATGAGAATCTCAAATTCCTTCGATATATCGATGACCGTCCAATATGATCTAAATTCAAATATCGATAAGATCAGAGGTCCATCGATGATATCAATAGTGGGTGTGCATTTCTTACAGTAGATATTTTAGGTTGTTTTTAACTATGATCGGGGGCCTTTGATAAAATCAATATTCAAATATCAATGATATCACCACCAGGTCGATTGCATCGAACAAGGACACAAATCGTCCAACAAGCTTAAAGACAAATCCGCTGGATTTATCGATGCATTGACTTTGATCTCGATATCATCGACATTCAAATTCCGATGATCTCGACGGTTCCCCCGATCATTCATAAAAACCTGAAATATTTTAAAGTCAAGTCTCTCACATTTTTCAAAGTGTCGATGGATCGAACCTATCATCGATGGGATCGGAGTTCGAAATCCGATGACATTGATAACAGTTTCGATTCATTGACCAATTGGCAAAGAGTTTCAAAAGCGTATGACATTGAGTCTGAGTCATCGAGCAGACCATCGATGCTATCAAGAGTATACGCTCAATGATATCGAACCTGCTCGATGATATCGAACTCTGTCATAAATGTGACCGTTTTATATTCGTTTGAACTTTTTGCTTATATATAAAGGACTTGTCTTTTATTGCTGTGAGAGAATGAAGAAAGAGATTTTGAGTGTTTTAACTTATATCCTATATCTAAAGCCCTCTCTCTCAAGGGAGTTCATCCTCCAATCCACCCTCACCATTGACATTCAATAGAGTGGATTGGGGAATGAACTTCCGCATTCAAGGATCCTCCAGCTACTACCTTAATGACAAATCATTAAGCTGGGATGCCTCGAATGCATAAGATTGGAATCGCTCTACATTCCTGATAGGAAAATATTTTGAGAGTAGGATTTCACCTTCACCTTGACCCAACCCGAAGCCTAGCATAGGTAAATTATCTTGTGTTGTGGATCAAGGGATCAGAAGACTCTTCGTCAACAAGGAGGAGGAGATCTTCGGCATTGTTTTGAATGGGACTCATCAACTTATCGATAAGTATCTAGAGTCCAGAGGACACTTGTGATCATTCCTTTATAGGATTGGGTCTTAAATGGTTCTCACCCTTTAAAGTCCTCAAGGAGGCCTCCGGCGGGAGTGTACGTGGTGGGTACGTTGTGTGGACCCTTGCTCTTTGGAGAGCATAAACATCCGGGTGCGTTGTGTAGACCCTTGGTCTATGGAGAGCATAAACATCTGGTTTGGAGTGAACCAGTAAAACTCTAGGTTTTAGGTGAACCTAGTAAAACCTTAGGGTTAGAGGTCAACCGTGTAGAAACCTCTTATAGGGTCTTATGGAAGATCCTTGGCCAGTGTGCCTAAAAGTGGGTGCGTTGTGTTGACCCTTGCTCGTGAGAGCATAAACAGTCAGCCTCAGTGTAGGTTGTAAAGGTTGAAGGTGAACCTGATTTAAAATTTTAGGTTTGAGGTGAACCCTAGGAAACCTCCTTAGTGAAATCCGGTACACTCAAGGGTTGAGTGTGGTAGCCAGGAGTGGAGTAGACTTATCGTCGAACCACTATAAAATGACTGTGTTTGAGTTTGTTATTTTGATTGAGTGATTTGCGTTAATATTTCCATATCTGAATATCTGATCACTTCTCACACACCTACATAGTCATATCCATCATGAATTAGAATTTATATTGTTTACTCTTTAAGCAGTTTGTGATTGGATCCTCTATAAGGCTTGAAAGCCAGTAGAGTTACAGTTGAGTAATCCTAACTCTTGCATGATCATAGGATTAGTGAAGTAGGATTTTTTAGATAAAACATAAAAACTTTAAAAAGTCCTATTCACCCCCCCTCTAGGACATATTGGCATATTCCTTCTTTAACTCAAGCGGTCTTCACCGCTATTTCAATTGGTATCAGAGCCGGTCTCTGTTTAAGGGCTTCACCGCCTAGAGAGTGATCTTGACTGAAGTTAGAAATATGGCCAAAGGAGAGGGCTCATCAGTCACTAGACCTCCAGTATTTGACGATTCAAACTATGCATACTGGAAGGCTAGTATGCACTACTTTCTGAGATCTTTGGATCATGACGTTTGGGATATAGTTGAAAGTGGATATGTGCCACCTATGGAACAAATTGTACTTGATAGTGGCAGAACATTCACAAAGCCCAAATCCAAAGAAAAGTGGACAACATTCGACAAAGAAAGGAAGACATCTGAAGCAAAGGCTATGAATGCTATCTATTGTGCTGTGTCCCAGGATATATTCAATCAGATAAGTATGTGTGGGACATCCAAGGAAGCACGGGATTTGTTGGAAACAACCCATGAAGGCACAAACACTGTGAAGTGATCCAAACTTCAACTCCTGACTTCACAGTTCCAAAGTCTTAGAATGGAAGATCATGAGACATTTATGGAGTTTTTCACAAAGCTAAATATAATTTGCAACTCCATGGGTGGATTGGGAGAGAAAGTTTCGGTACCGAAAATTTGTAGGAAAATTCTAAGATCCCAACCGAAACGGTTTAATCCCAAGGTTACAACAATTGAGGAGTGTAGGAACATAGATGAAATGAAAGTAGAAGAACTGGTAAGTTCCCTACAATCTTTTGAACTACACTTCACACAACCCCAAAAATTCAAAAACACTGTCCTAAAAACCTCTAAGAAAACATTACATGAGGACATTGAGAGCGAAAATGAAAATGAAGATGAAGAAGTGGCTTTGCTGGCATAAAAATTCAGAAATTCTTTCAAAAGAACCATGGCCATCCTTCTAGAGCAAGAAAGGTGAACAACAAACCCTCTGCAGGCAAATTTGGTAGAAGAACCAAAGAACCACAATGTTATGCCTGTCATGAGTATGGTCACCTATCTACTAATTGCCCAAATAGAAAAACTAAGGGTAAGGCTATGGCTGCCACGTGAGATGATACAGATGAGTCAAATTCAAAATCTAGAGATCAGAAATCATTGAAAATACTCATGGTCTCCACTGCTTCAATCGCCCCCACCGAATTAGAGAACGAGAAAGAACAGCTAGCCACATAATCATCTTCATCCAATAATGGAAAAGAAGAAGAAGAAATTGAAAAGGATGAATTACAAGACGCTTACAATCAACTTTACATTCATAGCGTCAACATTGTCAAAAGACTTGGAATAGTTGAGAACAAAAAGGAATTGTTGCAACTAGATCTAGACAAAACTTTAGATATCAACATTCATCTGATTAATGATTTGCAGCAATATCATTTAGATAATGATAAATTTGAAAGAATCAACATTTCTCTTAAATCTGAATCTGAAAGATTAAATAAACAAATTAAAACATTAAATGAGAAAAACATGATTCTTCAAAATGAAAATCATTCACTACAAGTTGAATTAGAGGAATCCAGAAAAATGGCCAAGATAAACTGCAAAATTTCCCAAAGTGGTGAGAAATTAGAAAAACTATTAGGCATGGGAAATTGTGGAGAGGACAAAAAGGGATTAGGTTATGGAAAGGCTAGAACAAAAACTAAATATGATGCACAACCTTTTGGAAAATCTGTTACCTCTAGTAGTAACATCAGACCTATCCCAGCTCATCACAAAAATGGTGAGTTAGTATATGAGCTGAACAAAAGAAATATGCAATCATCACCACTCGAACTAGTTGACAGGATGAAGGAGTTATTAAGTTATGTGGACAAATTGGATAAGATGAACAAATCTACCACAAGTAAAACTCCTGTCACAAAGTGGGTGATTAAGGAAAAGACAAATTGCCTTGTTACACATTCAGATCATCTACCGGGCAATGAGGTCAAATGGTACCTTGACAGTGGTTGCTCAAGACATGTCACAGGTGACAAATCACTTCTTTCCAACTATAAAAATTTTCATAAAGGGATAGTCACCTATGACGATGGGGCCACTACTAATATAATTGGATAAGGAATGATAAGAGGAATTGATTTGCTCAAAAATGAGAATGCTTTTTGCATAAAAGGACTAGCACATAATTTGTTAAGCATCTCTCAAATCTGTGATAATGGGCATGTGGTCAAATTCAACAAAGAAGAATACGATATCCTAGATCAATCAGGAAAATCAGTAATTAAGGGTCATCGTACAAACAACCACTACTACATTATTATAGGAAAAGAAAGAAGCGACATTAAGAAACACTGAGAATGAAGAAACTAATCTAGATCATGTATCTAGATCTGGATATTTGCTGAAATGATGCAATTTTGTTGAGTGTCAAATGATATATCTGAGGTTCCTCACCTCAATTTTTATTTTTATTTTGTAAATAAACATGCAAATGTTTATAATTTTGATGTACGGTTATTGTACATAATTTTGCTGAGTATGATATCATATCGATAGTGGGCGCACATTTCTTACAGCAGATATTTCAGGTTGTTTTTAACTATAATTGGGGGCCCTTTGATAGAATCGATATTCAAATATCGATGATATTGGCACCAGGTCTATTGCATCGAACAAGGACACAAATCGTCCAGCAAGCTTAAAGACAAATTCGCTGGATTTATCGATGCATCGACTCTGATCTCGATATCATCGACATTCAAATTTCGACGATCTCGATGGTTCCCCCGATCATTCATAAAAACTTGAAATATTTCAAAGTCAAGTCTCTCTCATTTTTCAAAGTGTCGATGGATCGAACCTGTCATCGATGGGATTAGAGTTCGAAATCTGATGACATCGACAATAGTTTCGATTCATCAACCAATTGACAAAGAGTTTCAAAAGCTTATGACATTAAGTCCGAGTCATCGAGCGGACCATCGATGCTATCGAGAGTATACGCTCGATGATATCGAACTCTGTCATAAATGTGACCGTTTTATATCCGTTGGAACTTTTTGCCTATATATAGTGGACTTGTCTTTTGTTGTTGTGAGAGAAAGAAGAGAGAGCTTTTGAGTGTTTCAACTTATATCCTATATTTAAAGCCCTTTCTCTCAAGGGAGTTCATCCTTCAATCCACCCTCACCATTGACATTCAATAGAGTGGATTAGGGAATGAACTTCCACATTCAAGGATCCTCTAGCTACTACCTTAATGGCAAATAATTAAGCTAGGATGCTTCGAATGTATAAGATTGGAATCGTTCTACATTCTTGATAGGAAAATATTTTGAGAGTAGGATTCCACCTTCACCTTGACCCAACTCAAAGCCTAGTATAGATATATTATCTTATGTTACAAATCAAGGGAGCAGAAGACTCTTCGTCAACAAGGAGGAGGAGATCTTCGACATTGTGCTGAATGGGACTCATTAACTTATTTGTAAGTATTAGAGTCCAGATGACACTTGTAATCATTCCTTTCTAGGATTGGGTCTTAAGTGGTTCTCACCCTTTAAAGTCCTCAAGGAGGCCTTCGGCGGGAGTGTACGTGGTGGGTGCATTGTGTGGACCCTTGCTCTGTGGAGATCATAAACATCCGGGTGCATTGTGTGGACCCTTACTCTGTAGAGAGCATAAACATCTGGTTTGGAGTGAACCAGTAAAACTCTAGGTTTTAGGTGAACCTAGAAAAACCTTAGGGTTTGAGGTCAATCGTGTAGAAACCTCCTATAGGGTCTTATGGAAGATCCTTGGCCAGCGTGCCCAAAAGTGGGTGCGTTGTGTTGACCCTTGCTTGAGAGAGCATAAACAGTCAGCCTCAGTGTAGGTTGTAAAGGTTGAAGGTGAACCTGATTTAAAACCTTAGGTTTGAGGTGAACCCTGGAAAACCTCCTTAGTGAAATCTGGTACAGTCAAGGGTTGAGTGTGGCAGCCGGGAGTGGAGTAGACTTATCGTCGAACCACTATAAAATGACTGTGTTTGAGTTTGTTATTTTGATTGAGTGATTTGTGTTAATATTTCCATATCTAAATATCTAATCACTCCTCACACACCTACACAGTCATATCCATCATGAACTAGACTTTATATTGTTTACTCTTTAAGTAGCTTGTGATTAGATCCTCTATAAGGCTTGGAAGCCAGTAGAGTTACAATTGAGTAATCCTAACTCTTGCATGATCATAGGATTAGTGAAGTAGGATTATTTTAGATAAAACATAAAAACTTTTAAAAAGTCCTATTCACCCCCCTCTAGGACATATTGGCATATTCCTTCTTCAACTCAAGCAGTATTCACCGCTATTTCAAACCTATGATCTAAAACCTTAACCTATAACCTAAACTTTTATTCTATAACTTAACCTATAACCTAAACCTAAACCTAAAAGCTAAATGTATTCTCAAATTCCTAAATCTAAACCTACACATAATCCTAATCTCAACTCCCTAACCTAAACCTAAACCTAAACTTGAAAACCCAAACCTAAACCCGATCCCGAACCCGAACTCGATTTCCTAAACCTAAACCTTAACCTATTCTCAATTCCCTAAATGTTAACCTATAACCTAACCTAAACCTAAACCTATAACTTGCACTTATAACCTAAACCTAAGCCTAAAACCTAAACCTAAACCTAAAAGAGAAATGTATTCTCAAATCCTTAAAACCTAAACCTAATCCTAATCTCAATTCCCTAACCTAAACTTAAACTTAAACTTGAAAATCCAAACCTAAACCTGATCCTGAACCCGAACCCGATTTCTTAAACCTAAACCTTAACTGTAATCTATTCTCAATTCCCTAAAGCTATAACCTATAATACTATAACCTATAACCTAAACCTAAACCTTAACCTAAACCTAAATAAAAAACAAAGCCTATAACCTAAACCTTAACCTATAACCTATAACCTAACCTTAACCTAAACCTAAAACCTAAAACCTAAACCTAAACCTAAAACCTAAAACCTAAATGTATTCTCAAATCCCTAAACTTAGACATACACCTAATCTTAATCTCAACTCCCTAACCTCTAAACTTGAACCTAAACCCGATCCCGAACCCGAACTCGATTGTTGTAATAATGTAGCCCAATCACATGGCAACAAACAAGAATGTATCCCTTTTAACACATGCCCCATTTTACAAAGCTTTAATTTTTGTTGTTGTTTCTATTAATCGAAACACTTTTTTACATTATTTACTCATATTAGTTTTATTTTAATGATCAATTTTATTTTTAAAAAGTGACCACTTTTTTGGAAGTTTCTGCAATTCTTCATGATTCTGAATTATAATGTTTGGTTGAATATTTTTTTATTAGATGAAAGACACAAAAAGAAAATTGTTGTTGATTTTTTTCCTTTTTTTTTTTTACTTATGATGTTAAACTTATATGTATTATGCATAGTTGAATGTAATGTGGATAAGATTGTTTGTGTTTGGATGGATGTAGTTTATGTTTGGATGGATTTACGTAGTTTAGGTTTAGATGGATGTGAATGTGAATATGATGAAATATATTGTATAATAGGTGTATATCTGGAAGAATATGATGAAATACAGGTCAAATTTCCTTTTAAGGGTCATACGAGAAGGGCCATAGCAGTCCTTTTAAAGGATGGTCCATAACCATCCTTTAAAGGCTCATAAGAGACGGTTCATAGCAGTCCTTTTAAGAACGGTCTGTGACCATCCTTTATAAAGACGGCCCATGGTCATCCTTTAAAGGCTCATAAGAGATGGTCCATGACAATCCTTTTTAAGGATGGTCCATGACCGTCCTTTTAAAGGATTGTCCATGGCCGTCCTTTGAAGGCTCATATGAGACAGTCCAAGAGAGTCCTTTTTAAGGACGGTCCATGACCGTCCTTTTTTTGTCAATAAGAATGACGGTTTTCAACCGTCCTTTAAGTAATACGACACGTCAAAATTTGACGGCCCATGCGATGGTCCATGACCGTCCTTTTTGGTCATTTGAGACGGTTTTGGACCGTCCTTTTTTCACTCTTTTGGCGTAGTGAATCCAGCTCATCTCTGGAGCACCATATATCAGAACAATTCTCTCTGGATAATGACTAGGGTCTAGTACACTATATACCAGATTGTCGTCCCACACTGAATACACAACCATGCAAGCGAAAGAGACCTCACTACTCGCCTGACTAGTAGTCTACCAATATCTACTCAGCACGTCGGTAGTGGACCCATTTACGAGCTGCTCATAATCAGCCTAGCAGTTGCCCCCTACCCTCAAGCGGGTAAGGCCACACCCCCTTCCAACCGACCACAACAGAGTGGCAAACGCGACCTCCTGGTTTTGGCCGTTATGCACTCATACATCCACTCGGTCTAGGCATTAGAGCATCCTCCATGGTACCATAAGGGTTTGGGGACTTTCACCCTGGGACATCTATAATGCCCCCATGCTTAAACAGTATTTCCGGTATCCAATCCTACCATCCAAGATATATTTGCAGAGGCTACAGGCTTGATGTCGCTAGGGCGTACAGTAATCATAATCACACAATGCAAGATGCATGAGTCACGCAATCTAATCATGCATCAATCTTGTGCATGTCGTGCACTCATGTGAGATAACTCCGCCTATCAGGGAGTCTCATAAACAACCTGCCCAATGACATATGCAATGGTCAACCACATCTCATAACAAGCATGCAGATGATGTGTATGGGCATGTATCGTGATGCTATGCTATCACATACTCATAATCGGCATCGATAATCGGTCTATATACAAGTTGGGGTCCATATACGGATAGCAGACCCATAACATGAAGGTCGGTCCTCAACTGTGGATATAATAAATCTGATAGCACGGATCCCTCCGTCTACGGCGATGATGAACTCTCCTCATATCAAGGTTGGGCCTAGGTGGCCTACCTATAATCTTAAGGATCCGAAACAGGCTTCCTTCACCATACTATCATATAGCCCATCAGATGTCCTAGGGGGCCCAAATAAGTCCTAGATGGACTCCAAGATTGAGATAATCCTACTAGCAACCAATGGGGGCCTAACACATTTAGGTTAGCCCAATGCGAATAGATGGATCATGCAAATATCAATGGGGCCCAATGATTTGGGTCAACCTACTTAGAGAAGGATGAGAATGGACCTAATAAAGGCTTAAGGAAAGGTCATTTAACTATCATTGCCCCATCAATGTGGACATTTAACCAACATTGCTCCCAAGGAGTGGCCCACATAGAGCCTAACATATAGTAGGCCCATGGCCTTACACAAGGGCCTGATACATAACATAATGGGCCTTACATAAGGGCCAAATATACTTCACAATGGGCCTCACACAAGGGCCTAATGGAACAACCCATGGCCCTCATAATGGCTGAAAAATAAACGGGCTTCAATCATATTGTCTCACACATCAACATTAGGCCTCTTGGGTCAGCCTATAGCCCACATACATCAAGATGGGCCACATGGGGCAGCCCAAAGCCCATAAAAAATGCTAAGGTAGGCTATGTGTAACATATCCAACAGGATGAGCCTCTTTGGGCAGCCCATAAGCTCCAAAAATATAGTTAGGCCAAGTGTACAACATACCCAATATAGTGGTTTACAATTCAGCCCATGAAGTCCACCATAATTGATGGATAACACCTCACCAAATGGGAATTTCTAAAGCTAGATATTCAGCCCATCTGGCCCATTAAACATCCAGAAAATCTAGGCAATCTAACCCTTATACAATCAAGTGAAAGGTGGGCCTAACAAGGCAATAAAGGGGCTAAATTTTGCTCAATAAGATGGTGGATATCATACAAGGAGATGGGCCTGTTGTTGGACTTTTGGGCGAGCAGCAATCCAGTCAATCTAGAGGTCCAAGGGTTGGATGAATGAGATTAAAATAGACATCAAATGGGTCCCACGTCCAAGGGGATGGACAACATTTATACAACACATCAAGGTTGGCCTGTACAATCCATGTGGGCCCCACCACTACTGGCTAGGTGGATAAACAATGCATACATCATGCTAGCCCCACTTCTCAGCCCTGGACAGTGTGGATGGAACACGTACAGCATGGTGGGCCCACGTCCAGCACGTCTGGATGGATGGTGCAGATATACAACACATAGTACGAGGTGGGCCCCACCCATCCAGCAAACAAACTATGTGGATAAGGCTCGTGCATCACGGTGCATCCCATGCAGCACTGTCCAGAGATGGACGGTGTGGGTACAGAATACATACATCAAGGTGGGCCTCATCTACCACCGTCCAGCAATGGACGGCCTAGATATAAAACCCATACATCATGGTGGGGTCCACACAACACAACTGGACAGTGAAGACCCCACACGTGCAGCTGGGTCCCACCGTCCAGCAAATGGATGGATGGTTGGGTATAACACTTACCTCAAGATCAGAACGCAGAACTTGCTGACGTCAAATACAATAGCTATATAGTTGCGTAGGACCCACCGTCCCTGCTGGACGGACGGTGCAGATATAAGGCACTTGTAATCACACGTGGGTCCCAAATGCACATGACCCACCTAGTTGGGATCAAACTGATATTGGTGTTTTTCCTATCATACAGTCCAGCAGTTGCTGCTGCTGGATGTCCCATAGTTGGACAGTCTGGATGTAATTCATCCATCAAGTGGGGTCCACGTACACATGGCCCACCAGCCACATACATCATCATCATCACCATAATAATAAGAAGAGAGAGAGAGAAATACCAGTGTGATGGAGGGGTCACGCCACTATGGGCCCCCCTAATACATGCATCAATACATACATCAAGATGGGTCCCAAATGTGTGGACCCATAAACAAAAATCACGGGTGGAGATCTCCTTCCCACCATGAATTAGGGCCTAGATGGCCTTCATGCACTAGAAAATTAAATCAAACATCATGGTGGGGTCCATGGAGAATGGCCCCACCATGGATACATGCATGCAAGCTTAGTGAGCCATTAGCCACACCTAAGGGGTCAAGATGGGATCTTCACCATTGATTGGTGGGCCCCACTTGTCCCATGCACAAAATTAAATAAATTTAGCCAAAGAAATCACCCACCTCCACTTATTCTTCTTCCCTAGTGCTCCAATGCTCCTAAGATGATCTTTTAATGGTGGAGATTAACTTTGATGGTTGGATTTGGGGGGGGGGGGTGGGGGTGTTAAAACTTGCAAAGGGATGGAATTGGAGAGCTCTCATAGATGCTGAGAGCTCTCTCTCTAGCTAGGAAATGAGAAAGAAAGAGGGAGGGAGAGAGACGAAGGAGAGAGAGAGAGAGAGAGAGAGAGAGAGAGAGGGAGAGGAAATGATTGTTGTAAGGCAATCATGACTTGTGTAAATGAGGGGGAAGAGAAAGGGATCATTGCTTATAAGTAATCATGGGCTAGGGTGACATCATCCAATACTAGGCGGGTTAGGGTGATGTCACCATCATAATTACTTGCTAGGGAAGCGTGACATCTGGGATAGGTGGGTCCTGCAACGTGCGGTCCATGACCATAATAATGTGTGGTCCATATCTTATGATCTAAAAGTTGGATTGGAGCATGAGATACGGCGTCGGAACCGCGATAACGGTGTGGTCATAATAGCATAGGTCTTGGGTTAAGTCGGCTCAGGTTTACAGGATGTTACTTAAGGTCGCGCACAAATACAATCTACGGGTCGCAGGTTGCCGGAATTTGACGGGGTGGATCATGGGATCATAAGAAATGAAATGGTCACTAGGACATGGGCCTGACATTCTCCATAATTGCATTACGTGAAGCTAACTGTTGTATATCTTTTATATGTTCTTATAATCTTTGGAGTGTGTTTTACTGGATGAGCTCTAGAGTTTGTGTGGAATTTTGAAGTGAATTCTCTTGGATCATTTCTTGTTGAATCTTAGAGGTATAGGACCTAAGAGAATTGTCACTATGATGCATTGTTGATTCAACTTCCCAATTTGATGTTTCCACTGATCATAAGTAGGGAGTTGGGAATGAAGAATTAGATTGGGTTGAGGCTGGGGTGAACTAGCCTCCATTAGCTTATCGAGGCATGATGCAAGCACTTTTATCGTTTTCCTAATGCCAGCAAAATCATCTATGTAATCCTGAAGTGAATCCTCTTGAATCGTTTCTGGTTGGATTTTAAAGGTAGAAGACCCAAGAGAATTGTCACTATGATGTATTGTCAGTTTATCTTTCCAATATTGATGTTTCCACTGATTATAGTCATACGGGTCATAGGTGGGAGAATCTTATGGTTGTTGATACATATTATCACTCATAATATAATCTCTCATTGTTTTCTTATTGTTTGATGGGTGATAATAATTCTCACTCCCATAGTTATGATAACCCCAACACTCATGTAATGTTTTCTTAATCTGTGTGATGTAATTATTCTCCCACATATGATCACGTAAGGATTTCTTCACCGGTGGATCATTGTATTCCATTTGATTCTCTATGATGTTTTCAGAAAATTTTTGAGACATATGTTGTTTTCTAACATAATCATCTGACAGCCCTTCACAATTTCTCACATTCTCTAAAACTAGCTCAACATATTGATGTTCCCACTCTTGCATATACATGGTGAAACCCTAATCCTAATATAAAATAAAAGAAAAGAAAAAAAAATCATACAACAATATGGAAAGTAAGTAGAGGAGAAGTTAGAAAGAATTTACTAGTTTGGAGAGTTCTATGTTAGGATCCTACAAAACAGAAAACAATATTAGTTCCTAAAAAATAAAATCCAGAAAAATCATAACCTATAAACAAAAAAAAAAAAATAGTCCTAAAAACCAATTAGTTTCTAAAAATAAAAAATTTAAGAAAGTTTCTAAATATAGAAATAGAAAGTTAGTTTCCAAAACAAATTAAGGAAGTTTCTAAATCTTAAAAAAAAAAAAAAAAAAGTTAGTTTCTAAATCTAAAAATAGAAAAGAAAATTTTGTTTCTAAAAACAAATAAGAAAGTTTCTAAATCTAGAAATAGAAGGTTAGTTTTTAAAATAAATTAAGAAAGTTTATAAATCTAGAAATAGAAAGAAAAGTTAGTTTCTAAATCTATAAATAGAAAAGAAAAATTAGTTTCTAAAAAAACCTAAAAAAGTTTTTAAATCTGGAAATAGAAAGAAAGAGAATTAGAAAGAAGTTACTAAATTAGAAGTTTCTATTTTGGGATCCTGCAGAAAAAAAAAGGAAAGTGAATTAGTTTCTAAAAAAGAACTAAGAAAGCAACCTAATTTCTAAAAAGAAGGAAAGTTTCTAAAAATAGAAAGTTTGTTTTTTTAAAAAAAGGAAAGGAAATTAGTTTCTAAAAATGGATTAGGAAAGTTTCTAAAAAATAAAAATTAGTTTTTAAAAACAAATTAGGAAAGTTTATATCCTACAATTAGAAAGTAAATTAGTTTCGTAAATAATTCTGAAAAAAAACCCTAAACTAAAAATAGAAAGTAGAAAAATCATAATCTTAACCTAATTCCAAAACTAATTAAATCCAAAAAATGCACCCGTCAATCCCCAGCAATGGTGCCAGAAACTTGTTCATAACGCCCAGTGTAGGGTCGCAACGTAGCAATAATCTCGATAAGACCGAGGTCGAATCCATAGGGACTGAAACTTGTACGTTTCTGAAATTAGCTAGAAGTAGAACTAGAAGAAGATGTAAAACTAATTCTAAAGTGATTGAGATAGTAATTGTGAATTAAGTAATTAAAAATAAGAATTTAAAGGTGGGAACTAGGGTGCCAAGGATCCACTTGTAGTGATCAGGGAGCCCTCTTGTTGATTCAGGTAACATAATTACAAATGGAGTCCTATCCTATCCAATTAGAAAATATATCAATAAAACCAAATCTGAACTTCCATTGACCTAATTCTTAATGAAGGAGAACTACGATAATTGGCAGGGATTTACCAATCTCATAATCTCAAAGCAGGAAAATCATGAAGATTAGGAAGATTCCATCACCCTGCCATGCCCAAGGGATGATGGTGAACAACAGGACTTACTAATTTCACAATCTCAAATCAGAAAAAGAAGATACTTAAAGCTATTGCAGATCTACTATATTTGAGTCACAATAAACCATTAAAAATTGAAAGTATTCCTTAAATATCAAATTAGAATCCATGAAGTTCAACATAAACATGAATCAAAGTAATAGAAACATCTCATTATGCTACAAGCTTCACCTCTTAGCCCTAGCTAAGAGGTTTAGCCAACCATAGACATGATTGAACCAAAGTCTCTTAAGAAAAACATGAAAATGACTAAGGAAGAATAAGAAAAACTCTTGGCGACAGCTTCTCCACCCTTTTGCTCAACTCCTTAAACCCTAGAAGATGCCTAGGAGTATCCTAGGGAGTCTTATTTATAGTTGTGGAATACGTAGTTGGAAAACTCTAGAAACCGTGTCAAATTTACACAGTTTTCTAAAATAGACTTCACACTGCATAGTTTTCCAAAATAGACTTCACTCTACGCAATTTCACAAAATGACTCAGAGTTTCAGAATATGTTTTTTTAGGACGATTTTAGGATTCCTTTTCTTCACATTAAATCTTTGATTTTTTTCATTCATCACTTAGTTTTCTCGGATCTTTGGCATGTGAATCCTTCAATCTTGTTCTCCTAAGATCCATCCCTTGCCTTGGTGATTCTTAAGCATCAAATCCATGCTTTTAGCACCCTTTTCAATCCAAGCTTTTAAATTCACATTGCCACACAAACATGAGTAAAATAGAACATTAAGCATTATCATGTTCATGAAACCAAGATATAAATGGGGGATAATATGCAATATTTGACCCTCAACACTAGCGACTCTTAAGGGCGAATCTGAGGAGGCCCATAAGGAGAGGGATTAGATGAAGGCCGACAGCACGTTCGCTTCTGAAGGAGGCTCTAGTGAAGGCTACGAAGTGGAAGTCGATCTGGCTGTGATGAAGGCCAACTTTAAAACAAAATTGGCAGAAGTCGAGGTGTTCATCCCCGGGGCCTGGGCGGCAGTGGTGGAGGAATACAGAGCCTCCAAGGAACGAGTTGAGGAGAAAGAGCTCATATATAACTTCGGGTATGATAAATGCCTTGAAGATGTCAAGGAGAAGTACCCTGAGCTCGACCTTAGTGGTCTTGAAGACAGCCCTATTGATTACCCAACCTCACCAGAAGTCGAAGGCTCTATCCCTGCTAAAGCTGAATAGTGGACCTCAACGGAAGCTGAGCAAACCCCTCTTGGGGACTAGCCCTCTTTTTTATTTTATTTTCCTTCTAACACTTATGTAATATCTTATTTATCAATGAAAAGATAACTTTTTATGGTAATTGTTGGGCATGAAATTTTTAGTAGATTTAGCAGGTCGGTTAGCTACACGTCGTCCATAGTAGTAGGTCGAATATATTAGTTGAGTAGGAGCAATGGGGGCGAGCCCTTCAGCTCTTCCCTTTATTAAGGGAATCCTACCCTTGTAGAATAGAAGGATTAGTTACAATGACCTTTTCGTAAAGGGCCAAGCAATTTACTTTGGAGGACCTTTTTCTCTTGCACTAAGAGAAATCCTCATAGTAGATCGTGCAATCTGACTAGCGTTATCAATTACTGGTCTGACCTCTTCTTTAAGGGTCAGATAATTGGTGAGAGGACTATTTTCCCTTGTATTAAAGGAAGTCCTCAATAGACCATATAGTAAAATTGATTAATAGCCAGACCTCTTCTCTAAGGGTCGGATGATTAGTGAGAGAACTATTTTTCCTTACACCAAAGGGAAGTCCCTAATATATTATATAGTTTGAATAATGTACACAGTGGATAGGATTTAAAATTTCCTAACCTTGGGATTTTTATTGTAGATTCTGAACAACAGACATGTAAACTCTGACATAATAGGTCAATTATTATAGATTTCGAGTAGTAGACATGTAGATTCCGACATGAGACCTAGTCAGTTTTCACAGATAGTATATCTTCAAGTTCTTGGCATTTCAAGGATGTGGCAAAGGTCATCCCTTCATGTCTTCAAATCAATAGGTCCCAGGTCCCCAAAACGGTCTCTTTGGTGTTTTAGAAGGTCCTGCAAATGACCAGATATCCTGCTTGGAACCTTCTCACTCTTACTCGGGAGTGGTAGAATCGAACGACCTACTATTGTCGAGTCGCGACCTTGAGTTGAGCTTGCTCTCTCCTTTCTTCAAGCAGATCAAGGCCCAGAGCCATTTACTCGGTATTCTGAGTTTCATCATAGGATCAGACCCATGCCATGGAGAGCCCTATTTTGACTGGGATGATGACATCTGCCCTGAAAGGTAGGGAAAAGGGGGTTTCTCCTGTCAACATCTGAGCAGTAGTTTGATATGCCTAGAGTATATAAGGGAGCTCCTCGGCCCATGCTGCTTTGGCTTTCTCAAGCCTGGTTTTGAGGTGGTTTTTTATGATTTTTTTATTTCTTCTACCTGACAGTTAGCTTGAGGGTTACAAGGAGATGACTAGGCATTGCAAATCTCGAGTCTCTCACACATGCCTCAAAATCAGTTAATGCCGAACTACCAACCATTGTCTGAGATGATCATATGCAAGATCCCAAAACCGACATATGATGCTTTTTTAGAAATAGTCGGGGATTTTTTGCTTGGTAATTTGGTGAAGTAGTTAACTGCGATGACATTGTACTTGGTCTAACCTTTACCCGTGGATAATGGACCCATGATGTCTATCCCCCATTAGGCGAACAACCATGATTCAACATGGGGGTCAACTGCTCGGGAGGTTAATAAGGTATCATTGTGAATATTTAGCACTTGTCTCATTTTTGGGTATATTGCTTGGCATTTTTCGGAATGCTTGGCTAAAAGTATCCCTATTGAATAACCTTATGGGTAAGAGCATGACTGCCGAAGTGGTTGCCGTAGATTTCTTCGTGTGTTTCCTTTAGAACGTAGTTAGCCTCAGGTCGTAGGTACCATAGGTAGGGCAAGGAAAACCCTTTTTTGTAGAGGATGTCTCCTAACATGGTGTAGCGAGCTGACTTGACCTGAATTCTGCATGCCTCAAGCTTGTCTTCGAGCAACGTACCTTCCTGGAGTAATTTGACGATCAGATCTATCCAGCTTGGGGCCAAGCTAACCGGACAGACGACTTCCAGGTCGGACTCATTGATGCTCGGGACGGACAAGAACTCGATGGGTATTGAGTTCAAAATGTGGTCCTCGGTTATTGTGGCCAACTTTGCCAATGCATCAACTTTGGAATTCTCTCCTCTAGGGACTAGGGTGACTTCGCATTGTTGGAACTTGCTGATGAGTTCATGGGCCTTCTAAAGATAAGTGCTCATTTTTTCTTACTTGGCTTGGAACTCACTGGCAACCTGGTTGATAATAAGTTGTGAATCATTGTGGACTTTCAAAACCTATGCCCCCATGGCTATTGTCAGCCTGAGCCCAACAAGTAGTGCTTCATACTTTGTTATGTTATTTGATGTCTAAAATCCAAATCTTAAGGCATATTGCATGTAGGTCTAATTAGGAGCCTCAAGGACTACCCCGACCCCGCTACCTTTAGAATTGGATGACCCATCGACGTGCAATGTCCAGGTCGGTGGGTCTGGCTTAACTGATGGTTAGCTTTAGCTAGTTGGTTAGTTTCGCTGCTCGGACCGACTTCTAGGTTTTGGTCGTAGGCGAGCTCAACAATGAAATTGGCCACTTCCTGACCTTTGATGGCGGTCTGGGGCTAATATTTGATGTTGAATTTGTTGAGCTTTATTGCCCATTTTATGAGTCTCCCCGACACCTCAGGCTTCTAGAGCACTTGACGGAGAGGTTGATTAGTTAGGACAATGATGGCATGGGCATGAAAGAAAGGTCAGAGGCGACGGGATGATACAACCAAAGCTAGGGCGAGCTTCTCAATGTCCGGGTACCTGGTCTTGGCCGGGACTAAGGCCTTGCTAACGTAAAACACTGGGAGTTGTTTCCCTCTTGCTCCCGGATAAGGACCAAACTGACTGCCACAGTTGAGACTGCCAGGTATAACATTAGTGGCTCTCCTTGCTTGGGCTTGGAAAGTAGTGGAGGCGATCCCAAGTAGTGTTTGAGTTGTTAGAGGGCCAACTCATAGTCCTTAGTCCATTCTACCTTCTATTTTCCTTTTAACTACTTCAAGAAAGGGTGGCACTTGTCAGTGGCTTGGGAGACAAAGCGATTGAGGGCAGCTACCCTTTAAGTGAGGCAATGAAGTTCTTTTATTGTCATGGGTGAGCTCATATCTAGCAGAGCTTAAATCTTGTCAGGATTTTCCTCTATCCCTCTTTGGCCGACTAGAAAGCCAAGGAATTTTCCTGAGCCAACTTTGAAGGCACACTTGCTCGGGTTCAGCTTCATCTGATATTTTTACAAGATTGCGAAATCTCCTCGAGGTCGATGGTATGATCTATAGCTTTGATGCTCTTGACGATCATTTTGTCGACGTAAACCTCTATGGAGTGTCTGATCTACCGAGTAAACATCTTGTTGACCAACCGCTAGTATGTCGCTCCAGTGTTCTTCAGCCCAAAAGACATCTGTAAGTGCTATTATGATAAGAACACATAGATTTTCAGATATCGTAGGATAAAAGCGCTTCAAGGTAGAACCTGAAGATCAGCTCAAGATCGGCTTATGATCAAGTCAAGATCAGTGTATCTTCTCAAAGAAATCGTCATCCATATTCAAGTCCAAGTTCAAGACAGAGTTCAAGACAAAGTTCAAGACAAGGTAACTCAGATATTTGCTAAATCTTAGGTGGTATAACCATAGAAAGACCTTAGGATTAGGTGCTTTCAAAAATTAATTACATTGGGTTTTTATAAGTGTTTTTACCCTGGAATTCGGCTAGCCTATCTTCTGGTTCGGCCAACTTAACTTCCTTCACCAGCCCAACATCAAACCCGAGTAAAATAACAACTTCTATTAAAAATTCAGCTAGCTTAAGTTCTAGTTCGGCTAGCCTAAGCTTGAAATTTGGCTAGCCCGAGAAAGTTGGGGTAAAATTCTAGCAATGCGATCTTTTGGAATTCATGAGAATTCAACCAGACGAATTGTGATGTTTGCCCAGACAAATTTTAGATAAATCTTATCCTGCACGATCCAAGAGCCGTTGGACCAAATCCGGTGGATTCCGGCCAGCCAAAGCCAGTCTTAGGCTAGTCAAAGTTTTAACTTCTTTACCTATAAATTGAGTCCTTCTCTCATTTTAAAAGAACATGAAAAATTATTGTAATCCTTTTGTAAGAGAGAGAGAAGCTCAAGTCCTTGGCAAGCTATATGTTGGTATTTATACATTTTATTTTATAACTTATTCAATTCCTTTTTTCTTAAAATCATTTTAGTCCTAATCTAAGAGAGTAATATATACTCTTCTTTGATATCTAAGAGAATTGAATCAAGTAGCATTTAGGTCTTTACATTTCTAAAATCTTTAGAACCTAAACTCTTTCTATCAAATTGAACACCGCGACATCTACATTCAAGAAAGAAGTCCTTCTGCTATAAGCTTCTGCCACGTCTTCGAATATACATTTGAAGATAAGTATATTTACTGAATTTCTTTTTAGGTTTTTCTGAGATAGCCTATAAAAATCTCAGTGAGGTTTTGTCTGAGATAGACTGTGAAAATCTCAATAGAGTTTTTATTGTGATAGCCCATGAAAATCATAAGGAACTGTATCAGGTTGTTAAGGTGACCCTGTGAAAACCTTTTTATAGTGAAAGCCAAAATTACGATGGTAGTAATTTTGGAAGTGGAGTAGGTATGGTTCGTTTTAAGCACCGAACCACTATAACTCCTTGTGTCATGTAGAGAATACTTTATTCTTTTTTGTAAGGCCCATATCCTAGTCTGAACTGTTCCGTCGACTCCAGTGATCTTTTCCGTCAAATTCCAGTAACCCGTGACCTATAATCGATGTTTGCGTGTGACCCTAAGCCGTTTCCCATAGATTTGAGTCGGCTTAATCCGAGACTTATACTATTGCGACCGCACCATTGCCGCAGTTCCAATGCCGCATCTTTCAAAGGGCTTAGCTATATGCCCTAGAGGGGGGGGGGGTGAATAGGGCAATGCCAAATAAAACTTAAAACAGTGAAATAATAAAAGATATAAATAACAATGCTAAAATAATAACAATGTCAAAGCACATGAATATGAGAATGATACTGAATCAGTTCTAACTACAACCTTACACCAAAAACCAATGGCTTATGGTAGGACAACCTTATTTCTAGAACAATCTAGAAATCACAAATGATATGGAAAATAAATCAAGAATAACTTACAGAAATAAATCCTAAGTTATTACACCATTCAACCACACTTTCTTGAAATAAAAATTACAACATTCATCCACAAAAGCAATCCACAATACTGAAGGAATAAATGAATAAAGAAATCAAGCACATCCACAACACAACGATATATAGTGGTTTGCCTGTGTGTTCACCAACTGTTAGCCAACAGCCACACAGAATGCTACTCTACTCCTAATATCCTCACACAGGAGATATTAGCATGCACTCTCAAAATAGGTTTTCACAGGTTCACCCAAAACCTTCACAATTGTGTCTTTTTATCTCGGGCTTACACAATCCAAAAACCCCCACAATCTGAGTTTTCTGGCTCTCCTCAGATAACCAATACAATGAGATTTTTCTGGCAAATCTCAAACAAAACCAGAGAAAGTAAATTACAAAGTAAAATACCTGGATCTCCTTTTGAAGTAGCCCAGTAGAACTAATCGGAGTAGATGTATGATACGTCGTTCAATGTCCAATACTCACTTAAAGAATGGTTCTATGTCTAATTAATTTTAAATTAAATCAAGAAGACCAAGGCCTATTTGATTTTGATCCCTGAAGAAGGAATATCACAAATTCCTATTTTCTAAATGAGATTGGAATGTGAATCGAAATCACAACCGAATAATGCTAACAAAAGGAATATTAAATATGCACAGTAGCTTAAAAAAATAATCATAACTTATCTCAGAGTATGGCCTTAAATCGCTTGAATTGAATGGAATGGAATGGAATGTCTAAAACTCTGAAATTCGTGCATTATTTATAGCCTAAAAAATCCCATCTTCGACTGGTCTTAGGATCCCTAGGACCGGTCGTAGCTTCAAAGATTTTGAAAGATTTCCGCGAGATTAGATTAGTTGTTCCCACGCCTGGTCTTAGGTAACCGACGACCGGTCGTGGGCCACCTACGACTGGTCGTGTGTCACCTACGACTGGTCGTAGGACCCTAGATAGGTCGCTGGAGTTCGAGTCGTAGGACTACGACCGGTCAAAGGATGAGTCGTAGAACTTCCCAGGACTGGTCGAAGCAAGTCCAGGACTGGTCGAAGGACAACTAGGAAAATTCGGAAATCTGTAACAACCTAGGACTGGTCCTGAGAAACCTAAGACTGGTGTAAGCAAAGCTAGGACTGGTCTTAAGATTTTTAGGACTGGTCTTAGAACAGTCATAACAAGCATATTAAAATATTCGAATTATGTATCCAGAATGACCTATCATATAGACCAACCTAAGGTCAATCTAAGGTCAAACAAACCTTGAAGTGAGATGAACATTGAAGTCTTGAAGGTTTGTATTCTCAGATGATCTTGAAGGAGAAGTTTGAATCGAGTTGACGACTTTCTAGAGCTTGGTACTTTCTTGACTTGTCTTGATGAAGTCTTCTAATCTTGAACTTGTTAGAAGCAAACTTGAAGTCTTCTATTCTTGTAGACTTCATCCATGACATGTCTTGCAAACATTCTTCATTTATGATCTTGTCTTGAAAACATTCTTCATTCATGATCTTTTCTTGAAGCAGTGTGTAGTCACAAACAAGAAACACGAGAAGTACAAGACATATAGGTTTTGGCACTACAAAATTTGACAACCAAAGGGATATGAAATCATAGCACTAACAATCTCCCCCTTTGTCAAATTTGTGACAAAACACATTTATTAATATAAGAGTAAAATGAAGAAAGAATCATGAGCCATCAGAGCCATCAAAAATACTCTACTCCCCCTAAGTGAGTAGAAACAATCAACCATATTCTCCCTCTTTCAATTACTTCAATTACTCTCTCCCTTTCTCCCCCGTTCCATACTACTCCCCCTTTTTGTTACAAAATGACAAGGGAAGGCCAAAGGAGAAAAGAGAACACCATACGAAGAGTCAAGATTAATTATCAAATTAGTACAACACTTCAATGTCATCAATCCAAATAAAGGATATACAATAAAACCAAACATACAACCAAAGTCATCAACCGTAATAATAATACATAATCCATCATATTAAAAAAGAAGGATAATCCACTTAATCAGATCCAGATGAAGGAGCAGGGATGGTTGGATCAATCTGAAGTAAGCCCCTATTAATGCGACGAAGATATTTTCGCATATATTTAAATTGCATATCATGGGCTACACTCAGGTTATCAACCTTCTCCTCCAATGCACTTAGACGTGCATCATAACTAGAAGAGGAATCGTAATCAGAATCATTTTGGGAGTCAGTTTCAATTTCTTCAAATATATCATCCATATTCATATCAGCCTATGAAGGAAGATCAACTGCTTCCCCTTCATTTCCTGCTTCAGCACCTTCACCACCACCTTCATAGAATTGACCAGGAAGCAAATCCAACTTCATCTTATTTAAATTAGTATTATTGAATAAAAGATGATGAATTGGTGCCTCATTCTCAAGTAAAGCAACAAGCATATTTATGGCTAAACTAGTCATAAGATAACCAAATGGAATATCACTGTGACCCGGATGAAGATGAAACTGAGTGATAAAATGACATATCAAAGAAGGTAAACAAACAACGATGCCGGACACAACAGAGTGCAATACCCGAACCATAAAGGCAGTCAACTCGGTTTTATTGCCGGACCAAGGATACAAGTTTAAAATGAAGATCTGGTGCAAAACTCTGTATCTGGGTAATAAAATTTTAAGGGGAGTGCATTTCCTTTGTGCATCCATTGTACTTCCATATTGCATAAATCTCTTGTCAACATTTGTTTTTCCGATTCTGATGGTTTGTCATATAATGTATGAATCAGAATACCTTCATCCTTGATAGGTATATCCATAATACCTGATATCAAATGTCGATCTATTAGAAATTTCCTTTCTCTAGTAGCAATTGAGAACGTTAAATTATCAAGGAAAAAATCAGAGATACATGCAACCATAGATTGTGTAATGTACTGGTATGCAGGCCCACCCCGAAACAAAATGTTAGCCCAGCCAACAGATTCAAGGAGAGGAGCAATCCCAAATTGTTCAATGTGATTGAGACTTACAGGACGCTCAACGATAACTTTACAACTACGTAAATCCCATACATCATTAGGATCATGTTCGGGTGACCGAAGGTGCCGTTTTGTTATAGATGTAGATTTAGATGAAGATGGGCCACGGGATGTTTTCTTTTTCCCACTAACATCCATTTTCAATAAGATTTACCAAGGAGTAAAAAAAAGAACACTAGAAGTGGTGGGTTTCTCTAGATCAGAATGTTAGAGAGGAAACCCTAAAAAATCAACAAAAGACGAGATCTAGCTTATGGAATAAACAAATCAAAGCATAGAAATCATAAATCTTCAATAAAAATGAAGAAAAACGACTTATCTTGAAGAAAATTACAAAATCTCAAGACTGGTCGAGCCACGACTCGTCGAAGGAAGAAGAGGAAATGAAGAAGAAAGTGATTTTCCCCAAATTATAAGAGGCTCACGATCTTCACGACCGTCGAGTGCGATCTGACGACGGCGAAAGGCCGATGTAAATAAATATTTTTATATAAAAATTGAAATTTATACACATAAAAATTCAAAATATAGTACACTGTGATACATGCAGACAAGTATATTCAAATTAAAATGCACATACCAAGATCAAATTTCATTTTAGTAAACCTGCTTTTGTCGAGCGGTTTAGTAAATATATCAACAAGTTGGACATTGGTTGGAATATATTCCAAAGAGATAGCTATTTCTTCAACTAATTCACGAATGTAATGATACCTAATGTCAATATGCTTAGTACGCGAATGCTGAATTAGATTTTTAGAAATATTGATGGCACTGGAATTATCACAATGTAAGATCATTGAATCTTGATTAATTCCATAATCGCTTAACATGCGTTTCATCCATACGAGTTGAGTACATGCATATCCTGCTGCGATATACTCAGCCTCAGCAGTGGAAAGTGATATTGAGCTTTGCTTCTTTCTAAACCAAGAAACCAAACAGTTTCCAATGTAAAAACAACTACCACTGGTTGATTTTCTATCATCAATATTACCAGCCCAATTAGCATCTGAATACCCAGCTAATTTAACATTAGTATCAAAAGGATACCAAAGACCCAAATTAGTTGTACTTGCAACATATCTAATAATCTGTTTGACAGCAGTGAGATGTGAATCTTTAGGATTAGACTGATATCTCGCACAAATACCAACGCTAAAAGCGATATCAGGTCTACTAGCAGTTAGATATAATAAACTACCAATCATACTACGATATAGCTTAGGATCTACATCTTTACATGTAGAGTCTTTTGAGAGTCTCAAGGTTGTACTCATAGGAGTATCAAATTTTTTACCATTCTCAAATCCAAACCTTTTAACCAAGTTTGTAGTATACTTGGTTTGAGAAATGAAGATTCCATCAGGTTGTTGTTTTACTTGTAACCCTAGGAAGTAATTTAGTTCCCCACCATGCTCATTTCGAATCTTGATTTCATCAACTCTGCAAACTCAATAGACATGTTAGAATAAGTTGATCCATAAATAATATCGTCTACATAGATCTGAACCATTAAAATCTCATTATTATGTTTCTTAACAAATAGCGTCTTATCGACACTTCCCACTTGAAAACTATGACTAAGTAAGAATTTAGTCAATTTTTCATACCATGCCTTGGGCGCTTGTTTCAGACCATAGAGAGCCCTTTTGAGACGAAATACATGATCAAAAAGCTTGGGGTCTTCAAACCTTGAGGGTTGTTCTAAATAAACTTCTTCATGTAAATCGCCATTTAAGAATGCACTCTTTACATCCATCTGATAAATTTTAAACTTTCTAAAGCAAGCGATGGAAATAAAAAGTCTGATAGATTCAAGGCGAGCGACTGGAGCAAAGGTTTCATCGTAATCGATGCCTTCAATCTGAGTGTACCCTTGTACAACCAGTCTAGCCTTGTTTCAGATAATATTTCCAAGCTCATCAGACTTATTTTTAAAGATCCATTTTGTTCCAATAATGTGTTTATCTTTAGGTCTAGGAACAAGATACCAGACATCATTACGAACAAATTGATTAAGTTCATCCTACATAGCTACTATCCAATTTTCGTCAGAAAGAGCTTCTTTTACATTGACCGGTTCTATTTGGGATGTAAAACAAACATAATTACATATGTTTTCAAGTTGTTTGCGTGTACGAACTCCAGTGAGAGGGTTTCCAAGGTTTTGATTGGTTGGATGATCTTTGACAGTCCTAGGTTCATATTTAGATGAAGAGGTATCTTGATTGTCGATTATAAGAATTTCATCATCATCTGAACTCGGAGCAAGTGTATTCAAATGATCATCAATGACCACATTGATGGACTCTTGAATCACACCTGTTCTTTTATTTAGAACCCTATAAACTCGACTGTTTAAGGAATATCCAAGGAAAATACCTTCATCACTCTTCGTATCAAATTTTTCCAAATTTTCACGATCTCGTAAAATGTAACACTAACTGCCAAAAATTCGAAAGTATTTAACAGTAGGTTTCTTTTCAAACCATAACTCATAAGCAGTCTTATTTTCAGATTTACTAGTATAAACACGATTAATAATGTAGCAGCCAGTATTAATTGCTTCAGCCCAAAGATTTCTGGAGAGCTTCATACTATTTAACATGACATTAGCCATATCCTGAAGCACTCTATTTTTTCTCTCAACTATACCATTTTGTTGAAGAGTTTTGGGCGCAGAGAATTCATGTGATATTCCCTGATCGCTACAGAATTTCTCAAAACTACTATTTTCGAATTCAGATCCATGCTCACTACAGATCTTATAAACTTGAGAACCTTTTTCATTTTGGATTCGTTTGATGATCTTCTTTACTTCATCTAGGGTTTCAGATTTATCTTTTAAGAACGATATCTAAGTGAATCTAGTAAAGTCATCTACGATAACCAAGATGTATTTTTTACCACCTCGACTCTCCGTTCTGGTTGGTCCAATGAGATCCATGTGGAGAAGCTCGAGAGGTCTAGATGTGGTATTGGAGTTCACTTTCTTGTGAGAGCTCCTAATCTGTTTGCCCAACTGGCATTCAACACATATTTTGTCTACTTTTTGTAATTTGGGTAGACCTCTTATAAGTTCTCTTTTGCTCAATCTAAACAAGTTCCGGTAGTGTACATGCCCAAGGCGTTTATGCCATAATTCAATCTCATCAGTATGGACCATGTAACACGATTGAGTAGATGAGCTTGCATCACTAACGATGTAGCAGTTTTCAGAAGTTCTGCGACCAATTAATATAACAGAACCCTCTTTATTAACAATCTCACAACCTTGATTAGAAAACTTTACATTATGGTTATTGTCGCATATCTGAGATATACTCAGTAGGTTGTGTTTCAAGCCCTCAACATATAATACATTTTCAAATAAGGGAAGGTTATAAAGCTGAACCGTACCTTGGCCAATGATTTTGCAATTGCTTCCATCACCAAAAGTGACTGACCCATCAGTCCTATCTTTTAGATCGGTGAATAAAGCTTTGTCACCTGTCATATGCCTGGAGCAACCACTGTCTAGGTACCACTTTGAATGGCTTGTAGCTTTGAAAGCAGTGTGGGCAACCAAGCAGCCAACTCTAGGAACCCATTTCAGTACTATTTTGGGTTTAAAAGTGTAGTTGGACTTTTTCTGTCTGTTGTTATATGAATGACCTATATAGTTAAATTTCAATAGCTCCTTAAGAAGATCAATAATCTTTTCAACCAAAGGATTTCAGTTTTGAAGATTGAAGTTGGCATGGCTATTTTTAAGTTTTTGAAGGGTCCTCGAATTTTTTGGAAGACCTTGATAAGTATTCTTTACTTTTGAGTTCAAAGACTCTCCTTTCACAAACTTAGGAGCAGTATTCTTTTGTTTAGGAGAGGTATTCTTTTGTTTGAAGACCTTGATAAGTATTCTTTTGAGTTCGAAGACTCTCCTTTCACATTTTCTTGATCCGGATAACAATTTTTCTAATTTAGGATCACCTTAGGCATATCTTCAAGTGTCTTTCAAACTCAAAAGAGAAGCTACTTCATTTTTGAGTTTCTCGTTCTTAGATTTCAAATCATTAACTTGGGAGGTTTTGATTTTTAAATCACATTTGGTCTTTTCAAAAAAATCAGAAATATGAGATTTTTCTAAAACAAGAGACTCATAATCTTCTTTAAGTTTAGAAAATTTTTTCTTTTGTAATTCAAGCTTGACAGCAATTTTACAACTCTCCTTATAAAGGGCATTGTATGCATCCTGAAGATCTTCTTCATTGTCGCAATCACTATTCAGATTCTCTTCGCTAGTTTCTTCATCATAATCTGAAAAGGTGACTTTGGCTAGAGTCATAAGGGCTTTAATATCATCTCCCGACTCGTTTTTAGAATCTTCTGATTTCGAAGAGGATTCCGAATCAGATGATTCATCCCAAGTAGCCAACATACTCTTCATTTTTAATTTGTCCTTTTTAGGACATTTGTTAGCCAAGTGCCCATACTCTTGACAGTTGTAACATTGACTATCTTTCAAAGATTTTCGAGCTCTAGGTTTAGACTGTCTCTTATCGTTTGATTTTTGAAAATTTACTTTTTTTTTAATTTTTGAAAATTTTATAAAACCTTTTTACAAAAAGTGTCATATCATCTTCTGAATTTTCAAAGTCTAAAGTGCTTTCTTGTGGAATATTTTTAGATGATTTGAGAGCAATTAATTTTCCTTTTGGAGCTTTAAAGTTCAATTCGTAGGTCTGTAAAGAACCAACTAGTTCCTCAACCCTCATGTTATCCGTATCACGAAGTTCCTGAATCACGGTTACTTTTGAATTGAACAGTTCAGGAAGTGAGCGTAGTATCTTTGCACACACTTTACTTTCTAGGATTCTATCACCAAGACCCCACATTGAGTTTACAATGTCATTCAATTTAGTGTAGAAGTCCATAAACATTTCATTCTCCTCCATATGAATTTCTTCAAATTTAGTTGTGAGGAGTTGGACTTTAGATTTCTTGACAATTGATGTACCCTCGTGTGTCATTTCTAAAAGATCCCATGCTTGTTTAGCATTTTCACACGAGATGATTCTTTTGAATTCATCTGGTGACAATGCATAAGTAATTGCATTTAGTGCTCTTGCATTGGCACTACTCTCACTTTTCTGAAGTGTGGTCCAAAGGGAATAAGATATTACTTTCATTGATTTTGAACCATCTTCATCAGTTACTTCAGTGATATGTAGTTTCCATCCGTTCACTGTGGCCAGCCACACACTTTCATCCATGGATTTGAGAAAGATTCTCATCCTTGCTTT
Organism: Magnolia changhungtana; assembly: GCA_030180095.1. Taxonomy (NCBI): domain Eukaryota; kingdom Viridiplantae; phylum Streptophyta; class Magnoliopsida; order Magnoliales; family Magnoliaceae; genus Magnolia; species Magnolia changhungtana. The sequence continues at coordinate 4,309,316 of JASAUF010000626.1, read as the reverse complement.
CCAATAGGCATAGTTTGTGCCATTAAAGGGTGGTGGCCTAGTGACAGATAGGCTATCAAAATTTGACATCTTAATATAGCTTAGATCATTAGCTCAGGAAATAAATTCAATAAATAAGCAATAAGCACGAGCTATTTGGCTTTGATACCACTTGAAAGGGCCTAGCTATATGCCCTAGAGGGGGGTGAATAAGGCAATGCCAAATAAAACTTAAAACAGCGGAATAATAAAAGATATAAATAACAATGCTGAAATAATAACAATCTTAAAGCACATGAAATATGAGAATGATACTGAATCAGTTCTAAGGACAACCTTACACCAAAAACTAATGGCTTATGGTAGGACAACCTTATTTCTAGAACAATCTAGAAATCACAAATGATATGGAAAACAAATCAAGAATAACTTACAGAAATATATCTTAAGTTATTACACCATTCAACCACACTTGCTTGAAATAAAAATTACAACATTCATCCACAAAAGCAATCCACAATACTGAAGGAATAAATGAATAAAGAAATCAAGCACATCCACAACACAACGATATATAGTGGTTCGCCTGTGTGTTCACCAACTGTTAGCCAATAGCCACACAGAATGCTACTCCACTCCTAATATCCTCACACAGGAGATATTAGCATGCACTCTCAAAAATAGGGTTTCACAGGTTCACCCAAAACCTTCACAATTGTGTCTTTTTATCTCGGGCTTACACAATCCAAAAACCACCACAATCTGAGTTTTCTGGCTCTCCTCAGATAACCAATACAATGAGATTTTTCTGGCAAATCTCAAACAAAACCAGAGAAAGTAAATTACAAAGTAAAATACCTGGATCTCCTTTTGAAGTAGCCCAGTAGAACCAATCGGAGTAGATGTATGATACGTCGTTCAATGTCCAATACTCACTTAAAGAATGGTTCTATGTCTAATTGATTTTAGATTAAATCAAGAAGAGCAAGGTCTATTTGATTTTGATCCCTGAAGAAGGAATATCACAAATTCCTCTTTTCTAAATGAGATTGGAATGTGGATCAAAATCACAGTAGAATAATGCTAACAAAAGGAATATTAAATATGCACCGTATCTTAAAAAAATAATCACAACTTATCTCAGAGTATAACCTTAAATCGCTTGAATTAAATGGAATGGAATGGAATGTCTAAAACTCTGAAATTCGTGCATTATTTATAGCCTGAAAAAATCCCATCTTCGACTGGTCTTAGGATCCCTAGGACCGGTCGTAGCTTCAAAGATTTTGAAAGATTTTCGTGAGATTAGATTAGCTGTTCCCACGACTGGTCTTAGGTAACCTACGACCGGTCATAGGCCACCTACGACTGGTCGTGTGTCACCTACGACTGGTCGTAGGACCCTAGATAGGTCGCTGGAGTTCGAGTCGTAGGACTACGACCGGTCAAAGGATGAGTCGTAGAACTTCCCAGGAATGGTTGAAGCAAGTCCAGGACTGGTCGAAGGACAACCAGGAAAATCTAAAAATTTGTAACAACCTAGGACTGGTCCTGAGAAACCTAAGACTGGTCGAAGCAAAGCTAGGACTGGTCTTAAGATTTCTAGGACTGGTCTTAGAACAGTCATAGCAAGCATATTAAAATATTCAGATTATGTATCCAGAATGACCTATCATATAGACCAACCTAAGGTCAATCTAAGGTCAAACAAACCTTGAAGTGAGATGAACATTGAAGTCTTGAAGGTCTGTATTCTCAGATGATCTTGAAGGAGAAGCTTGATTCGAGTTGATGACTTTCTAGAGCTTCGTACTTTCTTGACTTGTCTTGATGAAGTCTTCTAATCTTGAACTTGTTAGAAGTAAACTTGAAGTCTTCTATTCTTGTAGACTTCATCCATGACATGTCTTGCAAACATTCTTCATTTATGATATTGTCTTGAAAACATTCTTCATTCATGATCTTGTCTTGAAGCAGTGTGTAGTCACAAACAAGAAACATAAGAAGTACAAGACATATAGGTTTTGGCACTACAAAATTTGACAACCAAAGGGATATGAAATCATATCACTAACAATCTTACACACCGATTCGGTACCCTGGCCATGAGATGTGGGCCCGCGTTTATTTTGTAGAAACGTCGCTTATTTGTGAACCTAAGAGATCTCTATAACCCATCCCATCAATCAATCAATCAATCAATTAATCAATCAATCAAGCAAAGTATGCACCCATGCTTTCTTTCTCCCCAAGTCAAGCAACCTACCAAGTCAACTCTCAAATCAAGTTCATCTATCAACTCACATCCATCACTCACAACCATCACCTCTCTTTCAACCACCCTCTCTCTCTCTCTCTCTCTCTCTCTCTCTCTCTCTCTCTTTCTCTTCACATTTTTCAAGCAACAAAGAAGCAAAAAAAAAGTGCACGTCCAAGCACTTCCAAGAGAGAAAAGTGTGTTTTGTGTGGCCCACTTCCCACCCCAAGATCTATCATCCTAGCCCTTCATTTCTCATTATCTTCCATCAAAGAGAGGCACAAGGAATGCGGCATTCCATCGGACCAAAAAGATCAAACAGTGGGTGCTTCTATAGGCCTAGATTTCATGTTTTTATGATGGGCCAAGTGAGGCCTACCGATTAATGGTATGGATCTCACTTTGGACCCTAGATGTGGCCGATGGCCCACCTTGATTCACATGATCATGCCATGATGGGGTCATTCTCCATGGACCCCATCATGATGTTTACTTTCTAGTTTGAAAGAGGCCATCTAGACCTTCCATTTTGGTGGAGAAGGAATCTCCACCGTTGATTTTTGATTTGGTGGGCCCACATGTATTGGGACCCACTTGATGTATGATTGAATGCATGGAAGGGAGGGCCCATAGTGTCGGGGTCCCTCCATCATCACATCTCTCTCTCTCTCTCTCTCTCTCTCTCTCTCTCCTTCCTTTATTTTGTGACCCATTTAATGAGTGTATATGGTTTCCAAACCGTCCATTAAATGGACCTCATGACCATCCAAACCATGTGGGCCCTACCTTCTAGATGATGGGAAAACACACATATTAGGTTGATCCAATCAAATGGGGCACTTCCACGTGAGACCCACTAGTCGTGGTCCCCACACGTGGGACCCACCTTGATGAAATGTATACCTACGCCGTCCGTCCAGCATCCCTGGATGCTGGACGTCATGAAGTGTGAACCGACAATGGATGTACTAATAAACCAAAAAAATAAAATAAAATATTTGGTTTAAAGATTTTTGGATGGGCCACTCCTACAGGCCCTATCTTGATGTATGGATTTAATCCACCCCATCCATCCCATTCCTCAACTCATTTTAGGCGTTGAGCCAATAAATGAAGTTAATCAGATTATTTGGCGGGCCATAGCATAGAAAACAACAGTTTTCACCATTAAAATTCACTCTGATCTTTCTACACAGTGAAACATGCCAAATATTGGGCTTGTTTAGCTTGTCTTGAGCCATAAGAGCCAGTGGACAGGGTGGATTCTCCTGATGCGGGCCCCACCTACGAAAATCCTCAAGAAAACCCCAAAATAAAAAAATGAAATAAATGAGGTAGCAAGCGCTGCTGCTGCTATCGTCCAAAGGACGCTGTAGTAGCGTCTTGCTACGTTAGGCGATGGGCAGGGTTCCCAGCTGTGGGCCCCACCATGGTGTGTTGATCATCAACACTGTGCATTTGTTGGGTCCCCTCTGACTAGCAGTCACCCCAAAAATCAGTCGTATGTGGAACTCAGGTGGTCCACACTACAGGAAATAATGTTGATTGAATGTCTGCCATTGAAATCCTTTTGGGTTTCACAGAAGTTTTGGATCATTATGAATTTTATTTTTCCTCTTCATCCAGTTCTAGGTGACCTTATTAACAGATTGGATGGCAGATAAACGTTATGGTGGGCCCTACGTGGGACCCACTGATGTAAGTGTTTTACCCACATTGTCCCCACATGTGGGAGGTGGGACGGTTGGTGTACCTCACTCCAGCTACCTAGCTGTTGTAGTGGCGTCATCAAGTTCAGTGGGTCCAACCCACTTCATCCATGTCGTCCATCGATGGGACCCACCATGATGCATGTGTTGCATCCAAACCGTCCAACCATTTTGAAAGCTCATTTTAAGGCTGGAGACTAAAAATAAGACAGATCTAGGATCAGGTGGACCCACCATCAATGTGGACAGTGACATCCACCGTTCAAACTTTTAAGGGCCATGGTAGTTTCTAATAAAGCTGATATTTGTTTTCACTTCACCTATCACTATATTTACTTTTGAATTGGTTGAATCTCAAACACATTTCGGTGGCCCACACCTTGACGTGATCATCCATTGATCAAGTGGACCACACCACAGAAATAGTGGAGGATTGAACATTTATCATTGAAACCCATTTGGGTCACGGAAGTTCTGGATCAATGGGGAATTGTTCTCCCTCTTAATCTAGGTCTTTATGACCTTATGACTAGATTGGTTGGAAAATAAACTTTATAGTGGGCCCTGTGATTTATTTAACCATGAAAATTATTATCTCCATTGCTATTTGTGGTATGGTCTAAATTATCCTTTAATATGATTCTTTTTAGGGATGTGATGAGGCCCATCTTGATGTATTTGTGGCCCGTCCATTGAGGCCCACCTTGATATATATAAGGCCCATGTGATGAGGCCCATATTGATGTATTTATTGCCATCCGTTGAGGCCCATGTGATACAACCTATTAGATGTATTTGTCGCCCATCCGTTGAGGCCCACCGTGATATATATGCGGCCCATGTGATACAACCCATTAGATGTATTTGAGGCCCATGGGTTGAGGCCTAATGGGATGTACACAAGTCCATTGCAATGTGTGATTCTACCATGTTTGCGTAATGATGTTTATGACGGGCCGTGCCTTGGGAGCAATGATGGTTTGACATCCACATTATAAGAATAATGTTGGTTAAATGTTCGCATTGTAACTTTCCCTAAGGCCCATACTTGTTGTGTGTAGGTCGTCAAGGCCCATCTTCGTTATAAGGATAGTTCATCACTTTATAACATGCTTAGTATAATTCTATGACTCGTGCCATACGCATCATATGTATGCTTGATATGAGGAGTGACTGATCATAGCATATGCCATCGAGCAGATTATTTATGGGACTCACTGATAGGAGTTACCCACATGAGGGCGTGGTTTGCGTAGGATTGTTGCATGACTGAACAGTGTGATTCATGCATCTCACATTTGTGGGTCATGATCATTGTACGCCCTAGCGACATCAGGGCCGTGTCTCCACAGGCACATTGTCGATGGCCGTATCGGATACCGAAAATACTTGGTTCTAGCAATGTAGGCATTTAGGATGTCCTTGGGTGAAAGTTCCAGAACCTTTTGGTACCAGGAGATGCTCCAAAGTCTATACCGGGTGGATACACCAGCGTAGGAGTGCCAAATACCAGTAGGCCGCGCCTCTCACCATGTCGTTGTCGGTTGGAAGGAGGTGTGGCCTTATCCACCCGAGTGAGGGGGTTATAAGCTAGGTTGAGTTTGACCAGCTCATAAATGAGTCCGCTATCGATGAGCTGGATAGGTATTGGTAGACTACTAGTCAGACAGATAGTGTGGTCTATTCCACTTACTGGGCTGTGCGGCTATGAAAGCGGCAGTCAGTGTGAAGTGTATTAGATCCCAGTGATATCCTAGAGAGAAACTGTACTGATATGTGTACTTGATGAGGACTGACATGCTTGCGTTGCATCTCGTATATGACATTTGGCTATATAGGCCTCGCAGCGTATGGCCTTAGTATGGCTGATAGCATTCGTGCCTTGCATCATATTACCTTGGTACGGCTGATAGTATTCATGGACTTATCCGCATATTTTCGCATTACTCTGATATTGCGTACTTGGCACTCGCCTTGTGCACACACTTACACTACCCTCTATGCTCTTGTAAGCTTATGCACGACCGTCGTGTGGTGGTGTCATTGGATCGCAGCAGCGCTGAGGCAGGAGTGCGTATTGGATCATTTTAGAGCTTTTTGATCACCTTGTATTTCCATTTTCGCTTTGCACTTAAAGTTTTTGATATAATGGATATGTGGTGATGTTGTTTTGTGACTTGGTTATGCTTGTAGTTATATATTCTATTATAAAAAAAATCATACTGAAAATCCTCCTTGTAGGATCACAGGATCGGAATCTGGCATATGAATGCCGGGAGCCGAGAATAGGGCACTACAGAGGCTGTCGGTGCCAGATTCGGCGATCAAAAATTTTGTGATCCCATTTTCCGAGTTTGGGGCGTGACAGAAGTTGGTATCAAAGCATAACTTGGGAATACTTAAAGATCACATCACATATCTACTATGAACTTAGAATGAATAGGTCTCGAGTCTAAATAACTTAGCGATTTTCTGACATAGACCCTTAAAGTTTATGCCTTCGAGAATTCTCAAGGCTGATAGGCCCTTTGTTCCTTCCTGTAGGACATGCCACCTATAAGAGCGACCCGAGCGAATCCCACTCCACCACCTACGACTCCTTCTCTACCACCTGCTACTCCCGCTCCACCACCGGATATTACTGCTTTCTAGCCTGAGGATGTCACTCCTCTACTTGAGACCGGTGTAGATTCGACCGTACCTGTGAGTGTCGCCCAGCTCTAACAGATGCTACAGGCGATGACCACTATTCTTTAGGGGCAGAGCAGACATCTCACTGTTACGCCAACCGAGGCAGAGTAGGAGTGTGTGACGGTAGTGCGCATTAGAGTTTCAAACTCTGGTCCAGGGAGATATGACTGTGTCCCACTATGAGGCATGTTTCATCGCACTATCGAGATTCGCAATGTATCTTGTTGGTAATGAGAGACGAAAGGCCCACCATTTTGAGAACGGTCTACGTCCTGCCCTCAGGAGCCATGTAGTCGAACACATGCTTCTGATGTTTGAGCAGATTGTGGAGAGGGTCCAAATCTATGAGGCAGATTGGGTCAGTTTGCAGAGAGCCCGTGACCAAAGAGGAGATCAGAAGAGAAAGACATTGGAGTACTTCTGAGTTCTTCGGCATTAGAGTACTCCTAATGGCATTTCGTGGGCTAGAAAGCTCTTCAGCATTGGAGTACTTCTGAGCTCGCTTAAGGAGATCGACCAATGTTGTCAGGGGATTCTTACCGAGTGAGAATAGGAATCTTCCCTCGTTCAGTCTGGCCATCACTACAGCTAGAGCGATCTGATCTGAATAGCCCTCCACTTGCGGTGCTTCCAGATTGAAGTGTTTGTTATAGTCCATCAACAGCTCATTCTCCTTCTGAGTGATGGTGAGGAGGTGGATTGTTGGCTTTAGCCTTTCTTTTCCCCGATGAAATTATTAATGAAGCCTTTACTAAGTTGTGTGAATGAGCTGATGGATTGCAGTTTCAATTACCGAAACCACTTCCGAATTGCTCCTGAGAGAGTTGAGGAGAATTCTTAGCACATCATTGTGGTCGAGGCAACATGAAGCTCCATCCATGCCCTGAAAGATTCTAAATGCTCAGTCGGGTCGGTTAACCCGGAATAAGGAGTAATATGCGGCATCCTAAATCTTGGCAGGAGCTGAGCTTACATGTAACGTCCTGAATTTTTGCCAACTTCGAGTTAGGTGTCCTTGGGCAATGGGTCTATTATAACACATTATCGACTTCTCAAAACTCAATCGTAAAGCCTTAAATCCCCATTCAACCCATTTCCTTCAAAAATCTCACCATTCACCACCTTATTCTTCAAATTTTTCTAAGTACTTTCATATTAGACACAAATCCTAAAGTTTAAATGATGAAGAACAATACTTAAACTAAATTTTACTACAAATAGTAAATATATAAATAAAATGGGTTTTTGACCATTAAACTTATGGAATCTCATGAAATATATAAGTTATATGGATAGAAGAGCTTCTCCTACCCCAAAATCATATGTTGCACGTTGAATAACTCATTCTGGTTTGTAAAATACACCTATTTTAAAAGTTGCATGGCAAAACCATCACCAAATAGCACAGTGGAAGGTGGCGCCACGCCGCAGGTGAACCGAATTTCGGTGGACCCTCGCTGCAATTTTTTACACTTTTTGAGGAACTTCAAAAAGTTATATCTCCCTCAATATAACTCCGATTTAGGTGATTCAAAGGCCAGATTGAAGCTTGATAAGTCTAGTTTCATATAAAAATAAGTAAAAAATAAAATAAAATTTTTTATATAGTTGAATCTAGGTTGATGTGAACATTGTATAAAATTATTAGTTCAGACAGCTGCTACTTCTAGAATTTTTAGAATTTTTGTACAACACAAAATCTAATAAAATTTGGTAGAGATAAAGTAGACTTGATGATGAACTACTAAAAAATAATTAAAATAATATACTAACTAAAAGTTTCAAAAAGGGGATAGAGAACTACCCTAGGACCTTATTTTGTCGTAATTAGGGTGGAATTTAGTTAAGTACTCAACTAAATAAGTGCTGATTTAACTTGAACCACCATTTCAACAAATTGCAAGACCCAAAATCATTAATAACATTGACTCAATGTCCCTTACAAACCTAGGAGAAATCCCAATACCCAGTTGCTCTCGGGAGCACATTGAAACTCCATATCAGACCTGGACCACGCATCGAAAGTCCGATTATCACGAAACTATAAGGTTATGACCGCCTTATTGGGTTTGACAACCATGACGAGAATCAATCCCAAATAGTATCCAAATATGCACAACTTGAGCCTTGAGCGAAGTGTGTGAGAATCGCGAATATCTTTAGAAAATGAGCCAGAACTTAAGTGAATTGGACCATTCGCTTACAGGCGAAATTGAAGACTTCAGACCATCAGATTCTGACCAAACTTCACCCATGGATCAGGGAAATTTCCCTGCTCTTATCCGTATACTTGTGGCCCTGATCAAGTGATAACGACCGTTGATCTGATACGGGTCCTCGACGGTCGATCCACTAATCCGATCGGACCGAAATTGTATCCTGGCCTAGAGCCATTGTCAGGAAACGTACTTTGTGACATAGACAGGTAACCTCCAGATGAGTCCCGTTGGCCCAAAACAGACGCCTTTTGGATATGACCCAAGTATACCATGGCCCTAGGGCCATTTACATCACTTCTAGGCCTATATATAGCCGTTATTTCACCCCATTTATATTTCATACGATTTTCTCCAAACCCTACGAGAGAGAAGAGAGAAAAGATGAGAAAAGAGTGAGGAGAAGAGTGAGAGTTCGGGAGATCGTTGGTAGGATTCACTCCCACTGCTCCACGCACTAAATCACCTCACCACCATCACTACACAAACCATTCCAACTTCGATTTGGGTAAGAAATCCTAACCTTAATCTTGAATTAGGAATCCAAATAGAATAATCAACGAAATAGCTAACCTATTTCATCATATAGGTACCGTCGTTCCGTTTTTGAGAACGTTGTGTTGAACCAAGTTTAAATCCGGTATTCCGACGAAAGGTGTGAACTATAAATGTTTAGGTTGTGGTTTTCAAGGCTTTTAATATCAACTAATGATTTATGTCTGACTTGATTACTGCCATATGATCTTAGTTACGACGTTTTCCATATGTTACACATGTATGAACTATATTGAACAAATATGCATTCCATGCGTTTGTTGAAATGTTTGAATGAACTTGAAATTATGATTTGTGCTTGTTATGATTTCTAATCTAAGATCCATGTTTGTTATATGAGTTACACCTTATGTTGTATAGGAAATTGTTATAGTTCATGTCATAACTAATTTAGTCTATGTATTTAGTAATGTGTAGGCTAAGTGTTTGAAAAATGTCTGAATGAGAAATTGCTTGATGAATTGTATTTAATAAGGGTGTTGAGATACGATTCTCAATTATCTTATCTATATGTATAATTTTCCTTCATGTAACCTTAATTTCAACTATGCAATTTATGGATGAATTACACTGTTCGGTAACATGTTCAATATGTTTGATAAAATGCTCAAATGAGTGTTGCACTTGGATTGTTTATTAAATGCTTACATGATTATCACATGTATCCACATGCTGCATTTGAGTATGATTGGGACTACAAGGTAGTCCAGAAAATCAGTAACGGTTCTCGATTGAGTGGCCGAACTAATCTTGCCACATTGGATACATTCGATGAATCCGAGTCGTACAACGATTGTTGACAGTGGTTAGGCCATGTGGAGTTCTTATGCGCTCCATGTCAATTAATTTAGCATGCGCTCGTAGTAATCGAACTTGTCAAATAACCTGATTGGCTTATTATATGTTCACCATGTATGGACACTACTGCTTGAATATAAGGTACCCCTTGCCAATGTAAAGACCCGTTTCAACTATGGTACCATGATCCGCTAAGACTCATGAGTCGGGCATGGTGGTGTGGGACACCGTGGTCGAGCTGTCGGCCTACATTGGGGTAATGAGCCTCCCCGTAGTGACCAGTGAGCAACCTAAACTCGTGAGCCCGGTATGGTGGTATGGGACACCGTGTCCGAGCTGTTGGCCTACACTAGCACAGCCTGGTTGTGGTCCCAACATGGGTTGAGGTGAACCGTCTGATCCGGACCCCCTTTAAAAATAGCGCTCCAGTTGGTAGGGCATTGGTAGAGTGACCTCGAGTATAAAGTTTTGAATTTGCTTATTGACTTCTTTTCATTAAGGGTGATGCCCTACAACTTACTTATCATATGTGACTAAATAGGATTGGTGACCCTAGATGGATCCTCGTTTGGGTTAATGATGAAAATGGAAGTACCTTAACTTCCCAAATCTGTTGTACGAATAAGCCTAATTAATTACTTGGCTAACATGACTATGCACCGCATTGCATGTGCTTTGGCAAGGAAGCACATGTCTAAGGAGTTTTCCATGCATGAATGATTAAGGAAGTCACTTGAGGGAGTGTAGGTGAGGTCACTCATCATTACCGCATATCATCCCTGCATTAATAAGAGTAGTCAGAGATGTTTGTTGTATCGCTTTATTATTACTTCTTGATTGAATTGATAACATGTTAACCTTTGCTTTATAGTTCCACTGAATTAGCTAATCATTCCCACCTGGGATAGTGTTTTAAAACACCAACTAAACTCTGGTTTAGATGCAGGTGACGATGTAGTCTATACTATAGAGCAGGACTATATGGATGAGGAGGAGGAATTCTCCTACGTCCAGCCCTCAGGCGGGTCTATGTAAATCTCGTGTTGCTTTGACAGGATCATAGGGATATATGATTTAGTCGAACAGTTTACATTTTGACATTTTGTATATTTTGAAACAAAACATGTATGTATTCAACCCTGTTACATTATCATACTCTAGAGACAGATAACCGCTTACTTATCCCAATACATATATTTCAGTCTTCCACTTGCTAAATTACATTATCTCTAGAGTATGATATGTTGTTTTAGTATAATCTCACTCATGTTAAATGCACTAATATTGACAACATTCAAACATCATTATCTATGTTGCATAAGTGATGCATTGGATCTCGGGAGTTGAGCTTTGCTCGACCCTCGAAATTCTGGGTATTATAAGTTGGTATTAAGCATGATTTGGATTAAACTGGACTTGAGTTATAGGTAACATGACGCACTCTATCATAGGAAGGGGCGATGGAATTTAGAGACCACATAGGATCCCAAAGTTTCATCGACAGGCAATATTAACTACAGTAGCTTAGTACGTACGCATCATAGATCGTGTGGGATCATATGAATTGATCTCAGTCTCTTTTAGGCCGTCAATTAATGAGTTTGAACCATAAGTTGGCAAATTCTAGAATTGAAATAGGTCAAATGGTGTGAATATCCACACATAGGACTGAGGAAATGCATCATACGGGCCTAGGGACCCAAACCATAAAATACGGTGGGACCCATGGGGTCCCCCGCACATGTACGGCGTCCCGGGAGGGGGTGGCTACCGCCCTAGGGCGGAGCCACCACCAACACCTCCAGATAGGTACAGTGGCATCGTCCGGACGGCGGCACACCGCCCGCACCTCTAGTGGGCCATGGCGGGCCCATGGTTCCGGCAGCCCACCGCCCCTCACCCACACATGTGGGGCCCGTCCACGTGTGGGACCACTCCGTTTGACCCCCCTTTATTTCACCCCTCCTAACCCTCTAAACAACTCCAAACTCTTCAAAACCCCATTTCTATCTCACATCCCCACTTCTATTCACTCAAGCTTCCATCTTCTTCTACATCTTACACCCATCCACCACCATTACCCCCAAAAAAAACTACTCCTTACAACTCTTCACCTTCCTTATATCCCCCTCATTTGAGTACAAAACCCACATTTTTGTGTCCCATAACCTTCACAACCTCCAAATGTTGGGACATTTAGAGTTTTGGACCTAAAGTTGGTACTCCTAGATTTCGAAAGATCTGACAGTATGAGAAATCCAATAAATTAATAACGTGAGCCCTAAAACCTCCTTAGCTGGTATGGTCATATGTGAAGTGCTCGAACACAATTATATTCAAGTTCGGATAACTCAATTCCAATTAGACAACTTTTGACCATAAGCAATAAAACATTTTATTGTATTAGAAATGGTATGCAATCATCTAGTGTATGAGCGTAGACTTTGGATTACAACTATTGGATTACCGCTACTCATAAGTTAAGACTAAGCTACTGGTTATACTAAGGAATGTAAAAGACTGAGTATGCTAAGATAATTGAAAGATAGACATAGTTAGTTGGCTTAATTAGGTTGGAGTGAGACCTCATTCCTTCGTTGAATCCCCTTAATACTTATAGACTTTTTTAATAACTCTTAGGAAGGTTGTTTTGATTAGAAACTATTCACACTTAGATAAAACATATATATCCCTCGGATTGAACGTTAGGTCAAATCAACACACCCCTTAGAATTGCCTTCCCAAGAACTTATTATAATCGGGAACATAGAGTAGAGAAACTATATATAAGTAAAGTATTCGCAGATCGAGTTCTCAATCCTTGTAGTTACTAATGAACTCAATGCTCTGATCAAGCAGAAGATCGTGATTAACTAGGATTAAGAATTGATACGATAAATTTTTTATCATAGCTACGCAAAAGGTTTATGTATCCGGCTCAGACCCACTACACAACTTTCCTTCCGTGTTGGCCCGACCACTTACAACCAAAAGTTTATTACTTCGCCTTTGAGAAGTTTTAAGAACATATAGCCAATAGGAATTTTGTTTATAGGCCCAAGAAATTTCTCAAATGGGCAATAAACAGTTAGGAATTATGTCCCGAATCACAGACCGTTATGGCATACATATTACGCATATGAACTTAGAGAGATAGTCTGCCCATTAACCTATTTTGTCTAAATTCCTTATGTACTAATAATGTATAGATTATCTTACGGTATTAAACTGGACATGATTAAAGAGGGTAAGTCGGGACCATAGTTAAAGTCCTTTTGTAGAATTAGGCATCTTGCCACAAGTTCACACCCCGTCCCTGGAATCAACCACAACACCCATCATTTTTAACTCATTTCTATTACCATAGGTACCAATGTCATAGTACACATCATCGATGAAAGGAAGACCAATGTATTAAGAGATCATTTCTCATTTCATGTCAAGGATAGGTCCTAAATTACACCTTGTTCCGACATACGGATCGGAACATAGATTCTTGAGCCTTGAGGGTAGAAATATTTTTTTTAAGGGAGGTAGAATATTTTGAGCCTAATTTAGTTAAGTCAATTTATACATCTATTTGATCATAGTGGTGCAGCGGAAGTGTGGTGGGCCCCTACCCCACTGGCCAAGGATCGAAGGAAATTAATCCAGGATGTACGTAAGGTTAGGCACTAAATAGGATATGAATCTTCCTTAGAATGTCAATAATGAAGTCATCGAAGGAAAACAATTAGGGTTCAAGTGTTAAACCAATTCATATTAAAGAATAGGCCTAACAATGTGTACGAGCTGAATTACAATAACCGAGGTCAGTGTATCCACAAATGTCCTCGTCAAATACGAACCCAATAGAAGCCTTAGCCAATTTCGGGGATGAAATTATTTTTAAGGGGGGTAGATTGTAATGTCCTGGATTTTTGCCAACTTGGAGTTAGACGTCCTTTAGTAATGGGTTTATCATAACACCTTATCGACTTCTCAAAACTCAATCCTAAAGCCTTAAATCCCCTTTCAACCCATTTCCTTCAAAAATCTCACCATTCATCACCTTATTCTTTAAATATTTCTAAGTACTTTCATATTGGACACAAATCATAAAGTTTAAATGATGAAGAACAATACTTAAACTAAAATTTAATACAAATAGTAAATATATAAATAAAATGGGTTTTTTACCATTAACCTTATGGAATCTCACGAAATAAATAGGTTATTTGGATAGAGCAGCTTCTCCTACCCTAAAAGCATATATTGTATGTCGAATAACTCATTTTGGTTTGCAAAATACACCCGTTTTAAAAGTTATGTGGCAAAACCACCACCAAACAGCACAGCGGGGTGTAGCACCACCGCCCGGTCGGCGGCGCGCCGCAGGTGTACTGAATTTCGGTGGACCCTCTCTGCAATTTTTTAAACTTTTCGACCGACTTAAAAAAGTCATAACTCCCTCGATATAACTTCAATCTAGGTGATTCAAAAGCCAGATTGAAGCTTGAGAAGTCTAATTTCATATAAAAATAAGTGAAAATAAAATTAAAATTTTAATATAGTTGAATCTAGGTTGATGTGACCACTGTCCAAAAATTATTAGTTCAGACAGCTGCTACTTCTAGAAGTTTTAGAATTTTTCTACAATACAAAATCTAATGAAATTTGGTAGAGATAAATTAGACTTGATGATGAACTACTAGAAAAATAATTAAAATAATATAATAACTAAAAGTGCTAAAAAGGGATAGAGAACTACCCTAGGACCTTATTCTGTCGTAATTAGGGCAGAATTTAGTTAACTACTAAACTAAATAAGTGGTGGATTTAACTTGAACCACCATTTCTACAAATGGAAAGACCTAAAATCATTAATACCATTGACTCAACATCCCTTACAAACCTAGGAGAAATCCCAAAACCCAGTTGCTCTCGAGAGCACATTGAAACTCCGTATCGGACCTGGACTGCGCGTCGAAAGTCTGATTACCGCGAAACTATAAGGTTATGACCGCCTTATTGGACTTGACAACCAACATGAGAATTGAGCCTAAATAATATCCACAAATGCACAACTTGAGCCTTGAGCGAAGTGTGTGAGAAACGCGAATATCTTTAGAAAATGAGCTAGAACTTAAGGGACTTGGACCATTTGCTTACGAGCGAAATTGAAGACTTTAGACCATCAGATTCTGACCAAACTTAACCTATGGATCAGGAAAATTTCCCTGCTCTTATCTATATACTTGTGGCCCTGATCGAGTGACAACGACCATTGATCTGATATGGGTCCTCCACGGTCGATCCACTAATCCATTCGTATCGAAATTGTATCCTGGACTAGATCTATTGTCAGAGAACTTACTTTACGACATAGAAAGGTAATGGACTTCCAGATGAGTCCCGTTGGTCCAAAACTGATGCCTTTTGGCTATAACCCAAGTATACCATGGCCTTGGGGCCATTTGCATCATTTCTGGTCCTATATATAGCCCTTATTTCACCCCATTTCTATTCCATTTGATTTTCTCCAAACCCTAGGAGAGAAGAGAGAAAAGAGGAGAAAAGAGTGAGAAGAAGAGTGAGAGTTCGGGAGATTGTTGCTAGGATTCACTCCCATTACTCTACGCACTGAATCGCCTCCCCACAATCGCTACATAAACCATTCCAACTTCGATTTGGGTAAGAAATCCTAATCTTAATCTTGATTTAGGAATCCAAATAGAATAATCGACGAAATAGCTAACCTATTTTGTAACGCCCTGAAAATCGGGGGTCGAGCATAAACTCAACTCCCGAGTTCCAATGCATCACTTATGCAACAAAATGAATGATGATTGAATGTTGTCTGTATTAGAGTAGTGAACATGAGTGAGATTAAGCCAAAACAGCATATCATACTCCAGAGCCAGTTAAATTCGCGAGCGAAAAACTGTGATAGATATGTAAAATATATAAATTGTGGTGAGTCTCCAGAGTGTGATAACATTACTAGGTTAAATAATTACAAGTAAGTTTTTAAATTATACCAAGTTGTGTAGTGTGATCTAGTCAACATCCCTGTAGCCCCAACAATCAAGGCACGGCTCTCACGAAGCCGCCAGAAAATAACATATACGAGAAAGCATTCTCGTCGTCATAGAAGTCCGACTCCGCCTCAGAAGTAGCGTCGCCATCTGCAATCAAACAAAGTCTAGTGGGTGTTCGGAACACCGTCCCGTATCGTGGGAGTGAGTGATCAACTCAGTGGAACAATAACGCATAGGTTAACATGTTATCAATTCAGTCAAGCAGTAATGATAAAGCAGTACAATCAACAATTCTAAATACTCTTATTAATGCAAGTATGAATGCAGTCATGATGGATGCCCTTGCCAAACCACCCTCATGCGACACCATCTTACGTTCGCGGCATGCTTTCATCCCTCAGTGCTCCACATCTTTCAGGCACATGAATGCATGATGAGCATGATTACCGAGTTGTTATTAGTCTATTTCAAACAGCAGTATTGGGAAATTAAGGTACCTCCCTTGTAGCATTCCCAAACATGATCCATTCTAGGGTGGTCAGTCCTAGTTAATCTCATACGATAATGTGTTTCTAGGTCGCTGCAGAGGCTGCCAGGGCTGTTACGCATAGTGGTTACACCACTCCTCCATTACCTCTTTAACGATTCATCATTATACAGATACAGGCCTAGTTCATACTCTATACACCGCGGCAAAACTCGTCGCCTCACCGCAATCAGAGTATGCTCGAGGTCACTACAAAGGGCTGTCAAGGCTGTTGCTCGCATTCGTTGCACCACTCCCCCATCACTTTATCAATGTAGGCCGACAGCACGAATATAGTATCCTATACCACCATAATCGGCTCACGAGTCTGGTTACTCACTGGTCACTACGGGGAAGCACATGGCCCCAGCGTAGGCCGACAGCTCGACCACGGTGTCCCATACCACCATGCCCGGCTCATGAGTCTTAGCGGATCGAGGTACCATAGTTAATGGGATTTCGCTAGTAAGTTTGGTACCCTAGGTTCAAGCAGAGGCGTCCAAACATGGTGAACATATATAAGACAGATCGGGTTACTTGAC
The DNA here is from genome assembly GCA_030180095.1 of Magnolia changhungtana. Lineage (NCBI taxonomy): Eukaryota > Viridiplantae > Streptophyta > Magnoliopsida > Magnoliales > Magnoliaceae > Magnolia > Magnolia changhungtana. The sequence continues at coordinate 4,292,023 of JASAUF010000626.1, read as the reverse complement.
GAGTTCGACTAGCTCAAGCGCACAATCAATTGAACGACATGAAGTGCATAAGCACTTCGCGTGGCCTAACCACTGTCGCCAACTGAAGTACGACTCGGGTTCGTCAAACACATCCTACATGGCGAAATGAATTTCAACCACGATCTTAAGTCTGGTACCGATTGTCTGGACTAAAATCATAGTCCCAAAAGCAATCAATCCATATTCCAAAGCATGTGGAGTAAATCATAATAAACAAAGTAAGTCAAGCATGTTAACAAACATATCATAAAGCATGTTACAAAGCATGTTATAAAGCATGTTATAAAGCACCATATAAACAGGAAAACAGACAGCACTTTGTACATGTGCAATTGCATGCAGATCATGAATCTATCATTATCTGACATTGAAAGCATTGAAAACCATAACCTACACACCTAAAGTCCGCACCTTTTGTCGTAGAATCGTAACGGAGTCGATGGATTCGCTAAGCTTTCGTATACGGCAGTTTGGTAACCTATAACATGCTTTCGGTTAGTTATTTCATAACCTAATTTTTCCGAGTCGTTATATTCAGCTAAACTTCAAGATTTGTTTCTAACATTAAAGCACTTAAACAAGTTTGAAGGATAAGATAGTGAGAGATGAGATTTGTGAAGGAAAAATGAGGTTTTCAAGAAAATGGTTTGAAGAAGAAATTTGAGACCTTTAAATTGAGTGTTTGAGAAGTTAATCAGGTGTTAGGATTGACCCATTACTGAAGGATGTCTAATTCCAAGTGGCAAAAATCTGGGATGTTACATATTTCATCATATAGGTACCGTTGTTCCATTTTTGAGAACGTTGTGTTGGAACCGAGTTCAAATCGGGTATTCCGATGAAAGGTGTGGACTATAAACATTTAAGTTGTGGTTTTCAAGGCTTTCAATGTCAGCAAATGATTTACGTCTGACTTGATTGCTACCATATGATCTTAGTTATGATGTTTTCTATATGTTACACATGTATGAACTATGTTGAACAAATATGCATTCCATGTGTTTGTTGAAATGTTTGAATGAGCTCGGAATTATGATTTGTGCTTGTTATGATTTATAATTTATTATCCATATTTGTTATATGCGTTATAGCCTATATTGTGTAGGAAATTGCTATAGTTCATGTCATAGCTAATCTAGTCTATGTATTTGGTAATGTGTAGGCTAAGTGTTTGATAAAATGTCTGAATGAAAAATTGCTTGATGAATTGTATTTAATAAGGGTGTTGAGATACGATTCTCAATTACCTTATCTATATGGATAATTTTCCTTCATGTAACCTTAATTTCAACTATGCAATTTATGGATGAATTACACTGTTCGGTAACATGTTTAATATGTTTGATAAAATGCTCAAGTGAGTGTTATACTTGGATTGTTTATTAAATGTTTACATGATTATCACATGTATCCACATGCTGCATTTGAGTATGATTGGGACTACAAGGTAGTCCAGCCAATCATTAACGGTTCTCGATTGAGTGGCCGAACTAGTCTTGCCACATTGGATACGTTCAATGAATCTGAGTCGTACGACGATTATCGACAGTGGTTAGGCCACGTGGAGTGCTTATGCGCTTCATGTCGATTAATTCAGCTTGCGCTCGTACCAATCAAACTTTTCAAATAACTCGATTGGCCTATTGTATGTTCACCATGTATGAACACTACTGCTTGAATCTAAGGTACCCCTTACACATGTAAAGACCCGTTTCAACCATGGTACCATGATTCGCTACTCATAAGTCGGGCATGGTGGTATGGGACACCGTGATTGAGCTATCAGCTTACACTGGGGTGACGAGCCTCCCCATAGTAACTAGTGAGCAACCCAAACTCATGCACTGGGCATGGTGGTATGGGACACCATGTCCGAGCTGTTATCCTACATCAGCGCAACCTGGTTGCAGTCCTAGCGTGGGTTGGGGTGAATCGTCGGATCCAGACCCCCTTCGAAAATAGCGCTCCAGTTGGTAGGGTGTTAGTGGAGTGACCTCGAGTATAAACTTTTGAATTTACCTATCGACTGCTTTTCATTAGGGGTGATGCCCTACACTTGCCTATCGTATGTGACTAACTAGGATTGACGACCCTAGATGGATCCTCGTTTGGGTTAATTATGAAAAGGGAGGTACCTTAGCTTCCTAAATCTGTTGTACGAATAAGCCTAATTAATTACTTGGCTAACACGACCATGCACCGCATTGCATGTGCTTTAGCGAGGAAGCGCATGTCTAAGGAGTTTTCCATGCGTGAATGGTTGAGGAAGTCGCTTGAGGGAGTGTAGGCGAGGGCATGCATCATTACCGCATATCATCCCTGCATTAATAAGAGTAGTTAGAGATGTTTGCTGTATTGCTTTATTATTACTTCTTGATTGAATTGATAACATGTTAACCTTTGCTTTATAATTCCACTGAATTAGCTACTCATTCCCACCTTGGATGGTGTTTTAAAACACCAATCAGAATCTGGTTTAGATGCAGGTGACAATGGACTCTATACTATGGAGCAAGACTATATGGATGAGGAGGAGGAATTCTCCTACGCCCATCTCTCAGGTGGGTCTATGTAGACCTTGTGTTGCTTCAACGGGATCACAGGGATATATGATTTATTCGAACACTTTACATTTCGACATTTTGTATGTTTTGAAATAAAACATGTATGTATTCATCCCTGTTACATTGTCATACACTGGAGGCAGATAACCGCTTAGTTAATTCAATACATATATTTCAGTCTTCTACTTTCTAAATTGCATTACCTGGACTATGATATGTTGTTTTATTATAATACCATTCATGTTAAATGCACTAATATGGACAACATTTAAACATCATTATCTATGTTGCATAAGTCATGCGTTGGATCTCGGGAGTTGAGCTTTGCTCGACCCTCAAAATTTAGGGCGTTACATTACATCATATCTTCGATGAACGGTGACTCAGTTTCCTCTAACATACTTCTATTGAGGTCAGAGTGTGCACATGATAAGCTTGTCATATGTCACCGATCTAACCTCATAGCTCATTGAGCATGGCCTCTTAGAGATCCTCCTTCTCGGCCACTGTTTCGGGAGCTTTATCACGCCTCTTCTTCTCCAATTCATGACGTAGGTCGAAGGCAGCTAGCATGGCAGTGACCGAAGCATGGGAGGGTGCACGTCTTGGTGCTTCACAGGCCTGTTTATTCCTTTGGGAGCCGACAAGTGCTTGGGATGGTGTAGAAACTTCTATGGATGTTCGGGCATCAACCTCCTCAGCCCCCTGGTTAAGAGGAGGATTCTGTCACTCTAGCATCTACCTTATCTGATTATTGTTATTGGACAGTGCTTTAACTTGGTGCTTCAGATAGACAAGCCAACCTCCTCGGTTCCGGGTTCATTGCACTGGGCCCGTGGGTGCAAAGTCAGCCTGAAGTTGGGAGGTTGAGTCGCGATGGTCCACAGATTGTTCTACCAGCGCGGGACTGGGTGTAGTGGTTACAGTCTGAGCTTTCTTTCTCCCTTTCACCCTTGTTGGATCATTGTAGATGATGAGAATGTCTTTCAATGTCTTTCCCACAAACGGTGCCAAACTGTTGATGTAGAAATCTGGACGTCCTCCTTAGATCACTTGAGACCTGCAAGAGGAGACAGAGATGGAGACCCTAACTGCTACAGGGGACCTTTCGATGCCAAAGTTAAAAAGGTAAGGTAGTCTACTAGAACGTAGGGTTTTTTAAAGTGATTTGCACGTTAAATTGTGTGTACCTTTCACCATTGGAGAGGATCTTATTAATAACTAAAAGGGACGGTGGTGTAGATGGTGATTTCCCTGTTTAGTAAGTGCATACTGTAGAGGGAATCGAATATCGATCAAGTCGTAGTGATCTTCCGAGATCTTTGGCTGAGATCTTGAACAAATCCATGTTGTTGTTATCTTCTGAAATCTTCGGCCTAAATCTCGAACATATCTTTTCGATAAGATCCGAGTAGTCAAAATCAGAGGAAACATGCAGTAGGAGACTGAGGTCGAGCATAGCCTGCATAACAGTCCCAAGGATTGGTTTTCTGATCTGGATTCCCTAATGAGTCATTGTCAGATTTTCCCATGTCATTTACCAGATCATGTATCTACCAACCTGCCCTTGGACGCTGTATTGGAGCACTGAGACTAAGCTCACTTCCTTAGTAGGATGCAGATGAAAATGGGGATGACCACATCTTATTGTATGGTGTGGGCTTTCCCGAGTATAACAGCTTGGAGTCTTACTCTGTACTAAGCCATGCTTTGAGGGCTCTTACTAAGAAATGATTTGAGCAGCAACACAAAAATGTACAGGACTGTGGAAGAGCTCAATGTCAGATAGAAGTGGAGATACCTTATCTTTTGATGGTGAGCTCGAGGAACGGTTGTGCTTCCAAGCAGTGGATTACTACTTTTTGGTCATCAAGGAGCTCTTAGTCGTGCTCAGAGTAGCTGACCACGTGACTAGCACAGATGTTCGAGGTGACCTTTTTTTTCCTTGGTTAGTACATTTTTACCCATAACAATAGGTTTGACAGATGATTGCAGCCCTTCTTTTAAAGGGGAAAATTGGTTGTACCTGTCCTTGTTAGGCATAAAAAAGAGAGAAAGAAGAAAACAGTAGCCGTTGTGTGAAAATCAGTTGAAATCAGCCGTTGTACGGAAATTAGCATTGAGAAACAGATTACCGCACAAAGAGGAGCTCACAAAGGAGTCTGCACAAAGAGGAGCGCACAAAGGAGTCCGCATAAAGGAGTTCGCATAAAGAGGAGCGTACAAAGGTCCGCACAAAGGAGGAGCTCACAACAAGTAGCGCATAGCAAGGTTCGCACAAAGGGGGAGTGCGCAGTGCTAACGTAGCACATTCACATGTGTGAGAGGGCTATAAATACCCCTCGACCCCTTTGAAGGGGTCATTAGCAATCAATTGGAGAGGAGTGGACTAAGGAGAGAGGAGGTTGAATTCGTTGTATGTTGTGCGGAATAGTAATTGTGCAGCACACAATGCTTACTGCGCACAAAGGCTTGTAGTGCACAAAGCCTATTTGTGCACAAAGCCCATTTATGCACAAAGTCCGCCAGCGCACAGAGCCTCCAGTGCACAAAGGCTTCACCCTCGAGTGCACAAAGGCTTCAGTGCACATTGGACCCTTTGATCCATAGTGGCTTTCAGCCTGATATTTGATATAATCAAATATCTGTTTTCTATTATAATTTGTGAATATTCTATTTTGGAATCAAGGGAGAATGGGATGTAAAAGAACTTGGAATAGATAATAAAGTGAATAAATTTCCCCAAACAAAACACTTTTGTTTCTTGTTCGAAATAAAATGGCAACTCTGCTGGGGAAATTTATTTTTCACTTGAATATTAACTTAAGAATTGCAAGAGAAATAATCGCAACTAAGGCGCCAAAATGACGACTCTCAACAGGAACATCCTACCTTTCATCTCCAAAGTAGAATATGACTTAATATAAGTACTAATTTGCTCCTTTTGTTGTTATGCAAGCGAGAGAGAAAAGAATACCGCAACCAATCAAGCAATGACAATCATTCAAAGAAAAGTAGTTTTCTACTTCACTGCGACAGGGTTTGTTGTGGAGTATGCCGATAAACAAACCCAGGGTAGTAAAGATAAAGTGGTACCAAGCCAGCACACGTAATCATGAGCAGCTGTTATAGTCATAACTGCTTCATCGGTAGCACATGAAGAAAGAGATGAATGGACTGTCGTCACTCGCAGGAGGACAAGGACCCAAGGTGTAACTGCAACAAGAACAAATTCACCACTGACAAGAGCCAGGGGAGCGGTAATGCGTAATATTGCTAGGAGGAATCCTGAACTCGCTCCCCCTGCGATATATCCTAGGCGAACAGTTCCGCAGTTAGTGTCGCACGACTTCCCGACTTTGATCGTCCCCAGGGTCAGATGGATGAGAGAACAGAAAGGTAAGGCGTTATTAACAAGCTCACCAATGACCATATCATCCTGATTGATCAATAGTACCGGAAGTGTCCAGAAGTCGAATGAAACCCCATCCTCTCCTCTCTTTGTAAGCCCTATTATGTCGATGTACTCTCGCCCCACTCTAACTACAGCTTCGTCAAAGAGTGAAGAAGTTGCAGTACATATGGCTGGGATAAATCAAGAAGATATGCCGACTACAGAAGATCATATGAATGCAATGGTAGAAGCGCAAAGAATGCTAATGGAAGAATGTAAAAGTCTTAGAGAGGCTTTAGTGACCCTTACACACAATGTAGCTCAGATAGCGGCTTCACCAATGGTGGGCATAATGAATGGACAAGAAAACCAGCCCGAAGGTTTTCAACCACCAGGGGCAGGATCACGAGGGTCTGTCCCAGACGTGAGAACCGTAACACAAAACGAAGTGAGACAAGTTATTGAAGAAACCATCAGAATAGAAAGAGAACATGAAAATATTGGTCGTTTTAGGTACTGAACGCCGTACCCAAGAGAGGTAGAAGATATCCCGTTTCCGGCCAACTTTAAGCATCCATATTTTTAGAAGTTTAATGGGGAGGGATTGCCAGAAGAACACTTAATGCACTTCATTACTAGTATGGGGAATTTTTCTACGATACCGCAGTATTGCTTACGATTGTTCGGGTCATCACTGACACACAAGGCATTTCGATGGTACTCCAGTTTGGCCCCAGGGTCGGTAAGTACTTGGGAACAAATGTAGGATGCCTTTATGTCAAACTTCTTCTCTTTGAAGCATGATGTTAGTATTACGGAATTGGCCTCCATCTGGCAGAGAGAAGGAGAGACGATGGAAAAGTTAATAGATAGATGGAAGACATTGGGAGCATCGTGTAGACAACTGCTGGAAGAAATAAAACAAGTCAAAATGTGTCTGAATTCTATAGAGACCAGGATCGCATTTGGACTTACCAGCATCGACATCAGAACTTTCCGTGACCTGGCCACCAAGGCTCATGCTTTGGAAATGATGACCCGCAAGATGCCAGCGTTTCACCATGAGACAGCTAGGGGAGTGCCCAGCAGAATGGACGTAAATACTGTCGATCATGATAAGAGAAGAAAAGATACAAGGGATTCAAGGGAAAAGAGGTCGAAACGAAAAGAAGAATGAAACCAATCAAGAAATAGATACAGTGGAAAGTGTCCCAGGATGCTCAATTCTCACGAAGGGTTCGCGTTCGACAAGGAAGATGTCATTCCTATGATGAAGCAACTGTTAAAAGCCGGTACGATTGAATTACCAGAACCTAAGCACCCTGAAGATGTGACAAGAACCAGAGAAAGAGATTTTTGCCGTAATCATCGCCTGGTGGGACATCTGACGGAGAATTGTTATACATTGAAGTGCATAATACAATGGATGATAGACAGGGGTGAAATAGTAATTGGAAAAGAAAAGGAAAGGGGTACAATGGCAACGGTGAATATGCTTACGATCCGAGAAAGGGGCCGCAAAATGAGAGAGAAAGAGGACCGCATGACGATAAAGAAGGTGGCAGTGATTACATTACGATCAGGAAGGAATATAACAAGCCCTGCGAGGCAAAAAGCAAGGATTGTAAGGAGAGAAGTCACTGAAAAGTAGAATGATGATGTCGGGAAAAAAAAAAGAGTGAGACGACAAAAGTGACTTATGATGTAGTGAGTCATTTGAAGGGCATACCGGCTCGATTAAGCGTCTATGATGCGCTTAAGCTGTCAGAGGAATTTCGGCAGAGTTTGGTCCAAGTATTGTCCAATCACAATGTCAGAGAAACTTTATTGGCAGAACTAGAACGCAAAGAGCACTATGAGCGAGAAAATTACCTACCAATCGTTTCCTTTTCTGATGATGATTTGATCTGCGAGGCAGTGCATAACAGGCCACTAATGATAGAAGGCCATATCCGTGGGAAGAAGGTCAAGCAGGTTATGATAGATAATGGGTCTGCGATGAACCTCTTACCACTCTCGATGTTGAGTAAATTAGGTTATCATCGCTCTGACCTATGCCCTAGTGGAATGATGATATAGGGCTTCAATCAAGATGGACAATGTGCACTTGGTAAGATTACAGTGATGCTAGAAATAAGAGAGTTGATTAGTGATATCGTGTGCCACGTTATAAATGTCGCGATGACATACAATCTTCTCCTAGGAAGGCCATGGATTCACCAATGTGGCATTATACCCTCAACACTACATTAATGCTTCAAATACTGTAAAGATGAGATACAATATAAAGTAATGGCTGATGTGAAGCCATATACAGAGGTTGAGTCCTTCTTTGCGGATGCTAGTTACTATAAAGGGTTTGTCGAAGATGAAAGAAAGAATGATGAAAGCAAAGTCCTGAACGGCAGTCAAGTAAATGTGATTAAAGGAGCAGAAAAAGCAGAATCATCCAGGACTGCAGAAGCAAAGAAGAAATTCTATTTTATGCTGAAATATTTGAGACAACCAGCGCAGCCACCACTAACCCTGTTATCACTTGAACAGTTGAAAATTCTGTAGTCTAATTATATGGTGTCATTGCTAATTGTTGAAAGAAACAAGCCATTTTTGGCGACTCTAGGAAGATTTCAGGTCAAGGCTAGCACAAAATACCCGAAATCAATAGAATTCTACACCGCAGTGGAAGCAAAGGTAGGAGAAGAGACCGAGAATAATGTGTACAGCGGTAGGCTAACGTCGCAAGATCTTAGAAAATATAGTCCGGCAAGTAGAAAAATCATGAGAAACATGGGTTTTGATAACGAAGAACCCATCGGCCTGAATCATGGAAGAGGAATTCAAATCCTTATTGGGGTCGGTCAGGAAAAGCGAAGAAAATTTCATGGACTGGGGGTAGAGTCGTCAGTGAACATGGTTACAGCTGCGCGATTATTGGAAGAGGATCCCAAGATAATCGAACATCCTGAAATGGCTCCGAAACAGATGGAAGATGGGGGCAACCAATGATAGATAGTTTGCGAGAGATAAATTTGGGTACAGAGGAAGAACCGAGAAACACATTCATCAGTGCTGGTCTTTCTGAGCAAGAGTCTGAGGAGTATGTCCGACTTCTCAAAGAAAATAAAGACGTCTTCGCCTGGGCATATGCAGAGATGTCGGGTTTGGAGCCTTCCGTAGCAATGCACCGGTTAAATTTCTTTAAAGAGAAAAGGCCAATTAAGTAAGTGTAAAGACAATTTCATCCAGACTTGGTTCCTCTAATAGAAGAAGAGGTCAATAAGTTGATAAAAGTTGAGTTTATCAAGGAGGTCGAGTATCCCAAGTGGATATCGAACATTGTTCCCATGAAAAAGAAGAACGGACAAGTCAGAGTGTGCGTTGACTTCAAAGATCTAAACGTAGCCTGTCCAAAAGATGATTTTCCTCTCCTGGTCACTAAATTACTGGTTGACAGTATGACTCAGTATGTTATCATATCCTTCATGGACAATTATATGGGGTATAATCAGATTCGAATGGCACCTGAAGATGAAGAAGCAACAACATTCAAGACATCACTGGAAATTTACTATTATAAAGTTATGTCGTTTAGTCTAAAAAATGCCGGAGCAACATATTAGAGGGCAATGTAAAATATCTTTCAGGACATGATGCACAAGCATGTTAAGTGTTATGTCGATGACTTGGTGGTTAGGTAAGGAAATCATCAAGAGCATCGCGAACACTTGGCATCGGTTTTCCGTTGACTCAGAAAGAAACAGCTAAAGATGAATCCAACTAAATGCGCATTTGGGGTGTCCTTGGGTAAATTTCTCAGTTTTGTGGTCTGACACAGGGGCATTGAGATCAATCTAGGGAAAGTTAAAGCCATTCAAAATATGCCACCACCAAAGACATTAAAAGAATTGAAAAGTTTACAAGGAAAGCTGGCGTATATTCGCCGTTTCATTTCAAATCTAGTAGGGAGATGTCAGCCATTTTTCCATTTGATGAAGAAAGATACGGAGTTTGTATGGGATCAAGCTTGTCAGAATGCATTTGACTCAATAAAGGAATTGTTGAAACAGTCGCCGGTACTAATAGCTCCAATAAAGGGAAAGCTGCTTATTCTGTATATATTTGCCACCGAGAATTCTTTAGGAGATTTGTTGGATCAAGTGAATGAAGCCGGGAAGGAAACTGCTCTTTACTATTTAAGCCGAACTCTGATGGATGCGGAATGCAACTACTCTCCAATCGAGAAAGAATGTCTAACACTAATATTTACAATTCAGAAATTGAGACATTATTGTCTCTCCCATGACATAACTTTGATCTCGAGAGCAGATTCAATAAAGTTTTTTTATGATAAGGCCGATGTTGTCTGGGAGATTGGCTAAGTGGATGTTGTTACTTTCAGAATATACTATTACGTATGAGCCGGCGAAAGCAGTAAAAGGACAAGCAGTGGCGGACTTCCTTGCAGCACACCCTGTAGCATAATGTGAAGCCATCAGTGATGACTTTCCAGATGAGCAAGTTATGTTGGTTGAGTGGCAAAGCCCATGGCAAATGTATTTTGATGGTGCTACTCGAGCATCAGGAGCGGGGGCAGGAGTGATATTTATTACTCCTCAAGGTGATTTGTTACCTAACTCCTTCACATTAGGAACAACATGCACAAATAATGAGACTAAGTATAGGGCCCTCATCATTGGAATGAAAATGGCTCAAGAAATGGAGATAAAAACACTACATATCTTTGTAGATTTTAAATTGATTATAAGTCAATTGACAACTAAATTCTAGGTAAGAAAGCAAGAACTTTTGCCATATTGCCGAAAAGCACAGCAGTTGCTAGAGCAGTTCTGTCACATCGAAATCAAGCATACACCACGGTCTGAAAATGTAAGAGCGGATACTTTGGCCAACTTGGCAGTGATGTTGCCCTGCCCAATAGAAGCCCTTTCCAAGTAACTATAGAAGAAAGAAGATTTCTACTATCTCTAGAGGTCATCGATGAAACTGTGGAAATACTTCCTGTATCATGTTTGGAGGTAACAACTGATGATTGGCATCAGCCTTTCATCGATTATCTCAAATATAACATCCTGCCAGAAGATCCAGCATAGAGACAACAAATTAATCAACGGTCAAGCAGATTCATCATATGCAGCGGAGTATTGTACAGAAAATCTTACAATGGAATGCTGCTACGTTGCTTAGACAAACAAGAACCAAGTCAGATATTACAAGAAGGACACTCTGGGGAATGCGGGGTACATCAGGCTGGTCAAAACCTATTCCATAGGATACATCCAATGGGGTATTATTGGCCCACTATGTTCAAAGATGCAATTGATTATGTGAAGCGGTGTCATGAATGTCAGATTCACGGAGATGTTATACACGTTCCTCTAGAAGACATGCATTAGTCGGTTGTCTGTTGGCCCTTCTCTGCTTGGGGACTTGACGTCATTGGCCCTATAAATATGCCTTCATCTAAAGGAAAGCAGTATATCTTGGCAGCGACAAAATATTTCTCCAAGTGGACAGAAGTAGTAGCTTTACGCAATGTTAAAGAAAAAGATGTGGTTAATTTCATCAGACATGCAATAATATACCGCCATGGTATCTCGAAGAAAATTGTTACAGATAATGACACTCCCTTAAAAAACAGAGGCATGGAAAAGTTGTGTCAGAAATTCAGCATTCATCATTCGTTCTCAATACCTTATTATCCACCGGCCAATGGATTAGCAGATACGTTTAATAAAACGATAGTCAAGATACTGAAGAAGACAGTGACAAGGAGTGAGCGCGATTGGGATGAAAAGTTATAAGAAGAATTGTGGGCATACAGAACAACTCACCGGACGACAACAAGAGCGACACCGTATTTGCTAGTCTAGATGTAGAAGCAATGATCCTGATTGAAATACAAGTAGCGTCACTCAGAATGACAGTGCATCAGTCTATTACAGACGATGGAAATGCAAAAATAAGGCTGAAAGAACTGGATTTACTTGATGAAAAATGTCTGGCAACCCAACAGCGACTGTAATCATATCAGGCAAGGGTATCGGCCACCTTTGATAAATGAGTTAAATATCGCTCTTTCAAGAAATGGGATATGGTGCTGATGTTGAAAAGACCTATAGTGGTCACCCGCCGGACAGGGAGAAAATTCGAGCCTAAATGGGATGGGTCGTACATAATAAAAGAAGTATACTCCAATGGTACATACAGAGTCGTGGATCAAGATGGACAAGGTATCAGTATACCGGTCAATGCTCGCTTCATCAAAAGATACGGTCCCTGAAGATGCTACTATTTTGATCCAGGATATTATCAAAATAATAATTCTGCAAAAGACAAAGCCATGTACTCCCCCTCATGAGAATGAATAAAAAAAGGCAAAGCACTGACGATTGCCTACCGCCAAAGCATTGCTGATTGCTACCTAGCAGTGATTATCACCAGACGTCGATGATTATCACCAAAGTTAGCAATTATCATTGTTGTTATCAATCGCTCATACAAGTTTATTTTATCGAAATTATTATCATCACCAAGCTGATACCCTATTCTAAATGTAACATGAATGTTCTTAGAACATCATCAGCGATGGTGAAATATCAATTATTGATTCATCGAATTTAGCGGCAAAGCGAACAATATAGCCAACCACATATAAAGTCGATGACAGCGACAATAGATTACTCCTTAAGGCAGCCTAGCCAAGCCTCATATGGCCAACCGCGCATAAGACCTATCATTTTTGCCATTCGGGCAGCGGAGAGAAGCCAGTGGTCCTAAAAAGCCCATGAAGGCCATCGTACGCATACCTATGCGGGCAGCTGATGGAGCCAGTGACTAAAAGCCTAAAAGGCCAAAAAGTCCTCAATGGCCAGTTACGCGTGAGACCAATGTCATCTGTATAGCTTTCCAGAAGTGTCCCGGGGAATGAAGGAAAATGCCCTCCCGTGAATGGGCACGACCTTGCAGATAAAGGAAAAGTGGGTCGCAGTGTGAGCTCTTTGGCCATGTCCATAGATAGGCCAACCATGCGTAAGACCCCCCATATCTTTAGCTTGATTTCAGTACTAACTCAAGAGGAAGGCCTTAAACCTACTCATTAATGGACTGGTGACCCTAGATTTGGTACCCTAAAGGTCACCTTATGAGCTCTGTGAAATCTAGAGAGTTACCGTGGCCAACCCTGTGCGTAATTCCAACCGAGTTCACGGCCCCAGTAGCATCACTAGGCCCCTCTGATGGATCGCAGTTTGTGAACTCACTAGGCTGTGAGAAGTCCAGTGAAATCCTAAGAGTTACAAGACCATCACATGAGACCCGATTCCCGCATGAGTCTAAGAAACTGCTTCCTCCACTACTCAAGAACTTAAACCGTATGTGAACTAACTTTACTAACTTCAAAACAAAGTAGTTCCGCCCATTGAAATAAAACGCCACATAAGGTCGCCATTTAGTATATGAAAAGAAGAAGAATGCAAATTCATTAAAATACTATAGTTCATTCATATATTACATTAATAAAAGGAATAAAGAAACACATGCATCACAATATAATATGAAATTTCTTTACAGATCTTTAGTTATGTTCAATGCTGTTATATAGTGCTGTAACTCCTCTTTAGCCAAAGTTGTATTGCAGAGTTGTTTGCTCAGCCTCTAGAATAATCTTAACCTGATCGGGAATGTTAGCCAGTTCCGATTCTAAAAGAGCGGCAATTTCCTGACATTTTATCCGTTCAGTCTTTGCAAGATCAATGGCTTGAATATTCACTTCAAGTTCTTCTTTGATTTGATGAATAACCAATTCTTCTGCCTCCTTTTTACCCTTGAGTAGTAGAATCTCTTTCTCAAGAAGGGTAATTTGATCATCGATAATTGCTTTATTTCTATCAGAGATTCTTAACTTCTCACGAAGACACTAGCCGGTAATCTCATGAGTAGTGAGAACGTCATCTGAATAAGAAAGTTACTCCTTAAGCGATGCCAAATCTTTCTGACGGCTAAGGATTTCTGGTGCAACAACCACACTTCGAGCGGCTTCTAAATTTTTTGTTGAATCATAGAATTCTGATAAACAGCCATGGAGGGATTGAACATTGACATGCACGAGGCAAGCAGAGTGAGCAAGAACAGCCAAAGCACTATCCAGGAAAGGCCATTGAGTTGGGTCTTTGAAAGCATTGATGATGACCAAAAGTGCATTCTTAAACAATCCTAACATGAGAGGCGACACTTTCTCTAATGAAAGTCCATTAAAGACTATAGCCACTAAATTAGAGCCCTCTGAACCACTTGGGGTTGGCATAATTGTGGCTGAATAGAAAAAGAGAAGAAGATCATGAGTTTAGAAGAAAGAGAATACATCAAATAAGAAAATATATATGTACCTCGTTCAGGAACAACGACAAAAGTGGTTTGAGCAGAATGAGTTGACGGAGCTACAGATCCTGGTATATCCATAGTTGCAACAATGTTGAAAGAAAGTTCTTGAGCCCCTCTCGTACTAGAATTGACAGTTGTCAGGGTCGACACGTCAACAGGGTTATAAAAGAATTCTAAACTCTGAACCACTGGTTGAATAAGGGGAGGACACACCGTGGGAGATTTATCTGTATAAGGAAGGGAATTAAGTGGTGGAGCTATTGTCGGAAAAACTTCCTTTGTGCCATGATGGAGAGGAGCATCTTCTATTTCTATTAGAAGTCCTGATGGTTGAGCCTCTGTCCCTGTTAACATCAATACTCCTTAAGCAATCGCGTCGGTGGTCTCCACAATACGCGGGGAATCCATTGTGGTCAAAAGAGAAAAAGATGTTCGTTCCAGGGGAACATTTGTATTCTCCATAGTCAAGTTGCTCCTCTTCTAGAGAATCTATTGTGGTTTGGAGAGGAACATTTGGATCGGTTGAAATATCATGAAGCAGAGATTTAGCCCTGACATTGCCTCCTTCCCCAACATCTACTTTACCATCAGTATCCGCATCTAGTAAAGCATGTCATGCCCTAAACTCGAAAATCGGGCTCACAAAAATCCCGATAGCTGAATCCGGCACCGACAGCCTCCATAGTACCCATTCTTAGCTCCAGGCACCCATACACTAGGTTCCGATCCTAGGATTCTATAAGGAGGATTTCAAACATGATTCTGATTCAGTATAAGCATAATCATAAGCATAACCCACGAACAATAACCACAAGAATACCATCACAAAATCCACTATGAACAAAAACTTTGAGTATAGTGCGTATGAAGGGAAATACAAGATAATAATAATAATAGAAACTCCAAAAGCTTGACTGCACGCTCCAACTGTGACGAGGCTACGGTTACTTCCGGGCGTCACCTGCATGCATCAATTGTGCATAAGCTTATAGAAAGCTTAGAGAGCGGCGTAAGTGTGTGCGCAATATGAGCGTGCTCAGAATGCAAGGTCAGAGTAATGCGGAATCATGCTGATGAGTACATGAATGCAATCAACCGTACCATGGCTATGTAGTGCAGGATATGAATGATATCGGCCATATCAAGACCATGCGATGCGGGATGCAATTAAAGCATACCAATCCTCATCCAAATCCACATATCAATACAGCTCATCAATATATCAGTACAGTTCTCATTTTGGATAATCACCAGGGTTTATTACACTCCAAATGACACTGCCCCTTTCCTAGACGCGCAGTCCAAGTGAGCATAAGAAACCTCACTATCCGCCTGACTAATAGTCTATCAATATCTATCCAGCATGTCGATAGCGGACCCATTCACAAGCTAGTCAAACTCAACCTAGCAATGCCCCCTACCCTTAGGCGAGTAAGTCCACACTCCTTTCCAACCGACCATGACACAGTGGGAGATGAGGCCTCCTGGTATTCGGCCCTCGTGTGCTCATATATCCACTTGGTCTCGATGTTGGAGTCATCCTCTAGTACTATCGGGTTTAGGGATTTTCACCCAGGGACATCTATGGCGCTTCGATGCTTAGTAACAATATTTCTAGTGTCCGATCCTGCCGTCCACAATGTGCCTATGGAGGTCATAGCCCTTATGTCGCTAAGGCGTATAGAAATCATGTCATACAATGCAAAGTGCATGAATCACACTACCAGTCATGCAATAATCTTGCATGTACCTCACGCTCATGAAGGGCAACTTTGTCTATCAGGGAGCCCATAAACAATCTGCCCGAAGGCATATGCTATGATCAGTTACTCCTCATACCAAGCATACATATGATGTGTATGATCACGAATCATGGATCTATGTTATATGGTGATAAACTCTGTTCATAACGAAGATGGGCTTAAACGGCCTACACACTACAAGTATGGGCCTATTAATGGGTCCCTAGGGAGAGTTACAATGTGGACATTTAACCATCATTGTTCTTACAATGTGGACGTTAAACCATCCTTGCTCCCAAGGCATGGCCACCAAAATATTATTACATAAACCATGATGGAATCACACATTGCAATGGGCCTTATATACATCCCCTTGGGCCTCAACCCATGGACCTCAGATACATTAAATGGGCCGCATAACATGGGCCCTATTATATATATATATATATATATATATATATATATATATATATCAAGGTGAGCCTCAATAGGCGGCCCACAAATACATCAAGTTGGGCCTAATCACATGGGCCTCATATATATATATACATATATATATATATATATATATCGAACAGGCTGCACCAATTGGGCCTTACATACAATATAATGAGCCTCATAACATGGGCCTCAACAACGGGCCTCATACAAATCAAGGTGGGCCTCAACAATGGGCCATAAATATGGTAAGTGGGCCACATCACATGGGCCACATGTATATCAAATGGGCCACACCCAAATATAAGTGGTGATAAGGATTTCCACCATTAGAAGTTCCAAGGGTTTAATGGTGGACGTTCAAACCCACTGTTTTCTATAATGTGGTCCACCTGATCCTAGATCTATCTTATTTTATTTATTTATTTTTAATCTCGAGCCTTAAAAATGAGCTTGCTAAAGGTTGGACAGTTTGGATGTAACACATGCATCATGGTGGGCCCCACCGTCCAATGCGGATAGAGCACATACATCATGGGTGGTTCCCACTAAATGGATGACGATGTGGGTATACATACATACATCAGTGGGTCCCATGTGGGGCCCACCATAACGTTAATTTTCCATCCAATCTATTAATAAGGCCACGCAGACCTGGATGCAGAGGAAAATAAATTTCATAATAGTCCAAAACTTCTGGGACACCCAAAACGGTTTCAATGGCAGACGTTCAATCACCTCTGTTTCCTGTGACGTGGGCCACCTGAGTCACGTACACGGCTGATTTTTGAGGGTGCCCCATATGTAAAGGGGACCCATCAAACACACGGTGTTAATGTTCAACACATAACATGGTGGGGCCCACGGCTAGGACCCCCGGTCCCTACCTGCCTAGCATCCACGCAGCAGTAGGATGTTGCTGCATCCCCCGGTATCAACGGCAGCAGCAAGCGTTGCTGCCTCATGTATTATTATAATTTTTTTTTATGTTTTCTGATGGTTTTTCCTAGGTGGGGCCCACCTCAGAAAAATCCAACCCAGCCATTGGTTTCTATGGCTTAATACAAACCCATTAAGCCCAATATTCGATGGGATTTGGTGTACAGAAACATCAGGTTGTATTTTAACAGTAAAAATACTATTCTCTATGCTATGGCTGTCAAAAAGTCGGATTAGCTTCATTTTTTGGCTCAACACCTAAAATGAGTCCGGAGATAAGATGGACAGCGTGGATTAAATCCATACATCAAGGTGGGGCCTAGATGAGTGGTCCACTCAAAAGCTTTGAACCAAAGCTAATATATATATATATATATATATATATATATATATTTTGCCATCAGTGTGATACATTGTCCAGTTCACACTTCACTGTAACTCCATGTCTAGCATCACTAGACGCTGGATGGTGTGGAAATAACACAGGCGTCATGGTGGGTCCCACATGGATGTGGCCCACCTGATGGGTATGATATTTGTGTTTTCTCATCATCGATGCCCACTAGTTGGCCTGGATAAAACAGATAGACGGCGTTGATAAAATGCATTCATCATGGTGGGTCCATGATCGGTGTGGATCTAGTGGATCATGCCCATCACAAAAGAGAGAGAGAGAGAGAGAGAGAGAGAGAGGGAGAGAAAGAAAGAAAGAAAGAGATCGGTGAAAAGGGGAGGGACCCCGCCACTATGGGCCCTCCCTAAATACAAAGCATACATTAAGATGCGTCCTACCATATGTTGGCTCTCAAATAACAAAATTGACGGTTAGATCACTCACCTATTGGCCTTCTTCTTGGTCCCTTAGCCTCCTTAGCTCCTATGCTCAACTTTTAACAGTGGATGATGGAGTTTTGATGGTGAGGATGAGAGGTGAAAGGGTAGGGAAAGTGGGCCACACTTGGCTTTAGGAGATAGAGGGCTTGGACGTGGGATGTTTGTTGCTTGGGAGATTTTTTAAGAAATGAGGAAGAGAGAGAAGTGATGGGTGAAAAGGGATGGGGTGTGGTGTGATGGATGATGGGTGGAATGATGGGGTTATAAGAAAGGGATGGGTGGAGAGAGAAAGAGTTGACTTTAGGAACGGGAAGGGATGGGTTGTTGTACTTGGGGTATGGCTTGTACTTGACATTGATTGATTAATTGATTGATGAGACATGTTGTATAGATTCTCTCGAAATTCGTAACATGCAGTGTTTTCCTATAAATAAACACGGGCCCACATCTTCTGACCTGGGTATCGGATCGATACGCGAGTCACAGTGTTGGAACCGCGGCGATGGTGCGGTTGCAAAGATATAAGTTTCAGGTTGAGCTGACTTTAGTATGCAAGACTCGGGTTAAGATCGCGCAAACGTTGAATACGGATTGAGGGTTTCCAGAGTTCGACCAGGAGGATCGTGGAAGCATACGAAATGGTACGGTCCAGGATACGGGTCTTACAACTCTCCTCTCTAAATAAAAATTTCGTCCTCGAAATTTAAATAATCATCGCAACTAGACATAACTCATAAAGAAAGAGGAAACATAGCATCATCATATAAAATCGGAGACAATATACAAGATACAACATATTATCAATAATCAAAGAAATGGGGATAACGCTCTTAAATCTTGGCCTTACGCTCCTGTAATGCCCTGAAAATCGGGGGTCGAGCATAACTTAATTCCCGAGTTCCAACGCATCACTTATGTAACATAGATAATGATGATTAAATGTTGTCTGTGTTAGAGCAATAAACATGAGTGAGATTATACCAAAACAGTAATTCATACTCCAGATCAATTGTATAAAGGCAAGTGGAAGACTGAACTGTATATATATATATATGTATGTAAAAGAAACAAAATCATTTCATTCTCTAAAGTATGAACCCATCTGAGTCACCATATACATATATCCATTTTATGTTCAAAAAGTCAAAAATACAACTAGGGAAGTAATCCCAGCAAATCCTGTCGATCCGGCAGTCTCGTCAAAGCCGCCAGAATACTACATAAATGAGAACTCGTCCTGGTCCTCGTCATAGTCTGGCTAAGCCTCCTGAGTTGTCATCTCATCTATACTTGAGACAGAGTCCGGTTGGTGTATACAACACCGTCCCGTAACGTGGGAGTGAGTAGCTAACTCAATGGAACAATAAAGCATAGGTTAACATGTTATCGACTCAGTCAAGCAGTAATGATAAAGCAGTATAATCAAACACTCCTAACTACTCTTATTAATGCAAGTATGAATGTAGTCATGATGTATGCCCTCACCACACACTCCCTCGTGCGACACCATCTTATGTTCGTGGCATGCTTGCATTCCTCAGTGCTCCACATCTTCCAGGCACATGTAATGCATGATGAGCATGATTACCAAGTTGTTATTAGTCCATTTCAAACAGCAGGATTGAGAAACTAAGGTACCTTCCTTATATTATTCCCAAACAATGATCCATTCTAGGGTCATCAGTCCTAGACAATCTCATACGATGGTGTGTTTCTAGGTCACTGCAAGGGATGCTAGGGCCGTTACATGGAATCGTTGCACCACTCCCCCATCACCTTATCAATACAGGCCTAACTTATACTCTGTTACTATGGGAAGGCTCATCGCCACACCGTAGATTTAGAGTATGCTCGAGGTCACTACACCAGGTATGGTCAGGGCTGCCAGGGCTGTTACACGGAACGTTGCACCACTCCCCCATTATCCATCAAGTAGTGTAGGCTGACAGCTCGAATATAGTGTCCCATACCACCATAATCGGCTCACGAGTCTGGTTGCTCACTGGTCACTACGGGGAGGCACGTGGCCCCAGCGTAGGCCGACAGCTCAACCACGGTGTCCCATACCACCATGCCCAGCTCATGAGTCTTAGCGGATCAAGGTACCATGGTTAACGGGATTTCCACTGGTAAGTTTGGTACCCTAGGTTCAAGCAGTAGCGTCCAAATATGGTGAACATACATTAGACATATCAGGTTACTTGACGAGCCTGACTAGCTCAAGCGCACAATCAACTGAACGA
Source organism: Magnolia changhungtana (assembly GCA_030180095.1). NCBI lineage: Eukaryota > Viridiplantae > Streptophyta > Magnoliopsida > Magnoliales > Magnoliaceae > Magnolia > Magnolia changhungtana. The sequence goes on along the minus strand of JASAUF010000626.1, from coordinate 4,271,448 downwards.
CATGAAGTGCATAAGTACTTCGTGTGGCCTAACCACTGTCGCCAACCGAAGTACGACTCGGGTTCATCAAACACATCGTACGTGGCGAAATGAATCTCAACAACGATCTCAAGTCCGGTACCGATTGTCTGTACTATAAACATAGTCCCAATCGTAATTAATCTATGTTCAAAGCATGTGAAGTAAAGCTTGATAAATAAAGTAATTCAAGCATGCTAACAAACATGTCATAAAGCATGTATAAAGCATGTTATAAAGCATGTTATAAAGCACTATATAAACAGGTAACACAAACACATATATATCATAAGTAAGTGGTTAAAGTAATCAACCACATGGAGGAAATTGTTAGTGTTATGATTTCATATCCCTTTGGTTGTCAAATTTTGTAGTGTCAAAACCTATATGTCTTGTACTTCTTGTGTTTCTTGTTTGTGACTACACACTGCTTCAAGACAAGATCATGAATGAAGAATGTTTTCAAGACAAGATCATAAATGAAGAATGTTTGCAAGACATGTCATGGATGAAGTCTACAAGAATAGAAGACTTCAAGTTTGCTTCTAACAAGTTCAAGGTTAGAAGACTTCATCAAGACAAGTCAAGAAAGTACCAAGCTCTAGAAAGTAGTCAACTCGATTCAAGCTTCTCCTTCAAGATCATCTGAAAATACAGACCTTCAAGACTTCAATGTTCATCTCACTTCAAGGTTTGTTTGACCTTAGATTGACCTTAGGTTGGTCTGTATGATAGGTCATTCTGGATACATAATCCGAATATTTTAATATGCTTGTTATGACTGTTCTAAGAACAGTCCTAGGAATCTTAAGACCAGTCCTAGCTTTGCTTCGACCAGTCTTAGGTTTCTCAGGACCAGTCCTAGGTTGTTACAGATTTTTGGATTTTCCTGGTTGTCCTTCGACCAGTTCTGGACTTGCTTCGAACAGTCCTGGGAAGTTCTACAACTCATCCTTCGACCGGTTGTAGTCCTAAGACTCGAACTCCAGTGACCTATCGAGGGTCCTACGACCAGTCGTAGGTGACACACGACCAGTCGTAGGTTACCTAAGACCAGTCGTGGGAACAGCTAATCTAATCCCGCGGAAATCTTTCAAAATCTTTGAAGCTACGACCGGTCCTAGGGATCCTAAGACTAGTCGAAGATGAGATTTTTTCAGGCTATAAATAATGCACGAATTTCAGAGTTTTAGACATTTTATTCCATTCCATTCAATTTAAGCGATTTAAGGCTATACTCTGAGATAAGTTGTGATTATTTTTTTAAGCTGCCGTGCATATTTAATATTCCTTTTGTCAGCATTATTCTATTGTGATTCTGATCCACATTCCAATCTCATTTAGAAAAGAGGAATTTGTGATATTCCTTCTTCTGGGATCAAAATCAAATAGACCTTGCTCTTCTTGATTTAATCTAAAATCAATTAGACATAGAACCATTCTTTAAGTAAGTATTAGACATTGAACGACGTATCTTACATCTACTCCGATTGTTTCTACTGGGCTACTTCAAAAGGAGATCCAGGTATTTTACTTTGTAATTTACTTTCTCTGGTTTTGTTTGAGATTTGCCAGAAAAATCTTATTGTATTGGTTATGTAAGGAGAGCCAGAAAACTCAGATTGTGGGGGTTTTGGATTGTGTAAGCCCGAGATAAAAAGACACAATTGTGAAGGTTTTGGGTGAACCTGTGAAAACCTATTTTGAGAGTGCATGCTAATATCCCTTGTGTGAGGATATTAGGAGTGGAGTAGCATTCTGTGTGGCTGTTGGCTAACAGTTGGTGAACACACTGGCGAACTACTATATATCGTTGTGTTGTGGATGTGCTTGATTTCTTTATTCATTTATTCCTTCAGTATTATGGATGAATGTTGTAATTTTTATTTCAAGCAAGTGTGGTTGAATGGTGTAATAACTTAGGATTTATTTCTGTAAGTTATTCTTGATTTATTTTCCATATCATTTGTGATTTCTAGATTGTTCTAGAAATAAGGTTGTCCTACCATAAGCCATTGGTTTTTGGTGTAAGGTTGTCCTTAGAACTGATTCAGTATCATTCTCATATTTCATGTGCTTTGAGATTGTTATTATTTCAGCATTGTTATTTATATCTTTTATTATTCCGTTGTTTTAAGATTTATTTGGCATTGCCCTATTCACCCCCCCCCCCCTCTAGGGCATATAGCTAGGCCCTTTCAGAAATCATACAGGTCTCTAAGGTAGTTAAGAATCCCATCTCAACACCTACCTAAGGCACCATCATCTAAACACTTACTCTCACAAGCATTTTCATAAACACTTAGAATACACAATTTCAACAAACATAGTGTATGTTAGTAAAACATATATTAGGGCGAGTCCTTTCACCAAGCAAGTATTTTACGCATATTTGATATATTCATATAGCAAATAATCATGGCAAACACGTTTCCAAAATATATACATATATAGTATTTTCTACAATACACTATTTCTACATACATAGTGTATATTAGCAAAACATGTATTAGGGCGAATCCTTTCGCCAAACAAGTATTTTATCCATATATCATATATTCATACAACAAATAATCATGTCAAACACATTCCCAAAATATATATGTATACGGTATTTTCTATTCTAGAATATGTAAAATTCCATATTCTACGTCTTTAATCGAAACAGAGAACATAAAACACTTTGTACATGTGCAATTGCATGCAGATCATGAATCTATCATTATCTGACATTGAAAGCATTGAAAACCGTAACCTATACACCTAAAGTCCTCACCTTTTACCGTAGAATCGCAACGAATTAGCTAGGTTTGTTAAGCTTCCGTATTCGGCATTTTGGTAGCCTAAAGAATGAAATAGGTTAGCTATTTCATAACCTACAACATCTACAACTCCAAAATAGATTAGGGTTAGGGTTTCTTACCTAGAAATGAAGTTGGAATCACTGGGAAAGCGATGAGAATCGGGTGGTGCAGCTTGTGTAGCAACAGGGAATGGTAGTAGGGAGATTCTCCCACTTCTCTCACTCTTTCTCTCTCTTTTCTCACTTCTCTCTCTAGGGTTTCTCTCAAATTCGTATGGTTGTGAGAGAGAGGTTTCTAAGGTCCTTATATAGCCTAAAAATACGCTAAAACAGACTTATGGCCAAGGTATACTTAGGTTATAACCAAAGTGGCACTTTTTCAGCTCAACAGAGGACTTCTGGCGGGCCTCCTTGAGCCAAAGGTCGGACTTAAGCTCACCAACCTTGGATCCAGGTAGAGTTAAGTTTTCATTTCAGTCGGATTCCCAGATCAAGCGTGGCAGACCAGTTTCGGTTCAACGGTTAGCGGACCTCGATCTGAAATTCCAAGTACATGGATATGTTTATGAAAATTTTCCTGATCCGAGGGTGTATTTGGGTCAGATTCTGATGGTCTGGTTGCTTACAAATTGACCGCAAGTAACAAGTCTCAGATTACTATTTAAGATATTTATTTTGTAAAGAAAACAAGTGTTTTCACACTTACTTGCTCCGGACTCAAGCGAATAGCCGTGGGACACTGACTGGATTTGATTTCCGAGATGGTTGTCAAGCCCAGCGAGGCGGTCCTAAGTTCTTAACCTTATATTATTCGGACTCTCAATGTGCGGTCCAGACCCGTATGGAGTTTCAATGTGCTCCCGAGAGCAGTCGGGTAATGAGTTTAATCTTAGACTTTAGGATAACCTAGCGTCAATGATTCTACAAGTTTTGGATCTTGCATATCGTATTTAAAGCGATTCAAATGGATTTCATGGCTAATCAAGTTTAGCACTTAGTTAACTTTGTCAAATTTCTAAAGGATTTAATCCTAAGTGATTTCTCGTCGAGGTGGTACTCGGCCATTGTACGGAAATTTTTGAGTCGTTACAGCTCCCAAGATGCCTCATCAAAAGAATGGTGACCCCACTAAACCTTCACCAATGGAATGACCTTAGTTTGGAGGACCTGCTCCCTTCTGATCAAGGATAAGAACTAGTTGCTCAATGTAAGAAGTGACCTCACGAACATCCAACGGCTGCCAATCGATAACAGAAACTACGTCAGACCTGCACTTCCTTAACATATAGACTTGGAAAACGTTGTGGACGCCAGACAACTGAGATGGTATGGCAATCCAATAGGCCACAGTGCCAATGCGCTCAGTGATCTCGAAAGGTCCTATAAATCTCGGGGCAAGCTTGCCCTTCGCTCCAAATCGAACTACGCCCTTCATGGGCGAGACCTTGAGATACACATGGTCCCCTACAACAAACTTCAAGGGACGACGCCGGCGATTAGCAAAAATCTTCTGCTGGCTCTGAGCTGTACGCATCCTCTGCCTGATGATATCAATAGCCTCTGACGTCTGCTGCACAAGCTCGGGACCTAGGAGACGCCACTCTCCGACCTTGGTCCAATAACTCGGAGATCTACATGGTCTGCCATATAATGCCTCAAAAGGAATCATGCCAATGGTCGCTTGATAGCTTTTGTTGTATGCGAACTCAGCCAATCGCAGATGCTCATCCCAGCTACCCTCGAAATTAATTGCGCAGGCCTGAAGCATATCCTTAAGGATCTGGTTGACACTCTCGGTCTGGCCATCTGTCTGCAGATGGTACACGGCGCTGAGCTGCAAAATAGACCCCATCGCTCTCTAAAAGCTTCTCTAGAATTGAGACGTGAACCTAAGGTCTTTATCAGAAACGATTGAAACTGGAACGTTGTGCAGTCTCACAATCTCTTCGATGAATAATCTCGCAAGCCGGTCCAAAGGCTAAGTCGCACGAATCTCAAGAAAATGTGCCGACTTTGTCAGACGATCAATGATGACCCAGATGGTGTCGTGACCGCATGAGTCCTTGGTAAGCCCGTGATAAAATCTGTCGACACATGCTCCCACTTCCGCATCGGGACATTCAACGGTCGAAATGGACTATGGGCTCTCTGATGATCGGCCTTGACACGTTGGCATGTGTCACACTCGGCCACAAAACTGGCAATCTAGCACTTCATCTCCACCCAAAAATACTGTCTACTCATATCACGGTACATCTTCGTCGAGTCAGGGTGGATAGAAAACCGCGATCAATGTGCTTCGGTCATAAAATCTTTGCGCAACTCAGGAATCTCAGAGACACACAATCGGCCTCTAAAGTGAAGTCCACCATCAGATCAAATCTGTTAATCTGTCTGACTCTCTGATGTTGCCTCTGCTCGATAATCCTATAATGACTTGTCTGTCTGCTGAGCCTCGATCACCCTTACGACAAGAGAGAGTTGAATCAACAGGCTCGATAGCTGAACGATAGAAGACTACAGACCAAAATCGAAGTCGTACTCTACCATATCATCAAGCATCCTCCACTCCTGTATCATCATATACGCCACCAGGCCTCGTGGTTGATGGCTGAGGGCGTCTGCCACCACATTCACCTTACCTGGGTGGTACTGGAGGTTAAAATCATAGTCCTTCAAAAGCTCCATCTAGTGTCTCTGCCTCATGTTCAACTTAGATTGAGAGAATAGATACTTCAAGCTCTTGTGGTCAGAGAAGAGCTCGAACCAGACCCCATAGAGATAGTATCTCCACACCTTCAGTGTGAAGATGACTGCTGCCAGCTCCAAATCATGTGTGGGGTAGTTTAGCTCATGGACCTTGAGCTGACGAAACGTGAAGGCTACAGGTCTGCCGTGCTACATCTGGACAACGCCTAAACCAATACGTGAGGCATCGGTAAATATAACAAATTCATCACTTCCAGAGGGATGAGTGGGGACAGGAGCGGACATTAGATGGTCCTTCAGCTCCACAAATGCCTGCTCACATGCGACAGTCCAAACAAAATCTACGCCCTTCCGAGTTAACCTGGTCAACAAAGCTGCAATACAGGAGAAGCCCTCAATGAAAAACTGATAGTATCCCACTAAACCAAGGAAACTACGGATCTCGGACGCAATCTTGGGCTGGATTCGAAATGCCTCGAGCCATCATTAGTGATGGGGCTCACATTTTTGTAATAGGCCATTCGCAAAGTTAATGAAGAAATATGGTATTTCTCACAAGGTGAGCACTCCATACCACCCACAAACAAGTGGGCAAGCTGAGATTTCCAATAGGGAGATCAAACACATTTTGGAGAAAATGGTTAACCCTGATTAAAAGGATTGATCAATCTAATTGACCGATGCTTTATGGGTTTACCGTACTGCATTTAAGACCCCTATTGGAATGTCTCCCTTTAGACTTTTCTATGGGAAGGCTTGCAACTTACTTGTGGAGTTGGAACATAGGGCATACTGGGTGATTAAAATTTTGAATTTTAATCTAGACAACACTGGCTCGGTACATAAACATCAGTTGAATGAACTTGAAGAACTCTGAAATGATGCGTACGAGAACTTGAGAATTTACAAGGATATGATGAAAGTGTTTCATGACCTACATATTCTTCAAAAATCATTTACACCAGGTCAGAAAACTCTCTTGTACAATTCTCGCTTACATCTCTTTCTGGAAAAACTCTGATCTCGTTAGACCGGCCCTTTCACTATTATTAATGTATATCCTCATGGGGCTGTCAAGATAAAGAATCCAAATAATGGCAATGAATTCAAAGTAAATGGACATCGATTAAAGCCATTTGTTAAAAAATTTGATTCAAAGGACATGTCCATACCTCTGAGTGATCCCGCCTACCAGGATTGATCTCCTAGTCCAATGGAGGTATAGGTAGGTTTATCGCTTTCATAGGACTAGGGTAGTTTGCTTATACACTGTTGAGTTTTGTTTGTGCTAACCCATTTTATGCTGAGATCCGTAGAAAAGCATCCATTTTCCTTCTTCCAGGTACTATCTTTCCAACACCTTCTCTTTTATTGTCGTTGCCTCTTTTGCATTTTCATGATTATCTCTTGTACATTGAGGACAATGTAGAATTTTATGGGGGATGTGGGGGATTAGGTGACTTAATCACTATTTTCTCATTTTTGTGCAAAAATTTTGCAAATTTTTCAAAGTTTTGAGTTGAAATCTGTTTGGAAAACAAGAAATTGTGTATTTAAGAATGCTTTGAGTATGATGAGACAAGAGATTGGATTTTAAATTGTGGGAGCTTAATCATCTATGAAAAAGTTTGAATATCATGTTAATCTAAACCACAAGACATGTTCAATTTGTTTTTTGGAATGTGTTTAGTTTTCTATTTGTTAGTATGCAAATCATTGTTAAATATTAAGAATTCAATCTGAAGAATCTTGTTTCGAACAAGAAACAAATGCATTTGATTTGGGAGATTATCTTATTTAAACATAATAAGGAGAGAACATTTGAAGACAATCATCATATCTTATTAATTCTAAGTTCATTTACATCCTTGAACATCCCTTGATTCTAAGATAGATTATTCAAAATACACAAATTGATAAAGTTCAAATGTTCAAATCAAATATCAAATCCGGCAGCATTTCGTCAGTTGCTTCAGTCATCTCCTAGAACTTAGGAGGAATATGAAATTGCGGTGAAGACCGCTTTAGTTAAAGTCAGGATATGCCAATATGTCCTAGAGGGGGGTGAATAGGACTTTTAAAAGTTTTTATGATTTATTTTAAAATCTTATTACACTAATCCTAACATCAGACATATATTAGGATAACTCAAAAATAACTCTATTGGCTTCCAAGCCTGGTAGAGGATCCAATCACAAACCTTTTTAGAAGTAAACAATATGTAAACTAGTTCATGATGGATATGACTGTGTAAGTGTGTGAGGTGTGATCTCAGATATTTAGATATATAAATATTGAAGCAAATCACACAACCAGAAGAATAGCAATCTCAAACACAGTGATTTTTATAGTGGTTCGACGATCAGTCTACTCCACTCCCGACAGACTACTCAACCCTTGAGTGTGCCGGATTTCACTAAGGAGGCTTCATAGCGGTTCACCTCAAACCTAATGTTTTAAATCAGGTTCACCTTCAACCTTTACAACCTACACTGAGGCTGATTGTTTATGTTCTCACGAGCAAGGGTCAACACAATGCACCCACTTTTAGGCACACTGGCCAAGGATCTTCCATAAGACCCTACCGGAGGTTTCTACACGGTATACCTCAAACCCGAGGTTTCACATCGGTTGACTTCAAACCTAAGGTTTTGCTAGTTCACCTTCAACTAGATGTTTATGCTCTCCATAGAGCAAGGGTCCACAAAACGCACCCACCACGTACACTCTCGCCGGAGGCCTCCTTGAGGACTTCAAAGGATGAGAACCACTTAAGACTCAATCCTAAAAAGGAATGATATCAAGTGTCCTCTTAGACTCTAGATACTTACAAATAAGTTGATGAGTCCCGTTTAACACAATGCCAAAGATCTCCTCGTCCTTGTTGTCGAAGGATCTTTTGCTCCCTTGATCCGCAACACAAAAAGATGTACCGATATATGGTGACGGGTTGGGTCAAGGTTATGATGGAACCCAACTCTCAAAAGGTTTTCTTATAAGGAAGATAGAGTGGTTCCAATCATCCAAGCATTCAAGGCATCCCAGGTTAATTGATGAGGGTCAAATATTGCATATCGGACCCCGATTATTTTCCTATTTTATGTACATGATAATGCCTAACATCGTATTTTAATCGTGTTTTTGTTGCAGGATGTAATAAGGAGCATTGATTGAAAAAGAGTATTAAAAGCGTGGATTTGACGCTCCGAAGTTACTAGAGCAAGGGACGGACTCTAGAGGACCAATATTGAAGAATTTACAAGCTGGGGATCCGAGGAAATTAAGCTGTTCAAGTTAAGAGGCCTGAAACTGGTGAAAAATACAAGATCACAGGTTTTCCACCATCCGATTGGCTCGAAACTTCATACATGTGATGAAGGCCATAAATTAACTGTACATATTAAATTTCATCTATTGAAGATCTCGGAAAGTCACCCAACGGACAGATCAGCCCATTAATCTTCAGTTTGGGGTCCACCTGATATCTGGAACTGCCTCAAATTTGGTTTTGGTGGTTAAAATAATATGAGAAAAAGGATGGATGGTGCAGATTTCGCACAAACATTACAGTGGGCCCGTATGTACAACGTGTGTACATAATGTACACGCGTGCCCGCCGCGTGTCGAACAGAGTAAGGCGGGTTAGCAGGCGCTGACCCGCGTCTACATCTCAAAACAGCAACTGCCGTTTATGGCATGCGTAACGGACGGACGGCGTCCGTTTTGTGGAAGCTAATGGGACCCACCCATTACCTGTACGGCTGATCCAATCCGTCCACTGTGTAGAGGGATTCGAGAGCTTCAAAACCATGCTGATACTTTACACCCATGCGTGCACACGTGTGCGGTACAGAGGCCACAAACGAACTGACCTGCTATGTTCAAAACTGATCTTTTTGTGATTTCTTCTCTGGGTCGCGTCAATGGATATTCAAAACCACCCATTTTTTACTGAAATTTCATCCTGAATCCAATGGACGGGGTGGATTTCTTAGAAAACACTTATGTGGGGCCCACCGATTATGACAGCGAAAGGGTGCGAAAGGTTTCGCACATGTTAGGAAATCCAGTTTTCCAGGCAGTTACGAGCCACCATCTTTGATCATATGGTAGATCTAAACCGTCCATCATGTAGAGGACCCAAGACAATCCTAAGGAACGGTGTTTTTTTTGGAATTTGAGCGAGGAAAGTGCTGTGTTTCAAGACCCCGAACTTGGCTGCGAAAAGGCTTTCTCTGTGCGTGCGACAGCTTTCCAAATCCGATTTTCTCCACTCCAGCAGTTATAAAAAGGGTTTTGGACGTGGGAGAGGGGGAATTTCCAAATCCGGAGCAAGGGAGAGAAGAAAAAGAAGAAAGAGAAGAAAGAGAAGAGAGAGAAGGATGTTTTTCTTTATATTTCATTTAACCTTCTTTTTATTTGAATTCATGGCTTGCTAATCTCTCAGCTAGGGCTGAGATGAAACCCCTAATTTGAATATCCATTGTTATATTTTGAATTTACTTTAATTAGATTGGTTTGTTTCTTTCTCTAGTGTGCTTAATTGGGTTAAATTCTATACTTCTCCATCTATGAACTTGACCAGAGTCTATATATGGATGTTGTCTGGATGCTTATTCTAGGTGCTTGTGTCTGATCATGAACAGGTTTCTTATAGAGGAAGGAGCAAGGTGCTTTAATGAATTATACATTCTATGTGCCGGACCAAGGACATGGGATGTGTTATTCATTGCATTGCTTTAGGAGATTAGACATTCTGTATGCCCGACCAAGGACACAGATTGTGCTTTCTTTATATGAGTTGTATCAATTTAGATTAGGGTGAATCAATAGATAAAACAAGGGATAGGATAATTAGGGGTGGATTCGAAAGTCCTAGTGCTCTCTCTGATTGAATTTTCTTCCCTGTTCTCAATTGTTTTTCATAGAATTGTGCTTAGTAGTTTGCTCCATTATTTGTTGGATTAGTTAAGGAGAATCATAGATTTGAATTGTGACAACCAGTCCTCGTGGGAACGATCTCATAATACGTACCATATCTACATTTGATTCGTATACTTGCGAGTTTAAAAATCATTTAAATCATGTTGGTTTAAATAAAACATCAAGTTTTTGGCGCCGTTGCCGGGGACTGTTTCATTCCAAATTGAATTTAGGATTCTCTCTTATCATAATTCATAGCTTAGGATTTTATTGACTTAGAGTTCTTTTCTTTATTTTAGAAACTAACCTATTTCCTGTTTTGTAGGGTCCTGAAATAAACTTTTAATTTGGTAATCCCTTTCTAAATTCTTTACTTTTTCTAATTTCTATTTTTAGAATTAGGGTTTTATTTTTTTAAAAATTTTTTTGTTTCTAATTTTAGATTTAGATTCTTCTTTCAAGTAACTTTCTATTTTCTAGTTTTAGAAATTCTTCCCTTTTGAGAAACTAACTTAGCTTGTTATTTCTAAGATTAGAAACTTTCTTTTTTTTTTTTAGAAATTAACCGTTGCTTAGGATTTTTCTATCATTATTTTAGGAAACTTAATTTGTTTTTGTTTTTATTTACAGGAATTGTGGAAGGAAGCTACTAAGTGAAGGAGGAGATTTTTAAATCTTCTGACATCAATCATCTCCTTTTCCGGGTTCTTTCTTCTCATTCTTATTTACATAGTTTTAACTTGTTTTAGAATCTCATAGTTTCTAATTCTAGTTTTATTTCTCTTAGATTTCTTCTTAGTTTAGTTTTCTTTCTTACATTGCAATAACATAGTTTATGTTAGGACGTAGATCTCTGAACATAAAACTAGCACCTTTTGATCCTGAAATAGAAATAACTTTTCATAGAAGATTTGGAAACATCCTATTTGAAATGTCGGATGAGAATGGAGCTAAAGCTCTTAGAGATTATTCAGCTCCTGTTCAATTCAATGCACCTTCATGCATAGTGTTGCCCACCACCACGGTAGCACACTTTGAACTTAAACCTGGGGTCATACAATTGTTACCCTCCTTTTACGGTGTCGATAAGGAGGATCCCTATCATCATGTGAAAGAATTCTTAGGCATCTGTTCTACATTTAGGTTTCAAAACTTTTCAGATGATTCGATCCACCTACGCCTGTTTCCTTTTTCTTTGAAGGATAAGGCGAAAGCATGGTTGAATTCTCTAGAAGTTGGATCTATTGCTACATGGGATCACCTGTCTAGGAAGTTCTTAAACAAATTCTTCCCAGTTCACAAAACTAATGCTCTCCATAGAGAAATCACTAATTTCACACAAAAAGAGAGTGAGCACTTTCATGAATGTTAGGAAAGATGGAAGGACTTACTTCCTAAATGTCCACACCATGGTTTTGAAAAGTGGCAACAGGTTCAATACTTTTATAATGGTTTGACACCCCAGAACCGTCGCATGGCTGATGCCACCAGTGGAGGGTCATTTATGACCAAAAGTGATGTTGAAGCGTGGAATTTCTTTGAAACCTTGAGTGAAAATTCCCAGCAATGTGACTATTCAAATAGAGGTGACAGAAGTCCCCAACCACAGAAGAGAGGTGGTATATATGAGATAGGAGTCATGCCAGATCTCTATGCCAAGATTGATGGCCTGACAAAGAAGGTTGATGCTCTGATGTTCCATAATGGACCTCCACAAACAGCTCAAGTCGAGGCATGTGTCATATGTTCTAGTCCTGCCCATCCTACGCAGTCTTGTCCATCTAGTGTAGCATCTCCAGAACTTCTTTCTGAACAAGTACATGCAATGAACACTTTTCAAAGACCTGGGAATAATCCTTACTCAAAAACTTAAAACCCAGGTTGGGCTAGGCATCCAAATTTCTCTTGGGCAAAAGGACCACAACACGGAGGACCATCTGAAAATCCTCCCATGCAACCTTACCCTCAAGCTGGCAATCAACAACTTCAACAGTTTTCGCAATATCAACAACTGCCTACACAATCAAGGAAACCATCTCTTGAGGATACACTCAATCTTTTTATGCAGAGTTCTCTTCAATTTCAAAAAGACACCCAACAAGTTTTACTAGCTAACCAGCAAGGCGTACATGCAAATGCACAATCCATTGCTAAGCTGGAAGTATAGTTAGGTCAACTTGCTGCCACATTGAGTGAGAGAGAGAAGGGAAAGTTCCCTAGCCAACCTGTGGCTAATCCAAAGGGACAGTATGAGATTGGCTCTAATTCTAACCAAGGGCAATATCATGAGCAAGCCAAATCGATCACTACCCTTAGGTCAGGCAAACAAATAGACAACAGAATAGAGATGCCTAGGGATGAATCAAATTCCAAAGCAGAAGATCAAGATGGAGCAGAGAGACACACTAATGCATCCAAAATCCAAAAGCTCTCTGACTCTCCAAGAGCCACTAATGTGTCACCCTACGTGCCTAAAGCACCTTTTCCCCAGCGTCTGGCACCAATAAAGAAAAGAAACAACTTTGATGAAATCTTGGAGGTGTTTAAAAAAGTGCAAGTCAACATTCCATTGCTTGATGCTATCAAGCAAGTCCCTGCTTACGCTAAGTTTCTTAAAGATTTATGCACTCAAAAGCATAAGCAGAATGTTCATAAGAAAGTCTTCCTTGCAGAGCAACTCAGTTCTATGATTCAACATAACACCCCTCTTAAATTTAGGGATCCAGGAGCTCCCACCATTTCTTGCGTCATAGGAGAATATAAGATTGGGAAGGCATTGCTTGATTTAGGGGCAAGCGTCAATTTGTTACCATATTCGGTTTATGAGCAGCTAGGACTTGGTGAGTTGAAACCGACTAAAGTAACATTACAACTAGTTGATAGATCTGTCAAGGTGCCCCGGGGTGTTATTGAAGATGTGCTAATCCAGGTTGAGAAGTTTTATTTTCCAGTGGATTTCATCGTTATAGATACTCAGCCTGTTCGGAATCCGACTAGTCAAATCCCGGTCATCTTGGGTCGTCCATTTTTGGCCACATCTAATGCTATTATAAATTGCAGGAATAGAGTTATGAAGTTGTCCTTTGGTAACATGAATATTAAACTCAATGTCTTTAATGCTGGACAACAATCCACAGATTTGGAAGACATATTTGAAGCAGACATGATCGAGAGTCTAGTGCAGGACTCCTTCCATAATCTTTTGAAGATCCACTTGAGACCTGCTTAGCACAATATGGCATGGATTTTGACATAGATAGTCCCATCCATGAAGTCAATGCATTGCTCAATTCTACTCCTATAGTGGAGACTTCAAAATGGAAAGCGAAAGTGGAACCTCTTCCACCCTCTAAGTCTAAATTGGTTTCGTCTGTTGAAAAACCACCTAATCCTGACATTAAACAATTACCTGAAAATCTCGAGTATGCATTGTTAGGTCCCTCTGAGACCCTGCCTGACAACACAGTTTCTAACTCTGAGAAGGCAAAGGCGAGCAGGTTGCTTAATATTCTTAGAGCATATAAGGCAGCAATTGAATGGAAGATAGCGGAAATATAGGGAGTATGCCGCACTGTATGTATGGATCATGCTGCGGGAATGTCGCGTGAAATGCAAAGGAAGCGTGATCCTAACATGGAAGAAGTCGTTCAAGCAGAAGTCTTTAAATTATTTGACGATAGTATCAGTTACCTCATTTCAGATAGCATAGTTCATGGGAACTCACATCACTTGTCTGGGATTGGTTAATCAAGGTGTTGAGGTAATTTCTTTGGCGGACCCTGGTTATAAAGATTAGTTAATTCATGGTCCGTTCTTGTCTGGCTGAAGACGTTAAACTTAGCACTCCTGGGAGGCAACCCAGCCTTTTATTTTGTTTTATTTCTTTTTTCCTAGTTAGTTAGTTCAATGTTTGTAGGTAACATTACTGCAAACCCTCACGAGACTACAACTCGTCCACTAGGGGCAACCTAGGGGTTTAAAAGGCTTGTTGCATATGCTAAATGCAATCAAGAGCACCTGCGAAAGTGGTATAGGTAGGATCTTTTATGATTTTATTTTTTGTATTTTGTTGATTTCTCTCTTGTGCTGACTCGCTTTTACGTTGGTATTTTTGGAAAGTCTCTTGATTCTCCGTCCAGGTACTATCTTTCCCTCACTCCTCTTTTCTTTTTGTTGTCTAATGTGCATCGTATGTTTATTTCTATTACATTGAGGACAATGTAGATTTTAGGTTGGGGGTGGGAGATTACCTAATCAGTATTTTCTTAGTCTTAAGCAAAACTTGTGAAATTTTTTCAATTTTTTCTGAAATTTCTAGTGCATTCAAAGTGATTTTGAATGATAGTTGTGATTACAAGATACAGAATGTTGGTAATTTATGATTATTGGATTCAGTTGTTTGATAGATTTCACAGTTAAGTTTGAATTGTTGAGCCATGATTTCACATATCAGATCTCGCTTACACATTAAGTTTTCAGTTCGATATTAAATGGTAACTTGGTGATCATTAAGCATGAAAGGAACTAGTGTAACGCCCTGAAAATCGGGGGTCGAGCATAAACTCAACTCCCGAGTTCCAGAACATCACTTATGCAACAAAATGAATGATGATTGAATGTT
This sequence comes from Magnolia changhungtana, assembly GCA_030180095.1. Classification (NCBI taxonomy): domain Eukaryota; kingdom Viridiplantae; phylum Streptophyta; class Magnoliopsida; order Magnoliales; family Magnoliaceae; genus Magnolia; species Magnolia changhungtana. The sequence goes on along the minus strand of JASAUF010000626.1, from coordinate 4,256,374 downwards.
GACTGTATTCGTGCATTGAACATGAGTGAGATTAAGCCAAAACAGCATATCATACTCCAGAGACAGTTAATTTTGCAAGCGGAAGACTATGATAGATAGATAAAATATATAAACTATGATGAGTCTCCAGAGTGTGATAACATTACCAGGTTAAATAAATACAAGTATAGTTCTAAAATATACCAAATGTGTCAGTTTAATGTCTTCTATCCCCAAGTACTACACATGGCCCAATACAAGACTGTGTCTTCGAGACCCGTCGAGGGTTACATGATAGGAGAACTCCTCCTCATCACCATAGAAGTAGTCCGGCTCTGCTTCATAAGCATCGCCATTATCTGAAATTCAACAAATCTGTTTGGTGTGTACAACACCGTCCCGTAACGTAGGAGTGAGTAGCTAACTCAGTGGAACAATAAAGCATAAGTTAACATGTTATCGATGCAGTCAAGCAGTAATGATAAAGCAGTAAATCAAGCACTCCTAGTTACTCTGATTAATGCAAGTATGAATGCAGGTATGATGGATGCCCTCACCGACATACTCCCTCATGCGACACCATCTCACGTTCGCGCATGCTTACATCCCACAGTGCTCCACATCTTCCAGGCACATGCGATGCATGATGAGCATGATTACCGAGTTTTTAATTAGTCCATTTCAAACAGCAGGATTGGGAAACTAAGGTACCTCCCTTGTATCATTCCCAAACATGATCCATTCTAGGGTCATCAGTCCTAGTTAATATCAGACGATGATGTATTTTCTAGGTCACTGCAGAGGCTGCCAGGGCTGTTACGCACAAAAGGTTGCACCACTCCCCCATCACCCCTTAAACGATTCATCACTATACAGAAACAGGCCTAGTTCATACTCTATATATCGCGGCGAACCCTAAGGCACACTACGACTTCAGAATATGCTCGCGGTCACTACAAAGGGCTGCCAGGGCTGTTACGCACAAAAGGTTGCACCACTCCCCCATCACCTTATCAATGTAGGCCGACAGCACGAATATAGTGTCCCATACCACCATAATCGGCTCACGAGTTAAGTTGCTCACTGGTCACTACGGGGAGGCACGTAGCCCCAGCCAGCGTAGGCCGACAAAAACCACGGTGTCCCATACCACCATGCCCGGCTCATGAGTCTTAGCGGATCGAGGTACCATGGTTAAAAGGGTTTTCACTGGTAAGTTTGGTACCCTAGGTTCAAGCAGTAGCGACCAAACATGGTGAACATACATTAGACAAATCAGGTTACATGACGAGCTCGGCTAGCTCGAGCGCACAACAAGTTGAACGACATGAAGTGCATAAGCACTTCGCGTGGCCAACCACTATCGCCAACCGAAGTACGACTCGAGTTCGTCGAACACGTCTCACGTGGCGACATGAAACTCAACCATGATCTCCATTCTAGTACTGATTGTCTGGACTATAATCATAGCCCCAAGCACAATCAATTGTCATCCATAGCATGTGGAGTAAAGCATGATAAACAAAGTAACTCAAGCATGATAAATAAAGTAATTCAAACATGCTAGTAGGCATGTTATAAGCATATTATAGAGCATGATATAAAGCATGTTGTAAAGCACAACACAAGCATGAGTTTGTATATATTCAATTCCTAATCACGTAGCTATTCAAGGAAATCATACACATAGTTAAAGGAGTTGAGAATCATATCTCAACACCCTTAAACATTACAATTTACTAACTACTACCCATTCAGACATTTCAACAAACACTTTAAAATACAGGAATCAACATACATGACATATGTTGATCACAGAGGTATAAGGCCAAATCCTTTCACTAGGGAGTTACCCCAATCATAGCACGCATACACCCATGACGGATAGTCATGGCAAGCAGGAAACCAAGTTCCATATTCATTCAGTCATTTCCACAAACACTTGGGCCACACATTTTAGCATATATAGTGTGTATTGGCCGTGGCATGATTTAGGGCAAATCCTTTCGTCAAAGGGGTATTGCCAATACAACAATCAATTATCCATGACAATTAGTCATGGCGAGCACGAATGAGAATTCTATACTCATTCAGTCATTTTCACAACACTTAGAATACACTATTACAACATACATGGTGTATGTTAGCAAAACATGTATTAGGGCTATCCTTTAGCCAAGTGAGTATTTTATCCATGTATAATATATTACTACAGCAAATAATGATGATAAATACATCTCCAAAATTTATACGTATACAGTATTTTCTAGAATACGCATTTTCAACATACATAGTGTATACATACAAACATGTATTACGGCGATTCTTTTTGCCAAATAAGTAATTTATCCATATGTCATATAATCATATGACACATAATTATGGCAAACACATTTTCAAAATATACATGTATACGGCACTCCTTACAATACAGTATTTCTACATACATAGTGTATATTAGTAAAACATGTATTTCGGCGAATCCTTTCGCCAAATAAGTCTTTTATCCATATATCGTATATCCATACGACAAATAAACATGTCAAATACATATCCATAAAAAATACTTATACGGTATTTTATACGAATACCTAGAGTATGTGAAATTCCAAATTCTACAATTCTAATCGAAACAGAAAACGGAAAGCACTTTGTACATGTGCAATTGCATGCAGATCATGAATCTACCATTATCTGACATTGAAAGCATTGAAAACCGTAACTTATACACTTAAAGTCCTCACCTTTGCCTTTGGAAATGAAACGAATCAGCAAGGGTAGTAGAACTTCCGTATACGGGAGATTTCTAGCCTAAAGAGCGGAATCGGTTAGTCGTTACACAACCCACATCGATCCCACCTCAAATCAGACCTAGGGTTAGGGTTTCTTACCTTCAAATGGGATGGAAACCGCCGGGAAAACACCTGGAATGAAGCGGTGTAGGCCGTAACTAATACCAAAGCAAGAGGAGGAAGATCTCCCACAAAACCCAAGCTCTTCTCTCTCTTTTCTCTCTCTCCCTCTAGGGTTTTTCTCCAAAATTCGTATGGCTGTGAGAGGGGCTGTTCTAAGCTCCTTTTATAGCCAAAAACATTTCGAAATTAGACTCAGGTTCAAGGGGTACTGCTTATATAGGCATTTCGCCACTTTTCCAGCTCAAAAGGAAAGTTCTGGTGGCCCACCTTGAACCAAACGTCAGACTTAAGCTCACCATCTATGGATCTACGTGGGATTACGTTTTTAACTCGATCGAATTCCCAGATCGCACGTGGCGGACCACTTTCAGTTCGACGGTCAGTGGGCCACGATCAGAAATTCCAAGTACATGTAAATGTTCCTGAAATTTTTCTTAATCCGAGGGTGTAATTTGGTCTGATTCTGACGGTCGTTGCTTAATACTGACGCCTCAACGAATGATGCCGAGATCACTATTCCAGATATTTATTTTGGATGGGAATAGTGTTTTTCACACTCCCTCGCTCCGAACCGAAACGAATGGCCATGGAACATCGGATGGAGCTGATTTTTGAGATGATTGTTAAGCCCAGTGGGGCGGATCTAGACCTAATACGAAGTTTCGTTTCATTCCCGAGAGCAGACGGGAAATGAGTTTGGTTCTAAACTTTAGGGTAACCTAGCGCCAATGATTCTGCAACTTTTGGGTCTTGCAGATCGTATTTAAAGCGATCCTAACAGATTTCATGGCTAATCGAGTTTAGTACTTAGTTAACTTTGTTAAATTTCTAAAGAATTTAATCCTAAGTGATTTTCGTCTGAGGTGGAACTTAGTCCATTGTAGTTTGTATATAAAGTGATCTAAGTTATACTACTTAGCTAGTTTAAGATAGTGTCTAGGGCGAAGGTGCTTTGAAAAATTGAAAGCACAAGGTAGTGAAGATTGGGATTTGTGAAGAAAATGGTTTAAGGAGCGATTTGAGGCTTTAATTGAGCGTTTAAGAAGTTAAACCTGTGTTAGGATTAATCCATTGCCTAAGGACGTCTAATCCCAGGTTGGCAAAAATCCGGGGCGTTACAACTAGCCTGAAAAATTTGTTAGCATCAGTTTATAAAGAAGAAGTGAAAAGGTGAGTCGAATAATCTTCACCATAGGTTTGCTCCCTATAGATGAAGATTCGATCTCCCATGGTTTACATTCAGAAAGAGTTAGGTATACAACCTTTACCATAGGTTTGCTCCCTATAGGTGAGGATTTGATTCCCTTCCTTGACATTACTATTCATGAAAAAAAAAAAAATCAAAGTCTGATAGAATGAAAAAGGCAAGTGTTGGTTTCAGTTGTCATGAATTTCATTGTTAAATACCAATGATATCATGAAATTGACAATTGGATCTCTTAATGATTGTAAGTCGAGATTACACTTCACATTCATGGAGCTCGATGTTCAGAATTGTTCAAATTAATGGATTAATAGTTTGATCTTAATTATGAAATCTACTGTGAACTTGATTCCAAGAGAAAATTTTCATGCACCAATCATGAATTTTAGAATTCTCATCTCGACTATTTGTTCACGAGGCATTCAATGTTACAAGAATTTATCTTTTATTTATGAAATTATTTTTCACAAGTTTTGCTCGAGACTAGTAAAATGCTGGTTGGGGGTTGTGATGAGGGTCAAATATTGCATATCGGACCCCAATTATTGCCCTATTTTACATACATGATAATGCCTAACATCGTATTTTAATCGTGTTTTTGTTGCAGGATGTAATAAGGAGCATTGATTGAAAAAGAGTATTAAAAGCGTGGATTTGACGCTCCGAAGTTACCAGAGCAAGGGATGGACTCCAGAGGACCAATATTGAAGAATTTACATGCTGGGGATCCGATGAAATCAAGCCGTTCACGTTAAAGAGGCCCGAAACTGGTGAAAAATGCAAGATCACAGGTTTTCCACCATCCGATTGGCTCGAAACTTCATACATGTGATGAAGGCCATAAATTAACCGTACATATTAAATTTCATCTATTGAAGATCTCGGAAAGTGGCCCAACGGACAGATCAGCCCATTAATCTTTAGTTCGAGGCCCACCTGATATCTGGAACTGCCTCAAATTTGGTTTTGGCAGTTGAAATAATATGAGAAAAAGGATGGACGGTGCAGATTTCGCACAAACATTATAGTGGGCCCATATGTACAACGTGTGTACATAATGTACACGTGTGCCCGCCGCGCGCCGAACCGAGTAAGGCGGGTCAGCAGGCGCTGACCCGCGTCTGCATCTCAAAACGGTAACTGCCGTTTATGGCATGTGTAACTGACGGACGACGTTCATTTTGCGAAAGCTAGTCAGACCCACCCATTACCCGTACGGCTGATCCAATCTGTCCACCGTGTAGAGGGATTCGAGAGCTTCAAAACCATGCTAATACTTTACACCCATGCGTGCACACGTGTGCGGTACAGAGGCCACAAACGGACTGCCCTGCTACGTTCAAAACTGATCTTTTTATGATTTCTTCTCTGGGCCGCATCAATGGACATTCAAAACCACCCATTTTTTACTGAAATTTCGTCCTGAATCCAATGGATGGGGTGGATTTCTCAGAAAATAGTTTCGTGGGGCCCATCAATCACGACAGCGAAAGGGTGCGAAAGGTTTCACACATGTTAGGAAATCCAGTTTTCCAGGCGGTTGTAGGCCACCATCTTTGATCGTATGGTAGATCTGAACCGTCCATCATGTAGGGGACCCAAGACAGTCCTAAGGAACGGTGTTTTTTTGGAATTTGAGCGAGCAAAGTGCCGTGTTTTGAGACCCCGAACTTGGTTGCGAAAAGGCTTTCTCTGCGCGTGCGACAGCTTTCCAAATCCGATTTTCTCCACTCCAGAAGTTATAAAAAGGGTTTTGGACGTGGGAGAGGGGGAATTTTCAGATCCGAAGTAAGGGAGAGAAGAAAGAGAAGAAAGAGAAGAAAGAGAAGAGAGAGAGAGAAGGATGTTTTTCTTTATATTTCATTTAACCTTCTTTTTATTTGAATTCATGGCTTGCTAATCTCTCAGCTAGGGTTGAGATGAAACCCCTAATTTGAATATCCATTGTTATATGTTGAATTTACTTTAATTAGATTGGTTTGTTTCTTTCTCTAGTGTGCTTAATTGGGTTAAATTCTGTACTTCTCCATCTATGAACTTGACCAGAGTCTATATATGGATGTTGTCTGGATGCTTATTCTAGGTGCTTATGTCTGATCATGAACAGGTTTCTTATAGAGGAAGGAACAGGGTGCTTTAATAAATTATACATTCTATGTGCCCAACCAAGGACATGGGATGTGTTACTCATTGCATTGCTTTAGGAGTTTAGACATTCTGTATGCCCGACCAAGGACACAGATTGTGCTTTCTTTATATGAGTTGTATCAATCTAGATTAAGGTGAATCAACAAATAAAATAAGGGATAGGATAATTAGGGGTAAATTTGAAAGTCCCAGTGCTCTCTCTGATTGAATTTTCTTCCCTGTTCTCAATTGTTTTTCATAGAATTGTGCTTAGTAGTTCGCTCCATTATTTGTTGGATTAGTTAAGGAAAATCATAGATTTGAATTTTGACAACCAGTCCTCGTGAGAATGATCTCGTAATACGTACCATATGTACATTTGATTCGTATACTTACGAGTTTAAAAATCATTTAAATCATGTTGGTTTAAATAAAACATCATTAATGATTTGCTATTAAGGTAGTAGCTGGACGATCTATGAATGCGGAAGTTCATTCCCCAATCCACTCTTTTGAATATCAATGGTGAGGGTGGATTAGAGGATGAACTTCCCTGAGAGAAAGGGCTTTGGGTATATGATCTAAGGTTAAACACTCAAAAGCTCTCTCTACTTTCTCTCCCAGCAATAATAGACAAGTCCTCTATAAATAGGCAAAAAGTTCCAACAAATATAAAACGGTCACATTTATGGCTGAGTTCGATATCATTGAGCAGGTTCGATAACATTGAGCATATACTCTCGATAGCATCGATGGTCTGCTCGATGACTCGAACTCAAAGTCATACGCTTTTGAAACCTTTTGTCAGTTGGTCAATGAATCAAAACCAATTGTCGATGTCATCGGATTTCGAACTCCGATTCCATCGATGATAGGTTTGATCCATCGACACTTGAAAAATGAGAGAGACTTGACTTGAAATATTTCAGGTTTTTAAGATATGATCAAGGGTCAGCCAATGTCATCGGAATTTGCATATCGATGATATCGAAGGCAGTGTCGATGGGATCGATAAATCTTATAGATTTACCAAAAAGCTCACTGGACAGATTGTTTCTAGACTTGATCCAATTGACTCAGCCTCGATATCATTGACATATGAATATCAATTTCCTCGAATGGCCCCCGATCAAAGTTAAAACCAACCTGAAATATTTGCTGAAAGAAATGCACGCCCATGATCGATATCATCGATGGACTTCCGATCTTATTGATATTTGATTTCAGATCATATCGAAAGGAGCATCGATATATCGAAAGAATTTGAAATTTTCTTTAAAAAATAGGGGTGCCGAAAATCTGTCTGTCAATATAATCGAGTCGATTTCGATAAACTCAAGATTTGAATATCGATGATATCGATAGGTGTATCGATACATTGATAATTCATCCAGATTTGTTGTGAGGTTGCTAGACATATTTTGTCCTCTTTTCGATGATATCGATGGAGCATCGAGGACTCGACAGCAACGGCCGATCATATCGAGATGTGTATCGATAAAATCGACAAGGCAAGAAAACTTAGAGAATTTTTCTATTTTGAAAAACGTTTTCTAACCCAAACACCCTATGATGTTCTATTTTTTTTTGAAGGGTTTTTAATCACTTGGTGTTTTGGGTCATGGGATGTGAGGCTTTAGATTTACCTGTGGTGAGCTTGCACACATCCGGTTGAGGCAGACACTTGAATTGATCTTCCTATTAGGCTCTGTAGATGAACAAACTCAACACTCACGCTAATTGACAAACCAGGGAACTTTCAGAATATGGTTTGAATATCTCTTCAACTAATTTCTCCTTTTTAACTTGAATAGAAGAAATATGAAGAAATATGAAGGCTTCAGCCATTTTAGCAACATGACGGGCCCTAGGTTTCATAGACTACCAAGCAGTTTGGTTGCGTGGTCCTGCGCAAACCTCCAAAACTTCTTCTCCTACCTTCAATCTCTCTCCTTGCTCTGCTTCCTTTCTAAAATCTTCAATCCATCCAAATGAAGGAGGGGATAGGGTATTTATAGGCCCAAGCACATGTGGTGCCTCGATCTTAGTGCTATGAGACCCACCTTTCAATGTCTTAGACCCTTTCACAAAGAACCCGTTCTGAATTCCGTTGTGCGAACCCGCACAACTAACATTTCGGTTGCGCGGTCCCGCACAACCGACATAGGTTGCACGGACCCGCGCAACCTACCATAAGTTATTTCATTTTTTCTTATCTTCCAATTTTCTTTCTATATCTCAATCTTCTCTTGCTTCAATCCTTTCCTCCTCACCATTTTTTATGCCTCAATAGATGCCCCCTTGATCCTTTCTTTGTTTCTCCAAAAATTAAAGAAAATGATAAAAAATAATCACCCTGATAGAGTTTGCGTGGGTCCGTACAACGAAAACCCGCATACCATACTCAGCTGCTCGCCCTATAAATACTTCAATCCTTCAGTTACTCTTCATATCCTTGTACCGTAGCGAACCTTTCGCTCTCTTACAATTTTTTCCCACGCAACCAATGTTGATTGTGCGGTCCCACGCAACAACTTTGTTGTTCATGCAAGCCTTCTGGGAGTTGCGTTATTCTGCATAACAGACTTTGGTTGTGCGGTCTCGCGCAACCTGGACTTAGCCAAATTCTCTGCACTTGGTCTCTTTTTCTAAAACTTAGTCAATTTATTAACTTTTCTTTGAACCTTTTCTTTAAATACCTTCAGACCGTTAACTTTCTATCCATCATGGCTCGTATTACGCGCACTTTCCATCCTGTGGACCGACGATCTAAGTAATCCTCTCATCCAGATCTTCCTGACCCATCTTCTTTCCATCCCTCTCCTTCTACAGATCAACTGTCAGCCAAACATGCCAAAACCACTGCCCGTAATCCCATATATTTTAAGGAACCCGTACTTCCAACCTTTGACTTCACTGATCGTATTGAATCACTACCGTCCCCCATTCATCAAGCAATCGCATTGGGAGACCTAAAATGCCCTCCGAAGCATGGTAGAGAGTATGATTGGGATGAATGGCTGAAAACCACTGCCCACATCCGCACGGATAGTCAAAGACCCCCTCTCCAAGAAGACACTCCTCCCGCTTCATCTTTAAAGAAATCTCGTCGAAACAAGGTGAAGGAGTTTGAAGAGAAGATTAAGGAACACAATAAGAAGAAGCTCCAGAATTTGTGGGAATCAGTCTAAGTTATTAAAGGTATCATGAAATTTGATAACCCTTATTCTAAAGGCATGACAGTGATTCCCACCAATGTCCATCGCCACCAATTCATGCTAGACTGCAAGCCAAAGGATTATATAGATGGAGAGAAGCTAATGTATACTGCTTTATGGGCGATGAGAGAACCACGCATCCTTGAGGGGATATTACAAGCACATAAGCCACGACAAAGCATCGAAGAAGTCCATCTCATGATCTTTCTTACACCTTTTCATAGTCCACATAATCTTTTCCCCACATATTTTTATGAAACCATCAGACAACGCTTCAGAGATCGCTACCAGCTCTGGGGACCAAAAGATTTTCGAACAAGGGGTCTGTTGATTTCTCGACGTTATTATTCCGATTGGGCAGAAGCCATCTTGAAGAAGCATGCAAGTACACTGGCCAAGGTTGGCCTATATGATGCTATAGAAGTTACATCTAAATATTTCTATAAGAAGACCACCATGCTCAAGGGCTTTCTTGAATACTGGTCGCCTACTACCAACTCTTTCCACCTACCATTTGCGGAGATGAGCATTACACTTTGGGATCTACATCGTATAGCAAGCCTTCCTTTAATGGGCAAATTCTATAACGAATTTATTCTGTCAAATAGAGAACTGTCATTTGTATCTTCCCTCAATCGCAAACCTTCTATTTCCGAAACTACTATTAAGCTTTTTAGAGAGATGGGGAAATTTTAAAATTTCCATAAGCTTTCTCCTTCGCAATGTCTGGCGCACTTCTCCAGAATGCTCAAGTATTTCTCAAACCCAGAAATCAACTTTCCCTTTTCTCTTACACATTCCTTCGCACCAACCTTTTATCTTTCCCTACAGATTTCGTAACTGCCGCTGTAAAGAGCTAATGGAACTTCGTGATGACATGAAGGAGAGAGCATATTATAGTTCTTTTGGGGAACTTGCAGCTTTTCTAGCTTATTGGCTAAGCATCATAACACTTCTAAGTTCTAAATGGGCAGATGTTATTCGTCCCACAGTCTTTGTTGTTGTCGGTGCTCTGGCAGAGGGGCAAAAGTATTCCCTCGCACCTCTAATGTTATGCTCTATCTACAGGGCCTTTAGAGATATAGCAATATACATCAAGAACCCCACTATTGGATCTTCCTCGGCATATACTTCATGACATTATTCACCGGCTGGTTGGGAGTTTACTTGTAACGCCCTGAAAATCGGGGGTCGAGTGTAACTGAACTCCCGAGTCCCAACGCATCACTTATGCAACATATTTAATGATGTTTGAATGTTGTCTGTGTTAGAGCAATAAACATGAATGAGATTATACCAAAACAGTAATTCATACTCCAGATCAATTGTATAAAAGCAAGCAGAAGACTTAACTGTATATATATATATATATGTATGTAAAGAAACAAAATAAACGTTTCATTCTCTAGAGTATGAATCCATCTGAGTCACCATATACATGTCTGTTTATAATCAAAATGTCAAAAATAAACTAGGTACAATCCCTGTAAAACCCGTCGGTCCTGGCAGCCTAGTCGAAGCCGCCAGAAAACTACATATATGAGAACTCATCCTGGTCCTCATCATAATTAGGCTCCGCCTCCAGAGTCGTCGGCTCGCCTAAACCTGAGACAGAGTCTGGTTGGTGTGCGCAACACCGTCCCGTAACGTGGGAGTGAGTAGCTAACTAAGTGGAACAATAAGGCATAAGTTATCATGTTATCAATACAGTCAAGCAGTAATGATAAGCAGTAAATCAAACACTCCTAGTTACTCTGATTAATGCAAGTATGAATGCAGGTATGATGGATGCCCTCACCGACATACTCCCTCATGCGACACCATCTCACGCTCGCGACATGCTTACATCCCACAGTGCTCCACATCTTCCAGGCACATGCGATGCATGATGAGCATGATTACCGAGTTTTTAATTAATCCATTTCAAACAGTAGGATTGGGAAACTAAGGTACCTCCCTTGTATCATTCCCAAACATGATCCATTCTAGGGTCGTCAGTCCTAGTTAATATCAGACGATGGTGTGTTTTCTAGGTCACTGCAGAGGCTGCCAGGGCTGTTACGCACAAAGGTTGCACCACTTCCCCATCACCCCTTAAACGATTCATCACTATACAGAAACAGGCCTAGTTCATACTCTATATATCGCGGTGAACCCTAATGCGCACTACGACTTCAGAATATGCTCGCGGTCACTACAAAGGGCTGTCAGGGCTGTTACGCACAAAGGTTGCACCACTCCCCCATCACCTTATCAATGTAGGCCTACAACGCGAATATAGTGTCCCAACCACCATAATCCGCTCATGAGTTAAGTTGTTCACTGGTCACTACGGGGAGGCACGTAGCCCCAGCGTAGGCCGACAGCTCGATCACGGTGTCCCATACCACCATGCCCGGCTCATGAGTCTTAGCGGATCGAGGTACCATGGTTAACGGGATTTTCACTGGTAAGTTTGGTACCCTAGGTTCAAACATTAGCGACCAAACATGGTGAACATACATAAGACACACGGGTTACTTGACGTGTTCGGCTGGCTCGAGCGCACAACAAGTTGGGCGATATGAAGCACAGAAGCACCTCGTATGGCCAACCACTATTGCCAACCGAAGTACGACACGGGTTCACCAACACATCATGTGTGGCGAAACGAATCTCAACCACAACTCCAAGTCTGATACCGGATGCCTGGACTATGGACATAGTCCCAAGCTCAATCAATTCCTAACCATAGCATGTGAAGTACAGCATGATAACATGGTGATTCAAGAACACTAGCAATCATGTTATAAAGCGTGTCATAAAGCATGTTAATAAACAAGTTACAAGGCATGTTCAAAAGCATGTTGTAAAGCACTATACAAATAGGGATACAAATACATATATTTCATAAGTGAGTGGTTAGAGTAAATAACCACATGGAGGGTATCATATGTGACTCTAAGGTAGTTGAGAATCCCAACTCAGCACCTACCTAAGGTTCTAACACTTAAGCACTTACATTCACAAGCAATTTTTACAAACACTTGGAATGCACTTTTTCAGCATACATGACGTATGTTAGAGGAAAGTGCACTAGGGTTGTCCCTTTACCAAACTAGTATTTTATATGTATACATCATATTCATACAGCAAATAATCATGGCAATTACATCAGCAAATTTTATACGTATAGGGTATTTTCTAGGATACCCAATTTCAACATACATAGTGTTTACAAGAGAACTTGTAATACGGCGATTCTTTTCGCCAAGCAATTAATTTATACACACATAATGTATTTATACAATAATTAATCATGACAAACACATCGCTAAAATATACACACATACGGTACTTCTTACAATACCGTATTTCTACATACATGGTGTATATTAGTAAACATGTATTTAGGTGAACCCTTTTGCCAAATGAGTATTTTATCCATACATCATATATCCATACAACAATTAAACATGTCAAACACATTTCCATAAAAAATACGTGTAACGCCCTGAAATCGGGGGTCGAGCATAAACTCAACTCCCGAGTTCCAGAACATCACTTATGCAATAAAATGAATGATGATTGAATGTTGACTGTATTTGTGCATTGAACATGAGTGAGATTAAGCCAAAACAACGTATCATACTCCAGAGACAGTTAAATTTGCAAGCGGAAGACTGTGATAGATAGATAAAATATATAAACTGTGGTGAGTCTCCGGAGTGTGATAAAGTTACCAGGTTAAATAATTACAAGTAAATTATACCAAGTTGTGTAGTATGATCTAGTCAACATCCCCAGTAGCCCCGACAATCAAGGTACGGCTCTCACGAAGCCGCCGAAAACAAAGATATACGAGAAAGCATTCCGTCGTCATAGAAGTCCGGCTCCGCCTCAGAAGTAGCGTCGCCATCTGCAATCAGACAAAGTCTGGTGGGTGTTCGGAACACCGTCCCGTATCGTGGGAGTGAGTGATCAACTCAGTGGAATAATAAAGCATAGGTTAACATGTTATCAATTCAGTCAAGCAGTAATGATAAAGCAGTACAAATCAAACAATTCTAACTACTCTTATTAAGTGCGAGAATGAAATGACATGATGCTGTATGCACTTGCCAAACCACCCTCATGCGACATCATCTTACGTTCGCGAATGCTTAACTCCCTCAGTGCGCCACATCTACTAAGCACATGCGGTGCGATGATGATCATGATTACCGAGTTATTATTAGTCCAATTCAAACAGCAGTATTGGGAAACTAAGGTACCTCCCTTGTATCATTCCCAAACATGATCCATTCTAGGGTCGTCAATCCTAGTTAATCTCATACGATATTATGGTTTGAGAAGCATAGTGAAGGCATCGCAAAGGGCTCGTCACCCGTCAGCGCGGATACAGATCTCACCGTATGCGGCTCAATTCTGGCCGTCACTGAGTCGTCGCTCTCAATCACTAGTGTCAGCTCGAGTACAGGGTCTCACCGTACTCGGCTCAATCACTAGCCGTCAGCTCGAGTACAGGTCTCACCGTACTCGGCTCGACTCATACTCTAGTTGCTGTGAAAGACTCGTCGCCAATCACAGACCCTTAGAGTATACTCGAAGATACTATGGAGGACTCGTCGCCCGTCAGCACGAGCACAGGTCTCACCGTACTCGGCTCTCGCCGTAAGTATCGACACTCGAATACGGTCCCATACCACCATATTCGGCTCACGAGTTTGGTTGCGCAATGGTCACTACGGGAGGCACATGGCCCCGAGAGTAGGCCGACACTCGACCACGGTGTCCCATACCACCATGCCCGGCTCATGCGTCTTAGCGGATCAAGGTACCATGGTTAAAAGGGTTTTCACTGGTAAGTTTGGTACCCTAGGTTCAAGCAGTAGCGACCAAACATGGTGAACATACATTAGATAAATCGGGTTACATGACGAGCTCGGCTGGCTCGAGCGCACAACAAGTTGAACGACATGAAGTGCATAAGCACTTCGCGTGGCCAACCACTATCGCCAACCGAAGTACGACTCGAGTTCGTAGAACACATCTCACGTGGCGGCATGAAACTCAACCACGGTTTCTAATCTAGTACCGATTGTCTGGACTATAATCATAGCCCCAAGCACAATCAATCGTCATCCATAGCATGTGGAGTAAAGCATGATAGACAAAGTAACTCAAGCATGATAAATAAAGTAATTCAAACATACTAGTAGGCATGTTATAAGCATATTATAAAGCATGATATAAAGCATGTTGTAAAGCACTACGTCAATAGGAATACAAACACATATATTGTAAGTAAGTGGTTTAAGTGATCAACCTCATGGAGGTAATCATACACGTCGCTAGGGTAGTTGAGAATCCAATCTCAACACCCTCCTAAGGCATCAACATTCAAACATTTGCTCACACAAGCATTTTCACAAACACTTAAGTACACTAGTGCAACATACATGGTGTAGGTTAGCAAAACATGTATTAGGGCTATCCTTTAGCCAAGTGAGTATTTTATCCATGTATAATATATTACTACAACAAATAATCATGATAAATACATCTCCAAAATTTATACGTATACGATTTTCTAGAATACGCATTTTCAACATACATAGTGTATACAAGCAAATATGTAACACGGCGATTCCCTTCGCCAAGAAAATATTTTATACGCACATAATATATTTATACGACAATTAATCATGACAAACACATCGCTAAAATATACATGTATACGGTACTTCTTACAATACCGTATTTCTACATACATAGTGTTTATTAGTAAACATGTATTTAGGCGAATCATTTCGCCAAATAAGTACTTTATCCATACGTCATATATCCATACGACAAATAAACATGTCAAACACATTTCCATAAAAAATACGTATACGACATTTTATACGAATACCTAGAGTATGTGAAATTCCAAATTCTACAATTCTAATCGAAACAGAAAACGGAAAGCACTTTGTACATGTGCAATTGCATGCAGATCATGAATCTACCATTAACTGACATTGAAAGCGTTGAAAACTGCAACCTATACACCTAAATCCTTTAGTCGTAGAATCGTAACGGAGTTGATAGGTTTGCTACTCTTCCGTATTCGGCAGTTTGACAACCTATAGAACGAAATAGGTTAGCTATTTCATAACCTACAACCACCCATGCCCCAAATCAGATTAGGGTTAGGGTTTCCTACCTTAAAACGGAGTTGATATCAGCGGGAAAGCGCCTGGAAAGAGGCGGTGCAGCCCGTGGGGTGATTTGCAACAGTAGGAGGAAGATCCTCCCACTTCTCCCTCACTTTCTCTCTCTTTTCTCTCTCCCAAAACTCAAATTCGTATGGCTATGAGAGAGGGTGCTCCAAGGCCCTTATATAGTCTAAAACATTCCCAAAATAGACTCAGGTTCAAGGGTTACTACTAATATAGGATATTCGTCACTTTCCAGCTCAAAAGAGAGGTTCTGGTAGCCCTCCTTGAGCCAAACGTCAAACTTAAGCTCACCA
This sequence comes from Magnolia changhungtana, assembly GCA_030180095.1. NCBI lineage: Eukaryota > Viridiplantae > Streptophyta > Magnoliopsida > Magnoliales > Magnoliaceae > Magnolia > Magnolia changhungtana. The sequence continues at coordinate 4,240,432 of JASAUF010000626.1, read as the reverse complement.
CCTATGGATCTATGTGGGATTACGTTCTCGACTCGATCGGATTCCCAGATCGCACGTGGCGGACCACTTTCAGTTCAACGGTCAGTGGGCCACGATCAGAAATTCTAAGTACATGTAAATGTTCCTGAAAATTTTCTTAATCCGAGGGTGTAATTTGGTCGGATTCTGACGGTCAGGTTGCTTATCTTGACACGCATGCGCGAAGTGCGATCACTATTCCTGATATTTATTTTGGAATAGGAATAGTGTTTTCACACACCCTCGCTCCGAATCGAAACAAATGGCCGTGGGACATCGGATGGACCTGATTTTTGAGATGATGGTCAAGCCCAACGAGGCGGTTCTAATTCCTTAACTTCGAGTTATTCGGACTTCCGACGTGCGGTCCAGATCTGATACGAAGTTTCGACGTACTCCCGAGAGCAGCCGGGTAATGAGATTGATCATAGATTTTAGGGTAACCTAGCGTCCATGATTCTATGAGTTTTGGGTCTTGCAGATCGTATTTAAAGCGATTCAAACGGATTTCGTAGCTAAACTGGTCTCGCACTTAGTTACTTTGTCTCATTTCTAAAGGATTTAGTCCTAAGTGATTTCTGTCTAGGGTGGTACTTAGTCCTTTGTAGTTTGTATCTAAAGTGATCCAAGTTATACTACTTAGCTAGTTTAGATAGTGTCTAGGGTGAAAGTCCTTAGAAAAATTGGAAGATCAAGGTGATGAAGGGTGAGATTTGTGAAGAAAATGGTTTGAAAAGAGATTTGAGGCTTTAATTGAGTGTTTAAGAAGTTAAACCTGTATTAGGTTTGATCCATTGCCTAAGGACGTCTAATCCCAGGTTGGCAAAAAATCTGGGGTGTTACAATACGTATACGGTATTTTATACGAATACCTAGAGTATGTGAAATTCCAAATTCTACAATTCTAATCGAAACAGAAAACGGAAAGCACTTTGTACATGTGCAATTGCATGCAGATCATGAATCTACCATTATCTGACATTGAAAGTGTTGAAAACCGCAACCTATACACCTAAAGTCCTCACCTTGCCTCTTGGAATCTCAACGAATCAGCAAGGTTGGATGAGCTTCCGTATTCGGGAGTTTTCTAGCCTAAAGAGTGAAATCGGTTAGCTATTTCACAACCTATAGCCTATACACCTCAAATCAGATCTAGGGTTAGGGTTTCTCACCTTAAAACGGAGTTGATATCGCCGGGAAAGTGCCTGGAAAGAGGCGGTGCAGCCCGTGGGGTGATTTGCAACAGTAGGAGGAAGATTCTCCCACTTATCCTAAGCTTTCTCTCTCTTTTCCTCTCTCTCTCTAGGGTTTTATCTCAAATTCGTATGGCTGTGAGAAGGCTGTTCTAAGGCCCTTATATAGCCTAAAACATCCCCAGAATAGACTCCGGTTCAAGAGGTACGACTATTATAAGCAATTCGGCGCTTTTTCAGCTCAAAAGAGTGTTTCTGGCGGCCCCCCTTGAGCCAAACGTCAGACTTAAGCTCACAACTCATGGATCTACGTGGGATTACGTTTTCGACTTGATCGGATTCCTAGATCACATGGGGCGGACCACTTTTAGTTCAACGGTCAGTGGGCCACGATTCGAAATTCCAAGTACATGTAAATGTTCCTGAAATTTTTCCTGATCCGAGGGTGTAATTTGGTCTGATTCTCGACGGCAGTTGTTGTTACCGATCCGCAACCGAATGGTGCCAGATCACTATTCAAGATATTTATTTTGTAAAGGAAAGAGTGGTTTTCACACTCCCTCGCTTCGGACGCGATCGAATGGCCGTGGGACATTGTCTGGACTTGATTTCCGAGATGGTTGTCGAGCCTGGTGAGGCGGTCCTAGTTCCTTAACTTCGTGTTAATCGGACTTCTGATGTGCGGTCTAGACCTAATACGAAGCTCCAAGTCATTCCCGAGAATAGCCGGGTAATGAGTTTGATCCTAAACTTTAGGGTAACCTACCGTCAATGATTCTATAAGTTTTGGGTCTTGCAGATCGTATTTAAAGCGACTCTAACGGATTTCATGGCTAATCTAGTTTAGCACTTAGTTAACTTTGTTAAATTTCTAAAGGATTTAATCCTAAGTGATTTCTAGTCGAGGTGATACTCGAGCCCTTGTACGGAAATTTACGGGTCGTTACAATTTCGTCCTCGAAATTTGTACCTTTTCGTATTCTTCGAGAATCTGAGGGTAGTTCTTCCTGACCTCGGCCTCAGTCTCCCAAGTAGCTTCCTCCTCTGAATGATGTGTTCATAGTACCTTCACGAGTGGAATGACCTTGCTACGCAGTACCTGCTCCTTTCTGTCAAGGATACGCGTCGGGCGCAACTCATACATAGCATCCTCGCTCAGCTGTACCTGCTCCCATCTGATGATATGTGAAGGATCAGGAACGTACTTCTTCAGCATAGATACATGAAATACGTTGTGTACAGATGCAAGTGGTGTGGGCAAAGCGAGACGATACGCCACATCACCCACGCGATCCAGTATCAGAAACGGACCAATAAACCTCGGCGTGAGCTTCCCTTTCTTCCCAAACCGAAGGACTCCCTTCATATGGGAAACTCGGAGGAATACATGATCCCCGACCTCGAACTCAAGTGGTCGCCGCCTCGTATCGGCGTAACTCTTTTGCCTGCTCTGTGTTGTAAGTAGTCGATGCCTGATGATGTCGACCTTTTCTGTAGTCGCCTGAACCAACTCCGGGCCAATCAGACTACGCTCGCCAACCTCAGCCCAACAATGCGGTGCCCTGCAAGGACGACCATATAGGGCCTCATATGGCGCCATGCCAATAGTCGCCTGGAAGATGTTGTTGTAGGCGAACTCTACGTAAGGGAGACAGTCATCTCAGCTGTCCTTGAAGTCCAACACACATGCCCGCAACATATCCTCCAGAATCTGATTCACCCGCTCTGTCTGCCCATCAGTCTGAGGATGAAACACCGTACTGAACTTCAACTTCACACCCATCGCCTCCTGGATACGAGTCCAGAAGATATATGTGAACCGAGTGTCTCTGTCCGACACGATCTCAAGTGGAACTCCATGTAGACGCACAATCTCTCTGATATACAATCTAGCCAGCTCGTCTGCAGAGTTCGTGACTCTGATAGGGAGAAAATGGGTCGACTTGGTCAATCGGTCCACAATCACCCAAATAGAATCGTGTCCCTTCCTCGTCTTCGGCAGCCCAGATATGAAGTCCATGGAGATGAAGTCCCACTTCCACTCTGCTATGGGCATGGGCTGAAGTAGTCCAGGAGGTCGGCGATGTTCTGCCTTGACCTGCTGGCACGTCAGACATCGAGACACAAACTCAGCGATGTGGGCCTTCATGTTATCCCACGAATACGTCCATCTCAAATCCCGGTACATCTTCGTGCTACCAGGATGCATCGCAAGCTTCGAGTTATGGGCAGACTCGAGAAGCTCGCGTCTCAAGTCAGGCATATCAGGAACGCATAGGCGGCCACGGAATCGTAGACCCCCATCAGAACCAACTCTCCACTCGGAGTCCTCGGCGTCGCTAGATTACTCTCGAAGCTCAGACAGCCGCACATCGCCCTTCTGGGCCCCAATAACTCTGTCGTCAATAAGTGGTCGCACCCGAACGTGCGCAACACGCTCAAATGGCTCCTCCACAATGAGTCTCTGCTCGAAGTCCCGCACGAACTCAACCATGTCCCACTCAGCTACCATCAACGATGCCGCAAATGCTATAGCCTTCTTGCGGCTCAGCGCATCTGCCACAAGGTTCGCCTTGCCAGGATGGTAGGACACCTCGAACTTGAAGTCCTTCAAGGTCTCCATCCATCGGCGTTGTCTCATATTCAAGTCTCGCTGTGTGAATATGTACTTAAGGCTCTTGTGGTCACAGAAAAGCTCGAACTCCTCTCCATAGAGGTAATGTCTCCAGAGCTTCAATGCAAAGATGACAGCTGCCAACTCTAGGTCGTGTGTAGGGTAATTCTCCTCGTGCTTCCTTAATTGTCTCGAGGCATACGAAATCACCCTATCCTTCTGCATCAGAACACAACCCAAACCAACGCGAGACGCGTCAGTATATATCGTGTATTTCTCCCCTTGCTCTGGCAATACTAGCACAGGGGCGGACGTCAACTTGTCCTTCAGCTCCTTGAAAGCTGCTTCCGCCTTCTCATTCCAGGCGAACTTCAGGTCCTTCCGGGTCAACTGAGACAACGGCCTGGCAATCTTTGAGAAATCACGAATGAAGCGCCTGTAATACCCTGCCAGGCCAAGAAAACTCCTTACCTCGGTAACCGAGCCAGGCTGCTGCCAATCCTGAACCGCGGCTACCTTAGCAAGGTCCACTGCTATCTCATCTTTAGACACTACATGTCCAAGGAACTTGACTTCCTCCTGCCAAAAGTCGCACTTCCTGTACTGTGCGAACAACTGGTTCTTCTTCAGTGTACCCAACACCGCCCTCAGGTGTTCCTCGTGCTCCTCCCGACTAGTAGAGTATATCAAAATGTCATCAATAAAGACGATGACGAATCGGTACAGGAAGGGCCGAAATACCCTGTTCATCAGATCCATGAACACGGCTGGTGCGTTCGTAAGGCCGAACGACATCACCAGGAACTCATAGTGCCCAAAGCACGTCCTGAAGGCTGTCTTCTGCACGTCCTCGTCTCTCACGCGTAATTGGTGGTACCCCGACTGTAGATCAATCTTCGAAAAATACTTCGCCCCCTTCAACTGATCAAACAGATCATCTATCCTGGGCAAAGGATACTTGTTCTTCACTGTGACTTGGTTCAACCTACGGTAGTCAATACATAACCGTAGCGACCCGTCCTTTTTCTTCACAAATAGCACAGGTGCTCCCCAAGGAGACACACTAGGTCGTATAAAACCCTTGTCTACCAGCTCGTCAATCTGTTTCCGCAGCTCCTCCATCTCACATGGAGGCATATGATAGGTCAGCAATGAGATGGGTGTCGCACCAGGCGTAAGATCAATTGTAAAATCGATCTCGCGCCGAGGAGGTAAACCAGGAATAGTCTCAAACACGCCTGCAAATTCTCGAACCACCGGCGTATTTCTCAACGTCGGACCATCAATCGGCGCTAATAAAGCAGTATAACAGTCAACACGGCAACGCCAACTGACCTGTACTAGAAACATGAAAGCTGAGCCGTCTGAGTCATAAGCCGTCATGACTCGAGTATCGCAATCTATCTCTGCTCTCATCTTCGAGAGCCAGTCCATACCGAGAATAACATCGTAGTGCCACAGCGGAGCAACAATGAGGTCGACGAGCACGGTGCGGCTACCCAAATCCACAGAGCAACCCTCACATAACTGTGCGATATCAGAAAAAGTACCAGTGGCCGTAGTAAGTCTCAGTCCCTTAGTGGGAATAGTACGCAAAGATAGACGTTTAACTGCCCTACAAGAAATAATAGAAGTAGTGGACCCAGTGTCCACCAATAAGGAAACAGAAGTACCGAGAATATGAGCCGTACCCTCAAAAGCTGTCGGGGCCGCAAGTGACGTCTCAAGTACCTCAGCCACAAGTGTATGAACACGCGCCTGCTGCTGACAGTTCGGCTGAGGGGCCAAGGGCCGTTGCGGTGGCCTGAACCGTGATACAGGAGGTCGGAAGGAAGGATGGGCAGGTACCGTCTGTAAAGGTGGAGTCGATATGGCCTGCGGGCGAGAACGACCCAACATCTGTGGCGGAGAGAAACCATTATCCTTCATCCGTGCGAAACAGCTCCCAATAAGATGACCCTGCTTCCCGCAGTACGTGCAAGTCACAATAGGGCGCCTCACCGAAGCCACTGGCGCTGTGATCCTGGGAGGCGAGTCAGCACGAGGCCTCTTGCCTAGGATAGGCCTGCTTTGTAATTCCTGTCATGGCCTTGCAACCATAGCACCACGAGATCGGGCCAACCGGTCCACATCCTGCTCTGCCGTCATAGACATGTGAACCAGTACTGCGTAGGTAGGTATGCTGAGGCAGCATATCTTCGACCATATCTCCGGTCGTAAACCCAAGGAAAAACATCGCATCCGCATCTACTCATCCACCAGTATAGTCGGGACAAAGTGGCCCAACTCTGTGAAGCGGTGCTCATACTCCGTAATCGTCATGCCTCCCTGCCTGAGGCGCAGAAACTCATCCTCCCGCTCATGTCGATACGTCTGCAGGTAGTATTTCTCGTGAAACCGGAACTCAAAAGCCTCCCAAGTCCACACATAATCTGCTGCGACAGACCGCAGCACGCTATCCCACCATAAATTGGCCTCCCTCTCAAACATGAAAGCGGCCAGCTCAACCTGCTCTGCCTCTGAACAGTGCAGCATCCGAAGCATCTTGGAGATGCGGTCCAACCAAAACTCTACCTCCTCGGGTCTATGAGTGCCCATGAATGAAGGAGGTCTCAAGCGCTGAAATCGCTCGAGTAAACCGCGCGGTATGCTGACATCTCCGGTAGGAGGCGCAACGGGTGAGGGCAGAGGCACATCCTCACACTGAGCAGGAGGCTATGAATGCTCAGCAGGACGAGCAGATGTCGTAGGTGGAGTCGCACTACCACCTTGGGATAAGGCCTCAGCAATAGTGGCCATAAGCCTGCCGGGTGCTTCTTCTTCTTCACCGGCTTCTGCGAAGATCTGCCGCCGGTGCATCATCAACATCAACTGCTCTATCCTATCAGTAGGTGGAGCAGCCTGTGAATCATGCTGCGCAGATGATGATGCCCAGTACTGCTCACGAACCGGGGGCGTGTAAGGTGGCAATCCACCGGCAGGACCAGCAGGAGGCTGATCAAAACCTAACCCACGGTCCGCAGGACCACCACTACCAGAACGAGTCTGGTCCATAGAGTCAGTAAGGCGGAGGTGTGCCGTGCTTCGCGTATATTATCGGGGCATGCCCTATACAACATAGGGTATAACATTGGTGAGATAAAGCATAGCACGCATCATATAAGCACTTTAAGCTACCAGCCTCGAGGTCAACGCTCTCCTCACCGGCACTATCTGACTCATCGCCAGACTCGTCGAGCCGAGCTTGCCGCTGGCGAGGGCCGATCTTCATGTTGTTAAGTGTAGTCTCATTTATGACTCGGACTAGCGCAAGGTCTTCCATGTTGAGCCTATAGCCGACATCACGAGCCATCCTACATATCAGGCGGCCAAATGGGAGTGAGAGGTCATTCTTGACAGATTGGACAACCTGAACTATCTGATATAGGAAGAACGTGGGTAGGCATAAGTTGTCTCCATGTCCCATCCTGTATAGAAAATCCACCATCAACCGAGTACACTCTGTACGGTTACTCGACCGTGGATACACATTATATGTGAAAATGTGGTGGAGCAAATGGAAGTCATCCATCATCTTCATCGATGGAAGGCAGTTTCCTCGCGTCCAAGAGACCCGTCGACCACAAAGGTATCGCGTACGGCGATCCCTTTCTCGCGCACTCCTGGAGAAGTCGTCGTTTGGAAGCACTTCATCACGCGAGATGTTCAGGAGTCGTGCCACCTCAGCCAAGTAATTGTACGCCTTATGCCCCTCACAGAGACAGTGAACTGAAGCGGCTCCAACGATGGGTCTATGATATAAGCGTAGAAGGCGCGAACCATGTTCTCACATGCGGGAGACTCGCCTTCAAATATAGGACCCCATTTGACGACATCCACCAAATGGTCCATCATCGGGTGTGTTCCAAACATCCCTTCATCCACGTGAGCTTCAAACACGACCTTACGGTTAGTAAAACAGCCGTATTCGAAACTGATCGGTAGTGCATCCCTGAGCAGCATTTGGGGATCTAGGTCTCGCTTCGACCTATACTCCCGAACGGTGCTAGTGCCGGCCCCATCGTCAGATCTTCTTCGGGAATGGGCTGGCCTACTCGGGCCAGCATCATCAGCTGCGGTCTTCCTCTTTCCCATGAGAGATAGGATGGAGGAAATGAAGAATATGACCGTGACCAACTCAAAAAGAGCCATAGAATGAAGGAATGAGAGAAAAAGGGGCTGGTTTCTTTGATTCTCCACGAGCAACAGTCCCCATAGGTGTTGGAGAGACACTAGGGGGCAGGAAATGAAGAAGGGATAAAAGGAAAATAGAATGGGTTAGGAGGTTACCCGATTTTTAGCTCCAAATGGGTGATATGAGAGCTCTAACGTGAGAAAAAAAAGAAAGGAGGAGGCTAGGGCTGTTGTGGACGGTTGGAGTGGGTGGTCTATGGAAGAAAATGGGGGATTGCAAGATTTAGGGGAATGGGTTGAGGGAAAAAATCAAAAATGGGGGTATGAGGCATTTGAAAGGGAAGATGTGAGAGGGAGGGGGGCTCCAACCCTAAAAATCTTAAACCCCAGCCCAAACCGCACGTGCCACGTGATAGGGGAGGTCGGGCCGACCATTCCCAGGCCCGGCCCACCACCAGTCGAGCCACCTGACGGCGGCGCGCCGCGGTCCGCCTTGGCCGGAACCGTGCCGCCGCGGTGGGGCCATGTCCTCCATGCTCCCAAGGTGCCAATTGCACCCTGGTTCGACCCTGGGTCCCTTTGGATTTAAGTGGGGAGGCCCCCGACTCGATTCGGTTCCAGATCGGGTGTTTCCGAGAAGTTTCAGATCTGGACTGATCTTTTCTGATTTTTAACAACTGGATTTGGGTGGATAGCGATCTAGACACGTCAATAGATGGTTTAGAAGTGATTTGGAATCCATACGTGCGGTTGGGATCGAGTACGAACTCGATCAAAATGTCCATTTTCAATGAACCTCGCCGAACGGCGAAATCGGGAGACCCTAAGACTATTTTCATATTCTTGCGCACCCTCCTAAGTTGTAATGCGTCAGTGGACATCGTGGGAACATAACTCAGGTCCGGTTTAATCAAAATCATGCTCTGATACCAACTTGTAACGCCCTGAAAATCGGGGGTCGAGTGTAACTGAACTCCCGAGTCCCAACGCATCACTTATGCAACATATTTAATAATGTTTGAATGTTGTCTGTGTTAGAGCAATAAACATGAATGAGATTATACCAAAACAGTAATTCATACTCCAGATCAATTGTATAAAAGCAAGTGGAAGACTGAACTGTATATATATGTATGTAAAGAAACAAAATAAACGTTTCATTCTCCAGAGTATGAATCCATCTGAGTCACCATATACATATCTGTTTATAATCAAAATGTCAAAAATAAACTAGGTACAATCCATGTAAAACCCGTTGGTCCTGGCAGCCTAGTCGAAGCCGCCAGAGAACTGCATATACGAGAACTCCTCCTGGTCCTCGTCATAATCAGGCTCCGCCTCCAGAGTCGTCGGCTCGCCTAAACCTGAGACAGAGTCTGGTTGGTGTGCGCAACACCGTCCCGTAACGTGGGAGTGAGTAGCTAACTCAGTGGAACAATAAGGCATAAGTTATCATGTTATCAATACAGTCAAGCAGTAAATCAAACACTCCTAGTTACTCTGATTAATGCAAGTATGAATGCAGGTATGATGGATGCCCTCATCGACATACTCCCTCATGCGACACCATCTCACGCTCGTGGCATGCTTACATCCCACAGTGCTCCACATCTTCCAGGCACATGCGATGCATGATGAGCATGATTACCGAGTTTTTAATTAATCCATTTCAAATAGCAGGAATGGGAAACTAAGGTACCTCCCTTGTATCATTCCCAAACATGATCCATTCTAGGGTCGTCAGTCCTAGTTAATATGAGAGGATGGTGTATTTTCTAGGTCACTGCAGAGGCTGCCAGGGCTGTTACGCACAAAGGTTGCACCACTCCCCCATCACCCCTTAAACGATTCATCACTATACAGAAACAGGCCTATTTCATACTCTATATATCGAGGCGAACCCTAAGGCGCACTGCGACTTCAGAATATGCTCACGGTCACTACAAAGGGCTGCCAGGGCTGTTACGCACATAGGTTGCACCACTTCCCCATCACCTTATCAATGTAGGCCGACAGCGCGAATATAGTGTCCCATACCACCATAATTGGCTCACGAGTTAAGTTGCTCACTGGTCACTACGGGGAGGCACGTAGCCCCAGCATAGGCCGACAGCTCGACCACGTTATCTCATACCACCATGCCCGGCTCATGAGTCTAAGCGGATCGAGGTACCATGGTTAACGGGATTTTCACTGGTAAGTTTGGTACCCTAGGTTCAAACATTAGCGACCAAACATGGTGAACATACATAAGACACACGGGTTACTTGACATGTTCGGCTGGCTCGAGCGCACAACAAGTTGGGCGATATGAAGCGCAGAAGTACCTCGTGTGGCCAACCACTATCGCCAACCGAAGTACGACACGGGTTCGCCAACACATCATGTGTGGCGAAACGAATCTCAACCACAACTCCAAGTCTGACACCGGATGCCTGGACTATGGACATAGTCCCAAGCTCAATCAATTCCTAACCATAACATGTGAAGTACAGCATGATAACATGGTGATTCAAGAACACTAACAATCATGTTATAAAGCATGTCATAAAGCATGTTAATAAACAAGTTACAAGGCATGTTCAAAAGCATGTTGTAAAGCACTATACAAATAGGGATACAAATACATATATTTCATAGGTGAGTGGTTAGAGTAAATAACCACATGGAGGGTATCATATGTGACTCTAAGGTAGTTGAGAATCCCATCTCAGCACCTACCTAAGGTTCTAACACTTAAGCACTTACATTCACAAGCAATTTTTACAAACACTTGGAATGCACTTTTTCAACATACATGACGTATGTTAGAGGAAAGTGCACTAGGGTTGTCCCTTTACCAAACTAGTATTTTATATGTATACATCATATTCATACAGCAAATAATCATGACAATTACATCAGCAAATTTTATACGTATAGGGTATTTTCTAGGATACCCAATTTCAACATACATAGTGTTTACAAGAGAACTTGTAATACGGCGATTCTTTTCGCCAAGCAATTAATTTATACGCACATAATATATTTATACAACAATTAATCATGACAAACACATCGCTAAAATATACACGTATACGGTACTTCTTACAATACCATATTTCTACATACATGGTGTATATTAGTAAACATGTATTTAGGCGAACCCTTTTGCCAAATGAGTATTTTATCCATACATCATATATCCATACGACAATTAAACATGTCAAACACATTTCCATAAAAAAATACGTATACGGTATTTTATACGAATACCTAGAGTATGTGAAATTCCAAATTCTACAATTCTAATCGAAACAGAAAACGGAAAGCACTTTGTACATGTGCAATTGCATGCAGATCATGAATCTACCATTATCTGACATTGAAAGCGTTGAAAACCGCAACCTATACACCTAAAGTCCTCACCTTGCCTCTTGGAATCTCAACGAATCAGCAAGGTTGGATGGGCTTCCGTATTCGGGAGTTTTCTAGCCTAAAAAGTGAAATCGGTTAGCTATTTCATAACCTATAGCCTATACACCTCAAATCAGATCTAGGGTTAGGGTTTCTCACCTTAAAACGGAGTTGATATCGCCGGGAAAGCGCCTGGAAAGAGGCGATGCAGCCCGTGGGGTGATTTGCAACCGTAGGAGGAAGATTCCCCCACTTCTCCTAAGCTTTCTCTCTCTTTTCCTCTCTCTCTCTCTCTAGGGTTTTATCCCAAATTCGTATGGCTGTGAGAGGGCTGTTCTAAGGCCCTTATATAGCCTAAAACCTCCCCGGAATAGACTCCGGTTCAAGAGGTACGACTATTATAAGCAATTCGGCGCTTTTCCAGCTCAAAAGAGTGTTTCTGGCGGCCCTCCTTGAGCCAAACGTCAGACTTAAGCTCACAACTCATGGATCTACGTGGGATTACGTTTTTGACTCAATTGGATTCCCAGATCACACGGGGCAGACCACTTTCAGTTCAACGGTTAGTGGACCACGATCCGAAATTCCAAGTACATGTAAATGTTCTTGAAATTTTTCCTGATCCGAGGGTGTAATTTGGTCTGATTCTGACGGTCTGGTTGCTTAATACTGATCCACAACCGAATGGTGCCAGATCACTATTCAAGATATTTATTTTGTAAAGGAAAGAGTGGTTTTCACACTCCCTCGCTCCGGACGCGATCGAATGGCCGTAGGACATTGTCTGGACTTGATTTCCGAGATGGTTGTCAAGCCCAGTGAGGCGATCCTAGTTCCTTAACTTCGTGTTAATCGGACTTCCGATGTGCGGTCTAGACCTAATACGAAGTTCCAAATCATTCCCAAGAATAGCCGGGTAATGAGTTTGATCCTAAACTTTAGGGTAACCTAGCGTCAATGATTCTATAAGTTTTGGGTCTTGCAGATCGTATTTAAAGCGATTCTAACGGATTTCATGGCTAATCTAGTTTAGCACTTAGTTAACTTTGTTAAATTTCTAAAGGATTTAATCCTAAGCGATTTCTAGTCGAGGTGATACTCGAGCCCTTGTACGGAAATTTACGGGTCGTTACATTACTTCCCTTAGACCTTCGAAGCACCAAAGAAGGCATATGTTCATCCTATGCATCTCCCACTCTAGTTCTTTCAGCAGAGGGCTATGGCTAAATGGTCATACGAGTGGGTGGCTAATAAAATTCAAGATGATGATCAAATAGACTTCTTCCAATTCCTCCTCCATTGCTACATTAAGGACATAAACATGGTGGACTAGGCTACACTCACCATAGCAGAAAGAGCTTTCTTTCTCTCTATTTGCTCCTGCAGTCTACCACTTCGAGAAGGAATGGAATTCTGGAGAGAGCCCTATTATCCCAGTCGCTTTGCTCACCAATTTGGCTATGATCAAGTCGTGCAGGAAGACTGCGAATTGGTCACCAAAAAGATGCGTTGCTACAAAACTGGTCCTATCAATTGGGCCATGATATGGAAGCAATTATAGGTGGTCGCGTTAATTCTTCCTTCATAATTCCTAATTGTGACCGCATAGTTCGCACTTCATATAGCTGGATGCGGTGGTGGGATCATCAGTCGTACTTGGTCAACAAATGTTTACCAGTGGACTCCCTTATCTTTCTTCATCCACCCAAGATGAGGGGCAGAAAATTTGAGAGCAGAATTGGCTTTATTCCAGAGAAGAGCCGTGCATCTCATCACAGTGAGATTTACAGCAAAATATCAATAGAAGAGCCGATCCATGAGAAGAAGCCCATTAATACCTGGATGGCTGGTTTGCTCACGGGGTCTTGATAGAATTTGAGCAAGTCCCTCGTGACTTTGGCGGCCAGGCCATAAAAGATATTGAAGGAACATCTTCTCCCATTCCTGCAGAAACTGCGACAGCTCAGGAAGGACCAGTTCAAGATGAACCAGCTCCTCCTGCACGGCCTACTCCTCCCGGCTCATCATCTCTTATGACCAGATCTCGAGCGCACTCGCAAGTGTCGCCACTTTCCCTTCAGGAAGGAGGTAGATAGGCATCTATGTCCCCTTCATTCCCGGCTGAAAGAGAGCCCCAACCAAAAAGTAGCCGAGCATCTTCTTCTAAAGGAAAGCAAGTCTTCTAAAGGAAAGCAAGTCGTGATTGAAGAAGTAGACGAAGAAAGCTTAGGAGATGAAAGTTCAGTTTCTTCATCAGAGAGTACCGCTTCTTTGGAATATGATGATGACGAGAACGACGAAAGCAGTGAGGATAAAGATGATGATTTTGAGGAAGGAGAAGTTGATGCAGACGGAGACGAGAATGTAGTTGTGGAAAATGTTGAAAAAGAACACCCTCCTGTGACTTCTGAAACTCTTCCTAGTGCCAATATCCCTGCAAAGTCTCCTACGACAATAGAGGAGGAAGAAGAACCTTTAGATTATGGAGAGTACGGATATTCAACTGGTAAAGGAATTTAATTTCATATATATTTATATGTATATTTAGTGATAATTGTAACATTATCATTGTCGTGTCTTTATTTCAGGCACTCGTGTTGCTAATATCGAGACGGGTGATACTCCTCCTTTAAATCCTTCCACAACTACACCAGTGGCTTCCCCAAGAGCTCCTCTGGTCTCACTGGTGGCACGTAAAGTGGTAGCCCATGAAATTATATTTCCAGTAAAGACCACTGATTTGCCCACTCTGACCACCAGAGACTCAAGTACAGAGGCCAGGGTGCCTTCCTTTGATAACAGGGCAGGGGGTGGCTCTCTCATGGCCCAAGAAATTCCTTTTCCTATTATTCATACTTCTGCTACAGGTATATATATACTGATTGCTTTATCGAGAGTGATATATCTTCTAATTTTTTGTCATCATTTCTGACTTCTTTCCCTCTTTTTACTATAGGGACCCCTCCTTGCAGCAGGGCTAAAAGTTCTGAGTCTGTGGCCACTGTATCCGAACGTCATCTTTTATGAAGGTTCCCATCCATAAGATGCTTTTGAGAATTAATTCTTTGTCAGCAATAGTCCACATCTTCAAAGACCCTGAGCAATGGTCAGACCTGGATATTGTTAATGAAATTCTAGAAAGTTCTGCAAGAATGGCTAAGATTAACATCTCCACTTTGCGTGATTCTCTTCTCAAATTTCATGATTCAATAATCTCTTTGGCATCAGCAGAGAATATCACAATTACTCCTGAAATCCTGGAATATGGAAAGCAACTGACTCTATACAAGGAAAAGGCTTCTCTTATTGCTTCCGCTATTTCTGAATTTGATCAGGAACAATTGGCTTATACTGATGACAGGGTAGTCATTCAAGACCACATCGCCACTCTGAAAGAGGAGATATTGCAGCTAGAGTTGAAGGGTCGCGAGATGGAATCATCCATGAAGGAGATTGAAGTAAGGATACAAGTCAATATTCAGTCTGCTAATGCAGAGAAGTCCGAACTACTCAAGAGTGAAGAGATGATCAAATCATTGCAAGATAAGCTGGCAGATATTCCTGACCAAGCAAAGATCATTCTGGAGGAAAAGTCAAAGCATGTTGCAGCTCAGATGCAATTAAAGGAGGACTTGCAAAAATACATGGGGATAGTGGGAATTGTAGAAGAACTTTAAGCATATAATTTCTCTTGTGTATATGCCTTTTGAACAAAGAATCTCTTTTGATTTTCAGTGATGATTTTCAGTAATCTCTTTCATACATTTCTACATCAGACATTATTCTGAACATGTTGTCTATGCAGTAATCTCAGCATAATTACTGACTGATGGATTAATATAAACACTAGTATTTTATGCTTGTTAGTGCGGGATTTCCTATGTGACTTCATTTATTTATATATTTTTTTATTGGCGGCGCTAGATTTTAATTTAGTAGTTACACATAGTTTAAGCTCTTGAGTAGTGGAGCCGGGTCCCACGTGATGACCTTTGTAACTCTTAGGAGTTCGCTGGACTTCTCACATCCTAGGAGTTCACAAACCGTGATCCCTTAGAGGGGCCCAGTGAAGCTACCGGGGCCATGAATTCGGTTGGAATTACGCACAGGGTTGGCCGTAGTAACTCTCTAGAGTTCACGGGGTGCATAAGGCGACCTTTGGGGTACTAAATCTAGGGCCGCCAGTCTGTTAATGAGTAGGTTTAAGCCCTTCCTCATGAGTTAGTACTGAAATCAAACCATAGATCTGGGGCGTCTTACGCACGGTTGGCCTATCTAAAGCTCACACTGCGGCCCTCATTTTCTTCATCTGTAAGGTCGAGCCTATTCACGAGAGGGCATTTTCCTCCATTCCCCTGACGCTGCCGGAAAGCTATACAGATGGCATGGGGGTTACATGTGACTGGCCATTGAGGACTTTTATTCTTTTTAGACTTTTGGTCACTGGCTTCGTCAGCTGCCCGCATGGATATGCGTACGATGGCCTTCATGGGCTTTTTAGGGCCACTGGCTTCTCACCACTGTCCGAATAGTGATCTTGATAGGCCTTATGCGCGATAGGTCATTGGCTTGACTAGGCTGCCTTAAAATACCTTAGAAGATAATGATAGGTATGATCAGCTATTGTGAGAATGATAGACATCTCTGACTGAAATTGATACATCGCCATTTCTGCTAATATCTTTAATTATACCCGTCTGTCCGTCTGTGTTGTTCATAATATACCAGCTTGGTGATGGTATCAATTTTAGATAGAATTTTGTAGGGCTCACTTGATGATGGTGATGTTCACTTTCCTTTTGCAACATTTGCTATTACATAGTCTTAATATGCTCGCGAACTTCTTCTTTATTCATTCATTAGATGATACATGGCCATGATCTATTCTTGCCCTCTTTTGATTCAGAATCATTATTCTAATGATATTCTGGATCAAAATTAGTAGTGTCTCCAGGAATGATCCTTTTGAAAAAGTGAGTATTGATCGATATACGATTCTGTTTGCCCTATTGGAGTATTCCTCTTTTATGATGTATAGCCAGTCTTATTTAAACTTGAATTTGCCCCCTGATATGATTACAATTACTGTTGGGTAGTTATGTATTTCTCATCAAGAAAATCTAACTCGTCCAGGCATATTTTCACATTTTTGTCATCTCATGTATTGACGTTACTTTTATTTCGATCAAAATCCATGCTTGTGCACCATAGGATCAATGTAGCACTCTCGGTATATTTGATCCCCCTGATAAATTCAACTTGTATCAACTTATTCACTGCTTCTTCTATCAGGGAACCAAGTCCGGACGGAATCGCCTTTGCGTTTGTTTAATCAACTCTTTCTCCTTGGAGATATTGAAATAGTGCATTGTCGCAGAAGACTGCACGGCTGTAATCATATTCACTAATGATTTTACCCCCAGCCCTTGAAATTTTCTTTACTTATCCTGACTGATTCCAATTGGGATTTGAATTCCCTTCTCATGGTTCAAACTGGTGGGTTCTTCATAATCGAAACCCATGTTTTTCATAATCTTCTTACTTACCAGACTATATTTTTTTAAAGATCTTGCAGCGTCAGCCTACTATAGTACACATTATTCTCAGTCTCTTCTCCTATATTCACTTCTTCTAAAACATAAAATCTATTGGTTCAGGGCATTTTACTCTCGCTTCAACCCGAAACCTCCTTGGAGTGGCCGAAAATGGTTTATTCCTGTCAACATATGGCAGTGGCATTGTGTAATTAGACTGTAAAATTTTCAACTGTCTGGCTGTTAACAAGGTTAATGGCAGTTGCCCTGCCTGCCTCAGATGTTTCGACACGAAGTAGAATTTCTTCTTTGCTTCTGCAATTTCAAATGATTCTGCCCTTTCTATTTTTTCTTTAATCACATTCACTTGAATGTCCTTAAGGACCTTGCTTTCATCATTCTTTTTCTCCTCTATAGTAAACCCTTTATAGTAACTGGCGTCTGCAAAGAAGGACTCGGCCTCTGTATACGGCTTTGCATCAGCCATTACTTTATACTGTATTCCATCTTTACAGTAATTGAAGCACTGATGCAGAGTAGAGGGTATAATGTTATACTGATGTATCCATGGCCTTCTTAGGAGAAGATTGTATGTTGTTACTGCATTTATAACATGACACACGACATCTGTAGTTAGTTCTCCTATATCCAGCACTACTGTAATCTTACCAAGCGCGCGTTGCCCATCTTAATTAAAGCCCTATATCATCATTTAACTAGGGCGTAGATCTGAATGACAGTAATTCAATTTACTCAACATTGAGAGTGGCAAGAGGTTCACTGCAGACCCATTGTCTATCATGATCCGCTTGACTTTCTTCCCATGGATATGACCTTCTATCATCAGCGGCCTGTTATGCTCTGTTTTGTAGATCGAATCATCATCAGAGAAGGAAATGACTGGTAGATAGTTTTCTTGTTCATCATGTTCTTCATGCTCTAATTCTGCCAGTAAAGTTTCGCTAATGTCGTGATCAGACAACGATTGAACC
This sequence comes from Magnolia changhungtana, assembly GCA_030180095.1. Classification (NCBI taxonomy): domain Eukaryota; kingdom Viridiplantae; phylum Streptophyta; class Magnoliopsida; order Magnoliales; family Magnoliaceae; genus Magnolia; species Magnolia changhungtana. The sequence goes on along the minus strand of JASAUF010000626.1, from coordinate 4,222,512 downwards.
AAGTTCTGTCCAAATTCTTCTGATAGCTTAAGTGCATCATAAACACTTAATCGAGTCGGTATACCCTTTAAATGACTTATTACATCATAAGTCACTTTCGCTACCTCGCGCTTCTTTTCTTTCTCACCACCATTGTCCTACCTTTCAATGACTTCTTTCCTAGTAATTTTTGGTTTCTACTTCACAGGACTTGTTATCTTCTTACCTGATCATAATGTGTTCACTACTACCTTCTTTGCCGTTTTACAATCTTCCTTCTCATTCACATCTCAAGCTTTTCCTCGGATTGTAAGCACATTCACTGTTGCCATGGCACCCCATTCTTTTTCTTTACCAAGTACTATTTCACCCCTATCTATCATTTGTTGTATTATATATTTCAGTGTATAGCAGTTCTCTGTTGAATGTCCCACCAAGCGATGATAGCGACAAAAATCTCTTTCCTTGGTTCTTGTCACATCTTCGTGGCGTTTGGGTTCTGGTAATTCTATCGTGCCGACTTTTAACAGTTGGTTCATCATAGGGACGACATCTTCCTTGTCAAATATGAATCCCTCATGAGAATTGAGCATCCTGGGTCTTTTTCCACTATATCTATTCCTTGACTGGCTTCATTCTTCTCTTTGGTCCAACCTCTTTTCCCTCAAGTCCCTCGTATCTTTACCTCTTTTGTCACGATCGATAGCATTGACGGCCATTCTGTTGGATACTCTCTTAGCTGTCTCATGGTGGAACACTGGCATTATACGAGTCCTCAGTTCCAAAGTATGAGCTTTAGCAGCTAGGTCGTGAAAAGTTCTAATACCAGCGCTGGTGAGCCGAAACGCGATTTTTGTCCCCATAGAATTCAGATACATTTTGACCTGCTCTTTTTCTTTCGGTAAGTGTCTACATGAGGCTCCTAATATTTTTCATCCATCTATAAACTTTTCTACCAGTTCTCCTTCTCTCTGCCATACAGAAGCCAACTCCGTAATACTGACATCGCGTTCTGAAGAGAAATAGTTTGACATAAAAGCCTCCTGCATTTGTTCTCAAGTACGTATCGACCCTGGTGCCAAACTGGAATACCATCGAAATGCTTTATGTGTTAGTGAAAACCCGAACAATCGTAAGCAATACTGTGGTATTGTAGAAAAATTTCCCATGCTAGTGATGAAGTGCATTAAATGTTCCTCTGGAGATCCTTCCCCGTTAAACTTTTGAAAATCCGGATGCTTGAAATTGGATGGAAAGGGGATATCTTCTACCTCCCTTGGATACGACGTTCGATATATAAAACGACCAGTATTCTCATGTTCTCTTTCTACTCTGACAGCTTCTTCAACCACTTGTCTCACCTCATCTTGTGTCACGGTTCTTGCTGTTAGGATAGACCCTAGTGACCCCTGCCCCATGTGGTTGGAGGTCGTCAAGCTGATTTTCTTGTCCATTTATTATACTCTGGGGGACCGCCATATGGGCTATACTATGTGCAAGGGTCGCCAGGGCCTCTCTAAGGCTTCTGCACTCTTTCATTAATGCGTTTAGGCTTCCGCCATTTCATTAATACAATCCTCTGTAGTCGCTCTACATTTTGGGTTCGTCCCGGCCATATATACCGCGACTTCTCCATTCTTCGATGAAGCAGTAGTTGGGGTAGAGCAAGAATATGTTGATGTAATGGGACTTATGAAGAGAGGAGAGGATGGGGTTTCATTGGACTTTCCTATGCTTCCAACATCATTAATCGATTTGGGTGATACTGATACTGGTGAACTTGTCTGGGGTGGCACAGACATTGGTGAACTGACTACGAGCACTTTTCCTTTATGTGCTCTCGTCCATTCGACTCTTAGGGCACTCAAAGCTGGGAAGTCTCGCACTGTCAATTGCGAGGTTATTTATTCGGGATATGTCGCCGAAGGAGCGAGTTCGAGATTTCTTTTGACTGCATTACGTGTTATCGGCCCTCTGACTCTTAGCAAAGGCTGATTCATTCTAGAGCTTCTTGTGTTTTACACTCTCATCCTACGAGATGTTATAATAGTTCAGCCTTCATCACCCCCCAATGGTTGAGGTGAAGCAGATACAACCCCAGTTATTGCCCAAGTCTTGTCGTTTTCACTCGTAAGGGTTCGAGCCATGTGCTTCAAGATTCGATCCGGATTGTATTCTATCACGAACCCGGTTGGAGTGAATCGGAAGTTCACTTCTCTTACAACAGTTGCCATGAGTAGTAGGTTGTAATTGGATGCAGAAACCTTCGAACACAAAACAAGAAACATGATTGTAGTCAGTGGTTGAAGAATTAAATAATCTATCATAGAGATGAAGGGGAGGATGTTCCCACTGAGAGTCACACTATGATGAAAGTTTCATGGCTTTCTCAATATTAATGTTAAATAAAATAGAATCATCTCCCTAGTAGAGTTGCCATTTTGTTTCGAACAAGAAACAAATGCATTTGATTTGGGAGATTATCTTATTCAAACACAATAAGGAGAGAGCATTTGAAGACAATCATCATATCTTATTAGTTCTAAGTTCATTTACACCCTTGAACATCCCTTGATTTTAAGATAGATTATTCAGAATACACAAATTGACAAAGTTCAAATGTTCAAATCAAATATCAAATCCGGCAGCATTTCGTCAGTTGTTTCATTCATCTCCTAGAACTTAGGAGGAATATGGTTTGAATATCTCTTCAACTGATTTCTCCTCTTTAACTTGAACAGAAGAAATATAAAGGCTTCGGCCATTTCAGCAGCATGACGACCCCTGGGTTTCATAGACTTCCAAGCAGTCTAGTTGCGCGGTCCCGCGCAAACCTCCAGAACTTCTTCTCCTACCTTCGATCTCTCTCCTTGCTCTGCTTCCTCTCCAAAATCTTCAATCCGTCCAAATAAAGGAGGGGAGGGGGTATTTATAAGCCCTCGCACATGTGGTGCCTCGATCCTGGTGCCATGGGATCCACCTTTCAATGCCTTAAACCCTTTCATAAAGAACTAGTTCTGAATTTCGTTGTACAAACCCGCGCAATTGACATTTTGGTTACGTGGTCCCACGCAACGGACATCGGTTGCACGGACCCATGCAACCTACCGTAAGTTATTTCATTCTTCTTGTCTTCTAATTTTCTTTCTATCTCTCAATCTTCTCTTGCTTCAATCCTTTCCTCCTCACTATTTTTTATGCCTCAACAAATCTTATCTACCTTAAAATATGGAAGACCAGTTAAAAAATAGGAGATCGACAAAGAGGTAATAAAGAATGAAGAATGACAACATCTTTAAGGGAATGAAAAATGTCTTTAAAAAGGATGTAATGTCAGAAAAAGAGGAATACATAATGGTGACTGTCGATATAAAATCAAAAACTGGAAAAAGAATGGAAAAGGGGATATGTTTAGAATCGGTACTCGAGTTTTCAACTAATCTTATTATGATGAACATGGCTAACATTACGAAACAAAAGTAGCCTTCTGAGAAGTAGATTGATTTTCACCAGGCACATAGGAAAACTTGATATTTCAACTTTCATTCTGATTTAAGTAATAAGAACCTACTTGATTGATTGCATAGTTTTCAAGATCCCACTATTTCACTTAATTCTACTCATTCATACTTGATTACACAAAATATTATTTTTTTAAAAAGGATTTCGAACTTGAGATTGAAAATTATTTATCCCATATTTTGCTCGGGACTAGTAAAATGTTGGTTGGGAGTTGTGTTGAGGGTCAAATATTGTAAATTATGCCCCATTTATTTCTTGGTTTTACAAACATAATATGGCTTAATGGTATATTTTACGTGTTTGTGTTGCAAGGTGAATTTAAGAGCTTGGATTGAAAAAGAATACTAAAAGCATGGATTTAATGCTCAAGAATTATCAAGCAAAGAATGGATCTTTGGAGACCAAGATGGAAGTCAAGACCCTAAGATTCAAGAAAATCAAGTGGAAAAGGATAGAAATGCAGAAATTAGGGCAGAAATTGGTGCAGAAATTCACAGGATTTGAGCTTAAATGTCATCGAACAGAGCTGTTCGATGACATCAAAGGATGTTGTTAGATGACATTGAAAATTGGTCGATGACATCGAAGAATTAAAGAAAAATCGAGTTGGCAGCTGGACATATTGAGTGCTCTTTTTGATTCATCGAAGCCAATTTGATGAAATCAAAGGCTGGTCGATGACATTGAAGAATTACAGGAAAAACAAGTTTAGTCACTGGACAAATTGGATACATTATTCGATGACATCGAAAGCTGTTCTAGGACATCGAAGTCAGTCTGTCGATGACATTAAAAGTTATTCGATGACATCGAACCGGTTATGCGGAATGTGTAAGTTTGATCCGATTTTGCAATTTTATGGAACTTTGCCAATAAATAAGGGTTCCTAGGCACTTTTTGCACTACCAAAAAAATGGGTAAAGGCTATGGATAAAATCAGTAGCCATAGACCTATGGCTATGGTTTTAGTCCGTAGCATGACCGTAGTCGTAGGTGCCGTAACAATAGGTCTTAAACCTATGGCTACGGATCTAATCCGTAGCAGTTATACCTATGGCTACGGATCTAATCCGTAGCAGTTATACCTATGGCTACGGATCTAATTCGTAGCAGCTACATCTATCACTACAGTTCTACTCCATAGCTACGGATCTAATCTGTAGCTATAGGTCACAACAGCCACGGATTTAGTTCGTAGCAATTATATCTGTAGCTATAGGTTACAATAGCTACGGATTTACTCCGTGGCTATATCTTACAACCGCTACAGATACGATCCATAACAATTATATCTGTAGCTATATGTTACAACAGCTATGGATTTAATCCATATCTATAGTCACAACAGCTACGGATATAATCCGTAGCAATTCCTATATTGAAAAATATATATACGATTATTCGTTCATTTAATTACCACCTATATAATCATGCATTTATTCCATTACAATCAATTACAATCATTCATTCATTCAATTACAATCAATTACAATTACAATTAATTACAATCCTTCATTCAATCAATTACAATTACAATTACAATAATGCTGACAGTACAAATCTTTGGCTTCATTAGAGAAATTTGCTTGACTTCACCCTGAAATTTCAATGATAAAGAAATGAAAGAGAAGATATATTTTGACGGTATGATAATTCTTTCACAAGTAAATAGGTCTTTTTCAGCTATCACCCACTTGAAGAATAAAAAATAGATTGTTGTCCAAGACCACTCCTTTTCCTTTTAATTTCTTAGTGACCTCTGTAAAATTACTTCCACAGTCATTTATGTAGTACTTTGAAGAGTTGTCTCGAAATGCAACTCTAGTAACGACAAAGTCACTTCCTGCAACAGCTTCGTATATTCCATCATCCTACAAATAGTCAAGGCATTCATAAATTAGAATGACCATTGGGGGAAAGAAAAACAAAGTGAAAGAAGTGCATCATGTATAACCATTTTTTTTCTTTTTTTTCTTAATGAATTAATAAAAACTCAACGAGAAATGAAATTGACACAAAAGGAATGGTCTCACCATATGGTTTGTAGGGCCAAAATAAACGTCAGGAAATCGGGTTTGGGCTCGGGATCGGGTTTTCAAGTTTAGGTTTAGGATTAGGTGTAGGTTTAGGTTTAGGGATTTGAGAATAGGTTAAGGTTTAGGTTTAGGAAATCGAGTTCGGGATCGGGTTTAGGTTTGGTTTTCAAGTTTAGGTTTAGGTTTAGGTTAGGGAGTTGAGATTAAGATTAGGGGTAGGTTTAGGTTTAGGGATTTGAGAATAGGTTAAGGTTTAGGTTTAGGAAATTGGGTTCGGATCGGGTTTAGGTTTGAGTTTTCAAGTTTAGGTTTAGGTTTAGGTTACGGAGTTGAGATTAGGACTAGGTGTAGGTTTAGGTTTAGGGATTTAAGAATAGGTTAAGGTTTAGGTTTAGGAAATCGGGTTCGGGTTGGGATCGGGTTTAGCTTTGGATTTTAAGTTTAGGTTTAGGTTTAGGTTAGGGAGTTGAGGTTAGGATTAGGTGTAGGTGTAGGTTTAGGGATTTGAGAATAGGTTATGGTTTAGGTTTAGAAATCGGGTTCGGGTTGGGATCGGGTTTATGTTTGGGTTTTCAAGTTTAAGTTTAGGTTTAGATTAGGCGGTTGAGATTAGGATTAGGTGAAGGTTTAGGTTTAGGGATTTGAGAATAGGTTAAGGTTTAGGTTTAGGAAATCGGGTTCGGGATCGGGTTTAAGTTTGGGTTTTCAAGTTTAGGTTTAGGTTTAGGTTAGGGAGTTGAGATTAGGATTAGGTGTAGGTTTAGGTTTAGGGATTTGAGAATAGGTTAAGGTTTAGGTTTAGAAAATCAGGTTCGGGATCAGGTTTAGGTTTGGCTTGTAAAGTTTAGGTTTAGGTTTAGGTTACGGAGTTCAGAATAGGATTAGGTGTAGGTTTAGGTTCAGGGATTTGAGAATAGGTTAAAGTTCAGTTTTAGGAAATCGAGTTCAGGTTCAGGATCGGGTTTAGCTTTGAATTTTCAAGTTTAAGTTAGGGAATTGAGATTAGGATTAGGTGTAGGTGTAGGTTTAGGGATTTGAGAATAGGTTAAGGTTTAGGTTCAAGAAATCAGGTTCAGGTTCGGGATCGGGTTTATGTTTGGGTTTTCAAGTTTAAGTTTTGCTTTAGGTTAGGCGATTGAGATTAGGATTAGGTTTAGGTTTAGGTTTAGAGATTTGAGAATAGGTTAAGGTTTAGGTGTAGGAAATCGGGTTCGGGTTGGGGATCGGGTTTAAGTTTAGGTTTTCAAGTTTAGGTTTAGGTTTAGGTTAGGTAGTTGAGATCGGGATTAGGTGTAGGTTCGGGTTTTGAGATTTGAGAATAGGTTAAGGTTTAGATTTAGGGATTTGAGAATAGGTTAAGGTTTAGGTTTAGGAAATCGGGTTCGGGTACGGGATCGAGTTTAGGTTTGGGTTTTCAAGTTTTGGTTTAGGTTTAGGTTAGGGAGTTGAGATTAGGATTAGGTGTAGGTTTAGGTTTAGGGATTTGAGAATAGGTTAAGGTTTAGATTTAGGGATTTGAGAATAGATTTAGGGATTTGAGTATAGGTTAAGGTTTAGTTTAGGAAATCGGGATCGGGTTTAGGTTTGGGTTTTCAAGTTTAGGTTTAGGTTTAGATTAAGGAGTTGAGATTAGGATTAGGTGTAGGTTTAGGTTTAGGGATTTGAGAATAGGTTGAGGTTTAGGTTTAGGAAATCGGGTTCGGGATCGGTTTAGGTTTGGGTTTTCAAGTTTTGGTTTAGGTTTAGGTTACGGAGTTGAGATTAGGATTAGGTGTAGGTTTAGGTTTAGGGATTTGAGAATAGGTTAAGGTTTAGGTTTAGAAATCGGGTTCGGGTTCGGGATCGGGTTTATGTTTTGGTTTTCAAGTTTAAGTTTAGGTTTAGATTAGGCAGTTGAGATTAGGATTAGGTGAAGTTTTAGGTTTAGGGATTTGAGAATAGGTTAAGGTTTAGGTTTAGGAAATCGAGTTCGGGATCGGGTTTAAGTTTGGGTTTTTAAGTTTAGGTTTAGGTTTAGGTTAGGGAGTTGAGATTAGGATTAGGTGTAGGGTTAGGTTTAGGGATTTGAGAATAGGTTAAGGTTTAGGTTTAGGAAATTGGGTTCGGGATCGAGGTTTAGGTTTGGCTTTTAAAGTTTAGGTTTAGGTTTAAGTTACGGAGTTGAGAATAGGATTAGGTGTAGGTTTAGGTTTAGGGATTTGAGAATAGGTTAAAGTTCAGTTTTAGGAAATCGAGTTCAGGTTCAGGATCGGGTTTAGCTTTGGATTTTCAAGTTTAGGTTAGGGAATTGAGATTAGGATTAGGTGTAGGTGTAGGTTTAGGGATTTGAGAATAGGTTAAGGTTTAGGTTCAAGAAATCAGGTTCGGGTTTGGGATCGGGTTTATGTTTGGGTTTTCAAGTTTAAGTTTTGCTTTAGGTTAGGCAGTTGAGATTAGGATTAGGTTTAGGTTTAGGTTTAGGGATTTGAGAATAGGTGAGGGTTTAGGTGTAGGAAATCGGGTTGGGGATCGGGTTTAAGTTTAGGTTTTCAAGTTTAGGTTTAGGTTTAGGTTAGGTAGTTGAGATTAGGATTAGGTGTAGGTTTAGGTTTTGAGATTTGAGAATAGGTTAAGGTTTAGATTTAGGGATTTGAGAATAGGTTAAGGTTTAGGTTTAGGAAATCGGGTTTGGGTACGGATCGGGTTTAGGTTTGGGTTTTCAAGTTTTGGTTTAGGTTTAGGTTAGGGAGTTGAGATTATGATTAGGTGTAGGTTTAGGTTTAGGGATTTGAGAATAGGTTAAGGTTTAGATTTAGGGATTTGAGAATAAATTTAGGGATTTGAGTATAGGTTAAAGTTTAGTTTAGGAAATCGGGATCGGGTTTAGGTTTGGGTTTTCAAGTTTAGGTTTAGGTTTAGATTAAGGAGTTGAGATTAGGATTAGGTGTAGGTTTAGGTTTAGGGATTTGAGAATAGGTTGAGGTTTAGGTTTAGGAAATCGGGTTCGGGATCGGAGTTTAGTTTTGGGTTTTCAAGTTTTGGTTTAGGTTTAGGTTACTGAGTTGAGATTAGGATTAGGTGTAGGTTTAGGTTTAGGGATTTGAGAATAGGTTAAGGTTTAGGTTTAGGAAATCGGGTTCGGGTTCGAGATCGGGTTTAGCTTTGGATTTTCAAGTTTAGGTTAGGGAGTTGAGATTAGGATTAGGTGTAGGTGGGGATTTGAGAATAGGTTAAGGTTTAGGAAATCGGATTCGGGTTCGGGATCGGGTTTATGTTTGGGTTTTCAAGTTTATGTTTAGGTTTAGGTTAGGAAGTTGACATTAGGATTAGGTGTAGGTTTAGGTTTAGGGATTTGAGAATAGGTTAAGGTTTAGGTTTAGGAAAATGGGTTCGGGTTCGGGTTCGGGATCGGGTTTAATTTTGGGTTTTCAAGTTTAGGTTTAGGTTTAGGTTAGGGAGTTGAGATTAGGATTAGGTGTAGGTTTAGGTTTAGGGATTTGGGAATAGGTTAAGGTTTACGTTTAGGAAATCGGGTTCGGGTTTGGGATCGGGTTTAAGTTTGAGTTTTCAAGTTTCGGTTTAGGTTTAGGTTAGGTAGTTGAGATTAGGATTAGGTGTAGGTTTAGGTTTAGGGATTTAAAAATAGGTTAAGGTTTAGATTTAGGGATTTGAGAATAGGTTAAGGTTTAGGTTTAGGAAATCGGGTTCAGGTACGGGATCGGGTTTAGGTTTTAGTTTTCAAGTTTAGGTTTAGGTTTAGGTTAGGGAGTTGAGATTAGGATTAGGTGTAGGTTTAGGTTTAAGGATTTGAGACTTGGTTAAGGTTTAGGTTTAGGAAATCGGGTTCGAGTTCGGGATCGGGTTTAAGCTTGGGTTTTCAAGTTTCGGTTTAGGTTTCACTTAGGTAGTTGAGATTAGGATTAGGTGTAGGTTTAGGTTTAGGGATTTGAGAATAGGTTAAGGTTTAGGTTTAGGAAACCAGGTCCGGGTTCGGGATCGGATTTAGGTTTAGGTTTTCAAGTTTAGGTTTAGGTTTAGGCTTGGGAGTTGAGATTAGGATTTAGTGTAGGTTTAGGTTTAGGGATTTTAGAATAGGTTAAGGTTTAAGTTTAGGAAATCGGGTTCGGGTTCGGGATCGGGATTGGATTTAAGTTTGGGTTTTCAAGTTTAGGTTTAGGTTTTGGTTTAGATTAGGCGGTTGAGATTAGGATTAGGTGTAGGTTTAGGTTTAGGGATTTGAAAATAGGTTATGGTTTAGATTTAGGGATTTGAGAATAGGTTAAGGTTTAGGTTTGGGAAATCGGATTTGGGTACGGGATCGGGTTTATGTTTGGGTTTTTAAGTTTTGGTTTAGGTTTAGGTTAGGGAGTTGAGATTAGGATTAGGTGTAGGTTTAGGTTTAGGGATTTGAGAATAGGTTAAGGTTTAGATTTAGGGATTTGAGAATAGGTTAAGGTTTAGTTTAGGAAATCGGGTTCGGGATCGGGTTTTGGTTTGGGTTTGGGTTTTCAAGTTTAGGTTTAGGTTTAGGTTAGGGAGTTGAGAATAGGATTAGGTGTAGGTTTAGGTGTAGGGATTTGAGAATAGGTTAAGACTTAGGTTTAGGAAATCGGGTTCGGGATTGGGTTTTGGTTTGGGTTTTCAAGTTTAGGTTTAGGTTACTGGAGTCAAGATTAGGATTAGGTGTAGGTTTAGGTTTAGGGATTTAAGAATAGGTTAAGGTTTAGGAAAACGGGTTCGAGTTCGGGTTCGAGATCGGGTTTAAGTTTGGGTTTTCAAGTTTAGGTTTAAGTTCAGGCTAGGGATAAGGAGTTGAGATTAGGATTAGGTGTAGGTTTAGGTTTAGGGATTTGAGAATAGGTTAAGGTTTAGGTTTAGGAAATCGAGTTCGGGTTCGGGATCGGGTTTAAGTTTGGGTTTTCAAGTTTTCGTTTAAGTTTAGGTTAGGTAGTTGAGATTAAGATTAGGTGTAGGTTTGGGTTTAGGGATTTGAGAATAGGTTAAGGTTTAGATTTAGGGATTTGAGAATAGGTTAAGGTTTAGGTTTCGGAAATCGGGTTGAGGTAAGGGATCGGGTTTAGGTTTGGTTTTCAAGTTTAGGTTTAGGTTTAGGTTAGGGAATTGATATTAGGATTAGGTGTAGGTTTAGGTTTAGGGATTTGAGAATAGGTTAAGGTTTAGGTTTAGGAAATCGGGTTCGGGTTCGGGATCGGGTTTAAGTTTGGGTTTTCAAGTTTCGGTTTAGGTTTAGGTTAGGTAGTTGAGATTAGGATTAGGTGTAGGTTTAGGTTTAGGGAATTAAGAATAGGTTAAGGTTTAGGTTTAGGAAACCAGGTTCAGGTTCGTGATCGGGTTTAAGTTTGCATTTTCAAGTTTAGGTTTAGGTTTAGGTTAAGGAGTTGAGATTAGGATTAGGTGTAGGTTTCGGTTTAGGGATTTGAGAATCGGTTAAGGTTTAGCTTTAGGAAATCGAGTTCGAGTTCAGGATAGGGTTTAGGTTTGTGGTTTTCAAGTTTAGGTTTAGGTTTAGGTTAGGGAGTTGAGATTAGGATTAGGTGTAGGTTTAGGTTTTGGGATTTGAGAATATGTTAAGGTTTAGGTTTAAGAAATCGGGTTCGGTATGAGATCTAGTTTAGGTTTGGGTTTTCAAGTTTAGGTTTAGGTTTAGGTTAGGGAATTGAGATTAGGATTAGGTGTAGGTTTAGGTTTAGGGATTTGAGAATATGTTAAGGTTTAGGTTTTGGAAATCGGGTTCGGGTTCGGGATCGGGTTTAAGTTTGGGTTTTCAAGTTTCGGTTTGGTTTTGGTTAGGTAGTTGAGATTTGGATTAGGTGTAGGTTTAGGTTTAGGGATTTGAGAATAGGTTAAGGTTTGGATTTAGGGATTTGCGAATAGGTTAAGGTTTAGGTTTAGGAAATCGGGTTACGGTATGGGATCCTATTGAGGTTTAGGTTTTCAAGTTTAGGTTTAGGTTTAGGCTTGGGAGTTGAGATTAGGATTTGGTGTAGGTTTAGGCTTAGGGTTTTGAGAATAGTTTAAGGTTTAGGTTTAGGAAATCGGGTTCGGGTTCGGGATCGGGTTTATGTTTGGGTTTTTAAGTTTAGGTTAGGGAGTTAAGTTTAGGATTAGTTGTAGGTTAAGGTTTTGGTTTAGGAAATCGGGTTCGGGTTCGGATCGGGTTTAAGTTTGGGTTTTCAAGTTTAGGTTTAGGTTAGGGAATTGAGATTAGGATTAGTTGTAGGTTTAGGTTTAGGGATTTGAGAAAACATTTAGGTTTTAGGTCTTTGGTTTACGTTTTAGGCATAGGTTTAGGTTTAGGTTATAAGTGTAGGTTATAGGGTTAGCTTTAAGTTAGGTTGTAGGTTAAGGTTTAGGGAATTGAGAATAGGTTAAGGTTTAGGTTTAGGAAATCAGGTTCGGGTTTGGGATGATCGTGTTTACGCTTTAGGGAATTGAGAATAGGTATAGGTTTAGGTTTAGGTTATAGGTTTACGTTTAGGTAATTAAGAATAGGTTTAGGTTATTAGTTTAGGGTGTGATTTAGGTTAAGGGTGTGGTCCCTGCAAATACAAATATAAACATGGCCACCAGCGCAAATGGCCAGGCCCTTCCAATGTTGTCTATAGGAAATGGACAGCTTCATCATGTTCATAACAGTGGTTCCCACCTTCCAGGGATCCTCGCTCATCCGGATAGCTCCAACGCACATCCGGGTCTGCTCCATTAATTTCGAGCAAATACATAAACACATGCATGATGATCCATCTATCCATGATCTAACAATCCATCTGTCCTGGAATGCATCCATGATCTAACAATCCATTCATCCTGGAATGAATCCATCCTAGAAAAGAAAATTTCCCTTATTTTTTGAAAATTTTCATTTCGATCTTTTTTGGCCCAAATCCATGTCAATGCATGAGAATCATGCATAAACATGGATTTTAAGCAAAATGCATGAGGGGAATTACAACATAGATATCATACACACGATATCACATAATGTATTGTTTGATGAACTACACATGTGCATTCTTTACAAGAGACGTACCAGATGCTTGAATCTGAAATATACAACTCCAATCCTCCCTCATGTAACATCCACCTGAAAGAATGCGTATAATCGTCATGCTTGAGTAATCAATACAGGAATGTACAAGTAAAACCATAAAACCAGAGATACTCACTGCATTTTCAAGATCTCCTCCATAGTTGCAGCATGGACCATTGACAGTGCCCCCAACAGGAAATGGCACAATGTGAACATAGTCCGGGATAGAGTACTACACACTCAAAATTCGCCTCAAGAAAGAAGAACATGATTTTTGCTCCATCTAATGCATTGACGCATGGGTTAAAAAAATAAAAAATTAATTTAAAAAAAATCAATTTCAAATTGATTGCCTTCATGTCATCTAAGCCATATTCCAATTAATTGGTGTTGGCTACGTATGTATACTGTTCAAAGCATTGATACTCCACAACTCCAATTTCTTATAGTCCTTTTAGAAGTGACTTCAAATCAAAGCATCCATCAATCCACAAATCAGAGCATTGATACTCCCTCTACTCTCCTCTCCTTTAGAACATAAGTACTCCAACAGAAAAAACCCTTTGTGTATAACCAGCCATTTCCTTTCTCTTGTGTGCTTTTCAATGCAATCGGAGAATGTAGAGGTTTGTCAGATTCTCCAACAATGCATGAGTACAGATTTCCATAACAAAATTTTAAAGATTGTTCACTAACCTAGGGTAGGGACTTACATAAAGCTGACCCTAAATAGTTGGGACAAGGCTATGATGATGATGATGTAGTTTTTGCATCTATAATCTTCATTAATATGGAACCCATCAAATCTAAAATACATGCCATCTAGCATTAAAATCTAAAAATCCAAACAGTAAAAGAAAGCTAGGATCATTAGAGCCAATTCAATTCATAGTCTGATACAAATGTCCCAGGGATTAGCTGAACATACAAAGCTAAACATACAAATGTCATTAGAGCCAAGTGGCTGAATTCTCAGATAATTCACATTTCTACTTCATTAAGTAAGAGAAAATATATCAAAACAAAGCGACGTCACTTGGTTTTAATCAAATGACTCAAAACAAGAGAAAATAGAGTTCATGTTAAGATGAAACTCTAAATTTTCATGATAGAGATTGAAATTCTAAGGATGCATACCTTCATCTGGGTCTATTGTAGCATTAGCTGCATCTTTAGCTTTGCATCTCTCCACCAAACACAAGAGGTGTATGCACCAGAAGCAAAAGGCAAGCACTGTATAAGATGGAGATTTTGGCTTGGACCTTTTCATCATTCTAGGCACAGGTGTACCGTAGCTATAGAACTTAAAATCCCATAATCCTATAATAGATGTGTTTGTCCAACCATGAAGTTTTCTAGTTATCATCTAGTGCATGAACAGATTTTCTTTTTATAATCATTTTAGTGTATGCAACTTGGTTTCTTATGTACAAAATAGATTTTATTTTTTATTTTTCATTCAAATTAATCATTAGCATTCTTGCCTGCACGGGTTGCATTCTTCAGTTCTTTGATTCAATTTTTAACACGTCAAAACTGAGAGAAAGATAGGCCCGATAGTTGAACGCCTCTTTCTTGTGGAACCGAATGCAGTATAGTACAAGAATATTCTGGAACTATCTTATAAAACCCATGTTAAGGAAGTATGTTTGACAGATGAAGCTACCAAGCAATAATTTCAAAAAGGGAGCAGCCACAATTTACACCCACCTTTGTCACTTGCATACAGTTAATTTTTCCATTTGGAAAAAATGGTGGGTGCGGACGCTTCTTAAAATACATCAAACTCCTTATTAAAATACATCATTTCTTAATCCATATTCATGCCCAGTCTTGTCCATGCATAGGCCTTGCATGATAGCAAACACAGGTTGCAATCAAGAAATCCATGTCCAGGGCAGGTATTGCTTGTAGAGGTTTACTAATCAGACACACAAGTATAAGGCATGCCATCTACATACTCCCATTTGTGTCAATCAGACACAAGTGCAAGATCCAAGCTGTCCACCAATTGAGTACCAGCTTGCAAATGTCATATCCCAACATTCATAGAAAGAACAAGATAAAACACATTATTGATAGCATGAATGAAAATCCTCATGTGAGAGTTAAACAATCATCAGATACATATTCAAAAGTAAAATAGATCTTAATGAAAAGAAAGTAGAATGTAGCACCACTTACTGGCCTTGCTAGAGACGGATGAGAACAATGCCCAGTACACCTTCGGCGGTGATCGGTTCATCACCAACTGACTAAGTGAACTTTGGAATTGCCCCACAAAATTCATGATTTTTTTTTTCAATAACACTAATGCAAGTCTTAGGCAAGATAAAAGCGTTTGACCAATAAATGTGAAGTGAAGAGAGCATAGATTTGATTAGCTCTAGCCTTCTCACAAAAGATAGAAGGGCTGAAGCCAACCACCTAGCATTTGGTTTATTTTGCCAATCAAGGAGGCACACAAAAAGAAAGATGGTCAATGGACATTCCACCTTTAGGAAATGGAGTGCAGTAAATAGTTTCATCACAATAGCAAACATAAAGTGTGAGAAAGGATCTCCTTGTCTGATGCCCCAAGTGCTTTTAAAGAAACACAGGCCTTTTTGGTGTAATGAGGATGAATCCGGCCCAGTACAGCTACCATACATGCATGTAGACCTGAAATAACAACATGGGATTGTTAGCAGATCCAAAATAATGAAGCATCAAGGGATGAAGTGCACTTGAAGTAAAAAAATCCCCAAATTGAAGTAAAATCCTGACAACCCAAGCAAGGATTTCAACATTTCATCAATCTTGAAACTTTCATCTATGATGAGCACTACGTGTTGAATGGTCCAGATTATAAGGCAATTCATAAACATGGCAAGTATGGTGTCTGATTCCTCAAGGCATGTTCCAACAGTAAATGAAATAAAAGATGGAAGTAAACCAGAATGAAATTATAGAAGCACAAAGAGCAATACCTTGTATGAAAGTTTTGTGTGAATTGCAAGTAACTAAGTTGTTCATCAGTGACCTCAAGCCAACTATCAAGAAGAAACATCTCACCAAGTGACTAAAAAGCAGAACATGCATATAGACTAAACCAATTTCAGTACGTAACTCTTATATATATATATATATATATATATATATATATATATTATGAAACCAGTGGAATCACCCCACCTGTATTTTATTGCCAAAAGAAAAATAAATTTGAAATCAACAGATTTAAAACTTTTAAAGCATCAGCAGTTTCTGATGCAACCCGCTATCGCATGATACATATTAGAGGAAGTGTCAAAATTCTCATAGGGGCAAGAATGAAGTGGATCCAATAACTTCTGCATAAGTACCACCTACAGATGCATTTAGAACTTCAACTTTATCTTTTAGATGGTTGAACTTGCATCTGAGACCGATCTTGCACCTTTGTGTCTTCAAGAAGTACTGGCCACATTGAGGGATGAGGAAACAAGTAAAACACCTCATTCTTAATTT
This sequence comes from Magnolia changhungtana, assembly GCA_030180095.1. Taxonomy (NCBI): domain Eukaryota; kingdom Viridiplantae; phylum Streptophyta; class Magnoliopsida; order Magnoliales; family Magnoliaceae; genus Magnolia; species Magnolia changhungtana. The sequence continues at coordinate 4,206,456 of JASAUF010000626.1, read as the reverse complement.
GCTCAAGTTCCAAATTTACAATTTTGGTGTACTGTCCAGTCATCAAGTGCTAGCAAGGAAATGCCTATGAATACACCTCATGCCCAAGAGAAACATTAACATCACTGTCCTTAAAGCATCAAAGATCTGTTGAAAAAAAAATTCACAAACAGATTAACCTTTCTCTAAACTGCTAGCATGCTTTACAAGGCAGATGCATCTTTATGCATGTATCTCATCTTACCTGCAACTCCAATTGCAATGCCCTCAAATACAGGGTGAAAATAGAGGGCAACAACTATCACCGAATGAACCAACCGTAGGAAGTGGTTTTATAAATTGAGTTTCCCTTCCATCATTGACCTGTAGAGACATGCATGCTAAAAGGAACTTTCAGAAGTAATAGGCTAAGCAGTGGATACTTGATTACACATCTACTATTAGAATTATGGTATCAATTGATTCAATTCACTAATGCCTTGAACAAAATAATCACTAATCATTCAAATTTGTAGTGTGGTTATCAGAAGATTAAAACCTGTGCCATTCTATAATTACTCTCTGAAATCTATTATGCATGCCATAGCAGAAACTAGTGAGCACTTCAAAATCAAAATCAAAAGATTTCTGGTAAAATGTAATAGTAAAGGTGGGTCACACATCAATTGAGTTGTAATATCTGGGATTACCATTTTTACTTTTTTTGGTAAAGTTCCTAGTGTAATGCAAACTGTAAAGAGTAAACAATATATTCAGGAGATCTATATACTCTTAAGAGAAGCTCTAGCATTTTATAGTCAGGTAAAACTAAAAGGGTGCCATTGGATGCACTATTGAGTCCAACATAGTAGAGAAGAAAACTGGAGGGGTAACTCATGTAGGTATGCAAAGGACATCACTCTCTCTTGTAGGTGAAGAAAATAACTTTATGTCCATGATCCACCCCATCCATTATGTATGGATAGACAAATTGGATATCATGCACACAACATGATGAGCTTCAAACCCACATTGTGAATACATGAGGTGGCATTCCAAGAGCCATAACTAAGCTTATCAGTTTAGAGAGGTTGTCATTGTATGGATACAATATGCATGCATCCATTTGAAAACACGTTGAAATGAATAAAGGAACAAGGAATTTGCATGATTCTAACAACAAATGAAATGCAATGTCAGCTGATGAATTTCATTTAATATACTGCTTAATATGGGAAGAAGATAAATAGTAAAAAGGTTAAATAAATAGAGCTTTCCTAAGTCCAAGTGCATCTAGACGTGGCAACACATGCAGACCTGGCACATGAATAAGCAAGGCCATAAACAACATGGCTTATGGTAGCACTTCTACAGTTCAATGCTAGAGAGCCCACTTCTCTCTTTGGTATAAATGATTCCAGGGCATGCTTGGAAACAGGAGCCTCTTGCTCCTCAAACCTGTACATGAATAGAAATCATTAACTAAAGCTTTATGAGATTGGGAAGTAAGATTGTTGAACACGTAGCTTCTAAGAATTTTGTATTTTTTGCATTTTTGCATTTTTCAGGACTTAAAGACTTCCAGAATCAACTTGTTGGCAAGAGTTTTTGAATAATTAGGTTGTCCAGCAATCCAAATGGAATGCTAACAATAAAATATAAGCTAGAAGTCCTGTTAGTTGTAAGATCAAACTTAAATAATCCAAACAAATATCATGCCACTTAAAATGCAACCATATCCACCTTATCTACTTACTCCTAAATATATACTACAATTTTTATTTTTTTTTAGTTTTGGCAAATAGCCAATACAACATTACACTCCCCAACAACAATGGCTAGATATTCACGAAGTCATTGGTATTGATTGTAAAACAGAATAGACACTACTTTATTCACACTACAAACAAAGTTTAGGGCACCGAAAAGATCTTGTAGTGTTGTGACTGCAAAAGAGACAGAGTGAATCAGCAAATATTCCTTGGCATTTTCAAAAGCATGTTGTCTAAAAGTCTTAGGCATGGTGCTAGATTTTTGCTCTCTTGTTTCTCCTCTCAAATGCCTTAGCGCTTCTAATTCCTTCCATTGATCAAGGCGAGAGCTCTGCCTTCCCATGAGAGTTGTGCTTATCCATGCAGACCTTTCTTTTTTTGGATGATATCTCATTATTCTGGTCTAGCTGTCTACACAAATAAATTTGCCTGTGTTGTACTACAGGCTGTGCACTTCTTTAAATGGACTGTCTGTTTACCAAATGATATTCCAATCAATAAATATGGGTAAACTAACCACAGTTCAATATCCATAAACAACGAATCAGCAAATAAACTTACAAAGACTAAGATAGGATCTCAAACATCTTTTATTAAAAGAAAGGCATAATAAAATCATAGAAATCACAAATAAAGGAGTTGACTTCCTTGGGACACGCATGGTATATGGATTTTTTCCATTAATCTCATTACTTTATCTGGGATTCTGGGATTCTTTTGACAATAGTTACATCCTTTGAAAGGTAAGAAATGAACCATTCGACATAAAAAAAAGAATGTTGACACATTCACTGCCAAGGCACATCTGAATGTGTATAAGGTGCTGCCACCGTGCATATTACCTAATGTAAAAATTAGGCCTGCCTACTCATCAGATGGGCCACACATGCCACACATGTACATCAAATATGGACAACTAAAGCTTTTTTTAACAATCCATTGTTTCTCTACAGGGTTAGCCCATGTGATGAGTTAACCCTACTCATCAGGAGGGCCACACATGTTATATGCAAGTTTCTTAAAACCTTTAAGTTTAACAGAACATAACAATACTAGAAACATTAAAGACTACCAATATAAGTGTTCTTCAAATGTTGTAACCTAAGGTAGAGCTATTATGGGTACAAAGGAAAATATAGATAGTGATTTTGATGCGTCCAGCTGGATACAAGTATAAAGGAAAAGAAAGAAAAACAGTTTTATATAATATATTATTCTAAACCAGAATGCAAGGGGAAGGTTACATAAAAAATAAAGGTCATTCTATTATAAACTCACTTGAAAGCAAAAGAAAATATAAGAAATATTGGAGAGGTGGATTTACATTGCAAAGAAAGAATGCGATAGAAGAATATCCTTCTACATTGGAAATCTCATTGTCCCGTTTGCAAACTACTCAGTATTCAATTCAAGATCAGAAGATAATGATGCATCAGAGCATAAATATAGAGGGAATAATAGACCAACCATGGTGGCAAATGGAAATCAGGTCTTTAGTCTAAAAATGAAGCTTGGATGATCAAATACTTTTCATCGACAAAAGATGCTCCAAATCCTTTTCAGCTAAAGGCTTGTTGGGGTTTGAAGAAAATTGTATATATTTTAGTGATGATTATACGTCTAGTTATGTCTTCCACATGAAAGATGGGAGTATCAAGCCATGCTTTCCAACCTGGTATTTCTCACGCATTCTTTGTCCATTCATTTGGCTGACGTAATAGCTGTTTTTTATAAAATTAATTTTATTATATTTCTTTATTTGTTAAGATGTATATATGTTAAAATCTCGGCAGATACTTCACACGGATCTTCCTATATATTAGTCATGATTTCTACAAAGTAGTCTTTTATGTTTTAAGAGAATTAAGTCTCTAATTGCTTAGGTCCAGATTGATAGATTGTGTTTATTTTATTTTACTTAATAATAATTATGTATTAGATACCTAAAGCTCTATTACATATATAATGAGGTCATGTTGATAGTAAAGTCTTGATCTCTAATACATGATTATAGTTAATTAAAATGAGATGAAATTCATTTTTAGGTGCCTATCAAATGGAGCCTTAGCTTTTTTCCCTTTGATAAAATTCATTTTTTCCCTTTTTTTCCTTTAATTAAAATGAGATGAAATTCATTTTTCCCTCTAATACATGATTTAGTTATTTAAAATGAGATGAAATACATGTTGATAGAAAAGTCTTGATCTCTATTACATAAGGCTTATTTTTCAACAAGGATTTACAGGATGACTTTGGGTTGGTGGAACATACATCCAAGGGGTGTAGCCTATCACATATGCAGCCACTCAAACCTCCACCACATGACCCTTGTCACTTGAGTTGGATCCTTCTCATAGCTCCATCAACCCCTTTCTAGCCCATGAAATGAAGACAACAGGCCCTAGAGTCCACATTACTTGCATTTAGAAAATAAGAAAAATGAAAATTCAGGATAAAAGTCGTAGCCATAGACCTATTACAAACAGGGAGCAAACAAATGCCACAAAGCAGAGCCTCGATTAGTTACTAGCATGAATATGAGCCTATCCGATAATGGTGCTGCCACTGTGAATGAGGAAAAGGCGACTTTGTTAGACAGTGAGAATCACAAAGAGATTAATGCTAGTGGAGATCAGTTCCCTGTTGGGAGTGGCGACAACCTGATAGGCGCTTTGGTCGAAAATCCCTCTATTCCTTTTCAAGCTGACATGGGTCTTGATGGGACTGCCATTCTGAATTTAATGACTAGGGAAGAGAAGATGCCAGTTGATCTTCCAGCAGGTGATTTTAGAAATGATGTTCAAGTTGTAGAGGAAGATAAAGCTTGTGATTCAGAAAACCATGTTGAAGCTGCAGGTGAAGAACATACTGCAGCAAATAGTAATAGTTATGTCAAATCCAAGTTACTGATTTAGGATCATTACTCTATTTCAGAAGGCCGAAACCCAGATGCTCTTCCTATCAAGCAAGTTGGTCATCCCTTGACAGCTGCTACAGGCGACGGTGGTAACTTAGCTGCAGTGGAGATGGAAGAGAAAGCGACAGATGAGGTTAATTAGACTCAAATAGCTGCAAGGAACATAGAAAAGGTGATGACCGATGAGGTTGATCAAATTCAAATGGCCACTCATTCTACATCAGATGTGGGTGGAGACACGAAATGCAAAAATATCGATCCAACTACTAGGATCGATGCTGTTCCAAATGAGAAGGCCATGGAATCAGATGGAAAGCTGGTGGAAACCATTGCGAGTTCTGAATAGGCAAGCATAGAACTGGACAGTGAGAGAATGCTTCGATACGTGAGTATGCAGATGCTGGAAAAAAAACTTGCTGTCAACCGTTCGATGTTCTTGGAATTCGACAAAACCACTGATTCAACATTCTCTTCATAATCTTAAAGGTCCATCAATGTTTTCTTCACAATATCCATGGCCCATGAAACGAAATCCTAAAATCCACAAATCCCTAATTTGTAAAATCAGAAAAACCCAAATTCAGGGTCCACATTCAAATCTGTAAGCCCTAAAATCCCCAAATCCCTAAATGAGGGTCCATATTCGAATTGGAAATCCACAAATTACTAAATCTCCAAATTCATATATCAACATTGAGATTGAGAGAGAGAGAAATACCTCGCGGTCGAGGATGGGCAGGGAGAGAGAGAGAGAGAGAGAGAGAGGTGGAGCCGTCTGAACGAGTCCCTCACGCAGTCGAGGATGGGCAGGGAGTGAGAGAGAGAAGTGGCGAGAAGATAGAGAGAGGAGCGAGAGAAAGGAGCGAGAGAAGAAAGAGAGAGAGGTGGGCACACAAGAATGAAAAACGCAGTGGCGACTATTTTGGTTTTTGTGTGCGCGGCCGCCAAAGTCAGGTGAACGGTCATGTTAGGGGCTCCGTGTGGCCCACCATAATGTATGTCATTTATCTATGCCTTTCATTCAATTTAAAAAATTATTTAGGAATTTATCCCAAAAAATGAAGCAAATAGAAGAGTCACATGGACCACACCACAAATCAACAAAAGGCACTTAATCTCCACTGTTTCCTATGGTGTGGTCCACTTAAGCTTTAACTTTATCTAATTTTTTATCTAACACACTAAAATGATCTGTCAAAATGTATGGACGGCTTAGATTGAACACAAAAAATGTGGTGGGCCCCCCATAGAACTTCTAAAAGAGCATTAAAACGAAGGCTACGGATGATTGTAGTATATAGCTACGGATTTAATCCGTAGCAATATAGCTACAGTTTATATCCGTAGCTAAAGACTCAAATCATCCATAGCCTTTGCTCATTTTTTTGGTAGTGTTGAGATATCTAGGGGTTGGAGGAGCCGAGTAAAAGGGAGGAGCCTCTTCCCAAGAGTTTTTCTTCTCTTTTCCTTAGTTTTTAATGCTTTTTTCTAAGGTTTTTAATTCAATCATGTCTATGGTTGGCTAGATCCCTTAGCTAGGGCTAAGGGGTGAAGCTTGTAGCATGTTTGAGATGTTTTTCTTGTTTGATTCTTGTTATTGTTAAACTCCTTTGATTCTAGTTTGATATTTATGGAATACTTTTAGTGTTTAATGGTTTATTTTGACTGAAATTATAATAGATCTATAATAGCTTGAAGTATTTTCTTTTTCTGTTTGGAGTTTATCCCTTGGGCATGGATGGGTGACATAATCCCTTTTATTCTTCACAAATCTCCCATGATGGTTGTTGGATTGGTATAGCCTGTTGTCTACCATTGTCTCTTAGGCATGGTCAGGTGATTGAATCACTTTCATTCTTCATAATGTTCTTCCATTGAGAATTAGGTTAATGGAGATTCAGACATGATCTTATTGAATATCTTCCAATTAGATAGAATAGGGCTCCGATTCTAATAGAGTGCCTTGAATCGAATAAGGAAGCATCCTAATAGCTATAAGTGGATCCCTGGAATCTCTAGTTCCATTTTTAAATTACTTGAGTTTCTTAATAAACACTTTAAAATTACTCTCTCTACTTTCCTGATTTAGGTTAGATCTTCTCCTAGTTTTATTTCTAATTACTTTCAGAATAAACACACAAGATTAGTCCCTGTGGATTCGACCTCGATCTCACCGGGATTATTACTACATCGCGACCCTACACTTGAGGTTGTGAACAATTATTAACACCCGATTTTCTCGGGCTCGAGTATAAACTCTGGCTGTGAAAATATGGGATGTTACATTTTATAGAATTTCATTAATTTCTAGTTGATTTTAATGAATATTTTCAGTTTACTATGGTATGTTGTGACTCAAATTACAATTGACGCTGCGATAGGTTTGCATATCTTCTTTCCTTATTTGAGATTATGAGATTGGTAAATCCTGTTATTCACCATCGTCTCCTGGGCATTGTTGGGTGATAGAATCCCTTCCAGATCTTCACAATTCTCGTTTATTGAGGCTGGATCAATGAAAAGTTTAGAGATTTGATTATCTCTCTTTCCAATTGGATAAGATAGGACTCTCATTACAATTAGATCTCTTGAATCAAGTAAGGTAGCATCGTAATAGCTACAAGTGGATCCTTGGCACCTTAATTCCTACCTTTAAATTCACAAATTTCAATTACATCCTTCACAATTACTCTTTAAAAATTATTCCGATTTAGTTTTAGATCTTCTTTTAGTTCTAGTTCTTATTACTTTTAGAATATGTACAAGTTTAGTCCCTGTGGATTTGACCTCGGTCTTACCGAGATTAATACTACATTGCGACCCTACACTTGGGGTTGTGAACACATGCGGCGCTAAAGTACCTTTTCTCTAAGAAGGATGCTAAGTCCCGCTTAATAAGATGGATCATTCTACTCCAAGAGTTTGACATTGAAATACGTGATAAGAAGGGAGTAGAGAATGTAATGGCTGACCATCTCTCCATACTTGACCTACCCAATTCCCTTAAGACAACACCAATAAACAACATGTTCCCTGACAACCAATTATTTAAACTTTCCCAAGTACCTTGGTTTGCTGATATTGCTAATTATCTTGCCATAGGTTTCACGCCGATCCATTGAACTGCACAAGATAAGAAGAAATTCCACACAAAGGTACATAAATGTATCTAAGATGATCCATACCTATTCAAATATTACCCAAACCAAATTCTAAGGAGATGTGTACATAACAACGAACATCGAAGTATAATCTTCTTTTGTCATTCTTAGGCTTTTGGTGGTCACCTTTCTGCTAAAAACACCATGGCTAAAATTTTGTAGTACGGCTTTTATTGGCCCACTATGTTCAAAGATTTTCATAAGTTTTGTAAAGCTTGTGATCGTTGTCAAAAATTGGGAGGATTGTCTCATCGAAACATGTTGCCATTGAACCCCATTCTAATTATTGAAGCATTCTACTGCTGGGGCATTGATTTCATGGGACCATTCCCCCAATCCTTTGGAAACATTTACATCTTGTTAGCAATAGACTATGTTACCAAGTGGGTCAAGGAGATCCTGTGCTAGAACAATAATTATCAAACAGTCATTCGATTCTTAAAAGAAAACATCATTTTTCGGTTCAAAACACCTCGAGCCATCATAAGTGATGAAGGTTCACACTTTTGCAATAGGCCATTCAAGTACTTAATGAAGAAATATGGCATCTCTCACAAAGTCAGCACCACCAATCACCCACGGACAAACGGTCAAGATGAAATTTCCAACAGGGAAATCAAACAAATTCTGGAAAAATGGTTAACCCTGATCGTAAAGATTGGTCAATCAGACTGTTTGATGCTTTATGGGCTTACTGTACAGCTTACAAGAACCCCATTAGAATGTCTCCCTTTAGACTCGTCTATGGGAAGGTTTACCACTTGCCTGTAGAGTTAAAACATAAAGCATACTGGGCGATTAAGAATTTAAACTTCAATTTGGGCAATGTTGGCTCGCTATGCAAACTTCAATTGAATGAACTTGAGGAAATCTGAAATGACGCTTATGAGAATTCGAGAATTTATAACGACAAAATGAAGGTGTTCCATGACCGAAACATTCTTCGAAAATCATTCACACCAAGTCAAAAAGTCTTTTTGTATAATACTCGATTACACCCTCTTCTAGGTAAGCTTTGATCTTATTGGATCGGCCCTTTTATTCTTACTACTGTTTATCCTCAGGAGGCCGTTGAGATAAAGAATCCAATGAATGACAACATTTTCAAAGTGAACGGTCATCGTCTCAAGCCATTCGTTGAGAAGTTTGATTCAGAGCATATGTTCATGCCTCTGAATGATCCTATGTATCAGGATTGACCTCCTAGTCTGATGGATGTGTAATTAGGTTTATTTCTTTCATAGGATTTAAGATTAAGATAGTTTGATTTTTGTTTGTTTAGTTTTTGTGATAACCCATTTACATGTTGAGAAACTTTGAAAAAGCTTCAATTCTCCTTCTTCAGGTACTATTTAACCTTCACTTCCGATTTCTTTTCGATGTCTCACATGCATTACATGTTTATATCTTTTACATTAAGGTCAATGTAGATATTAGGTTGGGGGTGAGGATTAGGTAAACTAATCAGTGTTTTCTTAGTCTTTTAGCAAATTGTTTGAATTTTTTTAAAAAATTTTAATTTAAAAACTCGTTTGGAAAGTGAAAGTTTTGGTAATCAAGAATGTTTTACGTATTATGATATGATAGAAAGTTGAATTTTTGAATTGTTAGAGTTTGATCAACTAAGTATTATATTGCTAAAGTTCTTTAAATTAATTGGTTAAGAGAAAGTTCGAATATCACTTCGATCTAAATCAAGTTCACACTCGACTTATTTTTCTGTGAACTACTAGAGTTTCTTATTGTAGTATGTAAATCACTGATGGGTATTGAGAACCAAGTCTGGAGAACTTGATCCACCCTAAAAAATGAAAAGAACCAACTAAAAAACAGTAAATCGACAAAAAGGCAATGCATCCAAGGGAATTTCACTAAAAGAGAAGAAAAATACTGAAAATAAATTGAAAAAGGTCGTCAATACAAAATCTAAAGATGGAAAAAGAAGAAAGGGGAACAAGTTTGGAATTAGTGCTTGTGTTAATCCATTCGCCTTGAAGCGATGAGCATAGCTAACATTATGAGACAATAGTTATTTTTATAGAAAGTGAGTTGGGATTCACTAAGCACAGTAGAAACTTGGTATGTGAACTTATGCTCTCAGTTAATTGATTTAGGAAGACTTGACGTAATTGATTACTCATGAGATTCGGCTCTAGGTTTTTAAATTTTCACTCTCTCATCTTTGATTTCTACTTATTCATACTTGATTGCACAAAAAATTATTTTCTGAAAGTGAGTTGAACATTAAGAATTGAGGATTTCTTCACGCATTTTTTGCTCGAGACTAGCAAAATGCTGGTTGGGGGTGTGTTAAGTGTTAAATATTGCATATTTTTCCCTGTTTATATCTTGGTTTTATGAACATGATAATGCTTAATTGGTATATTTTATACATGTTTGTATTATGAGGTGCATTTGTGAGCTTGGATTGAAAAGAAAGAAATTGATGCTTGAAGATCACCAAGGAAAGGGATGTATCTTAGGAGACCAAGATTGAACATTTCAAGGGTCCAAGATTCAAAGAAACCAAGTGAAGAAGGAAGGAAAGATTGGAAAAATCACAGAAGACAAAATAAACAGACTATTCGGTGTCAGGTTCGGTTCGACTGAGATTAGGTTCGGTGCGACTGAAAATGCACAAAATAGTCCAGCAAGGAAAGATGAAATTCAGAGTTAATTCTACTCGACCAAAAGTTAATTCGATGCGACCAAAACCTAGTTCGGTGTGACCGAAGCTGACTACGGTGCGACCGAAATTAGGTAATCGTTGAAGACAAAATCCAGCCACAAATCGAATCGACTTCGGCCCAATCAAAGATGACTTCAGTGCGACTGAAGCATAACTCAGTGCATAGATTTTAGGTAGTTTCAAAGTCAGTTCAAGCAAATCTTATAAATATGGGTCTTTTAGGTGTTTAATGATGTTTTATTTAAACCAACATGATTTAAATGATTTTTAAACTCGAAAGTATACGAATCAGATGCAGATACGGTACGTATTACGAGATCATTCCCACGAGGACTGGTCGTCACAATTCAAATCGATGATTCTCCTTAACTAATCTAACAAAGAATGGAATGAACTACTAAGCACAATTCTAAGAAAAAATAAAATAATTAAGAACAGGGAAGAAAATTCAATCAGAGAGAGAGCACTAGGACTTTCGAATCCACCTCTAATTATCCTAATCCTTGTTTGGTCTGTTGATTCACCTTGATCTAGATTGATACCACTTATTAGAGAAAGCACAGTCTGTATCCTTAATCGGGCATACAGAATGTCTAATTCCTTTAAGCAACGCCATGAATAACATATCCCATGTCCTTGGTCGGGCACATGGAATGTACATTCATTAAAGCATCCTGTTTCTTCCTCTATAGGAAACCTGTTCTTGATCAGACACAAGCACCTGTAATAAGCATCCAAACAACATCCATATATATACTTTGATCAAGTTCATAGATGGAGAAGTATAGAATTTAAACCAATCACGCCCACTTAGAGAAAGAAACAAATTAATTAATATTCAAAGTAAATCAACCAAAACAAGAGCTAATCAAATTAGGGGCTTCATCTCAGCCCTAGCTGAGAGATTAGTGACCCATAAAATCCATAAAAAATATTAAACAAAATTCATAAAAATTAAACACCAAACCAATCGATCTCTCTCTCTTCCTCCTTCTCTTTCTTCTCTTTCTTCTCTCCCTGGCTCTGGATCTCGAATTTCCTAGTTCTGAATGCCTTTCCCACGTCCAAAACTCCCCTTTTATAGCTGCTGGATGGCTGGGGTTGGTGGCAGAGTCGTAGAAGGACTCGGAGTACAAATTTTCCCAGCCGTGATCGATGGGCCCCACAGAGGCATTTTTTGGAAAATCCACCCCGTCCATTGGATTCAGGACGAAATTTCAGTCAAGAATGGGTGGTTTTGAAGGTCCATTGGCACTGCCCACAGAAGAAATCTCAAAAAAACTCAGTTTTGAACGTCCCGGGGCAGTCTACTTTTGGCCACTATACCGCACACGTGTGTACGCATGGGAGTGGAATATCAGCATAGTTTTGTAGTATTCATGGCCCTCTACACGATGGACGGATCAGATCTTCCGGAAGGTTGACGAGTAGGGTCACTGTCCTCCGCAAAAACGGCCAGCGGCCGGGTTACGCTGACGCGAAACGACGAGGACTGCGGTGATGGTGGGTCCTAGTCCGCAACGGCTTTGAGAAATCTACTCCGTTCATGAGATTCACATCGAGAAACCGTCCGGGAGTGATATATTCTGGAGTGAAATAGATGCGGTCCACTTGATCTTTCATTCCGCCGTCCATCCTGCGATTTTCATCAATCAACGTCTGTACACATGCATGGGACCAAACAGACATCTAGGTGATGGTTATAGCTGCCCCAGGAAGCGGATGGACGGCTTGGATTGTCCATTTGGACACAAGGTGGGCCCCACAACCAACGACCGCGGTCGGCTTGCGGAGACGCTGGATGGCTCTGCCGTTTTTTAAAACGGGTGCGGGTCAACGATGGCGCTGACCGTCCGGGCGGTTCGGTGTGGCGCGGCTACACCTGCACTCCATGCACACGCCACACATACAAGGCCCACTGTGATGTTCTTCAGAAATCTGATCCGGCCATCTGTTTTATCTTGGCCTATAATGAATTAGGACCAAATTTGAGGCAAATCCAGATGCCATGTGGGCCCCACTTAATGAATTAAGTAGCTGATCTGGCCGTTGGGCCACTTCCCGTGATCTTCAATGGCTGAAATTTAATATGTACGGTTAATTTACGACCCCCATCATATGAAGTTTCGAACTGATCGGATAGTGGGAACCTTGTGATCTTGCATTCTGGACCCTTTTTGGGCCCCTTTATCGTGCTTTCCTCAGATCCCAGGCGTGTAAAATCTTGACTATTGGTTCTCTGGAGTCCATCCCGTGCTCTGGAGACTTTGGAGCGTCAGATCCATGCCTTTTAACATCAATTTCCAATTAATGCTCCTGATTTCATCCTGTAATAAAAACACGATTAAAATCTGGCATTAAACATTATCATGTATGTAAAATCAGGTAATAGTCAGGGTCTGAGATGCAATATTTGACCCTGATCACAACCCCCAACCAGCATTTTGCTAGTCCCGAGCAAAACATGCGAAAAATAATTTCAAAAATGAAAGACAATTCCTGGAAACTCAAGTGACTTGTGAACAGATAGCTGAGATGTGAAAATTCTAAGATTCATGATTGGTGTGTGGAATTTTTCTCTTGGAATCAAGCTTACAGTAAACTTCATAATCAAGTTCAAAATATTAATCCATCAATTAGAACATTCTTAAACATTGAGTTCCATAGGTGTATAGTGTAATCTCAGCTTACAATCATCCAATTGTCAATTTCATGATATCATTAGTAATTCGTGACAACCAAGCTTAAAACTAACACTTATCTCACAGATTAACTTTTCATTTTACCAGCCTTAGATTTTCTTTATGAGCAGTAACGCAAATGAGGGGAATCAAATTCTCACCTATAGGGAGCAAACCTATGGCGAAAACTTGTTGCCTAACCCTTTTTTTTTTTTTTCATGTCAACTATGAAGAATCAAATCTGCACCTATAGGGAGCAAACCTATGGTGAAGATTATGTGACTAACTCTTTCAATTCTTCTTTATAAACTGACGTTAACAAATTTATCAGGCTGGTTCCTTTTATGCCTAATGATTACCAAGTTACCATTTAATATCGAACTGAAAACTTAATGTGTAAGTGAGATCTGATATGTGAAATCATGGCTCAATCAATGTTTATAGCTTCTAATCATGGATTATCAAATCAAAATTGACTGTGAATTCAAGCAGATGGCCGAATCTAAGAGTCATAAATTACCAACATCACAAATCTGATAATGTTGAAATCACAACTATCCTTCAAAATCACTTTGAATTCAATAGAAATTTCAGAAAAAATTTTAAAATTTTCACAAATTTTGCTCAAGACCAAGAAAATATTGATTAGGTAATTTTAATCAAGACCAAGAAAATACTGACTAGGTAACCTAATCTCCCACCCCCAACCTAAAATCTACATTGTCCTCAATGTAAAAGACTAAGCAAGCAATGCACATGAGACAATGAAAGTAAAGGAGGAGTGATGGAAAGATAGTACCTGGATAGAGAATCAAGAAGCTTTCTAAAAAAAATTTCAACGTAAAAGTGAGTTAGCACAAGAGAGAAATCAACAGAAGCAAAAATAACAAAAACAAAAACAAAAGAAGATCCTACCTATACCACTTTCGCAGGTGCTCTCGATTGCATTTAGCGCATGCAACAAGCCTTTAAACCCCTAGGTTACCCCTAGTGGACGAGTTGTAGTCTCGTGAGGGTTTGCAGTAATGTTACCCACAAACATTGAACTAACGAACTAGGAAAATTAAATGGAATGAAAAGCTGGGTTGCCTCCCAGGAGCGCTAAGTTTAACGTCTTCAGCCAGATAAGAACGGACCATAAAGGAGCTAATCTTTATAACCAGGGTCCGCCAAAGAAATTACCTCAATACCTTAATTAACCGATCCCAGACAAGTGATGAGGGTTCCCATGAGCTGTGCTATTTACAAGGAGGTAACTGACATTGTCGTCAAATAATTTAAGGACTTCTGCTCGAACGACTTCTTCCATGTTAGGATCACGCTTCCTTTGCATTTCACGCGACATTTCCACAGCATGATCCATACATACAGTGGGGCATACTCCCTGTATTTTCGCTATCTTCCGTTCAATTGCTGCCTTATATGCTCTAAGAAAATTAAGCAGCCTGCTCGCCTTTGTCTTCTCAGAGTTCGAAACTGTGCTGTCAGGAGGCGTCTTAGAGAGATGAAGAGGTTCCACTTTCGCTCTCCATTTTTCAGTCTCCAATATAGGAGTAGAGTCGAGCAGTGCATTGACTTCGTGAATGGGACTATCGATGTCAAAGTCCATGCCAGATTGTGCTAAGCAGGTCTCAAGAGGATCTTCAAAAGATGTACGGAAGGAGTCTTGCACTAGACTCTCGATCATGTCCACTTCAGATATGTCATCCAAATCATGGATTGGTGTCTGCATTAAAAACATTGAGTTTAATATTCATGTTACCAAAGGACAATTTCATAACTCCATTCCTACAATTTATAATAGCATTAGATGTGGCCAAAAATGGACGACCCAAAATGACCGGGATCGACTATGAAGATTCAGACAGTGAGATCTATAACTATGAAATCCACTGGAAAATAAAATTTATCAACCTGGATTAACACGTCTTCAATAACACCCCGGGGCACCTTGACAGATCTATCAGCCAGTTGTAATGTTACCTTAGTCGGTTTCAGTTCACCAAGTCCTAGCTGCTCATAAACCGAATATGGTAACAAATTAATGCTCGCCCCTAAATCAAGTAATGCCTTCCCGATCTTATGATCTCCTATGCCACAAGAAATGGTGGGAGCTCCTGGATCCCTGAATTTAGGAGGGGTGTTATGTTGAATCATGAAGCTGAGCTGCTCTATAAGGAAGACTTTCTTATGAACATTCTGCTTACGCTTTTGAGTGCATAAATCTTTCAGAAACTTAGCGTGAGCAGGGACTTGTTTGATAGCGTCAAGCAACGGGATGTTGACTTGCACTTTTTGAAACACATCCAAGATTTCATTAAAGTTATTTCTTTTCTTTATTGGTGCCAGACGTTGAGGAAAGGGTGCTTTAGGCACGTAGGGTGGCACATTAGTGGCTCTTGGAGAGTCAGAGAGCTTTTGGACTTTGGATGCATTGGTATGACTCTCTGCTTCATCTTGATCTTCTGTTTTAGAATTTGATTCATCCCCAAGCATCTCTATTCTGTTATCAATCTGCTTGCCTGACCTAAGGGTAGTGATCGATTTGGCCTGTTCATGATATTGCCCTTGGTTAGAATTAGACCCAATCTCATACTGTCCCTTTGGGTTAGCCTCAGGTTGGCTAGGGAACTTGCCCTTCTCTCTCTCACTCAATGTGGCAGCTAGTTGACCCAGTTGTACTTTCGGCTTGGCAATGGATTGCGCATTTGTATGTAAGCTTTGCTGGTTAGCCAGTAAGGTTTGTTGGGTGTCTTTTTGGAATTGGAGAGAACTCTGCATGAAAAGATGGACTGTATCCTCAAGAGATGGTTTCCTTGATTGTGCAGGCAGTTGTTGATATTGTGGAAACTGTTGAAGTTGCTGACTGCCAACTTGGAGGTGCGGTTGCATGGGAGGATTTCCAGATGGTCCTCCTTGTTGTGGTCCTTTTGCCCAAGAAAAATTTGGATGTCTAGCCCACCCTGGGTTGTATGTGTTCGAGTAAGGATCATTCCCAGGTTTTTGAAACGTGTTCATAGCATGAACTTGTTCAGAGAGAAGTTCTGGGGATGCTGCACCAGATGGACAAGACTGCATAGGATGGGCAGGACTAGAACATGTGGCACATGCCTCCACTAGAGCTGTTTGTGAAGGTCAATTATTTAATACCAGAGCATCAACTTTCTTTGTCAGGTTATCAAGCTTGGCGCACAGCTCTGGCACGACTCCTATCTCATATATACCACCTCTCTTTTGTGGTTGGAGACTTCTGTCACCTCTATTTAAATGGTCCCATTGCTGGGAATTTTTGCACAAGGTTTCAAAGAAGTTCCATGCTTCGACTTCACTTTTGGTCATGAATGACCCTCCACTGGTGGCATTAACCATACGACGGTTCTGGGGTGTCAGACCGTCATAGAAGTATTGAACTTGTTGCCACTTCTCAAAACCATGGTGAGGACATTTAAGAAGCAAGTCCTTCCATCTTTCCCAACATTCATGAAAGTGCTCGCCCTCTTTTTGTGTGAAGTTAGTAATTTCTCTTCGGAGGGCATTGGTTTTGTGAACGGGGAAGAACTTGTTTAAGAACTTCTTAGACAGTTGGTCCCATGTAGTGATAGATCCAACTTCTAGAGAATTCAACCATGCTTTCGCCTTATCCTTCAAAGAAAAAGGAAATAGGCGTAGGCGGATCGAATCGTCTGAGAAGTTTTGGAACTTAAAGGTGGAGCAAATGTCTAGGAATTCTTTCACATGATGATATGGGTCCTCCTTGTCCAATCCATAAAAGGATGGCAACAATTGTATGACTCCAGGTTTCAGTTCAAAGTGTGCTGCCGTAGTGGTTGGCAACACTATGCATGAAGGCGCATTAAATTGGACAGGAGCTAAATAATCTTTGAGAGCCTTAACTTCAGTCTCATTCGCCATTTCAACAGAATTATTTCTCAATCTTTCACGCAGTGTTCTTTTTATTTCAGGATCAAACGGTGCTAGTTCTATATTCAGAGATCTACGTCCTAGCATAAACTATGTTATTGTAATGTAAGAAAGAAAACTAAACTAAGAAGCAACCTAAGAGAAATAAAACTAGACCTAAAACTATGAGATTTTAAAACAAGTTAAAACTATGTAAGTAAGAATGGGAAGAAAGAACCCGGAAAAGGAGATGAATGATGTCAGAAAATTTAAGATGTTCCTCCTTCACTTAGTAGCTTCCTTCCTCAATTCCTGTAAAAAAATTTTAAAAAAAAAAAAAAAACCAAATTAGGTTTCCTAAAATAATGATAGAAAAACTCCTAAGCAACGGTTAATTTCTAAAAATAAAATAAAATAAAAACTTTAACCTAAGTTAGTAAAATCCTAAGACTATGAATTATGATAAGAGAGAATCCTAAATTCAATTTGGAACAGCAACACTTGAAGAATCCCGACAACGGCGCCAAAAACTTGATGTTTTATTTAAACCAACATGATTTAAATGATTTTTAAACTCGCAAGTATACGAATCAGATGCAGATACGGTACATATTACGAGATCGTTCCCACGAGGACTGGTCGTCACAACTCAAATCGATGATTCTCCTTAACTAATCCAACAAAGAATGGAATGAACTACTAAGCACAATTCTAAGAAAAAATAAAATAGTTAAGAACAGGGAAGAAAATTCAATCAGAGAGAGAGCACTAGGACTTTCGAATCCACCTCTAATTATCCTAACCCTTGTTTGGTCTGTTGATTCACCTTAATCTAGATTGATACCACTTATTAGAGAAAGCACAGTCTGTATCCTTAATCGGGCATACAGAATGTCTAATTCCTTTAAGCAACGCCATGAATAACATATCCCATGTCCTTGGTCGGGCACATGGAATGTACATTCATTAAAGCATCCTGTTTCTTCTTCTATAGGAAACCTGTTCTTGATCAGACACAAGCACCTGTAATAAGCATCCAAACAACATCCATATATATACTTTGATCAAGTTCATAGGTGGAGAAGTATAGAATTTAAACCAATCACGCCCACTTAGAGAAAGAAATAAATTAATTAATATTCAAAGTAAATCAACCAAAATAAGAGCTAATCAAATTAGGGGCTTCATCTCAGCCCTAGCTAAGAGATTAGTGACTCATAAAATCCATAAAAAATATTAAACAAAATTCATAAAAATTAAACACCAAAGCAATCGATCTCTCTCTCTTCCTCCTTCTCTTTCTTCTCTTTCTTCTCTCCTTGGCTCTGGATCTCGAATTCCCTAGTTCTGAATGCCTTTCTCACGTCTAAAACTCCCCTTTTATAGCTGCTGGATGGCTGGGGTTGGTGGCAGAGTCGTAGAAGGACTCAGAGTATAAATTTTCGCAGCCGTGATCGGTGGGCCCCATAGAGGCATTTTTTGAAAAATCCACCCCGTCCATTGGATTCAGGACAAAATTTCAGTCAAGAATGGGTGGTTTTGAAGGTCCATTGGCGCGGCCCACAGAAGAAATCTAAAAAAAAACTCAGTTTTGAATGTCCCGGGGCAGTCTACTTTTAGCCTCTATACCGCACATGTGTGTACGCATGGGAGTGGAATATTAGCATGGTTTTGTAGTATTCATGGCCCTCTACACGATGGATGGATCAGATCTTCCGGAAAGTTGATGAGTAGGGCTCACTATCCTCCGTAAAAACGGCCAGCGGCCGGGTTACGTTGACGCGAAATGACGAGGACTGCGGTGATGGTGTGTCCTAGTCCGCAACGGCTTTGAGAAATCTACTCTGTTCATGAGATTCACATCGAGAAACCGTCCGGGAGTGATATATTCTGGAGTGAAATAGATGCGGCCCACTTGATCTTTCGTTCCGCCGTTCATCCTGCGATTTTCATCATTCAACGTTCGTACACATGCATGGGACCAAACAGACATCTAGGCGATGGTTATAGCTGCCCCAGGAAGCGGATGGACGGCTTGGATTGTCCATTTGGACACAAGGTGGGCCCCACAACCGACGACCGCGGTCGGCTTGCAGAGACGCTGGACGGCTCTGCCGTTTTTGAAAATGGGCGCGGGTCAGCGATGGCGCTGACCGTCCGGGCGGTCCGGTGTGGCGCGGCTACACCTGCGCTCCATACACACGCCACACATACAAGGCCCACTGTGATGTTCTTCAGAAATCTGATCCGACCATCTGTTTTATCTTGGCCTATAATGAATTAGGACCAAATTTGAGGCAAATCCAGATGCCAGGTGGGCCCCACTTAATGAATTAAGTGACTGATCTGGCCGTTGGGCCACTTCCCGTGATCTTCAATGGCTGAAATTTAATATGTACCATTAATTTACGGCCCCTATCACATGTATGAAGTTTCGAACTGATCGGATAGCGGGAACCTTGTGATCTTGCATTCTGGACCCTTTTCGGGCCCCTTTATCATGCTTTCCTCAGATCCCAAGCGTGTAAAATCTTCACTATTGGTTCTCTGGAGTCCATCCCATGCTCTGGAGACTTTGGAGCGTCAGATCCATGCCTTTTAACATCAATTTCCAATTAACGCTCCTGATTTCATCCTGTAATAAAAACACGATTAAAATCTGGCATTAAACATTATCATGTATGTAAAATCAGGTAATAGTCGGGGTCTGAGATGCAATATTTGACCCTAATCATTTAAAGGATGAATTAAGGTTGGAAGAGTGGAACAAGGTGTTAGAGAATTTCAATAAGTCCTTCTTTCCCAATCTTCTTCTAGTTAGTTAGTTTTTATATTTTCTTTAAGAGTGGAGCAAGGTGTTGGAGAAATATTTCAATGAGTCCTTCCTTCTTCCCCAATCTTCTTTACATCTTCTTCTAGTTCTACTTCTAGTTAATTTCAGAAATGCACAAGATCAGTCCTTGTGGATTCGACCTCGGTCTTATAAAGATTATTACTACATCGCGACCCTACATTTAGGGTTAGAGCAAGTTTTTAGCACCATTGTCGGGGATTGACGGTTGTGTTTTCTGGATTTGATTAGTTTTGGAATTAGGTTAAGATTAGGATTTTTCTACTTTCTATTTTTAGGTTAGGGTTTTTTCAGAATTATTTTAGAAACTAACTTAGCTTTCTATTTCTAAGTTTAGAAACTTTCCTTTTTTGTTTTTAGAAACTAATTTACTTTCTAATTCTATGATAGAAACTTTCCTATTTTGTTTTTAGAAACTAATTTTTATTTTTTAGAAACTTTCCTAATCCGTTTTTAGAAACTAATTTCCTTTCCTTTTCTATTTTAAAAAACTAACTTACTTTCTATTTTTAGAAACTTTCCTTTTTCTTTTTTTATAAACTAGGTTGCTTTCTTAGTTCTTTTTTAGAATTCACTTTCCATTTTCGTGTACAGGATCCTAAAATAGAAACTTCTAATTTGGTAACTTCTTTCTAATTCTCTTTCTTTCTATTTCTAGATTTAGAAACTTTCTTAATTTTTTTATAAACTAACTTTCTATTTCTAGATTTAGAAACTTAATTTTTTTTTTAAAAAAAAAAAACTAATTTTTCTTTTCTATTTCTAGATTTAGAAACTAACTTTTCTTTCTATTTCTAGATTTAAAAACTTTTTTAATTTGTTTTAAAAACTAACTTCTTACTTCTAGATTTAGAAACTTTCTTAATTTGTTTTTAGAAACTAATTTATTTTTAGGACTAATTTTTTGTTTTGTTTTTAGGTTTGGATTTTTCTGGATTTTTTTTTTAAGGACTAACATTATTTTCTGTTTCATAAGATCTTAACATAGAACTCTGCAAACTGGTAAACTCTTTCTAACTTCTCCTCTACTTACTTTCCATATTGCTGTAAGATTTTTTTTTGTTTTATTTTATGTTAGGATTAGGTTCAGGATTAGGATTTCATCATGTATATGCAAGAGTGGGAACGTCAATATGTTGAGCTAGTTTTAGAGAATGCAAGAAATTGTGTAGGGCGGTCAGATGATTGTGTATGGGCATGTATCATGATGCTATGCAGTTACATATTCATAATCGGTATCCATAATTGGCATCAACAATTGACCTCGACAATGTGGACATTTAACCAACATTGCCCCCAAAGAATGGCCATATAGAGCCTAACATACAGTGGACCCATGGCCTCACACAAGGGCTAAATATACAACACCATGGGCCTCACTCAAGAGCATAATACACATCATGATGGGCCTTTCACATTGTAACGCCCTGAAAATCGGGGGTCGAGTATGAACTCGACTCCCGAGTTCCAACGCATCACTTATGCAACATACACGATGATGGTTAAATGTTGTCTGAGTTAGCGCAATAAACATGAATGAGATTATACCAAAGCAGTAATTCATACTCCAGATCCGTTGTATAAAAAGCAAGCGGAAGACTGACTGTATATATATATATGTAGAGAAACAAAATAAATGATTCATCATCCAGAGTATGAATCCTTCTGAGTCACAATATACATGTCTGTGTAATAAACAAAATGTCAAAATAACTAAATACAATCTCTGAATCCCATCGATCCCAATGGCCTAGTCGAAGCCGCCATGTGAATCGCATATATACGAGAACTCCTCCCGGTCCTCGTCGTAATCGGACTCCGCCTCCCGGAATAGCCGGATCGCCTAAACCTGAGACAGTAGTCGGTTGGTGTGCGCAACACCGTCCCGTAACGTGGGAGTGAGTAGCTAACTCAGTGGAACAGTAAGATATAAGTTATCATGTTACCAATACAGTCAAGCAGTAATGATAAAGCAGTAAATCAAACACCCCTAGTTACTCTGATTAATGCAAGTATGAATGCAGGTATGATGGATGCCCTCACCACACCCTCCCTCATGCGACACCATCTCACGTTCGCGCATGCTTACATCCCACAAAGGCTCCACATCTTCCAGGCACATGCGATGCATGATGAGTATGATTACCGAGTTTTTAATTAATTCATTTCAAACGACGGGGTTGGGAAACTAAGGTACCTCCTTGTATCATATCCAAACATGATCCAATCTAGGGTCGTCGACCCCTAGTTAATATCGACGATGGTGTGTTTTCTAGGTCATCGCAGAGGTTGCCCGGTACATTACGCACAAAGGTTGCACCACTCCCCCATCACCCCTTAAACGATTCATCACGATACAACTATACGAAAATTAAGGCCTAGTTCATACTCTATATATCGCGGCGAACCCTAAGGCACGCCGCAACTTCGAGTATGCTCGCGGTCACTACAAAGGGTCGCTGTGTGCACACAAAGACTGCACCACTCCCCCATCACCTTATCAGTGTAGGCCGACAGCGCGAATATAGTGTCCCATACCACCATAATCGGCTCACGAGTTGAATTGCTCACTGGTCACTACGGGGAGGCACGTAGCCCCAGCGTAGGCCGACAGCTCGACCACGGTGTCCCATACCCACCATGCCCGGCTCATGAGTCTTAACGGATCGAGGTACCATGGTTACGGGATTTTCACTGGTAAGTTTGGTACCCTAGGTTCAAGCATTAGCGACCAAACATGGTGAACATACATAAGGCATACGGTTCTTGACATGTTCGGCTTAGCTCGAGCGCACAACAAGTTGGGCGATATGAGGCGCTTACACCTCGTGTGGCCAACCACTATCGCCAACCGAGAAGTACGACACGGGTTCACCAACACATCGTGCGTGGCGGAATGAAACCCCAACCACATCTTCAAGTCGATGGGATGCACGGACTACGAACATAGTCCCAAGCTCGATCGGTTGTGAAACATGAAGTAAAGCATAGGGCAAAGCATGTATTATAAAACATGAAGTAAAGCATTTTATAAGGCATGTTGTAAAGCATGTTATCAAGCATGTTACGAAGCATGTTATAAAGCACTATACACATAGGGACACAAATGCCTAGAGTTCACGGTGAGTGGTTAGAGTGAACAACCACATGGAGAGTGTCATATATGACTCTAAGGTAGCGGAGAATCCCATCTCAAAGCACCTAACTAAGGTTCTAACACTTAAACACTTACACTCGCAAGTGATTTCGCCAACACTTGGAATACACTACTTCAATATACATGACGTATGCTAGAGGAGGGTGTACTAGGTTGCCCGTTACTGAGAGCTAGTATTTTATACATATACAACATATTCATACAAAGCAAATAAACATAGCAAACACATCGGCGAATTTTATACGTATAGGGTACTTCTACGTATACCCAATTTCGACATACATAGTGTTTACAAAGGAAGATAGATTTCGGCGATTCTTTTCGCCAAGCTAGTATTTTAATCATGTATTGTATAATCATACATTAAATACATATGACAAACATTATTCCAAAGAAATACGTTATACGGTATTTCTTCAATACGTATTTTCAACATACGGCACATTTACAAAGGAACATATATTTTAGCGATTCCTTTCGCCAAACTAGCATTTTATTCATATAGCATATAATCATACATTAAATAAACATGTCAAACATTTATCCAAGAAAAATACATATACGGTATTTATACGTATACCTAGAATATGTGAAATTCCATATTTCACACCGTTAATCAAAACAGAAACGGAAGGCACTTTGTACATGTGCAATTGCAAGCAGATCATGAATCTACCATTATCGACATTGAAAGCGTTGAAAACCGTAACTTATAAGCTTAAAATCCTCACCTTTGCCTTTGGAAACGGAATAAATCGGCAAGGGTGATGGATCTTCCGTCTACGGCCGATTTCTAGCCTAAAGAGCGGAATCGGTTAGTCGTATACACCCCACTTCGATTCCACCACAAATCAGACCTAGGGTTAGGTTTTCTTACCTTCAAATGAGGCGGAAAACACCGGAGAACGCCGAGAATAAGGCGGTGTAGGCCGTGTAGCAATCCGGTGCAAGTGGAGGAAGATCGGCAACGATCTCCAAGTTCTTCCCTCTCTTTTCTCTCTCTCCTTCTAGGGTTTCTCCCTAAATTCGTATGGCTGTGAGAGGGGCTGCTCTAAGCCCCTTTTATAGCCTCAAACATTACGAGAATAGACTTAGGTTCATGGGGTCGCTTATATAGGATATTCGGCGCTTTTCCACCTTTCAAAAGGGAGTTCGGTAGGCCTCTTTGAACCAAACGTCAGACTTAAGCTCACCACCAACGGATCTACGTGGGATTACGTTTTGACTCATTCGGATACGTAGATCGCACGTGGCGGACCACTTTCAGTTCGACGGTCAGTGGGCCACGATCAGAAATTCCGAGTACATGTAAATGTTCTTGAAATTTTTCTTAATCCGAGGGTGTAATTTGGTCTGATTCTGACGGTCAGGTTGCTTAATACTGACGCGTCAACGAACGATGCCAGATCACTATTCCAGATATTTATTTCGGCTTGTGAATAGTGTTTTTCACACTACCACGCTCCGATTCGAAACGAATGGCCGTGGAATATCGGATAAAGTTTGATTTTTGAGATGATTGTTAAGCCCAGGTGGGCGGTCCTAGTTCCTTAACTTCGGGTTAATCGGAATCCCGAGGTGCGATCTAGACCCAATACGAAGTTTCGTTTCACTCCCGA
This sequence comes from Magnolia changhungtana, assembly GCA_030180095.1. NCBI lineage: Eukaryota > Viridiplantae > Streptophyta > Magnoliopsida > Magnoliales > Magnoliaceae > Magnolia > Magnolia changhungtana. The sequence goes on along the minus strand of JASAUF010000626.1, from coordinate 4,181,751 downwards.
GAGCGTGACGGGGAATGAGTTTGGTTCTAAACTTTAGGGTAACCTAGCGTCAATGATTCTCAAGGTTTGGGTCTTGCAGATCGTATTTAAACGATCCTAACAGTTTCATATTTAATTGAGTTTAGTACTTAGTTAACTTTGTTAAATTTCTAAAGGATTTAATCTATGTGATTTCTCGGTCGAGGTGGTACTCGACCCAATGTACTGGAATTTTTCGGTCGTTACAATCTACCCCTTAAACAAAAAATTTCGTCCTCGAAATTTATACTGTTCGTACTCCTCGAGAATCGAGGGTAGTTCTTCCCGACTTCGGCCTCGGTCTCCCGGGTAGCTTCCTCCTCCGAATGATGTGTCCAAAGTACCTTCACAAGTGGGATGACCTTGCTACTGCGATACTTTGCTCCTTCATCAAGGATGCGCGTCGGCGCAACTCATACGTCGCATCCTCGCTCAACCGTACTGCTCCCATCGATGATATGCGAAGGATCGGGAACGTTTCTTCGGCATAGATACATGAAATACGTTATGTACGAAGCAAGTGGTGTAGGCAAGGCGAGACGATACGCCACATCACCCACTCGATCCAAGATGCTCGAAATGGACCGATGAACCTCGGTGTGAGCTTCCCCTTCTTCCCAAACCGAAGGACTCCTTCATAGGGAAACCCGAAGGAACACATGATCACCAACCTCGAACTCCGGCGGTCGCGCCTCGTATCGGCGTAACTCTTAATTCACGTCTCGCTCTGCGTGTGAGTAATCGACGCACGATAATGTCTACCTTCTCGTAGTCGCTGTGCCAACTCTGGGCCAATCGGGCTACGCTCTCCAACCTCTCGCCCAACGGTGCGGTGCTCTACAAGGTCGACCATATAGAGCCTCATATGGCGCCATGCCAATCGTCGCACAGGAAACCGTTGTTGTAGGCGAACTCGCGTACGGAAGACAGGTCGTCCCAACTGTCTCTGAAGTCCAACACACACGCTCGCAACATATCCTCCAGAATCCCGATTCACTCGCTCTGTCGCCCATCGGTCGAGGAGGATGAAGCCGTCTTGAACTTCAACTTCACACCCATCGCCTCCCTGGATACGAGTCCGGAAGATGGATGTGAACCGCGTGTCTCGTCCGACACAATCTCCAAAGGAACTCCGTGCGGACGGACGATCTCCCTGATATACAGTCTAGCTAGCTCGTCTGCCGCAGAGTTCGTAACTCTGATAGGGAGGAAATGGGCCGATTTGGTCAACTGGTCCACAATCACCCAAATGGAATCGTGCCCCTTCCTCGTCTTCGGCAACCCTGATATGAAGTCCATGGAGATGAAGTCCCACTTCCACTCCGCTATAGGCATGGGCCGAAGGCCCAGAGGTCGGCGATGTTCGCCTTGACCTGCTGGCACGTCAGACACCGAGACACAAACTCAGCAATGTGGGCCTTCATGTTGTCCCACCAGTACGTCCGTCTCATATCCTGGTACATCTTCGTGCTACCAGGATGCATCGCAAACTTCGAATTATGGGCAGACTCGAGAAGCTCGCGTCTCAAGTCAGGCACATCTGGAACACATAGGCGGCCACGGAACCGTAAACCCCCATCAGATCCAACTCTCCACTCGGAGTCCACAGCGTCGCTAGCCTGCTCTCGAAGCTCAGACAACCGTGCATCGCCCTCTTGGGCCTCAACAATCCTGTCGTCGATAAGTGGCCGCGCCCGAATGTGCGCAACACACTCAAATGGCTCCTCGACAGTGAGTCTGCACTCGAAGTCCCGCACAAACTCTACCATATCCCACTCGGCTATCATCGGCGGTGCCGCAAATGCACCGCCTTCTTGCGGCTCAACGCGTCCGCCACAAGGTTCTCCTTGCCGGATGGTAGGAAACCTCGAACTTGAAGTCCTTCAAGGTCTCCATCCATCGGCGCTGTCTCATATTCAAATCTCGCTGCGTGAATATGTATTTAAGGCTCTTGTGGTCGCAGAAAAGCTCGAACTCCTCACCATAGAGGTAATGTCTCCAGAGCTTCAATGCAAAGATGACCGCCGCCAACTCCAGGTCATGTGTAGGGTAATTCTCCTCGTGCTTCCTTAATTGTCTCGAGGCATACGATATCACCCTATCTTTCTGCATCAACACACAACCCAAACCAACGCGAGACGCGTCAGTATACACCGTGTATCTCACCCCTTGCTCTGGCAATACTAGCACAGGGGCGGACGTCAACTTGTCCTTCAGCTCCTTAAAAGCTGCCTCCGCCTTCTCATTCCAGGCGAACTTCAGGTCCTTTCGAGTCAGCTGAGACAAGGGCCTGGCGATCTTCGAGAAATCCCGAATAAAACGTCTGTAGTACCCAGCCAGGCCAAGGAAACTCCTCACCTCAAGAATGATTCAGGTCAGTGCGCCAATCTGAACCGCAGCTACCTTAGCAAGGTCCATCAGCTATCCCATCCTTGGACACTACATGTCCCAGGAACTTGACTTCCTCCTGCCAGAAGTCGCACTTCTTGTATTGCGCAAACAACTGGTTCTTCTTCAGTGTCTCCAATACCGCTCGCAAGTGTTCCTCGTGCTCCTCCCGACTCGTGGAGTATATCAAGATGTCATCGATGAAGACGATGACGAATCGGTAGAGGAAGGGCCGAAATACCCGGTTCATCAGATCCATGAACACTGCGGGTGCGTTCGTCAGACCGAACGACATCACTAAGAACTCGTAGTGCCCAAAGCACGTCTGAAGGTGCTTACTTCTCGCACGTCCTCCTCTCTCTGCACGCAACCGGTGGTAACTTTGACCGGAGATCAATCTTTGAGAAATACTTCGCCCCTCTCAACCGATCGAACGGATCGTCAATCTGGGCAAAGGATACTTGTTCTTCACCGTGACTGGTTCAACCTACGGTAATCAATACACAACCGTAGCGACCCGTCCTTCTTCTTCACGAACAACACAGTGCTCCCCAAGGAGACACACTAGGTCGGATAAAACCTCTCTCTACAAGTACATCAATCGTGTCCGCAGGTTCCTCCATCTCACATGGAGGCATACGATAAGTAGGCAACGAGATGGGCGTCGCACCGGCGTAAGATCTATCGTAAAATCAATCTCACGCCGAGGAGGTAAACCCGGATAGTCTCAAACACGCTGCGAAGTCTCGAACCACCGGCGTACTGTACTGTCGGACCATCAGTCGGCACAAGCAAAGCAGCATAACAATCAACTCGACAGGGCCAACTGACCTGCACCTTGAGGAACGTGAAAGCTGTACCGTCAGGTCCATAGGCCGTCACGATCCGAGTGTCGCAATCTACCTCCGCCCTCATCCTGGTGAGCCAATCCATGCCAAGGATAACGTCGTAGTGCCACAGCGGAGCAACAATGAGGTCGACGAGCACTGTGCTGCTACCCAAGACTACCGAGCAACCTCGCACAATCGTGTGACATCCGAACAAGTCCCGGTAGCCGTAGTGAGTCTCATTCCCTTAGTGGGAATCGTATGCAAAGATAGGCGCTTCACCGCCCCACAAGAAATAATAGAAGTAGTGGACCCAGTGTCCACCAATAAAGAGACGGGAGTGTCGTGAATAAAAGCCGTACCCTCGAAAGCCGTCGGAGCTGGAACCGACGTCTCAGGTGCCTCAGCCACGAGAGTATGAACGCGAGCCTGCTGCTGGCGGTTCGGCTGAGGAGCCAAGGGTCGCTGTGGCGGCCTGAAGTGCTGCACAGGAGGTCGGAAGGAAGGATGTGCAGGAGCTGTCTGTAGCGGTGGAGCTGATATGGCCTGTGGGCGAGAACGGCCCATCATCTGTGGCGGAGAGAAACCACTGTCCTTCATCCGCGCGAAGCAACTCCCGATAGGATGACCCTGTTTCCCGCAATACGTGCAGGTCACAATAGGGCGCCTCATCTGAGCCCCTGGCGCTGCGATCCTAGGAGGCGAGTCAACACGAGGCCTCTTGCCTAGATAGGCCTGCTCTGTATCTCCTGTCGTGGCCTCGCAACCATAGTGCCACGTGATCGGGCCAACCGGTCCACATCCTGCTCTGCCGTCATAGACATGTGAACCAGTGCTGCATATGTAGGTATGGTGAGGCAGCATATCTTCGACCGTATCTCCGGTCGCAAGCCCAATGAAAATCGACGCATCCGCATCTGCTCGTCCACTAGTATAGTCGGGACAAAGCGGCCCAACTCGGTGAAGCGGTGCTCGTACTCTGTAATGGTCATGCCTCCCTGCCTGAGGCGCAGGAACTCGTCCTCCCGCTCATGTCGGTAAGTCGGCGGGTAGTATTTCTCATGAAACCGGAACTCAAACGCCTCCCGTTACGTAGTCTGTGCGACAGAAACGCAACACCTTGTCCCACCATAAACTCGCCTCCTCTCAAACATGAAGGTGGCCGCTCTACCGCTTCTGCCTCGAGCAATGCAGCATCCGAAGCATCTTCGAGATGCGGTCAAGCCAAAACTCTGCCTCCTCGGGCCTATGAGTGCCCATGAACGAAGGAGGCCTCAAGCGCTGAAACCGCTCGAGTAGACCGCGCGTGCCGACATCTCCAGTAGGAGGCACCACGGGTGGAGGCAGGGGCACATCCTCACACTGAGCAGGAGGCTCAGGGTGCCGGCAGGACAAACAGGAGTCGTAGGTGGAGTCGCACTACCACCACGGGACAAGGCCTCAGCGATAGTGGCCATAAGGCTGGCGATCTTTGCTCTGTCATGTCTGCTTCTTCGCTTCTTCTTTGCATCTCTTCTGCTGCTATTCTTCTTCTTCTCATCCTTCTTCGCATCTGCCGCTTGATGCATCATCATCATCAGCTGCTCAAACCTATCAGTCGGCGGAGCGACACAGGAGTCATCTTCTGACGATGATGGCCGAACTCTCACGGACCGGGGGCGTGTATGGTGGCAACCCGCCAGTAGGACCAGCAGGGGGCTGATCGGATCCCAACCCACGGTCCGTAGGACCACTACTACTAGAAGGTGTCCGGTCCATGGAGCCAGTCAAAGGAGATGTGCGGTGCTCGCGTATCTTGTCGCGGCATGCCCTATACAACACAGGGCTGACATTTGTGAGATACAAACATAATACACTCCATAAAGCACTTAAGCATTCCACACATCATCAAACAAAAGAGGCTATATGCTTTTCATTAACTCAAAATTGTCATAATACATGAACTACAGAGTTTACATGAATCATGGAAATTACATTATAGCCAATACATCCACACATCAAACACTAACATTCTACTACCTAATACATCATCAGAACGAAAACACAAACCGCCTATCGCGGTAACCAAAGCAAACACAACAAACAACGATATGGATGACTAAGCATCCGAAGTAGGCGGTGGAGGAGGAGCATTCTTATCCTGCGCACCACACAGGATGGCCTTCAACGTCGGGACATCTTCTTGAAATTCTTCTTCATGTAGGCTTCATTCTCTTCAAGTTTAGTTCGAACTTGACCAAGCTCAGCCCGAACCTGTCCAATCTCAGCCCGAACTTGTCCAACCTCTTGCTGCAGGGCGGCTTGCCTCTCCTCAAAACGGGTAAATCGCGCATCAGATACATCTCGATCCACACCGCTCTCCTGAGCCGCAGGGGTGAACTCTCCTCTGTGTCCTGAGCCTCTGGTTCTTCTTCCTGTATGTCATCACTGCGCTCCTCATCACTGTCAGCCTGGAGGTCAACACTCTCTTCGCCGGCGCTATCCGACTCATCTCCAGACTCGTCGAGTCGGGCTTGCCACTGTTGGGGCCGATCTTCATATTCCTAAGTGTCGCTTCATTTATGATTCGGACCGGGTGCAAGATCCTCCATATTCAATCAGTAGCCTACATCACGAGCCATCCTGCGGATCGGTCGGCCAAATGGGAGCGAAAGATCGTTCTGGCGTAACGAACAACATTAACTATCCGGGATAGGATGAATGTGGCGGGCATATGTTTTCCCGGCGTCCCATCTTGTACGAAAGTCCACCATCACCCTAGTACATTCCGTGCGGTTACCCCACCGTGGGTATACATTGTATGTGAAGATGTGATGGAGCAAATGGAAGTCTTCGAGACATCTTTGTCGCCGCAATACAACTTCCTCGCTTCCAAGTAACCCGGCGACCACAGAGAAATCGCGTGCGGCGATCCCTTTCCCGCGCACTCCTAGAGAAGTCATCACTAGGCTGTACTTGACCAAGCGGGATCTTCGTGATTCGAGCCACTTCGTCCACAGTGATGGTGCACCTTATGCCTCTCACAGAGACAGTAAACTGAAGAGGCTCTATTGATGCGTCTATGATGTGAGCGTAGAAGGCACGAACCGTGTGCTCACATGCGGGAGACTCGCCTTCAAAAATATGATTCCACCCGATATCCACCAAGTGGTCCATCATCGGGTGTAGGCCAAACATCCCCTCATCCACATGAGCTTCAAACACTACCTTGCGGCCCGCGAAGCGCCCATATTCCATGCCTATTGGATAAGCATTCCTGGCGGGGTGGTCAGGATCCAGGTCTCGCTTTGACCTAAACTCCCGCACGGTACTTGTGCCGGCCCCAACATCGAGATTTTCTTCGGGAACGGGCTAGCCTACTTGGGCCGGCGTCATCGGCCGCGGTTTTCCTCTTTCCCATGAAAGATAGGATGGAGGAAATGGAGAAAATGGTGGCCACCACACCAAGGAGAGCCATGGAAATTTTCCAAAATGGGAAACAAAGGGCTGACCTCTTTTACCTTCCACAATCAACAACCCAATAGGTGTGGAAGAAGCTCAAGAGGTAGAAAATGAAGAAGGAAACAAAGAAAATAGAATGGGTTAGGAGTTTACCCAATTTTTGAGCTCCAAGGAGGAGTATGAGAGCTTCAACTTGAGGAAATGGGGAAAGGGAGAGGCTAGGGCTGTTGTAGGAGGTAGTGGTGTGTGAGTTATAGAAGAAAATAGAGGGATTGAAGGTTTGGAGGGATAGTTTTTCAGAAAAATCGAAAATGGAGGTGGGGTGCTTGAAAAGAGGGGAATGGGAGAGAAGGGAGCTCCACCCCTTAAAACCCAATCAAAGGCCAAAATGGCACGTGCCATGGGGTAGGGGTCTCGGCCGACCAACCCCACGTGTGGAACCACGCCGGAAAAGCAACGGGGCGCGGTCCGCCGCCGGCAGCCGCGTGGCGCCGCGGTCGGGCTTGGCCGAGCCGCGGCCCGCTTGCCGCGGTCTGGTCTTGTTCACCAGACTCCCAGGGTGCCAAATGCACCCTGGCTTGGTCCAAATTGTTGTTAGATTTATCGTGGGGGCCCACGGACTCAGTTTGGTGCCCAAAACGGTCAGTTCCGGTAAGTTTCTGATCAAATCAGATTTTTCCTGATTTTTAACGACTAACCTTTGGGGGATTGTGACCTGGACACGTCAATAGACGGTCTAGGAGTGATTTGGGATCCATAAATGTGGTTGGGATCGAGTACGCACTCGATCAAACTGTCCATTTGCAATGAACTTCGCCGAACGGCGAAAATCGGAGACCCTAAGATACTGTTGCTAGATTTTGCGCACCCTCCTAAGTGTAATGCGTCAGCGTACGTAGTGGGAACATAACTCAGGTCCGGTTTAATCAAAATCATGCTCTGATACCAACTTGTAACGCCCTGAAAATCGGGGGTCGAGTATGAACTCGACTCCCGAGTTCCAACGCATCACTTATGCAACATACACGATGATGGTTAAATGTTGTCTGAGTTAGCGCAATAAACATGAATGAGATTATACCAAAGCAGTAATTCATACTCCAGATCCGTTGTATAAAAAGCAAGCGGAAGACTGACTGTATATATATATATGTAGAGAAACAAAATAAATGATTCATCATCCAGAGTATGAATCCTTCTGAGTCACAATATACATGTCTGTGTAATAAACAAAATGTCAAAATAACTAAATACAATCTCTAAATCCCATCAGTCCCGGGACCTAGTCGAAGCCGCCATGAATCTGCATATACGAGAACTCCTCCCGGTCCTCGTCGTGTCGGGCTCGCCTCCCGGAGAATAGCCGGATCGCCTAAACCTTTAGTCTACGGTTGGTGTGCGCAACACCGTCCCGTAACGTGGGAGTGAGTAGCTAACTCAAGTGGAACAAGAAGATATAAGTTATCATGTTACCAATACGGTCAAGCAAGAATGATAAAGCGATAAATCAAACACCCCTAGTTACTCGATTAATGCAAGTATGAATGCAGTATGATGGATGCCCTCACCACACCCTCCCTCATGCGACACCATCTCACGTTCGCGCATGCTTACATCCCACAGTGCTCCACATCTTCCAGGCACATGCGATGCATGATGAGTATGATTACCGAGTTTTTAATTAATTCATTTCAAACAAATAGGGGTTGGGAAACTAAGGTACCTCCCTTGTATCATATCCAAACATGATCCAATCTAGGGTCGTCAGTCCTAGTTAATATCAGACGATGGTGTGTTTTCTAGGTCACTTGCAGAGGGCTGCCGCCAGTGGTCGTTACGCACAAAGGTTGCACCACTCCCCCATCACCCCTTAAACGATTCATCACGATACAACTATACGAAACAGTTCCTAGTTCATACTCTATATATCGCGGCGAACCCTAAGGCACGCTGCAACTTCAGAGTATGCTCGCGGTCACTACAAAGGGCTGCCAGGGCTGTGCACACAAAGACTGCACCACTCCCCCATCACCTTATCAGTGTAGGCCGACAGCGCGAATATAGTGTCCCATACCACCATAATCGGCTCACGAGTTGAATTGCTCACTGGTCACTACGGGGAGGCACGTAGCCCCAGCGTAGGCCGACAGCTCGACCACGGTGTCCCATACCACCATGCCCGGCTCATGAGTCTTAACGGATCGAGGTACCATGGTTAACGGGATTTTCACTGGTAAGTTTGGTACCCTAGGTTCAAGCATTAGCGACCAAACATGGTGAACATACATAAGGCATACGGTTTACTGACATGTTCGGCTAGCTCGAGCGCACAACAAGTTGGGCGATATGAGGCGCAGAAGCACCTCGTGTGGCCAACCACTATCGCCAACCGAAGTACGACACGGGTTCACCAACACATCGTGCGTGGCGGAATGAAACCCCAACCACATCTTCAAGTCTGATACCGATGCCTGGACTACGAACATAGTCCCAAGCTCAGTCAGTTGTAGAAACATGAAGTAAAGCATAGGGCAAAGCATGTATTATAAAACATGAAGTAAAGCATTTTATAAGGCATGTTGTAAAGCATGTTATCAAGCATGTTACGAAGCATGTTATAAAGCACTATACACATAGGGACACAAATGCCTAGAGTTCACAGGTGAGTGGTTAGAGTGAACAACCACATGGAGAGTGTCATATATGACTCTAAGGTAGCGGAGAATCCCATCTCAGCACCTAACTAAGGTTCTAACACTTAAACACTTACACTCGCAAGTGATTTCGCCAACACTTGGAATACACTACTTCAACATACATGACGTATGCTAGAGGAGGGTGTACTAGGGTTGCCCCGTTACCGAGCTAGTATTTTATACATATACAACATATTCATACAGCAAATAAACATAGCAAACACATCGGCGAATTTTATACGTATAGGGTACTTCTACGTATACCCAATTTCGACATACATAGTGTTTACAAAGGAAGATAGATTTCAAGCGATTCTTTTCGCCAAGCTAGTATTTTAATCATGTATTGTATAATCATACATTAAATACATATGACAAACATTATTCCAAAAGAAATACGTATACGGTATTTCTTCAATACGTATTTTCAACATACGGCACATTTACAAAGGAACATATATTTTAGCGATTCCTTTCCCCAAACTAGCATTTTATTCATATAGCATATAATCATACATTAAATAAACATGTCAAACATTTATCCAAGAAAAATACATATACGGTATTTATACGTATACCTAGAATATGTGAAATTCCATATTTCACACCGTTAATCAAAACAGGAAACTAAAGGCACTTTGTACATGTGCAATTGCAAGCGATCATGAATCTACCATTATCTGACATTGAAAGCGTTGAAAACCGTAACTTATAAGCTTAAAATCCTCACCTTTGCCTTTGGAAACGGAATAAATCAGGAAGGGTGATGGATCTTCCGTCTACGGCCGATTTCTAGCCTAAAGAGCGGAATCGGTTAGTCGGATACACCCCACTTCGATTCCACCACAAATCGACCTAGGGTTAGGTTTTCTTACCTTCAAATGAGGCGGAAAACACCGGAGAACGCCGAGAATAAGGCGGTGTAGGCCGTGTAGCAATCCGGTGCAAGTGGAGGAGGAAGATCTAACGATCTCCAAGTTCTTCCCTCTCTTTTCTCTCTCTCCTTCTAGGGTTTCTCCCTAAATTCGTATGGTGCGTGAGAGGGGCTGCTCTAAGCCCCTTTTATAGCCTCAAACATTACGAGAATAGACTTAGGTTCATGGGGTGCGCTTTATATAGGATATTCGGCGCTTTTCCACTCAAAAGGGAGTTCGGTAGGCCTCTTTGAACCAAACGTCGACTTAAGCTCACCACCAACGGATCTACGTGGGATTACGTTTTGACTCATTCGGATACGTAGATCGCACGTGGCGGACCACTTTCGGTTCGACGGTCGGTGGGCCACGATCGAAATTCAGTACATGTAAATGTTCTTGAAATTTTCTTAATCCGAGGGTGTAATTTGGTCGATTCGACGGTCGAGGTTGCTTATCGACGCGTCAACGAACGATGCCGATCACTATTCCGTATATTTATTTCGGCTTGTGAATAGTGTTTTCACACTACCACGCTCCGATTCGAAACGAATGGCCGTGGAATATCGGATAAGGCCGATTTTTGAGATGATTGTTAAGCCCAAGGTGGGCGGTCCTAGTTCCTTAACTTCGGGTTAATCGGAATCCCGAGGTGCGATCTAGACCTAATACGAAGTTTCGTTTCACTCCCGAGAGCAGACGGGGAATGAGTTTGGTTCTAAACTTTAGGGTAACCTAGCGTCAATGATTCTGCAAGGTTTGGGTCTTGGGATCGTATTTAAAGCGATCCTAACGGATTTCATATTTAATTGAGTTTAGTACTTAGTTAACTTTGTTAAATTTCTAAAGGATTTAATCCTATGTGATTTCTGGTCGAGGTGGTACTCGACCCAATGTACGGAATTTTTCAGGTCGTTACACACATGGGCCTAACCTACATCACAATAGACTCCATTGCCTGGCCCTCAAATGAATCACAATGGGCCTCATCACATAGGCCCCATATACGTCACATTAGGCCTTAAACACGGGCTGAATACACATCACAACGGGCCTCAAATATGGTCCACATATACATCACATTAGGCCTCAAATACGAGTCAAATGCACATCACAATGGGCCTCAAATACGGGCCACATATGCATCTCATTGGGCCTCGACAATCGAAATCGGAATTGATAATCGAAATCGGTATCGACAATCGGAATTGGCCTCGACAATCAGAATCAGAATCGGCCTCAACAATCGGCCTCGACAATCGGAATCAAAATCGGCCTCAATAATCAGCCTCGACTATCGGCCTCGGAATCAGCCTTAACAATCGGCCTCAACAATCGAAATCGGCCTCGGCAATTGAAATTGAAATCAATCCTTAACAATCAGCCTCCACAATTGGAATCGGCCTCGACAATCGAAATCGGCCACAATAATCAAAATCGGCCTTGATAATCGGAATCAGCGAGGATGGGCCTAACAAGGCCTAAGAGAAGGTCACAATGTGGACATTCAGCCATCCATCGCCCATCAAAGTGGACATTTAACCATCATTGGTCCCAAGGAGTGGTCCGCATAGATCCAAACGTATCGTGGGCCCATGGCCTCACATAAGGGCCTAATATACATCACTTGGTTCTCATACAAGGGCCAAATACACATCACAATGGGCCGCATCACATGGGCCACATATACATCAAGTGAGGCCGCATCTCACGGGTCTAATATACATCGCAATGGGCCGCTCACATGGGCCCAATATACATCAAGTCGGGCCTCGCCATATGGGCCAAAAATATATCAGAGTGAGCCACGTCCCATGAGCTTTGAATACATCGCAATGGGCCTTGGCACATGGGTCATATATACATTATAATGGGCTGCATCAATGGGCCGCACTAATGGGCATCATACACATCAAGTGGGCTGCATCAATTGGGCCGCACTAATGGGCCTCATAGATGGGCTACAAATATATCAAGGTGGGCCTCATAGATGGGCCACAAGTATATCAAAGTGGGCCTCTCGAATGGGCCACAAAATACATCAAGGTGGGCCTCATGAAAGGGCCATAAACACATCAAAAGTAGTCCTCACATATGGGAGCTTAGATTACATCTAAAATCATTTCAATAGTTGCAGTGCAACATGTGTATTACTGTACACATCATTCCATGGGGCACATGGCCCACTAATGATGATTAGTACCATCCAAACATGGTCCATGTAAATCAACACTGCCTAAACATTGTCCAGCACCATCCAACATGATTTGGACGCTATGGATGAAATAAATACATCACAGTGGTGTCCACCATCCCATGGACGAAGCAAATACAAAACAAACACCAAGGTAGGGAGTAACGCCCCGGATTTTTGCCAACCTGGGATTAGACGTCCTTAGGCATTGGGTCGATCCTAATACCTCATTAACTTGTCAGAACTGAATCCCAAAGTCTAAAGCCGCCTTTGAACTCATTTCTTTCACAAATCTCACCCTTCATCACCTTGATCTTCCAATTTTTCTAAGAACTTTCACCCTAGACACTATCTTAAACTAGCTAAGTAGTATGACTTGGATCACTTTATATACAAACTACAAAGGCCTGAGTACCACCTCGACCAAAAATCACTTAGGACTAAATCTTTTAGAAATGAGACAAAGTAACTAGGTGTGAAACCAGATTAGCTACGAAATCCGTTTGAATCGCTTTAAATACGATCTGCAAGACTCAAAACTTGTAGAATCATTGACGCTAGGTTACCCTAAAATCTAGGATCAATCTCATTACCCGGCTGCTCTCGGGAGCACATCGAAACTCCGTATCAGATCTGGACCGCACGTCGGAAGTCCGAATAACTCGAAGTTAAGGAATTAGGACCGCCTCACTGGGCTCGACGACCATCTCGAAAATCAAGTCCAGACAATGTCCCATGGCCATTCGAATCGTGTCCGGAGCGAGGGAGTGTGAAAACCACCATTTCCTTTACAAAATAAATATCTTGAATAGTGATCTGGCATCATTTGTTTGTGGATCGATATAAGCAACTGACCGTCGGGACCGACCAAATTACACCCTCGATCGTGAAAATTTCATACACATTTACATGTACTTGGAATCTCCGATCGAGATCCGCTGACCGTTGAACTGAAACTGGTCCGCCACACGTGATCTGGAATCCCGACCGAAATGAAAACTTAATAAAACGTAGATCCAGCGTTAGTGAGCTTAAGTCCAACCTTTGGCTCAAGGAGGCCCGCCAGAAGTCCTCCGTTGAGCTGAAACAGGTCCGCTTTGGTTATAACATAAGTATACTTTGACCTGGAGTCTATTTTGGTGAATTTTTAGACTATATAAGGACCTTAAACCCTCTCCCATTTCAGCCATACGAATTTGGATTTGAGAGAGAGAAAGTGAGGGAGATGTGGGAGGAACTCCTCGTCACTGCTCCTCGCCGCTATTCGGCTCCACCGCCTGATTCTCATCGCTTTCCTGCGATTCCCAAGATCGTTTCTAGGTAAGAAACCCTAACCCTAATCTGTTTTAGGGTTGTATAGGTTGTAGGTTATGAAATAGCTAACTTGTTTCGTTCTCTAGGTTGCCAAACTCCCGTATACGGAAGCTTAGCAAACCTATCAACTCCGTTACGATTCTACAACACAAGGTGAGGACTTTAGGTGTATAGGTTGCGGTTTTCAACGCTTTCAATGTCAGATAATGATAGATTCATGATCTGCATGCAATTGCACATGTACAAAGTGATTTCCGTTTTTTGTTTCGATTAGAATTGTAGAATTTGGAATTTCACATACTCTAGGTATTCGTATAAAATACCGTATACGTATTTTTTATGGAAATGTATTTGACATGTTTATTTGTCGTATGGATATATGATGTATGGATAAAATACTCATTTGGCGAAAGGGTTCGCCTAAATACATGTTTACTAATATACACCATGTATGTAGAAATACGGTATTGTAAGAAGTACCGTATACGTGTATATTTTAGCGATGTGTTTGCCATGATTATTTGTCGTATGATTATATAATATATGGATAAATTACTTATTTGGCGAAAGGAATCGCCGTAATACATGTTTGCTTGTATACACTATGTATGTTGAAAATGCGTATTCTAAAAAATACTGTATACGTATAAATATTGGGAGATGTATTTATCATGATTATTTGTTATAGTAATATATTATACATGGATAAAATACTCACTTGGCTAAAGGATAGCCCTAATACATGTTTTGCTAACATAAACCATGTATGTTGTAACAGTGTATTTTAAGTGTTTGTGAAAATGATTGAATGAGTACCAAATTCTCATTCGTACTTGCCATGACTAATTGTCATGGATTCATGATTGTTGTATTGGCGATACCCCTTTGACGAAAGGATTTGCCCTAAATCACGCCACGGCCAATATACACCATATATGCTAAAATGTGTGGCCCAAGTATTTGTGGAAATGACTGAATGAAAATGGAACTTGGATTCCTACTTGCCATGACTATCCGTTGTGGGTGTACGCGTGTTATGATTGGGGCAACTCCCTAGTGAAAGGATTTGGCCTAATGCCTATGTGATCGACATATGTCATGTATGTTGATGTATGTTTGTTTAAGTGTTTCTTGAAATGTCTGAATGAGTAGTAGTTAGCAAATTGTAATGTATAAGGGTGTTGAGATATGATTCTCAACCTCTTTTAAATATGTGTATGATCTCCTTGGATAGTTGTGTGATTAGGAATCGAACATGTACAAATTCATGCTCGTGTTGTGCTTCATAACATGCTCAACTGTTTTATGATTTTAACTATGTAATACATATGTTTAAATTTATATTTACATTGTATGATCCGTCATGGGTGATAGAGGAGTGGAGCAACGAATGCGTGCAACAGCCCTAAATGGATACTACGAGACCTCGATTGTATGAGTTGAATCTTGATTCACTACTGCTTTATCTATCTGTACTTGATTATGTTTGGGGCTATGATTATAGTCTAGACAATCGGTACCAGAATTGAATTCGTGGTTGCGATTCATTTGCCACGTGAGATGTGTACGACGAACCCGAGTCGTACTTCGGTTGGCGAAAGTGGTTGGCCACGCGAAGTGCTTATGCACTTCATGTCATTCAACTTGTTGTGCGCTCGAGTTAGCCGAGCTCGTCAAGTAACCCGATCTGTCTAATGTATGTTCACCATGTTTGGTCGCTACTGCCTGAACCTAGGGTACCAAACTTACCAGTGAAATCCCTTTTAACCATGGTACCTCGATCCGCTAAGACTCATGAGCCGGGCATGGTGGTATGGAACACCGTGGTCGAGCTGTCGGCCTACGCTGGGGCCACGTGCCTCCCCGTAGTGACCATTGAGCAACCCAAACTCGTGAGTCGAATACGGTGGTATGGGACACTGTATTCGAGCTGTCGATACTTACGGCGAGAGCCGAGTACGGTGAGACCTGTACTTGTGCTGATGGGCGACGAGTCCTCTGTAGTATCTTCGAGTATACTCCAAGGTCTGTGATTGGCGACGAGTCTTTCACAGCAACTAGAGTATGAGTTGAGCCGAGTACGGTGAGACCTGTATTCGAGCTGACGGCTAGTGATTGAGCCGAGTACGGTGAGACCTGTACTCGAGCTGACGGTCAGCAATTGAGCCGCATACGGTGAGATCTGTATCGGTGCTGACGGGTGACGAGCCCTTTGTGATGCCTTCGCTATGCCTCTCAAACCATAATATCGTGTGAGATTAACTAGGACTGACGACCCTAGAATGGATCATGTTTGGGAATGATACAAAGGAGGTACCTTAGTTTCCCAATACTGCTGTTTGAATTGGACTAATAACAACTCGGTAATCATGCTCATCATCTCACCGCATGTGCCTAGTAGATGTGGAGCACTGAGGGAGGTACGCATTCGCGAACATAAGATGATGTCGCATGAGGGTGGTTTGGCAAGGGCATACATCATGTCATTTCATACTTGCATTAAATAAGAGTAGTTAAAATTGTTTGATTGTACTGCTTTATCATTACTGCTTGACTGAATTAATAACATGTTAACCTATGCTTTATTGTTCCACTGAGTTGTTCACTCACTCCCACGATACGGGACGGTGTTCCGAACACCCACTAGACTTTGTCTGATTGCAGATGACGACGCTACTTCTGAGGCGGAGCCGGACTTCTATGACGACGAGAATTCTTTCTCGTACATGTTGTTTTCTGGCGGCTTTGTGAGAGTCGTGCCTTGATTGTCGGGGCTACCGGGATGTTGACTAGATCACACTACACAACTTGGTATAATTTAAAATTGTACTTGTAATTATTTAACCTAGTAATGTTATCATACTCTGGAGACTCACCACAGTTTATATATTTTACATATCTATCACAGTCTTCCGCTCACAAATTTAACTGTCTCTGGAGTATGATATGCTGTTTTGGCTTAATCTCACTCATGTTCACTACTTTAATACAGACAACAGTCAATCATCATTCATTTTGTTGCATAAGTGATGCGTTGGAACCCGGGAGTTGAGTTTTTGCTCGACCCCCGATTTTCAGGGCATTACAAGATGGTATTAGAGCATGATTTGGATTAAACCGGACCTGGGTTATAGTCACACGACGCACTCTGATGCACTCTGACTTAGGAGGGAGCGACGGAATGTAGAAACAGTCATGGGTATCCCGACTTCACCAATTGGCGAAGTTCGCTGAAAATAAACGCCGAAATCGAGTCCGTATTAACCCTTGGTCGCACGGGTCGACCTTAAAATGTTCCTAAGCCGTCTATAGATAATTCTAGATTACAATCCACCTCACCCCAACCGTTGACAATCGGTAGAACATAGGATAGGCGTGATGAGGATAACTACTCCGAATCCTCGGAACTTCTCTGGACTCCTTGCAGAGACTTCTCGAATCCATGAGGAAAGAAAGCAGAAACTAGAAATAAATTCTAATAAATCCAAAATTGATTAATGAATGAAGAAAAATGAGTTCACAACCCTTTAAATGGGAATACCAAGTAATGGGAAGGAAATCAGAAACAAACTACAACTAAAACTCCTAGGTTGTGATGTCTACTAGTGCGCAAGGCTTTCAGCCAAAAATAGTAAGTGTCCTATTTGACTTCACCAAACCATTCTCCTAATTATTCTAAGCTCTTTACGCGATGAGCGCAACTCCTAAAGCCCAACAGATGAAGAGTAATCAAACAAAAATTACTATTTTAGTAAAACTAAATTAAAATAGGGAAATGACTGTCAATCGGAGGCTTTTTTCGCAATTTCAGGCTGCGCAACCTGGCATAGCAGGGTTGGTTGGCTTCATTAGCTCGTTCTACCCCAAATGCATATATTTTACGTCAGATAACTCATTCCAGATTGCAAGATATTTTCGGTTTACCCGAAACGACTCGAAATGGAGTCGGGGGGCCACACGCGTCAATCCAGAGGCAAACCAAGTAGACCCATGGTGCATTTAGTACCTTGGGATGGTGGGGGACACAACCCCACTGCGGCGGCATGGCGCCGGGCAAGGCGGACCGCGGTGGAACCGCGGTCACGGCGGCACGCCGCGGTCGGGTTGGGCCGAGCTGGTCGGGCCGGGTCTGGTCATGGTCGGCCTGACCCCCTAGCACGTGTGGTGCGTGCGGAATTGCTGAAGGACCCCTATTTTGCGTTGTTTTGCCCCCTCTTTCTCTAATGCCCCTCCAAGCCCACCTTCCTCTTTCGACTTATTGTTTTCCCTCTCAACCCTTCCCTCTAATCACTCATTTGATCATTTCCGACCACAATCCATCCATCTCCATCAGTTATAACAATCCATACCCCTCTACCCTCTCCATTCTCTCTCATTTGGGCTTTTACATGCCCCATTTGTGACTCAAAATCGTGTAGCCTTCTAACCTATCTCATTTCTCCCCTTTACCTTCTTCATTCCCTACCTTTTTGGCCTTTACAATCCCTGTTGAGGCTCAAGTCCATGGAGAACCAAAACTCCAGCCCCCCCCCCCATTTCCCTTATCCTCATTTTCCATGGCTCTATCCGAGCTCATCCATATGTTGTCTTGTAGCTTGCATGGGCTACTATCTTAGGGTGGTTATGTTTTCCTGTTGATAGGTGTAGTAGTTGGTAGAATGTTTTAGGTATTTGAGAACGTTTAGGGTCCGTTCGGCTAAATTACATTAGGTAAGTTTACGGTGGATAGAATTGTAAAAGTAATAATAAATGTATATGTAGGGTATGGCCCCTAGATTGGGTGTATCCTATGTCTTCCGACACCATGTTTAGAATGTACGCAATTAAGAGTAAATTCTGAGAATTCCTTTCCAATAACACTTAGAAATTTCCCCATCGTGGGATATGGAAAATCCCATCTCACTTTTTTCCAACACCAGGCTCATTTTCCAAGGCCTATAAAATTAATCCCCTCCCACCCTCCTACCAACCATGTCACACCCAATCCCAAGGTAGGATTAGTAATGCGGTCCCATTTAATACAACTTAAGGCCACTGGCCAAATAGTGTTGAAGAGATAAAGTCCCTTGATATACATTAACCCACCACACTCTGATAGCTTAAGCTTTTGGAGTAAATGGTTGTTTGATAGATAGGCCCATAGAGTTTGGACCTAGAGCAGTGCTTCGACAGACCTGACAGTATAGGAAATCCAACCAATTGAGAACGTAAACTCTAGAACCCCCTTAGTTGGTTTGAGCATAGGTGAAGTGCCCAAGCATAGCTACATTCATGTTCGGACAACTCAATTCCAAATGAACAAACAATTTTCTTTATTAGAAATGATATAAAATCATCTGGTGTATAAGCATAGACTTTAGATTACAACTGGTGGATTACCGCTACTCATCAGTTGAGCCTAGGCTGCTGATTAGGCTAAGAAATGTAAACGACAAAAATGCTAAGATAATTGAGTGATATACTTAGTGAGTCGGTTTGATTAGGTAGGAGCGAGACCCCGTTCCTTTGTTGAAATCCTCTTGATACTCATAAGCTCCTTTAATAACTCATAGGAAGGTTGTATGACATAAAAACTATTCATGCTCATAGAAAACTTATATATCCATTGGATTTAATGTTAGATCAAATCAATACACCCTCAGAATTGCCTTCTCAAGGACTTAGTACAATCGGGACACGGGGCAGAGAAACTACACATTAGCGAGGTATTCGCGATTTGGACCGAATTCTCAATCCTGGTAGTGACCAATGAACCCAATGCTCTGATCAAGCAGAAGGTCGGGATCAGCTAGGATTAAGGACTGATACAACGATTTTCTGTCTTCGCGAGGCAGAAGGTCTATGTATCCGGCTCAGACCCACTACACAATTTTCTTTCCGTGTTGGCCCAACCATTTATAACTA
The DNA here is from genome assembly GCA_030180095.1 of Magnolia changhungtana. Classification (NCBI taxonomy): domain Eukaryota; kingdom Viridiplantae; phylum Streptophyta; class Magnoliopsida; order Magnoliales; family Magnoliaceae; genus Magnolia; species Magnolia changhungtana. Next base: position 4,162,055 of record JASAUF010000626.1, on the reverse strand, counting down.
AAAGTTTATAATTTTGTCCTTGAAAAGTGTTAGGAGTATATAGCTGGTAGAGACTATGTCTTTTAGGCCTAAGGAATTACCCAAATGGGCAACAGACAGTTAGGAATTAGGTTCCAAATCGCATGCCATGTCGGCATACGTATTGTGTTTATGAACGTAAAAAGATAGCCTGCCTATTAAGCTAGACATGATTAAATAGAAAAAGTCTGGACCGCGACAAAATTCCTTGGTAGAATTAGGCATCTCACCACAAACTCACACCTGACCCCGAATCAACCACAATACCCTTCATCTTTAGCTCCTTTCTATGACCATAGGTATCAATGCCATAATATACATCATTGATGAAAAGAAGACCAACGTAGTGGGAGATCGCATCCTATTTCATGTCAAGGATAGGTCCTAAATTACACCTTGTTCCGATGTATGGAGCAAGACATAAACCTTGAGCCTTGAGGGTGAAAATAAAATTTTAAGGGGGGTAGACTAAAATGAACCAGGCTAGTATATACCCTACCACACGTAGGAACTCGAAATCAATAAGTTTTAGGCAAATGAAATAATAGAAATCTTTCCTTATTACCTTAGGCAATTTCGGGGACGAAATTTTATTTTAAGGGGGGTAGATTGTAACGCCCCAGATTTTTGCCAACCTGGGATTAGACGTCCTTAGGCAATGGGTCGATCCTAATACCTCATTAACTTGTCAGAACTGAATCCCAAAGTTTAAAGCCGCCTTTGAACTCATTTCCTTCACAAATCTCACCCTTCATCACCTTGATCTTCCAATTTTTCTAAGAACTTTCACCCTAGACACTATCTTAAACTAGCTAAGTAGTATAACTTGGATCACTTTATATACAAACTACAAAGGCCTGAGTACCACCTCGACCAGAAATCACTTAGACTAAATCCTTTAGAAATGAGACAAAGTAACTAGGTGTGAAACCGTATTAGCTACGAAATCCGCTTGAATCTCTTTAAATACGATCTCAAGACCCAAAACTTATAGAATCATTGACGCTAGGTTACCCTAAAATTTAGGATCAATCTCATTAGCCGGCCGCTTCTCTGAGCACATCGAAACTCCGTACGATCTGGACCGCACGTCGGAAGTCCGAATAACTCGAAGTTAAGGAATTAGGACCGCCTCACTGGGCTCGACGACCATCTCGGAAATCAAGTCCAGACAATGTCCCATGGCCATTCGATCGTGTCCGGAGCGAGGGAGTGTGAAAACCACCATTTCCTTTACAAAATAAATATCTTGAATAGTGATCTGGCATCATTTATTTGCGGATCAGGATATTAAGCAACCAGACCGTCGAATCCGACCAAATTACACCCTCGGATCAGGAAAAATTTCATACACATTTACATGTACTCGGAATCTCCGATCGAGATCCGCTGACCGTTGAACTGAAACTGGTCCGCCACGCGTGATCTGGAATCCCGACCGAAATGAAAACTTAATAGAACGTAGATCCAGCGTTAATGAGCTTAAGTCTAACCTTTGGCTCAAGGAAGCCCGCCAGAAGTCCTCCGTTGAGCTGAAACAGGTCCGCTTTGGTTATAACATAATTATACTTTGACCTGGAGTCTATTTTGGTGAAGTTTTAGACTATATAAGGACCTTAAACCCTCTCCCATTTCAGCCATACGAATTTGGATTTGAGAGAGAGAAAAGAGAGAGAAAGTGAGGGAGATGTGGGAGGAACTCCCTGCTGCAGTTCCCTGCCACATTCGGGCTCCACCGCCTGATTCTCATCGCTTTCCCGACGATTCCGGCGTCGTTTCTAGGTAAGAAACCCTAACCCTAATCTGTTTTAGGGTTGTATAGGTTGTAGGTTATGAAATAGCTAACTTGTTTCGTTCTCTAGGTTGCCAAACTCCCGTATACAGAAGCTTAGCAAACCTATCAACTCCGTTACGATTCTACAACACAAGGTGAGGACTTTAGGTGTATAGGTTGCGGTTTTCAATGCTTTCAATGTCAGATAATGATAGATTCATGATCTGCATGCAATTGCACATATACAAAGTGCTTTCCGTTTTCTGTTTCGATTAGAATTGTAGAATTTAGAATTTCACATACTCTAGGTATTCGTATAAAATACCGTATACGTATTTTTTATGGAAATGTATTTGACATGTTTATTTGTCGTATGGATATATGATGTATGGATAAAATACTCATTTGGCGAAAGGGTTCGCCTAAATACATGTTTACTAATATACACCATGTATGTACAAATACAGTATTGTAAGAAGTACCGTATACATGTATATTTTAGCAATGTGTTTGCCATGATTATTTATCATATGATTATATAATATATGGATAAATTACTTATTTGGCGAAAGGAATCGCCGTAATACATGTTTGCTTGTATACATTATGTATGTTGAAAATGCGTATTCTAGAAAATACTGTATACGTATAAATATTGGGAGATTTATTTATCATGATTATTTGTTGTAGTAATATATTATACATGGATAAAATACTCACTTGGCTAAAGGATAGCCCTAGTACATGTTTTGCTAACATACACCATGTATGTTGTAACAGTGTATTTTAAGTGTTTGTGAAAATGATTGAATGAGTACCGAATTCTCATTCGTACTCGCCATGACTAATTGTCATGGATTCATGATTATTATATTGGCGATACCCCTTTGACGAAAGGATTTGCCCTAAATCACGCCACGGCCAATATACACCATATATGCTAAAATGTGTGGCCCAAGTGTTTGTGGAAATGACTGAATGAAAATGGAACTTGATTCTCGCTTGCCATGACTATCCGTCATGGGTGTACGCGTGTTATGATTGGGGCAACTCCCTAGTGAAAGGATTTGGCCTAATGCCTATGTGATCGACATATGTCATGTATGTTGATGTATGTTTGTTTAAGTGTTTCTTGAAATGTCTGAATGAGTAGTAGTTAGCAAATTGTAATGTATAAGGGTGTTGAGATATGATTCTCAACTTCTTTTAACTATGTGTATGATCTCCTTGGATAGTTGTGTGATTAGGAATTGAACATGACAAATTCATGCTCGTGTTGTGCTTCATAACATGCTCAACTGTTTTATGATTTTAACTATGTAATACATATGTTTAAATTTATATTTACATTGTATGATCCATCATGGGTGATGGGGGAGTGGAGCAACGAATGCGTGCAACAGCCCTGACAGCCCTAAACGGATACTACGAGACCTCGATTGTATGAGTTGAATCTTGATTCACTACTGCTTTATCTATCTGCACTTGATTGTGTTTGGGGCTATGATTATAGTCCAGACAATCGGTACCAGAATTAAATTCGTGGTTGCGATTCATTTGCCACATGAGATGTGTTCGACAAACCCGAGTCGTACTTCGGTTGGCGATAGTGGTTGGCCACGCGAAGTGCTTATGCACTTCATGTCGTTCAACTTGTTATGCGCTCGAGTTAGCCGAGCTCGTCAAGTAACCCGATCTGTCTAATGTATGTTCACCATGTTTGGTCGCTACTGCCTGAACCTAAGGTACCAAACTTACCAGTGAAATCCCTTTTAACCATGGTACCTCGATCCGCTAAGACTCATGAGTCAGGCATGGTGGTATGGGACACCGTGGTCGAGCTGTCGGCCTACGCTGGGGCCACGTGCCTCCCAAACTCGTGAGTCGAATACGGTGGTATGGGACACTGTATTCGAGCTGTCGATACTTACGGCGAGAGCCGAGTACGGTGAGACCTGTACTCGTGCTGACGGGCGACGAGTCCTCTGTAGTATCTTCGAGTATACTCCAAGGTCTGTGATTGGCGACGAGTCTTTCACAGCAACTAGAGTATGAGTTGAGCCGAGTACGGTGAGACCTGTATTCGAGCTGACGGCTAGTGATTGAGCCAAGTACGGTGAGACCTGTACTCGAGCTGACGGTCAGCAATTGAGCCGCATACGGTGAGATCTCAGACGGTCTTGCTGACGGTGACGAGCCCTTTGTGATGCCTTCGCTACGCCTCTCAAACCATAATATCGTATGAGATTAACTAGGACTGACGACCCTATAATGGATCATGTTTGGGAATGATACAAGGGAGGTACCGTAGTTTTCCAATACTGCTGTTTGAATTGGACTAATAACAACTCGGTAATCATGCTCCTCATCGCACCGCATGTGCCTAGTAGATGTGGAGCACTGAGGGAGGTACGCATTCGCGAACGTAAGATGATGTCGCATTAGGGTGGTTTGGCTAGGGCATACAACATGTCATTTCATACTTGCATTAAATAAGAGTAGTTAAAATTGTTTGATTGTACTGCTTTATCATTACTGCTTGACTGAATTGATAACATGTTAACCTATGCTTTATTGTTCCACTGAGTTGATCACTCACTCCCACGATACGGGATGGTGTTCCGAACACCCACCAGACTTTGTCTGATTGCAGATGGCGACGCTACTTCTGAGGCGGAGCCGGACTTCTATGACGACGAGAATGCTTTCTCGTACATGCTGTTTTCTGGCGGCTTCGTAAGAGTCGTGCCTTGATTGTCGGGGCTACCGGGATGTTGACTAGATCACACTACACAACTTGGTATAATTTAAAATTGTACTTGTAATTATTTAACCTAGTAATGTTATCACACTCTGGAGACTCACCACAATTTATATATTTTACATATATATCACAGTCTTCCGCTCGCAAATTTAACTGTCTCTGGAGTATGATATGCTGTTTTGGCTTAATCTCACTCATGTTCACTACTTTAATACAGACAATAGTCAATCATCATTCATTTTGTTGCATAAGTGATGCGTTAGAACTTGGGAGTTGAGTTTTTGCTCGACCCCCGATTTTCAAGGCGTTACATAGGGCCTTACGTGGTACCGTCCAGTAATGGACGGTGCTGATGATCACATGGGTGAAACACATAAATCATGTGTGGGCCCCACAAACTGCTGACATCAGGGGAAGTGGCCGTCCAACAGATGGACGGCCCAGATGTAAAATATATACATGAGGTGGGTCCACACGTGTGGGACCCACCATCACCAGCTATATAGTGTGTGTATATATATACATATATATATATATATATATATTACACCAGATCCAACATAGTATATATTATATTATATTATATTATATTATATATGTAGACCAGCTCTAGCGTGTCCAGCGTCCAGATGTTGGACGTTTGGATGGACGATAACGCTGATGAACGGCGTGGACATATAATACATACATATAGGTGGGCCCCACCCTCACATGAGCCACACATGTGAGGTGGCCCCATGTCTAAGGGAAATTGATGAAAGGTGTGGATATACACATACATCATGGTGGAGATCCACCGTCCCAACCAGGGACTATGTGGATCAAACCATACATCACGGTGATCCCTTAGCATCATCCAGATTTCTCCGGACGGTGGGGCTCTTGGAATGACACATGGATCAAGGTGGGTCCCACAGATGGCTATGGATGCACGCATTAGGTGGGCCACATCATCACCAACTAAAAAAAGAAAGAAAGAGAGAGAGAGAGAGAGAGAGACGGATGGAGGAGGGGCCCGCCACTATGGGCCCTTCCTATACAATGCATACTTCATGATGGGTCTTCGAACAAGTGGTCCCTAAAAATGAAATCCAACGGTCGATCACCCACCTATTGGTCTCCTTCTTGGTCTGATAGAATGTCGAACTCCTTGGCTTAAATCTTGATGGAAGATGATGAAAAATGGAGGTTTGAGATGGGAGATGAGAGAGTAAAAAGTGGGCCGCACTAAAGCTCCTCTCATGGAGCTCTCTTGCTTGGATGTGGGTTGCTTGGGGTTTTATTGAAAATGGAGAAAATAAGAGAGAGAGGATGGGATGTAAGAGAGAGAGAGATGGGTGAGTGAGTAATGGGTGATGTGTACTTTGACATGTACGAGATGACTTACTTTGACTTTGGGGTTGCTTGGGGATGGGGTGTTGTACTTGACATGATGTGATATGGTACTTGATTGATTTGATATGTTGTAGAGATTCTCTTGGAATTTTACAAATGCACGGCGTTTTCACGAACCGAACACCGTCCCACATCTCCTGGCCTGGGTATCGTCTCGGCGCGCGAGAAGCGGCGTCAGAACCTCAGTGACAACGCGGTCTCTAGGGTACAAGTATCGGGTCGAGCTGACTCTGGAATATGGGATGCAACTCAAGGTTGTGCACAGCTGCTGGTAACAGATCGCGGGTTGCCGGAATTTGACCGGGAGGACCATAGAGGCCTATGAAATGGTACGGACTAGGATACGAGTCTTACATTTGGAATCCCATGGAGTTGGGATTTCATGAATTTAGAATCCCATGGACTTATGAATCCTTGAATTTGGGATCCCTTAGATTTGGAGTTCTCTTGGACTTGGGAGTACGAGATTTTTAGAATCCCTTAACCATGTTTAGACCCTGTATTCAAAATCCCTGTAATCCTAAGTTAAAATGCGAGATGTATTTAGAACCATTTGAAATTAATTATTAAATCAATTTTTAAAACCCCTAATTAGTGTATGTATGACATAGTTGTATTAAATCTGTTGAGGCATGTACTTTGCCTATAATGATGAAAATTTTAAGACTCAAGGAGGCCAAAAGCACAGGATCACGTCCTAGTGACTAATCAGCGATTTATAATCATCGATTATATTGGCAATATTCAAATGATGTAGATCATCCTATTAGAGTAATTATAGTTATGCCAATGATAATCTGATCGTTTTGGGATATCATCAGTAGGTCATGTCCCCAATAGATTGATAGCCTAGTGGCACACATGCAGCACATGTGGGTGTCCATTCGGGTCATTTCTAATGGATCCCACCTTAGCATATGTCTCTTATCCATGCCTTACATCCAGTTACTAGATTTTTATGTATAAGCTACATGGGGAACCAATGTTAGTTTAACATGGGCCACACCACAGACCTCTATATTTCTAGTGGGGATTGCCATTCAGTTCCCACTCTCTGTGTATGATGTGTCCATTAGGGCCGATTATATCATGATATATTTAATAACATGCTAGTGTGCTTAGCCTGATAAGAAACATTGATAATATGCTTAGTGTAATGGATATCATGCCTAGTTATATGCCCATACGCATCATTTATATGCTTGTTGTGAATGATGATTGTTCATAGCATATGCCCTTCGGCTTGAGACACTCAGGGGACTCTATATGAGATAAGGTCGCCTCGCATGATTCACACAGTACGTGAAGGTTTGATTCATGTCTTGGATAGTGTGATTCATGTATTGTGCAATATGTGTGACATGTTATATCTACTCCCTAACGATACCAGGGAGGTAGTCCCATAGCCTTGTTGGGATGGGCAGATGATTTTATGGACACAGAAATATATTGAGGTTAAAGGGCGTCACAGGCATCCCTGGGTGAAAGTCCTTAAACCCTGTAGTACCAGTAGGATGCTCCAATGTTTAGATCGAGTGGATTTATGAATGCACGATAGATAGATACTAGTAGGCTGCGTCTCCCATTGTGTTGGGGTCGGTTGGAAGGGAGTCTGACATTATCTGTAAGGCATGTATCCTTGTACCATACCATTCCACCAACTCTCGCAATCCTCTCCATCGAATTCTGGTGACCTATAAACTTAGAGAGCGAATGTGTGCGACCTTAAGATGTACCCCGAAGATCGGAGTCCACTCGACTCGAAACTTATACCCTTACGACCGGACCGTCGCCGTAGTTCCAATGCTACGTCTTGCACACCAATGCAATACCTAGGTTAAGAGTTGTGGGCTCGCGTATATTTTGAGAAAACACTGCGGTCTATGTATCCAGGAAGATTCCAGGTTGGGAGAGAGGAATCTCTGCCCATACCTCTCCCATCAACAAGTCATCACGACCCCTACCTAGCCCATCCCTCTCTTACCAATAAGGCAAGCAACCCATCCCCTCTTTTCCTAAAAGTCAACTTAACCCATGCTTTCCATGTCATTTCTCTTACACACCCATCCCTCTCTCCTTACATTTCCCATATTTCACTTATTCCATCTCATCTCCCTCTATATTCCCTAGTAACTAAGAGAAGAAAAATCCTAAGAAGAGAAAAAGAAGCCAAATGCTAGACCCATCTCCCTACCACCCAATCTCACCATCCAACCATCCAATCTTCATCATCCACCATTAAAGTGGAAGCTTAAGAGCTAAGAATTTCAAGGAACCAAGAAGAAAAGCTATAGGTGGGTGTTTATAGGGTTAGATCTTTGTTTGTGATTCATGGGATAAGTGGGGCCTACCAGTTAATGATAGAGATCCCATTTTAGACCCAAGGTGTGGCCAATAGCCCACCATGATACATATGTATAAATCCTTGATGGGGCCATTCTCCATAGACCCCTCCATGATGTTTATTTGATGACCAATATGTAGAGGTCACCTAGACCCTTGATTTTGTGGTGGGTATGACATCCTCACATTAATTTGCAAATTCGAGGGCCAACATATTTTAGGGCCCATCTTGTTGTATGTATTGTATGGAAAGGGAGCTCATAGTGTCGGAGCTCCCTCCACCATTCGATTCTCTCTCTCTCTCTCTCCATATTTTGTGGCCCACCTGATGAGTGAATGGATGATCAAACCGTCCTGTAGGTAGGACGACCTTGTTGTCTGGATTTCTGGACAACTGGCTAACCCACCTTGCTGCCCTGTTGTGGTCTGTGTGACCAGCTGGTCACACAGGCCCTAACAAAGTGATAAACACAAATGTCAACTTAATTTTTATGCTGGTGGGTCACACACGTGGACCCCACCCTGATGTATGCATTATATCCTCACCGTCCATTCAATTTTTTAAGTCATGGGCCTGGGAACGAAGCAGGTCCAACGCCCAGCTGACCCAGAAGATAGCAGTGGGCTGACGCCCACCATTTGAACCTTTTAGGCTCAGTAAGATGTTTGTGGGAGGCCCAGCAATCGACCCACTCCCTGGGTGGCCCACATTCAATGGGACCCACCATGTATGTGTTCCAGCCCATGCCATCCCTTTGTCTGGACGCCAGCAGGGGTGGGGACGCTGCTGGATTGACCATCCAGTAGCAGGACCACCCTGTTGTATGTATTATATCCACACTGTATATCTGGTGGGGCTCATCTGCATTTGTGAGGCCCATTGTGATGTGTAGACCCACCATGTATTTGTTTTATCCAGGTCGTCCATCAGTAGGACGCCCCAGCAAGCCTAGTAGCTGGTGGACCACCAGGCCACCCACCTGCTATATGTATTGTATATCCATGCTAACCAGCGTGTGTGGGGCCCATTAGTGCCTTGTGGGCCCCCCTACACCTTGATGTATGTGCTACACACCATGTCCATTGATTTTAGGACCGTGGGGCCCATTGCCTTGAGAGGCTCACCTCGATTTACAGGTTATATGCCCAACCATGGGCTACTTTGTGAGGCCACCATGATGTGTGTGTTGTATACACACTGTTCATCCATTATAGGGCCATGGGCTGCCCTAAGAGGTCCACCATGGTATATATGTTATACTTCCAATAAGGGGTTGCCTTGTAAGGCGCACCATGTGTGAGTGATGTACGTCCGTTGTCCATCCATTTTCTAGATATTTGGAGGGCTAAGGGCCCCATTGTGATTCATATTTCAATCCCAACTGGACCACACACTAGGAGACAATGGTGGTTAAATGTCCACCATTGTAAACCTCCCTAGGGCCCATTGATAAGTCCATTTTCACCCTTACCTCATTGGGCTAACCCAAACCATTGGGTCCCCATCGTTGTTAGTGATACCCATTGGGCGAACCCAAACCATTAGGCCCCCATTGATGATGGTGCCTTCCACCATACCTTATAGGATTATCCACACCTTGGAGCCCACCTTGTGTACATATTGGTGTTGAGGGTCAAATATTGCATATTACACCCCATTTATTACCTGGATTTACGAGCATAGTACTGTTTAATGACCCATTTTAATCGTGTTTATGATGCAAGGTGTAATTACAAGTTTGGACTGAAATAGGTGCTTAAAGCATGGATTTAACATTCAGAATTCACCAAGATAAGGGACGGACCCCAGGGGACCAAGATCAACGGATTTACACGCCAGAGATCCGAGAAAATTGAGAAACTGAAGCTCAAGTGGCCTAAAGGGTGTCCAAAATGCGAGATCACAAGGTTTCCACCATCCGTTCAGCTTGAAACTGCATACATGGCTGAGGACCATAAATTAACTGTACAAGTCTATTTTCAGGCATTAAATCCCTATGGAAGTGGTTCAACAGACAGATCAGCCCATGAATCTGTGATTTGGGGCCCACTTGAGATTTGGATACGCTTCAAAGTTGGTCTCACCCTATTTTAGGAGGTGACAAAACAGATGGTCGAATTGGTTTCTCATAAACATCACAACGGACCCCACCTGAGTTGGGTGTGTACGGTGCACAAGTGCACCAGATGTGCATCGTTTCCATATTACCTTAAAAAACAACCAAGTCCCGTGTTTCCTTCAAAAACGGCAATTTCCATTTTTCTTCCGCAGACAGGTGCGCAGAGACTTTTTGCAGAAGCCGGTGGGCCACCATCATGGCCCACATGGTCGATCCACACCGTCCATCATGGATCCCAGATGAAGTTGTCCTAGGTCCGACCTACTCCATGTGAGAACGGACTCTAAGGTGGACGGGATTTCTGGCTGAAAGGAGGCCTCTGTACTATGTTACAAACTGAAGACCGTTCGTTGGAGGAGGCTGTGGCCCCCTGTGATCATCTGATGTGACGATCCAAACCGTCCTTGCAACAGAAGGTCTGCCAAAGATTAAAACCTAGCAAGAATTACACGTTGGAGTGCAGGTACAAACACACAGTTCTCAGCTGAAGGAGGGCCTCTGCACTACAAGATTAAGGGACAAAAGTTGTTTAGAAGAATTGTGGACCTCTGCAAGTGGTTTTTCAAACAAACCACACCGTCCATCTGCTTGGCCACCCAGAACTGACCAAAGGGACGATTTCCCTTTTTGGAATTACAACGTAAAACACGCGGCAAGCCAGGGAATTCCCTTCTATCCGGTTACACAGGACGTTCTGGTTACGCAACTGGTGAATGAGCTGGCAACGAATGTGGCTAGCTGTGTAGCTGGCATCGCACATAAGGGTGCTGTATGGAGATCTCAATGAGCCAGGAATCAGTGAACGACAATCCAAACCGTTCGAAAGAACAGATTGAATGCAAAAAGTGCTGGGAACCAAATTGTTGTTAAAAATATAGAAAATCGGCTGCTGATTAAAGATTGACTGTTGGGACTATTAAGGAAGAAAAGATGACCCATTAAGGGATCATCCTACAGCCAACAATTTGGATGATTCGGATGGAGGACGTGCTCCAAGAAATCCAGGCCAAGATCATCTCAACCGGAATGCAAAAACAGGGCCGATTTTGCTACGAAGAAAGCGTTTGCAGGCAATTTCTAAAAATAACTCCTCCAGCTGTCTACGCACGGCCCCTTGTGCGGAAGCCCCAACCGACCTCCCTATAACACGTCTATAAAGGAAAGAAGAGATAAGATAGAAGGCTATCTTGGCTTGGGGTGAACGTGAGAGCAAGAGAGTTTTTCTTTAGTTTTTTCTATTTTAATTTTTCTTTCTTTCTTTTGAGAATGAGTTAATCATGCTTGTGGTTATCTAACCTCTTAGCTAGGGCTAAGAGGTGAAGCTTGTGGAGTGACAGGATTGATCTCTACAGTTATGATTCATGGTTATGAACTGATTTTAATTATGGTTTGATTTTAAGGAATGCCTTTAGTTTTTAATGGTTTGTTGTGACTGAAATTATAATAGATCTGCGATGGCTTTGCGTATTTCCTTTCCCTTATTATGATTATGAAATCAGGAAGCCCTGTTGCTCACCATCGTCCCTTGGGCATGGTGGAATGATGGAACTCTTCCTGACATTCATACATCACTCAGATTGGTTGTGAATTGGTTTAACTCTGCTATTTGATTTGTCTCATGGGCATGGTTTTGTGATGGAATCCATTCTAATTTGCACTCGTCCCATCACTTGAAAACTAGATTAAATGAAGTTTAGAGTTGATTTTTAGGTTATATCTTCCAACTGGATGAAGATGGGACTCGAAGTCCAATTGAGTTTATGAATCGACCATAGATCTACCTGATCTCTACAAGCGAATCCTCTGAATTCCTAGTTTCCTACCTCTAAATTTCTTAAGTTTTAGATTAGTATTTCACCATTATTTCCTCATATTTACTTGATTTAGATTTCATCTTATTCTAGTTCTAGTTCTAGTTATTTTCAGGTTACGTACAGGTTTCAGTCCCCGTGGATTCGACCTCAGTCTTACCGAGATTATTACTACATCACAACCCTATACTTGGGGAGTGAACAATTGGGCCCCATAGGAAAGCCCAGTTTATTGCACGATAGAGAGGGTGAGGAAGCCCACTTATTTTACTTAGACTCATCCTCTCAACTCACCTTATTGTATAGCCATTAGACTCACCCATGAGGCCCATTCTTGATGTAAGTATGACTCCTAGGCCATCCATTGTTTATAGGAGAGTACATCATCACCCCTTTTCCATTGATGGAAGAATATGTGGTATCAAGTTTAGTATATCCACTGTTTAAAGCCTATCTGGATGTTTGGGCTAGATCCACCATCCCTTTGTGGATCCCACCATGTTTCTAGGCTAATTATTGTTTATATCTGATAACATGTTAGTGTACTTGTCTAGTAGGATACACTGAAAACATGTTTAGTATTACATTATGATACATGCCCATACACATCATTTATATGCCTGTTGTAAGGAATGATTGATCAGAGCATTTGCTGTTGGGCTGAGTTATTTAGGGGACTCCTTGTGAGACAGAGTTGCCCCACATGATTGCGCAGTATGCGTAGGTTTGATGCATGATTGGACGATATGACTCATGCATCTAACATTTTATGTGACATGATCACTTGGCGCCCTAGTGATATCAGGGTTGTGGCCTCCACAAGCATATCGTGGATGGTCAGAATGAATACCATCAATATTTAGTTTTAACACTGTAAGCGCTTAGGATGTCCTTGGGTGAAAGTCTCAGAATCCTTTTGGTACTAGAAGATGCTCCAACATCTAGACTGAGTGGATACATGAGCGTACGAGTGCCGAATACTAGCAGGACGCGTCTCCCACTATGTTGTGGTCAGTTACGAAGGGGGTGTGGTCTTATCCGCCTGAGTGAGGAGGCTGTAAGCTAAGCTGAGTTTGACCAGCTCGTAAATGGGTCCGCTATCGACAAGCTGGGTAGGTATTGGCAGACTACTAGCCAGGTAAATAGTGAGGTTTTTTTTACTTGCTAGTTGTATGGCTAGGGAGGCGACAACCAGTGTGGAGTGTACTAGACCCCGGTGATGTTCCAGAGATGAACTGTATTGACGTGTGTACTCGATGAGGACTGACATGCTTATGTTGCATCTTACATATGACATTTAGCTACGTAGGCCTGGCATCGTATAACCTTGGTATGGCTGATAACATTCATGGACTTATCAGTATTTTCGCTTACTCTGATTTCACATGCTTGGTACATGCATTACACACACACACGCATACACCCTCTAAGCTTCATTGTAAGCTTATGCACGACCGTTGTGTACAGGCGACGCTAGGATGCAGCAGCGCTGAGGCGGTAGTGTGTGGCAATTTTTTAGAGTTTCATTATATCTATATATTTCCCTTCCGCATTGTACTCAAATGGTTTATTATAGTGGATATGTGGTGATGCTATTTTGTGACTTGGTTATGCTTGTGATTATACTCCTTTATAAAAAATCATATTGAAAATCCTCCTTGTAATCTGGCATATGGGTACCGAGAGCTAAGAAGGGGGTACTAAGGAGGCTGTCAGCGCTAGATTTAGCTATCAGGAATTCTATGAGTTAGGTTTTTGAGTTTGGGGCATGATAGAAGTTGGTATCAGAGCATAACTTGGGAATACTTGAAGATAACATCACATATCTGCTATGAACTTATAATGATTAGGTGCCTTATTCCTTCCTATAGGACATGGCACCTAAGAGATCACACTGAACGACTTCCATTCCCATGTCCGAGACAAGCACAACCCTGACCGTATTGGTGAGTGCAGATCAGCTGTAGCAGATGCAACATGCGATGACCGCCATTCTTCAGTGGCAATGTAGGCGACCCACTGCTACACTAGCCTAGACTGAGCAAGAGCACACGAGCTCCCTTCTACGCGACTTTACGTGGCTAGATCACCTCATTTCAAGGGAGAGCCCGACCCGACGACAACGGAGCGATGGAGATTGGAGGTCGAGAAGATCTTCGATACTATGAGGTGCTTGACCGAGCATCGGGTTCCGTTGGCTGTGTTTCTTCTTTAGGGTAAGGCCGAGTACTGGTAAGCATCAGTCACCCGATCGGTAGGGGCTAAGTTCAAGTGGAATTATGAGGATTTTGTTGACCAGTTTGACCGAAAGTTCTTCCCTAACCTCATTCGTGAGCGGCGCGGACTTAAGTTCGAGACTCTTATGCAGGGGGACATGTTGATGTCCCAGTATGAGGCCCATCACATCGCACTGTCAAGATTCATGACTTATCTTACTGATGACGAAGGGCAGAAGACCAGCCGTTTTAAGAACGGCTTGCGTTTTGGCCTCTAGAGTCATGTCATTGGACACATGCTCCCAACATTTGACCAGGTCGTGCAACGGGCCTAGATATATGAGGCGAATTGGGCCGATTTACAGAGGGTCCATGAGCAAAGAGGAGACCGGAAGAGGAAGGCCCCCTCCGGTAACTCCCATCAACAGCAGCATCAACCGCAACAGAGGCACGGGGCCCGCCCAGCTTTTTGAGCACTAGCAACACCTCCAGCACCACCACCGGAACAGTTCTCAGGTGTTTGCTTTGGATGCGGTGTAACAGGATATCGTAGGCACGAGCATCCTCATTCATAGCAGTAGCGATGGAAATACCCACCGCCGAGGCCCCAATAGTAGCAGCAACAACAGCCAGTGAGACCTCCCCCTCAGCAGCAGAGGCAACAGTTCATGCCATCACAGTAGCAGTAGCAGCAGCAACAACGGCAACTGCACAGGGGACATGCACCTCCCCATCAGACTTAGGGTAAATTTTACGTAGCCTAACAGGACCCTCAGTCATCAGGAGGGGTAGTCAAGGGTACACTCCTCGTTTCGTCATGCATAGCTCATGTATTGTTTGATTCTAGGGCATCACATTCCTTTGTGGCCTAGGATTTTTGCCGATCGACCGGTTTACCATTAGAGTCTGATCATGAGGGTTTGTCAGTATCTACGCCCTTGGGGAAGACCATAGTGTTAGGCCAATTTTGCTCATCTTGCACCATTCTGGTAGGGGAGACCTTTTTGCATGCCAATTTGTTTGTTCAGTCGATGCTCGAGTTTGATATCATCCTAAGCATGGATTGGCTCGCCAAGTATCATGCCATATTGGACTGCTCAGCGAGGATAGTCATGTTTTATATACCTGGCATGCTGCAGTTCCAGTTCATAGTTGAGCCCAAAGGAGAGTAGCTTTCTTGCCTCATGTCTTATAGGGTAGAAGAGCCCGTCGCCTTGTGTATCGACCAGCTACCGGTCATTTGCAGTTTTTTCGATGTGTTTTAGGAGATTTCAGGGTTACCACCTCACTGTTACATTGAGTTTCAGATCGATCTTGTGCCCGCATTGTTTATGCAGTTGATGAATGAGCTCTTTCATCCGTATCTTAATTAGTTTGTTATGGTATTTATCGACGACATCCTAATATATTCGAGGACCTGTGAAGAGCATGAGTAGAATTTAGAGATTTCCCTGCAGACCCTCCATGCATATAAGTTTTATGCAAAGTTGGAGAAGTGCGAGTTCTAGCAGGAGGAGGTGAAGTTCCTCGGTCACGTGGTGATGAGGCAGGTGTCGCAGTGGACCCTTCAAAGATTGATGTCATACGTCCGTGGGGCCAGCCCATGAACGAGTCAAAGATCCACAGTTTCCTTGGTTTAGCGGGATACTACCAATGTTTCATTGAGGGATTCTCCCGTATTGTAGCCTCATTGACCAGGTTGACTCGAAAGGGCGCTAAGTTCGTTTGGAGCGATGCATGTGAGTGAGCATTCGTAGAGCTGAAGGATCGTCTTACGTCCGCACTAGTCCTCACTCTTCCCTCTAGGAGTGAAGGATTCATGGTTTTTACCGATGCTTTGCATATTGGCTTGGGTGTTGTCCTGATGCAGCACGAGAAGCCCATGGCCTTTGCGTCTCGCCAGCTCAAGGTCCGTGACCAGAACTACCCCACACATGATCTAGAGTTAACTGTAGTTGTCTTTGCACTAAAGGTGTGGAGGCATTATCTTTGTAACGCCCTAAAAATTGGGGGTCGAGCATAAATTCAACTCCCAAGTTCCAACGCATCACTCATGCAAACAAAATGAATGAGGATTGACTGTTGTCTGTATTAGTGTGGTGAACATGAGTGAGATTAAGCCAAAACAGCATATCATACTCCAGAGACAGTAAATTGTAAGTGGAAGACTATGATATATAGAAAAATATATAAAGTATAGTAAGTCTCCAAAGTGTGATAAGGTTACCAGGTGGAAGAATTACAAGCATAATTTCAAAATATACCAAGTTGTGGAAGTGTAATGTCTTCTATCCCAAATACCATAGCCCCGTCAATGTAATACCAGGTCTTCATAGACCTGTCAGAGAGTTACATGTAGGAGAACTCCTCAACATCATAATAGTAGTCCGGCTCTGCTTCATAAGCATCGCCATCACCTGCAGCTAAGACAATCTGGTTAGTGTTGCAAGCACCGTCCCGTAACGTGGGAGTGAGTAGCTAACTCAGTGGAACAATAAAGCATAGGTTAACATGTTATCAATGCAGTCAAGCAGTAATGATAAAGCAGTACAATCAAACACTCCAATTACTCTCATTAATGCAAGTATGAATGCAGTCATGATGGATGCCCTTGCCAAACCACCCTCATGCGACACCATCTTACGTTCACGGCATGCTTTCATCCCTCAGTGCTCCACATCTTCTAGGCACATGCAATGCATGATGAGCATGATTACCAAGTTGTTATTAGTCCATTTCAAATAGCAGTAATGGAAAACTAAGGTACCTCCCTTGTATCATTCCCAAACATGATCCATTCTAGGGTCATCAGTCCTAGTTAATCTCATACAATAATGTGTTTCTAGGTCATTGTAGAGGCTGCCAGGGCTGTTACGCACAATGGTTACACCACTCCCCCAGCACCTCTTTAACGGTTCATCACTATACAGATACAGGCCTAGTTCATACTTTATACACCGCGGCAAAACTCTAAGGCTCACCGGAAATTCAGAGTATGCTCGAGGTCACTACAAAGGGTTGTCAGGGCTATTACACACAATGGTTATGATGAGGATCGAATATTGCATATTAGACCCCGACTATTACCTGATTTTACGTACATGATAATGCTTAATGGAATATTTTTATTGTATTTTTGTTGTAGGGTATAATAAGGAGCGTTGAATGAAAAAGAGTATCAAAAGCATGGATTTGATGCTTTGAAGTCATCGGAGCAAGGGACGGACCCCAAAGGATCAATACTGAAGAATTTACACGCTGGGGATCCGAGGAAATCAAACTAGTCGCAATAAACGGGCCCGAAAACCAGCCAGAATGCAAGATCACATGGTTCCAGCCATCCATTTGACTCGAAACTTCATACATGACCTGGGGGCCATAAATTAACTGTACACATTAAATTTCATCCATTGGATCACTGAGAAAGTGGTGCAACAGACAAAAAAAGGGTTAGGATAATTAGGGGTGGATTCGAAAGTCCTAGTGCTCTCTCTGATTAAATTTTCTTCCCTATTCTCTGTGATATTTCGTAGATTTGTGTTAGTAATTCACTCTATTATTTGTTGGATTAGTTAAGAAGAATCGTGAATTTGAATTGTGACGACCAGTCCTCGTGGGAACGATCTCATAATACGTACCGTATCTACATCTGATTCGTATACTTGCGAGTTTAAAAATCATTTAAATCAGGTTGGTTTAAATAAAACATCAAGTTTTTGGCGCCGTTGCCAAGGACTGTTACGATCCAATTGGGTTTAGGATTCTCTCTTATCATAATTCATAGTCTTAGGATTTTACTAACTTTAGGTTAAAATTTTTATTTTATTTTATTTTTAGAAACTAAACTATTTCCTGTTTTATAGGGTCTTGACATAAACTTCTAATTTGGTAATCCCTTTCTAAATTCTCTACTTGTTCTAATTTCTATTTTTAGAATTAGTGTTTTATTTTTATTTTTTGAAAATTTCTAATTCTAGGCTTTCTTTTTTAGAAATTTTCTACTTTCTAATTTTAGATTTAGATTCTTCTTTTAAGTAACTTTCTATTTTCTAGTTTTAAAATTTTTTTCCTTTTTAGAAACTAACTTAGCTTTTTATTTCTAAGATTAAAAACTTTCTTTCTTAGAAACTAACTTTCTATTTTTATTTTTAGTAACTTTCTAATTCTACGATTTCCTTCTTTTTTAGAAACTAACTCTTCTTTGTTGTTCTTTAGAAAATTTCTAATTTTATATTTTCTGTTTTTTTAGAAACTAACTTGTTTTGTTTTCTTTTACAGGATTCTAACATAGATCTCCAAATTGGTAACTTCTTTCTAATTATCTCTCTTCTTATTTCTAGATTGGTGTAGGATTTTTCCTTTAGAATTAGATTCAGAGTTAGAGTTTTACCATGTATATGCACGAGTGGGAATGTCAGTATGCTAAGAAGAATAACATATATTGGGATGATAATTATGATAGAAATCCACCAATGTCTCAAAACTTTTCTGAAACTATCATCAAGAACCAACCAGAATCTAATGATCCATCGGTTAAGAAGTCCTTACTCGATCATATGCGGGAGAATAATTACACCCCACGGATTAATAAGACAGTACATGAGTGTTGGGATTATCATAACTATGGGCATGAGGACTATTATCACTCATCAGATTCTCCCACCTATGATCCATATGACTATAATCAGTGGAAACATCAAAATTGGGAAAATGAACCAACAATATGTTATAATGATTATTCTCTTGGATCCCCTATTTTTGAATATCCACCAGAAACGATCCAAGAGGAGTCATCTCTGAGTTACACAGTTACTGACATGTGGAAATTATTAGATGCACTTGAATCATGCATTGATAGGCTAATGAAGATTAATTCATCTCAACCGCAACCCGTTGATTATTCCTTTGGATTCCATACTTATGATGAGATAATGGAAGCTAGTTCATCTCAACCACAACCCAATCTAGAAATACAATGCGACGAAGGTGACCTCACTCACTTTTGACAAACTCTGGAATTCGGGATGAAGAGTTGAATTGTGTTAAGGAGCATATGGTTCAATTTCCAGATGAATCGATCTCGATGACGGTTCAAAGGAATGGTGAAGAGACATGGGTGTCTTTCGAATACAAAGATGATGACACACCTTCCTTACATGACACACGGGATTTCAATGATGAGGAAGAGGTCAATTTATTTGAACCTCAACCCAATTCAGGAATAGAATTTGAGTAAAGCAATCTCATCCCAAGTATACACAACAGGGAATTCGACAATGATATGTATTGGGATGATGATCATGAATGTTCAGCCCAAATTCTCCTGGAATCAATCTCAAGTATGGTCCAGGTCAGTGATCACGAAGTATACAAAGTGGTCGGTCGAAATGAGCCACTCCTCTCACCTAACATGTCTGATTTAAAAGTGGAGGATGAGCCCATTACAACCGACCCTTCTAACTCTTGTGACACATGTTTGGGCCACTCCACTGAATTGGATGATGATATGATTCAGAAAATGAACGAACCGCTTTATATGACTTTGGAAGATGAAACCACCCAGTTGAAGCCACCATCTGAGTTAAACACTTCTGACGATTTAATGCCTCTTCTGAGTAGTATCAATGAACAGAGTCCTCTCATCAATACTTCGTTTCTTAACCCTCAAATTGTGTGCGTAGGGTTGGAGCAAGAGAGTGTACCTCCATCCACTTTCAAAGACGATGGATTCCTTGGGCAAATCATCACAATCTCCAATGTGGAAAATAAGTCATGCTCAGTTGAACTTCCCAACTCTTTGGATGATTGCCTGGCACACTTTGTAGATTCAATTGAACATATGACAAAAGAAATAGTGGATGCCTCGCAAGACAATACCTTAGTAGTTATTACTGACCAAGAGAGCCCTCATTCTGAAGCCCCTCCTTCCCCAGACTCTGAATGTTTACCATTAAAGGAAGAGGAGTTGAAAATTAAACCGAAGAGTGAAACTTCGGAATATGTTGAGACTACATCAATTTTTAAGAAGTTTTCTGAACTTTATTTAAGTGTAGTCTCTGATTCACTATGGAATACGAACGTTGAAATTTTTTCTGCCACAGGTGAATCATATATACTTTGGACACTTTAGACGATAAAAAGAACACTTTATGCTGAGGTCCCTCAATTTCCCTAGATATTCACGCTCTAGGACATCCAAGCCTACTGCAAAACGGGCATTTGGATGATCTTATTGAAAAACCTTCTGAGAAATTTACCAAGATATTGGCCGATGGTCCATGATTGCTTTCATTGCTTGTCTGGCTAAAGACGTTAAACTTAGCGCTCCTGGGAGGCAACCCAGCTTTTCATTTCATTTCATTTTCCTAGTTAGTTAGTTCAATGTTTGTGGGTAACATTGCTGCAAACACTCACGAGACTACAACTCGTCCACTAGGGGTAACCTAGGGGTTTAAAGGCTTGTTGCATACGCTAAATGCAATCGAGAGCACTTGCGAAAGTGGTATAGGTAGGGTTTTCTTTTTGTGATTTTATTTTTTATTTTGCTTTTGTTGATTTCTCTCTTACGCTGACGCGCTTTTACATTGATATTTTTGGGAAAGCTTCTTGATTCTCCGTCCAGGTACTATCTTTCCATCGCTCCTCTTTTACTTTCGTTGTCCCATATGCATTGCATGCTTATTTCTTTTACATTGAGGACAATGTAGATTTTAGGTTGGGGGTAGGAGATTAGGTTACCTAATAAGTATTTTCTTGGTCTTAAGCAAAAACTTGCGAAATTTTTTCAATTTTTCTGAAATTTCTTATGCAGTCGATGTAATGTTGAAGGATAGTTGTGATTGTAATATTACAAGATACAAAATGTGATAATTTATGCCCCTTGGAGTCAGCCATTTGTTAGATTTTACAATTAAGTTTGAGTTGTTAATCTATGATTGGGAGTTGTAAACATTGATTGCGTCATGATTTCACATATCACATCTTGCTTACACATTAAGGATCAAGTTTGATATTGAATGATTAACTTGGTAATCACTAAGCATGAAAGGAACCAGCCTAAAAAATAAAATTTTCATCAAGTCTAGAAATAAGAATTGAAAAGGTAAGTCGAATAATCTGTACCATAGATTTGCTCCCTATAGGTGTAGATTCGATTCCCCATGGTTGACATGAAAATAAATAAATAAATAAATAAATTAGGCGACAAGTCCCACCATAGGTTTGCTCCCTATAGGTGAGGATTTGATTCCCTTCCTTAGAGTTACTGTTCATAAAAAAAAAAATCAAAGGCTAATAAAATGAAAAGTTAATCTGTAAGGCAAGTATTGGTTTCAGGTTTGGTTGTCATGAATTCTGTTGTTAATTACCAATGATAACATGAAATTGACAATTGGATCTCTTAATGATTGTAAGCTGAGATTACACTATACACTCATGGAACTCAATGTTTAGAATGTTCTAATTGATGGATTAATATTTTGAACTTGATTATGAAGTTTACTGTGAGCTTGAGAAAATGCCACTCACCATTCATGAATCTTAGAATTTTCGTATCTCGACTATTTGTTCATAAGTCACTCAGGTTTACAGGAATCGTCATGTATTTCTGAAATTATTTTCGCATGTTTTGCTTAGGACAAGCAAAATGCGGGTTGAGGGTTGTGATGAGGGTCGAATATTGCATATTAGACCCCGACTATTACCTGATTTTATGTACATGATAATGCTTAATGGAATATTTTTATCGTGTTTTTGTTGCAGGGTATAATAAGGAGCGTTGAATGAAAAGAGTATCAAAAGCATGGATTTGACGCTCTGAAGTCATCAGAGCAAGGGACAGACCCCAAAGGATCAATACTGAAGAATTTACACGTTGGGGATCTGAGGAAATCAAACCATTCACATTAAACGGGCCTAAAAGCCAGCCAGAATGCAAGATCACATGGTTTCAACCATCCATTTGACTCGAAACTTCATACATGACCTGGGGGCCATAAATTAACCGTACACATTAAATTTCATCCATTGGATCACTGAGAAAGTGGCGCAACAGACAAAACAAGGGTTAGGATAATTAGGGGTGGATTCGAAAGTCCTAGTGCTCTCTCTGATTGAATTTTCTTCCCTATTCTCTGTGATATTTCGTAGATTTGTGTTAGTAATTCACTCTATTATTTGTTGGATTAGTTAAGAAGAATCGTGAATTTGAATTGTGACGACCAGTCCTCGTGGGAACAATCTCGTAATACGTAACGTATCTACATCTGATTCTTATACTTGCGAGTTTAAAAATCATTTAAATCAGGTTAGTTTAAATAAAACATCAAGTTACACCACTCCCCCATTACCTTATCAATGTAGGCCGACAGCACGAATATAGTGTCCCATACCACCATAATCGGCTCATGAGTCTAGTTGCTCACTGGTCACTACTGGGAGGCATGTGGCCCCAGCGTAGGCCGACAGCTCAACCACGGTGTCCCATACGACCATGCCCGGCTCATGAGTCTTAGCGGATCGAGGTACCATGGTTAACGGGATTTCCACTGATAAGTTTGGTACCCTAGGTTCAAGCAGTAGCATCCAAACATGGTGAACATACATTAGACAGATCGGGTTACTTGACGAGCTCGACTAGCACGAGCGCCCGTTGAGTTGTACGACATGAAGTGCATAAGCACTTCGTGTGGCCTAACCACTGCCGACAAGCAACGCATGACTCGGGTCATCAAACACGTCCTACGTGGTGAATGAATCTCAGCCACGAATTCGATCCCATTACCGACTGCCTGGACTATACAATAGCCCCAATCACATTCAATTGCAGATAGGTAAAGCAGTAATGGATCAAGATTCAAATCATACAATTAAAGTCTGATAACATCCGCTTAGGGCTATCAGGGCTGTTGCACGCACTCGTTACACCACTCCCCCATCACCCTTGACGACACTTATGGAATACAATATAAACATGAATTTAAACATATGCATTACATAGATAAAAGCATAGAATCAGTTGAGCATGTTATGAAGTATAACATAAGCATAAGTTTGTACATATTCAATTTCTAATCACACAGATATCTAAAGAAATCATACACATAGTTAAAGAAGTTGAGAATCATATCTCAACACCCTTATACATTACAATTTACTAACTACTACTCATTCAGACATTTCAACAAACACTTTAAACTACATACATCAACATACATGACATATGTTGATCACATAGGCATTAGGCCAAATCCTTTCACTAGGGAGTTACCCCAATTATAACACGCGTGCACCCACGACGGATAATCATGGCAAGCATGAATCCAAGTTCCATATTCATTTGAACATTTTCACAAATACTTGGGCTACACATTTCAACATATATGGCGTATAGTGGCCGTGGCGTGATTTAGGGTAAATTCTTTCGTAAAAGGGGTAATGCCAATACAACAATCATATACCCATGACAATTAGTCATGGCGAGCATGAATGAGAATTCTATACTCATTCAGTCATTTTCACAAACACTTAGAATACACTATTTTCACATACATAGTGTATATTAGCAAAACATGTGTTAGGGCGAGTCCTTTCGCCAAGTAAGTATTTTACGCATATATAATATGTTCATATAGCAAATAATCATGGCAAACACATCTCCAAAATTTATACGTATACAGTATTTTCTAGAATACACTATTTCAACATACATAGTGTATATTAGTAAAACATGTATTAGGGCGAGTCCTTTCGCCAAATAAGTATTTTATCCATATATCATATATTCATACAGCAAATAATCATGGCAAACACATTTTCAAAATTTATACGTATACAATACTTTCTACAAATACCTAGAGTATGTGAAATTCCATATTCTTCATCTTTAATCGAAACGGAAAACAGACAACACTTTGTACATGTGCAATTGCATGCAGATCATGAATCTATCATTATCTGACATTGAAAGCATTGAAAACTATAACCTATACATCTTAAGTCCGCACCTTTTGTCGTAGAATCGTAACGAGTTGGATAGGTTTGCTAGGCTTTCGCCTACGGCAGTTTGGTAGCCTAAAGAGTGAAATAGGTTAGCTATTTCATAACCTACAACTATCAAAACCCCAAAAACAGGTTAGGGTTAGGGTTTCTTACCTAGAAATGGAGTTGGACTCTCCGGGAAAGCGATAAGATAGGGGTGGTTGAGCATGCATAGCGGCAGGGTTCAGCATCAGGGAGATCCTCCCACTTTTCTCTCACTTTCTCTCTCTTTTCTCTCTTCTCAATCTCAAATTCATATGGCTATGAAAGAGAGAGTTCTAAGGTCCTTATATAGCATAAAAACTCACCAAATTAAACTCCAGCTCAAGGTATACTTAGGTTATAGCCAAAGCGAGGCTGTTTCAGCTCAACGGAGGACTTTTGGTGGCCACTTTTCTGTGTGCGGTTGGACTTAAGCTCACTAACACTAGATCTAGGTATGACTAAGTTTTCATTTCAGTCGGGATTCCAGATCACGCGTGGCGGACCAGTTTCAATTCAACGGTCAGTGGGTCTCGATCGAAGATTTCGAGTATATGAATATGTTTGGGAAAATATCCCTGATCCGAGGGTGTAATTTGGCCTGATTCTAACTGTCAGGTTGCTTAATACTGATCCGCAAGTGACAAGTCTTAGATTTCACTATTTTGTATTTTATTTTTAATTAATTTCATATTTCTCACACTCCTCACTCTAGGCTCAAGCAAATTTCACTAGGACATTATCTGGATTTGATTTCCGAGATGGTTGTCAAGCCCAGCAAGGTGGTCCTAATTCCTTAACTTCGTATTTATCGGACTTCCGATGTGCGGTCCAGATCTGATACGGAGTTTCAATGTGCTTCCGAGAGCAACTAGGTAATGAGATTAATCCTAGATTTTAGGGTAACCTAGCGTCAATGATTCTATAAGTTTTGGGTCTTACAAATCATATTTAAAGTGGATCAAGTGGATTTCGTAGCTAATTTAGTTTAGCACTTAGTTAACTTTGTCAAATTTCTAAAGGATTTAGTCCTGTAAGATTTCTGTCTGAGGTGGTACCCAGGCCTTTGTAATTTGTACATAAGGTGATCCAAGCTATAATACTTAGCTAGTTTAAGATTGTGTCTAGGGTGAAAGTACTTGGAAAACTTGAAAGAACAAGATGGTGAAGGGTGGGATTTGTGAAGGAAATGGGTTAAGAAGCGATTTTAGACTTTGGAATTGAGTTCAGATAGGTTAATAAGGTGTTAGGATCGACCCATTGCCTAAGGACGTCTAATTTCAAATTGGCAAAAATTCGGGATGTTACAGTCTTTATGGGATTATGTTCAAGCTCTGCTCTGACCATAAGAGCTTGAAGTATAGCTTCTCACAGTCAGAGTTGAACATGAGGCAAAGACGTTGGATGGAGCTCTTGAAAGACTAAGATTTCGATCTTTAGTACTACCCTGGCAAGGTGAACATGGTGGCAGATGCCCTTAGCCGTCAGCCACCGAGCCTGGTGGCGCATATGATGGGCCAGGAGTGGAGGATGCTCGAGGATGTAGCTAAGTACGACTTCGAGTTTGGTTTGCAGTCTACCATCATTTAGTTATCGAGCTTATTGATTCAACCCTCTCTTGTCGCAAGGGTAATAGAGGCTCAACAGATAAATCAGTCATTACAGGATTGCCGAGTAGAGGCCACATCTGAGGAGCAGTCAGATTGGCAAGTTGGGTTCGATGGTGGACTTCATTTCAGAGGCTGATTGTGTGTCCCGGACGTTCCAGAGTTGCACCGAAATCTGATGACCAAGGCACATCGATCGAGGTTTACTATCCACCCTGGCTCCATGAAGATGTATCGCGACATAAGGAGGCAGTATTTTTTTGTGCGGGGATAAAGCGCCAGATTGTCAGTTTTGTGGTTGAGTTTGACACGTGCCAGTGTGTCAAGGTCGATCATCAGAGACCCCCAGGTCCCTTGTAGCCATTGAGCGTCCCATTGTGGAAGTCGGAGCACGTATCCACAGATTTTATCATGGGTTTGTCGAGGACTCAGCACGGTCATGACGCCATCTGAGTTGTCATCGATCCTCTGATGAAGTCAGAGCACTTTCTTACAATTTATGCGACCTAGCCTTTAGACCGTCTTGTTAGGTTATTCATTAATGAGATTGTGAGACTACACGGTATTTCAGTTTCGATCGTTTCTGACTGAGATCAGAGGTTCACGTCTCAGTTTTGGAAGAGCATTCAGAAGACGATGGGGTCTGCCTTGCAGTTTAGCACCGTGTATCATCCGCAAACCGATGGGCAGACCGAGAGGGTCAACCAGATCCTTGAGGATATGCTTCGGGCTTGCATGATCGATTTCTCGGGTATTTGGGATAAACACCTACGTTTGGCTGAGTTTGCGTATAACAACAGATACCAGACGACTATTGGCATGGCTCCTTTCAAGGCATTATATGGCAGGCTGTGTGGACCAAGGTTAGAGAGCATCGTCTCCTAGGTCCCGAGCTTGTGTAGAGGACATCAGAGGCTATCGATATCATTAGGCGGAGGATGCACATAGCTTAGAGCCAGGAGCAGAGTTTTGTTGATCGTTGGCATCGTCCCTTGGAGTTTGTCATTGGAGACTATGTGTATCTCAAGGTCTCACCCATGAAGGGTGTAGTTCATTTTGGAGTGAAGGGTAAGCTTCTCTCGAGATTTATTGGACCTTTCGAGATCACTAGGTATGTTGGAGCCATGGCTTATGGCTTGCCTTGCCACTTCAATTATCTGACATTCACAATGTTTTCCATGTGTCTATGTTGCGAAAGTGTGGGTCAGACATCGTTCCTGCGATAGATTGGCAGCCTTTAGAGGTTCATGAGGATGCTTCTTATATTAAGCAGTCAATTTGTATCCATGATAAGAAGGGGCAGGTCCTCCGGACCAAGGTCATTCCTTTGGTGAAGGTTTAGTGGGGTCATCGTATTGTAGATGAGGCATGTTGGGATCGAGAGGGTGAGATTCACGAGCGTTATCCCCATCTCTCCGATGTTTGATTGTATTTTATATTGTCTTTGATTACATATATATAGTGATATGATTTCCCTTCTTTTATGAGTTCTGTGTAGTTACATGATAGTGTAAATTTCGAGGATGAAATTTTTATTAGGAGGTGAGAGCTGTAAGGCCCTTATCCTTGTACCATACCATTCCACCAACTCTTGCGATCCTCTCCATCAAATTCTAGCGACCCGCGACCTATAAATAATAAATGCACGCGACATTAAGATGCACTCTGAAGATCAGAGTCAACTCAATTTGAAACTTATACCCTTGTGACTATAACGCCCTGAAAATCGGGGGTCGAGCAAAGCTCAGCTCCCTAGTTCCAACGCATCACTTATGCAACACAGATAATGATGATTATGATGAGAGCATTGAAACATGAATGGGATTATACCAAAACAACATATCATACTCCAAAGACAGTTAAATTTGCGAGCGGAAGATTGTGATAGATATATAAAATATATAAACTGTGGTGAGTCTCCAGAGTGTGATAAGGTTACCAGGTTAATTCATTACAAGTACAATTTCAAATTATACCAAGTTGTGTAATGTCATCTAGTCAATATCTCAGAAAGCCCCGTCGATCAGGACACGACTCACAGGAACCCGCCTGAAACTGCATAAAGGAGGAATCCTCCTCATCCTCATAAAAGTCCGACTCTGCTTCGCAGCATCGCCATCATCTAAAGCTCAAACAAGTTTGGTTGGTGTGTACAACACCATCCTGTAACTTGAGAGTGACTGATCAACTCAGTGGAACAATAAACCATAGGTTAACATGTTATCAATTCAGTCAAGCAGTAATGATAAAGCAGTACAATCAGACACTCCTAACTACTCTTATTAATGCAATTATGAATGCAATCATGATGGATGCCCTCACCACACACTCCCTCATGCGACACCATCTTACATTTGCGGCATGCTTGCATTCCTCAGTGCTCCACATCTTCCAGGCACATGCAATGCAATGATGAGCATGATTACCGAGTTTTTATTAGTCCATTTCAAACAGCAGGATTGGGAAACTAAGGTACCTCTTTGTATCATTTCCAAACATGATCCATTCTAAGGTTGTCAGTCCTAGTTAATCTCATACGATGGTGTGTTTCTAGGTCGCTGCAAGGGCTGTCAGGGCTGTTACACGGAACCGTTACACCACTCCCCCATCACCCTTTTAACAGTTCATCACTAAATTGATACAGGCCTAGTTCATACTCCATTTATCGTGGCAAAACTCGTACCCTAGGTTCAAGCAGAGGCGTCCAAACATGGTGAACATACATAAGACATATCGGGTTACTTGACGAGCCTGACTAGCACGAGTGTACGACCAGCCGAACGATATGAAGTGCATAAGTACTTCGCGTGGCCTAACCACTGTCGCCAACCGAAGTACGACTCGGGTTCGTCAGACACACCCTTCGTGGTGAAATGAACTCAACCACGATCTCAATTCCGTTACCGATTGTCTAGACTATAATCATAGCCCTGATCACAATCAATCCTTATTCAGAAGCATGTGGAGTAAAGCATAATAAACAAAGCAATTCAAGCATGTTAACAAACATGTCATAAAGCATGTTACAAAGCACAATATAAACAAGAAATACAAACACATATATTTCATAGTAAGCGATTAAATTAAACAACCAATCATAGAGAAATCATATACGTTTCTAAGGTAGTTGAGAATCCTATCTCAACACCTTTATACATTACAATTTACTAACTACTACTCAATCAGACATTTCAACAAAAGATTACATCCATTAACATACATGACATATGTTGATCACATAGGTATTAGGCCAAATCCTTTCACTAGGGAGTTGCCCCCGTTATAACACGCGTGCACCCACGATGGATAATCATGGCAAGCAGGAATCCAAGTTCTATGTTCATTCAGTCATTTCCATGAACACTTAGGCTACACATTTTAACATATATAGTGTATATCGGTTGTGGCGTGATTTAGGGCAAATCCTTTCGTCAAAGTCGTGTCGCCTATACAACAATCATGTATCCATGACAATTAGTCATGGCGAGCACGAATGTGAATTCAATACTCATTCGGTCATTTTCACAAACACTTATAATACACTATTTTAACATACATAGTGTATATTAGCAAAAATATGTATTAGGGCGAACCCTCTCGCCAATTAAGTGTTATACACATATATAATGTATTCATACAGCAAATAATCATGGCAAACATATTTCCAAAATTTATACGTATACGGTACTTTCTACAAATACCTAGAATACACAAAATTCCATATTCTTCATATTTAATCAAAACGAAAAACAGACAGCACTTTGTACATGTGCAATTACATGCAGATCATGAATCTATCATTATTTGACATTGAAAGCATTGAAAACCATAACCTATACATCTAAAGTCCGCACCTTTTGTCATAGAACCGTAACGAATTCGATAGGTTTGCTAAACCTTCGTATACGGCAGATTGGCCACCTATCGAACGAAATAGATTAGCTATTTCATAACCTACAACTATCAAAACCCCAAATCAGTTTAGGGTTAGGGTTCCTTACCTAGAAATGACGCCAGAATCGCCGGAAAATTGATTAGAAGGAAGTGGTTACACTCGTGTAGTAGCAGGGAAGAACGACAGGAAGAATCTCCCACAGCTCTCTCACTTTCTCTCTCCTTTCTCTAGGGTTTTTCTCAAATTCGTATGGCTGAATGAGAGAGGGTTTTAAGGTCCTTATATAGCCTAAAAACTCACCAAATTAGACTTCAGGTCAAGGTATACTTAGGTTATATCCAAAGTCGGTCAGTTCCAACTCAACGGAGGACTTCTGGCAGCCCCCTTGAGCCAAAGGTCGAACTTAAGCTCACAGACTTTGGATCTAGGTGGAGTTAAGTTTTCATTCCAGTCGGGTTCCCAGATCACGTGTGGCAGACCAGTTTCAATTCAACGGTCAGTGGCTCTCGATCAGAGATTCCGAGTACATGGATATGTTTGGGGAAATATCCCTGATCCGAGGGTGTAATTTGCCCTAATTCTGACGGTCAGGTTGCTTAATACTAACCCGCAAGCGACAAGTCTCAGATTTATTTATTTTGAATTTAATTTAGAATTATTTTCACATTTCTCACACTCTTCACTCCGGGTTCAAGAGAATTGCACTAGGACACTATTTGGATTTGATTTTCGAGATGGTTGTCAAGCCCAGCAAGGCGGTCCTAATTCCTTAACTTTGCGTTAATTGGACTTTCGATGTGCGGTCCAGATCTGATACGGAGTTTCAATGTGCCCCCGAGAGCAACTGGGTAATGAGATTGATCCGAGATTTTAGGGTAACCTAGCGTCAATGATTCTACAAGTTTTGGGTCTTGCAGATCGTATTTAAAGTGATTTAAACGGATTTCATGGCTAATCTAGTTTAGCACTTAGTTAACTTTGTCTAATTTCTAAAGGATTTAGTCTAGAGTAATTTCTGTCTGAGGTGGTACTTGGACCTTTGTACGGAATGATCAACACCATTTAGACTTTAAGATTTGTGTATAATATGAAAGCACTTAGACGGGTTTGAAGGACAAGATGGTGAGATTTGTGAAGGAAATGTGAGGTTTTTAAGAGAATGGTCTGAAGAAGGGATTTAAGACCTTTGAATTTAGTGTTTGAGAAGTTAATCAGATGTTAGGATTGACCCATCACCTAAAGACGTCTAATTCTAGGTTAGCAAAAAATCCAGGATGTTACAATGACCGCACCGTCTATGCGGTTCCAATCCTGCATCTTACGCACTAATGTGATACTTAGGCTAGGAGTTGTGAGCTCATGTATACTTCAAAGAAATATCGCGCTCAATGTATCCCAGAAGATTCTAAGTTAGGAGAGAGGAATTGTAAGGCCCGTATCTTAGACCGTACCATTCTGTAGGCTTCCGTGGTCCTCCCGGTTGAATTTTGGCGACCTACGATGTGTAGATAGCATTTGCACGCGACCCTAAGTCGCATCCCGTATATCAGAGTCGGCTCAACCCGAGACTTAAACCCTAGGGACCGCACCATCGCCGCAGTTCCAATGCTGTGTCTCACATGCCAATGTGATACCCGGGCAAGGAGTTGTAGGACTGTGTTTATTTTGAGGAAAATGCCGCACGTTGCAAATCCTAAGAGAATCTCTATAACCCATCACATTAATCAATCTAGTACACATCTTACCACAAGTACAAGCAACCCATACCCTGCCCATCTCTCTCCCATTCCCAAAGTCAACTCTCTCTCTCCCTCTCTCTCTCTCTCTCCACCCATTCCTTCCTTACACCCATCACCCATCACTCCTTTACCTTTTCATCCCATCAGTTCTCTCTCTCTCTCTCTCTCATTTTCTCTCTTCACTCCCAAGCAACCAAGAGACCAATCGTCAAAGCCTCCCAAGGAGAAGCTAAGTGTGGCCCACTTTCCTACCCCAAAAACTCTCATCTCCACCATCCAAACTTCATCATCCACCATCAAAGGTTGAGCATAGGAGCTAAGGAAGCCAAGGGACCAAGAAGAAGGCCAATTAGTGGGTGATCTTGGGATTTTCACCATTGATTTCTATTTGTGGCCCTACTTGTGGTGGGACCCACTTGATGTATGCATTGTATAGGGAGGACCCATAATAGCGGGGTCCCTCCCCTTCACACATCTCTCTATCTCTCCCCTCTCTGTCTCTCCCTCCTTTTTTTGTGATGGAGTGTGGCCCACCAAATGCAAGTGTATCCAGGTCATCCGTCTAACCCCTGGACATGGCCCACCATGTCGTACGTGTTCCATCCAGGTCGTCTGTCCACTGGACATCCAGCGTGCCTAGATGGATGGGAGAAAACATAAATATCATGGTGGGTTCCACACGTGTGGACCCACCTGACACATGTTTTCCATCCATGCCATCCACCATCCAGCCTGCTGGACAGTGGTGCCTATCCAACGTGATGTATGTGTTTATATCTTCATCCTCCATCCATTTGGCAGGAGGGGCTCACCATGATGTAGTGTTGTAACATCACCGTCCAGCCTACTGGACGGTGGGCCACAGCAGTTGTAGCTGCTGTTGACATCAACAAGTTCCGATCATGGGGTATGTTTTTGTCACACCCCAAACTTAGAAACCGGGCTCATAAAATTTCCAATCGCTGAATCCAATGCCGAAAGCCTCCATTGTACCCCATTCTCGGCTCCCAGCGCCTAACACCAGGTTCGGATCTTGGGATCCTACAAGGAAGATTTTCCAATGTACATTATCTTGTAAGAAGCATAACCATATAAGTATACCCAAATCACAAAGGCAACAACATCATCACATATCTATTAATATAAACATTTGAATACAATGCTAAAAGGGAAATATACATGTCAAAATCAAAGCTTTAGGAGTCCGTTGTATGCTTCAAGCTCAACATTGCTGCGACCTAACGCCACCTACACTCATCTATCGTGCATAAGCTTATAGAAAGCTTAGAGGGTGGTGTAAGTGTATGCACGAGGTAAGTGCCAAGTATTCAAAATAATGTCATAATCATACAATATCGAAAATACTGGCAAGATAATGATTCATACGATATTAGAGTAAGTGGAAATATTGACAAGTCTATGAGTCATACAATATCAGAGTACGCAATACTGATCAACTATGTAAATGAGGAGTCATAAAGAGTCAAATATCATATGCTGAGGATGCAATGCAATATACAATTTCTGATGAGTTCATGAATACCGTCAGCCGTATCTAGGCCATATGAATGCAGAAACATAGTAACCCAGACTGTCATATGCCACAGATGTAATGCAATATGTGGTACGAATGGACTAACCATGCTAGAGTGTGAAGTCGGGATGATAGTACGTGGTATCGCAGGCTATGGGGTCTATCATAAAGGACTTCTATCCAAACCAGTCTCATACCTAAATTTGGATAGATAGACTCAATGTGGTAAACTCCTGATCTCAGGTTAGTTGTGCACCCTAATCAAAATCATGGCCAATGCGAAGATACACAACAGTTAGTTGCACACTACTAGCCCGAGTGGATAGTAAATGAATGTATGAGTATAATGCTCAGTATGTAACTCCTGCTCAATACGTCCACATATTTGTACCATACATCTTTGGGATCATCACTGGGGTCTAGTACACTCCAAGCTGGCTACCGCCCCAGCCAGCCGTGTAGTGCAATGAGTGGAAAAGACCTCACTACCCACCTGCCAATGGTATACCAATTCCTACCTGGCTCATCAATAGCGGACCCATTTAGGAGCTGGTCAAACTCGGCCTAGCTTATAGCCCCCTCACTTGGGCAGATGAGGCCACACCCCCTCCCAACCGACCATGATACAGTGGGAGACGTGGCCTACTGGTATTTGGCACTCGGGCGCTCATGTATCCACTCGGTCTAGACATTGGGGCATCACTTGGCCTCGGAGGTTTAGAAACTTTCACCCACGGATATCCAAAGTGCCCAGATGCTTGAACCAAACATTTTCGGTGTCCCATCTGGCCATCCACGACATGCCTATGAAGGTCACAGCCCTGATGTCGCTAAGGCATACAGTAATCACAATCACATAATATAAGATGCATGAGTCATGTAGTCCAATCATGCATCGATCCTGCGTATATCATGCGCTCATGTGGGATAAATCCACCTATTATGGAGTCCCATAAACCACCTGTACTATGGCACATGTGATGGTCAATCACATCTCATAACAAACATGCAGATGATGCGTATGGGCATGTATCATAATGATATGTTGTCACATAGTCATAATCAGTATTAATAACCGACACCGATAATCAACATCGATAATCGACCTCGACAATCGGCCTCGACAATCAGCCTCAATATCCAGCCTCGATAATCGGCCTAAAAAAGGGCCTAAGGGAAGGTCACAATGTACACATCCAACCATCATTGCCCATGAATGTGGACATTTAACCAACATTGCCCCCAAGGAGTGGGCCAAATAGAACTTAACATATAGTGGACCCATGGCCTCACACAAGGGCCTAATATACAACACCATGGGCCTCTCTCAAGGGTTTAATACACATTACGATGGCCCTCTCACATGGGCATAATATACATCACAATGGGCTCCATCGCCTAGTCCTCAAATGCATCACGATGGGCCTCATCACATAGGCCTCATATACATCACATTGGGCCTTAAACATGGGCTGAATACACATCAAAATGGGCCTAAAATACATGCAGCATATACATCACATCGAGCCTCAAACATGGGTTGAATACACATCACAATGGACCTCAAATATGAGCCGCATATACATCACATTGGGCCTCGACAATCGGCCTCGACAATCAAAATCAACCTCGATAATTGGCCTCAACAATCGGAATCGGCCTCGACAATTAGAATCGGCCTCGACAATCGGAATTGGCCTCGACAATTAGAATCAGCCTTGATAATTAGCCTCGACAATCAAAATCGACCTCGACAATCAGAATCGGCCTCGACAATTGGAATCGACCTCAATAGTCAAAATCGGCCTCTAAAATTGGAATCGGCCTCGATAATCGACCTTAACAATCAGTCTCGACAATCAGAATCGGTGAGAAAGGACCTAACAAGGCCTAAGGGAAGGTCACAATGTGGACATTCAATCATCATTGCCAATCAATGTGGACATTTAACCAACATTACCCCCAAGGAGTAGTCCACATAGAGCTTAACATATAGTGGGCCTATGGCCTCACACAAGGGCCTAATATACAACACCATGGGCCTCACTCAAGGGCTTAATACACATCACACCGGGCCGCATGACATGGGCCTATATAGATCAAGTGGGCCGCATCAATGGGCCACACCAATGGGCCTAGAAAAGTTGATGAACCGTGTGCATACAACACACACATCATAGTAGGCCGCACAAATGAATGACATAGATATACAATACATACATCGATGGTAGGCCCCACGTGGCACCTTCCAAAGGTGGGCGGTGTGAATATAGAATACGTACACCAAGGTGGGCCCCATCACCTGGGCCTAACATACATAATAGGTGGGCCCGCATACATAGCAAATGGGCCCCACCAGATGGGCAGCAAGGGTACAAGATACATTTCGGTGGAGCTCACAACACCTTTCAAACATTGTTCATGTAAATCAGCATTGTCCAAACATTGTCCAACACCGTCCAAACATTATGCAGCACTGTCCAACACAATTTGGATGGTGTGGATGAAATAAATACATCATGGTGGTGTCCACGGTCCAGATGGGACCCACAGAACTTGCTGACATCGATGCAACAACTGTTGCTGCTGAGGCCTGCTGGCCCACCCTCCAGACAGTGGACAGTAGGGACAAAACACATATTTCATGGTGGGTACCCACCGTCCAAACCTACTAGACGGTGCAGGTAAGACCCATACTTCATGGTGGGTGCCACATAGCAGTAGACGGTGTGGATCTCACACACCAGAGAGGTGGGTGCCACATACATGTGGCCCACCAAGGCTCCCTAATGTCATAAACAGCTATATAGCTGGGTGGGCTGCTAGCCCACCAGCAGATGGACGGTTCAGATGCAAGACAGATGGACGACGAGTATACAAAGCAGGCGGAAGGCATAGATGAAACAGATGCATTATGGTGGATCTCCATTGTCCAGATATTTGGAGGGTGCGGATATATAAAAATATACATCGTGGTGGGTCCACGTTTAGCTGGACCT
This sequence comes from Magnolia changhungtana, assembly GCA_030180095.1. NCBI lineage: Eukaryota > Viridiplantae > Streptophyta > Magnoliopsida > Magnoliales > Magnoliaceae > Magnolia > Magnolia changhungtana. The sequence goes on along the minus strand of JASAUF010000626.1, from coordinate 4,125,820 downwards.
ATGGCGTGGATGGGGTCCTTACATTAGCTGGGTCCCACATGCTTTGCTGAAATCGGTACAATAGCTGCATAACTGATGTATGATGTAGCAATCCATCCTCAATCAACGCAGGTGGGTCCCACGTGGGGCCCACCATACTATGTATTATAATATATATTATATTATAAAATACATCAAGGTGGGTCCCATGCAGGGCCCACCATACTATATATTATATTTATATTATTATTTTATTTTTATTTTTAACAACTGTAACGCCATGAATTTTAAGGGTCGAGCAAAGCTCTACTCCTGAGATCCAGCACATTACTTATCCAACATGGATGATGATGTTCTGATTTCATCCATATTAATGAGTTGAACATGAGTGAGATTATACCAAAACAACATATCATACTCAGGATACAATTAAATTAAGCAAGCGGAAGTTTAAAGCATATATATTTAAGTATGTACGTATTTCACAACCTCCAGAGTATGATTATGTTACCGGGCTAGATATATACATGTATTGTCTCAAAATATGCAAAATGTCAAAATGTAAAGTGTACAATAATCCACATATCCCTGTAATCTCGTCGAATCAGCACGAGGTCTACATAGACCCGCCTAAGATCTGCACGTAGGAGAATTCTTCCTCCTCGTCCATGAAGTCCAGCTCTATTGCGTAGACTACATCGTCACCTGCATCTAAACCATAGTCCGGTTGGTGTTTTAAAACACCGTCCCAGGGTGGGAGTGAGTGATCAACTCAGTGGTACTATAAGGTAAATGTTAACATGTTATCAAGTCAATCAAGCAGTAATGATAAAGCAATACAACAATCACTTCCTAACTACTCTTGTTAATGCAGGAATGGAGTGCAGTAATGATGCATGCCCTCGCAAAAAGCTCCTTCACAAGTGACTCCCACAACCAAGTTCACGCATGACAACTTCTCTAAAGTGCAACTTCCTCGCCATAGCACATACACTGCGGTGAATGGTCATGTTAGCCAAGTACTTAATTAAGCTTATTCATACAGCAGGTTTGGGAAGCTAAGGTACCTCCTTTTATAATATTTGAAAGTGCCCTGGTTTGTCAAGTTACGTGAGTGCTGAGTCAAAGTGTCTATAGAGCCAGATAAGAAGATCAATTCAAGTGTCTGCCTCAACCGGATGTATGCAAGCTCGTCACAGGTAAAACCGAAGCCTCACATCCCATGACCCAAAACACCAGGTGAATAAAACCCTTAAAAATAAGTTAGAAATCATAGGGTTTTAAGGTGTGAAAACTTTTTTCAAAATAGGAAAATTTATAAGTTTTTCTCACCATGTCGATCTTTTCGGAACACTCTCGATATGATCGACCTGGTCTGTCAATGTCCTTGATACCTTAACGATATTATCGATGTGAGGACCAAAAGTGTCTAGCGACTAAATATTCATCTGGACGGATTTATCGATGTATCGATACACCGATCGATATCATCGATATAAGAACTAAAACTGTCCAGCAACTTCACAACATATTTGGACAAATTATCGATGTATCGATACACCTATCGATAGCATCGATATTCAAATCTTGAGTCCATAGAAAATGGCTCGATAAGATTGACAGGTAGATTTTCGACGCCCCTATTTTTTTAATGAAAATCTCAAATTTCTTTGATATATCGATGATCTTCCGATATGATCTGAAATCAAATATCGATAAGATCGGAGGTCCATCGATGATATTGATCGTGAGCGCGCATATCGTACAGCAGATATTTTAGGTTAGTTTTAACTATGATTGGGGCCCTTTCGATAAAATCGATATTCAAATATCGATGATATCGACACTAGATCGATTGTATCGAACTAGGTCATAAACTGTCCAGCAAGCTTAAAGACAAATTCACTGGATTTATCAATGCCTTGACTCTGATCTTGATATCATCGACATTCAAATTCTGATGATATCGATGGTTCCCCGATCATTCATGAAAACCTGAAATATTTCAAAGTCAAGTCTCTCTCATTTTTCAAGTGTCGATGGATCGAGCCTGTCATCGATGGAATTAGAGTTCGAAATCCGATGACATCGACAATAGTTTTGATTCATCAACCAATTGGCAAAGAGTTTCAAAAGCATATGACATTGAGTCCGAGTCATCGAGCAGACCATCGATGTTATCGAGAGTATACACTCGATGATATCGAACCTGCTCGATGATATCAAACTTTGTCATAAATGTGACCATTTTATATCTGTTGGAACTCTTTGCCTATATATAGAGGACTTGTCTTTTTGTTGCTGTGAGAGAAAGAAGAGAGCTTTTGAGTGTTTCAACTTATATCTTATATCTAAAGCCCTTTCTCTCAAGGGAGTTCATCCTCCAATCCACCCTCATCATTGACATTCAATAGAGTGGATTAGGGAATGAACTTTCGCATTCAAGGATCCTCCAACTACTACCTTAATGGTAAATCATTCAGCTGCGATACCTTGAATGCATAAGATTGGAATCCCTCTATCTTCCTGATAGGAAAATATTTTGAGAGTAAGATTCCATCTTCACCTTGACCTAACCCGAAGCCGAGTATTGGTATATCATCTTGTGTTGTGGATCAAGGGAGAAGAAGACTCTTCGTCAACAAGGAGGAGGAGATCTTCAGTATTGTGTTAAACGGGACTCATCAGCTTATTTGTAAGTATCCAGAGTCCAAGAGGACACTTGTGATCATTCCTTTCTAGGATCGAGTCTTAAGTGGCTCTCATCCTTTGAAGTCCTCAAGGAGGCCTTCGACGGGAGTGTACGTGGTTTGTCCGTTGTGTGGACCCTTACTCTATGGTGAGCAAAAACATTTGGTTAGGAGTGAACCAGTAAAACTCTAGATTTTAGGTGAACCGTGTAAAACCTTAGGGTTTGAGGTCAACCGTGTAGAAACCTCCAATAGGGTCTTATGGAAGATCCTTGGCCAGTGTGCCTAAAAGTGAGTGCGTTGTGTTGACCCTTGCTCTTGAGAGCATAAACAGTCAGCATCAGTGTAGGTTGTAAAGGTTGAAGGTAAACATGATTTAAAACCTTAGGTTTGAGGTGAACCATTGTGAAACCTCCTTAGTGAAATCTGGTACACTCAAGGGTTGAGTGCAGGTATCGGGAGTGGAGTAGACTCATCATCGAACCACTATAAAAATGACTGTGTTTGAGATTGTTATTCTTATGATTGTGTGATTTGCTTTAATACTTCCATATCTGAACATTTGATCACACCACACACACCTACACAGTCATATCCATCATAGGCTAGCTTGCATACTGCTTATCTCAAAAATAGTTAGTGATTTGATCCTCTACTAGGCTTGAAAGCCAGTAGAGTTACATTTTGAGTAATCCTGATAACTGCATGATCACAAGATTAATGAAGTAGGATTTTTAAATAAATCATAAAAACTTTAAAAAGTCCTATTCACCCCCCTCTAGGACATATTGGCATATTCCTTCTTCAACTAGTGCAGTCTTTACCGCCATTTCAATTGGTACCAGAGCGGGTCTCTCTTTAAGGGCTTCACCGCCTAGAGAGTGATCTTGACTGAAGTTGGGAATATGGCCAAAGGAGAGGGCTCATCAGTCATTAGACCTCCAGTATTTGACAGTTCAAACTATGCATACTGGAAGGCTAGGATGCACTACTTTCTGAGATCTTTGGATCATGCCGTTTCGGACATAGTTGAAAGTGGATACGTGCCACCAACTGAACAAATCATACTTGACAGTGGCACAACAATTACAAAGCCCAAACCCAAGGAAAAGTGGACAATATTCGACAAAGAAAGGCAAACATGTGAAGCTAAGGCTATGAATTCTATTTACTGTGTCGTGTCCCAGGGTATATTTAATCAGATAAGTATGTGTGGGACATCCAAGGAAGCATGGGATTTATTGGAAACAACCCATAAAGGCACAAGCACTATGAAGCGATCCAAACTTCAACTCCTGACTTCATAGTTCGAAGGTCTCAGAATGGAAGAACATGAGACATTTATGCAGTTTTTCACAAAGTTAAATATAATTTGCAACTCCATGGGTGGATTGGGAGAGAAAGTTCCGGTACCGAAAATTTGTAGGAAAATTCTAAGATCCCTACCGGAACGATTTAATCCCAAGGTTATAACAATTGAGGAGGGTAGGAACATAGATGAAATGAAAGTAGAAGAACTGGTAGGTTCCCTACAAACTTTTGAACTACACTTCAAAGAATCTCAAAAATCTAAAAAACAGTCCTAAAACTTCAAAGAAAATAATTCATGAGGACAGCGAAAGTGAAAAGGAAGATGAAGATGAAGAAGTGGCCTTGCTGGCATGAAAATTCAGAAGAATCGCAGCCATCCTTCTAGAGGGAGAAAGGTGAACTATAAACCTTCTGTAGGCAAATTTGGTAAAAGAACCAAAGAACCACAATGCTACGCCTGTCACGAGTATGGACACCTATCTACTGAATGCCCAAATATAAAAACTAAGGGCAAGGCTATGGCTGCCATGTGGGATGATAATGAGGAGTCAAATTCAGAATCTAGTGACTCAGAAAGCGATGGAGATTAGAAATCATTGAAAATACTTATGGTCTCCACTTCTTCAATCATTCCCATAGAATCTGAAAACGAGAGAGAACACCAAGCCACAGAATCATCCTCATCCGACAATGGAAAAGAAGAAGAAGAAATCGAAAAGGATAAACTGCAAGATGCCTATAATCAACTTTATATTCATAGCATCAATACCCTTAAGAGACTCGGAATAGCAAAGAACAAAAGTAAGTTGCTGCAGAAAGATTTGGATAAATCATTGGAAATTAACACATAATTAATAAATGACCTGCAGCAATATTACATGGATAATGATAGACTTGAACAAATTAATACTTTTCTTGAAAATGAGTCTGATAAACTAAACAAACAGGTTGAACTACTAAAAGATAAGAATAGACTTCTTTACAATGAAAATCATACACTCTTGTTTGATCTGGAAGAATCCAAGAAGATGGCCAGGATAAACTATAGTTTTCCCAAAGTGACAAAAAACTAGAAAAACTATTAGGAATGGGAAGACCTGGAAAGGATAAAAGCAGCCTAAGATATGAAAATTTTAAGTCAAAGGCTGGAAATGTAGCACCTAGAACTGAAAATTTTGCTGCTTCTGGAAGCAAAGCCAAAATAACTCCAGTATGTCATTTGTGTGGTGATTCAGGTCATGATAAGTTTGAATGCATAACACCTAGGAGGACTCATACATACTCTTTTCAGAATCATGTTAACAAATTATCAGCCAGAGAAATACAGAACTTCAAAAGTCCTCTTAAGGATGTGGATAGAAGCAATGCCCTTGCACCACCACCTAAATCGGTTAACAAAATGAAATGGATAAGGAAGAATCAGTTCAGATTGTGCATCAAAGATCTGAATATGTGCTAAAATGAGGATTCTTTTCGCTGAGCTTAAAATGATATATCTGAGGTTCTTCACCTCCATCTTTTGTATATAAACATTCAAATGTTTATAATTTTGACGTGTGCATTAATTGTACGAAATTTTGCTCTGTATACTAATGATAAATTTACATACTAAGAGCATACATGAATGGTTGTTTAGATGCTGAAAATTGAAAAACATTTACATCTGATATGTCTGTCGAGTTGTCATGAGCATTGTCAATCAAATTGATAAAGAGTCGATATTATCGACATCTCTTCAGAATTTGAAAAGTCACTTGATCGAGATTATGATCGAAGCTATCATCGATAACATCGAACGAGGATCATTGATATAATTGAAAGAAAGTTCGATAAAGTTAATGACCACCGCCTGATAAAAAGACGGTCGAGTGAAAAGACCTTCGTTTTGTTCGAGAAAGAGTTTTCTATTTGTTTTCTCTCAAACTCTCGACTGAAAGGTCTTTGGTAAGTCCCAGAAGGTACTCAGAAACTAGTACTATCTTTTCATCTCTTTCTTCCCAAATCTTGCCTTTTTGGTCCGGCACTTCTTGTTGAAGGATTTTGTCTTCTTTTCCCAAGCTTTCAAAATTTGTTTTGTCCGGATGGGTAAAGACAAAGGAAAAGCATCGGGACAGGGGGAGTCTTCGAGATCCGTCCAACAAAACGTGCTTGCTTCAAGAGTAAGGGCAAGGGACCTGGACCGTGGGACCCCCACAAGGCAACTCTCGAGATGTGGCAAGTCTCAGTCTGAGGCGCGGGCTCCTCCACCTGTCCAGGCTAATCCGGTCTTAGAAAATTTTAAAAGGAGAAAGGTTATTCCCGAAAGGAAAGTCGACAGAAGCTGCTTGATTCCATATAATCTGGAACCTCTATTTGCCACCATAAATTGGTTACCAGTTCTCGACTTTGGAGGATCATATCAGCTTGAACGAACTTATCATTTCTTTACTACTTGTCATTCTCCGATAGCTGATCTTCCGTCCATCTTCGTAACTATAGATGGTGATGATGTGCTGATCACTCCAGGGTCTGTTGCAGGAATATTCAATCTTATCCTATATCCTGTAAGAATCCCTGATATGGACATGGAAGATCCTGAAGTTCGATCCAAGGTCACTAAATTTCTCTGCCATAATCATGATGTCGAGTGGTACCAAGGGAATGCTCTGAAAGTCAAGTTCATGGAACCACGTTATCGAGTCCTTCATGGTATTCTTGCTTCGAATATTTACTCTAGAGGATCCAACAGAGCTGACCTCACTGGCTTCATAACTATGATAATCTATTCAATTGCCGATGGGATCAAGATCTGTCTACTTCCCTGATTGTGTATCAATTGGTGTATGCTTTTCATAGGGCTAGGGACATTCTACTACCATATCCCTGGATCATCAATACAATCTGTAATGCCATAGGGTTCCCAACTACAAATGATCCTGAACTTCCTCTCCAAATATAATGTCTCGGAAAATTCCGTACAAAGACCCCAGTACCACCTTAGGCAGAAATCACTCAGGATAAAATCCTTTAGGAATTAGACAAAGTGACTAAGTGCTAAACTAGATTAGCTGTGAAATCCATTTGATCCACTTTAAATATGATCTGTAAGACCCAAAACTTGTAAAATCATTGACGTCAGGTTACCCTGAAATCTAGGATCAATCTCATTACCCAGTTACTCTCGGGAGCACATTGAAACTCCGTATCGAGTCTGGACTGCACGTCGAGAGTCCGATTACTATGAAATTATATAATTAAGACCGCCTTACTGGGCTTGATAACCATCTCAAAAATCAAATCCAGATAGTGTCCCGCGGCTATTCGCTTAAGCCCGAAGTGAAGTGTGTGAGAAAACGTGGATTTCTTTATAAATTAAATCTAATTTAAGTAATTTGAGACCTGTCGCTTGCGGGCCTGATATAAGCAATCAGACCGTCAGAATTTGACCCAAATACACCCTCGGATCAAGGAAAATTTCATACATATGTCTGTGTACTTGTAACCCTGATTGAGTTTCGGTGACCGTTGAACTGAAACTGGTCTGCCACATGTGATCTGGAAACCCGACTAGAATGAAAACTTAACTCGACCTAGATCCATAGTCTGTGAGCTTAAGTCCAACCTTTGACTTAAGGGGGGCCTCCAAAAGCTCTATTGAGCTGAAACAGATGCCCTTTGGACATAACTTAAGTATACCTTGGCCCTGGGGCCATCTTCATCAATTTTAGGCCTATATAAGGACCTTAAACCCTCTCTCATTCACCCCATCTGAATTTGAGAAAACCCTAAGAGAGAGAAGAGAGTCAAGAGAGAGAAAGAGAGAGAAGTTGGAGTCATTCCTGGGAATCGATCCCTGCTATCCTACGTGCCTATCCATCACTACCGTATCACTTTTCTGGCGATTCTGATTTCATTTTCGGGTAAGAAATGCTAACCCTAATCAGTTCTAGAGATTCAACTAGAGTAAGTGATGAAATAGCTAACCTATTTCATGCCATAGGTTGTCGTTCTACCGTTGATAAAGACTAAGTGTTTAAACTGAGTCTGTTACTCGCTTCTACGGCATAAGGTGCAGACTATAGATGCTTAGGTTATGGTTTTCAATGCTTTCAATGTCGGATAATGATAGATTCATGATCTGGGTGTTATTTCACATGCAAAATACGATGTTCGTTTTGCGATTCAGTTACGTATGCAAATTATGGCGTTTAGTGTATTCTGTATATTTGTAGAAAATACTGTATATGTATAAAATATGAAAGTGTGTTTGCCATGATTAATTACTGTGTGTATATGCTATATATATGTGTAATACTTACTCGGCGAAAGGATTCACCCTAATACATGTTTTGGCTAATATACGTTATGTATGTTAAATAAGTGTAGTCTAAGTGTTTGTGAAAATGCTTGTATGAGTAAGTACTTAGGAGATAGTGCTTTAGGTAGGTGTTGAGATAGGATTCTCAAATACCTTAGAGATGTATATGATTTCCTCCATGCAAGTTGTTTAGTTTAATCGCTTATTTATGACATGTATGTGTTTGTACTTCCTGCTTACATTGTGCTTTATAACATGCTTGTTAACATGTTTGAATTACTTGTTAATTCTACTTTGACTACTATACATGCTTTTTGGTTAAGGATTGAATGTGATTGGGGCTATGTTATAGTCCAGGCAATTGGCAGCCGGCTTTGAAGTTGTGGCTGAGATTCATTCGCCACGTAGGACGTGTTTAACAAACTCAAGTCGTGTGTTAGTCATCGGCAGTGGTTAGGCCACGCGAAGTGCTTATGTACTTCATGTCGATCGATGCAATGTACGCTCGTATTAGTCGAGCCCGTCAAGTAACCCGATGTGCCCTTGTATGTTCACCATGTATGAATGCTACTGCTTGAACCTAATGTACTAAGCTCAGTAGTGAAATCCCGTTTAACCTTGGTACCTCGATCCGCTAAGACTCATGAGCCAGACATGGTGGTATGGGACACTGTGGTCGAGCTGTGGGCCTACGCTGGGGTGATGAGCCTCCCCGTAGTGACCAGTGAGCAACCCAGACTCGTGAGCTGAATACGGTGGTATGGGACACTGTATTTGAGTTGTCGGCCTACAATGTTTTGATGATGAAGCCGTGATGGGTGATGGGGGAGTGGTGTAACGATTCTGTGCAATAGCCCTGACAGCCCTAGACGTGCCCTTTGTAGTGACCTCGAGCATACTCTGAGCCTGCGTAGAGGCGACAACCCTTCCGTAGCATCTAGAGTATAAACTAGGCCTGTAATGATTTGGCGATGAGCCCATTGCAGTGACTTAAAACCGCAATATCGTATGAGATTTACTAAGACTGACGACCCTACAATAGATCATTGTTTGGTAAATAAAATAAGGGAGGTACCTTAGTTTCCCAATCCTGCTGTATGAAAAGGAGTAATAAGAACTTGGTAATCATATGCATGCAGTGCATTACGCGTGCGTTCAGGCGTAGCAGGTCAAACACTAAGGCAATGTTGTTCATGTGCGAACATGAGATGAAGTCACTGAGGGAACGTAGGTGAGGGCATGCATTATACATTCATACCATTCTTGCATTAACAAGAGTACTTAGGAATGTGTGATTTACTGCTTTATCATTACTGCTTGATTGAATTGATAACATGCTAACCTTTGCTCTATTGTTCCACTGAGTTGATTACTCACTCCCACGTTACGGGACAGTGTTTTAAACACTAACCAGACTCTATCTTGATTTCAGATGATGACGTGACCCCTGAGGCGGAGCCTGACTACTACGATGATCAGGACGAGTTCTCTTATATGCAGTTCTCCGGTGGCTTCGCTTAGGCTATTTGGATTGACGAGGCTACATGATTATCATTGTAGTTGTACTATTTTGACATTTTAATTTTTGAGACTATTACATGTATGTGGTGACTCAGTGATGTATTCATACTCTGGAGACTGATCGTGATCTTTGACTTATATACGTGTATTTATGTCTTTTAATCTTCCGCTTGTGTTTTACAACTTAATCTAGAGTATGAATTACTGTTTTGGTATAATCTCACTCATGATTAATACACTAACACAGACAACATTGAATCATAAGCATATATGTTGCATAAGTGATGTTTTGGAACTCGGGAGTTGAGTTACTACTCGACCCCCAATTTTCAGGGCGTTACACCAAACCTTCAATAAATGCAACATCCGAAGGATGGATCTGGTGTTTCACAAATACCCTGAGGAGCCCTTGGAGGAAGGAATCTAAGTTGAGGGAGAAGGTAGGGCTGGTGACGCTCCTGTGGGAAGGACCGAGGTGAACGGAGAAGATGCTTCTGGACCTCAACATGCTCCATCAACATCAACACCTAGGAATGCAAAGAGGTTTAAGCTCCATCAAGACAAGCTTGGGGCCATTTAGCATGATGTCTCTCAGCTCAGGGAGTCAATAAATGAGAGATTTATTGTCCTAGAATGAATGGTGCTAAGTGTGTAGCAAACCGTCCAACAGTTGGTAGATATGATGACTTGTCGCCGGGACGACACAGCACCATCCCACTCCGCTCCATGATGATGTTCGCTACATGTTATCACCTACACTTCACTCATATCTCTGCATACGAATATTAGTATCTTTTTGAATATTCTACACCTGTCTGAGTGTGTGTGATAACTGACTAATCTGGAGAATCGTTTTTTTTAAATTGTATATGTCCATGGTTGGACTGAACATTTTTTTTGGGCTGGTTCTGATGAGATGAACCTTTAAGTCTACTGCTGTCTATGGCAGTATATGCTTGGATATTTTGAGTTATGACTAGAATTCATATTTTTTATGCCATAATTAAGCCTTAAGTTCCCCTGGTTTATCAAGATTATGATATGGATTGCATGTGATGTTTTAACGAATATTCTAAACTGTTATATCACTGCTCTATTTTGTCTAAATATACATGCATATGTTCTAAAATTGATGTCTCCTTAAACTGAGTTAATCTATTATACATCAATGTTCTGCTTCTACCTGATTAGTTCTCCTAAGTATTTCAAGCTTCAGTCAATATCACTTAAGATATCTTTGTAAATGACTGACAAAAAGGGGGAGAACATTTACAAACACCTCGAATGGAAAATTGTGTATCTATCTATGTTGTTGCAGGTGTTAGGGGGAGTAGCTGCATCAAGCAAGGGGGAGTTTACAAGAAAGGGGGTGCAGCTACTGGGTGTGTACATGGGTTAGAAAATTGTAAAATTGTGTAAAAGCATGTACACACAATTAAGAGTGTGTTTGTCTAGAACACTCTAGGGTGTTTTAGGGATTTCGTCACGTAATTGATAAAGGGGGAGATTGAAAGTGCCCTGGTTTGTCAAGTTACACGAGTGTTGAGTCAGAGTGTCTACAGAGACTGATAGGAAGATCAATTCAAGCATCTACCTGAACCGGATGTGTACAAGCTCGTCACAGGTAAAACTAAAGCCTCACATCCCATGACCCAAAACACCAGGTGAATAAAACCCTTAAAAACAAGTTAGAAATCATAGGGCTTTAAGGTATGAAAACTTTTTTCAAAATAGGAAAATTTCTAAGTTTTTCTCACTTGTCGATCTTATCGGAACACCCTCGATATGATCAACCTGCTCTGTCGATGTCCTCGATACCTTAACGATATTATCAATGTGATGACTAAAAGTGTCCAGCAACTAAATATTCATCTGGACAGATTTATCGATGTATCGATACACCAATCGATATCATCGATATAAGAATTAAAAATGTCCAGCAACTTCACAACATATCTGGACGAATTATCGATGTATGGATACAGCTATTGATTGAATCGATATTCAAATCTCGAGTCCATCGAAAATGGCTCGATAAGATCGACAGGCAGATTTTCGGTGCCCCTATTTTTTTAATGAAAATCTCAAATTTCTTCGATATATCGATGATCTTTCGATATGATCTGAAATCAAATATAGATAAGATCGGAGGTCCATCGCTGATATCGATCGTGGGCACGCATATCTTACAGCAGATATTTCAGGTTGTTTTTAACTATGATCGGGGACCCTTCGATAGAATTGATATTCAAATATCGATGATATCAGCACCAGGTCAATTGCATCAAACAAGGTCATAAACTGTCCAGCAAGCTTAAAGATAAATTCAGTGGATTTATCAATGCCTCGACTCTGATCTCGACATCATTGACTTTCAAATTCTGATAATCTCGATAGTTCCCCGATCATTCATGAAAACCTGAAATTTTCAAAGTCAAGTCTCTCTCATTTTTCAAGTGTCGATGGATTGAACCTACCATCGATCGAATCAGAGTTCGAAATTCGATGACATCGACAATAGTTTCGATTCATCGACCAATTGGCAAAGAGTTTCAAAAGTGTATGACATTGAGTCCGAGTCATCAAGCAGACCATTGATGCTATCGAGAGTATACACTTGATGATATTGAACCTGCTCGATGATATCGAACTTTATCATAAGTGTGACCATATTATATCCGTTGGAACCCTTTGTCTATATATAGAGGACTTGTCTTTTGTTGCTGTGAGAGAAAGAAGAGAGATCTTTTGAGTGTTTCAACTTATATCTTATATCTAAAGCCCTTTCTCTCAAGGGAGTTCATCCTCCAATCCACCCTCATCATTGACATTCAATAGAGTGGATTGGGGAATGAACTTCCACATTCAAGGATCCTCCAGTTACTACCTAATGGCATATCATTAAGCTGGGATGCCTTGAATGCATAAGATTAGAATCGCTCCATCTTCCTGATAGAAAAATATTTTGAGAGTAGGATTCCATCTTCACCTTGACCCAACCCGAAGCCGAGTATTGGTATATCATCTCGTGTTGCGAATCAAGGGAGCGGAAGACTCTTTGTCAACAAGGAGGAGGAGATCTTCTACATTGTGCTAAATGGGACTCATCAGCTTATTTATAAGTATCCAAAGTCTAAGAGGACACTTGTGATCATTCCTTTCTAGGATTGGGTCTTAAGTGGTTCTCACCCTTTGAAGTCCTCAAGGAAGCCTCCAGCGGGAGTGTACGTGGTGGGTGCGTTGTGTGGACCCTTGCTCTGTGGAGAGCATAAACATCTGGTTAGGAGTGAACCAGTAAAACTCTGGGTTTTAGGTGAACTATGTAAAACCTTATGGTTTGAGGTCAACCGTGTAAAAACCTTTAGTAGGGTCTTATGGAAGATCCTTTGCCAGCGTGCCTAAAAGTGGGTGCGTTGTGTTGACTTTTACTCATGAGAGCATAAACAGTCAGCCTCAGTGTAGGTTGTAAAGGTTGAAGGTGAACCTAATTTAAAACCTTAGGTTTGAGTTGAACCATTATGAAACCTCCTTAGTGAAATCCGGTACACTCAAGGGTTGAGTGCGGGTACCGGAGGTGGAGTAGACTCATCGTCGAACCACTATAAAAATGACCGTGTTTGAGATTGTTATTCTTATGATTGTGTGATTTGCTTTAACACTTCCATATCTGAACATTTAATCACACCACACACACCTACACAGTCATATCCATCATAGGCTAGCTTGCATACTGATTATATCGAAAATAGTTTGTGATTGGATCCTCTATTAGGCTTGGAAGCCAGTAGAGTTACATTTGAGTAATCCTAATAACTGCATGATCACAAGATTAGTGAAGTAGGATTTTTAAATAAATCATAAAAACTTTAAAAAGTCCTATCCAACCCCTTCTAGGACATATTGGCATATTCCTTCTTCAACTAGTGCGGTCTTTACTGCCATTTCAACATTAACCCAAGCGAAGGATCCATTTAGGGTCGTCAATCCTAGTTAACCATATACGATAGGCAAGTTGTAGGGCATCACCCCGAATGAAAAGTAGTCGATGGGCAAATTCAAAGTTTATACTTGCACTCACTACGGGAAGGCTCGTCACCTTAGCGTAGGCCGACAACTCGAACATGGTGTCCCATACCACCATGCCCGACTCACAAGTTTAGGTTACTTACTGGTCATTACGGGGAGGTTCGTTACCCTAGCATAGGCTGATAGGTTGACCATGGTGTCCCATACCACCATGTCCGGCTCATGAGTCTTAAAGGATCGTGGTATCATGGTTGAAATGGGCTTTTACATTGGTAAGTGGTACCTTAGATTTAAGCAGTGATGTTCATACATGGTAAACACACAATAGGCCAATCGGTTGATTAGAAAAGTTCGATTGGTACGAGCACACGCTAACTTAATTGACATGGAGTACATAAGCACTCTACATGGCCTAACCACTATCGACAATCGTCGTGCGACCTGGATTCATCGAACATATCAAATATGGCGAGACTAATTTGTCCACTCGAATGGGAACTATTACCGATTGCCTGGACTACGTTGTAATCCCAATCTTACTCAGATACAATAGGTAGATACATGTGCTAATCATATCATCATTTAACAAGCAATCCAAATCAGTTCCTCATTCGAGCATTTCGTCAAACACATTGAACATATTACATAACACTTGCATTTTATCTATAAAGGGCGTAGAGACAGATCATATTACATGAAGGAAACTATACGTATGCATAAGGTAATCGAGAATCCCATCTTAATACTCTTAATAAATACAAATCATCAACAGTTTCTCATTCAGACATTTTATCAAACACTTAGACTACACTTCACCAAATATATAAACTAGGGTAGTTACAACATGTAATTTAGAAAATCTTTATACAAAGAGGTCAATATACATACGACAACAATGAATCCTAGATTAGTAGGCATAGCAAACATAAATCATGTTTACATGTTCATTCAAACATTTCAACAAACACATAGGATGCATATTTATTCAACATAGTTCATACATGTGTAGTACATCAAAATCGTCATGTCTAAGATGATATGGTAGCAATCAAGTCAGACACAAATCATTAGCTAACATTGAAAGCATTGAAAACCATAACCTAAACGTTTATAGTCTGTACCTTTCGTTAGAATACTCATTTCAAACTTGGTTCGAATCCTATGTTCTCAAAAATGGAATAACAAGTACCTAAATCACAAAATTCGTTAGCTAAGTTGACAAACAACTATTCTACATCTTAACTACGGTGTTAGGGTTTGGATTTCTGTAAGTGTTATGGTTTCTAGCTCCTATATTATCAAATTTTGTAGTGTCAAAACCTCTCTTAGAATTTGTGTCTTGTGTAGCACTTCTACATAATGAAGACTGTGCATCACTCAAGAACAAAGATCTTTACTACAAGAAATGCAAGTTTACATGGTCATGTTCAAGTACAACAATAAGTGTGAGTTCAATGTCTCAAGACTCATAGATTAAGCTCCAAGTCAAGACAAAGTCCTTTACTTTGAACCTCAAGCTCAATATTCAATATATTTCAAGTTCAAGCTTCTTAAAGTTACAAATTCAAGATTCAAATTGAAACTTCAAAAGGTTTCAAGTTCAAGCTTCATCATGTAATGATCACAAGCTTCGAAACTTCAAAGATCAACTATCAACCGAAGGAAAAGAAGTTTCAATGTTCATACATCAAGGATAAGGTATGAATGACCTTAAATTGACCTTAGGGTAGGTCATTTTGAATACATAATTTAATTAGATCATTTTATAAGTGAATAGACTGTTTCTCGACTGGTCCTGGACTCTATTCGACTAGTCCTAGCACTGGCTCGACCAGTCCAAGAAATTCCACAACCAGTCCTAAGTTTTTTACAATTTTTTAGAATTTTTTTGTTAAGCCACGACCAGTCCTGGAGATTGCTCAATCGGTCGTGTGAATAGTGCTTGACTCATTCTCGACCAGTCCTGCAGTCATGACTCAAAGTCAAGCAACTAAATCTGGTTCCACACGACCAGTCGTGGAGGTCCTTCAAGTGGTCATGAAGGTCCTACGACCAGTTGTCGAACGACTTTATCCGATCGCGCTCAAATTTTTAAAAATTTGTTGGTCCTATGACCAGTCATAGTGTCCTCAGGACTAGTCGTGAATGCGATTTCTTCACCTATAAATAGAGCACGAATTTCAGAGTTTCTCAATTCGATTCAAGCTAATTCAATTTGTTACTCTAACAGATAAGTTAGTGTTCTTTTTAAGCTATATTGTGCTCATTTAACATTCTCTTAATTTAGCTTTATTATATTTAATTTTGTATTCTTTATTCCAATCATATTTGAAGAAGGGATTGAGATTACCCTTTTCTTATAATCAAAATCAAATAGAGCTAGCCCAACTTGATTTAATTTAAAATCAATTTAGAACCTAGAACCATTTCATAAGTGAGTTTTGACATTGAACTTCTACGTTGAAATTCTACTCTGACTTGGTTCTTCTGGGCAGCATCAAAAGGAGAATATCCAGGTATTTTACATTATTGTAACTTTTTGTTTTGGTTTTTGAGATTGTGCCAGAAAAATCTCTATCTTAGTTTGTCTGAGGTGATCCAGAAAACTCAGAGTGTGGGGTTTTTGAATTGTGTAAGCCCACTTGAAAGACACAATTGTGAGGGTTTTAGGTGAACCTGGAAAAACCTATTTTCATAGTGAATAACAGTATTCTTTATGTGAGGATATTAAGAGTGGAGTAGTTGTGTGGCTATTTTTCTAAACAGTTGGTGTACACACAAGCGAACCATTATAATTCTTTATGTCTTGTGGTTTGATTGTTTATTTATTTATGTGGATGATTGTAATTTCCCTTTTTACATTTGTGAAGAATGTTGTAATCCTTATGTGGATGTGTGGGAATGTTGTAATACCTTAGATTTCCCTTCTTGCTATTTATTTCTTTATTCCTCTATAACAGTTTGAGTTTTTGATACACAAAACGTTCTAGTAAGGTTGTCCTGCTATAAACCCTTGGTTTTTATGGTGTAAGGTTGTCCTTGGAACAACATTTGTATCAACCTCTCAATACTCGTTCTTTTGAGGTTGTCTTTAAATTCAGCATTGTTGGATTGTTTATTGCTATTTATATTTAATTTATTTAATTTTCACTATTATTTTTTAAATTTGGCATAGTCCTATTCACCCCCCCCCCCTCTAGGACATATAGCTCGGCCTTTTCAATTTCTAACCAAAATCATAGTTGAAACAACTTGAGTAGTGTAGTAGAGAGGTGAATCAGTGTGTGGAGTTGTGGGAAAGAATCCCAACAAGGATCTCCAAGAATCCTTCTTCCTTCCTCTTTCTCTCCTCTCTCTCTCTCTCTCTCTCTCTCTCTCTCTCTCTCCCCCTTAGGGTTTTTAGGAAATTCGTATGAGGGAGAGAAGGGGTGGTTTAAGGGCTTTATATAGGCCCTAAGGCCATGGTATACCTGATTTGCATTCAAAAGGTGACTATTTCTGATGAATGGGACCCATCGGGAGGTCCATTTCTCACTTACATCACAGAGTAAGTTCCCTGACAATGGAACTATGCCAGGATGTGATTTTGGCGTGTTTGGATAGGCCGATCGGTCGTGAAAGACCCCGCGTTAAATCAACGGTCGAACTTGCTCGATCAGATCCATGAGTATACTGATATGGGCAGGAAATTTTCATTTTCCCCTACGTGAAGTTTGGTCAAAAACTAACGATTTTAACTCTTCAATTTCTCCTGTGAGTGAATGACCCAATTCACGTAAGTTTTAATACATTTTCTAAAGATATTCGCGTTCTCACACACTTTACTCAGGGCTCAAGTTATGCATTTTCGGATACTATTTGGATTCGATTCCCGCCATGGTTGTCAAGCCCAATAAGACAGACGTATCCCTATAGTTTCGCAGTCATCGGACTTCTAACGTGAAGTCCAAGTCTGATACAGAGTTTCAATGTGCTCCCGAGAGCAACAGGCTTTTGGGATTTTTCCTAACTTTTTAAGTAGTGTTGAGTTAGCGATTTTGATGGTTTTGGGTCTTACCATTTGTATAAATAGTGGTTCAGCTAAATCCACCTATTAATTTAGTTTAGGACTTAATAAATTTTCACCAAAACTTCTATAGAATACGGTCCTCAGGGACTTCTGCCTCACGTGGTACTTGGGCCTTTGTACGAATTTTTCCAAGATGTTACAACAACCATCAAGCATCTAGGGCCCAACATCAAGCCATGGACGGTATGGATGTCGTGGGTAAGACATGTACATCATGTGGGCTCCACATGTGTGTGGCCCACCAAAGTATCAAGTTGATATTTATGTTTTCTCTTCATCCAGGCCCACCCGAAAACGAGCAGCAAGGTGGGCCCCCAGAGCGTGGATAAAATATATACATCAAGGTGGGCCACTAAATGGAAAATAGAGATAGAGAGAGAGAGAGAGACGCGTGCTACGGAGGGACCCCCGCCACTACGGGCCCTCCCTTTAATTACAACACATACAACAAGTGGGTCCCATTAAATGTGGGCCCACCAATCAGAATCAATGGTGGAGATCCCTTCTTCACCAAAATGCAAGGTCTAGATGATAAAAAAAATGGAAATAAACATCATGATGGAGTCCATGGAGAATGGCCCCATCATGGGATGATCTTATGGATCAAGGTGGGCCATCGGCCACACCTAGGGTCCAAAGTGAGATCCATACCACTGATCGGTAGGCCCCACTTGCCCATCAATAAAATATAAATCTAAGCCTATGAGAACATCCACCTTTGATCATGGACTTCTCCTTCCACTGATGCATTCTAGAGCTCCAAGGGATGCATTTCAACGGTCGAGATGACGCTTAGAGGGTGGGATTGGATGGTAGGAAGGTGGGCCACACTAGCTCTCTCTCATGAAAATAGCTTGGACGGTTGCTCACATGGAGCTTGGGAGGAAAAATGAGAGAGAGAGAGAGAGAGAGAGAGAGAGAGAGGTGATGTAAGAGATGGGTGAAAGGTGATGAATGTACTTGACATGTAAGGGATGTGTAAGAGGGAGAGTTGACTTTGAGGATTGCTTTTAGGGATGGGACATGTACTTGATTGATGGGATTAATTTGACATGTTCTTTAGGGATTTACAATGCGCAACATTTTCCTCGAACTGAACGCGGGCCCACATCTCCTAGCCTAGGTATCGTCTCAACGTGCAACACACGGCGACGATGCGGTCACACTGGTACAAGTCTTAAGTCGAGCCAACTCTTGAATATAGGATATGACTCACGATCAGGCACAAACGTCGGTTACAAATCATGAGTCGCCGAAATTCGATCGGGAGAACTGCAGAAGCCTACGAAACGGTATGGGCTAGAATACGGGTCTCACAGTGTTTCTCCACGCTGTCCAAAGTTGTGGGCCTTACCATGAGATATGTTTTATCAAAGTCATCCACCCACATGGATCCCACCTGATGCATGTGTCTCATCTAGACCGTCCGGACGATGGGGCCTAAACGAAGGGAAGACATAAATATCAGTTTAATCGGTGGGTCACCACGTGGCTCCACCTGGTGTATGCATTTTATTAACACCGTCCATCCAAAGCTGGTGGGTCCCACAAGTGTGGTCCCACCTAAGAGTTGATTGGCTGGTACTGCACACTGCAATATAGCTGTTGCATCTGTCGTCAGCAAGTTCCTTGGACCCCACATTGATGTATATATTTTGTGTCCACACTGTCCATCACTGTGTGGGCCGGATCATGAGGTTTGTGTTAGATCCAAACCGGCTATCCACTTTCCAAGATCATCTTAAGGGCTGAGACTAGTAATGAGGTAGATCCGCCTATTAGGTGGACCACACTCCAAAAATCAGTGGAAGATGTTAGTCCACCATTGAAACCATCTAGGGTCAGAGAAGTTCTGGATAAATACGAAATTTGTTTCTCCCCATAATTTAGGCCTTTGTGACCTTATGAATAGATTAGATGGAAAATGAATGTTGTGGTGGGCCGTGGGAATTTTAAACAGTGGAAATCCTTATCTCCACTGCTATTTATGGTGTAGTCCAGATGATCTTTCATTATGATTCATTTTTGGGATATGCTCTATAATAATCTCTATAAATAGATGTATGGTGTAGATAGTTCACCTAGAATGGTGGGCCCGACTTGATGTATTTGAGGCCCAGATATGAGGCCCATTGTGATATGTTGGAAGCCCATTGTTGAGGCCCATGTGATGCTGCCACTTGATGTATATGAGGCCCATTGGTGCAGCCCATGTGATGCAGCCCACTTGATGTATATAAAGCCCATTGATGCAGCCAACTTGATGTAGGTGTTGTACACCCATGCTATTCACTTGGTGGGCCCATTTGGAATGTGCAGGGCCCACCCCAATGCAATGTATATAAGGCTCATGCGATGCGATCGACTTGATGAATACGAGGCCCATGTATTACGACCCATTTGATATATGTGAGGCTCATATGATGAGGCCCAATGTGATGTATATGAGGCCCATGAGTGAGGCCCAATATGATGCATATGTGGCCCATGAGTGAGGCCCATGGTGATGTATATTAGGCCCTTGTGTGAAGTCATGGGCCCAATATACGTGTGGCTCTATGTGGGCCACTCCTTGGGAGCAATGTTGGTTAAATGTCCACACTGATGGGCAATGATGGTTAAATGTCCACATTTTGACCTTCCTTTAGTCCTTGCTAGTCCCATTCTCATCATTCTCTTAGTGGGTTAACCCAAATTATTGGGCCCCATTGATGTTGCATGATCCATCCTTACCATAGACTATGTGCTACCAGAATTGATATATCCGTGGCCAAGGGCCGATCTTTATATCATGGTTTAGATTGGATGTTCATCTATGGACCCCGCCTTGCATATAGGCCAATTATCGATGTCGATTATCGATGCTGATTATCAATACCTTCTTATTTTCTACCATGAGTACATACTTTCACTACCCTCTATGCTTTCTATAAGCTTATGCATGATCGATGCGTGCAGATGATGCTAGGATGCCACAGCAGCATTGAGCTTGGAACGTACAGCCGACTTCTAGAGCTTTTGATAATCGATATTGTATTTCCCTTACACATTGTACTTAAAATGTTTTTTATCATAGTGGATTTTTTGATGGGGTCTTGGTTATTGTTCGTGGGTTATGCTTATGTTTATGCTTATTACGAAATAAATTCACGTTGAAAATCATCCTTGTATGATTCCAGGATTGAAAACTAGTATATGGGTGCTGGGATCCGAGAATGGGGTACTACGGAGGCTATTGGCGATCGAGAATTTTGAGAGCCCAATTTCTAAGTTTGGAGCGTGACAGAAGTTGGTATGAAAGCATAACTTGGTAATAAGTCAAGAAAACATCACATATCTACTATGAGTTCAGGACAATTAGGTCCCTAGTCCATAACCTTCCAATTTTATTTCTTAACGTGTGTGCCTTCGAGAGTTCTCAAGGTTGATAGGAATCCTTGTTCTTCCCTATAAGACATGCTGCCCAGGAGAGCAACTCGAGCGACTCCTGCTCCACCACTTGCGACTCCCACTCTACCACCTACGACTCTCACTCCACCACCAGAGATCCCTGTTCCCCAGCCTGAGGATGTCACTCCTCCACCTGAGACCGGTGCAGATCCGACTGTACCCATGAGTGCCTTCCAGTTACAGCAAATGTTGTAGGCTGTGCCGGTCTCCCTTCAGGGGTAAGGCAGGCACCCCATTGTTTCGCCAGTCCAGGAAGAGCAAGAGCGCATGAGTGTCATTCTTCTAGAGTTCTGGCAGCTCGATCCACCCCGTTTTCAGGGCGAGCCAAACCCGACAGTAGTCGAGAGATGGCACTCCGAGGTGGAGAAGTTTTTGATATGATGACAGTACGACCCAGCAACGGGTTTGGTTAGCTGTATTTCTTCTCCAAGGTAAGGTCGATCACTGGTGGACCTTAGTTACCCATGTTGCAAGGCCTGATTTCATCTGTACATGGGAGGATTTCGTAGACTGATTCAACTAGCAGTACTTTCCCAACCACATTCGTTGGCAGTAATCGTTCGAGTTCGAGACCTTGGTGTAGGGAGAAATATTTGTGGTGTAGTATGCAGCTCGTTTTGTGGCCCTATCGAGGTTAACATCGTATTTGGTTGATGATGAGGAGCGGAAGGCCTGTCGTTTCGAGAACGGCTTACGTTACGGTCTTCAAGACTGTGTTATTGGGCATGAGCTCCCGACTTTTCAGGCGGTAGTATGGAAGGCTTAGATTTATAAGACTGAGTGGGCCAGGATGCAGAGTGATCGAGATTAGAGGAGAGACCAGAAGAGGCAGGCCCCCTCTAGTAGCTCCCAGCAGTAGCACCGTCATCAACAGTAGAGGCACATAAGCCACCTAGCCGTCAGAGCACGAGCAGCACCCCTGACACCACCTTAGAGGCAACTTTCCGATGCCTGTTATGGATGTAGTGGGATAGGACACCATAAGTGCAAGTATTTCTGACTACAACAACAGTAGCCGAGAGCACTGCAACAGCCTCTACAGTAGTAGCTGAGAGCACCACAGCAGCCTCTACAGCAGTAACTATAGTAGCTCCCACCACTGAGGCCCCCTCAGCAGCAGCAGCAGCACCAGCCTCCGAGACCTCAGCAGTAGAGGCAGCAATTTCGACCACCTCAACGACAACAGTAGTAGCAGCACCCTTAGAGGGGACAAGCACCTCCCCAACCAGCTCAGGCTAGGTTCTACGCGGCTCAGCAAGACCTGCAGTCATCTGGAGGAGTCGTTGAGGGTATTCTTCCTATCTCTGTCTGCAATACATGAGTTTTGTTTGATTCCAATGCTTCGTATTCTTTTATGTCTGAGGGATTCTTCCGTTCAAATAGATTACCGACAGGGACTGCTCGCGAGGGGTTGGCCATATCAACGCCCTTGTGGAAGACTACAATGTTAGCCCGCTTCTGTTAGTCTTGCCCAGTGTTAGTAGGAGAGATTTTCTTGCCTGCCTACTTATTTATGTTGCCAATGTCAGATTTTGACATCATCTTGGGCATGGATTGACTTGCCAAGTACCATGCCATCTTGGACTGCTCCATGAGGACAGTCACGTTCTGTATACTAAGGTTGCCGCAGGTCCAGTTCGTTGTCGAGCATAGAGGAGAGTCGCTGTCTTATTTAATGTCGTGTGTAGTAGAGGAGCCTGTGTCAGTGAGCATTGATCAGTTACTAGTTGCTTGCGATTTCCTCGACGTGCTCTAAGAGATTCGGGGTAGCTGCCGCACTTGCATATTAAGTTCCAGATTAATCTTATACCTGGTACCGCGCCTAGCTCAAAGGCCCCGTATCGAATGGCACCGATGAAGTTACGAGAGCTGCAGCGGCAATTAGATGAGTTGTGTGAGTTGGGATTCATTCGTCTGAGCAATTCACCTTGGGGAGTGCCGGTACTCTTCGTTAAGAAAAAGGATGGCTCATTGAGGCTCTGCATGGATTATCGTGAGCTTAACCGAGTCACGATTAAGAACAAGTATCCGCTCCTGAGGATAGACATTTATTTGATCAGCTGCAGGAACTCAAATTGACCTGCGTTCTGGTTATCATTAGATTTGAGTCCGAGAGGAAGACATCCCGAAGACGGCTTTCAAGATGCGCTATGGTCATTTTGAGTTTCGGGTCATGTCCTTCGGACTAACCAATGCGCCCGCAGTATTCATAAAGTTGATGAACGAGATCTTCCATCCGTATCTCAATCAGTTTGTTGTGGTATTCTTCGATAACATTTTGATATATTCGAGGACTTGTGAGGAGCATGTGCAACATCTGGAGATTGCGTTACAGACCTTCCATGCCCACTCGCTATATGCGAAGCTAGAGAAGTGCAAGTTTTGGCAGGAGTAGGTGAAATTCCTTGGTCACATGGTGACGAGGGAGGGTGTCGTAGTGAACCCCTCGAAGGTTAAGGTAGTGCGTCAGTGGGACCAGCCTACGAATGCGCCAAGATCTATAGTTTTCTTGGTTTAGCGGGCTACTACCGGCATTTCATTGAGGGCTTCTACTGTATTACAGTTCCGTTGACCAGGTTGACTCGAAAGGGCGCAGAGTTTGTTTGGAGCGACACTTGTAAGCAAGCATTTATGAAGCTGAAAGACCGCCTCACGTCCGCTCTTGTCCTCACTCTTCCCTTTGGGAGTGATGGATTTGTTGTATTCACTGATGCCTCACATATTGGTTTGGTTGCTGTCTTGATGCAGCACGGGAGACTAGTGGCTCATGCGTCTCGCCAGCTGTAACATCTCGAATTTTCACAGCTAGAGTATGTACTCGTGCCCGAGGAAATCGAGTGTTAATAATGTATAAACTAGATACTCTAAAATCGCACCTTTTTTTTGTTTACATCCAGCTACCTTCAGGAATGTAACATTCACAGGAATAAAATCAATGATATTGATTATATTTCATCAGAGTAAAAGAATAGTCAAAAGCCTTCACAATGGAAGTTTATTTCATGCATCGACTTTACAGTGGAAGCATAAAACTAAATCTGAACTTGTCCTCTTTATCCTTTCAACATGATCTTCCTTCGGGATTATGTTCACTACATCTTCAATCTGTGCATCACCTACATAATCTATACAATTGGGAGAGGGTCAATGCCCTACTCATAGTGATGGTTATCCTTTAAGATTATTAATAATTTAAGAGATTTATAATAGGTAAAGTAAGGGGTCTGATACGTATCGTGCTCCACTAACACAGGGGTATCGGCATGCATAAACAACCTACATGAGATACATGCCTAAGAAAGTATGTGGGGCTCATCATATGTGGTGATCATCAAAATATGAAATATGATTTATAGGTAACCGGCTCGACCCGTACTCTCACTATATAGATATTCGCCGGTATGGCCAATACTACCGTAGATTTACGAAAACTTCCCAAGGCGTACATGTAATGCCCTGAATTTCGAGGGTCAAGCAAGGCTCTACTCCTGAGATCCAGCACATCATTTATGCAACATGGATAATGATGTTCAGATCTCGTCCATATTAATGAGTTAAACATGAGTAGGATTATTCCAAAACAACATATCATACTCCAGGTGTAATTAAATTAAGCAAACAGAAGTCTTAAGTATGTATATTTAAACATGAAAGTGATTCACAAACTCCGGAGTATGAATATGTACCAGCCCGAATATGTACAAGTGTTGTTTCAAAATATACAAAATATCAAAATGTAAAATGTTCGACTAATTCATATATCCTTGTAATCCCGTCAACTCAGCACGAGGTGTACATAGACCCGCCTGAGAGCTGGCAGTAGGAGAACTCCTCTTTGTCCATGAAGTTCGGCTCTGTCATGTAGACTTCGTCGTCACTTGCACCTAAACCATAGTCTGGTTGGTGTTTTAAAACACCATCCCAGGGTGGGAGTGAGTGATCAACTCAGTGGTACTATAAGGCAAAGGTTAACATGTTATTGTAACGCCCTGAAATTCAGGGGTCGAGCATAGACTCAACTCCCGAGTTCCAATGCATCACTTATGCAACATAATGAATGATGATTGAATGTTGTCTGTGTTAGTGCATTAAACATGAGTGAGATTATACCAAAACAGTAATTCATACTCCAGATCAATTGTATAAAGGCAAGCGGAAGACTGAAACTGTATATAATTGTGTATAAAAGAACAAAACCATCTCAAACTCCAGAGTATGAACCCAACTGAGTCACTATATACATGTATCTGTTTTACAATCAAAATGTCAAAAGTACAACTAGAGAAGTAAGTCCTGTAAGTCCCGTCGATCCAGGCAGTCTAGTCAAAGCCACCGGAATATTGCATGAACGAGAACTCATCCTGGTCCTCGTCGTAATCCGGCTCAGCCTCCTGAGTCGTCACCTCATCTACACCTAAGACAGAGTTTGGTTGGTGTGTACAACACCGTCCCGTAACGTGGAAGTGAGTAGCTAACTCAGTGGAACAATAGAGCATAGGTTAACATGTTATTAATTCAGTCAAGAAGTAATGATAAAGCAGTATAATCAAACACTCTTAACTACTCTTATTAATGTAAGTATGAATGCAGTCATGATGGATGCCCTCATCACACACTCCCTCGTGTGACACTATCTTACGTTCGCGGCATGCTTGCATTCCTCAGTGCTCCACATCTTCCAGGCACATGCAATGAGATGATGAGCATGATTACCAAGTTATTATTAGTCCATTTCAAACAGCAGGATTGGGAAACTAAGGTACCTCCCTTGTATCATTTCCAAACATGATCCATTCTAGGGTCGTCAAACCTAGATAATTTCATATGATAGTGTGGTTCTAGGGCGCTGCAAAGGCTACCAGGGCTGTTACACACAATTGTTACACCACTGCCCCATCACCTTTTTAACGATTCATCACTAACTGGATACAGGCCTAGTTCATACTCTATACACTGCAGCAAAACTCATTGCCTCACCACAAATTCAGAGTATGGTCGAGGTCACTACAAAGGGCTCGTCACCAATCAGTGTAGGCCGACAGCTCGAATACAGTGTCCCATACCACCGTATTCGGCTCACGAGTCAAGGTTGCTCACTGGTCACTACGGGGAGGCACGTGCCCCAGCGTAGGCCGACAGCTCGACCACGGTGTCCCATACTACCATGCTCGGCTCATGAGTCTTAGCGGATCGAGGTACCATGGTTAACGGGATTTCACTGGTAAGTTTGGTACCCTAGGTTCAAGCAGTAGCGTCCAAA
The DNA here is from genome assembly GCA_030180095.1 of Magnolia changhungtana. Classification (NCBI taxonomy): domain Eukaryota; kingdom Viridiplantae; phylum Streptophyta; class Magnoliopsida; order Magnoliales; family Magnoliaceae; genus Magnolia; species Magnolia changhungtana. Next base: position 4,099,217 of record JASAUF010000626.1, on the reverse strand, counting down.
CAGGGTGAACATATATTAGACATATCAGGTTACTTGACGAGCCTGACTAGCTCGAGCGCACAATCAACTGAAAGACAAGAAGTGCATAAGCACTTCGCGTGGCCTAACCACTGTCGCCAACTGAAGTACGACTCGGGTTCGTCAAACACATCCTACGTGGCAAAAAGAATCTCAACCACGAACTCAAGTCTGGTACTGATTGTCTGGACTATAAACATAGTCCTAATCGCAATTAATCCATATTCAAAGCATGTGGAGTAACGCATAATAAACAAAGTAAGTCAAGCATGTTAACAAACAAGTCATAAAGCATGTTACAAAGCACAATGTAAACAAAAAATAGAAACACATGTATTTCCTAAGTAAGCGGTTAAATTAAACAACCAACATGTAGGAAATCATATACGTCTCTAAGGTAGTTGAGAATCCCATCTCAACACCTACCTAAGGCACCATCAGCCAAGCACTTACTCTCACAAGCATTTTCACAAACTCTTAAAATACACTATTTCAACATACATAGTGTATATTAGCAAAACATGTATTAGAGCAAGCCCTTTTGCCAAATAAGTATTTTACACATATATAATATATTCATACAACAAATAATCATGGCAAACACATTTCCAAAATTTATACGTATACGGTACTTTCTACAAATACCTAGAATATGTAAAATTCCATATTCTTCGTCTTTAATCGAAACGGAAAACAGATAGCACTTTGTACATGTGCAATTGCATATAGATCATGAATCTATTATTATCTGACATTGAAAGCGTTGAAAACCATAACCTATACACCTAAAGTCCTCACCTTTTATCATAGAATCGTCATGAATCTGATAGGTTTGCTAAGCCTTCGTATTCGGTAGTTTGGTGACCTATAGAATGAAATAGGTTAGCTATTTCATAACCTACAAATATCACAACCCCAAAATAGATTAGGGTTAGGGTTTCTTACCTAGAAACGAAGTTGGAATCGCCGGGAAAGTGAGGAGAATGAAGTGGTGAAGCTTGTGTAGCAGCAGGGAAAGAGGGTAGGAAGAATCCTCCCACAACACTCTAACTCTCTCTCTCTTTTCTCTCTTCTCACTTAGGATTTTTCTCAAATTCGTATGGCTGAATGAGAGAGGGTTCTAAGGTCCTTATATAGCCTAAAAACACACCGAAATAGACTTATGGTCAAGGTATACTTAGGTTATAACCAAAGTGAGCCAGTTTTAGCTCAACGGAGGACTTCTGGCGGGCCCCCTTGAGCCAAAAGTCGGACTTAAGCTCACAGACTCCAGATCTAGGTGGAGTTAAGTTTTCATTCCAGTAGGGTTTCCAGATCACGCGTGGTGGACCAGTTTCAGTTCAACAATCAGTGAAACTTGATCAAAGATTTCAAGTACATTGTCATGTATATGAAATTTTATCCGATGGTGATTTGGGTCAGATTCTAATGGTCTGGTTGATTAATACTGATCCGCAAGTAACAAGTCTCAGATTAGTATTTTGAGATATTTATTTATAAAGAAAACCAAGTGTCCTTACACTCCTCACTCCAGACTCAAGCGAACAGTCGTGGGAAACTGTCTGGATTTGATTTTCGAGATGGTTGTCAAGCCCAGCGAGGCAGTCCTAAGTCTATAACTTCGTATTATTCGGACTCCCGATGTGTAGTCCAGATCTGATACGGAGTTTCAATCTGCTCCCGAGAGCAGTCGGGTAATGAGTTTGATCCTAGATTTTAGGGTAACCTAGCGTCAATAATTCTATAAGTTTTGAGTATTACAGATCATATTTAAAGTGATTCAAATAGATTTCATGGCTAATCTAGTTTAACACTTAGTTAACTTTGTCAAATTTCTAAAGGATTTGATCCTAAGTGATTTCTGGTCGAGGTGGTACTCGGGCCATTGTACGGGATTTTTCAAGTCGTTACAGTTATCAAGTCAATCAAGCAGTAATGATAAAGCAATACAACAATCACTTCCTAACTACTCTTGTTAATGCAAGAATGGAGTGCAGTAATAATGCATGCCCTCACACAAAGCTTCCTCACAAGCGACTCTGACAACCAAGTTTGCGCATGACAACCTCCCTAAAGTACAACTTCCTCGCCAAAGCACATGCAATGCAGTGCATGGTCGTATTAGCCAAGTTCTTAATTAAGTTTATTCATATAGCAGGTTCGGAAAGCTAAGGTACCTCCCTTTATATCATTACCCCAAACGAATGGTCCATCTAGAGTCATCAATCCTAATTAACCACATACGATAGGTAAGTTATAGAGCATCACCCCTAATGAAATAGCAGTTGATAGGCAAATTCAAAAGTTTATACTTGCGGTCACTACGAGAAGGCTCATCACCTTAGCGTAGGCCGACAGCTCAAACACGGTGTCCCATACCACTATGCCCCGCTCATGAGTTTTGGTTGCTCATTGGTCACTACAGGGAGGCTCGTTACCCCAACATAGGCCGACAGTTCAACCACGGTGTCCCATACTATCATGCCCAACTCATGAGTCTTAGTGGATCATAGTACCATGGTTGAAACGGGCTTTTGCATTGGTAAGTGGTACCTTAGATTTAAGCAGTGATGTCCATACATGGTAAACACATAATAGGCCAATCGGTTTGTTTGGCAAGTTCAATTGGTACGAGCACATGTTGACTTATTCGACATGGAGTGCATAAGCACTCCATATGGCCTAACCACTGTCGACAGTCGTCGTGTGACCCGGATTCGTCAAGTTACCCAATTGTGGCGAGACTAATTCGGCCACCTATACATGGACTGTTACCGATTGCCTGGGCTACACCATAGCCCCAATCTTACTCAGATGCAATTAGTAGATACATGTGATAATCATATCAGAATTTAACAAACAATCCAAATCAATTCCTCATTTGAGCATTTTATCAAACACATTGAACATGTTACCAACCATTTGCATTTGATCCATAAATCGTGTAGACGAAATTAAGATATCGTGAAGGAAACTATATATATGGATAAGGTAATTGAGAATCCTATCTCAATACCCTTATTAGATACAATTCATCAATAATTTCTCATTCAGACATTTTATTAAACACTTAGACTACACATTACTAAATACATAGACTAGATTAGTTACGACGTGAACTATAACAATTCCTTACACAAAAGATGTCATCAAGCATATGACAAACATGAAACTTAGATTAGAAATCATGGCAAGCACAAATCACAATTTCACGTTCAATCAAACATTTCAACAAACACATGGAATGCATCTTGTATTCAACATAGTTCACACATGTATAATATATCGAAAACGTCAGATCTAAGACAATATGGTAGCAATCAAGTCAGACATAAATCATTAGCTGACATTGAAAGCATTGAAAACTATAACCTAAACGTTTATAGTTCGTACCTTTCGTTGAAATACTCGATTCGAAATTAGTTCGAATTCTACGTTCCCGAAAACAGAACGTCGGGCACCTAAACAACGAAATAGGTTAGTTAGTTTGTCGATTACTCTATCTGGATTTCTAAATCAATATTAGGATTAGGTTTTCTTACCCAAATCGTATCCAAGTAGCGAAAAAGGAAGGTGATTCAGTGCATGGAGTAGCGGGAGAGAATTACTGCAACAATCTCCTAAGGTTTCTCCTCTCCTTACACTTTTCTCTTCTTTTCTCTCTTGTCTCTCCTAGGGTTTGGAGAAATTCGTATGAGAGAGAGGTGGGGTGGTATAAGGGCTATATATAGGCCCAGAAGTGATGTAAATGGCCCCGGGGCCATTGTATTCTTAGTTTATACCCAAAGAGTGATTGTTTCTGACAAACGAGGCTCATAGGGAGGCCCACTACTCATTTACATCATAGGGTATGTTCTCTGACAATGGATCTATGCCAGACTGTGATTTCAGTGCGATCGGATAAGTCGATCGACCGTGGAGGACCCGTGTCAGATTAACGGTCGTACTTGCTCGATCGGGGCCACAAGTATACGGATATATGCAAGGAATTTTCCTTCCCCATGGGTGAAGTTAGGTCACAAACTGACGGTCTGAAATCTTCAATTTTGCCTGTGAGTGAATGACCCAATTCACTTAAGTTTCAATACACTCTCTAAAGATATACGCGTTTCTCACACACTTTACTCAGGACTCAAGTTGTACATTTCTGGATACTATCTAGGCTCAATTCCAGCAATGGTTGTCAAGCCAAGTGGGACGGACAAAATCCTATAATTTCGCGATCATCGGACTCTCGACGTACGGTCTAGGTCTGATACGGGGTTTGAATGTACTCCCGAGAGGCAGGATCTTGGGATTTCTATTAGGTTTTTATGTAGTGTTGAGTCAGGGGTATTAATGGTTTTAGGTCTTCTCATTTGTGGAAATGGTGGTTCGAGCTAAATCCAACGATTATTTAGTTTAGTACTTAACTAATTTTCACCTAAATTACGATAGAATATGCTCCTTAGGTATTTCTGCCTGAGGTGGTACTCGGGTCTTCGTACTGGATTTTCTGAGATGTTACAGCACAACACATGGGCTAGGTGAACTATGTGCAACGATTTGTTCATGGAGCGACTATTTGCGACATTCAATCCCAGAGTGATGTGACACCGCATTTGCGAATTACACACATCGATTTGTACACCACTACCCGAAGGCTCAAGGACTTAGGTGCCCTAAGAGGGTCTCTACTCAGAGCGCATTACATTCATAATAGAATATTTGAATCACTAGTTGTGATACATCTTACACATCTTGCACTTGTAAAGAATATAAACTAAATCATAACAAATATAACTGAATCTGAATCATAAAGAATACCAACTGAATTATGGAGGTTCTGGAATATCAACACACATGCTCAAGCCGTAAAGATAGACGGCACAAGGCCAAAATAATAAAGAGAAGAGCGACGAGAGTCAACTCAACACAAGTGGCAATGGCCAATCATAATCAGAGAAGAGTGACAGTGGTCAACTCTATAATACGGAGAGTTGCAATGGCTAACTCAAATAAAGAAACACGTGTCAGAGCCAACTCAATAAATTTGATAAGGCAGGGCAAGGCTTGTATCCATGGCCTCACATAAATTCAGAGAAATCCCTTATAATTGACATGAAGTCATAATCCTAGCAAGGCCAATAATTACAGTGATAATAACTGAATCAATTGATAGGATAATTCCCAGAAAATATAAACATGGAAGGCAGAGCAATTCGCATCATTAAAGATATGAACAGGCAGGATAATTCACAACGTAAAAGGCATGAAAGAGGCCATAATTGATGGTGAAACATATAATAGCACGGAGGATTCAAAGTGATATGTAAAAGGCTAGATAAAGTACATGTAAAGGTAATATCATATTCATAGAGGCATGCATAAAAGCAGGATGAATTTAATGGCTTAAATTAATGTAAGCTCAAAGGATAAAAACCCTCACTCTGGTTGTCTAGATGTTCTATATGGTTAGATATCCGGCAACTTAAGTTCACCTGTTTCGAATTTAACTAAAGTAGTTGTTAGAGATTCTATACTACACTAAATCTATACTTATGGAACTTAACAAGTCCTTCCACCGAGTCAACTCTGTCTTTGCTAGGGAAGGCTTCTCCATTCCCTCTTTTTAAAGAAGGCATCGTGGAAATAGGGAGGAAGAAAAATATACCAACCCGAGCTTTTCTTGTGATCTTGGAAGTTGTTGAATTTCAGCACTTGGCCTTTTCCTCTCTTTCCTTCATTCTCCTTCTTCCTTTCTTTCTTTCACTTTCTTTTCTCTTTTCTTTTCTTCCTTCTCTTTCTTCCTTTTCTTGGTACGTCCAGCAGGAGGGGAGGGCTGGCCGTTGCTCTCTCTCTCTCTCTCTCTCTCTCTCTCTCTCTCTCTTCTCTTCTTTTCATTTCTTTCCCTTCCTCGATTGTCACGCCCCGAACTCAGAGACCGGGCTCACAAAATTCCCGATCGCCGAATCCGGCGCCGACAGCCTCCGTAGTACCCCATTCTCGGCTCCCAGCACCCATATACCCTGTTCCGATCCTGGGATGCTAAAAGGAGGATTTCTAATAATCAATTTAATTCGTAATGAGCATAACCACAAGCACAACCCACGAACAATAACCACAAGAACACCATCACAAAATCCACTATGATCAAAAACTTTGAGTACAAGGCGTATGAAGGGAAATACAATATACTGAAAATGATAAAAACTCCAAAAAGCTTGGTTGCACACTCCAACTACGGCGAGACTACGGCTGCGTCCTGGCATCACCTGCATGCATCAATCGTGCATAAGCTTATAGAAAGCTTAGAGGGTGGTGTAAGTGTGTGCGTAATATGAGCGTGCTCAGAATGCAAGGTTAGAGTAATGTGGAAACATGCTGATGAGTACATGAATGCAGTTAGCCATACCAAGGCTATAAGGTGCAAGATATGAATACTATCGGCCATGTCAAGGCCATGCGATGCATAATGCAAGTCAAGCATGCCAATCCACCTCCACATATCAATGCAACTCCTCACTAGAGTGTCAAATTAGTACGGTTTTCAGTCTGGGTAATCACCGGGGTCTAATACACTCTACACCAGCTTGTAGTCCCTATCCGAATGCACAACTAGGAGAGCGAAAGAGACCTCACTATCCGCCTGCAAATATCGGGCCCGACTCGTCGATAGCGGACCTATTCCTCAAGCTGGTCAAACTCAACCTTGAAATTGCCCCCTCACTCATGTGGGTAAGGTTACACCCCTTTCCAACCAACCACGACATAGTGGGAGACGTGGCCTACTGGTATACGGCCCTCGCGCGCTCGTGTATCCACTTGGTTTCGACGTTGGAGTCATCCTCTGGTACTATCAGGTTTAAGAATTTTCACCTAGGGACATCTATGGCGCCCGTATGCTCGAACCAAACATTTTTGGTATCCAATCCAGCCACCCACAATGTGTTTGTAGAGGCATTGACCCTGATGTCGCTAGAGCATACAATAATCATGATCACATAAATGCAAGTGCATGAATCACTCTACTAAACATGCAATAATCCTGCCCGAGTCGCACGCTCATGTAGGGCAACACCGCCTATCAGGGAGCCCATAAACAATCCACCCGAAGGATATGCTATGATTAGTCACTCGTCATATCAGACATACATATGAGGCGTATGATCATGAATCATGAATCTATACTATACGTGTTATATGGTGATGGGCCCTGATCAAAATGAAGATGGGCCTAGATGACCTACACATTACAAGTATGGGCTAACAATGGGCCCTAGGGAGAGTATAATGTGAACATTTAACCAAAGTATTCTCACAATGTGGACGTCAAACCAACATTTGCTCCCAAGGCATAGCCTGCTATAAAGGTCAACATATAAACCATGGTGGGATCATACTACGATGGGCCTTATGTACATTCCTTTGGGCCTCGACCCGTGGGCCAGAGATACATCAAGATGGGCCTCAACAATTGGCCTTATACAAATCAAGGTGGGCCTCAACAATGGGCCAAAAATATGGTAAGTGGGCCATACCACATGGGCCACATGTATATCAAATGGGCTACACTAAAGGAAGGAGTGGATATAAAACATACCTCAGGGGGGGTCCCACATGAGGCCCGCCATATATTTATTTTCCAGTCAACCTGTTGATATGGTCATACAGACCTAGGCCCATTGAAATGTTTATTTTCCTCCCAACTTGTGGATAAGGTCGTACAAACTTGTGGAGCCCACTGAAATGTTTATTTTCATCCAACCTGTTGAAAAGGCCACATAGGGATGGGGCCCATGGGAATGTTTATTTGCACCCAACCTGTCTAAGAGATCACATGAACCAGGGGCCCACCAAAATGTTTATTTGCATCCAATCTGACCATAAGGTCACATGGACCAAGGGGGCCCACAGTGGTATTTATTTTCCAACCAACTTATTAATAGGGTCATGAGGACCTGGGGCCCACTGGAATGTTTATTTACATCCAATCTGTCCAGGGGCCCACTGTAATGTTTATTGTCATCCAAACGCTTCATAAGGTCATACGGACAGGGTGGGGGCCCACCGCAATATTTATTTTCCACCCAATCTGTTGATTGGGTCACGTGGCCAGGGAGCCCACCGTGATATTTATTTGTCGTCCAACCTGTTTATAAGGTCACTTGGACCTGGGGGTGGATGTGGGGCCCATTGAAATGTGGTTCACAAATCCAGTCCACCCATTATCTGAGTCCCACTTGGCTAAGGGTTCAGACCAAGTTTCAGCCACATCCAAATTTCAAATAGGCCCCACCAAGTGATTTTATATGTTTAGGCATGTCTTCACAAGATTTTAGATGGTATGGCCCACCTGAGTTCCATATACAGCTGATTTTTGGGGACGCCCCGTATTCAAAGGGGACCCATCAAATGCCCGGTGTTGATGTTCGAAACGCATCACGGTGGGGCCCACAGCTGAGCGGTGAGGCCTAGCTCGTCTGTTCGCCAAGTAGCCAGCGCAGGCGTTACCTGCGTCTGTCAGTAGCAGCAGCAGCGCTGCTGCTTCTTCTTCTCTCTCTCTCCTTTTTTTTCCTAGGTGGGACCCACATTAACCAGATCTACTCTGTCCATTACATATGTCCCACAATATTAGGGGTCCAAACCAAGTTTCAGGTGGGTCCAAGCTTCTTGTGGACCCCAGCAATCATTTTTCTAAATTTTAACAGAAAATACTAGCATTCTCAATGCCACAGCCCGCCAAAAAATGGGATCAGCTTCATTTTTTAGCTCAACTCCTAAAATGAGCTGAAGAATGAAATGAATGACGTGGATCAGCCCCATACATCAAGGTGGGGCCTGCATGAGCAACCCAACCCAGAAGTAATTTTTTTTTCTTTTTGTTAGCTTGAAAGTACACACCCATGTCAGTACACAACACCCCATGTTAGCCACTCCCTTGCTGCCGCACATCCTGCGTCTAGGGACGCTAGACGGCGTGGATAAACGCAGACATCATGGTGGGCCCCACTGTTCATGGCCCACACATCAAGGTGGGTCTCACATGAACGTGGCCCACCCTTTGGATCAACAAGATATTTGTGTTTTCCTTCATCTTGGTCGTCCAATTAACCCATTACGAGGTGGGCCTCACGATCGGACGGTTAAGATCATCTTGCACATGGTGGCCACAAGACATCACACCAAAGAAAGAGAGAGATAGAGAGAGAGAGAGAAAACCGGTGAGATAGAGGGACCCCGCCACTATGGGCCCCTCTTAGTTAAATCACATACATCAAAATGGGTCCCACGAACAAGTGGGCCCTAAAATAAGAATCAATGGTGGATCACTCACCTCTAGGCCTCCTTCTTGCTTCCCTAGCCTCCTTAGCTCCTTGCCTTCGTGTTTGATGGAGGTAGATGAGAGATGAATGGCTTGGATGATAGGTTTTTGGGACGGAAAGTGGGCCACACAACTCACTTTCTCTTTTTCTCTCCTTAGAAAATTGTGGAGATGTGAAGCATGTTGGTTGCTTGGGATTTTTTTTTGAATTTGAGAAAGAGAGAGGTGTGATGGTTAAGAGAAGTGATGGGTGATAGATGTGTTGTAAGAAGGGATGGGTGGAGAGAGAGGTGAAGTGATGTGAGGGTTGACTTTGGGCTTGCTTGTGTAAGAGAAAGGTATAGGTTGTTGTACTTGGGTATGGAGTGACTTGACTTGTACTTGACATGAGTGATTGATTGATTGATGGGACATTTCGTAGAGATTCCCTCGAAGTTCACAACACGCAGCATTTCCTCGAATTGAACGCGGGCCGACATCTTTTACCCTGGGTATCGGATCAGTGCTTGAGTCACGACATTGGAACCACGGCGATGGCGCGGTCACCAAGGTACAGGTTTCAGATCGAGTCAATTTGGTATGCAGGACTTAGCTTAGGATTATGCGCAAACGTCAGAAACGGGTCGATGGTTGCCGAAATTCGACCGGTAGGATCGCGGAAGCCTGCGGAACGGTACGGACTAGGGTACAGGTCTTACAACTCTCTCCTCCAAATAAAAATTTTGTCCTCGAAATTTGCACAATCTAGACATAACTTATAATAGAAGGGAAACAAGGATCGTCATATAAAATCGAAGACAACATACAAGATATAACATACAATCAATCATCAAAGAAATGGGGATAGCGCTCTCGAATCTCAGCCTCGCACTCCCAAGACGCCTCATCAGCAGAATGGTGACCCCACTAAACTTTCACCAAGGGTATGACCTTGGTCTGGAGGACCTGCTCCTTTCGATCAAGGATGCAAATTGGCTACTCAATATAAGAAGCGTCCTCACGAACCTCTAATGGTTGTCAATCGATAACAGGAACGATGTCTGACCCACACTTCCTTAACATAGAGACATGAAAAACTTTGTGGATACCAGACAACTGAGATGGCAAGGTAAGCCGATAGGCCACAGCACCAATGCACTCAGTGATCTCAAAAGGTCCAATGAATCTCGGTGCAAGCTTGCCCTTCTCTCCAAATCAAACCACGCCCTTTATAGGCGAGACCTTGAGATACACATGGTCCCCTACACCAAACTTTAAGGGACGACGTCGCTGGTCAGCAAAACTCTTTTATTGACTCTAAACTGTGCGCATCCTCTGCCGATGATATCAATAGCATCTGATGTCTCCTGCACAAGCTTGGGACCTAGCAGACTCCGCTCTCCAACCTCGGTCTAACAACTCGGAGATCTGCACAGTCTGCCATACAGTGCCTCAAAAGGAGTCATGCCAATGGTCGCCTGGTAGCTGTTGTTGTATGCAAACTCAGTCAATCGCAGATGTTCATCCCAGCTACCCCCAAAGTCAAACACGTAGGCCCAAAGCATATCCTCAAGGATCTGGTTGACCCTCTCGGCCTAGCCATCGGTCTGCAGATGATATATGGTACTGACCTGCAAAACTGACCCCATCACTCTCTGAAAGCTCCTCCAGAATTAAGATGTGAACCTTGGGTCTTAGTCAGAAACGATCGAGACTGGAACGACGTGCAGTCTCACGATCTCCTCGATGAATAATCTTGCAAGCCAGTCCAAAGGCTAAGTTGCACGAATCGCAAGAAAATGTGCCGACTTCGTCAGATGATTAACGACAACCCAGATGGTATCATGACCACGCTGAGTCCTCGGTAAACCCATAATGAAATCTGTAGATACGTGCTCCCACTTCCACATAGGGACGCTTAACGGCTGCAATAGACCAGGGGGTCTTTGATGATCTACCTTGATACGCTGGCATGTGTCACACTCGACCATAAAATTGGCAATCTGGCACTTCATCCCCGCCCAGAAATACTGTCTCCTCATATCACAATACATCTTCGTCAAGCCAGGGTGGATAGAAAACCGCGATCGATATGCCTCGGTCATAAGATCTTTGCGCAACTCAGGAATATTCGGGACACATAACCGGCCTCTGAAGCGAAGTCCACCATCAGAACCAACCTGCCAATCTGCCTGACTCTCAGGTGCAGCCTCTACTCGATAATCCTGCAACGACTCGTCTGTCTGCTGAGCCTCGATCACCCTTACGATAAGAGAGGGTTGAATTGACAGGCTCGATAGCTGAACGATAGAAGACTGCAGACCAAAATCAAAGTCGTACTCTGCTATATCCTCGAGCATCCTCCACTCCTGAATCATCATGTGTGCCACCGGGCCTCTTGGCTGACGGCTGAGGGCGTCTGCCACCACGTTTGCCTTGCCTGGGTGGTACTGGAGGTCAAAATCATAGTCTTTCAGAAGCTCCATCCAGCGTCTCTGTCTCATGTTGTAACACCCCGAATCTTCAGGACCCGAGTACACGACCTGTTTCTCAAAAACCCGAGTGTTAACCTTAAAGGATGGTCAAATATATATATTTTTTCTTCTTTTATCAGAGTAAGCAGATGAGTGTAGGATGGACAAGTAAGCATAAAGGAAAGTTCCATTATCATTTAGAATATACAAGAGAGTGTCCGTAATGACTTATACAAACCAATGTCTCAATATAACAAATACAAGAATCCATATGATTTAGTACATGAAAAATAACATAAGAATGTAAACATAAGCCGCAAGATCACGCAGCTCCTCGAGGTAGATACAATCGTGAAACCTTGACCCTTGTACTCGGCTCCACATCAGCCTGAACCTGAAAGTCACTTAAGACATCTGTGCTACCTGTACGGTTATATATTTGATGGATGAGTGGCCAACTCAGTGTGAACTCCCCTCAAGATTACGCACCGCCACATTAGGTAAGCATAGTTATGAAATAAAGCATACAAAACAGTACATGATGCAGATCTTATTATGTGCATGGATGTATGAAATGCATTCACGCCCCGGGGATGCTCATCCGTGCGGACAGGGCCGCCACCCATGCAATGCGTTCATGCCCCGGGAATACTCATCCGTGCGAACAGGGCCGCCGCCCATGCAATCATCTAACTTGGGAAACATCATCCAGTCGGAACAATACGTACATCACGTACGATAGCAATAGATGCTGGTCTATGCGATGTATGCATGATTAGCCAATCCGTTATTAATCCAATTACAACCAGCCATTTTAAATAAGCTCAAAGGTCACTACGGGGAGCACATGGCCCAGCGTAGGCCGACAGCTCGGGCATAGGTCCCATACCACCATCCCCGGCTCATGAGGCTACCACCTTAGGTTGTTTAATGGAACCCTGTCGACTAGTGGCCAATCATATTACAATATATGGGGTTTACCATCGCATGGTTGCATAGTATAAAACATCGAACCCATGTAGGGAAGATATCAAATAAAACCACGAAGGGCGAGTATTAAAATATGCCACATAGGGCGAATATCAAAACCATACGATAAAGACCATCCTTAAAAACCATTGGGCACAACAACCCTGGATGGTAGGCCCACATCAATGATCCATCTAGACCACCGCTCAAAAACTACCAAGTCGAAGGTCCATTACGATCACAATTAGTCAAGTTACATCCCAAGTATGAGTGTACATTCATATATGGGAATTTCCCACTAATGTACCAGTTTAAGTTCCATAAGCAATCCACAAATAATCCACAAGCATGAACAATTATACAAGATAATCATAAAGCATGTAAGACAGCAATTTAATTTCCACCAGCTAACACATGTGATTATAAAGGGAGATAACAATTATGAATTTAAATAAAAACTATAACTTAAGCTAATGAGAAGATGGAAAGCTCAAGGGGAAGAATCATCACCTGCCTAGTCGGATCGCCAATGCCAACTAAGGCTGCTAGGAAGCGCATACCCTTTAAATCAAGTCCTAACATAAATCAGGAACTCGTATGATTAGATCCAAGTCCTACAAATGGGCTAGGGTTTTTATTACTTGTCTTTAGGTTTTTAGTGTAGAATAAGGGTCTTATCCTAGAGTTTAGATAAATGCTTAGGTTCTAGGAGTTGAACGTTAATTGAAGTATAATCACAACATCACCCCTATCCTTAATGATATGATTAAGGTTAGCTATGCGATGTTAATAATCCTCGTGATGTAGTAAATAGTATGATCTACTATCAGTGATTATATGTAAGATTGATAGATAAAGTACTAGTATTTTAGTAACAGTGATCTTTATTTGTAACAACAACTATTAGCATGGATAACCTACCAATGGTTAAGATCATAGCTTATGTTTTAGATTGCCTAGGTCTAGGCTAGACTTAGGGTTTGGACTTTAGTTGGTGTGAAAATAATTATAATACAAATTTTAATGATTATAGAATATTGCTAACCTTAGTGTTATGATTTATATTAGCCTACATGATACTAATGAAAACGCATGGTATGTCCCAACATTAATATTAATATTTTAAGAATGGTAAAATAAGATACTAATATTTTAACAATGATACTCCTCATGTGTATTAACCAAATGTTAGCATGGATAATTTACTAATGGCTTATATCAAAATTTATTAATCTTAAAATGATGATAATGACCACAATGATAATAGAAGTAGTTCAATCTGGAAAGAAAACATGGACTCACCTCAGTCGACTCAGTTCTAGTTGAGTTGACTCGGCCCAACACAACCATCACCCCTACATTCTCTCCCCTTCTTCTTCTCCTTTCCTCTCTCTCTTCTCTTTCTTTCTCCTTCCTTCTTCTACTACTCTCTTTCTCACGTACTGCTGGAGAACTCCAGCAAGAAGACTAACTGGTCAAGTTATGGTTCAAACCAAGTCGAGTCCAGTTGACCCGGTAGCAACCAAACCCGGCACCAACTTCCCTTCTCTCCCTCTTCCTCTTCTCACTCTGATTTCCCTCTCCCTAGCCTTCCAAAAGGCCTGGGATGCATCTGACCCACGCCCAACTCAGTTCGAACTCGGTCCAGCGAGTTGGACTTGCAACGGGTCGAGCTGGTTCAGTTCGAGCTGATGCAGCCACTCACCCTCTACTTCCCTTTCCTTCCCCTTACCAGATGGTGTGGCTGGACTCTATCCAGCAACTCAGTCAGGTTGGAACTCAGATACTGAGTTAGCAACTGAGTCAACAGCGGTAGCGATAGCAGCAGCTTCGCCTCCCTCTTTCTCCTTTGTTTCTCCTTCCTTTTCTTCTCTCCTCTCTCTCTCTCTCTTTCCTTTCTCCTTTCTTCCCTTCCTTCTTTCCGTCCCTACCTCTCTGTCAGCAGGAACACTGACCCAAACTGAACTCGGTCGGGTCAGTAATTGCGGCCTAACAGTCGCTGATGTAGTGCAACAGCCACTTCTCTCATCTCCTCTTCTTTCTTCTTCTTCCTCTTTATTTCTCTTCGCTTTTCCCTGTTGCAGAGTCCAGTCACCTACGGACTCAAACGCCATGGCCGGACGCGGCCAGAAATGCACCGGCGGTGATGGGGAAGAAAGTCACTGTTAATGGCAGATCGCCAACGGTTGAGACTCTCTCCAAAACGAAGCCTCTAGGTGGTTCGAATAGGTTTATGGGACCTTGGGGATGTGGATTTTCAAAGCTTCTAAGAAGTTTAGGTGGTGGGTTCGAGTGGAGTAGGTTTCAGCCAATTTTCTGGTTGCAGTTGCAAGAACGGATGAGAAGTCTGATCTTTCTCAATCCTCTCCTCCTTAAAACAAACCCTAGCTCATCCTAGAGCCCTTGGATGAAGAATAGGTGGCTCAGATTCTTCTAGCTTAAAACAACCATCAGGTAAGGTCGGTAGATGAAACCGGTAGCTGTTTCAGTTGCCGAATTTCTATGAAAACTGGAACCTGTATGAAGGGTCGAGATTTGCTTCGGACGAACGGCTAAGATTGAAGGAGATGGAGCTCACACGGATCGCCGACAGGTTGTAGGGAAGACAGTTTCCATTTCTAGAAACTGTGTTTGTAGGTTTGTTTACGGCAAGGGTTGTGCGCACGTGTGTGCCTTTCAACGTGTGGTACGAGATGGGTTTTGGTGGGACCCAAACCCTAGACATGATGGACGGTTCAGATCAGCTTAAGGATTGCTGATGGTGGGCCACCGGTCAACACACTGACGGTCCTTTTCAAAACGCCCGTAGGCGGGAGCTGCGTGAGGAGAGAGGGAATTCTCCCATTTTTAGAAATTGTCGGGTCAGAGGTCCTTTGACCCGACCTTAGGTTCGGTGCACCTCAATTACACGCAGGATGCGTGTACATTCCGCATATGGTGGGGGTCCACAGTGATGATCAGGACCAATCCACACCATCCATTTTACTTGACGGGCCCTATCATACCCTTTGACAAAAAATGGGGCAGATCCAAGGTTTTGGGTGGGCCCTACATCTTGGTTTAGGGTCGTATTGGAGGATTCCCGCCAATCCAACGGTCGGATCTGACCGAGTTCGAATATAAGCGGTTAAAAGGGTTTAAGGGTCCATTTAAGGCTTTTGTTGTGCATTGTTAATTAATACCAATGTTAATATGGATTTTCTTGTAATTAAAATAATTAAAAACTCATATATATATATAATTTCTAATATTAACATGCTACTATTTATATTAACATGCTATTATTAATCACGTATTTATTAATATATAATTCCCAATATACAATATCCTATTACACATATGTATGGATTGAAAATTTGTACAATATCTTATTTAAAATCACACCGTTAAATATAAAATTTTATCTAAATATCTAATTATTTTTGGTATACATGTTTATAAAAATATTCAATACTGCATTAATATTTATAATTCAATTATATATTGAAAAATCATTATTCATTATGTTTAGTTAATATAATATTATTTTCATAATATTTTACGTACATTAAATATATATATTACTCTTAGTATAATATATTTTCATACTCTTCTATATGATAAGTAATTTATCAAGATACATCTATAATTTTTTGATCTATGTTTGTGCAAAATATAATAGATAGAATAAATACACTTATTAAATATTATATGACTACTGGATGGTTCGTCTCGAAGATTAACGGATGAATAGTTTGATACACAGGTGCTGACTGTTTTCAATGGTCAGATTTAAACAAGGATGTACGTGAATGTTCACTAAGATAGGTTTATATTTATTTCTAAATTTGGCTACATGGTAACACCCGAGTACTAAAAGTGCGGGGTGTTACAATCTACCCCCCTTAAAGAAGAATCTCGTCCTCGAGATTCAGTGCTCTCATTATGATTAGGGACTATGATACTATTCATTATTTTTCTAAATGTACAAACGTATGCCACTAGGCACCCAAAACTGAGGTCTTTACACATGTTCAGCTCGGACTGAGAGAATAAGTACTTCAAGCTCTTGTGGTCGGAGAAGAGCTCGAACCTGACCCCTTAGAGATAGTGTCTCCACACCTTCAGTGCGAAAACAACTGCTGCCAGCTCCAATCATGCGTGGGGTAGTTCAGCTCATGGGCCTTGAGCTGATGAGACACGAAGGCTATAGGTCTGCCATGCTGTCTCAAGAAAGCACCTAAACTAATACGTGAGGCATCGGTAAATACAATAAATCCATCACTCCTAGAGGGAAGAGTGAGGACGGGAGCGGATGTCAGACGGTCCTTCAGCTCCACGAATGCCTGCTCATATGCATCAATCCAAACAAAATCTACGCCCTTCCGAGTCAACCTGGTCATCAGGGCCGCGATACGAGAGAAGCCCTCTATGAAATGTCGATAGTATCCCGATAAACTAAGGAAACTGTGGATCTCAGATGCAGTCATAGGCTGGTTCCACTGATGCATGGCCTCAACCTTCAAGGGGTCCACTGCAACACCCTCCCTCATCACCACGTGACCAAGGAATTTCACCTCCTCCTGCCAGAACTCACTTCTCCAGCTTCACATACAGCTTGTGGGCACAGAGGGTCTGCAATGCGATCTCCAGATGCTGCATATGATCCTCACGGGTCCTCGAATATATCAGAATGTCATCGATGAAGACCACAACAAACTGATCAAGATACAGACGGAAGACCGTGTTCATCAACTGCATGAAGACCGCGGGTGCATTGGTCAGTCCAAAGGACATGACGTGAAACTCAAAATGACCGTAACGTATCCTGAAAGCTGTCTTCGACATGTCCTCCTCCCGGACATGAATCTGATGATAACTGAAACGCAGATTAATCTTTGAAAAGAATTGTGCACCCAACAGCTGATCAAATAAATCGTCTATCCTCGGGAGCGGGTACTTATTATTAATCGTGACCTGGTTGAACTCGCGATAATCCACACAGAGCCTCAACGAGCCATCCTTCTTCCTGACGAAGAGTAACGGTGCTCCCCAAGGCTAACTACTCGGAAGAATAAATCCCAACTCATGCAGCTCGTCCAACTATTGCTACAGCTCACGCAACTCCATCGGTGTCATACGATACGGGGCCTTCAAGATAGGCGTAGTACCAGGCACAAGATCGATCTGGAACTCAATATGATGGGCGACGGCAATCCCAAAATCTCCTGAAACACGTCGGGGAAGTCACAGATCATCGGCAACTGATCGATACATAAAGCAACGGGCTCCTCGACTGTGCAGGACATCAAACAAGACAATGGCTCTCCTTGGGGCTCTGCAACGAACTGACACTTTGGCAAGCCGGGTATAGAGAATGTGATGATCCTCAGGTAATAGTCCATCACGGCGTGGTACTCGGTAAGTCAATCCATGCCAAAGATAATGTCGAAGTCCGTCATCGGCAGCACAAATAAATCAACGAGTAAAAATATATCACCAACTAGAACGGGGCAAGACGAATAGAAACGGCCCAATACTGTGGTCTTCTCCAAGGGCGTCGATACTGTCAATCTCTCACTAGCAGACTCCGTCCGTAATCCAGTCGATCGGCAAAAATCCTCAGACATTAATGAGTGCAAAGCACCGGATCAAATAATACTCGTGCGATGCATGAATAGACTGGAAGTATACCATCAACGACTCCTCCGGAGGTCTGTGGATCTTGCTGAGCCACATAAAACCTAGCTTGGGCTGGCTGGGGAGGTGCCTGTCCCCTCTGAGGATGCTGCTACTGATGCTGTCGCTGAGGCGCTCGACACTGCTGCCTCTGCTGCTGAGGTCTCAGAGGCTGGTGCTTATGATGCTGTTGTCGCTGAGGTGGTCGACACTGCTAACTCTGCTGTTGAGGTCTCGGAGGCTGGTGTTGATGCTGCTGCTGAGGGGGCCTCGGTGGTGGAATCTACTGTCGCTGCTGCTGCGGAGGCTAATGCGGTGCTCTCGGCTGCTGTGGTGGTCTCGACTACTGTGGTCCTCTCAGCTGCTACTGCTGAGGTCGGGGACACTCCCACCTACGGTGTCCTACCCCACCGCAACCATAGCAGGTATCAAAAAGCTGCCTCTGAGGTGGAGCTGCTGGGGGTGCTGACGGTGCTACTGGTGCTCTGGCGGATGGGTGGATCCTATATCTCTGCGGTCGTTGGTGCTACTAGGAGCTACTGGAGAGGACCTGCCTCTTCTGACCCCTCCTCTGATCTCGATCGCTCTGTCCGTCGTCCCACTCAGCCTCATAAATCTAAGCCCTCTACACTACCGCCTGGAAATTTAAGAGTTCATGCCCAATAACACGACCTCGAAGACCGTAACGTAAGCCGTTCTTGAAACGGCAGGCCTTTCGCCCCTCATCATCAACCATATATGGCGCAAACCTCGATAGGGCCACAAAATGGGCCGCATACTGCACCACGGTCATGTGCCCCTACACCAAAGTCTCGAACTCCAATGCTCTCTAACGACGAATATGGTCGGGGAAGTACTGCTCCTCAAATCGATCGATAAAGTCCTCCCATGTCCAGACATTATCAGGTCCTATGACGCAGGTAATAAAGGTCCACCAATGCTCTGCCTCACCCTGGAAAAGGAATACAGCCAACCAGACTCGCTGCTTGGTCATACATGCGATAGTATCGAAGATCTTCTCCACATCGAAGCGCCACCTCTCAGCTGCTATTGGATCTGGCTCACCCTGGAAACGTGGAGGATCGAGCTGTCTGAACTCACGAAGAAGAGCACTCGCGTGCTCCTGCTCGACCTAAGCTAGAGAAACAACTGGGGGCCTGCCCTACCCCTGAAGCGCAGTAGTCACAACCTGCAACATCTGTTGTAACTGCGAGGCACTCACAGGCACGGTCGAATCCGCACCGGCATCAGATGGAGGAATGTCATCCTCAGGAAAGGGAGCAGGGATCTCTGGCGGTAGAACAGGAGGCACAGGTGGTAAAGCTGGAGCCTCAAGTGGTAGAGCAGGGTGTGTTAGGGTCACTCTCCTAGGCGGCATGTCCTATAGGAAGAATAAGGACGCCAATTAACCTTGAGAATCACACGTTAGGGAACTTAATCGAAAGGTTTCACACTCAGAACCCAGTCGCCTGAAACTCATAGTAAACATGTGATGCTATTCTCGATTATTCCCAAGTTATGCTCTGATACCAACTTCTGTCATGCCCCGAACTCGGAGACCGAGCTCACAAAATTCTCGACTATCGAATCCGACGCCGACAGCCTCCGTAGTACCCCATTCTCGGCTCCCGCCACCCATATACCAGGCTCTGATCATAAGATGCTGTAAGGAGGATTTCTAATAATCAATTTGATTAGTAATGAGCAAAACCACAAGCATAACCCAAGAACAATAACCACAAGAACACCATCACAAAATCCACTATGATAAAAAACTTTGAGTACAATGTGTATGAAGGTAAATACAATATACTGAAAATGATAAAAACTCTAAAAGTTCGGCTACACGCTCCAACTGCGGCGAGACTATGGCCATGTCCTGGCGTCACCTGCACCCATCAATCGTGCATAAGCTTATAAAAAGCTTAAAGGGTGGTGTAAGTGTGTGCGCAATATGAGTGTGCTCAAAATGCAAGGTCAGAATAATGCTGAAACATGCTGATGAGTACATGAATGCAGTCAGTCGTACCAATGCAACTCCTCACTAAAGTGTCAAATCAGTACGATTCTCAGTCTGAGTAATCACCAGGGTCTAGTACACTCTATGCCAGCTTGTCGTCCCTATTCGAACGCACAACTGGGAGAACGGAAGAGACCTCACTATCCACCTGCCAATATCGGGCCCGGCTCGTTGAAAGCGGACCTATTCCTCAAGCTGGTCAAACTCAACCTAGAAATTGACCCCTCACTCAAGCGGGTAAGGTCATACCCCTTTCCAAACGACCACGACACAGTGGGAGACACAGACTACTGGTATACGGCCCTCACGCGCTCGTGTATCCACTCAATCTTGACGTTGGAGTCATCCTCTGGTACTATCGGGTTTAGGGATTTTCACCCAGGGACATCTATGACGCCCGTATGCTAGAACCAAACATTTTCGATGTCCAATCCAGCCACCCACGATGTGTTTATGGAGGCTTTGGCCCTGATGTCACTAGGGCATACAATAATCATGATCACACAAATGCAAGTGCAGAATCACCCTACCAAACATGCAACAATCCTGCGCCCATCACACGCTCATGTAGGGCAACTCCGCCTATCAGGGAGCCCATAAACAATACGCCCGAAGGCATATTCTATGATCAGTCACTCGTCATATCAGACATACATATGATGCGTATGATCATGAATCATGAATCTATACTATACATGTTATGTGGTGATGGGCCCTGATCAAAATGAAGATGGGCCTAGACGGCCTACACATTACAAGTATGGGCTAACAATGGGCCCTAGGGAGAGTATAATGCGGACATTTAACCAACATTGTTCGCACAATATGGACGTCAAACTAACATTTGCTCCCAAGGCATAGCCTGCTATAAAGGTCAACATATAAACCATGGTGGGATCACACTATGATGGGCCTCATGTACATTCCGTTGGGCCTCTACCCATGGGCTAGAGATACATCAAGATGGGCCTCAACAACCGGCCTTATACAAATCAAGGTGGGCCTCAACAATGGGCCATAAATATGGTAAGTGGGCCATACCACATGGGCCACATGTATATCAAATGGGCTACACTAAAGGAAGGAGTGGATATAAAACATAGCTCAGGGGGGGTCCCACATGGGGCCCGCCATATATTTATTTTCTAGCCAACCTGTTGATATGGTCATACAAACCTGGGCCCATGGAATGTTTATTTTCCTCCCAACCTGTGGATAAGGTCATACAGACCTGTGGAGCCAACTAAAATGTTTATTTTCATCCAACCTGTTGAAAAGGCCACATAGGCATGGGGCCCATGGAAATGTTTATTTGCACCCAACCTATCTAAGAGGTCACATGGACCAGGGGCCCACTAAAATGTTTATTTGCATCCAATCTGACCATAAGGTCACATGGACCAAGGGGGCCCACGGTGGTATTTATTTTCCAACCAACCTGTTAATAGGGTCACGAGGACCTGGGGCCCACTGGAATGTTTATTTACATCCATTTTGTCCATGGGCCCACTGTAATGTTTATTGCCATCCAAACGGTTCATAAGGTCATACGGACAGGGTGGGGGCCCACCGCAATATTTATTGTCCACCCAATCTGTTGATTGGGTCACATGGGCAGGGAGCCCATCGTGATATTTATTTGTCGTCCAACCTATTTATAAGGTCACTTGGACCTGAGGATGGGTGTGGGGCTCACTGAAATGTGGTTCACAAATCCAGTCCACCCATTATCTAAGTCCCACTTGGCTGAGGGTTCAGACCAAGTTTCAGCCACATCCAAATTTCAGATAGGCCCCACCAAGTGATTTTATATATTTAGGCATGTCTTCACATGATTTTAGATGGTATGGCCCACCTGACTTCCGTATACGGCTGATTTTTGGGGACACCCCGTATTCAAAGGGGACCCATCAAATGCCCGATGTTGATGTTCGAAATGCATCACGGTGGAGCCCACCGCTGAGCCGTGAGGCCTAGCTCGTCCGTTCGCCAGGGCCACAGCGCGCAGCATTGCTCATGCGTCATCACACAAGAAGCGGCCTTCATCTTCTTCTTCTTCTCTCTCTCTTTTTTCCTAAGTGGGACCCACATTAACCAGATCTACTCTGTCCATTGCATGTGTCCCACAATATTAGGGGTCCAAACCAAGTTTCAGGTGGGTTCAAGCTTCTTGTGGACCCCAGCAATCATTTTCCCAAAATTTAACTGAAAATACTAACATTCTCAATGCCACAGCCCGCCAGAAAATGAGATCAGCTTCATTTTTCGACTCAACGCCTGAAATGAGTAGGAGAACGGAATGGACGGCGTGGATCAGCCCCATACATCAAGGTGGGGCCTGAATGAGCAGCCTACCCCAAAAGTAATTTTTTTTCTTTTTATTAGCTTGAAAGTACACACCCATGTCAGTACACAACACCCCATGTTAGCCACTCCCTTGCTGCTGCACGTCCAGCATCCAAGGATGCTAGACGGCGTGGATAAACGCATACATCATGGTGGGCCCCACTGTTCATGGCCCACACATCAAGGTGGGTCCCACATGAACATGGCCCACCCTTTGGATCAACAGGATATTTGTGTTTTCCTTCATCTTGGCCGTCCAATTCACCCATTACAAGGTGGGCCTCATGATCGGACGATTAAGATCATCTTGCACATGGTGGCCACAAGACATCACACCAAAGAAAGAGAGATATACAGAGAGAGAGAGAGAAAACTAGTGAGATAGAGGAACCCCGCCACTATGGGCCCCTCTTAGTTAAATCACATACATCAAAATGGGTCCCACGAATAAGTGGGCCCTAAAATAAGAATCAATGGTGGATCACCCACCTCTAGGCCTCCTTCTTGCTTCCCTAGCCTCCTTAACTCCTTGCCTTCGAGTTTGATGGAGGTAAATGAGAAATGAATGGCTTGGATGATAGGTTTTTGGGATGGAAAGTGGGCCACACAACTCACTTTCTCTTTTTCTCTCCTTGAAAAATTGTGGACATGTGAAGCTTGTTGGTTGCTTGGGATTTTTTGTTTTTAATTTGTGAAAGAGAGAGGTGTGATGATTGAGAGAAGTAATGGGTGATAGATGTGTTGTAAGAAGGGATGGGTGGAGAGAGAGGTGAAGTGATGTGAGGGTTGACTTTGGGCTTGCTTGTGTAAGAGAAAGGTATGGGTTGTTGTACTTGGGTATGGAGTGACTTGACTTGTACTTGACATGAGTGATTGATTGATTGATGGGACATTTTGTAGAGATTCCCTCGAAGTTCCCAACACACGGCTTTTCCTCAAATTGAACGCGGGTCGACATCTTTTACCCTAGGTATCGGATCAGTGCGTGAGTCGCGGCGTTGGAACCGCGGCGACGGCGCGGTCACCAAGGTATAGGTTTCGGATCGAATCGACTTTGGTATGCAGGACTTGGCTTAGGATTACGTTCAAACATCGAAAATGGGTCGATGGTTGCTGAAATTCGACCGGTAAGATCACGAAAGCCTACCGAACGGTACGGACTAGGGTACAGGTCTTACACTGATTCTTTCTTTTCTTATTTTCTATCTTGCGGACAGTAGGCCCACTTTTATAGGTTATCTAAACTGACACTTCTCCCTACGTATTCTATATTTACGCAACAAGAGAAATGGCCTGGGTCTTTGCGTAGCTCGATTTCATAGAAGGAAAAGGGACTGCGTTATGAAGTGGGCAGTCAGCGTCTTCTTGTAGATCTTTCTAATCTATCTTTATGGGAAGGGTAGGGGTGTTTCTTGGAAGGTTTTGGGCAATTTAGATCGTCCAAATTGGTTGGAATGGTGGCCCTCTTAGATCAGACGTAGTTACTTCCCTCGCATTACAGTGAAGTTCTTTCGCATGAGAGAATCGGCAAAAACTGAACCTCTGTTTCGCAGCTGTATTCTTATTTACGTATTACCTATGTGTGATGATGTGGGGTCCACTATGATGTTTCCTCGAGGAATCCACTCTACTCACCACCTTTGTATCACTATGTTAGGACACAGGTTTAAATATGAGGCAATTTGGTTAGTCGAGTAGGTCCTACAGTGTGTCCAATAGCAACCAACACTCACCGTTAAACCTCGTGCACTAGAGACGTAGCTTGTTGTGACAATTTGAATAAATTGAGTTCTTTTGTGTGGACTCCACCTTACTATTTGTAGTTGTACGATCCGCTCTATTCATTGCGTTTAACATGCCCTATTAAAATAAGGGTCCAAAAATGAGACAGATCTGTTGATCAGGTGGGCCATACTATCCGATCGAGCATCAACGGTGGCATGTAGTGAGATTGACTATTTAGGATCTCGCCATCTATTTCTCAACCAAAGTCCGACGCCCATTAGGTCAAAATGCGTCATCCGAATGTCTTGAAATTTGGCAGACATTCATCATTTTTCGTGTTCTTTCCTTTGATCCAGTTTGGGCCCCGTCCTCCCAAGGATGTCCTAGATGCTCTTTTAAATGACTATCACACTCCTTAATTTAAAATAATGTTTGTACACATTTAATTGATGAGCCACCAAGTGGTTTAGGCCTATACCCTTAGATCTTCTTGATGATTGGTTTACCACAATACTTGTGCGGCCCGTTTGGTGGATCTAATCATGATGGACGGTTAGATGACTTGTTAAAAATAAGGGAACTTGATGGTTAGCAGTCTGACCATGTATGTAGGTGGATGTATGGTCAGTTCCGTAAATGGATGGACATAAAACGGGTTTCTGAAGTGATTAGGGGTAGTACATGTATAAAGTTAGATTCGAGTGACTGGCTCGCATGTATAAGTTCCTCATATTGTAATTCTAATGGTGGGTTAAGCATATTCATATGGGGTGAACAAGATGAACAGACCAGAATCTTGATCTGATAAGTGTACGGACAGATGTAAAGGTCAAGTAGCTAGTTTACTATGATCTAAGGGCTGAAATTCGATGTGTTTGGTTAATTTAGGATAATTAGGACTAGTAAAAAATTTCACATTAAACGGATCATGAGAACCATGTGATTTGGAGTTCAGGGGTATAGGTTAATGGCATTTTCGTAATTATTGTTGATCTAAGAGTTTTGTGAAATCCAATGGTTGTACGAGGTTGTATGTACCTTTCTAAACAACTCTTACAAACGGACTTACATCTACATCACTATGGATAAAAAGTTATTCACCAATCTAATCAAAGGAAGGTACATAAGTCAAATCACATGAGGGATGGTCTTGCCTCAAAATCGACGGTCAGATTGCTTGGTCTATGAACAGAGATTATTTTCAACGGTCAGATTCATGTTGGAGAATTGATGTAATGTAAGGATAGGTAGATTAGTATCATACATATGCTCGTATTACGTTAAATTCCTTGGTAACACTCGAGAACTTTCAATACTCTGGTATTGAAATATTCGGGCGTTACAATCTACACCCCTTAAACATAATTTCACCCTCGAAATTTAATACTTTTATTATACAAGTAATTTTCCATTGTAGTAGGTTTGTGCTCGATACACAGATCCCGTGTTTGAGGAAATATGGATAAATGGTTGTAGTAGGTTTGTGCTCGATACACAGATCCTTTGCCTGCGCAGTACAAAGGATTTACTGGTATCAATTCATAATCCTGTTAATTCTCAGTCCTTTGCTTAATCAGGGCATTGGGATCATTTGAGACTTTCTAGGGCTTAGAATTTGTGTCAAACCATACAACTTTCACGTAACCATGGTTTCATCTGTCCATAATCTTGATTGTTCTCATGAGGAATATCACAAAATCTTGTACTCTCCTAAGGAATAATTTTACGTGATCTTATTAAGCTTTCACTGTGTTCTTCAATCATCTGATACACTACCCGAAATTATATCTATCATCTTTACTGATTCACTATGCTTGAAATTTTCATGTATTACTAGCGAGGTAAGTATGTATATGTCTAGGTGCGTATAATTGACTATATGAATTGAGATACTACAGCCTACCCCCCTTAAACAAAATTTCCAAGATTTGATAATTTGGATTAGTCCCCTTACGTCTTTCCTGATTATGTTCCCGTTACTAGGATTCGAACTTAGGTCATTTGGGTGAGAGCTGAGTATCCTAACCAACTAGACTACTACAGAGACGAGATTTTAGGGGAAGGTTGATGGAGACCTAAGTGATTTATTGGAAAATTTTAGAATTTTTAGAGGTTTTGCAACATGTCAGAATCCTGTTGAAATAGTTATAAATTCTGGAATTATTAGGGAAGTCTCTACTCCTATACGGAACACTTGTCCTTCCTAATGTTGATCCTATCTCAGGATAACTTTTAATTCAGGACTAGTTTTATTTAGAATTTATTATGGGGTGCCTAGGTTCATGGTTTCTAGATTTCACGTTTAGTTTAACATTCTCAATGGGAATCCTGAGTATGGGTTTTTAATTCTTCATTACCTAGTTCCTTTGGGAATTCAATTGAGTGTAGATATCTAATTCGTCATATGTCCTAATTAGGTAAAGTTTATGGTAGTCCACTCCCCTCAAGCCCAGTTAATCTCATTCTCATGCTCTGATACCAACTATAACATCCCGAATTTTCATGGCCAGAGTATGTGCTCGTGCCCGAGGAAATCGGGTGTTAATAATGTATAAACTGTATGCTTTGAAATTGCACCTTTTTTTTTTGTTTACATCCAGATACATTCAGGAAGGTAACATTCACATGAATAAAATCAACGATATTTATTATATTTCATCAGAGTAAAAGCATAGTCAAAGGCCTTCACAATGGAAGTTTATTATATGCATCGAGTTTACAGCGGAAGCATAAAACTAAATCTGAACTTGTCTTCTTTATCCTTTCAACATGATCTTCCTTAGGGATAATGTTCACTACGTCTTCAATCTGTACGTCACCTGCATAATCTATACGGTTGAGAGAGGGTCAATGCCCTACTCATAGTCATTGTTATCCTTTAAGATTAACAATAATTCATGAGATTCATAATAGGTAAAGTAAGGGTCTGATACGTACCGTGCTCCACTAACACGAGGGTATCAGCAAGCGCAAACAACCTACATAAGATGCATGCCTTGCAAAGTATGTGGGATTCATCATACGTAGTGATCATCACAATGTGGAATACGATATATAGGTAACTAGCTCGACCAACACTCTCACTATACGAATATTCGCTGGCATGGCCAACGCTACTGTGGATTTATAAGAACTCCCCAAGGCGCAATGTTGGGTGAATTACGTGCAACGATTTGTTCATGGAGTGACTATTTGTGACATCCAATCCAGGAGAGATGTGACACTGCATTTGCGAATTACACACATTGATTTGTGCACCACTACTCGAAGGCTCAAGGAGTTACGTGCACCAAGAGGGTCTTTACCCAGAGCGCATTACGTCCATAATAGAATATTTAAACCACTAGTTGTGATACATCTTACACATCACTTGCACTTATGGAGAATATAAACTGAATCATAACAAATATAACTGAATCTGAATCATAAAAATTATCAACTGAATTATGGAGGTTCTGGAATAAGACACATGCTGAAGCCGTAAAGCTAGACAACACAAGGCCAAAATAATAAAAAGAAGAGTGACAAGGGTCAACTGAACACAAGTGGCAATGGCTAATCATAGTCAGAGAAGAGCGACAATGGTCAATTCTATAATACGGAGAGTGGCAATGGCCAACTCAAATAAAGAGACGCGTAGCAGAGCCAACTCAATAAATTTTTTAAGGTAGGGCAAGGCTTATATATCCATGGCCTCACATAAATTCAAAGAAATCCCTTATAATTGACATGAAGTCATAATCCCAGCAGGGCCAATAATTGCAATGATAATAATTGAATCAATTAATAGGATAATTCCCAAAAAATATAAACATGGAAGGCAGAGCAATTTGCATCATTAAAGATATGAACAAGAAGGATAATTCACATCTTAAAAGGCATGAAAGAGGCCATAATTGATGGTGAAACATATAATAGAATGGAGGATTCAATGTGATATGTAAAAGGGCAGATAAATTACATGTAAAGGCAATATCATATTCATGAAGACAAGCATAAAAGCAGGATGAATTTAATGGGTTAAATTAATGTAAGCTCAAAGGATAAAAACCCTCACTCTGGTTGTCTAGATGTTCTATATGGTTAGATGTCTGGCAAGATAGGTTCACCTTTTTTAATTTAATTAAAGTAGTTGTTAGAGATTATATACTACACCAAATCTATACTTATGGAACTTAACGAGTCCTTCCACCGAGTCAACTTTGTCTCTGCTAGGGAAGTCTTCTCCATTCCCTCCTTTTAAAGAAGGCATCGTGGAAATAGGGAGGAAGAAAAATATACCAACCTGAGCTTTTCTTGTGATCTTAGAAGTTGCTGAATTTCAGCACTTGGTCTTTTCCTCTCTTTCCTTCATTCTCCTTCTTCCTTTCTTTCTTTCACTTTCTTTTCTCTTTTCTTTCTTTCCTTCTCTTTCTTCCTTTTCTTGGTACGTCCAGCGAGGAGGAGGTCCGCCGTTGCTCTCTCTCTCTCTCTCTCTCTCTCTCTCTCTCTCTCTCTCTCTCTCTCTTTTCTTCATTTCTTTCCTTTCCTCTGATTCTTTCTTTTCTTGTTTTCTATCTTGCGAATGGTAGGTCCCCTTTTATAGGTTGTCTGAACTGACACTTCTCCCTACGTATTCTTTGTTTACGCAGTAAGAGAAACGGCGTGGATCTTTACACAGCTCGATTTCACAGAAGGAAAAGGGACTGCGTTATGAAGTGGGCGGTCAGCGTCTTCATGTAGATCTTTCTTATCTATCTTTGTGGGAAGGGTCGAGGTGTTTCTTGGAAGCTTTTGGGTAGTTTAGATTGTCCAGATTGGTTGGAATGGTGTCCCACTTGCATCAGATGCAGCTGCTTCCCTCGTGTTGTGGTGAAGTTCTTTCGCGTGAGAGAATCGGCAAAAATCGAACCTCTGTTTTGCAGTTGTAATCTTGTTTACACATTACCTATGTGTGATAATGTGGGGTCCACTATGCTGTTTTATTGAGGAATTCACTCCATTCACCACCTTTGTATCGTTATGTTAGGACACGGGGTCAAATATGAGGCAATTTGGTTAGTCGAGTAGGTCGTACAGTGTGTCCAATAGCAACCAACACTCACCGTTAAACCTCGTGCATGAGAGACGTAGCTTGCCGTGACAATTTAAATGAATTGAGTTCTTTTGGGTGGACTACACTTTATTATCTGTAGTTGTACGATCCGCTCTATTCATTGCGTTTAACTTGCCCTATTAGAATAAGGGTCTAAAATTGAGATAGATCTGTTGATCAGGCGGGCCATACTATCTGATCGAGCATCAACGGTGGCATGTAGTGGGATTGACTATTTACGATCTTGCCATCTATTTCTCAACCAACGTCCAACGTCCATTACATCGAAATGCACCGTCCAAATGTATTAAAATTTGGCGGCCATTCATCATTTTTCGTGCTCTTTCCTTCGATCCAGTTTGGGCCTCAATCTCCCAAGGATGTCCTAGATGCACTTTTAAATGATTATCACACTCCTTAATTTAAAAGAATGTTTGTACACATCTAATTTACGAGTCACCAAGTGGTTTAGGCCTATACCTTAAGATCTTCATGATGATCAGTTTACCATAATATTTGAATGGCCCGCTTGGTGGATCCAATCATGATAGATAGTTAGATGGCTTGCTAAAAATAAGGGAACTTGATGGTTAACACTCTGACCATGTATGTAGGTGGATGTATGGTCAGTTCCGTAAATGAATGGACATAAAATGGGTTTCTAAAGTGATTAGGGGTGGTGCATGTATAAAGTTAGATTCGAGTGACTGGCTCGCATGTATAAGCTCGTCAGATTGTAATTCTAATGGTGGGTAAGCATATTCATATGGGGTGAACAAGATGAACGGATCAAAATCTTGATCTGATAATTGTATGGACGAATATAAAGGTCAAGTAGTTAGTTTACTACAATCTAAGGGCTGAAATTTGACGTTTTTGGTTAATTTAGGATAATTAGGCTAGTATAAAATTTCCCATGAAACGGATCATGAGAACCATGTGATTTGGAGTTCAGGGGTATAGGTTAATGGCATTTTCATAATTATTGTTGATCTAAGAGTTTTATGAAATCCAATGGTTCTACGAGGTTGTATGCACCTTTCTAAACAACTTTTATAAACGGACTTACATCTAGATCACTATGGATAAAAAGTTATTCACTGATTCAATCAAAGGAAGGTACATACGTCAAATCACATGAGGGATGGTCTTGCCTCAAAATCGACGGTTAGATTTCTTGATCTATGAACAGAGGTTATTCCCAACGGTTAGATTCATGTTAGAAAATTGATGTAAGGTAAGGGTAGCTAGATTGGTATCGTACACATGTTCATATTACGTTAAATTTCTTGGTAACGCTCGAGAACTTTCAATACTCGGGTATTGAAATGTTCAAGACGTTACACCAGCTCGAGGTCCATGAGCTAAACTACCCCACGCATGATTTGGAGCTGGCCATAGTCGTCTTCGCATTGAAGGTGTGGAGGCACTATCTCTGTGGGGTTAGGTTTGAGCTCTTCTCCGACCACAAGAGCCTAAAGTACTTGTTCTCTCGGTCCGAGCTGAACATGTGGTTGAGGCGTTGGATGGAACTCCTAAAGGATTATGATTTTGATCTCTAGTACCACCCAACCAAAGCAAACATGGTGGCCGATGCCCTCAGCTGTCAACCACGAAACCTGGTGGTACTCATGATGATTTAGGAGTGAATGATGCTTGAAGATATAACAACATATGATTTCAAGATCAGTCTGCAGTCTTCTATTGTTCAGCTATTAAGCTTGTTGATTCAACCATCTCTTATCGCAAGGGTGATCGAGGCTTAGCAGGCAGATGAGTCATTGGGGAGTTATAGAGCAAAGGCAACATCCGAGAATCAGTCATATTAACAAATTGGTTCTGATGGTGGATTTCGCTTCAGAGGCCGATTATATGTGATCTTATGACTAAGGCACATCGATCGTGGCTTTCTATCTACCCTGACTCGATGAAGATGTACCGTAATATGAGGTGACAATATTTTTGGGCAGGGATGAAGCATCAGTTTGCCAGTTTTGTGGTCGAGTGTGAAACATGCCAGCGTATAAAGGCCGATCATTAGAGACCCCCTAGTCCATTGCAACCGTTGAGCATCCCGACATGGAAGTAGGAGCACGTGTCGACAAATTTCATTATGGGCTTGCTGAGGACTCAGCGTGGTCATGAAGCCATCTGGGTTGTTGTGGATTGTTTGACGAAGTCGACACATTTTCTTGCGATTCATGCGACCTAGTCTTTAAACCAGCTTGCGAGGTTATTCATCGAGGAGATCGTGAGACTACACGGCGTTCCAGTCTCAATCGTTTCTGACCGAGACCCAAGGCTCACGTCTCAGTTTTGGGGGAGCTTTCAAAGAGCGATGGGGTCTGTTTTGCAGCTCTACATCGCATATCATCTGCGGACAGATGGGCAGACTGAGAGGGTCAACCAGATCCTTGAGGATATGCTTCCGGCCTGCGTGATTGATTTTGGGGGTAGCTGGGATAAGCATCTGCGATTGGTTGAGTTCGCATATAACAACAGCTATCAAGCGACCATTGGTATTACTCCTTTTGAGGCATTTATGGCAAACCGTGCAGATCACTGAGTTATTGAACTGAGGTTGGAGAGCAGCATATCCTAGGTCCCGAGCTTGTGCAACAGACGTTAAAGGCTATGGATATCATCAGGCGGAGGATGCGCACAGCTCAGAGCCTGCAGAAGAATTTTACTAATTACCGGAGTCGTCCCTTGGAGTTCGCTGTTGGGGATAGAGTGTATCTCAAGGTCTCACTCGTGAAGGGCATAGTTAAATTTGGAACGAAGGGCAAGCTTGCCCCGAGATTTATAGAACCTTTCAAGATTACTAAACATATTGGCATCGTGGCCTATCGGCTTGCCTTGTCATCTCAGTTGTCTGGTATCCACAACATTTTCCATGTCTATATGTTGAGGAAGTGTGGGTCAGGCATCGTTCATGTTATTGATTGGCAGCCGTTAAAGGTTCGTGAGGATGCTTCTTACATTGAGTAGCCACTTTTATCCTTGATCGGAAGGATCAGGTCCTCCAGGCCAAGGTCATTCCCTTGGTGAAGGTGAAGTGGGATCACCATTCTGTTGATGAGGCGTCTTGAGGACGCGAGGCGGAGATTCAAGAGCACTATCCCCATCTCTTTGATGATTGATTATATGTTATATCTTATATGTTGTCTCTGATTTTATAAGATGATGTTATGTTTCCTCTTCGTTATGAGTTATATCTAGTTACGATGATTGTGTAAATTTTAAAGATGAAATTTTTATTAGGAGGAGAGAGTGGTAAGGCCCGTATCCTAAACCGTACTGTTTCGTAGGCTTCTGCGGTCCTCCCAGTCAAATTCGGGTGACCTGCGATGCGTAGATAGCATTTGTGTATGACCCTAAGTCGCATCCCATATATCAGAGTCAGATCGACCTAAGACTTATACCCTAGCGACCGCATCGTGGCTGCGGTTCCAATGCCACATCTCACACGCCGATGCGATACCCAGGCCAAGAGTTGTGGGCCTGCATTTATTTTGAGAAAATGTCACACATTACAAATCTCAAAAGAATCTCTACAACCCATCACATCAATCAATTAAGTACACATCCTATCACAAGTACAAACAACCCATACCCTACCCATCTCTCTTCCATTCCCAAAGTTAACTCTCTCTCTCTCTCTCTCTCTCTCTCTCTCTCTCTCACCCATTCCTTCCTTACACCCATCACTCCATCACCTTTTCATCCCATCACTTCTCTCTCTCTCGCATTTTCTCTCTTCACTCCCAAGCAACCAAGAGGCCAATCGTCCAAGCCTCCCAAGGAGAAGCTAGGTGTGGCCCACTTCTCTACCCTAAAAACTTTCATCTCCACCATCCAAACTTCATCATCCACCATCAAAGGTTGAGTATAAGAACTAAGGAAGCCAAGGGACCAAGAAGAAGGCCAATTAGTGGGTGATCTTGGGATTTCCACCATTGATTTCTATTTGTTGGCCCACTTGATTTATGCATTGTATAGGGAGGACCCATAGTGGTGGGGTCCCTCCCCTTCACATGTCTCTCTCTCTCTCTCTCTCTCTCTCTCTCTCTCTCTCTCTCTCTCTCTCTCTCTCTCTCCTTTTTTTGTGGAGTGTGGCCCACCAAATGCAAGTGTATCTAGGTCATCCGTCTAACCCCTGGACGTGGCCCACCATGTCGTACGGGTTCTAACCAGGTCGTCCGTCCACTGGACATCCAGCATGCTTGGATGGATGGGAGAAAACATAAATATCAGCTTTATTTAAAGCTAGTGGGTCCCACACGTGTGGACCCACCTAAAGCATGTTTTTCATCCATGTCATCCACGTCCAGCCTGCTGGACGGTGGGGCCTACCCAACGTAATGTATGTGTTTATATTTACATCGTCCACCATATTAGCAGGTGGGGCCCACCATGATGTAGTGTTGTAACATCACCGTCCAGCCTATTGGACAGTGAGCCCCATTAGCTGTAGCTACTGTTGACATCAGCAAGTTCGTGGATTTGATCATGGGGTATGTGTTTCTCCATGACATCCAAAGCTACAGCCCTTACCATGGGATATGTGTTTTATCAAAGTTGTTCACCCACGTGGACCCCACCTGATGAACGTGACTCATCTAGACCGTTGAGACGGTGGCGCCTGGATGAAGGGAAGACATAAATATCAATTTGATCGGTGGGCCACCACGTTGCTCCACCTGGTGTATGTGTTTTATCAAACACCGTCCATCCAAAGCTGGTGGGTCTCACATGTGAGGACCCACATGGGAGCTGATTGGCTAGTACCGCACACAGCAATATAGTTGTTGTAGTTGTTGTCGGCAAGTTCTGTGGAGTTCATATTGATGTATGTATTTTGTGTCCACACCGTCCATCGTTGTGTGGGTCGGATCATGAGGTTTGTGTTAGATCCAAACCATCCACCACTTTTTGAGATCGTCTTAAGGCCTGAGACGAGTAATGAAGAAAATCTGCCTATCAGGTGGACCACACTGCAAAAATCAGTGGAAGATGATCGTTCACCATTGAAACCGTCTAGGGTCAGAGAAGTTCTGGATCAATATGAAATTTGTTTCTCCCCTTAATTCAGGCCTTTATGACCTTATGAACAGATTGGATGGAAAATGAATGTTATGGTGGGTCCTGGGAATTTTAAACAATGGAAATCCTTATCTCCACTGCTATTTATGGTGTGATCTAGATGATCTTCCATTATGATTCATTTTTGGGATATGCTCTATAATAATCTTTATAAATAGATGTATGGTGTAGATAGTTCACCTAGAACAATGGGCCTAACTTAATGTATTTGAGGCCCGGATATAGGCCCATTATGATATGTTAGAGGCCCTTTGTCGAGGCCCATGTGATGTTACTCACTTGATGTATATGAGACCCATTGGTGCAGCCTACTTGATGTATATAAAGCCCATTGATACGGCCCACTTGATGTAGGTGTTGTACACCCATGTTATTCACCAGGTGGGCCCATTTGGAATGTGTAGGGCCCATCCCAATGCGGTGTATATGAGGCCCATGCAATGTGGCCCACTTGATGTATATGAGGCCCATGTATTACTGCCCATTTGATGTATGTGAGGCTCATATGATGAGGCCCGATGTGATGTATATGAGGCCCATTAGTGAGGACCAATATGATGCATATGTAGCCCATGAGCAAGGCCCATGGTGATGTATATTAGGCCCTTATGTGAGGCCATGGGCCCACTATATGTGTGGCTCTATGTGGGCCACTCCTTGGGAGCAATGTTGGTTAAATGTCCACATTGATGGGTAATGATGGTTAAATGTCCACATCATGACCTTCCTTTAGGCCTTGTTAGTCTCATTCTCATCATTCTCTTAGTGGGTTAACTCAAATTTTTGGGCCCCATTGATGTTGCATGGTCCATCCTCACTGTAGACTCTGAGCTACCGGAATTGATATATCCATGGCCGAGAGTTGATCTTTATATCCTGATTTAGATCGGATGTTTATCTATGGACCCCGCTTGCATATAGCCCAATTATCGATGCCGGTTATCAATGTTGATTATCGTTGTTGATTATCGATACCTATTATGAATATGTGATAGTATAGCATCATGATACATGCTCATACGCATCATCTACATGCTTGCGATGAGATGAGGTTGACCATTGCATATGCCTTCTGGCAAGTTGTTTATGGGACTCTCTGATAGGCGGTGTTGTCCCTCATGAGCACATGATATACGTAGGATTGATGCATGACTAGATTATATGACTCATGCATTTTACGTTGTGTGATGTGGTTACTATATGCCCTGGTGACATCAAGGCCGTGGCCTCCACAGGCACATCATGGAAAGCCGGATTGGATACCAAAAATATTGTTACTAGCATCGGGGCACCATAAATGTCCCTAGATGAAAATCCCTAAACCCGATGGTACCAAGGATGATTCCAACGTCGAGACTGAGTAGGTACATGAGTGCACGAGGGTTGTATAGCAGTAGGCCGCGTCTCCCACTATGTCGTGTTCGGTTAGAAAGGGGTGTGACCTTACTCGCCTGAGTGAGGGGGTAATATCCAAGTTGAGTTTGATCGCTTGAGGAATGGGTCTGCTATCGATGAGTCGGGCCTGATATTGGCAGGCAAATAGTGAGGTCTCTTCCACTTACCCAGTTGTGCGCTTAGATAGAGGCGACAAGCTGGTGTAGAGTATATTAGACCCCGGTAATTATCCAGCATGAGAATTGTACTAATATTTGATGCTCTAATGATGAGCTGCATGGATATGTGGATTCAGATGAGGACTGGTATACTTGAGTTGCGTCTCGCATCACATGGCCTTGGTATGGCCGACATCATTCAAGCCTTGCATCACATGGCCTTGATATGGCTGATAACATTCACACCTTACATCGTATGGCCTTAATATGGTCAATAGCATTCATGCCTTGCATCGCATAACCTTGGTACAGTTGATGGCATTCATGGATTTACTAGCATTTCCACATTACTCTGATATTATATACTTACATTACTACCATGTACACACACTTCCACCACCCTCTAAGCTTTCTATAAGCTTATACATGATTGATGCATACAGGTGATGTTAAGACGCCACATCAGCATTGAGCTTAAAGTGTATAGCCGACTTCTGGAGCTTTTGATTATCAATATTGTATTTCTCTTATGCATTGTACTCAAAGTTTTTTTTTATCATAGTGGATTTTGTGATGGTGTCTTAGTTATTATTCATGGGTTATGCTTATGGTTATTCTTATTAAGAAATAAATTCATGTTGAAAATCCTCCTTGTATGATCCTAAGATTGGAACCTGATATATGGGTGTCGGGATCCGAGAATGGGATACTACGGAGGATGTCGGCGCCGGATTCGACAATCAGAAATTTTGTAAGCCTAGTTTTAAAGTTTGGGGCATGACAGGAATCTCTACCCATACCTCTCCTATCAACAAGTCATCATGACCCCTACCTAGCCCATCCCTCTCTTACTAAAAAGGCAAGCAACCCATCCCCTCTTTTCCCAAAAGTCAACTTAACCCATGCTTTTCATGTCATTCCTCTTACACACCCATCCCTCTCTCCTTACATCTCCCATCTTTCACTTATTCCATCTCATCTCCCTCCATATTCCCTAGCAACCAAGAGAAGAAAAATCCTAAAGAGAGAAAAAGAAGCCAAATGCTAGACCCATCTCCCTACCAACAAATTTTCATCATTCACCATTAAAGTGGAAGCTTAGGACCCAAGGATTTTAAGGTACCAAGAAGAAGAGCTAAAGGTGAGTGTTTATAGGGTTAGATCTTTGTTTGTGATTCATGGGCTAAGTAGGGCCAACCGGTTAATGGTAGGGATCCCATTTTGGATCCAAGGTGTGGTCAATGACCCACCATGATATATATGTGTAAATCCATGATGGGGTCATTCTCCATGGACCCCACCATGATGTTAATTTGATAACCAATATGTAGAGGTCATCTAGACCCTTGATTTTGTGGTGGGAAAGACATCCTCACCATAATTTGCAAATTTGAGGGCCCACATATTTTAGGGCCCATCTTGTTGTATGTATTGTACGATAAGGGAGCTCATAGTGGTGGAGCTTCCTCCACCACTCGATTTCCTCTCTCTCTCTCTCTCCATCTTTTGTGGCCCACTTGATGAGTGCACGGATGATCAGACCGTCCAGCAGGTGGGATGACCTTACTGTCCAGATTTCTTGATGTCAAGCCGGCCCATCTTGCTGCCCCATTGTGGTCCGTGTGACCGGCCAGTCACACAGGCCCCAATGAAGGGATAAATATAAATGTTAGCTTAATTTTTAAGCTGGTGGGTCACACACGTGGACCCCACCCTAATGTATGCATTATATCCTCACCGTCCATCCAATTTTTCAGGCCATGGGCCCGAGAACGAAGCAGGTCCAACACCCAGCTGACCCAGCAGATAACAGTGGGCTAACACCCACCATTTGAACCTTTTAAGCCCACTGAGATGTTTTTGGGAGGCCCAGCGGCTAGCCCACTCCCTGGATGGCCCACTTCCAATGGGACCCACCATGTCTGTGTTCCAACCCACGTCGTCCCTCTATCTGGACGCCAGTAGGGGTTAGGACGCTGCTAAACTAACCGTCCAGCAGTAGGCCCAACCTGTTATATGTATTATATGCACATTGCCTATCTGGTGGGGCCCATCTACATGTGCGAGGCCCATTGTGATGTGTAGACCCACCATGTATATGTTTTATTCAGTCCGTCCATCAGTAGGACACCCCAACAGGCCCAGTCGCTGGTGGGCTAATCGTTCACCAGGCAGCTCACCTGTTGTATGTATTTTATATCCATGTTGTCCAGCATGTGTAGGGCCCATTAGTGCCTTGTGGGACCCCCTACACCTTGATGTAGGTGTTACACACCCTGTCCATTCATTTTAGGACTATGGGCCCCATTGCCTTGAGAGGCCCACCTCGATTTACAGGCTATACGCCCAACCATGAGCTACTTTGTGAGGCCACCATGATGTGTGTGTTGTATACACACTGTTCATCCATTATAGGGCCGTGGGCTGCCCTGAGAGGCCCACCATGATGTATATGTTATACGCCCAATAAGGGGTTTCCTTGTGCGGCCCACCATGTGTGAGTGATGTGCGCCCGCTGTCCATCTGTTTTCTAGATATTTGGAGGGCCGAGGGCCCCATTGTGATTCAGATTCCATCCCAAGTGGACCACTGTAAGTGTTATGGTCTCATACTCCTTTGGTTGTCAAATTTTGATGTGTCAAAACATCTATTTGTGTCTTGTGCTGGTATGATGATTTTATACTTCAAGATGCTACAAGTTGAAGCACAAGATGTTAAAGTTCAAAAAGCTACAAGATGAAGCTCAAGATGTCAAAGTTCAAGCCTGATATTGTTCAAGACTTCAAGCCTGATATTGTTCAAGACTTCAAGCCTGATATTGTTCAAGATTTCAAGCCTGATATTGGTTCAAACAATCTACATTCGCTGAATGGTTGAAGTTCAATGTCCATACGACATGTTTCGGTTTGATTGACCTTAGGTTGACCCTTTAAGTAGGTCATTTTGGATACATAAGTCAAATGTTTATTCTACATAAGCTTAGTACATTCCCAAGACCAGATCCCAGCTCTTGTTCGACCGATCCCCAGCATTGGTTCGACTAGTCCAAGAAATTCCACGACCAGTCTAATTTGTTGAAGATTTTTCGATTTTTGGAACGCCCACGACCAGTCCTGGAGGTCCTTCGACCGGTCGTAGGTTGGCTTCGACTTGTCCACGATCAGTCGTGGAGCTACGACTGAAATTCCAGCAACCTATTTCATGGTCCTACGACCAGTCGTAGGTGTCCTACGACCAGTCGTAGGTGTCCCACGACCAGTCGTAGGGTACACACGACCAGTCGTAGAACGGTTTTCAAAGATCGCGCTCAAATTTTCAAAAATCTGTTAGAGCTACGACCAGTCCTAGGTTTCTAAGACCAGTCGTAGGAACGATTTTTTTCTTCTATAAATTGAACACGAAATTCAGAGTTTTTACATTCAGAACTCCATTCCATTCAAGAATTTTCAAGTAATCACTCTGAGATAAGTCTGTGTTTATTTTAAGCTAAATTGTGCTTATTTAATATTCCTTTTTGCTAGCTTATTTAATTTGATTTTGTTTCTCTATTCCAATCTTATTTGAAAAGAGGAATTATATTATTCCTTCTTTTTGGAATCAAAATCAAATATAGCTACGCCCAACAAGTCAAAATCTAAAATCTATTAGAATTTAGAACCCTATGAATGTGAGTATTGGAAATTGAACTTTGATATTCAATCATCTACTCCGATTGGTTCTACCGGGCTGTCTAAAGGAGAAATCCGGGTATTTTACAATTCTAAAAATTCTTTTATTTTTGGTTTTGTTTGAGGTTAAGCGAGAAAAATCTCATTGTATTGGTTTTGTTTGAGATTGAGCGAGAAAAATCTCATTGTATTGGTTGTCGAGAGGAAACCAAAAACTTCGAAAAAGGGGTTTTTGAATTGTGTAAGCCCAAGTGAAAAAGACACAATTGTAAAGGTTTTTGGTGAACCCGAGAAAACCTATTTGATAGTGAACGCTAATATCCCTGTGTGAGGATATTAGGAGTGGAGTAGATTCTGCAGTGTGTGGCTTGTTGTAAAGCAGTTGGTGTACACACAAAGTGAACCACTATAACTCTTTGTCTTGTGGATTGAATGCTTGATTAATTTTCATATCTTTTATCATTCGATTGTGTGGAATGTACAAGTGGATGTGAATGTTGTAACTATTTACATTTTCAAGCAAGTGTGGGGATTGTTGTAATAATTTAGATCTTTACTACGCATTTATTTTCAATTCCTTGCTATTTCATTTACTTATATTAACATCGAGTTCTTGATTCAAAAGAGGTTCTAGAAATAAGGTTGTCCTACCATAAGCCCTTGTTTATTATGGTGTAAGGTTGTCCTTAGAATGAATTTGTATCAATCTCTCAATAATTATTTATCAAGGTGATTTATATTTAGCATTGTGAATTGATTAATTATTGTAAGGGTATTGATTTACTTTAGTTCCGTGATTTATTTTTAAATTTGGCATAGTCCTATTCACCCCCCTCTAGGACATATAGCTTGGCCTTTTCAAGTGGTATCGAGCCTAATAGCTCATTTCTTGTTACTTTTTATTTGGATTTATTTCTGAGCTAACGATCTAAGCTATTTAAAAAGATGTCAAATTTTGATAGCCTTTCGGTTACTAAGCCTCCACCTTTTGATGGCTCCAACTATGCCTATTGGAAAGCCAGAATGAGAATCTTCCTCAGATCAATGGATGAAAGTGTGTGGCTAGCCACAGTGACTGAATGGAATCCTCCTACCATGGAAGTAACTGGTGTTGATGGTTCAAAGTCTATGAAAATTACACCATTTTTCCAATGGACCACTCTTCAGAAAAATGAGAGTAGTGCTAATGCTAAAGCACTAAATGCAATCACTTGCGCACTATCACCGGATGAGTTCAAAAGAATCATATCCTGTGATACTTTAAAACAAGCCTGGGATATTTTAGAAATGACACACGAAGGTACTACAATTGTCAAGAAATCTAAAGTCCAACTCCTCACAACTAAATTTGAAGAAATTCATATGGAGGAAAATGAAATGTTTATGGACTTTTACACTAGATTGAATGACATTGTAAACTCTATGTGGGGTCTTGGTGAAAAGATCTCAGAAAGTAAAGTGTGTGCAAAAATACTACGCTCTCTTCTGAACGGTTCAATTCAAAGGTAACCGCAATCCAGGGAACTTCGTGATACGGATAATATGAAGGTAGAAGAATTAGTTGGTTCTTTGCAAACCTATGAATTAAGTTTTAAAGCTCCTAAAGGTAAGTCTATTGCTTTGAAGTCATCTAAAAGTATTACTCAAGAAAATTCAGATTCGAAAAAGTCTGAAGATGATATGGCCCTTTAGCGAAAAAGTTTTATAAGATTTTCAAAAGCAAGAAAAGAGTCGACTTTCAAAAGGCAAATGAAAAGAAACGTTCTAAACCTAAGTCTAAAACTTGGAAATCATTGAAAGATAGTCAATGTTACAAGCTCAAGAATATGGGCATTTAGCAAACAAATGTCCTAAAAGGACAGATCCAAAAGGAAGGGTATGTTGGCTACTTGGGATGAATCGTCGATTCTGAAGCCTCTTCTCGAATCGAGAAAATTCGAAACCGAGTCGGGCAGTGAACTTAAGGCCCTTATGACTCTAGCCAAGTTTACCTTTTCGGATCATGATGATTCAACAAGTGAAGAAAATTTGGATAGTGATCATGAAAATGATGAAGATCTTCAAGATGCTTACAATGCCTTATATAAGGAAAGTTGTAAAATTCTTTGTCAAACTTAAACTTCAAAAGAAAAGTTCTTTAAACTAAAAGAATGTTTTGAAACTCTTGTTTTAGAAAAATCTCAAATTTCAGATTGTTTTGAAAAATCAAAGTGTGATTTAGAATTCAAAACCTCACTAATTGAAAATTTAAAATCTGAAAATGAGAAACTTAAAAATGAAGTATCCTCTCTTCTGAGTTTGAAGGACACATGGAGATATGCCCAAGGTGATCCAAAATTAGAAAAATTATTATCCGGATCAAGAAAATGTGGTGATCGATCCGGGTTGGGCTTTGACAAAAACACATCTCCTAAACAGAAGAATGCTTTTTCCATTTTTGTGAAAGGAGAGACTTCTAACTCAAAAGGAAAAGGTACTAATCAAGTTGTTTCTAAAAATACAAAAACCTTTCAAAAACACAAAAGCAGCTATATAAATTTCAAAAATCAGATTCGAAACCCGCTAGCTGAAAAAATTATTGATTTACTTAAGGACCTATTAAAATCTAACTCAGTAGGTCACTCTTATAACTATAAACAAAAGAAGACCAATTATTCTCCTAAACCCAAAACAAGATCTTGAAATGGGTTCCCAAGGTTACTTGTTTGGTTGCTCACACTTGCTTTCAAAGCTACAAGCCATTCAAAATGGTACCTAGACAGTGGATGCTCGGACATATGACAGCGACAAAGCTCTATTCACCGATCTTAAAGATATGATGATGGGTCATCACATTTAGTGATGGTAGCAAGCTGCAAGATAATTGGCAAAGGTGCGGTCCAACTCTATAACCTTCCCTTATTTAAAAATGTGTTATATGTTGAGGGTTTAAAACACAACTTGTTGAGCATATCTCAAATATGCGATAACAACCATAATGTTAAATTTTCTAATCAAGGTTGTGAAATTACAAATGAAAAGGGTTACGTAATATTAACTGTCGCAGAACTTCAAAACTGCTATATAGTAAGCAACGGTAGCTCATCTAATCAAACGTGCTACATGGTCCATACCGATGAGACAGATTTATGGCATAAACGTCTTGGACATGTACACTACCAAATTTATCAGATTGAGCAAAAGTGAACTAATAAAAGGTCTACCTAAAATGCAAAAAAGTAGACAAGATCTGTGGTGAATGCCAAGATTATGGTAAACAAACTAGGAGCTCTCACAAAAAGGTGAACTCCAATATCACCACAAGACCACTCGAGCTTCTCCATATGGATCTTATAGGACCAACAAGAACGGAAAGTCGAGGTGGCAAAAAGTACATCTTAGTTATTGTAGATGATTATACAAGATACACTTGGGTTTCATTCTTGAAAGATAAATCAGAAACCCTTGATGAAGTGAAAAAGATTATAAAACGGATTCAAACTAAAAAATGTACTCAAGTCAGCAAGATCCGTAGTGATCATGGATCTGAATTTGATAATAGCGGTTTTGAGAAATTTTGTAGCGATCAGGGAATATCGCATGAATTCTTTGCACCTAAAACTCCTCAACAAAATGGAATTGTCGAGAGGAAGAATAGAGTGCTTCAAGAAATGGGAAGTGTTATGTTAAATAGCATGAAGCTACCTAGGAATCTCTGGGCTGAAGCAGTAAATACAGCCTGCTACATTATTAACCGTGTTTATATTTGTAAATCTAATAATAAAACGGCTTATGAAATGTGGTTTGGGAAAAAGCCTTCTGTCAAATATTTTCGAATTTTTGGCAGCAAATGCTATATTTTGCGTGACCGTGAAAATTTGGGAAAATTCGACACTAAAAGTGATGAAGGGATCTTTTTAGGTTATTCTTTAAACAGTCGTGCTTATCGTGTTCTGAACAACAGGACCG
The DNA here is from genome assembly GCA_030180095.1 of Magnolia changhungtana. Taxonomy (NCBI): domain Eukaryota; kingdom Viridiplantae; phylum Streptophyta; class Magnoliopsida; order Magnoliales; family Magnoliaceae; genus Magnolia; species Magnolia changhungtana. The sequence continues at coordinate 4,055,375 of JASAUF010000626.1, read as the reverse complement.
GTGTGATTCAAGAGTCAATAAATGTTGTGATTGACGATCTTTTGAAGACACCTTTCCCGAGTTTAGATAATGATGAAGTTCTTATACTTGAAAAACAAGAAACTTCATCAAGTGAAACTAATCCTGAATTAAGGACTTTGTTAAAGATCATCCAACCTCTCAAATACTTGGAAACCCTCTCACTGGTGTGCGCACTTTAGTAGACAATTAGAGGACATATGTAACTACGTATGCTTTACATCCCAGATTGAGCCGGGTAACGTAAAAGAAGCACTTTCTGATGAAAATTGGATTCTTGCGATGCAAGAAGAACTTAATCAGTTTGTCAGAAATGATGTCTGGCAACTTGTTCCTAGACCTAAAGATAAACATATTATTGGAACAAAATGGATTTTCAAAAACAAATCGATGAGCTTGGAAATATTATTCGAAATAAAGCAAGACTAGTTGTACAGGGATATACACAAATCGAAGGTATTGACTATAATGAAACATTTGCCCCTGTAGCTCGTCTTGAATCGATCAGACTTTTTATCTCCATAGCATGTTTTAAGAAAATTAAAATTTATCAAATGGATGTAAAGAGTGCCTTTCTGAATGGTGATTTACATGAAGAGGTATATGTTGAACAACCTACAGGGTTTGAAGATCCTAAATTTACTGATCATGTGTATCGTCTTAAGAAAGCTCTCTATGGTGTGAAACAAGCTCCCGAGCATGGTACGAAAAAATGACTAAGTTTTTACTTGAGTCATAATTTTCGGATGGGATGTGTTGATAAGACACTTTTTGTTAAGAAACATAACGATGATATTCTAATGGTTCAAATATATGTTGTGATATTATTTATGGATCAACACTGTACTAACATGATTGTTGAGTTTGCAAATTTGATGAAGTCTAAATTCGAAATGAGCATGGTTGGAGAATTAAACTATTTCCTAGGATTGCAAGTAAAACAACAACCCGATGGAATATTTATTTCACAAACCAAATATGCTCAGAGTTTAATTAAAAAATTTGGATTTGAGAAAGGTAAAAATTTTGATACTCCAATGAGTACAACGGTAAGACTCTCAAAAGACTCTACGGTAATGATGTGGATCCTAAATTGTATCGTAGTTTGATTGGTAGTTTACTTTATCTAACTGCTAGTAGACTGATATTGCTTTGAGTGTTGGTATTTGTGCTCGTTATCAATCAAATCCTAAAGAATCTCACTTAACTGTTGTTAAGCGGATTATGCGTTATGTCGCAAGTTCTACTAAATTGGGTCTCTGGTATCCACATGAGACTAATGTTCAATTAGCCGAAGATGCCTTGAGATCTTGTTGTAAAATTTGGAAACATTGATGATAGGAAATCAACCAGGTGGTGGTTGTTTCTACATTAGAAATTGTCTTGTTTCTTGGTTTAACAAGAAGCAAAGTTCTATATCGCTATCAATCTTGAAATTTGAATACATTCTTCTTTGAAATGCATGTACTCAACTTGTTTGGATGAAACGAATGTTAAGCGATTATGGAATTTCTCAAGATTCTATGATTTTATTTTGTGATAATTCGGTCAATAAATATCTCTAAAAATCCAGTTCAGCATTCACGTACTAAGCATATTGACATTAGATTTCATTACATTCGTGAATTAGTGGAAGAAAAATTAATAAATTTGGATTACATTCCAACCGAGATTCAACTTGCGGACATTTTCACTAAACCGCTCGACAAAAGCCGGTTTAATAAATTAAAATTTGATCTCGGTATGTGCAATTTAAATTGAGTTTGCATGATTTTGTGTAGCATAAGTATTATGTTTTAAAAAAAAAAAAAAAATTGCAAATTTTTTGTCATACTCGACCTGTCGTGAGAATACACGACCGGTCGTACCACGACCGGTCGAACACGTACACGACACAGTAAAAACACGGATTTCACTTAAAATTGGGGATTTTAGTCTTCTTCTTCATTTCTTCATTTCTTTCCAACCGTCCTAGCTACGGCTGCCCCAACCCATCTTCATTGTTCTTCAAGGTTAGTGATTCTTTTACATTTTCCTTGTAGATTCTTACTATTAGTGCTTCAAAACTCATGTTTGTAGAATCTATTTGATCATTGATTGCAGGATTTGGGGTTTTTCTCTTAAAAAATCTGTTCTATCTAAATCTCATTCCTTCTATCTTGCATCTTGTTGTTCCCTTGAAATCTTTCTTTGAAAATGGATCCTAGAGGTAAAAAGAAAACTACTCGAGGTCCATCTTCTTCTAGATCAACTTCTATTGTTCAACGTCATCTTCGTTCTCCTGAAAATGATCCTACTGATGCTCGAGATTTGCGTATGCGTAATGTAATTGTTGAACGTCATGTTAATGTCAATCACATTGCTTCTTTTGGTATTCCTTCTTTGTTGGAATCTGTGGGATGGGATAACATTCTACATTGGGGTGGAGCTGCATACCAGTCCATTGCCCAATCCATGTTTGCATGTATCTGCGATTTTTCTCTTGAGAATTTAATATTTAAAGTTGATACTCAAGAGGGTTTGTTTGTTGTAGATCGACATTTGATTGCAGATATTATGGAAATACCTATCAATGATGAGAGCATTCCAATTAATATTTTACATGATAGTCTCTCAGAATCTGAACGACGAATGCTTACTAGAGATTTATGTAATATGGATGTTCATTGGACTCATAAAGGTCATGTACTTCCCTCAAGGTATTTGTTACCCAGACACAGAGTACTTCATAAGATATTCATTTCAAATCTTTATCCACGTTAAGTAACAAAAACCGAACTCACTTCTTTTATGGTTCGTGTTTTGCATTCTGTTGTCTCTGGTGTTAATATATGCCTCCCTTCTTTAATCTGTCATTCCATTATTACATCACGTCACCATCCTGGACATAGTGATATACCCTTTGGTTATTCTTGACTAGGTTAGCAAATCATATGCTCATAGCCATGCCTACTAGAGAAAAACCCATCCACCATCTCCCTTTTAATAACTCCAATCTTAATAAGATGACTTTAGATTTGGCTAGAGGCCAAGTGGATGCTGGTAGCAGTGGTGGTGGTGAAGCGGTAATCCTGAAGCTAGTGAACTTCCGAGGACGTGAATATGGATGACTTATTTGAAGAACTTGAGTCGGACTCGGCTGATGATCCTGATTTTCAGCCTTCTGATTTTGATGAAAGGTTGAATTCTCTTCAAGAGCAGGTGGCTCAAATTCTTGTTACTCAAGATACACATTTTTCCTATATGCGTAAATATATGAGGCGAATTGCTAAGGGATTACACAAAATTGATCCTTCTAATCCTGCACCGTCTTCTGGTTCTGACTGAATTTTTTTTGGTCTGTAATATTTACTGATATTAGCTTGCATCTCAAACCTTTTTGTTGGTTATGGACTATTTTTTTTGCTTCAACTCCGACTTGGTTATGCACTTTAACTGCTTTTCTTCCTTTGTCATTTTGTGTCAAAAAGGGGGAGAAGTTTGGTGAATGTGAATGTTATAAATTTTGTTGTGCTAGCTATTACTCAGGGGGAGTTAGAAGTTTGGTGAATGTGAATGTTATAAATTTTGTTGTGCTAGCTATTACTCAGGGGGAGTTAAAACTTCTCATGAGTTATGGGAAATTTGATTATTGCTTATCATCTGTACACATGTCTATACATTGCTTATGTCTATACATTGCTTATCATCTGTACATCTGTGCTTGCTTTGTACTTCTCTTATGTCTATTGGAAGAATTATTACTTGGTGTGGTGTTTTGTCACAAATTTGACAAAGGGGGAGATTGTAAGTGTTATGGTCTCATACTCCTTTGGTTGTCAAATTTTGATGTGTCAAAACATCTATCTGTGTCTTGTCTGGTATGATGATTTTATACTTCAAGATGCTACAAGTTGAAGCACAAGATGTTAAAGTTCAAAAAGCTACAAGATGAAGCTCAAGATGTCAAAGTTCAAGCTGATATTGTTCAAGACTTCAAGCCTGATATTGTTCAAGACTTCAAGCTGATATTGTTCAAGACTTCAAGCACGATATTGGTTCAAACAATCTACATTATTTGAATGGTTGAAGTTCAATGTCCATACGACATGTTTCGGGTTTGATTGACCTTAGGTTGACCCTTTAAGTAGGTCATTTTGGATACATAAGTCAAATGTTTATTCTACATAAGCTTAGTACTGTTCCAAGACCAGGTCCTAGCTCTTGTTCGACCATCCTAGCATTGGTTCGACTAGTCCAAGAAATTCCACGACCAGGTCTAATTTGTTGAAGATTTTTCGAGATTTTTGGAACGCCCACGACCGGTCTGGAGGTCCTTCGACCGGTCGTAGGTTGGCTTCGACTTGTCCACGATCGGTCGTGGAGCTACGGCCGAAATTCCAAAGAACCTATTTCATGGTCCTACGACCGGTCGTAGGTGTCCTACGACCGGTCGTAGGTGTCCCACGACCGGTCGTAGGGTACACACGACCCGGTCGTAGAAACGGTTTTCAAAGATCGCGCTCAAATTTTCAAAAATTGTTAGAGCTACGACCGATCCTAGGTTTCTAAGACCCGGTCGTAGGAACGATTTTTTCTTCTATAAATTGAACACGAAATTCGAGTTTTTACATTCGAACTCCATTCCATTCAAGAATTTTCAAGTAATCACTCGAGATAAGTCTGTGTTTATTTTAAGCTAAATTGTGCTTATTTAATATTCCTTTTTGCTAGCTTATTTAATTTGATTTTGTTTCTCTATTCCAATCTTATTTGAAAAGAGGAATTATATTATTCCTTCTTTTTGGAATCAAAATCAAATATAGCTACGCCCAACAAGTCAAAATCTAAAATCTATTAGAATTTAGAACCCTATGAATGTGAGTATTGGAAATTGAACTTTGATATTCAATCATCTACTCCGATTGGTTCTACTTAAGGCTTTGCTAAAGGAGAAATCCGGTATTTTACAATTAGTAAAATTCTTTTATTTTGGTTTTGTTTGAGGTTAAGCGAGAAAAATCTCATTGTATTGGTTTTGTTTGAGATTGAGCGAGAAAAATCTCATTGTATTGGTTGTCTGAGGAAAACCAAAAACTTCGAAAAAAGGGGTTTTTGAATTGTGTAAGCCCAAGTGAAAAAGACACAATTGTAAAGGTTTTTGGTGAACTTTGAGAAAACCTATTTGATAGTGAACGCTAATATCCCCCGTGTGAGGATATTAGGAGTGGAGTATCATTCTGTGTGTGTGTTGTAAAACAGTTGGTGTACACACAAAGAACCACTATAACTCTTTGTCTTGTGGATTGAATGCTTGATTAATTTTCATATCTTTTATCATTCGATTGTGTGGAATGTACAAGTGGATGTGAATGTTGTAACTATTTACATTTTCAAGCAAGTGTGGGGATTGTTGTAATAATTTAGATCTTTATACGCATTTATTTTCAATTCCTTGCTATTTCATTTACTTATATTAACATTGAGTTCTTGATTCAAAAGAGGTTCTAGAAATAAGGTTGTCCTACCATAAGCCCTTGTTTATTATGGTGTAAGGTTGTCCTTAGAACTGAATTTGTATCAATCTCTCAATAATTATTTATCAAGGTGATTTATATTTAGCATTGTGAATTGATTAATTATTGTAAGGGTATTGATTTACTTTAGTTCCGCTGATTTATTTTTAAATTTGGCATAGTCCTATTCACCCCCCCCCCCCCCCCCCCTCTAGGACATATAGCTTGGCCTTTTCAACCACACACTAGGAGACAATAGTGGTTAAGTGTCCACCATTGTAAACCTCCCTAAGGCCCATTAGTAAGTCCATTTCCACCCTTACCTCATTGGGCTAACCCAAACCTTTAGGTCCTCATCGATGTTAGTGATACCCATTGGGTTAACCCAAACCATTGGGCCCTCATTGATGATAGTGCCTTCCACCAGATCATGTAGGATTATCCACACCTTGGAGCCCACCTTGTGTACGTATTGGGCCCCATAGGAAAGCCCAGTATATTACACGATAGAGAGATTGAGGAAGCCCACTTATTGTACTTAGACTCATCTTCTCAACTCACCTTGTTGTATAACCATTAGACTCACCCATAAGGCCTATTCTTGATGTAAGTATGACACCTAGGCCATCCATTATCTATAGGAGAGTACATCATCACCTCGTTGCCGTAGATAGAAAAATATGTGGTATCAGGTTTGCTATATCCATTGTTTAAAGCCTATCTGAATGTTTGGGCTAGGTCCGTGGTCCCTCTGTGGACCCCACCATGTTTCTAGGCTGATTATTGTTTATATATGATAATCATGTTAGTGTACTTAGTCTAATAGGACACACTGAAAACATGCTTAGTATTACGTCATGATACATGCCCATATGCATCATTTGTATGCCTATTGAAAAGAATGATTGATCATAGCATTTGCTGTTGCGCTGAGTTATTTAGGGAACTCCTTGTGAGATAGAGTTGCCCCACATGATCGCGCGGTATGCGCAGGGTTGGTGCATGATTGGATGGTATGACTCATGTATCTCACATTTTGCGTGATATGATCACTTGGCGCCCTAGCCATATCAGGGTTATGGCCTCCACAGGTATATCATGTATGGTCAAATGGATACTGAAAATATTTAGTTCTAGCACTGTGAGCGCTTAGGATATTCTTGGTGAAAGTCTCAGAACCCTTTTAGTACTAGGAGATGCTCCAACATCTAGACTGAGTAGATACATACGCACATGAGTGTCGAATACCAGCAAGCTGCATCTCCCACTATGTGAAGAGGGTGTGGCCTTATCCGCTTAAGTGAGGGGGCTGTAAGCTAGGCTGAGTCTGACCAGCTTGTAAATGAGTCCACTATCGATGAATCGGGTAGGTATTGGCAGACTACTAGCCAGGAAGATAGTGAGGTCTTTTCCACTCGCTGGTTGTGTGGCTAGGGAGGCGATAGCTAGTGTGGAGTGTACTGACCCTAGTGATGTTCTGAGATGAACTATATTGACATGTGAACTAGATGAGGACTTACATTCTTGTGTTGCATCTTGCATATGACATTTGGTTACATAGGCCTTGCATCGCATAGCCTTGGTATGGCTGATAGCATTCATGGACTTGCCGCCAGTATTTCCGCTTACTCTGATTTCGCATGCTTGGTACATGCATTGTACACACACATGCACACACTCTCTAAGCTTTATTGTAAGCTTATGCAAGACCGTTGCGTGTAGGTGACTCTAAGATGCAAAAACGCTGAGGTGGGAGTGTGCGGTGATTTTTTTAGAGTTTCATTATATCTATATATTTCTCTTCCACATTGTACTTAAATGGTTTATTATAGTGAATATGTGGTGATGCTGTTTTGTGACTTGGTTATGCTTGTGGTTATGCTTCTTTACAAAAAAAAAATCATATTGAAAATCCTCCTTGTAGGATCCCACGATCGGAATCTGGCATATGGGTGCAAGAGCCGAGAAGGGGGTACTACGGAGTCTATCGGTGCCTAATTCAGTGATCAGGAATTCTGTGAGCCCGGTTTCCGAGTTTAGGGCGTGACATTATCCACCTGGTTGCAGAGGGCTATATGCTAGGTTAAGTTTGACCAACTCGTGAAATAACTTCATTATCGATGGGCGTGGTGTTTTTCTGTGTACCACCGATGAGGTGGATATTGAGTTCTTTTGCACTCACTTTGTCTTGCGTGCGATGAGTGGCAACTAGTGTCAGAAGTGTACTAACCCCGGTGATGATCCAATTGTGAATTATTCTGACATGTGGACTAGTAGAGAATTGACACATTGCATTGTATCTTTTGCATATGACATTTGGCCATGTAGGCCCTTGTATCGCATGGCCTGGGTATGGCTAATAGCATTTATGGACTTATCAGTTTAGCCCTCCATTTTCGCTTCCTCTGATATTTATATGCTTATCACATGTATTGCGCACACATGCACGCACTTCCTAGGCTTCATAATAAGCTTACACATGTTGTTTACATGCAAGTTATGTTAGATCGTATTAGCATTGAGGTGGGAGCATGTGCCTAATTTTTTGGAGTTTTGTAATATCATGTATTTTCTTTTTTAGCACTGTACTCGAAATGATATTATAGTGGAAATTTGATGATAATTTTAGTTTTGGTGCACTTGTTGTTATGATCATGTATAAAAAAAAATCACCATAAAAATCCTCCTTTTTGGATCCCAGGATTAGAACCTAGAACATGGGATCTAGAAGCCAAAAATGGGGTACTACGAAGGTTGTTACTGTTGAATTCAGAACTCGGGAATTTTGTAAGCCTATTCACCCAGATTGGGACATGACACTAAGCATGTACAATAAATATCTGATAAGCGGACCTAATGATCTTTATTCAAGGCCCATATGAACAATCTAGATATCAAGCAATAATTTAAAGATTCTCATTTTGTAAGTTTTGCTAGATTTACACCTGTCTTCTATTAATCATGCTCATTTGTTAGTACAACTCTCTTCGCACCATTTTTTTCTCAGAATAGTAAAAATATAAATGATACAAAAAGAAGTTTAAGCTTCCTATCACTTTACAATCATTCTACTAGCATTCCCTTCATCCTAATGCAACACATCACCAAATTCAACTGAATTCACCATTGCATCCATGTTCAATGTGTGAGAACCAATGCAAGAGTTGGAGGGTTCCAATGGTGTCATCGAGAACTCAGTCATCTGCCCACTTGCCTCAAGCATCACCAGATCTGACGGCATACAATACGTCAACAAGAAATTTGATTGGTCAAGATCGCTCGGTGTATCTTCATTACTTATGATGGTTGACTCAAAATTGAGCATGTGTGGCTCTCTAGGACTATAATCCAAGATGAATTGAGAGGACTTCAATACATCTTTGCATGTGTGGTGGCCCACATATGTGATGACGAACATCAACGAGTCATCTTCAGATCTTTGAACTTGTTTAGTTGCGTGACACCCTTGATCATACCTATGAGTGCATCTAAAATAGTTCCTGTTAATCATAACCAAATGGTGGTTAGCTTTACTAGAAATCAAATGCATTGGAAAAAAGAACAGTCAACTCATCAATTAATTTTCCCATTATCAACAAATCAATGGCTATCATTAATTTAAGTTTATAATATAATTAAATGAGAATCATAAGCTCATGTAGTTCAATAGACTTATCCATGTGTTTCATTGATATGCCATGTAAGAAAGTATGTTCACATACAAAGTCTGCCATGATGCATGGACGACCACAGTCATAGGGTCTTAAATCATATTCAGTCATCCAAATTGTCTATTGGATGAGCTGATGTAGGACATAGAAATTAAACATGATATGCAAAAAAAATTCAGGCTTTAGATCATACTAAATTAGAAACAATCACACAAAATTCCACATCTCACATCAAGTCAAGAACTCAATCAAGGGAAATCTATGAGGGTCCAGGCCTACACATGTTAGGGCTGGATCAATAAAAATTATATACTAAATAATACTCAAATGAGAGTAAATTCATCCACACATGCACAAAAATATTTTCCCAATCCAAGGGATTCACGGATTTCAATTCGGGGAACCCTAGGGTATAAAAAAGGTATGGAAATAGGGATTTAAGAAAATCTAGGGTTAGGGTTAGGAAAATCAAGTTAGAGAGGAGTGAAAGAGAGGAAAGAGAACCTATAACCGATTCCTCATGTGTGGACAACTAACCCGCCTGACACACATGCACTGGTGGTGGCTCGCACGTGTGTGGGGCCCACAAATCAAGAAAAGGCCAGCTCGGCCCTGGTTACCCAGGGATGGGCCATCTTCTCTCCAAGTTTCAGGCCAAAAGGATGATTGATTTTATCACAGTGCTTCGCCGAAGTTTCAACCCTCCTGTAGGGCCAGATTCTGAAATTCTGTTGTAGGGGAAGAATCACCGCGAAAGGATGATAGATTTAATGATTGGTTGGCTGTAGAAGATGGTGGATATTGATGGTAGGATATAGGGGTATATCGGGAAGGGTATGGCTTCGCACCACGGTAGTTGGCCCTTCGAAGAATGGAGGATTTCGCACCTAATTGAATTTTCACAGCTCAGAAAATTAGAGAAGCAGGAAAACATAGAATTTTATTCATCTTCAATGAAGAAAAAACCTACTAGGGGTATCTATTTATAATAAAACCTTATACCCCAAAACTCGCACCATGTGCAGAACCTTGTTGAGATGTGGAGCCACATCTAGGGGGCCGCACGACTGGTCGTGGCCCCTGCTCGACCGGTCGTGAGGCCCACACAACTAGTTATGGACTGGCTCGACTTAAAGTTCAGCGAGCATCAATTTTAGGTTCCGAGGTGCTCGATCGGTCGTGGCCCATGCTCAACCGGTTGAGCAGTTTACTCGACCAGTCAAGGTTACACAGATTCATTTCCGGATTTGATGCGGACTGCGGATTTTTGAGTTGGCTTTCGCAAGGGTGCGAAAGGGAAGTTGCCTAAACTATATATGTGTCCCTAGGGCTTTTCTAGGGTATGGAAATAATTCTAAGGTATGGGCAAAGGGTGTTTTATGTGCTTCCAAGGGAGAGGTTAGTATATTGCCATGTAATCTTCATTTTTCTTCATAGTGGAAGTTTGCATCCGTGGTTTTTTACCCTTGTTGGGGTTTTTCCATGTATATCTTGTCTTGTGGTTTGTTTGGAATGCTTTGATTCTTTTTCTAGTTTATATTTCTTCTTGTTTATCGTTTGTGGGTGAGACTTGAGATTGGATCTCGGTTCACTGCGTTGTTGGCGTGCTGCTCAACAACTGGTATCAGAGCTATTAGTTTAGTTCTATTGGGAGCGATGACAGAAGAGAGGAAGACTAGAATTGAGAAGTTTGATGGTTCAAACTTTGCCTTCTGGAAGATGCAGATGGAGGATTATTTGTATCAGAAAAACCTCTATAATCCTCTAGGAGGAAAAGAGAAGAAACCAGAAAAGATGACAGATGATGAATAGTTTTTATTGGATTTGAAGGCTTTAGGAACGATCTGACTCTCTTTGTCTAAGAGCGTCGCCTTCAATATATCTAAGATGAAAACCACAAAAGAAGTAATGGAAGCCCTAGCCACCATGTATCAAAAACCCTCAACATCTAATAAGGTTCATCTTATGAAATAGCTATTCAACATGAAATGTTAGATGGTGGGAGTGTGGTTGAACATATAAACGAGTTCAATACAGTCACGATCCAGTTAGAATCCGTTGGCATTATTTTTTAGGATGAGAGCAGGGTGTTATTGATCTTGTCCAGTTTGCTAGATAGTTGGAATGGTTTGGTGATTGCTGTGAGCAATTCCTCAAGGTTAACAAAGTTGAAATTTGATGATGTGGCCGGTCTAATTCTCAGCAAAGAATCTAGAAGAAAGGCATCAGGAGTTTCAGGAAATTCAGGAAATGCTCTAAATGTTGAAGGAAGAGGAAGATCGCTGAACAAAGGTGGCAATAAGCACGGGCATTCTAAGTCGAGGAAGAAGTCCAAGGGACCGAAAGATAAAGACGGGTGTTGGCATTGCGGCAAGAAGGGGCACATGAAACGTGATTCCATGGCACTCAAGAAATAAGAAGGAAGCTCTCAAGGTGGGAAGGATTCAGTGAATCTATCTGAGGAGAGTGACACAGAGGCGTTGATCTTATCTCTTAATACAAGGAATGAGTCTTGAGTTATAGACTCGGGTGCTTCGTTTCATGCCACTTCATGTAAGGAAGTTCTGCGTAATTATGTATTAGGTGACTTCGGGAGAGTCTACTTGGGTGATGATGAGTCGTGCAGTATTGTTGGAAAGAGAAACGTTCATATAAATCAGAAAGACAAAATAGTGTTGAAATTGAAGAATGTCAGACATGTACCAAGTTTGAGAAGGAATCTGATCTCAGTGGGGCAGTTGGCTGATACCGGTTATATGACGACATTCACCAGTGATTCCTAGAAGATCACAAAAGGTACCTTGGTGATATCTCAAGGCAAGAAGGAAGGTACTTTGTACGTGACTTCAAGATCATATAGTTCACTCACAGTCACATCAACTGGAGTGACTGGGCAATTATGGTATCAGAGGTTGGGACATATGAGTGAGAAATGAATGAAAGTGTTATTGTAAAAAGGGAAGATACCAGGGTTGAAGTCTATTGACTTGGAATTCTGTAAGGACTACGTGTATGGCAAGCAAAAGAAGGTAAGCTTCAAGAAGACGGGACGCACTCCAAAGACACATCTGCTGAAGCTTGTACACACTAATGTGTGGGGACCGGCACAATATTATCTCTTGGTGGCTCACGTTATTTTGTTTCCTTTATTGATGATGCTAGTAAAAAACTGTGGGTCTATTTCTTAAAACATAAATTTGATGTATTCGATATATTTAAGAAGTGAAAAGTTATGTTAGAAAACAAAACAGGTAAAACGGTAAAATGTCTCAGATCTGATAATGGGGGAGAGTACTGTGATAAGAGATTTGAGGAGTATTATGCAACAAATGGAATCAAATATCAGAAAATGATTCTAGGGACACCACATCAGAATGGTGTGGCTAAGCGCATTAACAGGACCATCCTTGAGCGTGCCAGGAGCATGAGATTACATGCAGGGCTGCCCAAGATCTTTTAGGCAGATGATGTGAATACTGCTGTATATCTCATCAATAGAAGTCCCTCAGCACCATTAGATGGTGGGCTACCAGAAGAAACGTAGACTAGAAAAGAAGTGGACCTTACACATCTCAGAGTATTCGGCTGCACTTCATATGTTCACATTGATGCAGAGCACAGAAACAAGCTGGATGCGAAGTCCAGGAGGTGCACGTTTACAAGCTACGGGCAGCATAATTTTGGCTACAGGTTTTGGGATGTATAAAACAGGAAAATCATTAGAAGCAAGGACGTAGTCTTCAATGAAAAAGTGATACATAAGGATAGTGTGCAGGAAAATAAGGCCGAAAAAAAGGAATTCGTAGAGATAGAAGAGTTACCGGACACGGGTGTTACAACTCACAAGATGATCATGCACAAGAGCATTATGAGGTAGAGCCACATACACCGGTTGTAAGGAGGTCTACTCAGGAGAGGAGACCCACGGTCCGATACTCACCCCCCTTACATTATCTACTGCTAACAAATAATGGTGAACCGGAGTGTTTTGAAGATACATTATAATTGGATACACGGGTTAAGTGGGAGTAGGCCATAGATGATGAGATGGACTCTCTTGAGTCTAATCTTACACGGGAGCTAGTCACTCTACCTAATGGTAAGAAAGCTCTTCATAACAAGTGGGTTTATAGACTAAAGGAGGAGCACAGTGGTTCGAAATGGTACAAGGCTAGATTGGCTGTAAAAGGGTTTCAACAAAAGGCAGGTATCGATTTCACTGAAATATTTTCACCTGTGGTGAAAATGTCTACGATTCGCATGGTCTTGAGTATAGTGGCTACAGAGGACTTACATCTAGAGCAACTAGATGTTAAGACAGTCTTTCTTCATGGGACCTTGAAGAAGAGATACATGCATCAGCCAACAAGATACGTAGCACCAGAAAAGGAGAACAAGGTGTGCAGACTGAAGAAGAGTCTATATGGCCTAAATCAGGCCCTAAGGCAGTGGTACAAGAAGTTCAACAGTTTCATGTCGGGAAACGGTTTTAGGAGATGTTATGCAAACCACTATTGTTATTTGAAAAAGTTTGATATGTCATATATCATCCTTCTTTTGTACGTTGATGATATGCTTATGGCCAGTTCAAGCATGAAGACATCTCATATCTCAAAAGACAACTGTCTAAAGAATTTGCCATGAAGGATTTATGAGCTGCAAAACAAATCTTAGGGATGAGGATAAAGTGTGACAGGAAAAACAAGAAATTAGTTTTGTCACAGGCATAGTACATAGCCAAGGTACTTGATCGATTCAATATAGGAGGTGCTAAGCCGGTTAGCACTCTATTAGCCAACCACTTCAAGTTATCTAAGGAGTAAGGTGCAAAGATGCAAGAGGAATGGGACTATATGGCTAAAGTCCCATACGCGTCAGCTATTAGGAATCTCATGTATGTTATGGTGAGCATGAGGCTAAACATTGCTCAAGCAGTGGGAGTTGTTAGCAGGTTCATGAACAACCCCGGGAAGGAACATTGGGAAGTTGTAAAGTGGATCCTTAGATACCTAGTAGGTACTAAGGATATAGGGTTGTGCTATAGTGGATCAAAAATTAAGGTACAAGGCTACATGGATTCAGATTTGGTAGGAGATATCGACAGTAGAAGAAGCACTATAGGTTATGTCTCTACTCTCGGTAGTGTTGCAGTCAGCTGGGTCTCTCAGTTACAGAAGATAGTATCTATTAGTACGACGAAAGCAGAATACGTTGCGGCTACAGAAGCATACAAGGAGATGGTGTGGATGCAAGGTTTCATGGAAGAGTTGTGTAAGAATCAAGCAGATTGTAAGCTGTACAGTGATAGTCAGAGTGCAATACACTTGACTAAGAATTAGCCTATCATTCAAGGACCAAGCATATTGCCATCAGATATCACTTCATACGTTCGTTACTAAAAGATGGATCGATTGCTCTGGAGAAGATTCATACAAGTGAGAATCCTGCGGATATGCTGACCAAGGCGGTCACACAGGAGAAGCTGAAGCTCTGTTCAACTTTGATTGGTCTTCAGGCTTAAAGACGGGGACGTGGTGCACTCCAGATGTAGAAAACGAAGGTTTATGGTGATGTGTCTTCAAGTGAGAATTGTTGAGACATGGAGCCACATCTGGGGGGTCGCGACCGGTCGTGCAGCCCACATGACCAGTCGTGGACTAGCTCGACTCAAAGTCCAGCGAGCATTAATTTTAGGTTCTGAGGTGCTCGATCGGTCGTGGCCCATGCTCGACCGGTTGAGGGGTCCGCTCGACCAGTTGAGGTTACGTAGATTCTTTTCCGGATTTGATGTGGACTGCGAATTTTTGAGTTAGCTTTTGCAAGGGTGTGAAAGAAAAGTTACCTAAACTATATA
Organism: Magnolia changhungtana; assembly: GCA_030180095.1. Lineage (NCBI taxonomy): Eukaryota > Viridiplantae > Streptophyta > Magnoliopsida > Magnoliales > Magnoliaceae > Magnolia > Magnolia changhungtana. The sequence continues at coordinate 4,040,337 of JASAUF010000626.1, read as the reverse complement.
TAGGTGTCCCTAAGGCTTTTTTAGGATATGGGAAATAATTCTAAGGTATGGGCAAAGGATTTTCTATGTACTTCTGAGGGAGAAGTTAGTATATTGCCTTGTAATCTTTATTTTTCTTCATAGTGGAAGTTTGCATCTGTGGTTTTTTACCCTTGTTGGGATTTTTTCACGTATATCTTATCTTATAGTTTGTTTGGAATGCTTTGATTCTTTTTCTAGTTTATATTTCTTTTTGTTTATCATTTGTGTGTGAGACTTGAAATTGGATCTCAGTTCACTGTGTTGTTGGCGTGCTGCGCAACACTTATTACTTAGAGATGAAGTAACCATAAATAACAACTAATCAAAGCAATATAAGCCATCCATGATATTCCTAATAACAATAATAAACAAAACCCAAAGTACTAAATTATTTAGAATAGTGGGCCACGATCATGAGAACCCATGGTGGGATTCACATGACTATCGAGTCTACTCTATCGAACAAAAATGTCGTCCACTAACTAAGAGGCCCTCCCTGGATGTCGTCATCAATCCAGATCGATGGTGGGGCCCTCCTCCTCCTTACGTATATGCGTAGGGGGGACGTGCGTGTGCATGTGATGTCCCCATCATGAGGCTTATTATTGATGGGCAATGATTTAAATCTCATACTAGAACATTTTACCGCTTTGTATCATTTGGCTCTTTTCCATTGAATGTGGACTTACGTTTTAAATGTTGTTTTATGAGACCTTTATCAAAAGTTTAGATCTTTCAATCAAGAAGATTTTTGTGGCAGTGATGATGTAGGATAAAGTCAAGCATAAACATATGGATGGCTAGGATCAAAAGAAATCAAACTAAAAAGATTGATTTAAAGTTCTAGCACGCATTATAACTCTCGATAACCATAACTTTGTGACTAGTTTTCAGTTTTGCATGTATAAGATGTCCTGTGAAAGCCATTCACGAGCTTTAAATGCCCCGAATGGTTTCTAAAAGATTGGCCGTTTTAGGGGTTATTTTTAAGTTTTTAGTCAAAATTATTATTTTTAGTAAGTTAAAACTTTTATTTTCTAGGGTTTAGAGAGACCTAGAATAGCTTAATGGACTATTTGAGTCATGAGAAAAGAGTTTGAATTAGTTTAAAAGTTGTTTAATATTATTAGTAATTAAATTTAATATTTTAAGAAAGTTTATTACTTCAGAAAAGGTATAAATTTAGGGTTTAGTACTCATGTGAAATGGCATTGTAAACATAATTAATAATATCAAATTTATCTCTCATTTTTAAAGTTTTTTTTTCTATCCGTATGGATTTAAGGATTATTCTTGATTAAGAAGACAATAGCATCTTCTCTTTATCCATGCACCCACTATGCCATTTAGTATTAGAGCCACTACATTAGTTGGTTTCAAAGCTGCTACGTTATTTGGTAGTGATGTTTTTCGTCGTATCATGATGTCCAATAACTAATTGGCGAGTGATAATCGTGCAAACATTATTCTAAGAAATCAGCCATAATTTATGGAGAAGCTTGAGGCCTTTTATTGAGAATTCAAATGTTTAATGCAGGAGGGAGCTGCAACTGAGGATATCTCGAGTAATTAAGGCCAAGAATCACAAACTATATTCACGACAACAAATGAACTACAACCATTAAAGTAGCTCGTGGTTCGTCAATTCGTGGGCAATTCTTTTTTTTTTTTTTTTGCCAATTAGATATTTAATAAGAAAAGTGGACTTATGCATATTAAGGAGTGCCTCTTGATGAATCCACCAATGAAAAAGAAGAGAAAACCTATGCAGATGAAAGAGTGCACTTGATGAATTTACTGTCACATTTCTTGTTGGATCCACAGATAGGTCTGATGATGAATTCATGGTTAAACTATAAAATGGTTTCAACTAAATTAGAATATCAGTTGATGACTGGCCCAATAGAAACAAACTATGGATCGATAGATATGGATGACTTGATGGCCAAGGAGATTAGAACTTTCACAATCATCCTAGAAAGCTCTATGTTGATTGTCATCCATCTACCTTTTCTACAATGACCAAATTGCAGAGATCAAAGGCCAATAATGGCAACCACAACAATGATATGACTAGTCAATGTTCATCAAGAGTAGCTTACACAAATCTATTGCTTCAAAGGAGGTGAAAGTCAGCATCCTAGGTACAAAGAATTGCAAATAAATGGAAGTAAACGTCTCATTTTCTAAAGTTCCATTATAAGTTTTGAAAATAATAATAATAATAATCCAATCCAACTTGTAGGCCTTCATCATCAATTGCTACTGAAGACATTTAAAAAAAAAAAAAAAAAAAAAAAAAAAAAAAAAAAAAAAGACATGCTATAAAGGCGGGTCATTGCATGGGTTATTAACATTATAAACTCGGGGACGAGTTTAATTTTTCAGCTGAATGGGTCTAATGTAGGAAAAAGTCAAGGACGATCACATGGATAGCTAGCAATGAAAGAAATAGGGCTAGAAGGTTTGATCCAAGGGTCTAGTGTGCATTATAGCTTTCAATAGCTATATAACTTCATCAATTGTTATTTGTTGTGTATGTTATGTTGTTAGAAAGTTACTGATGAGCTATATATGTTGGCTAATGCCAAAATTCGCATTGACCCCTAAAAGGTTTTCCAAAAGGAGGTCATTATAGGGCTTGATTTTGAGTTTTTAGTTAAAGTTTATTATTTTAGTATGTCATGATTTTTGCTATTGTTAGAGTATTTTTAGGGTTTGGAAAGTCTTACAATAGCTTAAATTCCTTGTTTGAGTCACATGAAAGATCTTGAGTTAGTTTAGAAGTCATTTACTATTTTTTGAAATGTTTATTATTTTGAGAAGGTTATGAATTCAGGGTTTGTACTTGTATGAATCATATGAAGTGGTCTTGTAAACACACTTTCACAAGTAATATCAATTTTATCTCTCATTTTTTTTAGAAATTTATCTCTCATGAATTCAAGAGCAATTATTAACAAGGAAATGGTGATATGTTCTTTTTATCCATGCACATGCTATAGTAAGTGACCATCATCATTTGCGTATTTCAGCAATCAACACTTTGGAAAACTGAAGATGAATGCAAATCCAATGGTTGTAGTCCTGATCAATCCTATTGTAATACATTACAATGAAAACCTTGAGTGATAGATGTTGCACAAGTAATACAAAAAAAAAATTAACAAATACTTGAACCATATATTTACACCATTTATGTATACACTATTAATTACTATTTTCCACAATTATACAAGATCGATTTACGCTACCTTAATTTCTATTTATAATAATATGATATGTTGAACTTTATATTGTTAAAAGTAGAATGAGAAATATATGTAAAAAAAAAAAAAAACAAAAAGGTGAGTGCAAATATCAATACTGTAGCTTGTTAGCTTACTACTTTTCATCTTTTTTGTTTAAAAATTAATATGAAGCCTATTTCTCTACAAATGTGAGGAATAATATTATTTTATAACACTTTTCATGCAAGACCTACCATAGTCTCTATATGGCATCCGACCTGCTCACGAGGGTCACCTCACCATGAAAACGTGTCACTAAAAAATGATCCAACAATCATGTTAGCCTCCACAAATTATAAGGTTTCTAACTGGTTGTCAATTGATTTCTATCATGTGGCCCACCTTAAGATTAAGTATGCTTGATTGTAATGGAATACCATCATCATGGTGGGGGGCATTTTATGGGGATATTAGATGACATATGCACACATAGTGGGCCTATCACAGGCATGAGACAACTTTTACATGTAGGTGAGGTGAATACTTATTGTATAGGGTGGCAATGGGCCGAGCTACTTGGCCCAACTTGGTTGACCTAGGCATAAAGGACCAGAGCTTGGGCCACTACAATTGGCCCAAGAGCTAGACTAGGGCTTGGAATCTATGCTCCATGTTTGGGTTGGGTTGGGTTAGGCCAGGACCCGTTTTCCTGCAGGTATATACTACATAGTACATAGGTATTTGTAACCAAGAATATAAAATCTACATACTAGTGTATATAGTAATATGAACAACTTTGATATTCTAATAGACTGCGATGGTGTTAATATACAAGTACTTATAATCTATCCAAATTGTAGACCCCTAATTTAGATGGTGAACAGTATATTAATGCACTTAATTAAGTTTATGCATATTGTGAATAATTGAGAGGGGCATACACTTGGTCCATGAATGATATTAATTGACGTAGGTGTGCCACAAAATTTTTGATTCTTTAGAAGAGCATAAAATTCATAAACATTGAAAATGTAACTCATCTTTAACTTATAAGGCCAGCTATGGTTCGGCTTATCACAACCATGTCCCTGGGCGAGCCTAAGCCCTGCCTGGCCATTTAAGTTGAGGGTTAGGGTTTGGGACTCTTTAGCCCATTAGGGTCTAGCCAAGCTAGGGCCAGGGCTTAGGGCTCTAGGCCATGCCATGGCCAACCTTGGCCCGACCATGGCTTTCACTTCTACTATAGAATAAGCTTATTGTACAACATTATAGAGGAACAAGGCTTCATTAATATTTGATTTTCCTTAACTTCATGTTATTACTAATTATATGATAAATAATATTATCATAATCTACTTAAATCCAAGAGAGAATGGGGAAATGACCTAGGAAATTTGGCACCCATGATATCCTTTTGCCCATATTTTCTCCAAACATGACCATCTTCGTCCATTTGTGTAGCTAAAACCCTTCTTATTGTCTCTGAAGATCTTCTGCTGGCATGAAGAAATACAACCATTTGTTAGCAATAAAATTGATAAATATGTAGAAAATTCTTACGAGTGAAAAAAATGGTATTTTTACTGTAAAATTCTTCAAGAAATCTAAAATTACTAAACAATGCCTTGACTTTTTTAAAGTCTCAAAAAGTACTTTTCTTGTATGAAATAATTAAAAAATGCCCATATATTTCTTTCTTCAAAATGCGTTGCAGTGGATCATTTTAGGCCCTACGTTATGACATCATGACATTTGAGCAATCCTAGTGCACCCCACCATGATGATGGAAGTGCAAAAAAATCAGGCCAATTTAATCATCTATGAATCTCCATCTTTTGGGTGGTGTACATTGCTTTGTATTGTGTGGCTCACTAAATGACTTGATTAACCCAAATTTTGGTATATGATCATCATGACGTGGATGCCACATATGTTAAGAAGAGGAAGTAACATATAATGGAGTAAATGGATAAATTTAAGATGAAAATATCATATTTGTGGGTTTAAGGCTTGACCTGAATGGTTAATATCAAGAGAAAGATTTGCTACTCTTTACTTGATATTCAATGAGTGCGAAAAAATGGAGATGATAAATTGTCTTTAAGATACAATTTATTCATGAATGCATGAGTCAGCATGAATTTGTATCTCTAAGTATTGAACAAATCTCCATTTGTTGACACTGTATGCCTCATAAAAATGTTCTCAAGAGGACATGTAAACTATTACCACATGGCAATATATGTAACTACCTAATCAACACTATGGCAAGAATCTAAGACAACAGGGGATCAAACCCTTGGCTAGACTTTGGTTCACTCATAATTGCACTATGCCTCAAATAAGTTCAAACCAAATGCTAAAAAGATTAGGCCTTTTTATAGTCTATGTTCGTAAAGTTTAAACCTAGGTTTCTTATTGGAAAAAATCCCTCATCCTATCACTAATCCTTATGAGCATTTTTTAAGAAAGTTTTCTTATGTAATATATTTATCTACTTTCTAAAAATAAAATATTTTATTTTGAAATTTATTTTAAACACAACAACTTGTTGTTGGGGGCAGCAAAAGCACATAGAGATGAATCAAGTAAAGTACTCCAATTGCACAACCAAGTTCAAACACAAACAAGCCAAATTTAATGTGGAAAAACCCTTATGGTAAAAAACCATGGCACAAAGTGACAGTAATGCACCATGAAAGTAGAAATTACAAAAGATAGAGATTACCCAATTCGAACAAGTCTCGAATATCCCTTATAAGCCCTTGAATCCCTTTGGAAAGAATTAGAAAGCCCTGAGATACTCCTTATTCCCGATTACACCCATATATATAGCCTTTATGAGAATCACAATCGAAATAGAAAATAAATCCCGCACTTACACAAATTTTTATAACTCTGTGCGCATGTTCAATGACACCTTCAATGGAACTTCGATAGCATCAACAAACTGTCTATGGCATCGAACACCCTTAATATCATCGAGCATAACATTAAAACATTCCAGCAAGAAAACATGATTTTCTAGATTTTTCCGATTGCATCTTCAATGGGACTTCGATGACACCGACGACACATTGATGGCATCGAGCAAGACACCTAAAATGTCCAGCAACTAACATGGGATTTTCAAATTTTCTCGATGGCATCGAGCAGCTGTCGATGACATCGAATAACTCTCAATGGCATAGACAGACCCTATTGCTGAAAGATTTGAGACATCAACAATAATCTCCACCATGTCTTCAATTTTCATTCGTTATAATTTCTTTTCCTTGTCTCTAATTTTTCCTTGCATCGTAACTCCACTATTAATTGTCATGTACACTCCGTCTTCCATTTACCCCTTTACCAAGCCTAGAAGTTGTAAATAACTTGAACTTCTCTATGGGAACCACCTTAGAGAGCATGTCAGTCGGATTCATGCTTATGTGAATTTTAGTTTTTTTTAGAGTCACACCTCCTTCCTCAAATACCTTTTGGATAAAATGGTGATGAACATCAATGTGTTTAGTACGTGAGTGATAAATAGACATCCCACAATTTCAGCACTTCAATATGTTTAGGAATTTGACAATAATTTTTCATGTGCCCAGACATCTCACAATTCCGGCACTTCAACTTTCCTTTACCCTTTCCCTTAGATTTGGACCTTGATCGAGAAGATTCGTTGTCTCACTTAGAATTTTGTCCCATCATAACCAATGTATTAGTAGAGGCGCCCATGTCACTGCTTTTTTTTTTCATCGCCTTTCATTGAAGGACTGAGATAATGGTATCAACGCTAATGGTCAATTTATCGGTGCACAACGAGTCTTTGAATGACTCATATGAAGTTGGAAGAGAATTCAGTAGAATGCATGCCTGATCCTCATCTTTCATTGTTTCCTCCACATCTAACAATTTGTAAATTATCTTGTTAAAGTTACTATGTGAGCCTCAACATCAGCCCCCTCTACCATCTTCAAATTAAACAACCAAAGCTTTAAGTACATACAATTCTTAAGAGATTTCTTCGTATAGATGTTATGAGACCCATATCCTAGCCCATACTGTTCCGTAGGCTTCCGCGGTCCTCCCGGTCGAATTCTGGCGACCCGCGATATATAGATAGTAATTGTGCACATCCCTGAGTTACATATTATCGATTTGAGTCGGCTTGACCCGAGACTTGTACCCTTGCGACCGCGCCATCGCTATGGTTCTGATGCCGCGTCTCGTACACCGAGGCGATACCCGGGCCAGGAGATGTGGGCCCGCGTTCAGTTCGAGGAAAACGTCGTATAATTGAAAAATCCAAGAGAACATCACATCAATCCCACCAATCACATCAATCAAGTACACATCACTCCCATCACTCACACCCATCCCTAAGTACAACCACCCTCCTCAAAGTCAACTTTCTCTTATAACAAAATACACCCATCACTCACTCACCCATCCCACCTCATCCCTCTCTCTCTCTCTCTTACAACCTCTCTCTCTCTCATCTCTCTCTTTCTCTCTCATTCTCGAATCAACCCATGTCCCAACCTCCATGAGAGAGCTTGGTGTGGCCCACCTTCCTACCTCCCATCTCCACCATCCAAGCTTCATCTCAACGATTGAATCTCATCCATTGGAGCTCTATAATGCGTTGATGGAAGGAGAAGTCTAAGAAGATCAAACGAGGGTGTTTTTTGTATGATTTTAATAATTAGAGGGCCCACTTATGGTGGGACCCATCGGGATGTATGTGTTGCATCAAGGAGGGGCCCATAGTGGCGGGGTCCCTCCCATTTCCACCGATCTCTCTTCTTCTTTATTTCTCTCTCTCTCTCTCTCTCTCTCTCTCTCTCTCTCTCTCTCTCGATGTGTGGCCCACCAATGATGCATGCATTTCATCCATCTGTGAAGCGCACCGTGATGTATGGGTCTTATCCACACCGTCCAAACCTTGGACGGTGGGACCCACCATGATGCATGTGTTATATCTATACCGTCCAACCATTTTGAGAGATTGTTTTATGGCATGAGAAAAAGAATGGGTCAGATCCGAAGTTCCAGCGGACCCCCACCAATGCGGCTGTTGGAAGGACGTCAGCAAGTCATGTGAGTTCCACATGTACATCAGACCCAGGCCATCTATTTGTGCATCCCACATGCAGCATAGCTGCTATACTGACACATGCAAATTCCATGGGCCCTAATCACGATCGGTGTTTTAATCCACACCATCCACCCCAAATGAAGTAGATTCAAATTTCTGGTGGGCCACACGCGTGGACCCCACCCTAATGTATTAGATCTCCATCTTCCAGTAGCAGCGGACGGTGGGATCCACCTTGATGTATATATGCTATGTCTGCATCGTCCAAATGGACGTGTTGTATGGTGCGTGCCTTAACGCATCATCCAGGCCGTTCAGGGCCTGAACACTATCCAATTTAAAAAAAAAATAATAATAATAAATAATACTATATTACATTATGTGTGGTGGGTCCCATGTGGGACCCACCTGAAATGAAGCAGATTGGCTGGCGTACCTCACACCAGCAGGCAGCTGGTGTGATTGACATCAACAAGTTCTAAGGATACTACCAGACTGTCCATTTGTCCTGGACGTGGGCCCACCTCACACGTGTGACATGTGTGAGTGGGACCCACCATGATGAATTTGTTCTATGTCTACTCCGTCTATGACGGTGGACCCCATGGTGATTTATGTGTTCACACACACCGTCCATCTATTTTCAGCTCATGTGGGGCCATTCCACACGTGTTGTACGTGTGGAATGGGACCCACCTTGGTGTATGAATTGTATATCCACTCTGTTATCTGTCCAAATGGTGTGGCCCCCACTGTAATGTATATGTTTTATATCCACACCGTCCGTCCCTGGACGGTGTGCATAGGACGCACCATGTTGTATGTTTTGTATCCCGTCGTCCATCCATTTCTGTTGGTGGGACCCCCCTGCAATATATGCGTTTTTACATCCACGTTGTTTGTCCATCTGGACCATGGACCACACCATAGAATATGTGTTTTATCTCCACCATCCAGATTGCTGGATGGTGGGATGCACCGTGATACATGTGCATTATCAACACCGTTTATCAAGTAGACCACACTGCAAAGATCAGTGGAGAAAGATCAGTGGAGAATGAACAGCTACCATTGAAACCCTTTTGGGATCACCGAAGTTCTGAATCAATATGATATTTGTTTTCCTCTTTATTCAGGTATTTGTGACCCTATGAACAGATTAGATGGGAAATAAACGTTATGGTGGGCCCTAGAATTTTTTAACGGTGAAAATCATTGCCTCCATTGCTATTTGTGGTATGGTCCAGATGATCTTTCGATACGATTCATTTTTTTTTTGGAATGTGTACTGATGCGGCCTACCTGACATTTATGAGGCCCATTGGTGCGGCCCATTACGATGTGTAAGGCCCATGCGATGCGTCCCACTTGATGTATTTATGGCCCATGTTTGAGTCCCAATATGATGTATACCCGACCCATGTGTTGGGGCCCGATGTGATGTATTTATGGCCCATGTGCCGAGGCCTATTGTGATGTATACTCGGCCCATGTGTTGGGGCCTGATGTGATGTATTTATGGCCAATGTGTCGAGGCCCATTGTGATGTATACTCGTCTCATGTGTTGGGGCCCGATGTGATGTATTTATGACCCATGTGTCAAGGCCCATTATGATGTATATGAGGCTCATGAGTGAGGCCTGATGTGATGTATTTATGGCCCATATGCTGAGGCCCATTGTGATGTATATGCAGTCCATGAGTGAAGCCCATAGTGATGTATATTAGGTCCTTGTGTCAAGCCATGGGCCTATGATATGTTTGGCTCTATGTGGGCCACTCCTTAGGAGCAATGATGGTTAAATGTTCACATTGATGGGCGATGATGGTTAAATGTTCACATTGTGACATTCCCTTAGGCCCTTTCTTAGGCCGATTAACAATTCTGGTTATCGAGGCTGATTCCGATTGTCAAGGCCGATTCCGATTATCAACGCCGATTGCTAAGGCCTATTCTGATTCCGATTGTCGAGGCTAATTCCAATTTGTCGAGGCCGATTCTGATTATCAAGGCCGATTTTAATTGCCGATTTTGATTGTCGAGACCGATTTCGATTATTGAGGATAATTGTTAAGTTCGATTTTAATTGTTAAGGCCAATTTTGATTGTCGAGGCTGATTATTAAAGCCAATTTCGATTGTCGAAGCCGATTCCAATTATCGAGGTCGATTCCGATTGTCGAGGTCGATTCTGATTATCGAGGCCGATTCCGATTATCAAGGCCGATTGCTGAGGCCGATTCTAATTGTCGAGGCCGATTTCAATTGTCGAGGCTAATTCCATTTGTCTAGGTCGATTCCGATTATCGAGGCCGATTCTTATTATCGCGCTAGATTCTGATTGTCGAGCCCAATTCCGATTGTCGAGGCTAATTCTGATTGCCGAGGCCAATTGTATAGGCTGATTGTCCATGCGATTATCGGTGCCAATTGTCGATACCGATTATGAGTATGTGACAGCATAGCATCATGATACATGCCCATACGCATTATCTGCATGTTTATTATGAGATGTGGTTAACCATTACATATGTCATTGGGCAGTTGTTATGAGACTCCCTGATAGGTGAAGATTGCCTCACATAAGCGCACAGTATGCGTAGGATTAATGCATGGCTGGATTGTATGACTCATGCATCTTGCATTGGGTGTTGTGATTATTATACGCCCTAATGACATCAAGGCCGTATCCTCCACAAGCATGTCATGGATGGCTAGATGGTACACCGAAAATATTTGGTTCGAGCATCTGCGCACTTTGGATGTCCGTGGGTGAAAGTCCCTAAACCTCCGTGGCCAAAAGACACCCTAACGTCTAGACCAAGTTGATATATGAGTGCCCGAGTGCCAAATACTAGTAGACCGCGTCTCCCACTGTGTCGTGGTCATTTGGGAGGAGGTGTAGCCTTTCGGCCCGAGTGAGGGGGGTGTAAGATAAGCTGAGTTTGACCAACTCCCAAATGGGCCCACTATCGACGAGCCAGGTATGCATTGGTATACTACTAGCAGGCCGGTAGTGAAGTCTTTTCCACTCACTGGGCTGCGCGGGCGACCGAAGCGGTAACCAACTTGGAGTGTACTAAATTCTAGTGATGATCCTAGAGATGTATGGTACTGATATGAGGACTTATTGAGTAGGAGTTGCATACTCATTCATTCATTCATTTACTATCCACTCAGGCTGGTAGTGCGCAACTATTTATTACATGTACCTTCACAATGGCCAGGATTTCGATTGGGGTGCGTGACTAACCTGAGATCAGGAGTTTACCACATTGAGTCTGACTATCCAAATTAGGTATGAGACTAGTTTGGATAGAAGTCCCTTGTGATATACCCCATAGCCTGCGATACTACGTACTATCATCCCGACTTCACACTCTAACATGTTCATTCTATTCACACCGTATATTGCATTGCATCCTCGACATCTGATATTTGGCTCTTTATGACTCCTCATTTGCATAACTAATCTGTATTGCGTACTCTGATATTGTATGACTCATGAACTTATCAGTATTTCTGCATACTCTGATATCGTATGATTCATAATCTTGCCAGTATTTTCGATATTGTATGATTATGGCATTGTATTGAATACTTGACACTTATGCACACACTTACACCACCCTTTAAGCTTTCTATAAGCTTATGCACGATAGATGCGTGCAGGTGATGTTAGGTTGCTGCAGCGTTGAGCTTAGAGCATGCAACGGTCTTTTGGAACTTTAATTTCGATATATGTATTTCCCTTTCAGCACTATATTCAAATGTTTATATTACTGGATATGTGATGATGATGTTGCCTTTGCGATTTGGGTAAATTTGTGGTTATGCTTCTTATGAGATAAATCTATGTTGAAAAATCCTCCTTATAGGATCCCAGGATCGGAATCTGGCGTATGCGTGCTGGGAGCCGAGAATGGGGTACTACGGAGGCTATCGGCACCGGATTCAACGATCAAAAGTTTTGTAAGCCCAGCTTCCGAGTTTAGGGTGTGATAGATGTCCTCTAATTTCTCTTATGTGTTTGTTGTAGTCTTCTTTCTCATGACATTGTAGAGAACTTCATCCGTTAGGCACAATTGCATAAAGGTTCTCGCTATCTTATCCACCTTGTTCCACTTATCATCTGTCATACATTCCGCAGACTTCTTAAAAACTGCATCATTCAATCCTTAACGAACTAGGAGACTGGTCATCTTGACCTTCCATAGTTCAAAATTATTATTCTCGAAATATTTCTCTACATTGAACTTAGGATTAAAAGTCATTGATACTATGCTTTCCGATTCAACTATGTCCCAACGTTAAACTATGATACCACTTGTTGGGGGATTGCAGAAGCGCACACATATGAATCAAGCAAAGTACTTCAATCACACAACCAAGTTCAAACACAAACAAACCAATTTAACGTGGAAAAACCCTTAGGGGGAAAAAAAAAACCATAGCATAAAGCAACAGTAATACACTATGTAAGCATAAATTGCAAGAGATAGAGATTACCTGATTCGAACAATTCTCGAATGTCTCTTACAAGCCTTTGGATTCCTTTCAAATGAATTAAAAAGGCCTGAGATGCTCCATATTCCCGATTATATATATATATATATATATATATATATATATATATATATATATATATATATATATATATATATATATAGCCTCTATGAGAATCACAATTAAAATAGGAAACAAATCTCATACTTATGTAACTCTGTATAACTCTCCGCGTACGTTTGATGGCACTTTGATGGCATCGATAGGCAGTCGAAGGCATCGAGTACCCTTAATATCATCGAGCATAACATCAAAACATTCTAGCAAGAAAACATGATTTTTAAAATTTTTCTAATGGCATCTTCGATGGGACTTTGATGACATGAATGACATGTCGATGGCATCAAGCAGGACACCTAAAATGTCCAGCAACTAATATGAGATTTTCAGATTCTTTTCGATGGCATCAAGCATCTGTCAATAGCATGGAACATCTCTCGATGGCATCAAATGGTTTGTTAATGGCATCAATATACCCTGTTGCTGAAAGATTTGAGACATCAACAACACTTATGCCTTGAGTGTACCCTACAATGCTTAGCTACACCACCTTAGGGAAATAAACACAAGATGTTTTTACTTTTTGCACCTTAAAAATTAATTTTAAGATTGTCGAACATTTTTTACTTGAGGATATTTGCACTAATAATCCCCTAAAAATTTGAAATACTATAAGTTTCAACGAAAATTATAAGAAAAAAACCAATAAAAATTCTAAATACCTTATTAGAGTGTAGATTTTTATGAGGGCATTGGTGGGCCCAATTATTATCACAGTAGATTACTAAATTGGAGGGGTTTGCAGGGATATTCTTTATCTAATTATAGAATATATATATATAGGGAAATTGACCGTACTCGCCTCGAAGTTTGGGCAAATTACTTGGAACACTACAACACTCCATATATTCCCAGAAGGGCCTTCTGACATGCTTCCGAAAATTACTTGGACCAAAATGCCCCTGACCTTGGTTCAGACTTATACGGTTTTCCAGGAAAGAAGAAGTTACATCGTATTTAATGTCAAAAAAGTGTGTGTACGGAACCCTTTTTTGTGTGCGGGCAAGGACCAAGCTCGTGGGTTCCACATTGATGTATGTGTACAATCCATGACGCCCATCCTTTTTGTCGTGTCATTTTAGGGCTAGGGTCTAAATATCAGCCTGATCCAAAGCTTGTGTGGGTCACATAATAGAAAATAATGGTGACAATAGAACCCAAATGGGCTGCAGTTCTATGGATCGTAGTTGTCATATTATATGGGTCTTAGTTATCATGTTATATGGGTCTCAGTTGCATGGATCGCAGTTGTCCTGTTATATGGATCACAGTTATCTTGTTATATAGGTCGCGGTCACAGTTGTCCTATTATATGGGTCTTAGTTGTCCTGTTATATGGGTCTCAGTTGTATGGATCGCAGTTGTCCTGTTATATGGGTCGCAATTATCCTGTTATATGGGTCGCGGTCGTAGTTGTCCTGTTATTTGGGTCGCAGTTGTCCTGTTATATGGGTCTCAGTTGTATGGATCGCAGTTGTCCTGTTATATGGGTCGCAGTTATCCTGTTATATGGGTCGATGTCGCAATTGTCCTGTTATTCAGGTTGCAGTTGTCCTGTTATATGGGTCGTGGTTATCATGGGTCGTGCTTTATCATGTTATATATGGCCCACAATGGGGTGATCTGATCCATCCACCTTGTTGGCCAGCTTGTCGTGGGCCCAAAAAGTTCTGACCTGGCCTCACATTGTATGTGTGTAATCCACGCCACCCATTGTTCTTGTCATGTCATTTTAAGGCTAGGGGCCAAATATCAGCTTGATCTAGTGCTCGTGTGGCCCACGTAATAGAAAATAATGGTAACCATTGAAACATCAATGGATCAGATGTGGGCCAAGTTAGGACTTTTTGAAAATAATGGTGACTATTGAAACATCAATAATGGTGACTTAGGCATTGTCCACTTCTAACAAGCATCAATGTGGGCCCAAGTCAGGACTTTTTAGGCCCATGGCAAGCTGGCCAACAAGGTGAATGGATCAGATCACCCCATTGTGGGCCATATATAACATGATAACCATGACCCATATAATAGGATAACTGCGACCGCGACCCATATAACAGGGTAACGGCGACCCATATAAAAGGACAACTGCAATCCATACAACTGAAACCCATATAATAGGACAACTAAGACCCAAACAACAGGACAACTGCGACCGCGACTCATATAACAGGATAACTACGACCCATATAACAGGACAACTGCGATCCATGCAACTGAGACCCATATAATAGGAAAACTAAGACCCAAATAACAGGACAACTGCAACTGCGACCCATATAACAGGATAACTGCGACCCATATAACAGGACAACTGCGATCCATGCAACTGAGACCCGTATAACAGGACAACTAAGACTCAAATAACAAGACAACTGCGACCGCGACCCATATAACAAGATAATTATGACCCATATAACAGGATAACTGCGATCCATACAACTGAGACCCATATAACAGGACAACTAAGACCCATATAACAAGACAACTAAGACCCATATAACAGGACAACTGTGACCGCGACCTATATAATAGGATAATTGCGACCCATATAACAGGACAACTGCGATCCATACAACTGAGACCCATATAACAGGAAAACTAAGACCCATATAACATGACAACTGTGACCGCAACTCATATAATAGGATAACTGCAACCCATATAACAGGACAACTGTGATCCATACAATTGAGACCCATATAACAGGACAACTGTGATCCATACAACTGAGACTCATATAACAGAAAAACTAAGATCCATATAACAGGACAACTGCGAGCGCAACCCATATAACAGGATAACTATGATCCATATAACAGGACAACTGCGATCCATACATCTAGGACCCATATAACAAGATATCTAAGACCCATATAACATGACAACTACGATCCATACAACTGCGGCCCATTTGGGTCTAAGTTGCCATGTTATATAGGTCGCGGTTGTCATGTTGTATGGATTGTGGTTTTCAACGTGTTCAATTCTTTTTCTACTAAACCATTAGTACCATAGCTTAAGGCCCACAAAGGGGTGATCCAATCCATCCACCTTATCGGCCAGCTCGGCGTGGGCCCAAAAAGTCCTAACTTCGGCAATGTCCATTTCTAATAAACATCACAGTGAGCCTAGAAACTTTCAACAGTCACCATTATTTTCTATTTTGTGGGCCATAAAAGCACTGGATCAGGCTGATATTTGGGCTTTATCCCTTAAACGACACGACAAAAAGGATGGGTGGAATGGATTATCCACATACATTAGCGTGGGTCCATTTGGGTCGTGGTTTGCATGAGTCGTAGTTGCCATGTTATATGGGTCGTGGTTGTTATGTTGTATAGATCGTGGTTTTGAACGTGTTCACGTCCTCTTCTACCAAACTATTGGTACCATAGCTTAAGGCCCACAATGGGGTGATCCATTCCGTCCACCTTATTGGCCTGCTCCGCTTGGGCCTAAAAAAATCCTGACTTGGGCAGTGTCTACTTTTAACAAATATCACAGTGAGCCTGAAAAGTTTCAACAGTGGGTTGCATTGTCACCATTATTTTCTATTATGTGACCTACACAAGCTCTGGATCAGGCTGATATCTAGCCCCTAGCCCTAAAATGACACGACAAAAAGGATGGGCGGCATGGATTATACACATACATCAATGTGGGCCCCAGGAGCTTGGTCCTTGTTCGCACACGAAAAAGGATTCCGTATACATCACTTTCTTGGCATTAAATACAACGTAACTTCTTCTTCCCTGAAAAACCGCACAAGTCCTGAACCAAGGTCAAGGACATTTTTGTCCAAAACAAACTCCAAAAGTTGTTAGAAGGCCCTTCTGAGAATATATGGAGTGTTGTAACGTTCTAGGTAATTTGCCCAAACTTCAAGGCGAGTGCGGTGTGTGTGTGTGTGTGGGGGGGGGGGGGGGGGGGGGACCGATTGGACCACAAGTTATAGTCCAAAAAGTAAAAAAGTTCGAACCAGTTAAGACCATGTGACATCCAACCCCTTGAATAATTTGGCCCAACCATGAGGATCACCTAGTTCAAAAATCAACCCATTCTTCTCATCTGGCACACCACAAAATAGGAAACAATTTTTGCTAGAGGCGATCATCATAATAGGTACAACTATTAGACGGGTTGGACATTGCACGCACATCACAGGTTGAAATCAAGGACATCCAAACTAGTCCCTACGAATAAAGGTAGTCGTACTGTCCGTTTTGCGTAACCTTATTTTCTGATGATGTACACTTAACAGTGGATTCTTCTTTTCTTCGTTTCTAGTGGTTTTCTGCTGGTTACAGGTGGGATGACCTGGGCCACGAAGAAATTAAAACATGGAAAGTAAATCCCCAGTGCATACAACTCTCCAAGTACAAATTTCAAATGAATAAGGGTCATATTTGTCATTAGATAAAACTACCGGTCCCGATCCGAGTCCTGGTAATCCAACGACCCAGGTTGGCAGCAACTTACATCAATGACAAATAAGGAGACGGATTGGCTACTCCCCCTGCCACCAGTCCGGTGGTTGGTGGTCGGTGCCCTGTGGGCCCCACCATGATGTATGTGTTTCATCCATTCGTTCATCCATTTTTACAGATCATTTTAGGGCTTGATCCCAAAAATGAGTGGGATATAAATATCACTTGCACCACACCACAGGAAAACAACAGTGATTGGATATCCACCATTAAAATCCTCCTAAGGCTTAGTGTACTATTTATTTGACATCCAGTCTGTTGATTAGGTCATACAGGCCCAGATGAAGGGAAAAAAACAAAGATCAGCTTGATCCAAAACTTTTATGCCCCCCAAAAAATTTTTAATGGTCGACGTTCATTCAACATTGTTTCTTGTAATGTGGTCCACTTGAGATTGGGATATATCTCATTTTTGGTCTCATTCCATAAAATGATCTAGAAAACTAGATGGACCGCATGGATGAAACACATACATCATAGTGGGGCCCACAGAGCACCGACCATCAGCCATTGGCTGATGGCAGGGGAGTAGCCAATCCGATTCCGACAAATACGCCTCTGATTTTTAAAATGACCAAATTATACCTGATTAGTGATTAAGCATAAAGAGAAAATACCCTCTGATTTTTAAAATCACCCAATAAATCTCTGAATTTTAAAATTACTAAATTATACCTAATTAATCATAAAAGAAAAAATACCTTCTCTTGTACCCTCCTCTTCCAACTCTTTCAACCTTGGCCGCCAGAAACTTCACACTCTTGCCGGAATCTTTGATTATACTGTCATTGGAACGCAACGAACAAAGATGAGTAGCCGCGGGATTCTGATGACCTTCATCGGGCCCACCAGAATTCAATATCGAGAGCGCATCCACGAAAGATTGCATGATTTTCTCGACGAGGATCTCCCCCGACTTCAAACGATGATCGCCAACAGGCTCTTTAAGGAGGATTTGGAGCTCGGTTGCAAGATCACAGCCGTGGATCAGCTCCTGGATCACCATTTGGAGATGGGACGGTATTGAAGTCTCTGATGAGGGAGACCCCATTTGTAGATTTTTTTTAATTTTTTTTCTCACTTGCAATTATTTTTCTGAAAATGGTACGTTGGGGAAAGAGATTAGGGAGTAGGGAGAGTGACCGGTTTTTATTTAGTTGGAAGAGATTATAAAAGTGGAATTCTTAAAGGTAGCCAGACAGAAAGAATCCTAGATTGTCAGAAAATTATTTTAAAAAAGAAAAAAAAAAAAAAAAAAAAAAAAGGACAAAAAGAGAAAAGGGGAGTTATTTGATGCTGTGACCGGGTGTGACGCCTGACACACGTATCAGGCACTTAGGAATGGTACCCTTATCATCCATCAACTCAATTTTGGAACCACTGATGATGAGTTTTGGTTGAACAATCGTAACCTCTGATTTCTGGACACTTGTTTACTTCAATTTGACGGTTGAATTTTTTTTCATTTTTAGTCGTCCAATAATAAATGTACCGCATCTAAGAGTTTCAATACCAAATGGAAGTAATTTTTGGTTCATGTTACAACTAAACTGGTATCTATAATTTGGACTAAACTGGTATCTATAATTTGGACGATGTAATTGAGTTAATTGTACGCCAAGAATGCGATTTATGGGTAATTTCTAACTGCCTGCGTATCATCATCCCACTCTTCCAGAATATCAAACGATTTCTCGAAAGCAGAAAAAGCGAGGACCGATACGATAATACACTTGATATTCTGGAACTTAGATTTTGTGCACGCAGCATACATTAAATCAAATAAGACGGACTAGATTCCGAAAATCACTGTATATAAGTCAGAACTCCATGATTAGATTGGTTGGAAAATCTTAACCTCTGATTCGTGGACACTTTTCTGTTTAAATAGAAATATTGGATTTTCTAATTTTAAATGGTCCATTGCATGTCCATCAATCTGACATTTAATCTAATCAAATAAGTTTTAATTTTAATTGAAGATACAATAAATATTAATTAGAAGAATTACAACGGTCTGCATTGGATACTTTTATGCTAAGTGTACAATTTCTAAGTGCCTGTCCATCATGTATCATTCTCTGCCAGAGTATCAATGTTTTTCTCAGAAAAAACAAAAGCACAGCGTCAGCAAGTTCGACGTCACGTGCTTGCGTCATTGCTTGCTCGCCTTCTTGCGTGCGCACTTACGAGATCAAATGGAGAAGCTATTTCATGCAATGCAAGAGTATGGATGTCCATAAACAAGCACACGTCAAACGAGCAGTGGGATTGCATACACGGACATCAATCCAAGCTGCCACGAAGATGAGACCTATTTGAGGTTGTTCATCCTCGCTATCGCGGTACCCGGGGGTAATAGGCCAACCAATCAACAGAGATCAGGTCAGAGCCTCGTGTACTTCGGCAGGAAAAACAACAACGAACCTGAATGGAAAATCCACATGAATGGAAAATCCACCACTCCGCCCAAGACGCAGCAGCAACCAGGCTCAAGCTCGGCCTTTTCCCAGCCGGTCGTAAGATTCTCTGGTGCGTTCGGGATTCAAATCCCTCCATAATATGCACCTATTAAATAAGGAGTTTCTATCTGCATCACCACCTCTCCTCAACTATAAAAAAAAATATATTTTTAATGTGAAAACGTACGCAGAATTTCTCACCCAAAACACCTCAATAATACCAGACCCAGATTCCTACCCCGACTTTGGCATCAAAGGATCCTCTGCTCTAGTCAGGGTATCCTTTGTCTTCTTCTTATGTAGGTACTCAAAGGTCTAAAAAGGGTGGACCAGATTTTTGTATTAACAGTTTAACGCCGTCTATGGGAACGACATCAAAGCCGTTTTCTCTATCTGCAACACCTCAACGATGGTGAAAAGGAAAGGAAAGCTCTGACCTCCACTGTTGCACCTGATCTTGCACTGCCAGGGTAGTTTGTCAACCATTGGAATTCCTCTTCCCAACTTCAGGCTGATTCCGCGCCTAAGGGGCTGATGCAGTGATCCTGGAATTGGGGATGGCGACTTATGTCCCTCGAACAGTAAGTCAAGATATTGAATAACAACATGAGCTCAATGAAACGAATGTTGAAGCAATTATAACCTCCTCCTGTCCAGGAGACCAGGTAGGCAATAAGCCGAGCGGCTACAGAGGTCCCTAAGCCATCTGAAGAGCCTATCGGCTCCTAAAGTAGGCAAGTTGAAATCTCGAAGCCCGCACCCTCCCACATCTTGGGCACCGCCACGTTGGCTGCCTCCAACTTACACAATGAGTTGGAGAAAAGGAGGCGTGACAAAGCTCCCGAGGCGGCAACAAAGGTGATGGTTGAAAGTAAAGACCCTTGGGAAGCCAAGCTCAATGACCTGCAGGGTCAGATCAGCAACATACCACAGGCTTACTGCACGAATGCCCTAACCTCGGTGGAGGCAATACTAGAAGAAACTGAACCACCATTTACTGCCGACATCATGTATGTCCAGCTCCCACTAAGATTCTAGATGCCCCAGATCGTCCGGTACTTCGGGACGGCCGACCTAGTTGAGCACCTGGAATCCTTTAAGGCTTGGATAGAATTTCATAATGCATCAACTGCAGTCATGTGCCGAGCATTCTCCTTAACCCTTACGGGAGCAACTCGGAAATGGTTTCAACAACTGAAGCCACAGTCAATCGGCTCTTTCACTTAGCTCGGCAAGCATTTATCACTAACTTCATAGGAGGAAAGGAGAGGCTCAAGCCGGCTTCCTATCTTCTTCATATTGTTCAAAGTGAATATGAGCCGCTAAAAGACTATATTAAACATTTCAACCTGGAAACAATGCAAGTACAAGGACATTAGAAGAAATCGCTCTAACTACCATGCTAGGAGGACTCAGGGAAGGCAGGTTCCTCTTCTCGCTCGATAAAAACCCTCCAATAACGTTGACTGACCTCTTAAATCAAGCTAAAAAATACTCTAACATTGAAGACCTTTCCAATTCACGAAAAGCTGCTCGGAAGAAGGGGAGCTCGGCCATAGCGAAACGACCTCGAGAGGAGCCGACTCCAGCCAACGACAAGAGGAGGAGAGACGACAAGCTAACCAGAAGTCGACATACTATTAAGCAACCTAAGATTAAGTTCAGCTCGTTCAACCCTCTCAATACAACACTCGAGTAAGTCTTCATGGAAGTTCGGGACAAACGTATTCTCAAATGGCCGAACAAGATGAAATCTGATGCCAATGAGCGGGATAAGCAGAAGTATTGCCACTTCCACCATGACCATAGTCATTCAACCAGCGATTGCTTTGATTTAAAAGAAGAGATTGAGGCCCTCATTCGCAATGGGCACCCGCGAGAATACCTAACTAGAAGAGAAGAAAGGGCAGAGTGAAAGGACGAGCAACCCATCAATAATGAAGCCACTGGAGAAATCTGCACCATCTTCGACAGACCTTCCGGGGGCGGAGACTCAAACAGAGCATGGAGAGCTCATGCCCAAAGCATTAGTCACTGCGGCTCAGAGCATCAAATCAACGTCATCTGTAGACCACAAAAAAGAGCAGAAGTAACGCCTGGTGAGCTGACTTTCACCGAAGAAGACGTTAGAGGCGTCCATTACCCCCACGATAATGCATTAATGGTGACTATGATCATAGCCAACCGCAAGGTGTTTCAAATATTGGTGGACACTGGCAGATCGGCTGACATCCACTTCGCCGAGGCCTTCGACAAAATGGGAGTTGGGAGAGACCGACTCCGACCCATTAAAACCCCTTTGCTCAGATTTACAGGTGACAAGGTCACCTCGGAAGGGTCCATCTTACTTTTGGTAATGGCTGGGGAAGGACATAATCAAACAACAATAATGGTTGACTTCCTTGTAGTTGATTTTTCCTCTGTCTACAACATCATCCTCGGCCACCCGTCCCTTAACACCCTACGTGACATGGTATCCACATACCACCTTGCAATGAAGTTCCCGACCAAATATGGCGTAGGGATGATCAGAGGAGACCAACAACAAGCATGTCAATGTTATTTTACCGCCTTAAGGGTGCAACATCAGACAATGACTGTCACATCACTTGATCCCCGAGAAGAAATGGTCGAGAGAGGGACCCCAGTCGAGGACCTCATAAGTGTGCCCCTCGCTGACTCCGACGCGACCCTGAAAGTCCAAGTCGGTTCGCCCTAGCTCTAGCTCTGTGGGATGGGCTTATGAGCCTCCTCTGGCAATACGCCAATGTGTTTGCTTGGTCTAACTAGGACATACCCGGCATTGACCCAAAAGTCATGGTCCACAAAATAAATGTAGACCCTGACCACCGACCGGTAAGGTAAAAGTGGCAAGCATTCGAAGTAGAATGGTACGCGATCATTGGAGAGGAGGTCAGTAAGCTCCTTGAAGCCTGCTTTATTAAAGAAATATACTGTTGAGTGTCAAATATTGCATATTTTTCCTTATTTCTATCTTGCTTTTATGAACATGATAAGGCTTAATGGTATATTGTATACATATTTTTGTTGCAAGGTGAATCAAAGAGCTTGGATTGAAAAGAATGCTAAAAGAATAGATTTAATGCTCAAGAATCACCAAGGTAAAAGATGGATCTTAGGAGACCAAGAATGAAGAATTCACATGCTAAAGATCTAAGGATACTAAGTACAAAGGATAAAGAAGGGACTTCAAAGAATGTAAAATCTGTAGGAGAAAACAGGACATTTTGGTTCGACCTGAGCCAACTTCTGTAACGTCCTGAAAAAAATCTGTACGAAGACCCGAGTACAACCTCAGGCTGAACAACCCAAGGACCACGCCCGGTTGTATAATTTAAACAGGATTTAATTAAATGCTAAGCAGTCGGTGGGTTAAGCTTGGGCCACCATTTTTACAAGTGGGAAGGCCTAGAGTCAGGAGTACCACTGGCCCAATGCCACATGAAGATCTAGGAGAAATCCCAAATGCCTGTCACCTTCGGGAGTACACTGAAACTCCGTAAGGAACCTAGACCGCACGTCAGGGGTCCGATGACCTTGAAATTATAGGACAATGTCCGTCCTGCTGGGTTTGACAAGCATCGCGGGAACCAAGCCCAGATAGTGTCCAGAAATGCCCAACTTGAACCGTGAGTTAAGAGCGTGAGAAATGCAAATATCTTAAGAAAATAAACTGAAACTTAAGTGAATTGGGCCGTCCGCTCTTATGCAATGTTGAGGAATTCAGACCGTTGGTTTATGACCAAACTTCACACATGGAGAAAGAAAATTTTCCTACACATATCTGTATAATCGTGGCCCCGATTAGACACGTATGACTGTTGATCTGACACAGGCTCTCTATGGTCGATCTGCTTATCCGATAGCACCAAAATCTTGTCTTAGAGTGGATCCATTGTCAAGGAGCATACCCCATGACGTAGATGAGCCATGGGCCTCCCTAAGAGCATTGTTCGTAAAACATGGCCACCCACAGGGTATAAACATAGTACAAAGTGCCCTTAGGGCCATTTGCACCTCGTCCGGGGCTATAAATAGCTCCCAACATACCCCTCTCTCCCAAATACGAATTTCAGAAACCCTAGGGAGAGAGAAGAGAAAATAGAAAATAAAGAAGAGGAAGTTTGGGAAATCGCTGCAACTAGGGGAAATCTTCTCTCATGGATCCATATGCCTAATCACCGCCACGTTTCGCTACCAAAACTCTTCCAGCTGCGACTTTAGGTAAGAAATACTAAACCCTATAATGATGTAAGTCTCTTGGATGGTTTTTCTCCCACCTAGCTAACCCATTTACTTGTTTAGGCGATTGACGTTTCTTCTTTGAAAACGTTGTCCTAAGACCGAGTCTGAGACGAGTGTACTGCCAAAAGGTGCAGACTATAAATGCTTGGGTTGCAGTTTATCAATGCTTTCATTGTAGCTAATGATTTATGTATGCTATGACTGTGACTGCAAGAACTCGTATTGTCTTCAACATGCCTAACTCTTTATGAAATAAATTGACGAATTGCGAATGATAGATAACATAAGCTGTATTTGATGAAATGTCTAAATGTGGAATAGATGATGATTAGTGCTTTCCATGATTGTTAACCTAGGATTTGTTGATGTCATATGCATATGTACTTCTCTGTGTAACGAATTGATAAAAATGTAAGTTGTAACTAATGTAGTCTATGTGTTTGATAAATTGTTTAAATGAAAAATAGTTGATGATTTGTGCTTACTATGATTATTAAGGTAGGATTCTTTGTTGTCTTATGCCTATGTATTTTTCTCTATATAACCAATTGATAAAACGCAAGTTGTAGTTAACATGGTCTGTGTTTGATGAAATGCCCAAATGAGAAATTCACTAAGATTGTTTGTCGAATACTGAGATAGATATTTCATGTGGATGTTAGCAGCATTTGGATAGGAATGGCTACAATCGTAGTCCAGGCAATCGGTAAACGCCCATGTTTGGGTGGCCGAATTAGTCTGGCCACCTTGGGTAAACCCGAAATATATGGGTCGTACGACGACTACCGACAGTGGCTAGGCCACGAGGGGCGCTTATGCGCTCCATGTCAATTAGGTTAGCGCGCGCCCGTACCCATCGAGCTTGTCTAATGAACCGGTTGGCCTATTGTGTGTTCACCATGAATGGATGCGACTGTTTGAATCAAAGGTACCCCTCACCAATGTAAAGATCCACCTTTAACCATGGTACGATGATCCTCAAGACTCGTGAGCTGGGAATGGTGGTATGGGACACCATTTTCATGCTGTCAGCCTACGTTGGGGTGATGCGCCTCCCGTAGTGACCACGAGCACAACCTCTTACAACTTGCCTATCTTATGCGTTTATTTAAGAGTGACGAACCTAGATGGATCCAAAACATAGGAATAGGACCACTGCGGTTGTTCGATGCCTAATTTTCGATTTGGGTCAATGTTAAAAATAGAGGTACCCTAGCTTCCCTAAATTACTGGATGAATGGGTATAATTAATCACTTGGCTAACACAACCATGCATCACATTGCATTAGTTGGAATGCAGCGAAAAGGCATAGGAGTCGCACATTTGAGGAAGTGTTGTCATATGTGAAACAGGCGGTCGAAGTCGCGTGTTAAGGGAGTGTTGATGGGTGAGGACATGCATCATTACTTACACTTCATTCCTACA
Organism: Magnolia changhungtana; assembly: GCA_030180095.1. Classification (NCBI taxonomy): domain Eukaryota; kingdom Viridiplantae; phylum Streptophyta; class Magnoliopsida; order Magnoliales; family Magnoliaceae; genus Magnolia; species Magnolia changhungtana. Next base: position 4,014,723 of record JASAUF010000626.1, on the reverse strand, counting down.
TTAAAAAGAATAGTTAGGAACTGATTGTTATGATTGCCTTATCATTGCTGCATTGATTGACTTAATAACATGTAACTTTTGCCTTATAAAACCACTGAGTTAATCACTCACTCCCACTCTGGGATCGTGTTTTAAAACACCAACTAGACGCTAAAGTAGATGCAGGTACAGATGATGTTGATGCATTGGAGAAGGATTTCTTGAATGAGGAGGAGGAATTCTCCTACTTCCAGCTCTCGGACGGGCTGATGTAGGCCACGTGCTGTTCGATAAGGAACGCTGGGCATCTGGGCTTAACTGGATACCACATTTATATTACCACATTTTGTTCATTTTGAATCGTACATGTATATATTGAACCTAGTTGCAGACCCATACTCTGGATGAAACTTTGTGAAACATATACATAATGCTTTGGATTTACACATTTGTTTAATTACATTAACTCTAGAGTATGATATGCTATTTAGTATAATTTCATGCATTCTAAATTGATCAACGTGAAAGAAATCAAAATATTATCTTTCATAAGACATAAGTGATGTTTGGAATCTCCGGATTTGAGCTTTGCTCGACCCTCGAAATTCAGGGCGTTACAACATCGGTCCGACCAAAATCACAGAAAACAGGATAATTCAATCCACCCTAAGCTAACTTTGGTCCAACCTAAATTTGACAGATTTTCTACACAAGATTTTTCAGCATCAACTTTAGTCTGACCGAAATCGTGCAGAATTCTCTAGCGAGCAAGTGTGATTTTCAACCTTAATTCGGTCCGACCGATGCGTACCGTGGAGCCGACGCATAGTGTATAACTTGAGGCAGTTTGTGAAAATTCCAAAGAGTTGCATAAGGTGGAGCTTCACAACTATAAATAAGAGTCCTTGGGACGTTCCTAGGTATCTTCTAGGGTTCGAGGAGTGGAGAAAAAGGGTGGAGCCACCACTTAGGAGTTTTTCTTCTTCTTCCTTAGTTGGTCTTTTTGTTTTGTTTAAGAGTTCTTAGTTCAATTATGTCTATGGTGGATAAACCTCTTAGCTAGGACTAAGAGGTGAAGCTTGTAGCATGATGAGGATGTTTACTTTGCTTTGATTCTTGTTTATGTTGAACATCATTGATTTCTAGTTAATTTTAAGGAATATTTTCAGTTTTCAATGGTTTGTTATGACTCAAATTATAATAGATCTACGATAGCTTTATATATCTTTTTTTCTTAATTGAGATAGTGGGATTGGTAAATCCTGTTGTTTTCCATGGTCTCCGGGACATGGTTGGGTGATGGAATCTCTTCGAAATCCTCACAATTCTCCTCCTTTAAGGCTGGATCAATGAGGAGTTCAAAGATTCGATCATCTCTTTCTCCACTGGATAAGGTAGGACTCTGATTCCAGTTGGATCTCTTGAATCAAAGGTAGCATCTCAATTGCTAAAGTAGATCCTTGGCACCTTAGTTCCCACTTTTATCTAATAGTTTACACAATATTCACAATTACTTCCTTTATTCCAGATTTTATATTTACATCTTCTTCTAATTCCACTTCTAGTTATTTTAAAAAACGTATAAGATTGGTCCCTGTGGATTTGATCTTGGTCTCACTGAGATTATTACTACATTGCGACCCTACACTTGGGGTTGTGAATATATACTACCCGGATTGGATCACTAACGTTGTCTTGGTGAAGAAATCCAATAGGAAGTGGTAGGTCTGTGTTGATTACACTAACATGAACAAAGCCTGCCCCAAGGATAGCTTCCTCATCCCAAGGATAGACCAACTCGTTGATAACACAGCTGGGCACGAGCTTCTAGGTTTCATAGACGTTTTCTCAAGCTACAATCAAATCACCATGCACCCTCACGATAAGCAGAAGACGACCTTTGTTACCGATAAAAGGCCTCTATTACTAAAAAGTCATGCCATTCAGGCTGAAGAACACTGGGGCCACTTATCAATGACTCGTCAACATAATAGTTTCCCAATAGATCAGATGTTCTATGGAAGTCTATTTCGATGACATGCTCGTCAAAAGCTTCAGAGCAGTCGACCACATTGCCGACCTCAAAGAGATGTTCTTAATTGTATGAAAATATCAGATGAAATTAAACCCCAGTAAGTGAGCCTTTGGCGTCAGCTCAGAAAAATTCCTTGGATTCTTGGTCAGCCAGAGAGGAATAGAGGTAAACCCTGACAAAATCCAAGCTCTCCTAGATATGAGCCCGCCTAGGACGATGAAAGAAGTCCAATGCCTCACTGGTAGGATAGATGCCCTAAACCGTTTCGTCTCCTGAGCCATCGATAAAGGTCTCCCTTTCTTCAAACAGCTAAAAGGAAAACAGAGGATAAAATGGATAGAAGAATTCAAGCTTGCCTTCCAGAGACTCAAACAGTACATGAGATTTCCACCACTGCTTTTGAAGCCCGATCGCGGGGAACCACTTCTGTTATATTTAGTAGTCTCATCAGCCACAGTCAGCTCAGCCCATATCCGAGAATAAGAAGGGAAACAACTGCCCATGTATTATGTCAGCAAAGCCGTAGTCCCCACTGAAACTAGGTATCCAGACATTAAAAAGCTCGCCCTAGCTTTGATTGTTTCATTTCACCGCCTACTGTTCACAACCCCAAGTATAGGGTCGCGATGTAGTAATAATCTCGGTAAGACCGAGGTTGAATCCATAGGGACTAATCTTGTGTGTATTCTGAAAGCAACTAGAAGTAGAACTAGAAGAAGACTATTGAGAAGTGGAGCCACATGCCCAGATTTCGTGTCGTAAGTCCTTTCGCAACTGGGATGCGAAAGGAGTTTCGCAGATTTTATGTCACAAGTCCTTTCGCAATTGGGATGCGAAAGGGAAGTTGCCAAAACTATAAATTGGGGTCCCTAGGGCTATTCTAGGGTTAAGGTGAATATTAGGAAATTATTCTAAGGTGTGGGCAAGGGATTTTCTCTGTACTTCCAAGGGAGAGGTTAGTATATTGCCTTGTAATCTTCGTTTCTCTTCATAGTGGAATTTTGCATCCGCGGTTTTTTACCCTAGTTTGGGGTTTTTCCACGTATATCTTGTCTTGTAGCTTGTTTAAATTCTTTTTTCTTTTCTAGTTTATATTTCTTCCTGTTTATTGTTTGTGAGTGAGGCCTGAGATTGGATTTAGGCTCACTGCGTTGTTGGCGTGCTGCACAACAACTGGTATCAGAGCTATTGGTTAAGTTCTATTGGGAGAGTGGTGGAAGATGGGAAAACTAGAATTGAGAAGTTTGATGGTTTAAACTTTGCCTTCTAGAAGATGCAGATGGAGGATTATCTGTATCAGAAGGAACTCTATATTCCTCTAGGAGGAAAAGAGAAGAGACCAGAAAAGATGATAGATGATGAATGGTTTTTACTGGATAGGAAGGCTTTAGGAACGATCCGACTTTCTTTGTCTAAGAGCGTCGCCTTCAATATATCCAAAGTAAAAATGACAAAAGAATTAATGGAAGCCCTAGCCACCATGTATGAAAAGCCCTCAGCATGCAACAAGGTTCATCTCATGAAACAGCTATTCAACATGAAGATGTCAGATGGTGGGAGCGTGGCAGAACATCTAAATGAGTTCAATACAGTCACGAGCCAGTTGGAATCCGTTGGCATTGCTTTTGAGGATGAGGTCAGGGCATTATTGATCTTATCTAGTTTGTCCAATAGTTGGGATGGTTTGGTGATTGTTGTGAGCAATTCTTTAGGGTTGACAAAGTTAAAATTTGATGATGTGGCCGGTCTAATTCTCAGCGAAGATCTAGAAGGAAGGCATCAGGTGTTTCAGGGGACTCAGGGAATGCTTTAAACGTTAAAGGAAGAGGAAGATCACTGAATAAAGGAGGCAATAAACACTGGCGTTCTAAATCGAGGAAGAAGTCCAAGGGACCGAAAGACAAAGACGGGTGTTGGCATTGCTGCAAGAAGGGCACATGAAACATGATTGCAGGGCACTCAAGAAACAAGAAGGAAGCTCTCAAGGCGGGAAGGATTCAGTGAATCTGTCTGAGGAGAGCGACACAGAGGCGTTGATTTTGTCTCTTGATACGAGGAATAAGTCTTGGGTTATAGACTCGGGTGCTTTGTTTTATGCCACTTCGTGTAAGAAAGTTCTGCGTGATTATGTGTCAGGTGACTTTGGTAGAGTCTACTTAGGTGATGATGAGCCGTGCAATATTGTTGGAAAGGGGGAGTTCATGTAAATCAGAAAGACAGAACGGTTTTGAAATTGAAAGATGTCAGACATGTACCGAATTTAAAACGTAATATGATCTCAGTGGGACAGTTGGCCGATACCGGTTATGTGAAGACATTCACCAGTGACTTCTGGAAGATCACAAAAGGTGCCTTAGTAATATCTCGAGGCAAAAATAATGGTAATTTATACGTGACTTCAGGATCGTATAGTTCACTCGCAGTCGCATCAACTAGAGTGAATGGGCAGTTATGGCATCAGAGGCTGGGACATATGAGTGAGAAAGGGATGAAAGTGCTTTTGTCAAAAGGAAAGCTACTAGGTCTGAAGTCTATTGACTTGGAATTCTGCGAGGACTGCGTGTATGGCAAGCAAAAGAGGGTAAACTTCAAGAAGACGGGACGTGCTCCAAAGACACATCTGTTGGAGCTTGTACATACTGATGTGTGGGGACCGGCACAAGTATTATCTCTTGGTGGCTCATGTTATTTTGTTACCTTTATTGATGATGCTAGTAAAAAACTGTGGGTCTACTTCTTAAAACATAAATCTGATGTATTTGATGTATTTAAGAAGTGGAAAGTTATGGTAGAAAATAAGACAGGTAAAATAGTAAAGTGTCTCAGATCTGACAATGGGGGAGAGTATTGTGATAAGAGGTTTGAGAAGTATTATGTTGCAAATGAAATCAAATATCAGAAAATGATTCCAGGGACACCACAGCAGAATGGTGTGGCTGAGTGCATTAACAGGACCATCCTTGAGCGCGCTAGGAGCATAAGGTTACATGCATGGTTGCCCAAGACCTTTTGGGCAGATGTTGTGAATACTTCCGCATATCTCATCAATAGAAGTCCCTCAGTACCATTGGATGGTGGGCTACCAGAAGAAGCGTGGACTGGGAAGGAAGTGAACCTTGCACATCTCAGAGTGTTCAATTGCACTTCATATATTCACATTGATGCAGAGCACAGAAACAAGCTGGATGCGAAGTCCATGAGGTGCACGTTTATAGGCTATGGGCAGCATGATTTTGGCTATAGGTTCTGGGATACAGAAAATAGGAAAATCATTAGAAGCAAGGACGTAGTCTTCAATAAAAAAGTGATGCATAAGGACAGTGTGCGAAAAAATAAGGCCGAGAAAAAGGAATTCGTAGAGTTGGAAGAGTTACCAGACATGGGTGTTATAGCGCCATAGGATGAGGCAGAGCCACATACACCAGCTGTAAGGAGGTCTACTCGAGAGAGGAGACCTACGATCCGATACTCACCCTCCTTACATTATCTACTACTGACAGATAATGGTGAACCAAAGTGTTTTGAAGAGGCGTTACAGTCAGATATGCGGGTTAAGTGGGAGCAGGCCATGGATGATGAGATGGACTCTCTTGAGTCTAATCGTACATGGGAGCTAGTCACTCTACCCAAGGGTAAGAAAGCTCTTCATAACAAGTGGGTTTATAGACTGAAGGAGGAGCACGATGGATCGAAATAGTACAAGGCTAGATTGGTTGGGAAAGGGTTTCAACAAAAGGCAGGTATCGATTTCACTGAAATATTTTCACCAGTAGTGAAAATGTCTACGATTCGCATGGTCTTGAGTATAGTGGCTTTAGAGGACTTATATCTAGAATAGCTAGATGTTAAGGAAACCTTTCTTCATGTGGACCTTGAAGAAGAGATATATATGCATCAGCCGACATGATACGTGGCATCAGGTAATGAGAACAAGGTGTGCAGACTGAAGAAGAGTATATATGGCCTGAAGCAGGCCCCGAGGCAGTGGTACAAGAAGTTCAACAGTTTCATGTCGGAAAATGGTTTTAGGAGATGTCATGCAGACCACTGTTGTTACTTGAAGAAGTTTGATACATCTTACATCATCCTTCTTCTGTACATTGATGATATGCTTGTGGCCGGTTCAAGCATGAAGGACATCTCAAATCTCAAAAGACAATTGTCTAGAGAATTTGCCATAAAGGATTTAGGAGCTATAAAACAAACCCTAGGCATGAGGATAAAGCGTGACAGGGAAAATAAGAAATTAGTTTTGTCACAGCAGAGTACATAGCTAAAGTACCTGATCGATTCAATATGGGAGGTGCTAAGCCGGTTAGCACTCCATTAGCCAACCACTTCAAGCTATCTAAGGAGCAAGGTGTAAAGACGCAGGAGGAACAAAACTACATGGCTAAAGTTCCATATGCATCAGCTATTGGGAGTCTCATGTATGCTATGGTGAGCACGAGTCCAGACATTGCTCAAGCAGTGGGAGTTGTTAGCAGGTTCATGAATAACCTCGGGAAGGAACATTAGGAAGCTGTGAAGTGGATCCTTAGGTACTTGGTAGGTACTAAGGACATAGGACTGTGTTATGGTGGATCGGAAATCAAGTTTCAAGGCTACGTGGATTCAGATTTGGCAGGAGATATCGACAACAGAAGAAGTACTACAGGTTATGTTTTTACTCTAGGTAGTGCTGCAGTCAGTTAGGTCTCTCAGTTACAAAAGATAGTATCTATCAATACGACAGAAGCAGAATATGTTGCAGCTACAGAAGCATGCAAGGAGATGGTGTGGATGCAAGGTTTTATGGAAGAGTTGGGTAAGAAGCAAGCAGATTGCAAGCTGTAAAGTGACAGTCAGAGTACAATACACTTGGCTAAGAATTCAGCCTTTCATTTAAGGACCAAGCATATTGCCATCAGATATCACTTCATACGTTCGTTACTGGAAGATGGATCGATTGCTCTGGAGAAGATTCATACAAGTGAGAATCCTGCGGATATGCTGACCAAGGCGGTCGCAATGGAGAAGCTAAAGCTCAGTTCATCTTTGATTGGTCTTCAGACTTGAAGACAGGGAGGTGGTGCACTCCGGATGAAGAAGACAAAGGTTTATGCGATGTATCTCCAAGTGGGAGATTGTTGAGAAGTGGAGCCACATGCGCGGATTTTGTGTCACAAGTCCTTTCACAACTGGGATGTGAAAGGAGTTTCGCTGATTTCGTGTCACAAGTCCTTTCGCAACTGGGATGTGAAAGGAGTTTCACGGATTTCGTGTCGCAAGTCCTTTCGCAACTAGGATGCGAAAGGGAAGTTGTCAAAACTATAAATTGGGGTCCCTAGGGCTATTTTAAGGTTAAGGTGAATATCAAGAAATTATTGTAAGGTGTGGGCAAAGGATTTTCACTGTACCTCCAAGGGAGAGGTTAGTATATTGCCTTGTAATCTTCGTTTCTCTTCATAGTGGAATTTTGCATCCATAGTTTTTTTACCTTAGTTTGGGGTTTTTCCACGTATATCTTGTCTTGTGGTTTGTTTTAATACTTTTATTCCTTTCTAGTTTATATTTCTTCTTGTTTATCGTTTGCGGGTGAGGCCTGAGATTGGATCTAGGCTCACTACGTTGTTGGCGTGCTGCACAACAAAGACGTGAATCTAAATATGAAATTAAAGGGAGTAATTGTGAAGTTTTTAATTAGAAACTTAAGAATTCAAAGGTGAGAACTAGGGGTTCCAAGGATCCACTTATAGCAATCAGGGTGATAATATGCTTGATTCATGGATATAACTGGAATCAGAGTCTTATCTTGTCCAGTTGGAAGATATAACAATTAAGATTAAATCTGAACTTCCATTGACCTAATTCTCAATGGATGAGAGTTATGAAGATTGGAAGTGATTCCATCACCTAACCATGCCTAGGAGATAATGGCAAACAACAAAATATACTAATCTCACAATCAATCATAAGAGAATTATGAAGATTAGAAGGGATTCCATCATCCAACCATGCCCAAGGGACGATGGTGAACAACAGGATTTCCTAATTTCACAATATCAAAGCATGAAAAGAAAATACTTAAAGTTATTACAGATCTATTGTAATTTGAGTCATAACAAATCGTTAAAAACTAAAAGTATTCCTTAAATATCAAACTAGAATTAAAGAGAGTTCAACATAAACATGAATTAAAGTAATAGAAACATCTCATCACGCTACAAGCTTCACCTCTTAGCCCTAGCTAAGAGGTTTTGTTCACCACCCCAAGTATAGGGTCACGATGTAGTAATAATCTTGGTAAGACCGAGGTCGAATCCAAAGGGAGTGAACCTTGTACGTATTCTGAAAGTAACTAGAACTAGAACTAAAAGAAGATGTAATCTAAATCAGGAGAATGTAGGAGAATAATGATGAATTATTGAACTAACACTTGTAAAATTCAAAGGTGGGAAACTAGGGTGCCAAGGATCCACTTATAGAGATCGAGCAGATCTATGCTTGATTCAAGAATACAACTGGATTTAGAGTCCCATCTTCATATAGTTGGAGGATATAAAATTAAAAATTAAATATGAACTTCCTTTGATCCAATTTTCAAGAGATGAGAGGTATGAGAATTAGAATTAATTCCATCACAAAATCATGCCCATAAGACAAAGTAAACAACAAAATTTAACCAATGCACATCCAATCTAAGAGAGTTATGAACATTAAGAAAGATTCCATCATCCAACCATGTCCATGAGACGATGGTGAACAATAAGGCTTCCTAACTTCACACTCATAATAATGAAAATGACATGCTAAGAGCTATCACTATCCATTGTAATTTCAGTCACAATAAACCGTTAAAAACTAAAAAACATTCCTTATAATCAAACTATAATCAAAGAGAATTCATTAAACATGAATCAAAGCTGTAGAAAGTGCCACATAATGTTACAAGCTTCACCTCTTAGCCCTATCTAAGAGGTTTAGCCTGTCATCGACATGATAACGCTAAAGACTCTTAAAGAAAAAACATAAACAAAACAAACCAAAGAGGAAGGAAGATGGATGGCTGGCCATGATCTCTCTTTCTCTCTTCTCTTTCTCCTCCTTGCTCACGTCCAAAGATGAATGAATTCTCTCCATATTTCTCCTCCTCCTTTTATAGGCATGAAGGGCGGTGGCTGTAAGGCTGCGAGTCGGTGGAGAACCCCTTACGTAGCAGAAGGCAGCGTGCGTAGCCATGAAACGCAAAACTGAGTTGCATTCGGCTTTGAATTTCAGGCAGAAAACCTTCCCACAGTCTGATTTTTCTCCATGGTTATGGTAAAGACCCCCTTTTCAAACTTCTAAATGGTTTGGATCAGAGATCTGATCATGATCTCGGCCATACAACTTCCCACAACGTTCGATTTTCCCAAACACTCATAAGTTGCAAAAAAAACCTACGCTGATGTGTTCGGTGGGCCCCACAGTGATGCTTTCGGAGAAATCCACCCCATCCATTGGATTCCTGGCGCGATTTCAGTCGGAAAGGGGTCGTTTTAGTTGAGTTTTAGTGTAGCCCACTGTATCAAATCACCCCACCGTTCATCCTACATTAAACGACGATCTGCGTGTGTACGCGTGCATGGGACCAAAAGGAGAGCATGGGTATGGTTGGCCTCACCCCTTGAGTCGAATGGATGGTACCGATTGGCAATGTGGGCCCCGATGGTGGGCCATTGATCATCAGAACGTCCGTTGATTGCAGACACTGTGTGTAAGGAGAAAATGGATCCGGTCATCGGTTGTTGACCGGTCTTGGCGGTCCGGTGTGGCGCAGGAGTGCACCGGCTGGGCACTCTCATGCCCCCATGTGGGGTCCATTGTGATGCTTATTAGAAATCTGCTCCGTCAATCCTCCCTCTCATCCGATTTAAGGGGTTGATACTAAAATTGAAGCGTATCCAAATATCAGGTGAGCCCCAAATCAGTGATTTATAGGCTAATCTGTTCGTTGGGCCACTTCTTAGGGATCCAAGGGCTGAATTTCGATGTGTATGGTAAATTTAGTGTCCTCAGGCCAGATATAAAGTTTCAAGGAAAACGGATGGTGGGAACCCTGTGATCTTGCATTTAAGGCGACTTTCAGGCCTCTTTATCATGAATCACTCGATTTTCTTGGATCTTTAGCTTGTGAATTCTTCAATCTCAATTCCCTAAGATTCGTCCCTTGCCTTGGTGATTTGTGAGCATCGAATCCATGCGTTTAGTGCCCTTTTTCAGTCCAAGCTCCTAAATTCACCTTGCAATATAAACACGATTAAAATAGGGCATTAAACACTATCATGTTCGTAAAATCAGGTAATAACTGGGGTCTAATATGCAATATTTGACCCTTAACACAATCCCCAACCAGTATTTTGCTAGTCCCAAGCAAAGTATGCGAAAAGTGTTTTAAGAATTAATGGGCAATTCTTATAACTCGGGTGATTTTTGAAAAACAATCCAATCAATAGAATTCTAAGATTTAAGAATGTTGGACATTACTTTCTCTTAGACTCAAGCACACGGTAAACTTCATAGTCAAGTTCAGGGTATTAATCCATCAATTAGAAAAATTCTAAACATTGAGTTCCACGGGTGTATAGTGTAACCTTAATTGACTTATCACAATTAAAGGTCTAATCATCAATTTTCATAATATCATTGGTAATAAAAAAGAGTATTCCAGAATAACCCAACCTAAACCGAAACTTGCTTTGCAGTTCAGCCTTTTTATTCTTCCAGCTTTTGATTTTTCCATCAATGGCTTCACGCTGTATCAACCTTTTTAAAGATCTTTAACAGGTAGCCGTTTTCAATGACATTTTTTTTAAAGCTAGGTATTCTCTTTCTTTTTTCAATGAACATGATGGACAAATTCCCCAGGCTGGTTCCTTCCATGCTTAATGATTACCAGTTTAATAATTTAATATCGAATGGAAACCTTAATGTGTAAGCTAGATGTGACATGTGAAATCATGACTCAATCAATGTTTAAACCCTCTAATCATGGATTAACAATTCGAACTTAACTGTGAAATCTAACAGATAGTTGAATCCAAAAGTCATAAATCACCAACATTACGTATCGTATACTTCTAAATCAAATATGGTCGTCAAAATCACTTCGAATTCACAAAAATTTCTAGAAAAATTTTAAAAATTTTCACAATTTTTGCTCAAGACCAAGAACATACTGATTAGGTAACTTAATCTCCCATCCCCAACCTAAAATCTATATTATCCTTAATGTAAAAGATATAAGCATGCAATGCACATGAGACAACAAAAGTAAGGGAGAAGTGATGGAAAGATAGTACCCGAGGAAGGAAATTGAACGACCTTTTCTAAAGAGATCTCAACGTGAAGGTGGCTCGGCACAAGAGTTAAACCAACAAAAATCAAACTATCCTAGAAGAACTAAAAGCAAACTATCCTAACAACATAAAGCCGACTATCTTATAATGATAAAAAGTAAACTACCCTAGTCCTATGAAAGTAGTAAACCTACCTATACCTCCATAGGACTAGGAGATTAATCCTGGTAAATAGGATCATTCAGAGGCATAGACATGGCCTCTGAATCAAATTTATCAACAAATGGCTTTAATCGATGTCTATTTACTTTAAACTTATTGTCATTGTCTTGATTTCAAATCTCGACAGCCCCGTGATGATAAACATTGATAACAGTGAAAGGGCCAGTCCAACGAGATCGAAGCTTACCCGAAAAGAGATGTAGTCGAGAATTAAACAAAAGGACCTTTTAACCTGGCGTGAATGATTTTTGAAGAATGTGATGGTCATGAAATGTCTTCATCTTGTCTCTGTAAATTCTCAAGTTTTTGTACGCATCATTCCGAATTTCTTTAAGTTCATTCAACTGAAGTTTGCACAATGTGCTAGCATTGTCCAGATTAAAGTTCAGATTTTTGATCGCCCAGTAGGCTCTATGGTCTAACTCCACAGGCAAGTAGCAAGCCTTCCATAGATAAGTCTAAAGGGAGACATTCTAATAGAGGTTTTAAATGCAGTACAGTAAGCCCATAAAGCATCAGTCAATCGGATTGACCAATCCTTACGATCAGGGTTAACCATTTTTTCCAAAATGTGTTTGATCTCCCTATTGAAAATCTCAGCTTGCCCACTTGTTTGTGGGTGGTATGGAGTGCTCACCTTATGAGAGATATCATATTTCTTCATTAAATTCTAGAATGGCTCGAGGCGTTCCAAACCGAGAAAGGATATTCTCTTTTAAAAACTTAATGACCGTTCGATGGTCATTATTCCGACATGGAATCGCTTCAACCCAATTAGTGACATAGTCTATGACGAGTAAAATATATAGATTTCCAAAGGATTAGGGGAATGGTCCCATGAAATCGATGCCCCAGCAATCAAATGCTTCTATGATAAGAATGAGGTTCATGGGCATCATATTTCGACGGGACAATACTCCCAATTTCTGACAACGCTCACAAGCTTTACAAAACTCATGAGTGTCCTTGAACATAGTGGGCCAGTAAAATTCATATTGCAGAATCTTGGTTATAGTCTTTTTAGCAGAAAAGTGACCACCACAGGCCTGAGAGTGACAGAGGGAGATGACACTTCGATGTTTATCGTTTGGTGCACATCTCCTTAAGATTTGGTATAGGTAATATTTAAACAAATACGAATCATCCCAGAAGAATTTGTGTACTTAGGTAAAAATTTTCTTTTTATCTTGCGCAGTCCAATATGTCGGCGTGAAACCTGTGGCAAGATAATTAGCAATATCAACAAACCAAGGTGAATGGGATACTTTGAACAATTGTTCGTCAAGAAATATGTCATTGATATGTGTCGTCTCAAGGGAATTAGGGAGATCAAGGCAAGAAAGATGGTCAGCCAGAACATTCTCTACTCCCTTTTTATCTTTTATTTCTAAATAAATTCTTGGAGTAGGAGGATCCATCTTATCAGGTGGGGCTTAGCATCATTCTTAGAAAGAAGATACTTGAGTGCCGCATGATCTGTATAAAAGACAATCTTGGATCCAATCAAGTAGGACCTAAATTTGTCCAAAGCGAACACTACGGCTAAGAGTTCCTTTTCCATAGTTGAGTAGTTCACTTGGGCAGGATTTAGAGTTCTACTTGCATAATGAATAACGTAGGGCTTCTTTTCTTTTCTCTGGCCTAAAAATACCCTAAGCGCATAGTCAGACGCATCACGTATAAGGTCAAAAGAAAAGATCCAATCAGGTGGCTGCATGATAGGTGTAGTGGCCAACATGCCCTTATGTTTAGTAAAAGCTTCTTAGCATTGCTCAATCCACTCGTATGGTGCATCATTTTGAAGTAGATTATATAAAGGATGAGAGATGAGACTAAAGTCCTTTATGAATTGTCTGTAAAAACTGGCATGTCTTAAGAAGGATCGCATGTCTCGTTTGTTCTTGGGTGGAGGTAAGTTAGAGATAAGATCAATTTTTGCCTTATCTACCTCGATTCCTTTGGATAAGATGATATGTCTAAGGACAATTCCCTTACGAACTATGAAATGACACTTCTCCCAATTAAGTACCAAATTATTTTCTTCGCATCTTTTCAGCACACATTTAAGATTCTTAAAGCACTCGCTGAAAGATGGACCGAAGATAGAGAAATCATCTATGAAGACCTCTAGATATTGCCCCACCATATTAGAAAAAATACTCATCATACATCACTGAAAAGTGGCAGGGGCATTACATAGTCCGAATAACATCCTTCGGTAAGCAAAGGTGCTGTAGGGACATGTAAATGTGGTCTTTTCCTGATCTTCAGCGGCTATCTCTATCTGGTTGTAGCCCGTATACCCGTCAAGGAAACAGTAATATGAGTGACCAGCTAGCCTTTCCCAGATTTGATCAATGAAGGGCAAAGGAAAGTGGTCCTTCCTCATGATGGTATTCAACTTCATGTAGTCAATGCACATTCTCTAACCAGTAATAACTCTAATTGGCACGAGTTCATTATCAGCATTAGCTACGATGGTGATTCTAAACTTCTTGGGAACCACCTGAGTTGGACTCACCCATTAACTATTGGATATAGGGTATATGATACCCACATCCAATAGTTTAAGAACCTCTACTTTAACCACTTCCTTCATGATTAGATGTAGTTTACATTGTGATTGCTAAGAGGTCTTTGCATTATCCTCGAGATAAATGCAGTGAGTACAAATCGAAGGGTCAATTCCCTTGAGGTCCACAATCGTCCATCCAATGGCTCCCTTATGCTCAATGAGAGTAGATATGAGCATACTCTCCTATTCTTGCTCAAGGTGGGAAGAAATCACCACCAAGTATGTCTCATCTTGACCTAAATAGACATATTTCAAATCAGAGGGCAAAGGTTTTAGGTCAAGCTTCGGTGCCTTGAGGTTAGATGGCAAAGGCACTTCTTCGGTTTGGGGTAATTCTTCAAATTGTGGCCTCCACCGGTTAACTTCAACTACCGACGTAGTATCAAGCATAGCAATCATCTCCCTAATCATGTCATCATCAAAATCATGAGAGTTGGCTAGGCATGTCTCTAGAGAGTTAGAGGATAAGGTCAGAGGCATTTTATCTTCCATGAAAGAGTCGATCATGTTAATGTTGTAGAAATTGTCATCATCTTTTAACCATCTACCTGTGTTGAAAAAGATGTTTAATTCCAATCTCATATTCCCAAAAGACATGCTCATGACACCATTCCTACAAGTAATGATTGCATTTAAAGTGGCAAGGAATGGGTGACTAAGAATGATGGGAATCTGAGTGTTCATGTTACTGATGGGTTCAGTATCCAGGATGATAAAATCTATGGGGTAGTAGAATATTTCAAACTGGACTAACACATCCTCAATTATCCATCTCGGTACATGAACAGAGCGATCAACAAGTTGTAGTGTGGTTAGGGTGGGTTTTAATTTATGTAAACCTAGCTGTTTGTACACCGAGTAGGGAATCAGATTTATGCTCGTTCCTCAGTCAAGAAGTGCATGCTCAATTCGATAGTTCCTGATTACACAAGGTATGGTTGGGATACCGGGATCTTTGAATTTTTGTAGCACATCTTGCTTTAGGATGACACTCACTTTCTCAGTCAAGAAGATTTTCTTTTGAATATTTTGTTGTCTTTTGGTCGTACACAAGTCTTTCAGGAATTTGGCATATGAAGGTATTTGTTTTTACAACATTAAGTAGAGGAATATTGACCTTCACTTGTTTCAACACCTCTAGAATGTCCTGAGAGTTAGAGAGAAGTTTTGGTGAAACCAACCGTTGGGGAAATGGAGCAACCGACTTTCCTTGAGGTTCCGGTTCAAATTCTTGTGGAGCATAGCTAGATCCATCATCTTTGTCCTCTTCTAGTTCCTTAGGCATTTCAGCCCTAACCGAAATGATTTTGTCAATGGTCTTCCCACTCCTAAGAGTGATGATAGATTTAGCTTACTCTATCTGATTTGAAGAGCTTGGATCACTTATCTCATATTGCAGTTTACGATTAGGGAGAGGTTAAGCAGGAAGCATCCCCTTTTCTATAACCTTCATACGTGAATCCATCTTTTGCATAAATTTTGTAAGTTCTCATATTGCTTTAGTAAGCTCTTGTGTGGAATTTTAAACCTTTTCTTCTTGAGGTTTCCCTTGATTTGGATTTTGATTGAAGAAACCTTGAGGGGTAGCAGCTTGTCCATTCCTCCAACTGAAGTTTGGATGATTTCTCAAACCAGGATTGTATCTATTAGAGGTAGGTCCATTAAAAGGTCTTTGGTAATTGTTCACAACATTAGATTGCTCATTCAACACTTCTTAAAAGGCAGATATTGTTGGACAATTTTCAGTTGTGTGAAGGTTGCAAGCACAAATACCACAAATAATTTCCTTATCCTTATCCTTCTTTAATTCAATAGCCTCGAGTTTCCTGGTGAGATAAGCCATTTTAACATTGATATCATCGTCCTCTTTCAGGAGATACATTCCACCCCTCTCCTTAGATTGAGTTGGCCTAGACATGGTGCTTGGTTTTGGGTATGTGTCCCATGATTGTGCATTTTCAACAAGTCTATCCAAGTAGTCCCACACATCATCGACATTTTTATTCATGAATTCCCCATTGCACATTATCTTGACCAATTGGCACATGGAAGATGTTAAACCATCATAAAAGAAGTGTGTAATGTGCCACGTTTCAAATCCGTTTTGTGGGCATGAACTGACAAGATCCTTGAATCGCTCCCAACATTGGAAGAATGTTTTATCCACCTTTTAGGCGAAGTTCATGATTGACTTTCTAAGGGTGTTCGTTTTATGATGTGGAAAAAATTTCTTTATAAACTCCCTTATCGTGTCATTCCATGTGCCAATAGATCGAGGACGTAGTGAATACAACCACATCTTAGCTTTCTCCTTCAAAGAAAAGGGAAAGAGTTTTAGCTTGATCGTGTCATCAGACACGTTAGGAAAGTATAAAGTGGTTATGATCTTATCAAACTCTTTCAGGTGTAAGTATGGATTTTCTGACTCAAGCCAATGAAATTTAGGAAGGAGTCGGATCACCCCTGGCTTGATATCTATATGTCATATATTCTCTGAAAAAACCATGCATAAGGGTGTGTTCACCCCCGCCGGTTGTAAATAATCTCGTAAAGAATGAGGCGGGGGTGCTTGATGCACCTCATTCTCATCCTGGACTTCCCCAAACCTAGGTTGAGGTAATCCTTCTCATTGTTTGGCCAGTTGATTTGCAACCATAACCTTAATTAACTCTAAGGTTCTCGAGCGGTGTCTAGTCCTGCGATGGATAGTTAACCCCTCAACCAATCCTCCTTCGGTCAAAATACGTCGAGTGTTGTCATGGACCCACTTGGGCATGAAACACTCGCAGCCCTCAATCTCAGATTCTAACTTAAACCTAAAGAAGAAAAGAAATAGAAATCTAGAAATAAAGAGAAAGAAGAGTTGGAAAGAGGTTACCAAATCAGAAGTTCCTAAATTAAGATCTTGCAAAACAAAACAAAATAAGTCAGTTTCTAAAAATAGAAAGTCTAAAATTAGAAAGTTTCTAAAAAATAGAAAGTAAACTAGTTTCTAAAAAGGAAAAACTTTTAAAAATAGAAAGTTTCTAAAACAGATTAGGAAAATTCTAAACCTAAATTAGAAAGTAAGTTAGTTAGAAAGATAGAAAAATTAGAAAAATTAGAAAGAGATTACCAATTTAGAAAGCTAATATCAGGGTCTTACAAAACATGAAAGTTAGGTTGGTTTCTACAAATCAAATAGAAAAACCTAAACCTGGAATTAAAAACTAGAAAAATGCTAATCTTAACTTAATTATAAAAATAGTTAATCTCAGAAAAACGTAACAGTCAATCCCCAGCAACGGCGATAAAAACTTTTTCACCTTCCCAAGTATAGAGTCGTAATGTAGTAATAATTTCGGTAAGACCGAGGTCGAATCCACAGGGATTGAACCTTGTATGTATTCTGAAAGTAACTAGAACTAGAACTAAAAGAAGATCTAATTCAAAACAAGAGAATGTAGGAGAATAATGATAAATTATTGAACTAAAACTTGTAAAATTCAAAGGTGGGAAACTAGTGTGCCAAGGATCCACTTGTAGAGATCGAGGAGATCTATGCTTGATTCAAGAACACAATTAGATTTAGAGTCCCATCTTCATACAGTTGGAGGATATAACATTAAAAATTAAATTTGGACTTCCTTTGATCCGGTTTTCAAGAGATGGAAAGTATGAGAATTAGAATTAATTCCATTACAAAACCATGCCCATAAGATAAAGTAAACAATAGAATTTAACCAATCCATATCCAATCTGAGAGAGTTATGAAAATTAGAAAGGATTCCATCATCCAACCATGTCCATGAGACAATGGTGAACAATAGAACTTCCTAACTTCACACTCATAATAATGAAAAGGACATGCTTAAAGCTATCGCAAATCCATTGTAATTTCAGTCACAGTAAGCCATTAAAAACTAAAAAACATTCCTTATAATCAAACTATAATCAAAGAAAGTTCATTGAACATGAATTAAAGCGGTAGAAAATGCCCCATCACACTACAAGCTTCACCTCTTAGCCCTAGCTAAGAGGTTTAGCCTGTCATTGACATGATGACGCTAAAGACTCTTAAAGGAAAAACATAAAAAAAATAAACCAAAGAGGAAGGAAGATGGATGGCTTGCCACGATCTCTCTTTCTCTCTTCTCTTTCTCCTCCTTGCTCACGTCCCAAGATGAATGAATTCTCTCCACGTTTCTCCTCCTCCTTTTATAAGCATGAAGGGCGGTCGCTGTAAGGCTGGGAGTCGGTGGAGAACTCCTTACGCAGCAGAAGGTAGTGTGCACAGCCGTAAAATGTAAAACCGAGTTGCGTTCGGATTGGAATTTTAGGTAGAAAACCGTCCCACGGTCTGATTTTTCTCCATGGTTAGGGTAAAGACCCGCTTTTCAGATTTCTAAATGGTTTGGATTAGAGATCTTATCGTAATTTGGGCCATACAACTCCCCGCAACGTTCAGTTTTCTCGAACGTGCGTAAGTTGCGAAAAAAAAACCTGCGCTGACGTGTTTGGTGGGCCCCATAATAATGTTTTCAGAGAAATCCACCATTCATTGGATTCCTGACGCGATTTCAGTCAGAAAGAGATGGTTTTAGTCGAGTTTTGGTGTGGCCCACTGTATCAATCACCCCGGCATTCATCCTGCGTTTGTCGGCGATGTGCATGTGTACGCTTGTATGAGACTAAAAGGAGAGCATGGTACAGTTGGCCCCACCCCTTAAGTCGAATGGATGGTCCTAATTGGCCATGTGGGCCCCGATGGTGGGCCACTGGTCATCATAGTGTCCGTTTATTGCAGACGTTATGCATAAGGAGAAAATGGATCGGGTCTTCGGTTGTTGACCGGTCTTGGTGGTCCGGTGTGGCGTGTGAGTGCACCAGCTGTGCACTCTCATGCCCCCATGTAGGGTTTACTATAATGCTTATGAGAAATCCGCTCCGTCCATCCTCTCTCTCATCCAATTTAAAGGGTTGATACCAAAATTGAAGCATATCCAGATATTAGGTGGGCCCCAAATCAGTGATTTATAGGCTGATCTATCCGTTGAGCCACTTTGACAGGGATCCAGGGGCTGAATTTCGACGTGTACGGTTAATTTAGGGTCCTCAGGCCAGATATTAAGTTTCGAGCCAAACGGATGGTGGAAACTCTGTGATCTTGCATTCAAGGCGACTTTCAGGCCTCTTTATCGTGAATCACTCAATTTCCTTGAATCTTTGGCGTGTGAATTCTTCAATCTTGGTCACTTAAGATTTCTCCCTTACCTTGGTGATTTGTGAGCATCAAATTTATAACTTTAGTGCCCTTTTTTAGTCCAAGCTCCTAAATTCACCTTGCAACATAAACATGATTAAAATAGGACGTTAAACATTATCAAGTTTGTAAAATTAGGTAATAACTGGGGTCTAATATGCAATATTTGACCCTCAACAGATTTAGCCAACCATAGACATGATTGGATCTAAAACCTTCGAAGAAAACATGAAAAACTAAGGAAGAAAGAAGAAAAATGCTTGGCAACGACTCTCTACCCTTGTGCTTCGCTCCTCCAAACCCTAGATTATGCCCAAGGCTACCCTGGGGACTCCTATTTATAGTTTTACAACACCTCCTTTCACACCGTATTGAAAAATTTTAAAAACTACCTCAAATTTACGCACTCTGCGTAATTTTGTGTAAGTTGTTCGATGTCATCGAACTGCCTTCGATGTTATTGAAGGTGCCTTTTATACGTGCTTTTTCACGCTATTGTAACTTCATCCGAACTGTGTAACCTTTTATGTCATCGAACCTACCTTTGATGTCATCGAGGGTGTCTTCGATGTCATCGAGCGTTGTTTGAGGAATCAATAATGCATCCAAAACAGTCCAGCGAGTTATTTCAATTTCTTCAATAAATTTGATGTCATCGAAAAGGCCTTTAATGTCATTGAACATGTCTTCAATATCATCGAGGAGGTCTTTGAGTAATCAAACATTGTGCCCAATGTGTCCAGAGAGTTTTGCCGAAAATCCACAAAAAATTCGAAGTCATCGAACTGTCTTCAATGCCATTGAGCAAAGCTTCGAGTTATGGAACAAGTCCTCGAGTCATCAAAAACGTCTTCAATTTGTCCAGCAACCAACTCGATTTTCATTCATAAATTCGATGTCACTGACCCGTGTTCGATGTCATCGAATGTGTCTTCAATGTTATCGAACGGTGATCGATGACACAGTCAATGTGAATTCTGCACTTGTTCTTTCGACTTCTTTCCTTCTCCACTTGGTTTTCTTAAATCTTGGGACCTTGAAATCTTCATTCTTTATCCCCTAAGATCCATTCTTTGCCTAGGTGATCTTTGAGCTTCAAATCCATGATTTTAGCACCTTTTCCAATCCAAGCTCTTAAATTCAGCTTGCAACATAAACATGAGTAAAATCAGACATTAAGCAATTTCATATTCATAAAACCAAGATATAATTGGGGGATAATATGCAATATTTAACCCTCAACACTTGCGACCCTACTTCCAGGCCCACACTATCGTAGTTTCAACCAATCAGCCCCTCTACCAGGTACTCCAGAAACCTGAAGTATCGGGAAGATTAACAAAATAACCAGTTGAGCTCAGTGAGTTCAATATCAAATATTAGTCTAGGACAACCATCAAAGGCCAGGCGGTGGCGGACTTCATTATCGAATTCACATGTGGGAACGACCAGGAAGCCAATCCGAGCTGAGAAATCAACCAACCCGAAGGTCAGATAGTTATATTATGCTTGCCAAGATGGGTGTTGCACATTGATGGCTCATCCAAGTCAAAAGGAAATAGGGCCGGAATAGTTATTGAAGCTCTTGACCAGACCTGCATACAATATGCCTTAAGATTTAGATTCCAAACATCAAACAACACAGCAGAATATGAAGCTTTGTTGGCCACTCTCAGGCTGACAACAATGATGGGACCTCAGGACCTGAAAGTACATAGTGATTATCAACTCGTAGTTAAACATATCACCAGCGAATACCAGGCCAAAGAATAAAGAATGATGGCCTATTTACACAAAGCTTAAGAACTCATCAACAAATTTTTGAGCTACGACATCGGCCTAATCCCCTAGATCGGAAAACTCCAAAGCAGACATGTTGGCAAAACTGGCTACGACGACCGAAGATGATATCTCAAAATCAATCCCAATCAAATTCTTATCTCAGCAGGGCATCAATGAGCCCAATCTGAGCACAGTCCTCTCGATAAATCCAAAGCCAAATTGGATGGACCCAATAATCGACTACTTTAAGAAGGCAAACTACCCAAAAATCGACTGCAGGTGCACAGACTCCGTTCTAGATCATCCTGTTATGTCATGAATGGAAACATCTTGTATAAAAAGGGATTCTCTCTCCCACACCTCAGGTGCCTTTGACTTTACGAACCCGAGTATGTGTTAAGAGAAATCCATGAAGGTATTTCCAGCAAACACTTTGGCAACCGCACTCTCGCTCACAAAGTCATCCGGCAGGGATATTTTTAGCCAACCATCCAAACAGACGCCAGGCAATACACTTGAAAATGTGACAAATGTCAATGGTTGTGGCTATACCCCATCAACCACCTGAGCAGCTGACCCCCATGACCAGACCATGGCCCTTCACCCAATGGGGAATCGATATCATCAGTCCTCTACCAACTGACAAAGGATAGACCAAGTTCATGGTTGACTACTTCACCAAATGGGTCAAAGTTGAGTCTTTAGCCAAGATCACCAGTAAAAGATTACAACTTCGTTTGGAAGAGTATTATATGTTGGTACGGAATCTCCCAGTAAGGAATCCCTCACACCATCATCTCGGACAACGAGAAGCAGTTCGATAACAACTGATTCCGAGGCATGTGTGGGAGCCTCAGAATTCGGAACGTTTATTCATCACCTCAGTACCTTAGGCTAACGGGCAAATCAAATAGGTCAACAAAATCATCAAGAGTCACCTCCAAACAGAGCTCGAGAAAGCTAAAGGAGCCTGGGCAGAAGAGCTTCCCCATGTTCTCTGGGCATATCGGACCATCACCTGAATGACCACAGGAGAAACTCCTTTCTCCTTGGCCTTCAACGCAGAAGCCCTTGTCCCAGTCGAAATTGGACTCCCAATTACTTGGACATGCTCCTACGACGAACTTCAAAACACCGAATAGATGACACTAGGCCTTGACCTGGTTGAAGAAAGAAGGGAACAATCCCAACTCAAGGTTATAACTTGACAACAGTAGGTCGCCCACTTCTACAACTCTAGGGTGAAAACAAGAAGGTTCCGAGCTGGAGACCTAGTCCTACGCAGAACATTCCAGAACATGAAGGAGCCAGGCTCAGGGATCCTGGGACCGAACTGGGAAGGACCTTACAAGATGATAAGCATAAGCTGATTAGGAACTTACTAACTCAAGAGCATTGAAGGATGAACCCTATCGCACCCGTGGAATACGAGCATCTGAAAATCTACCAACTATAGAGACTAAGTAGGTCTAGAGCATGAATCTACAAATCTATTACTTAGAATCTACATTGGCTAACTAAGTCGAAATTTACTTGTTTTCTTCAGAATTTACAATAAAAGTCCCAAAGTATGAACGTTCTACTTTCTATTCGTCGTCCACAATAACTCAATCTAGACGACCTTCCGAGGACTTCCCTTGATGAAAGGGAGGAACAGTCCCCATCAGTTGCCTAACCCTTAGAGAGGAGGCCGGGACACCAACTAATCAACACCATCAAGACTATGTTATCTACAAATCTTGGATCTAAAAAGATCGGGGACGACCTCAAAATGGACTGACCTGTCAGCTAATAATAGGATCGACCAATCCACTTAGAAAAATCCACACAAAAGGATGTTGTGACCAAAAATGTTCTTTTCATTAAAAAGATAAAAAGTACATTTCAGAAGGTAGATTACATAAAAAGAAGATAAAAAGCCACAACGTCGAAGGGGGCTGCTCGGAAGGAGGCGCCTCACAACCTTCGGAAGAATCGACCTTAAAAGCAGAAAGGTCGAGCTCAGGATACACCCCTTTGATATCCTCCAAGTACTTCTCGTACCCGAGGCCATACAAGGCATCCCTAGCTTCTGTAAACTCCTTAGAGGCCTTGTACTCCTCCACAGCAGCTGCCTGAGCCATTGGAATAACCGCCTGGGCTTCCTTCATCTTAGCGCCATACTCGTGGTTCAACTCACCCAAGTTGGACTTCCACTGGGCGCCCCTTTCTAGAGCTTCAGCAAGGAGCTTCTTGGACACCCCCAGCTAGGCTCTTAGGGTAGCATTCTCCTCGTCCTCTTAGGCCTTCAAAGTAGTGCTTTCAGAGCGAAACCACTTTGCCTCAACACTCCTCTGTAGCGGTGCCTCCTCGGCCTCCTTGCACTCTGTCCTCCCACGCAGTATCACACAAAGGACGTCTAACTGAAACTAAACTCCCATAGAAAACATGAAAAAAACTAAGTAATGAAAAGAAGATTTTGAATGAAACCTCACCCTGAGGAGAAGCTTCGCCAACTTCCCCATGTCATCATTTGGAGGCATGTCCCTCGTCCTGGTGAATTCGGCACCCAGGATATGCCGCTCCACTGAGGGCAGCAACCTTCAAATGAGGCATGGGCCGATTTGGAGGATGCCTGGCCCCTATTAGCTTGGCCTTTAACTCGAGACAGAACTTCGACCTCCTCAACACCCGGCAACTCAAGAGGCTGACCCTCAGAAACAGGGATCGCATCTACCACCACCTTGGCTGCCTCAGAGATACTGGTTGTATGAGCTAGAGACGATGCGACATCTACATTGTTGTGACCCATGGAAGAGGAAGAGCCAACCACCCTTTAATCAGGCATTTCTACAAAAAAAAGGGGGGAGGGAAGAGTCAGCATACACTATGAAAATGAAATCTCCAACGATCTCCTAAAAGAAATGTACCTATCAGGAATAAATCAGGAACTGACTTAAGTAACAACTCAGGCGTAATGAGGTGCCTCCAAGATCTCAGCTCGGCGTCTACCGACCTTGCTTCAACAATCCGAGCTAGCTCTTCCTCGCTCAACTTGACTGAGAATTTGGGCAGAACTGTCATAAATAACTACAGTTAAAAAAAGGGAGATAACGAAGTAAACTAAAGGAAAGCAGTTCGGACATACCGACCTGGTGTTGCGAAAGAGGTCAGAACCTGCGAGCGTAGCCCAGAAAGTCCTGGTTATTCCCAATCCCCTGACGCCTTGAACCATTTGACCTTCCAGTTTTTATTTGAGGTCGGGACGTCCGTGATTAAGGCTTTACTAGTGTTCTTCCTAGCAGCAAAATAAGACCAACCCTCGTGAAGAGGATTGGCCTTCACTTGGTATAAGTGGAGAACTCATTCATGGTTAGCTCAGGATAATCAAGCTCAGACCAGAGAATGAACGCCCCCCACAAATGCTCTCCAAGCGTTAGGGATCAATTGCCCAGGGGCCAACCCCAAATATGCAAGGACTCTCGTTAGGATCCTCTATAGAGGGAGCCTCAACCCACATTAGAGGGTGACCTGGTAAATGGACACCTCACCCTCACGAGGTTTGTTTGAGAGTTCACCTGGTGAAGGAGCTCAAAGTATCACGGAATCAAGAACATGATACCTCGATGTGATCCACACTAGGTCGGCCTCTATCAGGGAGGACCCTACTGGCTCCTTCTCTTCTCCCTTTGACGAAGACCCACTTATGTCCTAATCCTCCGAAGCAGCCTCTGCACCATCTGGTTGTTCAGCTGAAGACCGCTTCGCTATCCGCGACTCATGGGATATCAGAAAATCCTAATCACTCATCATCATCAAGGGTGATGGTGGATTCGACATGGGACAAAGATCATCTACCCCACCATCATGATTAGATGTCCCCTCCTCCTGACCAGATGTTTTCAGCGTGTTTTTGGACAAAAGGGTTGCCAAAAACTCGAAGAAAAGAAGAAAAAGATGAAGGGAGGGGAATAGCGAAGAAAAAATGAGGTTCACCAAGGAAAAAAACTCGCCATAGAAGACGTTGAAAAGCTACTCGAAGCCTCGCCGAAGATCGCTTGACACCAAAGGAAAGCAAGCGCAACAAAAGCAGAGGGGCAAATAACCCTGCCCAATGTTAGGGCATCCCCTTTTATAGCAAAATTGCCGTACAACATTTAATACCAATATTTATTACGCAGTCTAAGCGTTTCCTCGATGCCCGTGCATAGACACGTGTGACGCCCCTACTCATCAGTACTCAGACATGTGGAGCGTCCCCACTAGCCAACCGTCATATCTCTCTACAAGCTGCCACACGTCAACGTCCCATAGGTCAGAAGTCGAGCAGGCATATTGTCAGCTGCCACATGTCAACGCCCCATAAGTCAGAAGTCGAGCAAGTGTATTGTCAGCGCACGTGCCCTCGAGCACAAATACCATGATTAAAGACATGCCTTAGTCCTCGTGCATGTCGCCTGATTTCATAATTATGGAAAACGGGTGCAAAATGTCTGACTTCACCAAAAATAACTTACTTTTTGACCACGCTGTTCACAACCCCAAGTGTAGGGTCGTGATATAGTAATAATCTCAGTGAGACTGAGGTCGAATCCATAGGGATTGACTTGTACATATCTTTTGAATTTAACTTGAACTAGAACTAGATGAAGAACTAAAATTAATTCTGAATAATTTAAGAGAGTAATTGTGATTTAAGTAATTAAAACTTGTAAATTTAAAGGTGGGAACTAGGGTGCCAAGGATCCACTTGTAGCAATTGAGATGCTATCTTGCTTAATTCAAGAGATCCAACTAGAATCAGAATCCTATCATCGCTAGTTCAAAGAAGAAACAGTCAAATCTCTGGACTTCTCATTGATTTAGCCTCAATGAAGGAGAATTATGGTGAATTGGAAGGGATTCCATCACCCAACCATTCCCAGGAGACAATGGCAAATAACGAGATTTACCAAATCCACAATCTCAAATAGAAAAGAAGATATTTAAAGCTATTGCGGACTTATTATAATTTGAGTCACAACAAACCATTAAAAACGGAAAATATTCCTTAGAATCAACTAGAATTCAATGAAGTTTAAATATAAATATGAATCAAAGCAAAGTAAACATCCCAATCATGCTACAAGCTTCACCTCTTAGCCCTAGCTAAGAGGTTTAGCCAACCATGGACATGATTGAACTAAAATCTCTTAAGAAAGGCATAAAAACAGCTAAAAACAACTAAGGAAGAGGAAAAAAGACTCTTTGCGGTGGCTCCCCATGATTTTGCTCCACTCCTTAAACCATAGATCATGCTAGGAATGTCCTAGGGACTCTTATTTATAATTGTGCATTCCCCTCTTATGCACCGACTTGAAATTTTCGAAAACTGCTTGCGAAAGGCCTCAATTTATGCAATCTACGTTGGCCCTGCGCAATAACTCTGCGCGATTTTGGTAGCACCGAAGCTGGCTTTAGTAGCACTGAATTTATATCTAAAATTTATCACACGTGAAATTGTATGTACAGAGTGCTTAGGTTTCTACCGAAGTTGGCTTAGGTAGTACCGAAATTGGCTGTTTTTCTGTTGTTTTACTTGTGCTCTTGCCAATCTTTTCTCCATCCTTTATACTTTGTTTCCTTGGATCTTGGGCATGAAAATTCTTCATTTTTGGTCCCTAAGGTCCCTCCTTTACCTTGGTGATTCTTAAGTACTGAATCTATGCTTTTAGCATCATTTTCAATACAAGCTCTTAAATTCACCTTGCAACACAAACATGAATAAAATAGAACATTAAGCATTATCATGTTCATGAAACTAAGTAATAAATCAGGGATAATATGTAATATTTGACCCTTAACACAATCCCCAACTAGCATTTTGCTAGTCCCGAGCAAAGTATTCAAAAAATATTTCAAGAACCATTGCATAATTTTCATAAGCTCAAGAGGTTTAAAAAACAATCCAGATAATAGAGTTTCAAAATACATCAATGTTGAGCATTATTTTCTCTTAAACTCTAGCATTCGATAAACTTCATAATCAAGTTCAAAGCATTAATCCTTCAATTAGAACCATTCCAAACATTTAGTTCCATGGGTGCATATTGAAGTCTAGACTTATCACTATCAAAGGTTCAATTCTTCATTTTCATTATAACATTAATAATCAAAAGAGCATTTAAGACAACCAAAACCTAAAACGAAACTTTCCTTACAGCTTTTGATTTTTCCATCAATGGCTTTCACGCTATGTTCAATCTTTTTAAAGATCTTAATAGGTGGCCATTTTCGACGACAACTGTTTTTTTATTTGGGCATTATATTTTTTCTTTCTTTTCAACTCTTCTCATTGAACATAATGGACAAATTCCCCAGGTTGGTTTCTTCAATGCTTAATAATCACCAAGTTAATAATTCAATGTTAATTGAAGCTTTAATGTGATGGCTAGATGTGACATGTGAAACCATGACTCGATCAATGTTTAAAACTTTTACTCATGAATTAATAATTCGAACTTAACTTTGAAATCTCCAAGTAGCTGAATTCAAGAGACATAAATCATCAACATTAAGCATCTTATAATTTTAATTTTTAAAATTTTACACTTTTTCACAATTTTTGCTCAAGGACTAAGAAAGCAACTGATTAGTTTACCTAATCCTCCATCCCCAACCTGAAATCTACACTGTCCTCAATGTAAAAGAAATAAGCATGTAATGCAAAAGAAGCTATGAAAAAAAAAGGGAGGTGGTGGAAAGATAATACCTAAAGAAGAAATTTTGAGACTTTTCCAATGATCTCAGTGTGAAGATGGGTTAACACAAAAGACTCAAACAGACGATAAGCAAACAATCCTAAAACAGCAGAAAGTAAACTATCCTAAAATGACGGAAAGCAAACTATCATAAACAGTGAAAAACAGTAAACCTAACTACACCTCCATTAGACTAGGAGGTCAATCTTAGTAAACAGGATCATTCAGAGGTATGGACATATCCTCTAAATCAAAATTTTAAACAAATGACTTTAAACGATATCCATTCACTTTGAAGTCATTGACATTATTTAGATTTCGAATCTCAACAGCCCCATGAGGATAGACATTAGTAACAGTGAAGGGCCAGTCCAATGGGATCGGAGTTTTCCCGAAAAGAGATGTAACAGAGAATTGTACAAAAGGACCTTCTGACTTGGTGTGAATGATTTTCTGAGAATGTGTTGGTCATAAAATACCTTCATTCTGTCCTTGTAAATTCTCGAATTGCGTCATTCCGGATTTCTTCGAGTTCATTCAACTGGAGTTTGCGCAGCAAGCCAGCGTTGTCTAAATTGAAGTTCAGATTTTTAATCGCCCAGTAGGCCCTATGTTCTAACTCCATAGGTACGTGGCAAGCCTTCCCATGGACAAGTCTAAAGGGAGACATTCCAATAGGGAATTTAAATGTAGTACGGTAAGCCCATAAAGCATCGGTCAATTTAATTGAGTAATCCTTACGATTAGGGTTAATTATATTTTTCAAAATGTGTTTGATCTCCCTATTGAAAATCTTAGCTTGCCCACTTGTTTGTGGGTGGTATGGAGTGCTCACCTTGTGAGAGATGCCATATTTCTTCATTAAGCCCGCGAATGGCCTATTACAAAAATGTGAGCCTCCATCACTAATGATGGCTCAAGGCGTTCCGTACCGGGAAAGGATGTTTTCTTTTAAGAACTTAATGACCGTTTGATAGTCCTTATTCTGTCATGGAATCGCTTTGACCCATTTAGTGACATAATCTACTGCTAGCAAAATATATAAATTTTCAAAGGATTGGGGGAATAGTCCCATGAAATCGATGCCCCAGCAATCAAATGCTTCAATGATCAGAATGGGGTTCAAAGGCATCATATTTTGATGTGACAATGTTTCCAATTTCTGACAATGCTCACAAGCTTTGCAAAACTCATGAGTGTCCTTGAACATCGTGGGCTAATAAAAGCCACAACGTAAAATTTTGGTCGTGGTCTTTTTAGCAGAAAAGTGAACACCACAGGCCTAAGAGTGACAAAAAGAGATGAAACTTTGGTGTTCATTGCTGGCACACATCTCCTTAGAATCTGGTCTGGGTAATATTTAAATAAATACGGATCATCCCAAAAGAATTTGCATACCTCGATGAAGAAATTTTTTCTTATCTTGTGCAGTCTAATGAGTCAGTGTGAAACCTATAGTAAGTTAATTTGCAATGTCAGCAAACCAAGGTAGGTGGGAGAGTTTATAAGTGTCGTCTCAAGGGAATTACGGAGATCAAGTCTAAAAAGATGGTCAGCCACTACGTTTTCTACTCCTTTTTTATCTCATATTTTAAAATCAAATTCCTAGAGTAGGAGGATCCATCTTATCAAGTGGGGCTTAGCATCATTCTTAGAAAGATGGTACTTAAGCGCCGCATGATCGATGTAGATGATGATCTTAGATCTGATCAAGTAAGATCTAAATTTGTCCAAAAGAAATACCAAGGCCAAAAGTTCCTTTTCTGTAGTAGAGTAATTCACTTGGGCTGAATTTAGATTCTTACTTGCGTAATGAACAACGTAGGGCGTCTTTTCTTTTCTCTAGCCTAATACCGCCCCAATAGCATAGTTAGACGTATCATACATAAGTTCAAAAGGAATGTTCCAATTAGGTGGCTACATGATAGGTGCAGTAGTCAACATACCCTTGTGCTTAAAGAAAGCTTCTTGGCATTGCTCAGTCTACTCATATGGAACATCCTTTTGAAGTAGATTACATAAAAGACGAGAGATATGACTAAAGTCCTTTATGAATCTTCTGTAAAACCCAACGTGTCCTAAGTAGGATCACACA
Source organism: Magnolia changhungtana (assembly GCA_030180095.1). Lineage (NCBI taxonomy): Eukaryota > Viridiplantae > Streptophyta > Magnoliopsida > Magnoliales > Magnoliaceae > Magnolia > Magnolia changhungtana. The sequence goes on along the minus strand of JASAUF010000626.1, from coordinate 3,984,754 downwards.
TCTCGTATGCTTTTGGGTGAAGGTAGGGTAGAGATAAGGTATATTTTAGCTTTATCTACCTCAATTCCCAAGGACGAGATGATATGTCCAAGAACAATTCCCTTATGAACCATGAAATGACACTTCTCTCAATTGAGTACCAAATTCTTTTCTTCATATCACTTCATCACACATTTAAGATTTTTCAAGCAATCGCTGAAGGATGGACTAAAGATAGAGAAATCGTCCATGAAGACCTCTAGATATTGCCTCACCATGTCAGAAAAAATACTCAACGAGCATCGCTGAAAAGTGGCGAGGGCATTACACAGTCTGAATGACATCCTTCAGTAAGCAATGGTGTCAAAGGGACATGTGAATGTAGTTTTTTCTTGATCATTAAGGGCTATCTCTATCTGGTTGTAGTACGAATACCCGTCAAGGAAACAATAGTACGAGTGACAAGCTAGCCTTTCTAAGATTTGATTAATGAATGACAGAGGAAAGTGGTCCTTCCTAGTGATGATATTCAACTTCCTATAGTCGATGCACATTCTCCAACCAGTAGTAACTCTAGTTAGCACGAGTTCATTGTTAGCGTTAACTACAATGGTGATTCTGAACTTCTTAGGATCCACTTGAGTTGGACTCACCCATTGGCTATCGGATATGAGGTGTATGATACACACATCTAATAGCTTAAGAACCTCAGCTTTAACCACTTCCTTCATGTTTGGATTTAATCTACATTGTAGTTGCTGGGAGGTCTTCGCATTATCCTCTAGATAAATGTGGTGAGTACAAATCGAAGGGTCAATTCCCTTGATGTCCGCAATCGACCATCCTAGGGCTCCCTTATGCTCAATTAGAGTAGAGATGAGCATACTCTCTTATTCCTGCTCAAGGTGGGAAGAAATCATCACCGGGTATGTCTCATCTTGACCTAAATTAACATATTTTAAATCAGAGGGCAAAGGTTTTAGGTCAAGCTTCGGTGCCTTGAGGTTAGACGGTAGAGGCACTACATCAGTTAGGGGCAATTTTTCAAATTATGGATTCCACTGGTTAAATTCAAGTATCAGCATAGTATCAAGCATGACACCGGTCTCCCTAATCATATCATCATCTAAATCATGGGAGTGAGTCAAGCACGTCTCTAGGGTGCCAGAGGATAAGGTCATCAAAGTTCTATCCTCCATGAAAGAATCAATCAAGTTAATATTATGGGCATTGTCATCATCCTCTGCCTGTTTGCTCATATTAAAAAAGATATTGAGCTCCAATATCATATTTCCAAAAGAAAAATTAATGACTCAATTCCTATAATTGATTATTGCATTGATGTGGCAAGGAATGGGCAATAAAAAATGACAGGAATTTGAGTGCTAATGTCCACGATGGATTGAGTATCCAAAACGATAAAATCTACTGGGTAGTAGAATTTATCAACCTATACCAATACATCCTCAATTATTCGTCTCAGTACACGAACTGAGCGATCGGCAAGTTGTAATGTAGTTCGGGTGAGTTTTAATTCACTTAGACCCAGTTGTTTGTAGATCGAGTATAAGATCAGATTTACGCTTGCTCCTAAGTCAAAAAATGCATGCTCAATCTGGTAATTCCCAATTATAGAAGCGATGGTTGGGTTACCGGGATCTTTGTAATTTTGCGGCACATCTTGCTTTAGGATGACACTCACTTTTTATGTCAGAAAGATTTTCTTTTAAATATTTTACCATTTTCCGGTCGTAAATAAGTCTTTCAGAAATTTAGCATATGAAGGTATTTATTTAACGACATCTAGTAGAGGAATGTTGACCTTCACTTATTTCAGCACCTCTAAAATGTCCTAAGAGTTAAAGAGAGGTTTTGGTGCTATTAACCGTTGGGGGAATGGTGAAACTGGTTTGCTTTAAAGTTTCGGTTCTACCTCATGTGGAGCATCGCTAGGTCTATTAGTTTCATCTACTTCTGGGTCCTTAAGCTTCTCAGCCCTTACCAGAATAGATTTATCAATTATCTTCCCACTCCTAAAAGTGGTGATAGACTTAGCTTACTCCATTGGATTTGAAGAGTTTGGTTCACTAACTCCATATTGTGGTTTAGGATTTGGGAGAGATTGGGCTGAAAGTATCCCTCTCTCCCCAATTGTTAAGTGTGATTCTATCCTTTGAATAGATGATGCAAGCGTTCCCAATGCTGATCTGATATCCTAGAATGCTTGTGCATTATTCTGATTGAGTAGCTCTTGGTCTTGAATGTGTTTTAGAATCGAGTCCTCTTAAGGTTTCCTTTTATCCAAGAATTGGTTAAGGATCCCTTGAGGTGTAGTAGATTGTCCATTCCTCCAACTGAAAGTTGGATGATTTCTCTAGTTAGAGTTGTAGGTATTTGAGGAGGTTCCTTTGAAAGGCCTCTAGTAGTTGTTTACAACATTTAACTGCTCATTCAGTATTTCTTGAAAAGCAGGTATTGTTGGACAATTTTCAATTGTATGAATGTTGCAAGCACAAATACCGCAGACAACTTCCTTATCCTTATCCTTCTTAAGTTCCATGGCTTCGAATTTCCTTGTAAGATTGGCCACTTTAGCTTTTATATCATCATCTTCTTACAACAAGTATATCCCACCCTTCTCCTTTGATTGAGTAAACTTAGATGTGGTGCTAGGTTTTGGGGAGATATCCCATAATTGTGCGATTTCACCAAGCTTATCAAAGTAGTCCCACACATCATTGGCATTTTTGCTCATAAATTCCCTATTGCACATTGTCTCAAAGAATTGGTGCATGGAAGATATCGATCCATCATGGAAGAAATTTGTTATGCACCACTTTTCAAAACCGTGTTATGGGCATGATCTGACATGATCCTTGAACTGCTCCCAACATTGGAAGAATGTTTCATCTTCTTTTTGGGCGAAGTTCATGATCGACTTCCTGATGGTGTTCATATTATGATATGAAAAAAATTTCTTTATGAACTCTCTTATCATGTCATTCCATGTGCCAATAGATCGCCGACATAGTGAGTGCAACCACGTCTTAGCTTTTTCTTTCAAGGAGAAAGGAAAGAGATTCAGCCTGACTGTGTCCTCAGACACGTTAGGAAAATATAAAGTGGCTATAATCTCATCAAACTCTTTCAAGTGTATATGTGGACTTTCAGATTCTAGTCCAAGGAACTTTGGAAGGAGTTGGATCATCCTGGCTTAATATCCATGTTTCTTGTATTTTTTGGAAAGACCATACAGGAAGGGGTGCTCAGCCCCGCCAGTTGTAAATATTCTCATAAAGTACAAGGAGGGGGTGCTCGATGCACCTCGTTTTCATCTTGGATTTCCTCCACCTTAGGTTGGGGTGGATTTGAAGGTTGATTGGCCTGTTGATTAGTAGTCATAACTTCAATTAACTCTGGTTGTGAGGATTTGGACTTTAGATTTCTTGACAATTGTTGTTTCCTCATGTGTCATTTCTAAAATATCTCAAGCTTACTTTGCAGTATCACAGGATATAATTCTTTTGAATTCATCCAGTGATAGTGCGCAAGTGATTGCATTTAGTGCTTTTACATTGGCACTACTCTCACTTTTCTAAAGTGTGGTCCAAGAAAAATAAGGTAAGATTTTCATAGATTTGGATCCATCGATACCAGTTACTTCAGTGGTAGGAGGGGTCCATTCAGTCACTGTGGCTTGTCACACGCTCTTATCCATGGATTTTAGGAAAATCCTCATTCTGGCTTTCCAATAGGCATAATTGGAGCCATCAAATGGTGGAGGCCTAGTGACTGAAAGGCTATCAAAATTTGACATATCAAATAACTCAAATAGATTAGCTCAGGAAATAATTCCAAAAGGAATAATTAAAAGCGAGCTATTAGGCTTTGATACCACTTGAAAAGGCCGAGCTATATGTCCTAGAGGGGGGAGGGGGGGTGAATAACACTATGCCAAATTAAAAAATTAACAGCGGAAATTAAATAAATTAAATACAGATAGCAATAGACAATCGCACAATGCTGAATTTAAAGACAACCTCAAATGATCGAGTATTGAGAGGTTGATACAAATGTTGTTCTAAGGATAACCTTACACCATAAAAAATAAGGGTTTATGGAAGGACAACCTTACTAGAACGGTTGGTGTATCAAAAACTTAAACTGTTATAGAGGAATAAAGAAATAAATAGCAAGAAAGAAAATCTAAGCTATTATAACATTCTCCACATTTGCATAAAAGAAATTACAACATTCTCCACAATGCAAAAAGGAAATTACAATCATCCACAGAAACAAATAAACATTCAAACCACAAGATGAGAAATTATAGTGGTTCGCTTGTGTGTACACCAACTATTTAAAAAAAATGCCATACAACTACTCCACTCCTAATATCCTCACACAATAGATATTAGCGTTCACTATGAAAATAGGTTTTTCCAGGTTCACCTAAAACCCTCACAATTGTGTCTTTTAAGTGAGCTTACACAATTCAAAAACCCCACACTCTGAGTTTTCTGGATCACCTCAGACAAACCAAAACAGAGATTTTTGTGGCACAATCTCAAAAATCAAAACAGAAATTTACAATAATGTAAAATACCTGGATATTCTCCTTTTGATGCAGCCCAAAAGAACCAATTTAGAGTAGAATTTCAACGTAGAAGTTCAATGTCCAAACTCACTTATGACATGGTTCTAGGTTTTAAATTGATTTTAAATTAAATCAAGTTGGGCTAGCTTTATTTGATTTCGATTCCAAGAAAAGGGCAATCTCAATCCCTTCTTCAAATATGATTGGAATAAAGAATACAAAATTAACTGTAAAAAGCTAAATTAAGAGAATATTAAGTAAGCACAATATAGCTTAAAAAGAACACTAACTTATCTCTCAGAGTGACGAATTGAATTAACTTGAATTGCATTAAAAAACTCTGAAATTCGTGCTCTATTTATAGGTGAAGAAATTGCGTTCACGACTGGTCCTGTGGACACTACAACTAGTCGTAGGATCGACAAATTTTTGAAATTTTGAACGCGATGGATAAAGTCGTTCCACAACTGGTCATGGGCCTTGCACGACCGGTCGAGGGACCTCCACGACTAGTCGTGTGGTAACAAATTTAGTTGTTGGACTTTGAGTCATGGCTGCAGGACTAGTCGAGAACGAGTTGAGCACTGTTCATACGACTAGTTGAGCAATCTCCAGGACTAGTCGTGGCTTACCAAAAAATTCTGAAAATTTGCAACAAACTTAGGACCGATCGTGGAATTTCTTGGACTAGTCAAGCCAGTGCTAGGACTAGTCGAATAGAGTCCAGGACTAGTCGAGAAACAGTCTATTCACTTATAAAATGATCTAATTGAATTATGTATTGAAAATGACCTACCCTAAGGTCAATCTAAGGTCATTCATACCTTGTTAGAGATGTATGAACATTGAGTCTTCTTTTTCTTCAGTTGATAGTCGTTCTTCGAAGTTCACGAAGCTTATGATTATTACATGATGAAGCTTGAACTTGAAATCATTTGAAGCTTCAACTTCAACTATATTGAAACTTAAATTTGTAACTTTAAGAAGCTTGATCCTGAATCTTAAGCTCGAGGATCAATGTCTTGACTTGGAGCTTGATTTATGAATCTTGAAACAATGAACTCACACTTGATGTTGTACTTGAACATCAACACGTACACTTGCCTTTGAAAAAGTTCTTGAACTAAAGACTATTGTGTCCTTGAGAGATGCACAGTCTTTGTGAGACCCGTGTCCTAGCCCGACCGTTCCGTAGGCTTCCGCGGTCCTCTTAGTCAAATTCCAGCGACTCGCGATGCATAGATAGTTGTTGCGCGCGATCGTGAGTTGTATCCTATATTCTAGAATCTGCTCAACTCGAGACTTGTACCCTAGTGACCGCGCCGTCGCCGCGGTTCCGATGCCGCATCTCGCGCGCCGAGGTGATACCCAGGCTAGGAGATGTAGGCCTGCGTTCAGTTTGAGGAGACGCCACTCATTTGCAAAACCAAGGCAATCTTTCAAATCAATCACATCACATCCCATCAATTAAGTACCACATCACACCTCATGTCAAGTACACATCACCTTTCACCCATCCCCCAAGCAACCCCAAAGTCAATATTCTCTTACAACCAAGTACACTTTCATCATCCATCACCCATCACCCATCACTCTCTCGTCTCTCTTTCTCTCTTACAACTCTCTCTCTCTCTCTCTCTCTCTCTCTCTCTCTCTCTCTCATCTCTCTCCCTCATTCTTCAAGCACTTAAATATCTCAATCCCTCCATAAGAGAAAGCTTGGTGTGGCCCACCTTCCTACCTCCCAATCCCACCATCCAAAGCCGATCTCAACCGTTAAAATCCACCCCTTGGAGCTCTAGATTGCATCGGTGGAAGGATGAGTCTGGGAAGATCAAAGGTGAGTGTTTTCTAGGATTAGAATTGTTTCTTTTGCTTAGCTTTGATGATTTGAGGGCCCACTTGTGGTGGGACCCATTTGACATACGGTTTGTAACGTCTAGAGGGGCCCATAGTGGCAGGGTCCCTCCTCCATCCATCCTCTTTTTCTCTATCTTTCCCTCTTTGTTCTCCCTGTTTTGATGGCCCACCTTAATGATATATTACACCCACGCCATCCAACAGTTTGGAGTGTATGAGACCCACCTGATGGATGTGTTGGATATACACCGTCTAGATATGGGAAAACATAAATATGAGCTTGATCCCAAACGGGTGGGCCACATTGACGTGGACCCATCGTGATGATGCAGTGTATCCACACCGTCCACACCGCAGGACGGTGGGACCCACCAGCCGTGGCCCCACACGTGGGACCCACCTTAAATGCATATATATTCACACCGTCCGTCCAACGTCCTTGGCTAACGTTAAAGTGTGAACTGCCAGTGGCATGTACTAATCAGATAACAAAAAAATAATAAAGTAAATAATAATAATGATAATATTATAATAATATATGTATTATACTATATGGGGTGGGCCACACATGGGACCCACCTGATATGGAAGTGGCTTGGCTGAAGTATCTCCCACCAGCCACCACGATGCATGTGAAGTATATCCACACCGTCAATCTGACGGTGGACCCATCCACGTGGGTCTGTACACGAGGTATGTATACTGTCCATCCACCATCCAGACCTTGGACAGTGGGAGTCCACCTTGACGTACCTAATATCCAAGCCGTCCATCTGTCTAGATGTGGCGGTGGACCACACCTATGATGTACTCATCCAAGCTGTCCACACGTGGGACCCACCTAAAGTATGTGTTGTATCCACCGTCCAGCAGCTGGACGGTGGTACACACTGTTGATGTATGTGGTTTATATCCACGCCACCTTCCGTTTTGAGGTGTGGGCCCACCCCACACATGTGGGCAGTGGGACCCACCTTGATGTATCTAATCCACTTCGTCCAAACGTCCAGGACGGTGGACCCCATTCAACGTATGTGTTTTATACACGCCAGCGTCTAGGTCTGGACGCTGGACGTCCTTCAACAAATATATATATATATATATATATATATATATATATATATATATATATATATATATATATAATTTGCATTTCTCTTTGCTATGGCTCACCAGAGTCATGGATCAGGCTGAAAATTGGACCTAAATCATTTCAAGGGGTGCGGCATCGCTTGGACCGTTCAGATTCTGTGCACATGACACGTGTGCAAAGGTGCTCATTGGTGCTCACGTGAAAAGGTGCGCAGGGGACCATCTCCCTATATATATATATATATATATATATATATATATATATATATATATATATATATTATTAATAATATCGATATTATAATAATATTTAATGTATTATATATGTGGTGGGCCCCACGTGGGACTCACCTGATGTCCTGATGAGTGGAGCAGATTGGCTGGTTAACCACACACAGCTATAGGCTGCTGTGGAGACGCTAGTAAGTTCTGTGGGTCCCTCACGATGTATGTGCTTCATCTATGCCATCCAATACAGTGGGGCCCACCTGCTGTGATGGTATCAGCAAGCTCATGGCCCCATCTAGAGGTAAATGTTATATTTGAACGGTCCATCCATTTGGCAAGCTCATCTCAAGGCTTATGACAGCTAAATGAAGCAGAATTGATGATCAGGTAGACCACACCGCGGACAATAGTGTAGAGTGAACGTCCACCATTGAAACCCCTTTTTTTGGGTCACGGAAGCTTGGGTCAATATGAAATTCATTTTTTCCTCTTTAATCCAGGTCTTTGTGACCTTATGATCAGGTTGGACGGAAAAGAAAATGGTGGGCCCTGCCAATTTAAACTATGGAAATCATCATCTCCACTGTTATTTGTAGTGTGGTCCAGATGATCTTTCGATGGGAAGTATTCTGGGAAATGCTCTAAAATGATCTCTAATTGAAGTGTGGGTCCCATCTTGATGAAATGTATGTTGGGCCCATATGAGAGGCCCCTTTATAATGTATTTGAGGCCCCGATTTGATGTTTTCGAGGCCCAGATACATAGCCCATTTGATGCACATAAGGCCCATGTGTAGGGCTCACCTATTGTGTATTCGAGGCCCATGGGCGGGGTCCATTGTGATGTATTTGTGGCCTATTAGCAAGGCCCATTGTGATGTATTCGAGGCCCATGGTTAAGGCCCAATGCGATGTATGTATGGCCCGTTACGTTGTGTATGGATCCTTTGTATGGGCCACTCTTTAGGAGCAATGTTGGTTGAACGTCTACATTGATGGGCAGTGATGGTTGGATGTCCACATTGTGACCTTCCCTTAGGCCTTGATCAGCCGATTGTCGTGGCTGATTGTCGATTAGTGATCAAGGCTGATTATCATGACCAATTGCTGATTTTCGATTGACGTAACCGATTTGCCGATTCCGATTATCGATCGATTCCGATTATCGTGACTGATTGCCGATTAGCGATCGAGGCCGTTTATCATGACCAATTGCCGATTTTTTTTATTGATGTGACCGATTTGCCGATCCGATTATCGATTGATTCCGATTATCGTGACTGATTGCCGATCAGCGATCGAGGTCGTTTATTATGATCGATTGTCGATTTCGAATAACGTGACCAATTTGCCGATTCCGATTATTGACCGATCCCAATTGTCGTGGCCGATTGTCGATGAGCTATCGAGGCTGATTATCATGATCGATCGCCGATTTTTTATTGACGTGAACCGATTTGCCGATTCCGATTATCGATTGATTTCGATTATCGTGACCAATTGCCGATTAGCGATCAAGGCTGTTTAACATGACCGATTGCCGATTTTCAGTTGACGTGACCGATTTGCCGATTCCAATTATTAACCGATCCCGATTGTCATGGTCGATTGCCGATTAGCGATCATGACCGATTGCTGATTTTTGATTGACATGAACTGATTTGCCGATTCCGATTATCGATCGATTCTGATTATCGTGATTGATTGCCGATTAGCGATCAAGGCCGTTTATCATGACCGATTGTCGATTTCGATTGACGTGACCGATTTACCGATTCCGATTATTGACTGATCCCGATTGTCGTAGCCAATTGCCGATTAGCGATCGAGACTGATTATCATGACCGATTATTGATTTCGTTTGACGTGACTGATTTACTGATTTCGATTATTGACCGATCACGATTATCGTGGCCGATTGCCGATTAGCGATCGAGGCTGATTATCATGACCGATTGACAATTTTCGATTGACGTAACCAATTTGCCGATTTTGATTATCGATCGATTTCGATTGTCGTGACCGATTTGTTGATTCCAATTGTCATGGCCGATTGCTGATTCCGATTGACTTAGCCGATTTGCCGATTCCAATTGTCGAGGCCGATTATCGATGTCGATGCCGATTGTTGATTCTGACTCCGATTGTCGAGGCCAATTCCGATTCTGATTGTCGAGGCTGATTCTGATTTGTTCAGGCCGATTGTATAAGCTAATTCCAAGTATTGATTTCGATTGTTGAGGCCGACCTCGATTGTCAAGGCCGATTTCGATTGCCAAGGCCGATTGTCGTGACCTATATGATGTACATGTGAACCGTAGTTGAGTAAGGCCATCGTGTTGTATATTAGGCCTTTGTGTGAGACCGTGGGCTCATTATATGTTTCGCTCCATGTGGTCATTCCTTGGGGGCAATGTTGGTTAAATGTCCACATTGTCAAGGCCGATTGTTGATGCCGGTTATTGATACTGATTATGAGTATGTGACAGCATAGCATCATAATACATGCCCATACGCATCATCTGCATGTTCGTTATGAGATGTGATTGACCATTGCATATGTCATAGGGTAGGTTATTCATAGGGCTCCCTGATAGGCGGAGTTGCCCCACATGAGAGCATGACATGCACATGATTGATGCATGATTAGACTGTGTGACTCATGCATCTCGCATTTGTGTGACATGACCACCATACGCCCTAGCGACATCAGGGCCGTACCCTCTACAGGTATTTCGTGGATGGCCAGATGGGACATTGGAAATCTGTTCTACATGGGGTGCTATAGATATCCTTGGGTGAAAGTCCCAGAACCCTCTTAGTTCCAGAGGTTGCTCCAACGTCTAGACCGAGTGGATGCATGAGCGCATGAGGGCCATATACCGTTAGGCCGCGTCTCCCACTGAGTCGTGGTCGGTTGGAAGAGGGTGTAACCTTATTTGCCCAAGAGGAGGGGGCAATGCTAGGCTGAGTCTGACTAGCTCGAGGAATGGGCTTGCTATCGACGAGCCGGGCCCGATATTGGCAGGTGGATAGTGAGGTCTCTTCCACTCACCTTGTTGCGCACGATGGGGCAGCAATCCGATTCGGAGTGTAATAGACCCCGGTGATTTTTCAGAGAGGAACCGTACCGATATGTGGACTTATTGAGTAGGAGTGCGTACTCATGCATTTGTTTCATTCATGATCCACTAGGGCTGATGGTGCGCAACTAATTGTTGTGTACCTTCGCATGGCCAGGATTTCGGTTTGGTGCGGGACTGACCTGAGATCAAGAGTTTACCACATTGAGTTTGACTATCCAAATTTTGGTATGAGACTGGTTTGAATAGAAGTCCCTTGTGATGGACCCCATAGCCTGCGATACTACGTACTATCATCCCGACTTCACTCAAGCTTGGTCATTTCATTCGCACCGCATATCACATTGCATCCGCAGTACTTAGCATTTTGGGTTGCCATGTTTCTGCATTGATATGACCGTTAGTACTCATGCCTTGCATCGCATAGCCTTGGTACGACTGATGGCACTCATAGACTTATCAGTATATGTTCGCTTATTTCGATATTGTATGATTTATGACATTGTATCCTTGGCATATAATATTTGGCTCGCTCTAACACCTCATTTGCATAGCTGATTTACATAGTGTACCCTGATATTGTATGACATATGGACTTGTTAGTACTTCCACTTACTCTGATTACTCTGATATTGCTTACTTGACACTTACCTTGTGCACACACTTTCACTACTCACTTAGCTTCATATAAGCTTATGCGCGATAGATGCGTGCAGGTGGCGTTAGGTTGCAGCAGCATTGAGCTTGGAGCATGCAACGGACTTATGGAGCTTTGATTTTTGACATATGTATTTCCCTTTCAGCACTGTATTCAACTGTTTGTATTAGTGGATATGTGATGATGATGTTACCTTTATGATTTGGGTATACTTGTGGTTATGCTTATTACGAGATAAATGTACAGAAAAAAAAATCCTCCTTATAGGATCCCAGGATTGGAATCTGGCATATAGGCGCTGGAAGACGAGAATGTGGTACTACGGAGGCTGTCGGCACCGGATTTGATGATCGGGGTTCTTGTGAGTCTGATCTTCGGGTTTGGGACGTGACAGTCTTCATTATAAAGATGAGTTACACAAGACATAGATTCTAAGAGGTTTTGACACCATAAAATTTGACAATATAGGAGCTAGAAACCATAACACTTACAGGTACTTTCTACCATACCTCGTAGGATTACCCAAACCTTGGAGCCCACGTTGTTGTACGCCCGTTTGACTCACCTATGAGGCCCATTCTTGATGTAAGTATGTCATCTAGGCCATCCACTATCTATAGGAGATACATCATCACCCGTTGTCGTAGATGGACGAATATGTGGTATCAGATTTGGTATATCCACTATTGAAGCTTATCTCAATTCGTGGGTTAGATCCACCGTCCGTGCAGGGGACCCAGCCTTAGGATATATGATTTGATAGTACCTTGAGTAGGTCATGATAGTACCTTGAGTAGGTCATGATAGTCTAACATGGACCATTCCATATAGACTTCTATATGTCTAGTGAGGCGTATTGTTCAGCCCCTACTCTTGTAAGTAACGTACCGGTTAAGGTCGATCATCACCTGCTATATCTAATAATCATGCTGGTGTACTTAGTCTAGTAGGACACACTAAGAACATGCTTAGTATAACATCATGATACATGCCCATACGCATCATTTTGTATGCATGTTATAAGGAGAGATTGATCATAGCATATGTCATTAGGCTGAGATGTTTATGGGACTCCCTGTGAGATGAAGTTGCCCCACACGATCGCGCTGTACGTGTAGGTTTGATGCATGACTAGATAGCATGACCCATGCATCTCGTATTTTGTGTAACATGATCACTTAGTACCCTAGCAACATCAGGGTCGTGGCCTCCACATGCATATCGTGGATGGCCAGATTGGATACCAAAAATATTTAAAATTTAGCACATGAGCACTTTGGATGTCCATGGGTGAAAGCCCGTAAACCCTTATAGTAGCAAGAGGTTGCTCTAACGTCGAGACCGAGTGGATACATGAGTGCCCGAGTGCCAAATACCAGTAGGCCGCGTCTCCCACTGTATTGTGGTCGGTTAGAAGGGGGTGTGGCCTTATCCACTTGAGGGTAGGGGCAAAGCTAGGCCAAGTTTGACCAGCTCATAAATGGGTCCGCTACCAACAAGTCGGTTAGATATTGGAGACTACTGGTCAGGTGGTTAGTGAGGTCTTTTCCACTTGCATAGTTGTGCGTACCAGCTGGGGTAGTAATCTGGTGCGGAGTGTACTTGACCCCAGTGATATCCTAGAGATGAACTGTACTGATATATGTACTTGATGAGAACCAGCATATTTGTGTTGCATCTTGCATATGACATTTGGCTAGGTAGGCCTTACATCGTATAGCCTTGGTATGGCTGACAGCATTCATGGACTTGCCAGTATTTTCGCTTACTTTGATATTATATGCATGACACATGCATTATGCACACACGCACACACCCTTTAAGCTTCATTGTAAGCTTATGCCCGACCGTTGAGTGCAGGTGACGTTAGGTCGCAGTAGCGTTGAGGCAGGAGCGCATGACAGATCTTCTTTGAGCTTTTTGTTATACATGTATTTCCCTTTCCGCATTGTACTCAAATGATTTATTATAGTGGATATGCGGTGATGTTCTTTTGTAACTTGGTTATGCTTGAGGTTATGCTCCCTTAAAAAAAATTGAGATTGAAAATTCTCCTTGTAAGATCCCAAGATGGGAATCTGGCATATGGGTGTCAGGGGCCAAGAATGGGGTATTACGGAGGCTGTTGGGGCCGGATTCGGCGATTGAGAATTCTATGAGCCCGGTTTTTGAGTTTGGGGTGTGACAATCCACATCTTGAACTGTTCTTCCAGACGAGGTAGTTGTTGTACTCTGGGATGTCTAAATGAGAATTTAGCTTGTGCAAGAATACAAGAGAGACAAAGGGGAACAATTTCGTATTCAAGCCAAGAGCACCAATCGAAACATGGCGAGCGTGACCTAAGCCATGCAATGGTTGATAGCTATAATAAAATGAATGAATGCAATTGGCAACGCGATACAATGAAAAGGGATTTCTATTGGCAATGCAACTTCATTGCCACCAATGCTACCTTCGTAGTGTAATCTGCCCCTAGTCCCTATCCTAAAAGTGAAAAATGTGCCACCTCCTATGGAAGCTAGGTGATCAAAGCGGGAGGTTAGGAATTTCATACATGAAAACAGGAATCAAGGGCCTCCATGAGGATTTCACCCCCAATAGTTCCCTATATTTCAAGATAATGTAAATCGATTTGGTTTGATCACTCGCTAGCCTTAGAGCCTCAGCAGATTGATTGTGACCAGATTGTATAAATGGTACAGGAGGTTGTCGGCCAAGTACTCGACTGCAACAATATCCCGGTATATCATAAGCCTTACCTTGAGTGGATAGATTGGCAACATCCATTGCTGAGAAACTATTGACTGGATTTCACTTTATTTTCAGGTGAGCCTAGTCAGTCGACCATTGAGCATGTTGGCCACTTCACAATACAATGCAGAGAATTGGTCAACAACGACTATTATAAGTTACAGTTGTTCGGCCATTCACTGACCGCCGTAGCCTTCACTTGGTATTCAAACTTTTTGTCAGACTTGATACATAATTGGAAGGAGATGGAAGAGAAATTACATGCTCGGTTCTTTTATAAGAATAGAGAAATTACCATGGCCAATCTAGAATAGTTTCGACAGTTGTCTAGGGAATCATGTGAGAGTTATATTACGCAGTTCAAGTGGGAGAAGAGCCGTTGTAAAGTAGTTATGATAGAGGCTTAGTTTATGCAACTGGCACAAGATGGGCTCGAATATAAGCTCCGTAAGAAATTCATAGGTATGAAATTTTTGGTTTTTTATGACATAACTAAAAAGATCTCCCATTACGAAGAACTCCTACAAGAAGAAACTATGCAAAAGAACTCATTATTAGGGATGTATAACAACGACCCTAATTATAAGATTGTAATTGCTAAAGTAGTGGCTAAGAAGCCATTAGTATATTCTATGCTGGTCAAAGCGAAGTTAACTACTTCGACCACACTAAAGACTCAAAAGGTCTATACCTTTGATATCACCAGAGCTGAAGAAGTGTTTAACAATTGGTTGGCCAAAAAATTCATTAAGATTCCTCTAAATCATAATATACATTCGTCCGATGAATTGTAGAAGATCAAGTACTATAAATGACATAGAACTCGGTCACATTCGACTAACAAGTGTGTTATTTTCAAGAATGTTATCTAGTACCACATCGATCGAGGACTGTTGAAATTTCCAGAAAAGGGCGAGGAGGTAATGTTGATCGACACCGATCCGTTCTCATCCAATATTGAAGTAAACATGGTCACCACTAACCTGAGGAATTAGTCGCGAATGAGGGTTGATCTTGGCTCGGGCAAGCAGTGAAAGGCACCATATCGACCCATGCAAGGGCACCGAGGGTACCCTCGTCCTAGCGATGATTGATCGGATACTATCAGGAGAACCCATAGAGACCTCCAACTTTGTGATCGATGCGCTCGAGGAATTGTATCTCAATGGGAAGACCCCACCAAGCAGAGATTAAAACGCCGCCTCGTGACCATTTAACCAAGTAATGGCCCTGACCACCGTCAATCTCCGCAGTTGGCCCCGAATTGTTGCTCGCATTGGGGGCCACCCGTGTTGAGAATGGTTAAACCCCCTTCCATGCATGAGGAGTTTGGAAACGGGTCACACACCCAAAGTTTACTACAGCACCGAAAGCATTGACACAAACTAGAAGCACCAATGATAAACACAGTGGGCCACAGTAAGAAGAGGATTGGAAGAAAATATGATACTTCCTCGACCAAAAATGATGACACATAAGCCTTTATGGGGGATTCCTGAAGAATAAGTAGCAGTAAACACGGTCGAAGCAGTGTTGTCTACTATAACACAAAAGGAGGATTTGGGTGCTTGTGCCATGTGAATCGGTTAATGAATCTTAAAGAGGAAGATACATGTGGCAACTTATCAGATTACCTTAGTGAAGAATGCTTCCCAACAGATGAATGGTTAGCCAATGAACGATCATCAACCACTAATGCACTGAAGATCACCTTTCCTGTAGCCTCATTGGCTGAGCTTGTGGATAATGAATGTGCTGTTTAGACAGAAAAGGTAGAATCTGGGATACTAGGGGGGGGGGGGGGCGGCAATGTTTTGGTGATGAAACTGTGTTTGGGATGTTGCCAATAGTGACATTCTATTGTAACATGATTTCTACCTTGTCATCTAATTTTTAAGTAAGGCCTATTCAGCTGAACAAGATAACTGGTGATGTAAAAGAATATACCCCACCAGTGATCATACAACACACTTATTTTCCATTTGGGGAAGGTGATGGAAGTGAGTCTAAGGATGATAAAATTCTACAGGTCAACACAATCATGGTGGAGGCAAGGGACATGTCCAAAAGGGTGATAATCAATAAACCTACCCATAGCATGACACAACACCTCAAGCCATTATACATATTGGCCCATTTAGACAAATGCCATGTTACCAGGATTCTGGTTGACAATGGGGCTACGGTTAACTTATTGTCAGGGAGAATGATGGTTAAGTTGGCGAAGACTATGACCAATTTGTTTCCATTAAAAGTAACGGTCAGTAACTTCGTCGGTCACATAATAAACACCCATGGTATCTTGCCGATCAATCTAACTGTAGGCACTAAAACTGTTTTAGCATCATTCTTTGTTGTTGACAAATCAAGCTACAACGCACTATTAGGGAGGGATTGGATCTACTCATTTGCATGCATTCCATCCTCTCTACACCAATTTGTAATTTTCTAGAACCAAAACAAGATTGAGTTAGTCCTGGTTGACAATAAGCTCTTCCTGTCTACTTCCAATGCCACCGATCAAGTTCACCAGGAGAAAAAAAATTCAATCATCCTACTATGGTAAAGAAGAACCCAGATAGTATCATGCAGGCCATCACAGAGGTAACTCGAGTCAATGACACTGGGACGAGGGACATCGTTCCTTTTTGGCCGGTTTCGGGTTGCACCATCAAAGAGATCCCATGATCAGAAAACCACGAGATCAATTAACCAGGCCGACCTTATGGCCAAAATAAGGAGGCTTGAGTGAAGCCTTAAGGAAATGGACGATGGTTGTTTCATGAATTTGGTCGAGGTAGAGGAATCGGTCGAGGAAGACAACATTGGATTTGAAGAAGCACCTAAGGAGTTGGAAGATTCTCGGCCTCAAGTTCAAGATCCATTGGTTGAGGTTAATTTGGGAACAGAGCTTGACCTAAAGCTATCCGAGAGAGAACGATTGGTGGAATTGCTTAGTAAATTCGCCAATTGTTTTTTGTGGGATTATCACAAAATGCCAGGGCTCGATCGATCCCTGGTTCAGCATAGATTACCCACAAAAGAAGGTTATCGGCCGTACAAATAGTTGCTTAGGTGGATGATGGCCGAAGCCACCCTCAAATTCAAAGAGGAAATTGAGTGACTCCTAAAGGCCGGTTTCATTCGACCGATTAAGTATATCAAAAAGATGTCGAATGTGGTCCCAATAATGAAGAAAAATGGTAAGTTGAGGGTATGCATCGATTTTAGGAACTTAAACTTGGCTACACTAAAGGATGAATACCCTATGTTGGTGGCCGATCAGCTCATCGATCGAGCTGTTGGGCATGGGATTATGTCCTTTTGGATGGTTATTTTGGGTACAAGCAAATCTATATTGCATTGGATGATGTGCCCAAAATAACATTCAGGTGTCTTAGGCTATTGGGAACTTACTGTTGGGTGGTGATGCCCTTCGAGCTTAAAAATGCGGGAGCTACGTACTAAAGATCCATGAATGTTATCTTTCATGACATGATTGGCTATTTCATGGAAATTTATATGGATGATTTGATAGTAAAATCAATTGATGCAAATGAACATTTGGCCCATTTGCGTAAGTCCTTTGAGCTAACGAGGTTCCATAAAATGAAAATGAACCCCTTAAAATATGCTTTCGAGGTTTTGGGAGGTAATTTTCTAGGATTCCTTGTACACTAAAGAGGGATCGAAGTTAATTAGAATAAAACTCGGGTCATAATCAATGCTCGACCATTGAAAAATAAATCGGATCTGTAAAGATTCTTAGGTTAAGTCAAAATTTTAAGGAGATTTATCTCTAATTGTGCAGGCAAAACTAATATTTTTTCTCCACTAATAAAATTGAAGTAGGGGTCTGAATTTGTTTGGAAAGTAGAGCACCAACTGGCTTTTAACAAAATCAAGGAGTACCTAATGAATTCGCCCATGCTGATGCCACTGGTCGAATGTCATCCGCTCATGCTATATGTCGTAACTTCAACAAAGTTGATCGGAGCTCTTTTAACACGAGATGATGATATGCTAAAGGAACAGGCAATCTACTATTTGAGGAGGACTTTACTCAATGTTGAGGAGTGATATTCCGCTATGGAAAAACTATCTTTGTCATTGTATTTTTCAGCCACTAAGTTGAAGCATTACTTATTGGCCAAGCGGACAATTACTATCTAAAAGAGATCCTGTCCTCTATCTTTGAAAGAGGAAATTCCATGAAGGTGTGCCAGACAGAGACATAGGAGGAAGATTGGAGGGCTCCCCTCATGAGTTATTTATAGAGCCCGCGTACTAAGACTGATAGGAATGTACGACGATCAGCTGTTAATTACGTCATGATCAACAATGAGCTATATCATAGAGGGGCCAACAAAGTTTTATTTTGATGTCTATCAAAGAAAGAAGCCATATTAGCCATGGGAGAGATCCATTAAGGGATATGTGGGGCCCACCAAGCTGGAAGAAAGATGAGATTTGAATTGATGTGCTACATATATTTTTGGCTAACAATGATGGTCGATTGTGTCTAGTACACTAAGGGCTATGAGGCTTGTCAAAGGAATGGGCCAATCCAGCAGTACCGGTATTCGAAATATATTCTATAATAAAACTTTAGTTGTTTCAAGGATGGGAAATTGACTTGATTAGTCACCTTCGACCCAAATGAATTCGTTCATCATAGTAGTGACCGATTACTTCACCAAGTGGGTTGAGGTGAAGCCCATGAAGGGAGTCGGTCACTAAGAGATAACTGAATTTATAGAGCATAACATCATTCACCATTTTGGAATCCCAAAGTCGATCACCATGGACCGAGATGCAGTATTTTCAGCCAAGGAAGTGTAGGCGATGGCTGATAAATACGGCATAAAAATTCTACATTCGACGCCGTACTATGCTCAAGCCAATGACCAGGCTGAGGCTAGGAACAAGGTGATTAAGAATATTCTGAGAAATATGATTGAAGAAAATTCTCGAGAATGGCATACCAAGTTGTCTAAGGCTCTCTGGGCCTACAAAAATTCACCTCGTACCAATACATGGATAAGCCCATTCATATTAACTATGGACAAAATGTGGTCGTGCCTTTGAAGGTCATTGTGCCACCACTTTGAACTGCTTATTAAGCCAAATTGACCCCTACAGAGTTCACATAAGCAATATTGGCCTAACTTGAGGGACTAGACAAAGTCCGTATGAGAACATTAGACTCGATCGTTTCCCACCAAGTGACCATGGCATGGGCATACAATAGGAAAGTAAAAAGAAAGTCTTTTGGAGTAGGAGATGCGGCTTGGAAAATGGTATTACCAATCGGTCAGAAGGACCAATCCCTTAGGAAAAAATGGTCACCCACATGGGAAGGGCCATATACAGTTGTACAAGTCCTCAAAGGATGAGCCTATATCCTAAAGGATATGAACGGAAAGACTGCAAAGGCTTCCATAAATGGCTTACTCCTGAAGCCTCGCTTCCCTTCACTATGGGAAGCTGTCAAGGGATAAATTAAAGGGAGTTAGCCAGAGATGATCAAATAATTCATTTAATAAAGGCCCTGTAATAGAGGCCAGTTGATTAAAAAAAAAGTGAGAAAAAGAGAAAAGATTTGGCTAGCGGTCGAATTACAAATGAGCCAATTTGATCTCTTCGAATCTCTTGGTGGCTGATGCCTTCGCCTTCACTGCCATCCTTCGTCTCTCCCTCCATGAGGGTTGCTGGGCCGTGAGCTGGTTGGAGAGGCAAGCAATCGACTTGAGATGCTGGTTGAGGGTCATGCACTCCAGATCAACCAACTTCTTTTCGGCCTTGTTAGACTCCACACACCCTTAATAAAGCACTATCTAGGACTTCATGAACGCGATCAACTCCTCATTTTTGGGCTGATCACAGTCTGGGTAGAGCCGTTGGGCCTCATGGAGGTTAGTGAAGAAGTTTCTAAGTACAACATCGATTAACAACAACATCTCCTTGTTGAGGCAGTGTTCATAGGGCAGGGCAACTAATTTTTCCAAGCTACTTCATAGTGGGCTAAGAGAGTTTTAGACTTGGTACGAAGAGCCGATATCTGCATTAGTGGGGTATCGCACCGTTTAAGCTCTCGATCATCCTTAGAGTATGCCTCTTCAAGTTGTTGGAGTTCCGAGATAATTTTTAGAACCTCTTATGAAAGTCCATCAGCCTCAGCCAATCTAGCAGCGTCCCTAAGGAAGGGATAAGGATTGTGCAGAAATGAGGAGTAGGAGAAGGAATTGATCCCCTCAATGAAGATCTCTTTCATGATTTGAATGGACAAAGAGAAGGGTGAGAGAGAATCCATGACGTCTGAGGTGTTGAGGGCAGAGTTTCTCATTCATGATGTGCTGCAAATTGAAAGAAATACTTTTTATAGAGTTAGGAATGTGCAGTTAATGTGCGCATTGGATAAAGTGTGATAGTTGGGAACCCGAAGCTAACTACTAGAGTGGTGATTCATTTTCGAGATCATGGGAGAATGTGACGAAATAAATGGGATTGTCTCGGGAAATGCGTACAGTTATTCATGTTGAGTTAACGAGATAAGACATATAAAAAAATGGCTAAGTGGTGGATGGTTGACAGAAAGTGTACAGGCTTGGTTGAGTACGGAAATGCCAGCTGATGTCTTTAAACATACCTGACGTGATGAATCATCCAAGATCGATCAATAAATAATCGCATGCCATGCAAAGCCCATCGACTTTATTGATTGGAAAAAGTGTATTATAAGTTTTACAGACCCATTAGCCACATCATGCTGAAAAGGAAAAAAAATGGTAAAAGAACTTGGAAGCGATCAAGCAGCTTAGATTTTCATCCCCATGAATTCCTTAAGGAGGGCTTGCATTTCAGCTTCATCATTCTCCTGTGTCGAAGCCCAACTCGCCCCCTTTTCGATGATAATCTGCAGAAGATGGAGCAGTTGGTCAACATGAAGGTCGCTCAAAGAAACTGCATCCTCAACCATTCTCTTAGCGTGAAAACTTGTCTTCGACTGAGCTTGGTACAGAGTGATTTGTTCATCTAAAAATAAAAGATCTTTTGGTTCAACCATCTCCTTAACATAAAAGGTAGACACACTCTCTCTCTCTTTTAGTTCTTCTACTAGCCCAACTCGATAAGACTCCAGCATCCTCAGCATGGTTCGATTGAATTGGTGCATCTAAATGCGTTGCAATTGTCCGTACCAAGCTAGTTCACGTGTCCTTCTCATTGTTGCAGATTCCTCCTTGACCAAGGCTTACTGTCGAAGGTATTTTGAGTTCACTTTGTTAACAAAGTCAGTTCATGGAATCTATCTTGCATGATGTACAAATGTTTCAACATCTGCACAAGTTTTCCAAGCATGGCCTCTGACTCTACCACAGATGATGCATCCATCGTAAAAGACTTAACATTAAAAAATAATGTGGATTGAGAGAATTCTCTCAAAACTCATTCAAAGATCTCCTTCAGGTAGTGTTCAACACCAGCAACGAAAGAGTAAGGGTTGGAAGCCATGGGAAAAGTAAGGAGGAATCCCAAAGAAAAGTGTAATATGAACTCGAACGAAGATAAGATGTTGTTTAAATAAGCAATCTAGGAACCCACGATCTAGAGTGATCACGGCAACATAATCCCTACATGTTTTGACCAACCAGGAGCATGAAACAATTAACAATATAAATTCAGAGCTAGCCCATGTCACATCGATTTTATAGGGATGAGTCAGCGGTTAGTTGCAAATAGAAAAGGCGGAAAGAAGTTAAAAAGGGATAAGGCATGAAAATGGCTCAGTGGCCGTTTGTATTAATGATAAAGTCAATTACAAATTACAGTTCAAAAGATGCAAAGCACTGCATTGACCCTGTATTGCTTCTAATTGGCTTTGTGTGGCTTTTAAGGTAGCCTTCCATTTAGCCGCCGATCGAGATAATCGACGGATGACGGTTATTTGGGACCGTATGGCAACGACCAATTGATCGACCCTCTCCTTGAGTTGAACATGTTTAACATGCTTCCCTGCAAACTTCTGCTTTAGAGTGAGCAACTTTGCCTCCAGATTCGTGATCCTAATCTCCTGGTTTTCTAGCTTAATGCTAGAAGCCCTTAATTTAGAAGTTATGTCTGCGAGTTCCTGGCTGATGTTAGTTGCAGATGCCCTCTGGGAATCAGTTGCGGAATCCTCCTCCTCAAGCCGGTCAATGGTGGCATAAACATGGTAATGTGTCTTGATCAGTCTTAGAAGCTCTTGAAGATCTTGTACTTTACCCACCAAGGAGGGATCTGACCAGGAATAGATGTGGTATGACCCGACCAGGTGATTAAGTTTGTGGACCGACTCAGCACCGAGGGATCCTGATAATCCCATCTACAGGAGACTCTGAAGCTCGGTCTTGATATCCTGTAGGTCACCCAAGAGAGAGGGAGACTCAGACACAACTATATCTCTTACACGGGTTTTCTTAAATGAAGAATTGATGTCTTCATAAGAGAGGCCCTCACTGGCAAAAGTGGGAGTATCATCCACTTGTAGGGGTTCCAAAGCAGATGATGGATGAGAGCTGGGCTCTACCACCTCGACATTGTTGTCTCTTTGGTCGTAACTGTAGCTTCTTCCGGAGCAAGGGCTCCCTCTATCATTAAAAGAGTTAGTTTTGCAGCAGGGAGCATCAACCAAACATATAGTTTCTCAGCCGATCGGTGGGTGAGAGGCACCTCAGCTACACTCTGATCGGCCAGAGTAGAAGGATTGGGAGGGATCTGGATCATGTACTCTAAGTCAAAAGGGAGAGTACTGACTTCAAGAGGGCTATGAGAAGGAAGGCCCTCAGTGCTGACCATTGCCTCTGAATCAATAGTTTGGATTTCAGTGACCACGGGAGCATCAACTACTGATGATGGTTGTTGTTGTTATGGTTGTGCCATGACAATTTGTTTGTTTACAGCCATGAGCTCCCGAGTGATTACAAAAGGAATAAAGAGAGTTAGCTAATGTAAAAATAAGGAGTTCAGAATAGTTAAATACATGTATAAGCAAGTGACCTCCACCTAAGTTAGATTGGATGACGTAGACGATGGGTCGATTACTAACAGCCTGAGGCTTTCTTATTATTATAGCCAGTGATCAAGTTGAAGTAGGGAATGGTGGTAGACTGGGACGATAAGGAGTAAGATACTTTCTGTTGAAGGGAAGATCGAGATCATTCAATCTCTCTATACCGCCACCATTTATTCCAACATTTATTATAATGAGCCTCCTTGTGACGTTTCAAGCCTTCTTAGATCTCTTTTATGTAATCAGTGATGGAAAGACCCGGCTAATACTTGGTTTTGAAATATGTTTCAAAAAAGAGATGGCCTCGGCTAAAGAAGTACCTGATGGCTGTCGAGGCCTGGAGGATGCCGGCAATGGTCGATCCTCAATTATTGTTGTGGGTTTGAGAGGACTGACACGCCGAAGGGTCAGGACTAGCGACTTAGGAGGGGGACTAAGTGGGGCTCCTAGGTCCAAAATCATCCTTGGATTTGCTAGAGGGTGAGGAGCTAGTGGAGCTAGCGTAGGAGTAGCGGAAGTTTTTGTCATGACCTCTTGGATTGCTGGAGTAGCAACCTTAGTTGTTGGAGCCTTAGAAGGAGAGGAGGTGGGGGACCTTGTATTCAGCTTACTTATTTTCTTGGCCGGTGCATTGGCGACCGAGGGGGCCACTGCTCTCTTCTTTCTCTTAATCTCGAGTTGCGAAGAGAGAGAGAAAGAGAGAGAGAGTCTGATATCTTTAGGGTGCTTCTTCTTTAGCAAACTATAATAACAATTCTCCCACAATTCGAGGAATTTATCCATTGCTTGTGGTAAGTTTGGATAGCTGGGAAGCTTGAGAGCATTCACGACCTTACAGAAGGAGGAATGAAGGGATGGATAAAGGCCTGTATCGGTCACCACTCTATGGTTGAAGGGTGGTTGATTGCAAGTCTTGTGAGTGAGAGGGCAAGGGATGCACTGGACTAGGCCAAATTGTCGAGCAAGCAAATGAGGGTAATACTGCTTGACCATAGCTTTGGCATTCTTGCCTTGCTCGACCAACCCCCCATATGGGAGATCTCAGCCAATGAGATAACTTTCCCATACCTGATGCAACCGAGTCATAGTCTCCTTGTCTTCGGATGAAAAGTGGCCGATGAGCCAGCTTGGGCCATATTCTCCTTTGGAGAAAGGCATGAAGGTCTTATTTTTTCTTCATTTAATTTAAAGAAAAGAATGCAATCAGGTATACTTCGTATGAAAGATGCTCCTGAAGGTAGTGGAGTATCCGATCATCAAATGAAGTGTAGGTCACGGCGTCATGTATGGAATTTTACACTAGAGAAGGGCATAAGTATGTGTAGAACCACATTTGCAGGAGCCATAATGTTCCTCCTGCGGAGTGCATACCCTTGTGGGTGATTTCGTAGATCTCCTTGTACAAGTGGCCGAGCGCAAAGGGTGTTAGGGAAAGCGTGTAGCCATGAGCGAGGCTCTCGGCCAAAGCAACATACTCTATGGTGATTTGCTGAGCATTTATGCACAGGAGGTGGCGGCAGATCCAGAGAAGTAAGAAAGCGATGTGGTCCTCTTCATGACTATGCCGTCGACCTTGCGATAAACCTTTACGAAGTTGGTGTATGCTTTAGCAATCTTACTAGGGAAATCCTTGCCTCGCCTGGATGAGAAACTTGGATAAATTGTCGTGCCGAAGGGAAGTGGCTGGGTGAGAGCCGAGACATCTAGCATGGTCGTGCTCATTGGATTGCAACTAAAACAGATGTTTGTCGAAGTGCTTTAAAAGGCTGAAAGTAGCTAGAAGAATGGTTGGGTTTGTTGAATACTCTTTGGTAGATAGTTTGATGCATTCTTAAATGCCTGATCCTCTCCAAGTCTCCTCGTGCTCGGAAGACACACGATTGAACTAAGACTCCCATTTTGGGGGCAACTTCGACCACGTCCTTAGACTCTTCAGCGCGTTTATGGCATCGAGAATATATTCAAATTGGATCAATAGAGTCTCCCTGAGGCAAAGAGGGAATAATGTATCCATCGCTTGAACCTCACCTATCTCTGTTGTGGGGGAGAATGCATGACCCCGAGCATAGATATTTAACCAGTGGTGATTCAAAGACTATCTTCTTAACACACTTGTCAACAAGAGTGTTAGCATGTACGTAAAATCAGGTACTAGTCAGGGTCTAATATGCAATATTCGACCTTCATCACAACCCCCAACCAGCATTTTGCTAGTCCCAAGCAAAGTATGCGAAAAATAATTTCAGAAATACAAGACAATTCCTATAAACCCGAGCGACTTGTGAACAAATAGTCAAGAGGCAAGAATTCTAAGATTAACGAATGGTGAGCAGAATTTAATTATTATTATTTTTTCTTCCTGGAATTAAGCTCATGGTAAACTTCATAATCAAGTTCAGAATATTAATCCATTAATTATAACATTCTAAACATTGAGTTCTATGAGTGTATAATGTAATCTCGGCTTATCACTATTAAGAGATCCAATTGTCAATTTCATGATATCAGTGATAATTAACAACAGAATTCATGACAACCAAAACTGAAACCAACACTTACCTTACAAATTAACTTTTAATTCTACCAAAAATCTTGATGTTTTATTTACACCAATCTGATTTAAATGATTTTAAACTCACAAGTATACGAATCAGATGTAGATACAGTACGTATTACGAGATCGTTCCCACGAGGACTGGTTGTCACAATTTGAAATTTATGATTCTTCTTAACTAATCCAACAAATAGTTTAGTGAACTAATAATAAAATTTTATGGAAATAACTAAGATCAAGGAGGAAATTTTAATCAATGAAAGCACTAGGACTTTTGAATCCACCCCTAATTATCATAACCCTTGATTTACCTGTTGATTTACCCTAATTTAGATTGATATAAATTTAATAAATAAAGTACACTCTATGTCCTTGGTCAGGCACACAGAATGTATAATCCCTTAAAGCATAAAGATCACATCATTCCATCCATGGTCAGGCATGAATAGATGTAAATTCCTATCTCTTTCTCTATAGGAAAACATGTTCATGGTCAGACACAAGCACCTAGAATAAGATTTTAAACAACATCCACATCTAGACTTTGGTTAAGCTCATAGAATGGAGAAGTACGGAGTTTTCATTTAAACACACTAGAGAAAGAAATAAATCAATCAATTCAGATTTATTCAACACATAACAAGAGTCATTCAAATTAGGGACTTCATCTCAGCCCTAGCTAAGAGAACTAGCCTAACAAAGAGATGATTATGCTAAACATCTTAACAGAAATAAAAAGAAACAGTGAAGAGAAATCTAAACTACTACTCTCTCCCTACTCCAGATCCACAACCGGTCGCAAGCCGAGCTCTGAATGAATCCTCTCTCTCTCTCTCACGTCTCTTTCTTTTATAGGCTGATGGAGGATGGTCGGCTGGGTGTAGAGGTGATGGACAAACTTTCTGTATGTAACAGGGAGGTTGGTGCAGAGTTCTTTACGCACGCTGCACAGCAGGGCCTGCTGACTGACGTTGGACGTTGGTGAGACCCATTTCTTGGTATTGCTCATAAGATTCAATCCATTTATTGGATTGTACATGAAATTTCAGCAAGATATGGGTAGTTTTGGAATGTTATTGACGTGGCCAAATGGTAGTAATCAAGCTGCAATCTGTGCAGGGCTGTCCGTTTATAACTGTTGAAACCAGCACGTGTGCGTGCATGAGTGTACAAGGTCAACATGGGCGGCTCAGATTAAGCATTTAGACCATAATGGGGGCCCACTACAGATCAAACGGTGCTTTGTTTCATGCCAGAAGAAATGGAAATTTCTGTTTTGAGTCGGTGGTGTCAGATGGACCCATGATCAAATTATA
The DNA here is from genome assembly GCA_030180095.1 of Magnolia changhungtana. Lineage (NCBI taxonomy): Eukaryota > Viridiplantae > Streptophyta > Magnoliopsida > Magnoliales > Magnoliaceae > Magnolia > Magnolia changhungtana. Next base: position 3,957,586 of record JASAUF010000626.1, on the reverse strand, counting down.
ATGGGAAATTCATGTTGTCCATTAGAATCTACTCAAAATTTCAGTTGGAAATGACTGCTTTTAGATTGCTCTTGATGCGGTCCACCTAATTTTCTGCTCTACCGTCTATCCTCCGCTTAAATGGCTGGAATTCGCTTCTTGCGATCTCTTACAATTCTGCCACCTAAGCAGTGATAAGAGGCTTCATGGGGATTCGATGGACACTCCGGATTGGACCGTTGAAACATGGTAGCAGCCCACAAAACCCAACCGGGGCTCTCTGTTCTTTTGTTTTCGCAGACAGAAACAGGAGTTTCCGTTTTGAGACGGTTAAGAGTCGGTTTGACCGATGCCCTATTGTCATGCACTGCTAGTGCAATTGTGAACTATTGTAACACCACGGATTTTTGCCAACCTGGAGATAGATGTCCTTAGGCAATGGGTCAAATCCTAACATCTTATTAACTTGTCAAAACTCGATCCCAAAGTCTCAAGTCCCCTTTCAACCCATTTCCTTCAAAAAATCTCTTATTTCACCTTTCACCACCTTGTTCTTTAGAAGTTTTTGGGTACTTTCATATTAGGCATGAATCCTATAGTTTAGATAATGAAGAATAATACTTTCGAAATCCATATAAAGACCTGAGTATCACCTCAGGCAGAAATTTTACAGGACTAAATCCTTTACAAATTAGACAAAGTTAACTAAGTGTTAAACTAGATCACATACGAAATCTGCACTAATCACTTTAAATCCGATCTGCAAGACTCAAAACTTGTAGAATCAGTGACGCTAGGTTACCCTAAAAGCTAGGATCAATCTCATTACCCGGCTGCTCTCGAGAGCATCACGAAACTCCGTATTAGATCTGGACTGTACATCGAAAGTCCGAATAATACGAAGTTATAGAATTAGGACCGCCTTGCTGGGCTTGACAACCATCTTAGAAGTCAAATCCAGATAATGTCCCACGACTATTTGCTTGAGCCCGTAGCGATGAGTGTGAGAAAACGAAGATTTCTTTAGAAATGTAACCTAAGTAATCTGAGACCTGTCACTTATGGGCCTGATATAAGCAATCAGACCGACAGAATCTAACCCAAATACACCCTTGGATCAGGAGAAATTTCATACACATGTTCGTGTACTTGTAACCCCGATCGAGTTCCGGTGACCGTTGAACTGAAACTGGTCCACCACGGGCAATCTGTAAATCCGATCGGATCGAAAACGTAACTCGAACTAGATCCAATGTCTGTGAGCTTAAGTACGACCTTTGGCTCAAGGGAGGCTTCCATAAGTGCTCCGTTGAGACAGAACAGTCTCCCTTTGGACATAACCTAAGTATACCTTGGCCCTGAGTCTATTTCCGTGAGTTCTGGGCCTATATAAGGACCTTAAACCCTCACTTTCTCATCCCATACGAATTTGAGAAAACCTAGGAGAGAGAAGAGAGTAAAGAGAAAGAAAGTATAGGAGAAGTGGGTGAAGGATCCTGGTGCTCTATCCTACCATCATACGTGCTTCACCATCACTATTTAGTCGCACGTCTAGCGATCCTGACATCATTTTTAGGTAAGGAAACTCTAACCCTAACTTGTACTAGGGTTTCAAAGGTTGTAAGTTGAGAAATAGCTGACTTAATTCATGTTATAGGTTGATATAGCATCGTTGAAGAAGATTTAGCATTTCTACCAAATTCGTTACGTTTCTACGGCAGAAGGTGCGGACTTTATACGTATAGGTTATGGTTTTCAACGCTTTCAATGTCAGGCAATGATAGATTCATGATCTGAGTGTGATTGTACATGTACAAACCGATGTTCGTTTCGCGTTTCGATTGCGTATACAAATTATGGTATATTGTCTATTCTGTATAATTGTAGAAAATACCGTATACATACAAATTTTGAAAGTATGTTAGCCATGATTAATTACTGTATGAACATGCTATATATATATATATAATACTCACTCGGTGAAAGGATTTGCCCTAATACATGTTTTTGCTAGTATACGCTATGTATGTTAAAAGAGTGTATTCTAAGTATTTGTGAAAATGACCGAATGAGTATAGAATTTGCATTCGTGCTCGCCATGACTAATTGTCATGGATATATGATTGTTGCATAGGCGATACCCCTTTGACGAAAGGATTTGCCCTAAATCACGCCACGACCAATATACGCTATATATGTTAAATTGTGTAGCCCAAGTGTTTGTGAAAATGTTCAAATGAATATGGAACTTGGATTCATGCTTTCCATGATTATCCGTCGTGGGTGCACGCATGTTATCCATGGGGCAGCTCCCTAGTGAAAGGATTTGGCCTAATACCTATGTGATCAACATACGTCAGGTATATTGATGTATGTAATCTAAAATGTTTGTTAGAATGTTTGAATGCGTAGTAATTAGTAAATTGTAATGTATAAGAGTGTTCAGATATGATTCTTAACTCCTTTAACTATGTGTATGTTTTCCTTCATGTACCGTCTATTATAATGTTTGTTTCTCTATGTAATGCATATGTTTAAATCCATGTTCAAGTCGTATTCTATAAAATCTATTATGGGTGATGGGGGAGTGGTGTAACGATTTCATGCAACGGCCCTGACAGCCCTAAGTGGACAATATTGGATATTTGATTTTATGAGTTGAAATCTTGATTCATAACTACTTTAACTATCTTTTAGGATATTTTACTGTAACCGAATGTGATTGGGGCTATTGTATAGTCCAGGCAATCGGTAACAGTCCTTGATTGTGTGGCTAAGGTCATTTCACTACACAAGACACGTTCGATAAATACGAGTCATACGATGGTTGTTAAAAGCGGTACCTTGTCTGCTATTTCAGTGTACGTCCGTACCAGTCGAGCTTGTCAAGTAACCCGATTGACCCGATGTATGTTCACCATGTTTGGATGCCATTGCTTGAACCTAAGGTACCAAACTTACTAGTGCAACCCCGTTAACCTTAGTACCTTGATCCGCTAAGACTCATGAGCCGGGCATGGTGGTATGGGACACCATGGTCGAGCTGTCGGCCTATGTTGGGGTGATGTGCCTTTCCGTAGTGACCAATGAGCAACCTAGACTCGTGAGCTGAATACGGTGGTATGGGACACTGTATTCGAGCTGTCGGCCTACACTGTTTTGATGGGTGATGGGGGAGTAGTGTAATGAGTGCCTATAACAGCCCTGACAGCCCTAACCGTACCCGGTGTAGTGACCTTGAGCATACTCTAAATCTGTGGTGAGGCGACGAGCCTTCCCGTAGTAAACAGAGTATAAACTAGGCCTGTATTGATAAGGTGATGAGGGAAAGGTGCAACGAGTGCGTGTAACAGCCCTAGCAGCCCTTTACAGTGACCTAGAACCCCATCATCGTATGAGATTATCTAGGACTGACGACCCTAGAATAGATCCTTGTTTCGGAATGATATAAGGGAGGTACCTTTGTTTTCCAATCCTGCTGTATGAAAAAGACTAATAACAACTCGGTAATCATGTTCATATTGCACTGCATGTGCCTGGAAGATGTGGAGCACTGAGGGATGAAAGCATGCCGTGGACGTAAGATGGTGTCGCACGAGGGAGTATGTTGGTGAGGGCATGCATCATGACTGCATTTCATACTTGCATTAACAAGATTATTTAGGAATGTTTGATTGTACTGCTTTATCATTACTGCTTGACTGAATTGATAACATGTTAACCTATACTTTACTGTTCCACTGAGTTGATCACTCACTCCCATGTTACGGGACGGTGTTGTATACACCAACCAGACCTTGTTTGAGTTTCAGATGATGGCGATGCTGCGAAGCAGAGTCAGACTTTTTTTATGATGAGAAGGATTACTCCTTTATGCAGTTTTCAGGTGGGTTCCTGTGAGTCGTGTCCTGATCGACGGGGCTTTCTGGGATATTGACTAGATGACATTACACCTTTGGTATAAATTGGAAATTTACATATAATTATCTAACCTAGTAACATTATCACACTCTGGAGACTTACCACAGTTTATATATTGTATATATCTATCACAGTCTTCTGCTTGTTTAAATTAATTGTCTCTGGAGTCTGATATGCTGTTTTGGCTTAATCTCATTCATGTTTCATGTACTACTACAAATAACATTCAATCATTAGCATATATGTTGCATAAGTGATGCGTTGGAACTTGGGAGTTAAGCTTCTGCTCGACCCCCAATTTTTAGGGCGTTACAAGATGGTAACAGAGCATGATTTGAATTAAACTGGACCTGGGTTATGGTCTCACGGTGCACACTAACATACTCTAACTTAGGAGGGAGCGACGGAATGTAGAAACATACTTAGGATTTTCCAAATTCGCTGAATGGCGAAACCGACCAAAATCGATCGCCGAGTTCGGGTCCGTACTTAACCGTGATCGCACGAGTCGACCCCAAAACACTTATAGACCGTTAAACGACGGGTTTAGATCACAACTCACCCCACCCAGCCATTAGAAATAGATAAATACAGATATGTATCAGAAACTTCCCGAAATGACCCGAAACGACTCAAAATGAAGTCGTGGGCCTAATCACACCATTCCAGAGGGACCCAAGGTGGGACCCATACCTTTTTGGGGCTAGGGGTCACGAGGACCTCGCCCAAATGGCGAGGCATCACCGGTTATTCCAGAGGGTGGCGAGGCCCTCGCCAGGTCAGCGAGGCCTCGCCAGTCAGCGGGCACAGCCGTGCGGGCCGGTCGGGCCGATCGTGTTTGGGGCCTAGGGTGACCCCCTGGTGTGTGGGTCATCGATTAAAACCCTCCCAAATTAGTACCTCCTTCACAAACTACCCCTCCAAGCTCTCCTTTTCTCCAAAAGTTTCTGTTTTCTCTCTGAAACCTTCCCTTCGTTCACCTATTTCGTCATTTTCTATCAAAACATACATACGTCCATCGTTTACAACAATACCTACCCCCTACCCTCTTCATTCTCTCTCATTTGAGCTTTTACACCCCCCATTTGTGGCTCAAACTCGTGTAAACCCACTAGCCATCTCATCTCTTCATTTTCCTTCTTCAACTCCTGTCATTTAAGCCTTTACACACCCCTTGGAGGCTCAAATCCATGGAGAACTAAAAACCCCAGCCCTTTCCTCCCTTTTCTTTACTTTTCCATGGCTCTATTCGAGCTTAGTACGGCCATTTCCTCAATTTTTGCCTAGTTATCCATGACCGTTGTCTCGTGATTTGTTTGTTGCTGCATTAAGATCTTTGTGTTTTCATGTTGATAGGCTTAGTGGTGTAATCGTTGGTAGTATGCTCTAGTGTTTGACGCCTTCATTGTATTAGTTCACATGCATCTTTTGTCATGGTCCACGTAAGACTATATCTCATGTACTGTGACGATTTTGGGTTAAATGAAATGCATGAAGCCCCTTTTGTTATCAAAGGTGTAGACTGCTTAACAAGTTGGAGTTGTACTTGACAATTATGAACTCCTTCCACCCCTCCACTATTACTCCTCTTGGCCTCACCATTTCATACCCATATGAGCACAAAACCCACATATTTGTGTCTCATAACCTTCACAACCTCCAAATGTTATGACGTTTAAGGCCCGTTCGGCCAACTGCATTAGGTGAGCTTACTGTGGATGGAATTGTCAAAGTAACAGTAACGGTAGGTGTAAGGTATTGTCCCTAGAGTAGGTGTATCCCATGGTTTCCAACATCATGTTTGGAATGTATGCAATTAAAAGTAAATCCCAGAATTTCCTTTCAAATTACACTTAGAAATTCATCACTATGGGATTTGGAAGTCTCATCTCACACTTTCCAACACAAGGCTCATTTTTCAATGCCTATAAAATTAATTTTAATCCCAACCCACCCTCCTACCAAACATGTCACTCCAAATCCCGAGGTGAGATTAGCAATGCAGCCCCGTTTAATACAACTTAAGACCATTGGCCAAACAGGCCCATAGAATTTTGGACCTAGAGTGGTGCTCCTAGATTTCGAAAGACCTAGCAGTACGGGAAATCCAATAAATTGATAACGTGAATCCTAGGACCTCTTAGTTGGTCTGAGCATATGTGAACTGCTCGAGCGTAGTCAAATTTAAGTTCGGGCAACTCAATTCCAATCAGACGGCTTTTGACGCTAAGCGATAAAACATCTTCTCATATTAAAAATGGTATGAGAATCCTCTAGCGTATAAGCATAGACTTTGGATTACAACTAGTGGATTACCACTACTCATACGTTGCGACTAGGTTACTGGTTAGACTAAGGAATGTAAAGGATTCATTATGCTAAGATAATTGAAAGATAATTGAAAGATAAAGTTAATTAGTTGACTTGATTAGGTTGAAGCGAGACCCCGTTCCTTCGTTGAATCCCCTTGGTACTCACAGGCTCCTTTAATAACTCTTAGGAAGGTTGTTTAACGTAGAAACTATTCACGCTCATAGAAAACTTATATATCCCTTGGATTTAATGTTAGGTCAAATCAATACAAGCCTTAGAATTTCCTTCCCAAAGACTTATTATATTCGGGAACACGGAGTAGAGGAACTATATATATAAGTGAGGTATTCGTAGTTGAGTTGAATTCTCAATCCTGGTAGTTACCAATGAACTCTATGCTCTGATCAAGCAGAAGGTCGGGATCAATTAGTATTAGGAACTGATACGACAATTTTCTGTCCTATCTAGGCAGAAGGTTCATGTATCTTACTCAAACTCACTACACAACTTTCCATCCGTGTTGGCCCGACCACTTACAACCAAAAGTTTATAACGTCGTCTTTGAGAAGTGTTAGGAATATATAGCCGATAAAGACTTTGTCTTTTTAGACCTAAGGAATTTCCCAAATGGGCAACAGATAATTAGGAATTCGGTCCCAAATCACATGCCACTACACAACTTTCCTTCCGTGTTGGCTCGACCACTTACAACCAAAAGTTTATAATGTCGTCTTTGAGAAGTGTTAGGAATATATAGCCGATAGAGACTTTGTCTTTTTAGACCTAAGAGATTTCCCAAATGGGCAACAGACAATTAGGAATTCGGTCCCAAATCACATGCCATATTGGCATACATATTGTACATATGAACTTCGAAAGATAGCCTGCCTGTTAAGCTAGACATGATTAAATAGGATAAGTCTGGACCATGACAAAACTCGTTGGTAGAATTAGGCATCTTGCCTCAAACTCACACCCGTCCCTGGGAATCAACCTCAACACCCATTATTTTTAGCTCCTTTCTATGACCATAGGTATCAATGCCATAGTACACATCATTGATGAAAGGCAGACCAATGTATTTCCCATTTCATGTCAAGGATAAGTCTCAAATTTCAACTCGTTCTGACATATAGATCGATGAACAAATTCTTGAACCCTAAGAGTAGAAACAATTTTAAGGGGGGTAGAAAGGTTATGAATGCAGTCGAAGTTAGGTAAGGTATACTCGTCTACCCACTCATAGGCGTAGTGGAAGCGTGATGGACCCTTGCCCTACTGGCCTAGGATCGAATGGAATTGATCCAAAGTATACGTAAGGATAGGTCACTACATAGGATCTGAATCTCTCTTAGAATGTTAGTAATGAAGTCATCGAAGGAAATCAATTAGGGTTCAAGTATTAAACCAATTTGTATTTAAAAAAAGGGCTTAATAATGAGTATGGGTTTAACTACTACCATAGACATGAATTAAGATGAAGACTCTCCTAGACCAAGACCAAAAGGGCAACCTTAGACATAGGAAATTTGAACCGTTCAGTGATGGGTATTCCCTAAGCTTTTAGAGTGATCGGATTACGAAGTTACCGAAATAAAAACTGCGAAGCATTTGCGGCTTGACCCAATTCTCAATCCTGAGTGATTACTAATGGACTCACTGCTTTGACCGAGCAGAAGATCAGGATCTACCAGGACTAGGAAGGGATACGATGAGCCTTCTACCCTGATCAGGTAGATGATCGATATATCGGGATCAAGCCCACTATAACCGTCTCTCCATGTTGGTCAAACATTGAAAATAGCTATCTTACTCTAAATTGTTGGGAATTGTCGTCAAGACTTCAAATAGATAAAGAAATAAATTGTAGCAAACTATTAGCGTATAAGCAAGAGATAAAGAAATAAATTTTTAAGGGGGTTAGACTAAATTATACTAAACTAGCATGCACAACATACACCCTACCACGCATATAAACTTGAATCAATAAGTCTTAGGCAAATGAAATAATAGAGTCCTTACTTATTACCTTTAGCCAATTTCGAGGACGAAATTATTTTTAAGGGGGGTAGATTGTAACACCCCAGATTTTTGCCAACTTGGAGATAGACGTCCTTAGGCAATGGGTCAAATCCTAACACCTTATTAACTTGTCAAAACTCGATCCCAAAGTCTCAAGTCCCCTTTTAACCCACTTCCTTCAAAAAATCTCCTATTTCACCTTTCACCACCTTGTTCTTTAGATGTTTCTGGGTACTTTCATATTAGGCATGAATCCTATAGTTTAGGTAATGAAAAACAATACTTTCGAAATCTGTATAAAGACCCGAGTATCACCTCAGGCAAAAATTTTACAGGACTAAATCCTTTAGAAATTAGACAAAGTTAACTAAGTGCTAAAATATATCACATACGAAATCCGCACTAATCACTTTAAATCCTATCTGCAAGACTCAAAACTTGTAGAATCAGTGACGCTAGGTTACCCTAAAATCTAGGATCAATCTCATTACCTGGCTGCTCTTGGGAGCATCACGAAACTCCGTATCAGATCTGGACCGCACATCAAAAGTCCGAATAATATGAAGTTATAGAAGCTGGGCTTGACAACCATCTCGGACGTCAAATCCAGATAATGTCCCACGGCTATTCGCTTGAGCCAGGAGCGAGGAGTGTGAGAAAACGAAGATTTCTTTAGAAATGTAACCTAAGTTAAGTAATCTGAGACCTGTCACTTACGGGCCTGATATAAGCAATCAGACCGTCAGAATCTAACCCAAATACGCCCTCGGATCAGGAGAAATTTCATACACATGTCCGTGTACTTGTAACCCCGATCGAGTTCCGGTGACCGTTGAACTGAAACTGGTTCGCCACGGGCGATCTGTAAATCCGATCGGACCAAAGACGTAACTCGAACTAGAACCAATGTCTGTGAGCTTAAGTCCAACCTTTGGCTCAAGGAGGGCTTCCAGAAGTGCTCCGTTGAGACGGAACAATCTCCCTTTGGATATAACCGAAGTATACCTTGGCCCTGAGTCTATTTTCGTGAGTTCTGGGCCTATATAAGGACCTTAAACCATCACTCTCTCATCCCATACGAATTTGAGAAAACCTAGGAGAGAGAAGAGAGTAAAGAGAGAGAAAGTATGGGAGAAGTGGGTGAAGGATCCTGATGCTCTATCATACCATCATACGTGCTTAACCATCACTATCTAGTCGCTCTTCTGGCGATTCTGACATCATTCTTAGGTAAGGAAACTCTAACCCTAACTTGTACTAGGGTTTCAAAGGTTGTAAGTTGCAAAATAGCTGACTTAATTCATGTTATAGGTTGATATAGCATCGTTGAAGAAGATTTAGCATTTCTACCAAATTCGTTACGTTTCTACGGCATAAGGTACGGATTTTAGACGTATAGGTTATGGTTTTCAATGCTTTCAATGTCGGATAATGATAGATTCATGATCTAAGTGTGATTGTACATGCACAAACCAATGTTCGTTTCGCGTTTCGATTGCGTCTACAAATTATGGTATATTGTATATTCTGTATAATTATAGAAAATACCGTATACGTACAAATTTTGAAAGTATATTAGCCATGATTAATTACTATATGAACATACTACATATATGTATAATACTCACTCGGCGAAAGGATTCGCCCTAATACATGTTTTTGCTACTATATGCTATGTATGTTAAAAGAGTGTATTTTAAGTGTTTGTGAAAATGACCGAATGAGTATAGAATTCACGTTCGTGCTCGCCATGACTAATTGTCATGGATATATGATTGTTATATATGCGATACCCCTTTGACGAAAGGATTTTTCCTAAATCACGCCACGGCCAATATACGCTATATATGTTAAATTGTGTAGTTCAAGTGTTTGTGAAAATGTTCAAATGAATATGAAACTTGGATTCATGCTTGCCATGATTATCCATCGTGGGTGCACGCGTGTTATCCATGGGGCAGCTCCCTAGTGAAAGGATTTGGGCTAATACCTATGTGATCAACATACGTCAGGTATGTTGATGTATGTAAACTACAATGTTTGTTGGAATGTCTGAATGCATAGTAGTTAGTAAATTGTAATGTATAAGAGTGTTCAGATATGATTCTTAACTCCTTTAACTATGTGTATGTTTTCCTCCATGTACCGTCTATTATAATGTCTGTTTCTCTATGTAATACATATGTTTAAATCTATGTTTAAGTTGTATTCCATAAAATCTGTTATGGGTGATGGGGGAGTGGTGTAACGATTCCGTGCAACAGCCCTGGCAGCCCTAAGTGGACAATATTGGATATTTGATTCTATGAGTTGAAATCTTGATTCATAACTGCTTTAACTATCTTTTAGGATATTTTACTGTAACTGAATGTGATTGGGGCTATTGTATAGTCCAGGCAATCGGTAACAGGCCTTGATTGTGTGGTTAAGGTCATTTCGCCACACAAGATACGTTTGATAAATCCGAGCCATACGATGGTTGTCAACAGCGGTACCTTGTCGGCTATTTCAGCGTACACTCGTTCCAGTCGAGCTTGTCAAGTAACCCGATTGACCCGATGTATGTTCACCATGTTTTGAAGCCATTGCTTGAACCTAAGGTACCAAACTTACCTGTACAACCTCGTTAACCTTGGTACCTCGATCCGCTAAGACTCATGAGCCAGGCATGGTGGTATGGGACACAGTGGTCGAGCTGTCAGCCTACATTAGGGCGATGTGCCTCCCCGTAGTGACCAATGAGCAACGCAGACTCGTAAGCCGAATACGGTAGTATGGGACACTGTATTCGAGCTGTCGGCTTACACTATTTTGATGGGTGATAGGGGAGTAGTATAATGAGTGCGTGTAACAACCCTGACAGCCCTAACCGTGCCCGGTGTAGTGATCTCGAGCATACTCTAAATCTGCGGTGAGGCGATGAGCCTTCCCGTAGTAAACAGAGTATAAACTAGGCCTGTATTGATAAGGTGATGGGGGAGCGGTGCAACGAGTGCGTGTAATAGCCCTAGCAGCCCTTTACAGCGACCTAGAACCACATCATCGTATGAGATTATCTAGGACTGATGACCCTAGAATGGATCCTTGTTTCGGAATGATATGAGGTACCTTAGTTTTCCAATCCTGCTGTATGAAAAAGACTAATAACAACTCGGTAATCATGTTCATATCGCACTGCATGTGCCTGGAAGATGTGGAGCACTGAGGGATGAAAGCATGCCGCGGACGTAAGATGGTGTCGCACGAGGGAGTATGTTGGTGAGGGCATGCATCATGACTACATTTCATACTTGCATTAACAAGATTATTTAGGAATGTTTGATTGTACTGCTTTATCATTACTGCTTGGCTGAATTGATAACATGTTAACCTATGCTTTACTGTTCCACTGAGTTGATCACTCACTCCCACGTTATAGGACGGTATTTTACACACAAACTAGACCTTGTTTAAGTTTCAGTTGATGGCGATGCTGCGAAGCAGAGTCGGACTTTTTTGATGATGAGGAGGATTACTCCTTTATGCAGTTTTCAGGTGGGTTCCTCTGAGCCGTGTCCTGATCGACGGGGTTATTTGGGTATTGACTAGATGACACTACACCTTTGGTATAAATTGGAAATTTACATGTAATTATCTAACCTGGTAACATTATCACACTTTGGAGACTTACCATAGTTTATATATTGTATATATCTATCACAGTCTTCCGCTTGTTTAAATTAATCGTCGCTGAAGTCTGATATGTTGTTTTGGCTTAATCTCATTCATGTTTCATGTACTACTACAGACAACATTCAATCATCAGCATATATATTGCATAAGTGATGAGTTGGAACTCAGGAGTTGAGCTTCTGCTTGACCCCCGATTTTCAGGGCGTTACAACTATGTACATTCATGCTTAAGTGGGGTCCACTATGATGGGTATGAGAGATCCATTCCATCCATCTCCTTTCTCTTATCTTTTTAATAGTTGGGGATCAAAATCAAGGTATATCCGGATTGCAGGTGGGCCCAGAATCCAGATTTTAGGGGTTAATCTGTTCGTTGGAGCACTTTTAGAGGGATCCAATAGATGAAAATCGACGTGTACGGTTAATTCATGATCCTTAGGCCATGTATGAAGTTTTAAGCCGAGCGGATGGTGGAAACCCTAAGATCTTGCATACAGGACACTTTTCATGCCTCTTTAACGTGAACGACTTGATTTTCTCAGATTTCTAACGTATAAATCTATCAGTCTTGGTCCTCTAGAATCCGTCCATTGCTTTGGTGACTTCGGAGCGTTAATTCCATGCTTTTGGTATTCTTTTTCAGTCCAAGCTCCTAATTACACCCTACATCAAAAAAACGATTAAAATACAATGTTAAGCATTAACATGTATATAAAATTAGGTACTAATCAGGGTCTAATTTGCAATATTCGACCTTCATCAAGCGTTCATCACAACCATCAGATTGGTCTAATCAAAGGAAGGAGTAGACGAAGAAGAGTCAGCCATCGTTGAAAATTGGAGGAAGGGAATGAGATTTTCAAAGAAATGGAGTTTTGGAGCGAGAAGATGAAGTGAGAGCGTGAGAATGAAATTCAAAATGACGCTTATATCGGTCGAAGGAATAAAGCATTTATTAGGGCATTATTACTATTTTGTAAAATCTATATGAGTACACGTGTCAGCACGGGGTTCTTTCTTTGCCTCGATAAAACGCGACCATCACTAACATTTTGCAACGAATCAGCCAAAGGCAGTTAATCTCCTAGTGATGCGTGTACGCAATTAATGCACTATTAACGAGGGGTCCTATGTCACTGTCACCTTTTTGCCAAAGGTACAACGACATGGGGGGCAAATGTTCATTCACATTATCGCCATACCCTGCTACGACCAATCAAAGGGAGTTGCATGCGATTTGTATGGATATGCATGGTGCATTCGAAGATCTGCAGATATGTACGGAGGATATTTCTCAATAAGTGTAATCGGAATGTATCAGGTGGTGCCATGTGCCGCTTGAGCGGCTAAAGGAAAAAAGAAAAAAAAAAAAGATCGTGCTCAAACGGTTATATGACAGGTGGCAAGATGAGGAGTAAAGGAAGCTAGAACGTGGAAAGCATCCAAAAGGCAATAATGGAAAACGGTTATGATAACCATCGCAACGTGTGAAGGATTTAGAATGGCTGATCAAAGCTATAAATAACAAAGAAAATCGAGAAGAACAGTCGTCTCATACCAATTCAAACAAACCAAGTAGATGTTTCAATTACCCCTGTCGTCCATCAATTCAATTTTGAAACCACTGATCATGAGTTTTGGTTGAACAAATGGACACTTGTTCACTTCAGTTTGACCGCTGAATGTTTTCAGTTTTAGTGGTTCAATGATAAATGCCCCGCATGAGTTACAATACCAAATAAGAGTAATTTTTGGTTCATGTTACAACTAAACTGGTATCTATAATTTGGACAGTTTAATTTAGTTAGTCGTATGTCATGACTGCAATTTGTTGGTAATTTCTAATCGACTATGTATCATTCATCCGACTACTACAAGGGTATCAAAGGATCTCTCGAAAGCATAAAAAGAGGATCGATACGATCGTAAGACACTTAATATCCTGGAACTTAGAATTTGTGCACGCAGCGTACATTAAATCAAATAAAACTGACTAGATTCCGAAAATCACTTTATAAAAGTCAGAACTCCATGATTAGATTGGTTGGAAAATATTAACCTATGATTCGTGGACACTTTTCTGTTGAAATAGAAACATTAGATTCTCTAATTTTATACGGTCCAATGCATGTACATCAATCTGACAATTAAGGTAATCGAATAAGTTTAAATTTTAATAGAAGATACAATAAATATTAATCAGAAGAATTATAACGGTCCACATATATTGGATAATTATATCTTAAGTGTGCAATTTCTATGTGCCTGTGCATCATGTATCACCCTCCGCCAAAGTATCAATCTTTTTTTCATAAAAGAAATAAAAGCATAGCGTCATCACGTTTGGCATCACGTGCTTGCGTCATTGCTTGCTCCCCTTATTACATGCGCACTCACGAATTCAAATGGCAAAGCTATTTCATGCAATGGCGGAGTTTGGAGATCCATAAACATGCACACGTCTAACGAGCAGTGGAGTTGTACACATGGACATCAATCCAAGCTGTTACAAAGATGGTATCCATATAAGGTTGTTAATCCCCATTATCGTCATATCCTGATACGACTAATTAGAGAAAGTTATGTGTAATTTGTATGGATACGCATGGTACATTTTTAGATTTGCAGATATGTTATGAGGAGATTCTGTCACTAGGGCATACGTTGCTGTGTACGGCTTGAGCGGTCGATGAAGAAATATTTGTGATCAAATAATTATGTGACAAGTGGCAAGAGAAGAAGCAAATGAACATAGGAAATAGTCAAAAGGCAGTAATGGAGAACAATTATCGTAACCGTTCGAACGTGAGAAAGATACCCAAACAAATTAAATTTATTTTTCAATTAATCCTATCAATTTACATTTCATATTGTAATCTTTTACTTTCCTTGTCAAGCAAATTACATTTCATAGTATAATATTTAATTTCCAAGCCTTCTGTTTTATATTCCGTAGTATAATCCGTAGAGGTAATCGGATAACCGATAATATTTAGCTATAATTCGAGTTTATGCTAGTATGCCGGACTTAGTTCATCTATCAAAAGAGTATTATGCAGTTGTTTTTTGTGACCGACAATAAGAATTAATTTCCTTTTTTTTTTTTTTTGTACTGAAAAGTCCTTTCGTGCACAAGGCAAATGAGTAACCCAATCCATCATCAGAGAATAAACCCCACCCTCTGAATATCGCCTGATCTGATTTTACACACTAAGCGGGTGGCTAAATAGGCAACCGTTCTCTTTAAATTTTACTCATGCATCATATATCTGCCTATCTTAATGCTTGTGATCATTGTTGTTCGTTTAAATTAAAGTCGTAATTTTTAATCTGGCATGCCAGCCCACCCAATCCAGAAAACAACCATGAACAGAAGTGGCATTTAATCTTCCCATTGGTGGCCACAATACAGATGGTTGAAATGTAGAGAAAAAATAAACAAATAAAATATCCAGGATTTAGATTCAAAAGAAATTTTCCATTCCAAATCAATCTCATTTTGGGTGGTATCCATTTTAGGTGATCTGCACCTTGAAAAGTTTTAGTTGAGGTACGTGTATTCCCACGTGTACATCCCATATCTGCATGCATATAGTTGTCATATTACACCGACGTACCAAAGTTGTTCCATCGTTGATTGGCGCCGGCGCGTGTAATCTAGCAGAGTATCACATTTGATATCCAGGCACATCCAAATTATACACGTGGCACACATGACTCAATTTTTGAAGTTGAACCGCGGTCAAGGGTTCGAGTATTCATAGGTGGCGAAATCCCACTACGGCGTGAGTGTGTGGGGGTGTGTAAAAAAATATTTTTAAAAAATAAATAAAAATTGAAGTTGAACAGAGTACATTGCTGAGCTCACTGTAACTACGTCATAGTTTGAAAATCCTATGGGTTGAAGAATCTTAATCTCTATTCGTATTCGTGGACACTTGCTCGTTGAAACACTATCACTGTATGTTTTTCAATCTTAACGTAAAAGAAATGTCCACCAATCCAATAGTCAGGTAATCGAATAAGCATGTATTACTTTTGACTAATGATACATCTATAGTGGAACCTAAAAGAGCCAAACTAATGATACATCTAAAGTAGGACCTATAAATAGAACCTAATTTGGGTGAGACCCCCAACAAGTAATGTGGGTGAGACCCGGACTGTGGGGCCCACATGTATGCATTATATTATATATCCATGCCGTCAATCCGTTTTCCTTGCTTATTTTAGGACATGGTCGGGAAAATGAAGCCAATGACACCACCTGACACAATGGTCATTCAACTTCCACCATTAAAAGTTTCCTATTGTCTATGGTAATATTTATTGGCCATCCAACCTATTGACAAGGTCATACAGATCTGGATGAAAGGGAAAATCAAATATCAGTCTGGTCTAAAACTTTCATGGACCACAAAAGGTTTTTAATGGTCATTGAGTACTATTTCATGTAATGTGGTCTACCTAAAAATTTTTCCTTCTTTATTTTCAGAAGCATTACCTAAAATAAGTTGAAAAAACAGATGAACGGAGTGGATATACGATTAATAAATCAAGGTGAGCCCCTACGGTCAGGGCCTCACCGACAGATGAACAGATGAATACATGCAATTCCTACGCATGTGGGCCCGGTGTCAAAATCGATGAGAAACCGAAAGTGAGCCCCCTTCGACGGTGATACGTATGATGGTTGTGGATAGACCTTAACCCAAGAGTTATCCTGATCCAACAGCCACTCACACATGGCCTGATAATAGACCGTTTGAAAGGAATAAAAATTTGCCCACAATCAAACTTTGAATTTGCGCTCTATCAGCGTGCACAGCCCAATGGCATGACCAACACGTGCCAATCTGGTTGATATGTGAGAGCTCACTCCGATCACATAGGTCCCACCTTCTAGTGGCCCTCGTTCCAAGAAGGACGCCGATCAGGTGGCGTTGCCAACACCGCCAGCCGATCAGGTGTGTGGATGTGTTGAGAACTGCGATATTTTTTATATCCACACCGTCCGTCTATTTTAAGCTCCGTTTTAGGGCATGAAACCAAAAAATAAAGCAGATCCGATCTCAGGTAGGCCACACCAAAGGGAATAGTGGTGATTGAACGCCCAACCTTCAAAACTTTTCGGGGGCACAAAAGTTTTGGATCAAGGCTGATTTTGTGTGTACCCTTCATCTAGGTCGATTGACCTTATTATCAACAGATTAATAAACACAACGGTGGCCCTAAAAAGATATCACCAGGGGGTGTCAATATCCCCTTTGTTTCATGTGGTGCGGTCCACTTGAGCTTCTGATCTGCTTTATTTTTAGGTTCATAACATAAAATGAGCTGGAAAACTCGATGGACAATTGGGCCGGATGGTGCCCAACACATCAACACACCACTGTTAGGAGTGGTGTTCACAGCACCATCTAATCCGTTTCCTTCCAAAAGCCACTATGAAACCGATGTGAAGCTCAGGTGGACTTAGAGCTGTACATTGAGTTGAACCGAGTCAAGCTGGGCTAGGCTCGGTGATTAAGCTACTTTGAGAATTTTATATAACAAAAAACACCCTAAATTTATGTTTAGCAACATAGAAATTCTTAAATGGATAACTGATTATCCTATACTACAACAATAAAATATTTACAAAATAATATAATTGATGAAACAAAAAAAATTAATATTAATTTAATATTAATATTAACAACCTAATATTGACATTAACAATAACGAAAAATCACATTAACATTAACATTACTTTAACAATGTAACATTTAAAATCACATAATTGTAAATGATAACTAACAATAACATTAAGTCATTTACAATCTCAATTCTAACATTAATATATGTAAATCACTTAACAATCTAACATTAATATATATAATAATATTAATATATTATAATATATTTATTATATAATATATATAATTTATATTATATTTATACAATATACATCATCCATCCAATTGCTCATCACATCCATGATCCATCCATCCATCCATCCATAACCAATCATCCATCCATCCCTCCCAAGTCCCATCTATCCATCCATCCAACCATCCAACCAATCATTCATCCATCCAACTAATCATCCATCCATCTCCATCCAACCAATCATCCATCCATCCAACCCTCCCATCCATCCAACCAATCATTCATCCATCCAACTAATCATCCATCCATCCATCCATCCCTCCCATCCATCCAACCAATCATTCATCCATCCAACTAATCATCCATCCATCCATCCCACCCATCCATCCAACCATCCAGCCATCCAACTAATCATCCATCCATTAATCCATCTCCATAGTGGTTTTAAGGTTTTTAACACATATAATATATAATTAATTAATTATGTATAATATATAAATATAATATAGGGTTTACTGTTTAGGTTTTTTATTTTATATATATATATATATATATATATATATATATATATATATATATATATATATGCAACGACCGACAATCGGGATGCCAACCATGGATAGCGTTCGGGCCGGTCCAGCTAAACTCCCAATCCCATATACATATCACAATTCACAACAAACAGGGTTCGATTTCTTACTGCACTGGTGTAACACCCCGAAAATTGGCACCCGAGTACATAGACTCCGATCCCGAGTTCTCAGGTGTTAACCAAATGAAAACGCACGTGTGGCCTTATTCAGATTCAAATTCATTTCATACACAGACAACCACACATGTTCGTCACATTCTAAGTTAATGTAATGAGGTGAATGATCATGTTAGTCGAGTAATTATTAAGTTCAATTCATCCAACATATTGGCGAAGCTAGGACACCGACGTTATATCAGGAATCCTTATCCGGATTACATGGCTCGTTGCCGCATGTAGTAGCTCCTTACCAGTGTCCCTTGATCCAAATTTAGGTACCACTCGTTTATACCACAAATCAATAATTTAAAAGATATGATATGGTACCTAAACGTATGAGGATCAACCCAGTATGGGTCGTCACCCAAACCGAGTATGATCACTCAGTTCCAAGGTTGTAATAGCCCACAGCACGTTGCCCCGATCGACTGGAGCGCTATTTTCGAAGTCCGACCGATCCCACACATGGACCCGGATGACAACCCATGCTCGGACCACAGCCCAAATGAACAGTGACTGGGGTGTTATAGAGGTGTGGGCTTATCACATTAAACCAAATCAATATAAAGGAAAGGGCTCCTCACCCAATTTCATTCACCGGTCGTTCAAACGGTACTCTGACATAGAACCATTGGCCAGTTAATTTGACGGGGGCCGTTCGAACAATGATATATCACCTCCATCAGCGCTCACTAATGACTATGGGGAGGCTCGTCACCCCAGTATAGGCCAACAGCTCGAACACGGTGTCCCATACCACCATGCCCGACTTATGAGTCTTAATTGCTCACTGCTCATTACGGAGAGGCTCGTCACTGCAGCATAGGTCGACAGCTCGGACACAGTGTCCCATACCACCATTCTCGGCTCAAAGTCTTAGTGGATCGTCTCGCACTAATGGTTAAGAATGGACACATCCATTAGGAACGAGGTATCCTAGATTCCATTTAGTCGTATCATACATTGTGAACATACATGAACAGTCGGCTAGTAGACTAATTTGATTGACTTGAGAGAACCACGACACAACCGACATTGGGTGCAAGCAGCCCGTGTAGTCTAGCTATTGTCGGTCGTTTGTATTCAACTCGGTTCGATCAAACAAGCCTAGGGTGGCCGCCCTAACTCGGGCCACTCGGTTTGAGCATTTACGACTGACCCAACATTGTAAGCAACCTAAGCATCACTACAAACTTAGCAATTCGTCATGTCGTCAATATAAATTCAACGACACAACCACATAGGCATTTCATCGAACACATAAGCATACATAGGATACTACATTCACTAAGACACTAAATCAAACATGTGAACATGCATAAAGTAATACAATCACTTAAGTATTAAATCCAGTACATAAGCATCGAAAAAGCAATACATTCTACCATTTAAGCATTTCATCAAACATGTGAGCAACAATAGAGTAATCCATTCATTAAAGCATATAATCAAACACGTGAGCATCAACAAATCAATGTATTCAATCTAGAGTTCAATCAATCATGTGAGCATCATTAGAATAACACGTTTAATCACCTAGGCATTTTGAGCATGCATAGATAAGTAATGACACATATTACAATCAAACACGAAATATGAACATGCTAGATATTTACAAATCATTCACCACAACAAATCATTAACTGAGACCCTCAAGGGTCAATAAATGGAAACCTAGGCATAATGGTCCAAACCTTATGACAATCCACTTGACTCGCGGCACACCTAGGATTAGAAAATTGGGGAAAATGATTCGTATACCAATTTAGAAATAATTAGGTAAGATTCATGCAATTCATCCTAGAAAAACCTAGGTTGGGGAATAAGATTTATTTCTTACCTTCCAATCGCAAATGGGGTGGATTCGAGGGAGGAAAATGATCGATGCTAAGGCTTTAATTGGAGGAAACTGATGAAAGGGAAGCACTAAAGCCTCCCCCACTCATACTCTCTCTTCTTCTCTTCTTCTTTTTCTTCCTCTTTCTCTCTTTCTCTCCTTTGAAAAATACAAATTCGTATGGGGAGATGGGTGCCCAAAAGAGGCCCTTATATAGTGTCAGATGTTGCACAAATGGCCCCAAGAGCTAAGTTTTTATCATACTAGCGCAGGAGAGAGTGTTTTTAACCCTAGGGCCCATTATGGGGTGTGCATGTCGATATACACCATAGGATAGTTAACTCTAATGATGATTTACGTATAGATATGATTGGCCCGCCATTTGGATGCGTCAATCAACGGATATGTTAGAAGTTTATTTAATGGTCACCGATGGTCAATTGGAGTCGCGGCTATATGAATATGAGCAGGAAAATATCATTAACTCATGCCTAGAATTTGGTTGTGATCTAATGGTTGGAAAGCTACGACTTCACGAAAGAGCGAAAGGTCTATTTCACTTAAGTTTCAGATTTTGGCCTAAGGGATTCGCGCGTTGTAAGCACTTAGCTTCTGGCCCAAGTTGAGCCGTTCTAGGTACTTTCTTGATTCGCCACCCGCCATGGGCATCAAGCCCAGTGAGACAGACATTATTTTATAGTTTCGGAACTAGTAGTCCACAATGAGCCGTTTAAAGTTTGTTTGGAAAATTGGGGCATTTCTGGAATGAATTAGGTATCGAGATTTCTCTTAGGCAATGATTAGGATTTGGATTAACTATGTTCATAGTGTGGCCTATTTATAATTAGTGAAAGTGGAGATTTGGTCATGATTACTCTAAACCGTCGGTTTTAGGCTAAAAGAGTAGCATGGTTGATTTGCTCTATTAGTCAAGATCCGAGCCTTATCTGACTCGGCTTCAGGTAGATCTGAGAGTGAAGGAGGGTTTTGGGGGAGTGAAAATAAGTTGGAAAGGAGTAAGAAGGGGTTTAAAGGGGTGTAGGGTCATAAAGAGGGGACCCCCACATGTGGGAGGGACCCATATGGTCAGGCCGGCGGCTGCTCACCGCTGTCATGGCGGTGCCACTACGCTCCTCTAGAGCCTTCGGCGGTGCAAAGTCGATTTGGCGGTGGCCACCCCCCTGGGGTTTGTGTTTTCACTCCGAGGGACCCCATGGGTCCCCCTAAATGTATCTATTTCATCTCTAAGTTGAGTATGGTGCATGTATTGCGGTCCAGGGGCTGTTTCTAATTAGTGTTATGTCGGTTAGATTTGGGGCCTATGTGAATAAATTACGAGGCTAAACTCGATACTTTGTAATCGGGTAGGTTCATCGGCTTTCTATGGTTGATTTATTAAATTTGTACAGTTCTTTACTGGTACCACTTGTGTATAAACTAACATCGAGTATTAATGGTCAGTAAGTGATAATATAAGTTAATTATATAAAAAAAATTCAAGAATTTTTGAAAATCCAAAACAGCTAAAATCTAGGACGTTACAATCTAGCCCCTTTAAAAACAATTTCGTCCACGAAATTGCCTAAGGGTAATAAGTAAAGATATTATCATTTCATTTACTTAAGTTCTGTTGGTTTCAGGTTTATAAACATTTTAGGGTATATAATAACTACACTAGCCTAACTCATTGTGGTCTACCCCCTTTAAAAGTTTTCACCTTTGAGGTTTGAAAACAAATGTCAAAATCATCATTATTGTGCTAAGTGTTTGATGATAAAGTTTACCTAAGGGTAGTATATTCTACTCTTTATGATTGGACTAATACGGAAAGACAGTTGTGGTAGGCTTTGATCTTATACGTCGATCCTCTGCCTGACCAGGACAGAAAGATCATTGTATCCCTTCCTAGTCCCGGTGGATTCTGGTCTTCTACTCAGTTAAAGCAGTGAGTCTGTTGGTAGTCACCCGGGATCGAGAATTGGGTTAAGCCGCGAATACTTCGCAAATGTATGCTTCCGTAATTCTGTAGTCCGATTATTCTTAACAATTGGAAGATATCAAAATTTATTAAAAAGCTCAAGTTTCATATTTATAATATTTTAGTGGGTGGTGAGTCTCCCACGGTGCCTATGATCAAACGTTTATCCTCGAAAGGTTTCCAGGAACTTAAGGTTCCTCTCAACATTACCATTTTGATTCTATGGTTAGTGAGTTATCGGCAAATCACGCTTTGGTTTCATAAATTTTAATAGGGAAGGAAGAATAGAAAGTTTTAAGGTATTCTGGAGGTTTGGAGTGATGGCGACGCAAGGAATGCTGTAGAAAAAGAAAAAGGAAGAACATTATTCCTCAAAGTGGTATGAACTTTGAATCCATAAGAGAATAAGAACCTAAAATATTTTAGTAAAGTACGCTTCGAATATGAACTCACAGAGTCTTAAGCAATGAAACGAAACCCTACTTAAGAAGTCTAATTCGTCTATGTTATATTATTTTAAATAGTAAAATATACTAAAAATAAGAATTTAATTTAAGCACCCAGGATGATTCGTAGGATCTTTGAAAGAAATTCCTAATTATACTTCGAATTCTAAAACTCTATGATGAAAGAGATATATTTGGTCCATCGGCAACTTTTAGTTGTAGAAACTTTCGGTTTCAATACATCTTTTGTTCATAATGTATTTATCACTTTTTATTACTGGATAGTTTTTATAATTTTTATGGTAATTCATCATTAATTTGACCATTTTCATATAAAATTTCAATCTATTTCAAGTTCAATAAAAATTATAAAAAATTTTAGAAGCATAAGTTATTCGAAACTAACGATTTTCTGTAAGATACTAAAACATATCTAATTCTTGTAACTTTTCATATACTTTTAGCAACTAAACTATTTTTAAATTTTTTATGATGATTTATCATTAAGTTTAAAGCTATCCCACAAAATTTCATCTTATTTGGAGTTGTAGATAAATTATTAAAATTCTAGAAGTAACCACTGCCTGATGATTTTTAGACAGTTGTCAAATCACCCTAAGTTTAACTATATTAATATTTTTATTTTAATTTTTATTTATTTTAATATAAAACTAGACTTATTAATATTCAATTTGACTTTTGAATCACCCTAATCGAAGTTATATTGAGGGAGATGTGACTTTTTGAAGATGGTCTAAAAAGGCAGAAAAATCGCAGAAAATCCAGCAGGCTGGGGTAGCTTGTTGTGCGCTACCGACTGGGCGGTGGCGCCGCCCCCTTCTAGTGCCGGCGGTGGTGTGCCGCCGATTTGGTGGAGCCGTCGTGGTCCTCTAGTGGTCCTGATGGTGGTTCTACCACTTGATATTTGAAACAAGTGTATCTCCCAATCTAGAATGAGTTACTCGACGTGCCATATATGAATTTGGGGTAGGAGAAGCTGATCTATCCAAATAACCTAGTTATTTTATGAAATTTCATAAGTTTAATGGTCAAACATCCATTTTATTTATATTTTTACTATTTATAGTAAAACTTAATTTAATTATAGCTCTTTATAACTCTTCATCCTTTGAGCTTTAAGTTTATGTCTAATATGAAAGTACTTAGAAAGATTTTAAGAATAAAATGGTTAAGCTAGATAGGACACTATAAATAGGAAATTTACGATTTAAATTAAGTTACGAATTCTAGGGAGTTTGAGTTGGAGTTTGATTCTGAAATTTCTTACAAGGTTTGATATCACTATTAAATTTTTCTAGAATTTTATTTATTTATTTATTTTCTTATCTTCTCTCGAGGATTTGAGGTATCTTTATGAGGAGCTTAGAGAAGCTCCATGGATTGAGAGTAGTTGTCTCCTTGAGGAAGACGGTGATAGACTTCAGTACACCCATTCCTTTTCTTTATTTCTTAGACCTTCCATTTTCTTATTAACTCGTTTATGAGCGTGGATTTGAAACCCTCTGGACTTGGAATCTCATGGATTTGAAATCCTCTTATTGTGTATGGAACCATTGATTTGGAATAAACTTTAATCCAAAAGCATTTTTTTTCACACACGCATGCACACCCCACACACTCACGCTAGTGGAATTTCACCACCTATGGGTACTCGAACCCTTAACCGAGTGTTGAAACTCCTGAGAATCTACCACCCGAGCAAGAGTAAGGACACATCTAAAAGCAATTATACATGGTATATTTAAAAGGGTTTAAATTTAATTACTAAATCAACTTTAATATCTCAAATTAGTGAACATATGTAATGTTTGGCGTAATAGTTCTAATAAGCCCATTAAAACATATACTTTGCTTAAAATGATGAAATTCCAAGTATTGGAGGGGCCACAGGCACAAGATCATGTCCGGGTGACTAACGAACAGCTTTTAACTGTTGATTTACATGAACAATGTTTGGATGACACTAATCATTGTATTAAAGTTATTATAGTGATGCAATTGATAATCCAGTTGTTTTAGGATATCATTAGTTGGTCATGTGCCCAATGGTTTAATAGTCTTGTGACACACGTATTACGGATGCAACTCTTGGAAGCATTTTAGATTGAATCCAAGCTCTCACTGAGGATTTCCTTTCTTTGAAGAGATTTGAAACTCTCAGTTACCTTACGGTGCCAGACAACCAGGGCGGTCCTAAGTTTCTGATTTGTAAGTTAAAGTTCAAAAACATCACAAAATCGGGGATTTGATCCTATTATTCATCATTTCTAAGTTTATATTCAACATCATCCAGACAATATGATATTTAATCCTAAAGACTAATTTTTGAGTTTTGAATTTCAAAGCATAACAAACAAGGGAGTTTGGTCCTAAGGTTTATTAGTCCTTATTTAATAAATTTCTTACACTGTCGGATACTCCTAAAATTTAGGAAAATCCCCCACTAGACCAACCTCTAATCCTAAGTGTCTCAACCTTTGTTATTATGGTTCGTACAATCCACATTCCCAAGGTCCTGATTATCTCATTACTCTGCTTTGATACCAACTTGTAATGCCTCGAAAATCGGCACCCGAGTACATAGAATCTGATCCCTAGTTCCCAAGTGTTAACCAAATGAAAACGCAAGTGTGTCCTTATTCAGATTCAAATTCATTTCACACATAGATAATTAAAGTAGCGCAATTCGAATTAGCAGATACAAAGCGAGGTAGAGACAACAATAGATTCAGAAATATAGGGCTAAGAGTTAAAGATACAATTTCAATTATGATGATCGCCCAAAATGGGATTATACAAGCCGCAATATACATACCTAAGATTATTAAAGTGTAAAGCTTTTGGTTTACTCCCAACTCTCCAAAATGTGACGGCATTGGCACAACTCGATATAAGCCCACCTG
Organism: Magnolia changhungtana; assembly: GCA_030180095.1. NCBI lineage: Eukaryota > Viridiplantae > Streptophyta > Magnoliopsida > Magnoliales > Magnoliaceae > Magnolia > Magnolia changhungtana. Next base: position 3,931,872 of record JASAUF010000626.1, on the reverse strand, counting down.
CTTGAGGTTTCACTAGTACCTGCATCAATGATATGCCTGGTTGGTGTTTTAAAATACCGTCCCACGTGGGAGTGTAACACCCCGTGTTTTCAAGACCCGAGTATATGACCCGTTTCCTAAAAACCTGATTGTTAACCTAAGAAGAGCCAAATTCCATATAAAATCTATTTCTTTTATCAAAGTTAACAGATAAGCATAGGATGGATAAGTTAGCATAAAGAAAAATTTTCATTTATATTTAGAATACACAAGAGGTTGCCCATGATGACTTATACAAACCAATGTCTTCGAAATAATAAATACATGAATTTCACAATTTATACAAGTGAGATAACAAAATGTATATAAAATCTGAGCCGAAAGATCGCGCAATTCCTCTTGGCAATATAACCATGCATTCTTGACCACTAAGATGGCTCCTCATCAGTCTGAACCTGCATATCACTTAAGCCACCCGTGCTACCTTTACGGTTGTATATTTGATGGATGAGTTACCAACTCAGTGTGAATTCCCCTCAAGATTTCACACCGCTGCCTTAGCTAAGCATAGTTTAAAATGACAAGGCAATCAAAATAATACATGATGCAATCTTTTTATATGCATGGATGCGTAAATGCACATCGACCCAGGGATGCACATCTAGTCGGACTTGGGCTAGTCACCCATGCAATCATTGACCTAGGAATGATCATCCAGTTGAAACTTGGGCTCATCACCCGAAAATAGGCTGATAGTCGGTGGTCAGGGAGCTAGAAAAATGATACCCCAATAACACTAAGCACGTACTACAACATCTAGAATTAACCACCCGTCATCACCAGTATGCTATGAATGTATGATTAGTCGGACCATTATTATTCTAATTACAACCAGCCAATTTAAGTAACTCAATGGTCACTACAGGAGCTTGTTACCCAACGTAGGCCGACAGCTCGAGCATAGTGTCCCATGACCACTATCCTTGGCCCATGAGACTTTCCCTATCTTAGGATGTTTAATGGATGTCATCGACCAGTGGCTAATCAAATTAATTGAGTAGGGAATTCCATCACATGCTTATAGGCCATCGAAGGCACGTAAGGCAATCACCAAAACATAGGACAAATAATAAATCGCAGCAGAAAAAGGGTGCTCGGCACATTAAATCGAAACAGAAAAGGGTCAGATAAGAGTAAATCAGAGCGGTTAAAGAGGTCATTTCAAGTCATTCAAGCCATATAACCTATGGATGCTAAACCCCATGTTAATATTCCACGTTCCACATGACCCCCAATCGAGGATCCAATCCATTCCACACTCCATCATGTTAAATCCTAAGTATGGGTTCACATACACAAGAGGACTTACCCACTAATAAGTGTAGTGAATATAGGTCCATAGTGATTTACAACAATTTATGTGAAAATATACCACTATAGCATGGCAGGCATATGTTAAGCATAATGATCACAACAGATCATGATATGAACTATAAATTAAAATGAGATCTATCATGTAACTATTGCATGCAATCATGTTTCACAATTATCAACCGTAAATCAGATATAAATCATGTAAGAGATCGCATGCTATGAATTAACAATTTTAATATTTTTGATAAAGACTATAACTTAAACCAATTTGGAAATGGAATGCTTAAGGGGAAGAATTATCACCTTATACTTTGAATCGCCTACCAGTGTTGCTAGAGAGTACGTGTTTCCTTAGAATCAAACCCTATCATGAATTATAAAGTTATACAGTTAGGTCCAGGCTTACACACCATTTAGGTTTAGGGTTTTTACCTAGGGTTTGGATCACTTAGGTTTAGGGTTTCACCCTAGGGTTTAGGCTTAGGCTAGATTTTTAGGTTTTGGTTATGGGATTTGAACCCGATTTTATATGGCCATTTATGATACTATCAATGGAAGAAATTAAATGAATAAAATTAATCAAGTGAATTGGTTATTAATTTTAGGAATGTTAACAATGGCCACTATTATATTAAATTATCTAATACAACTCACGATGAATAATAATATTAATAATTCTAAAGCAATTATTAATATTAATAATATACTTAACATTTAGCCAATGTGATACTAATAGTCATTTGATAAAAATAAATTGTATGTTCTAATGTTAATAATAATATTTTAAAAGTGACAAGGAAAAATATTAATATTTTAATGATATATTAACTAATATCATATGGGAAATTTTACTAATGATTAATCATATCTAAATTTAATAATCCTAAAAATGATAATAATAGTAACAATGACAATTGAAACAATCTCAATTTAGGAAGAAAGTGTGGTCTTACCTTGTCAACACAACTCGACTCGGTTTAAACCGAGTCAACTCAGCGGCCACAAAAAGACCTACCTTCTTCCTTCTTCTCTTTTCTTCCTTTCTCACTTTTCTCTCACTCTTTTCATACTTCCCTTCCCTTTCTTCTTTCTCTGCTGGAAATGCTCAGCCCAAACCCAACTCGAAATCCATGAGTCAAGTCAAAATGGTGCGGCGAGTTGGTGTCACCCGACACAACTCGACCCAACTCCCTCTCTCTCTCTCTGTGTGCGCTAGGTGATAGGGGTTTTATAGTGCACCCGAAAAATCTTCTGTGTAATCTTCTTTTACGCAGCAAGTGAAAGACAGCGTAAATCTTGCAGTTTGTTTTCACAGCAGAGGACAAGCCGGACGTGTGGATGGAATAAGTGGAGTGGCCAGCAGTCCAATCTTTCCCGATCTGCCCTCGTGGATTCGGTCGGTTTTAGAAGGCCCACTGTTTTAACATTTTGGATCCTTAAATGGATCAGCGATGACCTCGCTGTATGGGTAGTTTCGGTGACGGTTCCTTGTGAGGATGAGGAATCCTTCTGTTAAGTGTCCTTTGTTTTCGGCCGAGGTTATAGAGATTGCGGGGAAGGTATCATTGGGTTCATCCGACGGGTCAGGTGGGGTCCACTTGTTGTCAGTTCTTGGGGAATCTATTCCCTCCATCGGTTTTGTAGGGTGAAGTTAGGCCAGTGGACAAAATCTGACATGGATCCGAGTTTTGGGTGGGCCACACCACCAGTCATCGTGGTGTTGTGTTCACCTTGAATAGAGACGTAAGTTACGTACAAGAGATGTGAATTTATGTGACTTGCATCGTAAGCTCCTAGGTTTTCATGAATGAATAGGAGATGGTGGGGTCTAGTATGATGTTTGGTGGGAAATACGCTCCGTTCATTAGCTTCCTCATGTCAAGTTGACCCAAGAGGTTAAATATGAAGCCAATCTGTGTTTCAAGTGGGCCACATGATCGACCGACGTGGGGAAAATTGTTTATTTTTGGAAAAAGTCTACGTTAGGTACTTGAAAATAGGTGGGAAGGACTCCACGCTGGTTGGAGTGATCTTGGGTAGAGAAAAACATGATTTCCTTGTTTGAGCGTGATTCACTTTGGATAAGGTTTCCACTGGCAGATGTGCCACATATGAGAAGCTAAGTGGGGTCCACTATGATGCATTTTTGGAGAATCCATTCCACTTATCACTCTAGTCACGCCGTGTTGGCCCATGAACCCAAATATGAAGTAGATTGGAGTCTTACATGTGCTGATCTTAGAAATTCTCCTACTAGGTGTTAAAAAGGACTTGATCTTAATTAATGGTCCATGTTTAATGATCGGGGCCCAATTTTGTGAAAAATGTGTAGTCAAGATAGGTGAATGATTGGACGAAACTTGGTGGTTGATCGATGGTGGGAAAGACTAGATCTGAAATACCACTTTTTGTGTCAAAAGGAAGGAACTGGCTTTAGCGTTCAATGGTGTAGGATCATAGATCGGGGTCCAAATTTTGTATAGCGTCGTAGTCATGTGAGTCCAAGGTGTGGTCCAAGTTTTAATTGCGATGGATGGCAGGAAGTGACTAGATCTGAAGATCTAGATTTTTAGGGAGTTGATAAGATCGAAAGGATAACTTCTCGCCTAAGAAAAGGCCTACTAAGGTGGGGTCCTCATACTTCACCCTTAGTCTATGTGATGGGCAATTCAAGTCATTCTTATAAAGGGAAATATCCAACTACAACTACCCATGAGGTTTCTTCACTTAATGGACACCAAAATCAACGGTTAAGGGGCTGATTTGTTGATTAGGTCACTTTTACCATGATCTAAGGGCTAAAATTCGACGTGTGTGGTTAATTTATGATATATAGGCATGGTACAAATTTTTACATTAAACGGATAATGGGAACCATGTGATATAGGATTCGAGGGTCTAAGTTAGTTGGATTTTTGTAATTATTGCTGATCTAAGAGTTTTGTGAAATCTACTGGTTCTACTTAGTTCTATGTCCATTTCTAAACAATTCTTACAAAAGAACTTGCATTTAAATCATTATGGTTAAAGAGTTATTCATCAATTTAGTCGAAGGAAGATACATGTATCCAACCACATGATCAACGGTCGGATGACTTGATTTATGATTGAAGGTCATTCCCAGTGGTCAGATTTAGTCTCGAGGGTAAATACGAGGTGAGGATAGTTAAATTAGTATCATACCCATGTACGTGTTACGGTAAATCTCACGGTAACGCTCGAGTACCGGAAAGTACGCGGTGTTACAAACTACCCCCCTTAAAGAGAATTTCGCTCCCGGAATTCAGCGCTCCTACTATAAATGTGGACAATAATTTATTTTATGGTGTCCATAGGCATCTACTACTCCTCTACCCTAAGTTTACATATATGCAATCGCTAATGATTTACTACTATAACAAGAGCCATTACAACCTACCTCCCTTAAAGAAAGTTTTGACCATTAGGGTCCAATAATTCTCATCCTGGTTATTAATGCAGGAGAATTGTCTTAGTGGTGCATTGTAGTCCCGATTTGTCTAAGTATGAAATCCTCATGAGTTATATACAGACCTACCTCAACTCTTAAGCCTTTAATCTATCAAACTAAATAATGGGTTTAAGTTTTGTTTCTACGTTCGAATGACAGTTTTGATGATTTACATGAGAACCAAATTTTTCATTCCTAAGTTCGAAGGACCAAGTCCAGAATTTTCAAGGGAAACTAATATCATTTCTGAGTCCTAAAAATTTCCCAACAATTTCCTAGGGAGACTACATTTGATCTTCTATATCATCATTTCCTTTCCTATTCTGAGGGATTTCTACGTAAGTTAAAGTCCAAGGGTCTAACTAAAATTTCAAGGGAGCCTAAAGTTGAAGTCTCTATGTTCTCAAATTGCTCTTAACACAGATGGAATTCTTTATAAGTTTGGATTTCCATACAAATCACTTCTAAGCGAACCTACGTTTGGGTCTCTCCGTTCTCAATCGTTCTTCTAAATTTAAGGGAAATTCAACTAAGTTCAAATTTTAAATTTTCAAATGTTCTAATTAAGACATTTAAAGTTTGTATAAGTATATTTCCCAATGCCAAGTTTGTCCAAACTATGCTCTGATACCAACTGTAATGCTCCGTGTTTTTAGTACCCAAGTATATGACCCGTTTCCCAAAAACCCGAGTGTTAACCTAAGAAGAGCTAAATTCCATATAAAATCTTTTTCTTTTATCAGAGTTAATAGATAAGTGTAGGATGGATAAGTTAGTACAAAGAAAATTTTTCATTTATATTTAGAATAGATAAGAGGTTGCCTATAATGACTTATACAAACCAATGCATCCGAAATAACAAATACATGAATTTCACAATTTATACAAGTGAGATAACAAAATGTATATAAAATATGAGCTGCAAGATCGCGTAGCTCCTCTTGGCAATATAGCCATGCATTCTTGACCACTATGATGGCTCCTCATCAATCTGAACCTGCATATCACTTAAGCCACCTGTGCTACCTATACAGTTGTATATTTGATGGATGAGTAGCCAACTAAGTGTGAATTCTCCTCAAAATTTCACACCGCCGCCTTAGCTAAGCATAGTTAAAAATGACAAGGCAATCAAAACAATACATGATGCAGTCTTTTTATATGCATGGATGCGTGAATGCACATCGACCTGGGGATGCACATCCAGTTGGACTTGGGCTCATCACCCATGCAATCATCGACCAAGGAATGATCATCCAGTCGAAACTTAGGCTCGTTACTCAAAAATAGACTGATAGTCGGTGGTCTAGGAGCTAGCAAAACGATACCCCAATAACATTAAGCACGTGCTACAACATCCAGAATTAGCCACCCGTCATCGCCAGTATGCTATGAATGCATGATTAGCTAAACCATTATTATTCCAATTATAACTAGCTAATTTAAGTAACTCAATGGTCATTACAGGGGCTTATCATCCAGCTTAGGTCGACAGCTCGAGCATAGTGTCCCTGACCACCATCCTCGGCCCATGAGACTTTTCCTATCTTAGGTGTTTAATGAAAGTCGTCAACCAGTGGCCAATCAAATTAATTGAGTAGGGAATTCCATCACATGGTTATAGGTCATCAAAGGCACGTAAGGCAATCACCAAAATATAGGACAGACATTAAATCGCAGTAGAAAAAGGGTACTCGGTACATTAAATTGAAATGACAAAGGGTGAGATAAGAGTAAATTAGAGCGGTTAAAGAGGTCATTTTAAGTCATTCAAGCCGTATAACCTAAGGATGGTAAACCCCATGTTAATATTCCAGGTTCCACATAACCTCTAATCGAGGATCCATTCCATTCCACACTCCATCATGTTACATCCTAAGTATGGTTTCACATACATAAGAGGACTTACCCACTAATAAGTGTAGTGAATATAGGTCCATAGTGACTTATAACAATTCGTGTGAAAATATACCGCTATAGCATGACAGGCATATGTTAAGCATAATGATCACAACAGGTCATGATGTGAACTATAAATTAAAATGAGAGCTATCATGTAAGTTGAAATAGCGGTGAAGACCACTTGAGTTGAAGTTGGAATATGCCAATATCTCCTAGAGGGGGGTGAATAGGACTTTTTAAAGATTTAGGAGTTATATTAAAAATTCTATCACTCTAATCCTATCATATATGCAATTTTTAGGATTACTCAAATGTAACTCTACTAGCTTCCAAGCCAGGTAGAGGATCTAATCACAAACTAATCAAGATATAGCAATATGCAACTTAGTCTATGTTGGATGTAACTGTGTATGTGTGTGAGATGTGATCAGATATCTAAATATAAATGCATTGTCATGAATCACACATATAAAAAAGTAATCACAAACACAGTCATTTTATAGTGGTTCGACGATGAGTCTACTCCACTCCCGGCTGTCGCACTCAACCCTTGAGTGTACCGAATTTCACAAGGAGGTTTCCCAGGGTTCCCCTCAAATCTAAGATTTTAAATCAGGTTCACCTTCAACCTTTACACGAAGGTTTCTACTCGGTTCACCTCTAACCCTGGAGTTTCACTGGTTCACTCCTAACCAGATGTTTATGCTCTCCATAGAGCAAGGGTCCACACAACGTACCCATAGGTTTCTACTCAGTTCACCTCTAACCCTGGAGTTTCACTGGTTCACTCCTAACCAGATGTTTATGCTCTCCATAGAGCAAGGGTCCACACAACGTACCCACAGCGTACACTCCCGCCGAAGGCCTCCTACGAGGGCTTTAAAAGGTGAGAACCACTTAAGACTCAATCCTAGAAAGGAATGATCACAAGTCTCCTCTTGGACTCTAGATACTTACAAATAAGTTAATGAGTCCCGTTAAGCACAATGCCAAAGACCTCCTCCTCCTTGTTGACGAAGAGTCTTCTGCTCCCTTGATCCGCAACACAAAAGATATACCAAGACTAGGCTCAGGGTTAGGTCAAGGTTAAGATGGAATCCTACTCTCTAAAGGTTTACCTATAAGGAAGGTAGAGTAGTTCCAATCTTATGCATTCAAGGCATCCCAGCTTAATGATTTGCCATTAAGGTAGTAGCTGGAGGATCCTTGAATGCGAAAGTTCATTCTCCAATCCACTCTATTGAATATCAATGGTGAGGGTGGATTGGAGGATGAACTCCCTCGAGAGAAAGGGCTTTAGATATAGGATATAAGTTGAAACACACAAAAGCTCTCTCTTCTTTCTCTCACAGCAACAAAAGAGAAGTCCTCTATATATAGGCAAAAAGTTCCAACAGATATAAAACGGTTACATTTATGACAGAGTTCGATATCATCGAGCGTATACTCTCGATAGCATCGATGATCTGCTCGATGACTCGAACTCGATGTCATACACTTTTAAAACTCTTTGCCAATTGGTCAATGAATCGAAGCTATTGTCGATGTCATCGGATTTCGAACTCTGATTCCATCGATGACAGGTTCAATCCATCGATACTTAAAAAATGAAAGAGACTTGAATTTGAGATATTTCAGGTTTTCATGAATGATCGGGGGAACCGTCGAGGTCATCGAAATTTGAATGTCGATGATATTGAGATCAGAGTCAAGGCATCGATAAATCCAGTTGATTTATTTTTGAACTTGTTGGACAGTATATGGCTTTGTTCGATGCAATCGATCTGGTGTCGATATCATCGATATTTGAATATCGATTAAATCGAAGGGCCCCCGATCATAGTTAAAAACAACCTTAAATAACTGCTATAAGAAATGCGCGCCCACTATCGATATCATTGATGGACCTCCGATCTTATCGATATTTGAATTCAGATCATATCGTACGGTCATCGATATATCAAAGAATTTTGAGATTTTCATTAAAAATAGGGCGCCGAAAATCTGTCTGTCGATCTTATCGAGCCACTCTCGATGGTCTTAAGATTTGAATATCGATGATATCGATATGTGTATTGATACATCAATAATTCGTCCAGATATGTTGTGAAGTTGCTGGACATATATAGTGCTTTTATCGATGATAGCAATAGGTGTATCGATACATCGATAAATCCGTCCAGATGAATATTTAGTTGTTGGACATTTTGGTCTTCTTATCGATAATATCATTAAGGTATTGAGGACATCGACAGTGCAGGTCGATCATATCGAGGGTGCTTTGATAAAATCGACAAGGCGATAAAAACTTAGAGATTTTCCTATTTTGCAAAAAGTTTTCTCACTTTAAAAACCCTAAGATGTTTATCTTGTTTTAAGGATTTTAATCACTTGGTATTTTGAGACATGGGATGTGACGCTATGATTTACCTATTGCGAGCTTCCACACATCGTGTTGAGGCAAACGCTTGAAATAATCTTCCTATCGAGCTCTATAGATAGTCTGACCCATCATTCACGTAACTTGACAAACCAGGGCACAAATAGGTGCACTTTCAATCTCCCCCTTTGTCAATTACGTGACAAAATAATCAAAACACCGTAGAACACTTCTAGACACACCCTAAATTGTGTGTACATGCATTTACACAATTTTACAATTTTCTACCCCATGTACACATTCTAGAAGTATTTGCTCCCCCTTTCTTCAAAACTCTCCCTTTCTTGCAGCTGCTCCCCTTACACCTGCAACAACATAGATAGAACACAATTTTCCATTCGGGGTGTTTGAATTGTTCTCCCCCTTTTTATCAGTCATTGGCAAAGGTATAGCAAAGGATATTGACTGAAGTGTGAATTGCATGGGAGAACCATTAGGCATAAGCAGATGAATTTGATGTATAAGAGTTAGTACATTTTAGTCAAACATCAATCTCAGAATGAATGCATATTAGATAAGATATAGCAGTTTTCAATCATATGCAAACCATAACTTGATAAACCAAGGGAAAAATTAACACACATATGACAATAAAATATATGAATTTTGTGCAGCCATAAAAGAACCAAAACTGCCTCAGATAGCAGTAAATTCCAAACAAAAAAAATGTTCAATCCTATCCAAAAAATATATACTGCTCCACACAGCAGTAACCAAAAAGTTGTCAAGCCCACATATGGGCACCCAACAACATCCATCAACATAAGCCCAGCCTTGGGCATATACAACCAAAAAAACACATCTAGAAGGCTGACATGCACACCAATGAAAGTGAAGAACATCCAAAAAGATACTGATGTTCAAACGCGAGATAAAAGTAAGGTGTGTATGATAGCATGTATGAACCGGCCTTACGGAGCAGAGTGAGATGGCATCGTGTCGTCTCGTCGGCACGTCATTAGATCCACCAGCTGTTGCACCGACTGCTGCACTTTGTGGACGACTCACTCTAAGACATTCAGCTGCTCACGTACAGAATGAATATCTCTTTGTATTGCCCCGATTCTATCCATTTTGAACCTTTTGCCATACCCGGCTGATGATGTGGATGGAGCTGGGTCAGGTCCAAGAGGTGCATCTTCACCCATTGCAGCTTCTTCCATAGGATCCTCACCTTCTCCTTTAGTTTCTTCCACCTAGATTTCTTCCTCCGGGTTCTCCTTGTATTCGTGAAACTCCAAGTCCATTCTCCGGATATTTTTTTTATTGAAAACTTGGAGCGGGAATACCGGATCAGTAGTTGATGAAAATCCGATTTTGTCGCATAGCATGTTAATAATCAAGGGGTACAACAGATGGAGATGTCTAGATGTGTGAATGGCATTTACCAACTGGGAGACAATGATAGATGGCAGGCAGATCCTTGAACCTTTGGCAACAGAGTACACGATCATGGTCATGAGCCCGGTGAGATCAGATCTGTTGGTACTTCGGGGATAGATGTTAGTAGCGAAGATACCATGCAAGATTCAAAATCTGGGATCCATATACCTGGCTTTTAATGCATTCCCTTGATGCCGGGGGATGTCCTTACCATTATACAGATACTTCGTAACCCTGGATCGAATGTCCATGTCATCTAGATTCATCTCTGGGATACCTTCTGGGACCATGTTAAGTCCGATAATTTCAGCTATTGTAGTCGGTGTGATAAATACATCATCACCACCCAAAGATACCATGAACGAAGGAGGGTCAGCCACTGGTGAATGACACACAGCAAGGAAGTTGCGTGTTCTCTCAAGTTGGCATGGCCCACCAAAGTTCAGAACAGGCAGCCAATCTATTGCGGCAAACAGGGGTTCCAATTTGTATGGTTTGAGGCATTCCCTGTCAACCCTTCTTTCTTGAATAAGCTTCCTGCCCGTGTATTTGGGTGGTTGTGAACTCATTCCAGTTGGAGGAGGTGGTGCTGGCGATTCGTTTTGGGACCCACCTCGCGAAGTCTGTGATCTTTATCGAGTAGGGATCCCACTTTCCAAGGCCCTCGATCTTTCTCTAGATGCGAGGACTTTTTGTCGGGTAGCCCTTGAAGACTCCCCCTCACCAGATACAACTCCTTTATCCTTTCCCATATGTCAAATAGAAAGTTGAGAGATTTGGGAAAGACGATAAAAACAAAAAAATGACAAAAACAGTAAATACCCAAACTAGAAAGGCCTCTTGACGTGTTAGAAGGGTATTACCGGATTTGTAGAATAATTTGAGTAATCTGACGTGGCTTCAACTGGTTTGGTCGAGAGAATCGAGCAAAGAAAGTGACAGTGAAACCCTTGAGAAAATGACCCCCTTTTTCATTTCTCTTGCTTTTATCGGGTGGCATCTTTCGATATGATTGATCATTGTTTCGATAATATCGAGAGATTGCTTATCGATACCATCGAGTCTGTCTTCGATATCATTCTTGGCTATCCGACTGTTCATATCCTAAAGAAGTGTCGATAATATCGATCTTCTATCAATGAATCGAGAATGTCATATCGATAGTCCAATCGCCGATGGATGATTCTATATTTTTAGACGATCCCTCAAGTATGCTCTAAATATTTCTATGAAACAACAGTATACTTGGAAAAATTATGTACAATCACTGTACACAGCAAAATTATAGACATATAAAATGTTTATATACAAAAGATTGAGGTAAAGGACCTCAGATTTATCATTTCAAGCTCAAAAAAATCTCATTTTAGTACATGTTCAGATCTTGAAACAAGATCTGTGCTACTTCTTTCTTACCCATTTACTTTTGTTAACCAATTTGGGTGGTGATGCATAGGAATTTTTATCCACATTCCCAAGAAGACTTTTGACTTTTTGTATTTCTCTGGTTAATGAATTTCCATGTTTCTGACCAGAGTTGGGTTAAGTCCTCTTCGGTGTTATGCATTCAAATTTATAATGTCCTGAATCACCACACAAATGACATACTGGAGTTGTTCTGATTTTACTTCCAGAAGCAGCAGATTTTTCATTTTTGGGAGCTGCATTTCCAATCTTTGATTTATGTTTTTCATATCCAAGCCTGCTTTTATCCTTTCTAGGTCTTCCCATTCCTAACAGTTTTTTCAGCTTTTCGCCACTTTGGGAAAACTTATAGTTTATCTTAGCTATCTTCTTAGATTCTTCTAAATCAAACAGGAGTATATGATTTTCTTTTTGAAGAAGCATATTTTTATCTTTTAATTACTCAACCTGTTTGTTCAGTTTCTTAGACTAATTTTTAAGAAGAGTATTAACTTGTTCAAGTCTATCATTATCCATATGATATTGTTGCAGATCATTTATCACATGTGTGTTGATTTCCAATGCCTTATCCAAGTCTTTCTGTGGCAACTTGCTTTTGTTCTCCGCTACTCCGAGTCTTATGAGGATATTGATGCTATGAATATAAAGTTGATTATAGGCATCTTGCAGTTTATCCTCTTCGATTTCTTCTTCTTCTTTTTCTTCAGTTTCCTCATTGTCAGATGAAAATGATTCAGTGGCTAGCTGTTCTTTCTCATTCTCAGATTCAATGGGGATGATTGAAGCAGTGGAGATCATGAGTATTTTCAAAGATTTCTAATCTCCGTCGCTTTCTGAGTCACTAAATTCTGAATTTGACTCCTCAGTATCATCCCACGTGGCGGCCATAGCCGTGCCCTTGGTTTATCTGTTTGGGCATTTGGTAGATAGGTATCCATACTCGTGACAGGTGTAGCATTGAGGTTCTTTGGTTCTTTTACCAAATTTGCCTGCAAGAGGTTTATTGTTCACCTTTTTACCTCTAGAGGGATGGCCGTGATTCTTTTAAAAGAATCTTCTGAATCTTTGTGCCAGCAAAGCCACTTCTTCATCTTCATCTTCCTTTTCACTTCCACTGTCCTTATGTATTGTTTTCTTTGAAGTTTTTAGGACAGTGTTTTTGGATTTTTGGGATTGAGTGAAGTGTAGTTTAAAAGTTTGTAGGGAACCTACCAGTTCTTTTACTTTCATCTCGTCTATATTCCTACACTTAATAGTTATTACTTTGGGATTAAACTGCTCTGGTAGATATCTCATGATTTTCCTACAGATTTTAGGTACCGGAACTTTCTCTCCCAATCCACCCATGGAGTTACAAATAATATTTAGCTTTGTAAAGAACTCCATAAATGCCTCATATTCTTCCATTCTGAGACTTTTAAACTGTGAAGTCAGGAGTTGAAGTTTGGATCGCTTCACAGTGCTTGTGCCTTCATGGGTTGTTTCCAATAAATTTCATGCTTCTTTTGATGTCCCACACATACTGATTTGATTGAAGATATCTTAGGACACGGCACAGTAGATAGCATTCATAGCCTTGGCTTCAGATGTTTGCCTTTCTTTGTCGAATATTGTCCACTTTTCTTTGGGTTTGGGCTTTGAGATTGTTGTGTCACTATCAAGTACAATTTGTTCAGTAGGTGGCACATATCCACTTTCAACTATGTCCCAAACGTCATGATCCAAAGATCTTAGAAAGTAGTGCATCCTAGCCTTCCAGTATGCATAGTTTGAGTCGTCAAATACTGGAGGTCTAGTGACTGATGATCCCTCTCCTTTCGCCATATTCCCAACTTCAGTAAAGATCACTTTCTAGGCGGTGAAGCCCTTAAAGAGAGACCTGCTCTGATACCAATTGAAATAGTGGTGAAGACCACTTAAGTTGAAGTTGGAATATGCCAATATCTCCTAGAGGGGGGTGAATAGGACTTTTTAAAGATTTATGAGTTATATTAAAAATCCTATCACTCTATTCCTATCATGTATGCAATTTTCAGGATTACTCAAACGTAACTCTACTAGCTTCTAAGCCAGGTAGAGGATCCAATCACAAACTAATCAAGATATAGCAATATGTAACTTAGTCTATGTTGGATGTGACTGTGTATGTGTGTGAGATGTGATCAGATATCTAAATATAAATGCATTGTCAGGAATCACACATATAAAAAAGCAATCACAAACACAGTCATTTTATAGTAGTTCGATGATAAGTCTACTTCACTCCTGGCTGTCGCACTCAACTCTTGAGTGTACCGGATTTCACTAAGGAGGTTTCCCAGGGTTTACCTCAAACCTAAGGTTTTAAATCAGGTTCACCTTCAACCTTTACACAGAGGTTTATACTCGGTTCACCTCTAACCCTGGAGTTTCACTGGTTCACTCCTAACCAGATGTTTATGCTCTCCATAGAGCAAGGGTCTACACAATGCACACAAAGGTTTCTACTCGGTTCACCTCTAACCTTTAAGTCTCACTGGTTCACTCCTAACCAGATGTTTATGCTCTCCATAGAGCAAGGGTCCACACAATGCACCCACAGCGTACACTCCTGCCGGAGGCCTCCTACGAGGGCTTTAAAGGGTGAGAACCACTTAAGACCCAATCCTAGAAAGGAATGATCACAAGTGTCCTCTTGGACTCTAGATACTTATAAATAAGTTGATGAGTCCCGTTAAACACAATGTCGAAGACCTCTTCCTCCTTGTTGACGAAGAGTCTTCTGCTCCCTTGATCTACAACACAAAAGATATACCAAGACTAGGCTTAAGGTTGGGTCAAGGTTAAGATGGAATCCTACTCTCTAAAGGTTTACCTATAAGGAAGGTAGAGTAGTTCCAATCTTATGCATTCAAGGCATCCCAACTTAATGATTTCCCATTAAGGTAGTAGCTGGAGGATCCTTGAATGCGGAAGTTCATTCTCCAATCCACTCTATTGAATATCAATGGTGAGGGTGGATTGGAGGATGAACTCCCTCGAGAGAAAGGGCTTTAGATATAGGATATAAGTTGAAACACACAAAAGCTCTCTCTTCTTTCTCTCAGAGCAACAAAAGACAAGTCCTCTATATATAGGCAAAAAGTTCCAACGGATATAAAATGGTCACATTTATGACATAGTTTGATATCATCAAGCGTATACTCTCGATAGCATCGATGGTCTGCTCGATGACTCGGACTCGATGTCATACACTTTTAAAACTCTTTGCCAATTGGTCAATGAATCGAAGCTATCGTCGATGTCATCGGATTTCGAACTCTGATTCTATTGATGACAAGTTCGATCCATCGACACTTAAAAAATGAGAGAGACTTGACTTTGAGATATTTCAGGTTTTCATGAATGATCGGGGGAATCGTCGAGGTCATCGGAATTTGAATGTCGATGATATCGAGATCAGAGTCGAGGCATCGATAAATCCAATTGATTTATCTTTGAACTTGCTGGACAGTTTATGGCTTTGTTCAATGCAATCGATCTGGTGTCGATATCATCGATATTTGAATATCGATTAAATCGAAGGGCCCCCGATCATAGTTAAAAATAACCTGAAATAACTGCTATAAGAAATGTGCGCCCACTATCGATATCATCGATGGACCTTTGATCTTATCGGCCCTGATTTGGGCAGCAAGGGCGTCCCTCAATGGGATAGCGTGGATGAAACTCATGCATCAAGGTGGGCCATCAACAGGGAAGAGAGAGATAGAGAGAAAGAATCGCGTCATGGAGGGAGCTCCACCACTATGAGCTCTCTTACAATACAATGCATACATTAAGATGGGCCTCAAAATTGTGTGGTCCTTAAATCAGCCAATCAAGGTGGGGATACCATCCCCACCATAAAATCAAGGTCTTGATGACCCTCTACATATTGATTATCTAATAAACATCATGGTGGGGTCCATGGAGAATGGCCCCATCATGGATTACATATATGAATCATGGTGGGCCATTAGCCACACCTTGGATCCCAAATAGGATCCATATCATTAACCGGTAGGCCCCACTTGGCCCATCACTAAAAATTACAATCTAATCCTATAAACACCCACCTATAGCTCTTCTTCTTGGTTCCTTGGAATCCTTAGCTCATAAGCTTCCACTTTAATGGTGGATGATGAAGATTGGATGGTTGGATGGTGAGATTGGATGGTAGGTAGATAGGTCTTGCTTGGGTCTTCTTTTTCTCTCCTTAGGATTTTCTTCTCTTGGTTGCTAGGGAATGGTAGAGAATGGAATGAGTGCAAAATGGGAGATGTAAGGAGAGAGGGATGGGTGTATAAGAAAGGATGGGGTGGAAGGTATGGTAGTGTAAGAGGAGTGACATGAGAGTTAACTTTGGAAATGGGTTGCTTGTTATGGTGGGAAGAAAGGCATGGGCTAGTCATGGGTTGTACTTGACTAGTTGATGTGAAAAGATGGGTAGAGATTCCTCTCTCGAGATTTGCAACATGCGGTATTTCCTTGAAATATACGCGGGCCCACTACTCTTAGCCTGGATATCTCATTAGTGCGCAAGACGCGACATTGGAATCGCGGCGATGGTGCGGTCGTAGGGGTATAAGTTTTGGGTCGAGTCGACTCAGACCTTCAGGATGTGACTTAAGGTCGCGTGCATTAACTGTTTACAGGTCACAGGTCATCGAAATTCATCGGAGAGGATCGTGGGAGTTGGTGGAACGGTACGGTATGAGGATACGGGCCTTACGTTTCTCATATTACCGAGAGTGATTAAACACCGATTGACTTTTCATATGGTGAGAGGAATTAAGCATCACTTGACTTGTTCATATCATGAACAAGTTTAAGCATTACCCAACATGTTTATATTATAAGCAGGATTAAACATCGCTTTACTTGTTCATATTGATTATAAATCGCTTAACTTGTTCATATTATGAGCGGGATTATAAATTGCTCGACTTGTTCATATTATGAGCAAGATTATAATTTGCTCGACTTTTTCATATCACGATATAGACATCCCACCCTAGGCCGATAAGTTAATTGAGTTTGAACCAATGGATAGTCAACCAAAACCCTAATCCTAAGCTGGACTTATATCCTTTACAACATTTAGAGAAAGGTCGTGAAAACTCTAATTGATGAAAATTTTTTAAAGGCCTATTATCCTAAATATTGCAAGGCCAGGTCGAGTTAGAGTGTTTGCAGTAACAAGTCCTTACCGTTAAAATAGACCAACATCTAACATGGCCAAGAAAAAGCATGGAGAGGAAAAACATTTTATTAATGCAGAGGAAGGAATATAAGAGGGGCCCTAGCTAGTTACGTTTATATATAAAAAAAAGGATTAAAAATTAAAAAAAAACAAAAAAAAAAAAAACAGAGCCCTAGCTGAGCAAGCACTTTAGGTGTGCGCTACCTTGATTTCTTCAAATTCCTTCTACATGCATGCCTTGTTCTCTTTCTCCTGGTATTTCCTGACTTGCCTTCATTCACCGCATGCTCGAGGAAGCCCACGACTTTGTCCATGTGACATCCAAGGATGATGACATTTATCTTTGCCTCCCTCTTACGTTCGTTGCTCTCCTGCGATCAAGATTGGAAGATACTAATCTAGGAATCAACAAAAGTCAGAGCTCTTGTGGGTTGGAGCGATCTCTCCCCTGTAAAGGCACTTCGTCTCCTTGATGTTGGTATTCAGATTTTTATGCTAAGTCTAGAGAACTCGAAGCATCATCTTGTTGAACTGATGTTGCGGAGTCCAACAAAGGCAGTCATTCCAAGCCTCCTCGTATTTCTCAGAAAGGGTGCGGGATTCTCTTAGATGGAGCTTTCTGTTTTAGTAGGCAGAGGATGTGTTGGATTTCAAATCTTACCTCAAAGAAGGTGTTCCTGAGGCGGTGAAGTGTCCTCAGAATCTCCAGGATGTCTCCCAGAGGTGCATCGATCAAGTTGGCTTCTAAAAAGCTCTAAATGAAGGAATCTGTGTCGAACGGAAGAGATGACTGGCCATAGTATGCAAGATTGTCGGAGAGTATCCCTTTTCAGAAAGGCCTTAGATTGAAGAGAGGGGAAGAAACTGAAAGTGCCCTGATTTGTCAATATACGTGAGTGTTGAGTCTGTCTGTCAAGTGAGCCCCAAACTGAAGATTATAAGACCAAAAACTTAACCAAGATTGAAGAAGTTCGAACACTCCACATAGGTAAACAAAGCATCACTTCCCTAACCAAACCCTTGAGGTATATGACCCCATCCATAAGAACCTAAACTTACCCACAAATGTTTTCAAAAATCTCTTGGTAAGCTTAGTTTTGAACATTTTGAGTATTGGAGGAAATATGAACTATAAAGGTAAAATCAATGTCCTAACGATTGCATTGATATGCAATCGAGAACAATTTCAATGCAATCGAACATGGTTCGATTGCATTGAAATCAAGCCTAAATAGTTTGTCAACAAACTCAACATATGATGGGTATTGTTGATTACATCGAATGAAGTTCGATGACATTGAAACTTATATTTCATTGGCATTAAACTGACTTCGATTGAATCGACCTTGGACTTATTCCCTCTACTATTTCTAAAATACTCTAAGTGTTCCTTGATGTAATCAAACCTCCCTCGATAGCATCGAGAGTAAGCTATTGATGGCATCGAAGCTCGTTCGATTGCATCGATGTAAGGAATAGTTTGTCCAGCAAGCTTTCAAGGAAAATCTTTTATCTTCGATTACATCGATGACCGTTCGATGCAATCGAAATTCAAATTCCAATTGCATTGAAGGTCTGATCGATGATATCGAAATAAGGGATAAACTGACCAAAGTGTTTTTATTAGAAAATCATATTTCTCTTAATGGCATCGAAACAAGATCGATGAAATCGAAACAGTGATCGATGACATCGAAAAAGGCCTCAAACAGTCTAGCAAGCAAAGTGTATTTTTCAAAGGAATCACCATGGCATCAAACCATCCCTTGATGATATCGAAGTGTACGTTAATGACAATGAAGGTTGCTCTATGAGATCGAACAAAATCTGTCATGCACCCAGCTAAATATCTTAGTGCAGAAAGTCAATGCAATCGAAGAAGGTTCAATGACATAGAATTCCAATATTTGATGGCATCCAATACCCTTTAATGGCATCTACAATCTCAGATTTCTGCCCATTTTTTTTACTGTTGGGATTTGTCTTTATATGCCGCTTGTGTTGCTTCTTGGACTTTTGAGCTTAGATTGAAGAGAGTTTTGAGAGAGTAAATACCATAGTTAATACCCTCATCCTCAATCTCACTTTCCCATAGGAGTTCATCATTCAATCCATTGCTCAAGCATTCATTAATATATTCAATAGCTTGGATTGAACTATAAACTCTAGCATTCATTGATCTTCTAACAACACTATTTATTATCAAATCATTGTGTTGGGATCATTGAATGAAAAGCTCATGGGAATCTTCTCTAAGTATTTATTTCATATCATTCAGTAGAGAAGATCAGACCAAACCTTAAACCTCACAACCTCACATCGTCAATTGAAACATCTACAAGTGGTTGCATTTAAGGGAGCTGAAGACTCTTCACCAATAAAGAACATCTTTAGATTGTGCTAAAAAGGGGCTTACTCACTTATTTATAAGTATAAAGAGTCCATTGAGTTTGAAGCCCTTTCCTTGTGTAAGATTAGGATTCAGAGTTTGAGTTTCAAATTCGGTAAGTCCTTTCGTATGCCTCCAACAGGAGAATATGTTGTTTGTCCTTGTGTAGGACTTAAAAGGTTCTTGTGTAGGACCTTGGCCTGTGTGGCCTAAATTGTTAGGATGTCTTGTGTAGGCTCCTAAGTATTGTCCTTGTGTAGGACTTGTTTCCTTGTGTAGGCACCTAAAGATGTCTTGTGTAGGCTTCTTAGTTAACCTTGTGTAGGTTGTGAAGGTTCATGGTTAACCTAATTTAAAACCATTGGATAGTGAAATCCAGTACACTCTAGGAGAGTGCATCCACCGGTAGTGGAATAGGAAAGTAGTCGAACCACTATACATGACTGTGTTTGGGATTGTGATTTGTGCATCTGTTTAATAATACTTGTATGGTGAATGATTAATCATATGCTTGCATGGTTAGATGTATGCTAGAATTGATACGGTGTAACATCCCACACACGCATGTACATTATCTTATAGACTAGTTGCTTTACTCACATATCATTTATAGTCTATATGTGTGATTAGGACCCTCTATTGGCTCGGAAGCCTTAGAGTTACTTTGCCTTAACTTAATTGGTAAATGATTTTAAGGGTGGCATTGTTTGTTTTAACATATAAATGATTTTTAAAAGTCCTATTCACCCACCTCTAGGATATTTGGACATAATTTCATACTTCGATTAGCGATTCTACCGCAATTTCAATTGGTATCAGAGTGGGTTTCTCTTGAAGGGCTTAACAACCTAGAGAAAGATCCTAACTTAAGTGAAAAAAATGTCCAAAGGAGAGCGAACAACTGTCACTAGACCACCTAGTTTTGATGGTTCAAACTATGCGTGTCAGAAAGCTAAAATGAGCATATTCTTAGAATCTTCGGACCATGATGTTTGGAACATTGTTGAGAATGGTTATACGCCACCAATGGAACAAATTGTTCATGAAAATGGCACTAACACCTCTCGACCAAAACTAAGAGAAGTTTAGACTGACTATGAGAAACAGAGGAAAATGTGTGATGCTAAGGCAATGAAAGTGATTTACTGTGCTATTTTACAAGAAGAATTAATTTAGTATGTATATATGAAACCTTTAAACAAGTATGGGATTTATTGGAAACTACCCATGAAGGAACAAGCACAGTAAAACGCTCAAAGCTATAGCTCTTAACAGTAAAATTTGAAAATATAAAAATGGAAGAACATGAGACCTTCATGGAGTTCTACACTAAACTAAATGACATTTGTAACTCCATGTGGGGTCTTGGAGAGAAGGTTTCGGTACCTAAAATCTATAGGAAAATCTTGAGATTCATACCAGAACGCTTCAACTCAAAAGTCACCATAATCGAAGAATGTAGGAACATTGATGATATAAAAGTAGAAGAATTAGTAGGTTCCCTACAAACCTTCGAATTTCACTTCAAAACCCCATCAAAATTCAAAAACAATGTCCTCAAGACCTCTAAAAGCACAATTGAATCTAAAAACGAGAGTGATGGGATAATGAAGATGAGGAAGTGGCCCTCTTGGCCAAGCGGTTCAAAAAATTCTTCAACAAGAACCGTGGAAGAACTTTCAACACAAAAGGGAGATATCCGGACTACAAGTGCCAAATAGGCAAAACTTTCAACAAGTCCAAAGAGCCCCAATGTTACAATTATTGTAAGTATTGGCACATATCCATAGAATGTCCCACAAAGAAATCTAAAGGAAAGGCTATGGCGGCTACATGGGATGACACCGAAGACTCTGAATCTGATTCAAGTAAGTCTGAAGTTGATAAAGACCAGAAATCATTGAAAATACTTATGGCCTCCATCACTACCGTCATTCTAGATTTAGGGGACACTGAGGAGTTGAATGAACAACAAATCTCAAAGCCACCTTCCTCAGTTGAAGAAGATAAATGTAAAATTAGGTTGGATAAAGCATTAACTACACACACACAATCGGCTGATTACCCACATGTGTATTATGAGAAGCTTGAAAGAGTAAACTACTGATGATGGTTTTATGATTGAGAAACTAATCAAGAAAATTGAACATCTAGAATTTGAAATTGAAGAACTGAAAAATTAAAATAAAAATCTAAGACTAGATGTAGAAAATCCAATCACTCAACGGAACTTAGTCATAAGCGTTGAGACTCAAATATTATATATTTTTCCCCATTTATATCTTGGTTTTATGAACATGATACTACTTAATGTTATGTTTTATGGATGTTTGTGTTGCAAGGTGAATCTGAGAGCTTATATTAAAAAGAATGTTAAAAGCATGGATTTAGTGCTCAAGAATCACCAAGGTAAAGGAGGGATCTTAGGAGACCAAGAACAGAGAATTCTCTTGCCAAAGATCCAAGGAAACCAAGTACAATAGATGGAGAAAATATTGGCAAAAACACAAGTTAAACAGCAGAAAAACAGGACATTTCGGTGCCACCTAAAGTGTACAGAACAGTCCAGCAAGAAAACAGCTTAATTCGGTGCCACCTAAGTTTAATTCGGTGCCACTGAAATCAATTTCGGTAGCAAATTCAGTGAAAAATTTGCTGCCTAAGTACTCTGCACATACAATTTCATATGAATTAAAATGCAGATTTCGGTGCCATCGAAATCTCGCAGTGTAACGCGGTGTCTACGCGGATTGCATAAATTGAGTTTTTTTTTCAAAAGTAACCAAGCTAGGCTATAAATAGAGGTTTCCTACAGACTTCTAAAGGATACCTAGGGTTTTTTAAAGCAGATCTAGTGTTTCTGAAGAACTTTATAGTTTTATTTTAAAAAAGTTTCAAGTTTCATAGTTTTTATTTTTGTTTTTCTTTACAAGTTTTTTTTAGATCTTTATTTGTTTATGTACTTGCTTTTTATTTTCTTTGTTTTAATTATGTCTTTCTGGTTCTCTCTAGCCCAAGTTTGAAGGGAAACACATGGGTTTAATAATTCATGAGTTATGATTGATTTATTTATTTTTAACAACGAGATGAATGGTGTATGCATGTTATCAATTATCTAGGTTTAGGTTTTTGTCCTAATGTGAGATCCATATGTTTCTATTATGTGAGATCCATATTGATGGATAGGCTTAACTTGGATCATTAGATTTCCTAGATGGAAGATATTTTCAACCTGTTACATTGTTTGATTCATTATCTCATGCATATTGAATGCTTACAATCATTGGCGCTTGAGAATATATGTTAATAGTATAAATCCATGATTCTCGAACCTCTCATGTCATTTATTAAAAAGATTTAAATTATTTTATTTTCCGATTAGGCCACCCATACTACTCGGATCCTAATTGTGTTATGAAAATCATCATGATTTATGGGTTGTTAACCTATGTGCGGAACTTTGAAGCTTAGGTGTTGTTTTTAATTTAATTAAATTGCATTTAAAAACAAAACCCTCAAAATCATTGCATCCATTAATTAGAATTCTTATAGGTCAATTTCCCTTAATTAGTTTTACATTTGATTTATCATTCTCCTAAACCATCTCCCTATGGGATCGACCCTATATACACATGATACTACTTATGAACCTCTACACTTAGAGGCAAGCAAACAAGTTTTTGGCGCCGTTACCGGGGAGATGGTGAGAAATTAGATTTGTGCAAGATTACTAAGGTAAGTTCTTTTCTAAAACCTCCAAAAATTTTGTAGATTTTTTTAATATTTGTTTTACTTTGAAAGTAAATTCAGTTGGATCTTTCAAGTACTAACTGTGACATAAGGTTGCTCCTGCTTGAGATTTTATTACCCAAGTGTCATGGTTGTCCTACAGTTGTTGTCTGATCACAAATATCATCCACTAAATATATTTTTCAGATTAGCATAGTTTAATTTTGTAACGCCCTGAAAATCGGGGGTCGAGCGTAAACTCAACTCCCGAGTTCCAGAACATCACTTATGCAACAAAATGAATGATGTTTGAATGTTGACTATACTTGTGCATTGAACATGAGTGAGATTAAGCCAAAACAGAATATCATACTCCAGAGACAGTAAATTAGCAAGCGGAAGACTGTGATTGGTAGATAAAATATATGAACTATAATGAGTCTCCAGAGTGTGATAATGTTACCAGGTTAAATAATTACAAGTACAGTTCTAAAATATACCTAATGTGAGGAAGTGTAATGTCTCCTATCCCAAATACCATAGCCCCGTCAATATAGTACCAGGTCTTCAGAGACCCGCCAGAGAGATACAGATAGGAGAATTCCTCCTATCATCATAGAAGTAGTCCGGCTCTGCTTCACAAGCATCGCCACCACCTGAAACTCAATAAATCTGGTTGGTGTTGCAAACACCGTCCCGTAACGTGGGAGTGAGTGATCAACTCAGTGGAACAGTAAAGCATAGGTTAACATGTTATCAAATCAATCAAGCAGTAATGATAATGCAGTACAAATCAAACATTTCTAATTACTCTTGTTAAGTGCAAAAATGATATGACATGATGCTGTATGCCCTTGCCAAACCACCCTCAAGCGACATCATCTTACGTTCGCGAATGCTAACTCCCTCAGTGCGCCACATCTACAAAGCACATGCGGTGCGATGATGCTCATGATTACCAAGTTTTTATTAATCCATTTCAACCAAAGAAGATTGGGAAACTAAGGTACCTCCCTTGTATAATTCCCAAACATGATCCATTCTAGGGTCGTCAATCCTAGCTAATCTCATACGATATTATGGTTTGAGAAGCGTAGTGAAGGCATCGCAAAGGGCTCGTCACCCGTCGAGCGGATACGATCTCACCGTATGCGGCTCAATTGCCGGCCGTCACTCAAGTACATATCTCACCATACCCGGCTCAATCACTAGCCGTCACTCAAGTACGGTCTCACCGTACTCGGCTCAACTCATACTCTAGTTACTTGTGAAAGACTCGTCGCCAATCACAGACACTTGAGTACTCGAAGATACTACGGAGGACTCGTCGCCCGTCAAGACGAGCACAGTCTCACCATGCTCGGCTCTCGCCGTAAATATCGACAGCTCGAATATAGTGTCCCATACCACCATAATCGGCTCACGAGTCTGGTTGCGCAATGGTCACTACGGGGAGGCACATGACCCCAGCGTAGGCCGACAGCTCGACCACGGTGTCCCATACCACCATGCCCGGCTCATGCGTCTTAGCGGATCGAGGTACCATGGTTAACGGGATCGCCACTGGTAAGTTTGGTACCCTAGGTTCAAGCAGTAGCGACCAAACATGGTGAACATACATATACACATATCGGTTTGCTTGACGAGCCTGACTAGCTCGAGCGCACCACAAGTTGAGCGATATGGAGCGCAAAAGCACTCCATGTGGCCAACCACTATCGCCAACCGAAGTACGACTCGGGTTCGCCAGCTTTCGTCCATCGTGGCGATATGAATCTCGGCCACAACAGTAAGTCTGGTACCGAATGTGTGGACTATAGGCATAGTCCCAAACTCAATCAGTTGTAGAGCATAAAGAAAAGCATGAAGTAAAGCATGTATTATAAAGCATGAAGTATAGCATGTTATAAGGCATGTTGTAAAGCATGTTGTAAAGCATGTTATAAAGCACTAAGCACATAGGGGTACAAATACTTAGAGTTCATAGGTGAGTGGTTAGAGTGAACAACCACGTGGAGAGTATCATATGTGACTCTAAGGTAGCGGAGAATCCCATCTCAGCACCTAACTAAGGTTCTAACACTTAAGCACTTACACTCGCAAGTGATTTCACCAACACTTGGAATACACTACTTCAACATACATGACGTATGCTAGAGAAGTGTACACTAGGGTTGTCCCTTTACTAAACTAGTATTTTATACATATACATCATATTCATACAGCAATTAAACATGGCAACCACATCAGCAAATTTTATACGTATAGGGTACTTTCACGTATACCCAAGTTCGACATACATAGTGTTTACAAAGGAACATAGATTTCGGCGATCCCTTTCGCCAAGCTAGTATTTTAATCATGTATTGTATAGTCATACATTAAATACATATGTCTAACATTATTCCGAAAGAAATACGTATACGGTATTTCTACAACACGTAATTTCAACATACGGCGCATTTACAAGTAAACATGTATTTTGGCGATTCCTTTCGCCAAACTAGTATTTTATTCATATGTTATATAATTAAACATTAAATAAACATGTCAAGTATTTATCCAAAAAAAATACGTATACGGTATTTCTACGTATACCTAGAATATGTGAAATTCCATATTTCACACCGTTAATCAAAACAGGAAACGGAAAGCACTTTGTACATGTGCAATTGCAAGCAGATCATGAATCTACCATTATCTGACATTGAAAGCGTTGAAAACCGTAACTTATACGCTTAAAGTCCTCACCTTTGCCTTTGGAAACGGAACGAATCAGCAAGGTTAATAGAGCTTCCGTATACGGGAGATTTCTAGCCTAAAGAGAGGAATCGGTTAGTCGGTATACATCCCACCTCGATTCCACCTCAAATCAGACCTAGGGTTAGGTTTTCTTACCTTCAAATGAGGTGAAAAACGCCGGGAAAACGCCTAGAATAAGGCGGTGTAGGCCGTGCAACAAGCCGAAGCAGGAGGAGGAAGATCGACAACGATCTCCAAGTTTTTCTCTCTCTTTTCTCTCTCTTTTCTCTCTCCCAAAACTCAAATTCGTATGGCTGTGAGAGAGGGTGCTCTAAGGCCCTTTTATAGCCAAAAACATTCCGAAAATAGACTCAGGTTCAAGGGTTACTGCTAATATAGGATATTCGTCACTTTTCCACCAAAGGAAGTTCTGGTGGCCCTCTTTGAACCAAACGTCGACTTAAGCTCACCATCGATGGATCTACGTGGGATTACGTTTTTGACTCATTCGGATACGCAGAGATCGCACGTGGCGGACCACTTTCGATTCGACGGTCGGTGGGCCACACGATCGAAAATTCCAAGTACATATAAATGTTCCCGAAATTTTTCTTAATCCGAGGGTGTAATTTGGTCCGATTCTCGACGGTCGTTTGCTTAATACCGACGCGTCAACGAACGATGCCGATCACTATTCCGATATTTATTTTGGCTTATGAATAGTGTTTTTCACACTACCTCGCTCCGATTCGAAACGAATGGCCGTGGAACATCTGGATAAGGCTGATTTTTGAGATGATTGTCAAGCCCGGTGGGCGGTCCTAGTTCCTTAGCTTCGTGATAATCGGACTTCCGATGTGCGGTCTAGACCTAATACGAAGTTTTGAGATGCTCCCGAGAGCAAATAGGGTAATGAGATTGATCCTAGATTTTAGAGTAACCTAGCGTCAATGATTCTACAAGTTTTGGGTCTTGCAGATCGTATTTAAAGCAATTCAAACGGATTTCGTAGCTAATCTAGTTTAGCACTTAGTCACTTTGTCTCATTTCTAAAGAATTTAGTCCTATGAGATTTCTGTCTGAGGTGGTACTTAGTCATTTGTAGTTTGTATCTGAAGTGATCCAAGTTATACTACTTAGCTAGTTTAAGATAGTGTCTAGGGCGGAAGTGCTTTTTAAAAAAAATTGAAAGCACAAGGTAGTGAAGGGTGGAATTTGTGAAGAAAATGGTTAAGGAGCGATTTTTAGACTGTGGGATTTAGTTCTGACAAGTTGATAAGGTCTTAGAATCGATCCATTGCCTAAGGACGTCTAATCCCAGGTTGGCAAAAATCCGGGGCGTTACAAATTTATTCATTAGTTTTACTTTCTGTTTATTTATTTTGCTTTGTGGTTTGAACCCTTATGGTCAGCTCTGCTGCCTGGGTTGTTGGATAAGTTTTTGTTTTTACTCTAAGTATCATACTTGCTATTTGAATTTATAATTTTTATTGTGTGGTGTGGATGGTTTATGTATCGTTGGAGTAGAGATCAAAACAATCGTCTCTCCTCCGAAGGTGGACTAGTCTTAGGCCTTGATCATTCATTTAAGAAAGGCAGTCAACACTACTTGGATTCCATGGCAGACCCAGTTGATAATGCAAATTCAATCTGTCAGACCCAACTCTAATCTAAAACAGAGAAAATCAACATGATCCTCCTCTTGAGGATGAGAATGAAGTTCAAAGGAATGTGTTAAACCAACCACAGACTTTACGTGAACGTCTACACCCTGAGAGATCAACTTTACCATCTTGCATAGTGTTCCCTGCTCACACAGGGAACATTGATTTTAAACCATGTGTGATTCAATTGATTCATAAATTTCATGGCTTGGATTCTGAAAGCCCCTACTTGCACCTCAATGACTTTGAGGAAGTGATTGCAACATTATAAGTAAACAATGACAATAGGGATGCACTCAAACTTAGGTTATTCTCATTTTCTCTAAAGGATCGGGCCAAAGCATGGCTCAACTCTCTAAGACCTCATACCATCACTACATGGCAAGCTTTAAGTAGAGAGTTTTTGAAAAAAAAAATTCCCGAGCACAAAACAAATGCACTGAAATAGGAAATCATGTCGTTCTCCCAAAAGGGGAATAAACTATTTTTCCAAGCTTGGGAGCGCTTCAAAGACCTTATACTCATTTCCCCACATCATGGTTATGAACCATGACACTTGATTGATGCATTCCGAAAGGGGCTCACCATGGATACCCGTCAGTTCATAGAGATGATGTGTGGTGGAACCTTTCTTAACAAAGATCATAATGAGGCTTGGGATTTTTTAGACATGTTAAGAGAATACTCAGACATGGGATGTCTCCGCTAAACCGGACCAAACTAGACCCATTCCTAGAGAGAAGCAGGGATGTATGTCCTAAGAGAAGAAGAAGACTTTAATGCAAAATTCGCTGCATTGGGTAGAAAGGTCGAAGCCTTGGGAATTAGGAAGGTTGATGCGATTAAAGAAAACACCTCCTTAGGTAATTTTTGTAGCATTTATGGTGGTGCCGACCATGACACAAAGGATTGTCCAACAATCCCAGTTGTACAAGATATCATGCATGAGCACGGGCAAGCAAATGCTATAAATAACTACCAAAGGCCAGTTGTGCAACCAATGGGAAACACATACAATCCAAATTGGCGTAACCATCCTAATCTTAGTTGGAGGAGTGGACCACAAATTAATGTGCCCAATGCACCTCAAGGGACTCCACAAAACAACTTGTTTTAGGCACCTAACAATACACTATATGTGCCCCTACCAAAGTGATCATCTGTGGAGGATGCATTGACAGCATTCATGAACTCTTAAGCTCAAATGAATCAGTCTCTAATCCAATCAAATTAGGAATTAAAGACGGCCATGGTTAGGATTGAGACTCAACTAAATGCAAGGGAAAAAGGCACACTTCCTTCTCAACCTATGTCAAACCCTAGAAATACACATTTGATTAGAGATGCAAATCCAAGTGAGCTACATCATGAACATGCTAAGGCCATCATTACCTTGAGAAGTGGAAAAGAGGTCGATAACAATTAGATAATGCAACTGGTAGAAATACCGGAGGATGAGCCATCTTCTCAACAGAATGATGAACTAGCTATGGTTCAAAAGCCGCAACAACAAAAGGATAAAAAGACTAAGTCACATGAGCCTCCAGTTTCGTTCCCATCTAAACTTCGGAACCCGACTGTTCCCATAAAATATCAAGAGGTGTTAGATGTGCTCCAAAAGGTGACTCAATATTCCTCTACTTGATGTCATTAGACAAATTCTACAATATGTTAAATATCTCAAGGACTTATGCATTGTGAAGAGGAAATTAAACGTGGACAAGAAACCCTTCCTCACTGAGAAAGTGAGCGCTATCATTCAGAAAATGGCCGTACCCAAATATAAAGACCCGAGAAGTCTCACTATTACTTGTATTATTGGAAATTTTCAAATTGAGCATGTTTTACTAGATTTGGGTGCAAGTGTCAACTTAGTACCTCATTTGGTTTACCAACAAATGGGGTCAGGCGAGCTTCAACCAACCACGATTACACTCCAACTCTCTGACCATTCCATTAAGGTACCAAGGGGAATTATAGAAGACTTATTAGTCCAAGTGAAGAAATTCTACTTCCCCATGGATTTTATTATACTAGACACTGAACCATGTGTAAACGCTTCCCATTATTTTAGGTCGCCCATTCCTAGCAACTTCAAATGCAATCATCAATTGTAGGAATGGAATGATGAAGTTGTCTTTTAGTAACATGACCTTAGAGCTTAATATTTTTAATCTATATAAGCAACCCATAGACAATAATGAAATCCATGAGCTGAATTTTATGGACTGCTTTATAGAGGAAGAGGAATTGAAACCTAGCCTACCTAAGGAATTGGTTAAAGTTTTTGGGGACTTGGAAAATTCTGATTTAGAAAAAGTGTTTGCTGAAATTTGTGATGATAATGAGAGTACTACCACTTAGGACATTGGTATGTACCGATGGAGACTGCGCACTCAAATCCTGTCTATTGAAGACTTGCGACCTCTGCCATTACTAACCAATGCTCCAAAGCTTGATCTAAAACCACTATCAAATGAGCTTAAGTATGTATACTTGGGTGAAAATGAAACTTATCCTGTGATGATCTCTTTATTTTTAAACAAGGATCAAGAGATTAAATTGTTGAATGTTTTAAGGGACCACAAAGGATCCTTGGGCTGGACCATTTCTGACATTAAGGGTATAAGCCCTTCCATATGCACTCATTGGATTCACCTTGATGAGGATGCTAAACCAATTAGACAACCTCAAAGGCATCTCGATCCAAACATGATGGAAGTTGTAAAAAATAAGGTGATCAAATTGTTGGATGTGGGAATTATCTACCCAATATCCGATAGTGTTTGGGTGAGTCCAACCCAAGTAGTTCCAAAGAATCCGGAATAACTATTATGCAAAATTCTAATAATGAACTTACACTAACACGTGTCATCACAGGTTGGCGTGTTTGCATTGACTGTAAAAAATTGAATACGATCACAAAGAAGGACCATTTCCCTCTACCATTCATTGATAAACTTTTAGAGAGGGTAGCAGGTTACTCCTTCTATAGATTCCTTGATGGATATTCTGGATATAACTAAATGAGATAGCCCATGAAGACCAAGAGAAAACCATGCTCACTTGTCCATTTAGCACGTTTGCTTTTAAACGGATGATCTTTGGATTATGTAACACCCCAACAACTTTCCAACGATGTATGATAAGTATTTTTTTAAATATGGTTGGGAAGTTTCTTGAAATTTTCATAGATGACTTTTCTGTATTTGGGAGTAGTTTTGAGGAATACTTCAACAATTTATCTCTTGTCTTATCTAGGTATGAAGAGAAACACCTTGTCTTAAATTGGGAGAAGTGTCATTTCATGGATCAAAAGGGAATTGTTTTAGGCCATGTTATCTCCAAAAATGGAATCGAGGTAGATCGCTCAAAACTTGACATTATTAGTAATCTACCTATTCCCCTTTCTGTTAGAGATATTAGATCACTTCTAGGGCACGCCAATTTCTATAAAAGATTCATCAAGGACTTTAGTGTCATTACTAGACCCTCGACTAATCTTCTTCAAAAGGATGTCCCATTTAAGTGGACAGATGAGTTTGCAGGTGCCTTTAGTAAATTTTAATCATCCCTTACCACTGCACCTATCATGCCTCCACCAGATTGGACACTTCCTTTTAAACTAATGTGCGATGCAAGTGATTATGCCATAGGGGCTGTTTTAGGCCAAAGGAAAGATAAATGGCCCTACTGTAACGCCCCAGTTTTTTGAACCCAAGTATACAACTCACTTACCGAAAACTCGGGAGTTAATAGATTATTAAGTGGCAATCAATATAAGATCAAAGTGCAATTAGTGGAAATCAAACTTAGTATAAGCCATAACTAAAATAAGAACAATATCGTGGCCCACTCAACTGGGGACCCAAATACAAAACCTCAAGTTTTAAATGTACTAAATAACCATCAACAACTAAATCTACTGGTTCAACCCAAAGTACTCATCTGCTTCCTGATGCAGCTCCTCCTCGTATAGCTCTCCCTCCGTTGCGGTAGTTTCAGTCTCGAGATCCACCGCGTATTCATCCATACCTACACCTGTGTCCTCTGTACGGTTGAACATTGATGAATGAGTGGCCAGCTCAGTGTAATTTTTCCTCAATATTACACACTGTCGCCCTAAATAAGAAATAGCATAAAAACAACCAGATGAACAAAACATAATAAATGGAGTCTTATTATATGCATGGATGCGTGAATGCATCATCGACCTAGGGATGCTCATCCGTTTGGCAGTTGGGCTCGTCACCCATGCAAAGACTAGCCACTAGCGAAGCACATCACGTGCGTACATCACATACCATATAATGACTGCATAATGTACATCATGTACATAAATCGATAGTTGGTGGTCTGACAGCTAGCGAAACGATACCCCAATAACTTGGGGGTATGTGCTACAACATCCAGAAATGTCCACCCTTTATCATAAAGATGTCATGTATACATGATTAGCCAAACTATTATTAGTCCAATTACAATCAGCCATTTTATTCAAGCTCAAGGACACTAAGGGGGCTCGTCACCTAGCGTAGGCTGACAGCTCGGGCATAGAGTCCTATGACCACCATCTCTGGCCCATGAGTCTACCGCCTTAGGGTGTGTATAGAACCCATCAACACGTGGCAAATCAACTCTCAATGTATGGGAAACTACCATCGTATGTTGACTAGGAATGAAGCGTCAAAGACATTAAATACAGCAACTAAAGTGAGACGGTATGTATGATTCAAATGCGAGTAAAAAGCGGTGATACAAATGTTAAAAGATTCATTCCATAGTCAAGTTGGTGGAATCACTCTATAGATGGTAAACCCCATGAATCAAACTACCACTATCATAACCTCCATATTGAGGGTCTAGTTCTATCATAATTAATTCTATTACACCCTAAGTACGGACTCTCTTTAAATAGAGGTTTCCATAGAGATATTTCAAGTAATATGTGACTTGCAACCAATACCATAAATGAGAAGATGACATGGTGATTAAGTAGCGAACTTCCTAAATAAGGCATGATTCAATGATTTAGATATTCATATAATTCAGGAGTCATCTGGCCATAACTTATAAATTTTAAAGCATGCATTCAGGGAAGTTAACTAGTCAAGCAATTCATTAAGTTTGAAAACATGTACTTGAACGAAACTAATTAGATAATTTATTCTAGGACATGTATTTATGTAAAACCTTTCAAGGGTTCATATTAATTCTAAGGCATTTGTTAAGTAACCTAAACAAGTATTCTAACTAATTCCAAGACATTCATTTAAGTAATTAATCAAGTATTCTAATTGGTTCTAAGGCATGTGTTTAAGTGACTAACCAAACATTCTACTTAATTCTAAGACATTCGTTAAGTGAAATAATCAATTATTCTAACTAACTATAAACCCTTTCTCTCAAGGGAGTTCATCCTACAATCCACCCTCATCATTGATATTCAATAGAGTGGATTGGGGAATGAACTTCTGCATTCAATGATCCTCCAGCTACTATCTTAATGGCAAATCATTATGCTAGGATGCCTTGAATGCATAAGAGTGGAACTACTCTACCTTCCTTATAGGTAAACCTTTAAAGAGTAGGATTCCATCTTAACCTTGACCCAACCCTA
Organism: Magnolia changhungtana; assembly: GCA_030180095.1. Classification (NCBI taxonomy): domain Eukaryota; kingdom Viridiplantae; phylum Streptophyta; class Magnoliopsida; order Magnoliales; family Magnoliaceae; genus Magnolia; species Magnolia changhungtana. The sequence goes on along the minus strand of JASAUF010000626.1, from coordinate 3,898,532 downwards.
AGCCTAGTCTTGATAAATCTTTTGTGTTGCGGATCAAGGGAGCAGAAGACTTTTCGTCAACAAGGAGGAGGAGATCTTCGGCATTGTGCTTAACGGGACTCATCAACTTATTTGTAAGTATTTAGAGTCCAAGAGGACACTTGCGATCATTCCCTTCTAGGATTGGGTCTTAAGTGGTTCTCACCCTATGAAGTCCTCAATGAGGCCTCCGGTGGGAGGGTACGTGGTGGGTTTGTTGTGTGGACCCTTGCTCTGTGGAGAGCATAAACATCTGATTAAGAGTGAACCAGTAAAACTCTCGCGTACATTATGTGGACCCTTGCTCTATGGAAAGCATAAACATCTGGTTAGGAGTGAACCAGTAAAACTCCAGGGTTAGAGGTGAACCGAGTAGAAACCTCCGCGTAAAGGTTGAAGGTGAACCTGATTTAAAACCTTAGGTTTGAGGTGAACCCTGGGAAACCTCCTTAGTGAAATCCAGTACACTCAAGGGTTGAGTGCGGCAGTCGGGAGTGGAGTAGACTTATCGTCAAACCACTATAAAATGACTGTGTTTGTGATTGCTTTTATATATGTGTGATTCATGACAACGCATTCATATTCATATATCTGATCACATTTTACACACATACACAGTCACATCCAACATAGACTAAGTTGCATATTACTATATCTTAATTAGTTTGCGATTGGATCCTCTACCTTGCTTGGAAACTAGTAGAGTTACATTTGAGTAATCCTGAAAATTGCATACATGATAGGATTAGAGTGATAGGATTTTTAATATAACTCATAAATCTTTAAAAAGTCCTATTCACCCCCCTCTAGGAGATATTGACATATTCTGACTTCAACTCAAGCGGTCTTCACCGCTATTTCAATTGCTATCAGAGCGGGTCTCTCTTTAAGGGCTTCACCGCCTAAAGAGTGATCTTGACTGAAGTTGGGAATATGGCTAAAGGAGAGGGCTCATCAGTCACTAGAACTCCAGTATTTGACAGCTCAAATTATGCATACTGGAAGGCTAGGATGCACTACTTTCTGAGATCTTTGGATCATGACGTTTGGGATATAGTTGAAAGCGGATATGTGCCACCAACGGATCAAGTTGTACTAGATAGTGGCACAACTATCACAAAACCCAAATCCAAAGAGATGTGGACGGCGTTTGATAAAGATAAACAGACTTCTAAAGCTAAAGCTATGAACGCCATCTACTGTGCCATGTCCCAAGATATTTTCATTCAAATTAGTGTGTGTGGACCATTAAAAGAAGCATGGAATTTATTAGAAACAACCCATGAAGGCACAAGCACTGTGAAGCGATCCAAACTTCAACTCCTGACTTCACAGTTCGAAAGTCTCATAATGGAAGAGCACGAGACATTTATGGAGTTTTTCACAAAATTAAATATCATATGCAACTCCATGGGTGGATTGGGTGAGAAAGTTCCGGTACCGAAAATTTGTAGGAAAATTCTAAGATCCCTACCAGAACGGTTTAATCCCAAGGTTACAACAATCGAGGAATGTAGGAACATAGATGAAATGAAGGTAGAAGAACTGGTAGGTTCCCTACAAACTTTTGAACTACACTTCACTCAATCCCAAAAATCCAAAAACAGTCCTAAAAACCTCAAAGAAAACAACTCATGAGGACAGTGAAAGTGAAAAGGAAAATGAAGATGAAGAAGTGGCCTTGCTAGCACAAAAATTCAGAAGTTTCTTTCAAAAGAATCGTGGTCGGCCTTCCAGAGGAAGAAAGGTGAACTATAAAACTTCTGCAGGCAAATTTGGTAAAAGAACCAAAGAACCACAATGCTACGCCTATCATGAGTATGGACACTTATCTACCGAATGCCCAAACAGAAAAACCAAGGGCAAGGCAATGGCTGCCACGTGGGATGATACGGATGAGTCAAATTCAGAATCTAGTGACTCAGAAAGTGATGGAGATCGAAAATCATTAAAAATACTCATGGTCTCCACTACTTCAATCATTCCCACTGAATCTGAGAATGAGAAAGAACAGCTAGCCATTGAATCATTTCCATCTGACAATGAGGAAACTGAAGAAAGAGAAGAAGAAGAAAATGACAAGCTACAAGATGTTACAATCAGCTTTATATTCATAGCATCAACATTCTTAAAAGACTTGGTATATCTGAGAACAAAAAGGAAATGCTGCAAAAAGATTTAAATAAAACTCTAGATATCAATACACATGTAATCAATGATTTATAGCAATATCACTCAGATAATGATAGACTCAAACAAGTCAATACTCTTCTTAAAAACGAGTCTGAAAAACTAAACAAACAGGTTGAGCAATTAAAAGACAAAAATATGCTTCTTCAAAATGAAAATCATACACTCCTGTTTGATTTAGAAGAATGCAAGAAGATAGCCAAGATAAACTACAAGTTTTCCCAAAGTGGCGAACAGCTGGAAAAACTGTTAGGAATGGGAAGACCTGGAAAGGATAAAAGCGGGCTTGGATATGAAAAACATAAATCAAAGGGTGGAAATGCAGCTCCCAATAATGAAAAATCTGCTACTTCTGGAAGTAAAATCAGAACAACTCCAGTATGTCATTTGTGTGGTGATTCAGGTCATTATAAATTTGAATGCATAACACCAAAGAGGATCAACCCAACTCTAGTCAGAAACATGGAAATTTATTAACCAGAGAAATACAAAAAGTTAAAAGTCTTCTTAGGAATGTGGATAGAAATGCCTGTACATCACCACCCAAATTGGTTAACAAAAGTAAATGGGTAAGAAAGAAGTAGTTCAGATCATGTTTCAAGATTTGAACATGTGCTAAAATGAGATTTTATTTTTTTTTTTGTTTGAGCTTGCAATGATAAATCTGAGGTCCCTTACCTCAATCTTTTGTATATAAACATTTTATATGTTTATAATTTTGCTGTGTACAGTGCTTGTACATTATTTTACCAAGTATACTGTTGTTTCATAGAAATATTAAGAGCATACTTGAAGGATCGTCTGAAAAATACAGAATCATTCATCGACGATTGGTCTATCGATAGGACATTTTCGATTAAATCGGTAGAGGGTCGATATTATTAACGATTCCTTAGAATACGGATTGACAGGTGGCCAAGAATGATATCGAAGACAAACTCGATGGTATCAATAAGCAATCTCTCGATATTATTGAAACAACAATCGATCATATCGAAAGATGCCGCCAGATAAAAGCGAGTGAAACAAAAAAGGGGGTCATTTTTTTCAAAGGGTTTCACTGTCACCCCCTCTGCTCGATTCTCTCGACCGAATCAGTTGGAGCCACGTCGGATTGCTAACATCATTCAACAAATCGGGTAACACCCTTCTAACACGTCAAGAGTCCATTCTCTGTTGGGTATTTATCGTTTTATCATTTTTTTTTGTCGTCTTTCCCAAATCGTTTAATACTCTATCTGTCACATGGGTAAAGACAAAGGTGTAGCATCCAGTCTGGGGGAGTCTTCAAGATTTACCCGACAAAAAGTCCTTGCCTCTAGAGAAAGGGCGAGGGCCTCAGAAAGTGGGATCCCCACTAGGCAAAGATCACAGACTTCATGAAGTGGGTCCCAAACCGAATCTCCGGCACCACCTCCTCCGACTGGAGCAAGTTCACGACCACCAAAATATATGGGCAGGAAACTTAGTCAAGAGAGAAGGGTTGACAGGGAATGCCTCAAACCATACAAATTGGAACCCCTGTTTGCAGCAATAGATTGGTTGCTCGTTCTGAATTTTGGTGGGCCTTGCCAACTTGAGAGAACATGAAATTTTCTTGCCGCGTGTCATTCACCAGTGGCTGATCCTCCTTCCTTCATGGTATCATTGGGAGGTGATCATGCATTTATCACACTAGCTACAATAGTTGAAGCCATCAGACTCAATATGGCCCCAGAAGGTATCCCAGAAATGAATCTTGATGACATGGACATTCGATCCAAGGTTACAAAATACTTCTGCAATGGTAGGGACATCCCCTGGCATCAAGGGAATGCATTAAAAGCCAGGTATATGGATCTCCGATTTCGGATCTTGCATGGTATCTTCACAACAAACATCTATCCCAGAAGTACCAACAGATCTGATCTCATCGAGCTCATGACCATGATCGTATACTCAGTTACCAGGGGGTCAAAGATCTGTCTTCCGTCTGTAATTGTTTCTCAGTTGGTAAACGCCATCCACACATCTAGGGACCTCCATCTCCGTACCCCTGGATTATCAGCATGATTTGCAACAAAATCGGGTTCCCATCAACTACTGATCCAATATTCCCACTCCAAGTTTTAATAAGAAAAATATCCGAAAAATGGACTTGGAGTTTCACGAGTACAAGGGAAACTTGGAGGAAGAAATCTAAGCAGAAGAAGCTGAAGGAGAAGGCGGCGATCCCATGGAAGGAGCTGCAATGGGTGAAGATGCACCTTTTGGACCTGATCCTGCTCCATCCACGTCATCAGCCGGGCATGGAAAAAGGTTCAAACTGGACAGAATCGGGGCAATACAGAGAGATATTCAGTCTGTACGGGAGCAGCTGACTGTCTTAGAGCGAGTCGTCCAAAAAGTGTAGCAGTCGGTGCAACAGCTGGTGGATCTGATGACGTGCCGACGAGACAACTCGATGCCATCTCACTCTGCTCCGTAAGGCCGGTTCATGCATGCTATCATACACACCTTACTCTTATCTCGCGTTTGAACATCAGTATCTTTTTTGATGTTCTTCGCTGTCATTGGTGTGCATGACAGCCTTCTAGATGTGCATAGTTTTCTTCTGGTTGTATATGCCCCAAGCTGGGCTAATGTTGATGAATGTTGTTGGGTGCCCATATGTGAGCTTGACACTCTTTGGTTACTGCTATGTGGAGTAGTATATTCTTTTTGGCTGTACTAAACAGTTTTTTATTTGGGATTAACTGCTGTCTAGGGCAGTTTTGGTTCTTTTATGGCTGAATAGAATGCTCAATTTGTTTTGCCATATTTATTTTAAGTTCTCCTGGTTTATCAAGTTATGGTTTGCATATGATTGAAAACTATTATATCTTATCTAATATGCATTCATTCTGAGATTGATGTTTGATTAAAATGCACTAACTCTTATACATCAAATTCATCTGCTTATGCCTAATGGTTCTCCCATGCAATTCACTCCTCATTCAATATCATTTGCTATACCTTTACCAATGACTGACAAAAAGGGGGAGAACAGTTCAAAACACAAAACACCCCGAGCGAAAAATTGTATATCTAATGTTGTTGCAGGTGTTAGGGGGAGCAGCTGCACCAAGAAAGGGGGAGTTTTGAAGTTAGGGGGAGCAGATACTTCTAGAATGTGTACATGGGGTAGAAAAATTGTAAAATTGTGTAAATGCATGTACACACAACTTAGGGTGTGTCTAGAAGTGTTCTAGGGTGTTTTGGTTATTTTGTCACGTAATTGACAAAGGGGGAAATTGAAAGTGCACTTGCTAGTGCCTTGGTTTGTCAAGTTACGTGAATGGTAAGTCAGACTGGCTACAGAACTTGATAGGAAGATTATTTCAAGCGTCTGCCTCAACCGGATATGTGGAAGCTCGCAATAGGTAAATCATAGCCTCACATCCCATGTCCCAAAACACCAGGTGATTAAAACCCTTAAAACAAGATAGACATCTTCGGGTTTTTAAGGTGAGAAAAACTTTTTACAAATAGGAAAATCTGTAAGCTTTTCTCGCCTTGTCGATTTTATAGATGCACCCTCGATATGATCGACCGGCACTGTCGATGTCCTCGATACCATAACGATATATCGATGAGAGGACCAAAAATGTCTAGCAACTAAATATTCATCTAGACGGATTTATCGATGTATCGATACACCTATCAATATCATCGATAAAAGTACTTAATATATCCAGCAACTTCACAACATAACTGGACGAATTATCGATGTATCGATACACATATCGATATCATCGATATTCAAATTTTGAGTCCATCGAGAGTGGCTCGATAAGATCAATAGGCAAATTTTTGGCGCCCCTATTTTTTAATGAAAATCTCAAATTCCTTCGATATATCGATGACCGTCCGATATGATCTGAATTCAAATATCGATAAGATCGGAGGTCCATCGATGATATCGATTGTGGGCGCACATTTCTTACAGCAGATATCTCAGGTTGTTTTTAACTATGATCGGGGGCCATTCGATAGAATCGATATTCAAATATCAATGATATCAGCACCAGGTCGATTGCATTAAACAAGGACACAAATCGTCCAGCAAGCTTAAAGACAAATCCGCTGGATTTATCGTTGCATCGACTCTGATCTTGATATCATCGACATTTAAATTCCGATGATCTCGACGGTTCCCCCGATCATTCATAAAAACCTGAAATATCTCAAAGTCAAGTCTCTCTCATTTTTCAAGTGTCGATTAATCGAACCTGTCATCGATGGAATTGGAGTTCGAAATCCGATGACATCGACAATAGCTTCGATTCAACGACCTATTGGCAAGAAGTTTCAAAAGCGTATGACATTAAGTCCGAGTCATTGAGCAGACCATCGATGCTATCGAGAGTATACGCTCGATGTTATCGAACCTGCTCGATGATATCGAACTTTGTCATAAATGTGACCATTTTATATCCGTTGGAACTTTTTGCTTATATATGGAGGACTTGCCTTTTGTTGCTGTGAGAGAAAGAATAGAGAGCTTTTGAGTATTTCAACTTATATCCTATATCTAAAGCCCTTTCTCTCAAGGGAGTTCATCCTCCAATCCACCCTCATCATTAATATTCAATAGAGTGGATTGAGGAATGAACTTCTGCATTCAAGGATCCTCCAGCTGCTACCTTAATGGCAAATCATTATGCTAGGATGCCTTGAATGCATAAGAGTGGAACTACTCTACCTTCCTTATAGGTAAACCTTTAGAAAGTAGGATTCCATCTTAACCTTGACTTAACCTTAAGCTAGTCTTGGTATATCTTTTGTGTTGCGGATCATGGGAGCAGAAGACTCTTCATCAACAAGGAGGTGGAGATTTTCGGCATTGTGTTTAACGGGACTCATCAACTTATTTGTAAGTATCTAGAGTCTAAGAGGATACTTGCGATCATTCCTTTTTAAGATTGGGTCTTAAGTGGTTCTCACCCTTTGAAGTCCTCAAGAAGGCCTCCGTCGGGAGTGTACGTGGTGGGTGCATTATGTGGACCCTTGCTCTGTGGAGAGCATAAACATCTAGTTAGGAGTGAACCAGTAAAACTCCCAGGTGCATTGTGTGGACCCTTGCTCTATGGAGAGCATAAATATCTGGTTAGGAGTGAACCAGTAAAACTCCAGGGTTAGAGGTGAACCGAGTAGAAACCTCCGTGTAAAGGTTAAAGGTGAAGCTGATTTAAAACCTTAGGTTTGAGGTGAAGCCTGGGAAACCTTAGTGATTTCCGGTACACTCAAGGGTTGAGTGCGGCAACCGGGAGTGGAGTAGACTTATCGTCGAACCACTATAAAATGACTGTGTTTGTGATTGCTTTTCTATATGTGTGATTCATGAAAATGCATTCATATTCATATATCTAATGATCACATCTTACACACATACACAGTCATATCCAACATAGACTAAGTTGCATATTGCTACATCTTAATTAGTTTGCGATTGAATCCTCTACCTGGCTTGGAAGCTAGTAGAGTTACATTTGAGTAATCCTGAAAATTGCATACATGATAGGATTAGAGTGATAGGATTTTTAATATAACTCATAAATCTTTAAAAAGTCCTATCCACCCCCCTCTAGGAGATATTGGCATATTCCGACTTCAACTCAAGCGGTCTTCACCGCTATTTCAACTACAATCTCGATCGTTTCTGACCGAGACCCTAGGTTCACGTCTCAGTTTTGGGAGAGCTTCTAGAGAGTGATGGGGACTAATTTGCAGCTCAGCACCACAGACCGATGGCCAGATCGAAGGGTCAACCAGATCATTGAGGATATGCTTCGGGCCTGCGCGATTGATTTTAGGAGTAACTAAGATGAGTATCTGCGATTGGCTGAGTTCGCAAACAACAACAGCTATTAAGCGACCATCGGCATAACTCCTTTGGAGGCACTGTATGGCAGACTGTGCAGATCACCGAGTTGTTGGACTGAGATTGGAGAGCGCCATCTCCTAGGTTCGACCTTGTGCAGCAGACATCAGAGGCTATCGATATCATTAGGCAGAGGATGCGCACAACTCAGAGCCGGCAAAAGAGTTTTGCTGATCGCCAGTGTCTTCCCTTTGAGTTTGATGTAGGGGACCATGTCTATCTCAAGGTCTCACCCATGAAGGGCGTAGTTTGATTTGGAGCGAAGGGCAAGCTTGCCCCGAGATTCATAGGACCTTTTGAGATCACTGAGCGCATTGGCGTCGTGACTTATCGGCTTGCCTTACCATCTCAGTTGTCTAGCGTCCATAACATTTTTTATGTCTCTATGTTAAGGAAGTGTGGGTCAGACATCGTTCTTGTTATTGATTAGTAGTCGTTAGAGGTTTTTGAGGACGCTTCCTATATTGAGCAGCCGATTCGTATCCTTGATAGGAAGGAGCAGGTCCTCCGGACCAAGGTCATTTGGTTGGTGAAGGTTCAGTGGAATCACCATTCTATTGAGAAGGCTTTTTGGGAGCACGAGGCTGAGATTCGAGAGCGATATCCCCATCTCTTTGATGATTGATTATGTATTGTATTTTATATATTGTCTCTGATTTTATATGATGATGATTATGTTTCTTATTCCTCATGAGTTATATCTAGTTGTGAAGATCGTGTAAATTTTGAGGACAAAATTTTTATTACGAGGGGAGAGCTGTAAGACCCGAATCTTAGTCCATACCATTCCGTAGGTTCCCTCGATCCTCCCTGACAAATTCCGGCAACTTTCGACCCTTAGCCGTCATTTGTGCACGACCACGAGTTACACGCCGTCAACCCTAGTCGACTCAACCCATGACTTGTATCCTAGCGACTGCGCCATCCCCACGGTTCCGATGCCACATCTCGCACACCAAGGCGATACCTAGGCCAGAAGATGTGGGCCTGCATTCAGTTCGAGGAAAACGCCACGCGTTGCAAAACCCAAGAGAATCTCTACAACATGTCACCTCAATCAATCAATCAATCCCATTAAGGGTCAAGTACATGTCAAGTTCACATCACCTCACACCCATCCCCAAGCAACCCCATAAGTCAAAAGGTTCTTACACACCCCATACCTTTCTTACACCATCTACCCCTAAAGTTAAAAGTTTCTTACACACCCATCACTCACCACATCCATCACACATATCTCTCTCTTTACAACCCTCTCTCTCCTATTTCTCCCTTCTTTTCCAAGCAACCCAAACAAAAAAAATTCCATACATTCAAGCCTCTTCAAGCCCTCCCAAAATAACAAGTGTGGCCCACTTCCTACCCTCTCATCTCCCATCTCAACCATCCAAACTCCATCTCCTCTGTTAGAAGGAGCAAAGGAAGCCAATGGAGCAAGAAGAAGTGGATGGTGGGTGATTTTGGACCCACATTTTTTCCCTTTTGATATTTAATTGTTTGGTGATTTAAGGGCCACATATGGTGGGACCCACCTTGATGTATGTTTGTATACAAGTGTAACGCCCTGAAATTCGAGGGTCGAGTAGTAACTCAACTCTCGAGTTCCAAAACATCACTTATGCAACATAGATAATGATGATTAAATGTTGTCTATGTTAGTGCAATAAATATGAGTGAGATTATACCAAAACAGTAATTCATACTCCAGATCAATTATATAAAGGCAAGCGGAAGACTGAAACTGTATATAATTGTATGTAAAAGAACAAAACCATCTCAAACTCTAGAGTACAAACCCATCTGAGTCACCATATACATGTATTTATTTTACAATCAAAATGTCAAAAGTACAACTAGAGAAGGAAGTCTTGTAAGTCCCGTCGATCCAGGCAGTCTAGTCAAAGCCACCAGAATACTGCATGAACGAGAACTCGTCCTGATCCTCGTCGTAGTCCGGCTTAGCCTCCTGAGTCGTCACCTCATTTACACCTAAGACAGAGTTTGGTTGGTGTATACAACACCGTCCCGTAACGTGGTAGTGAGTAGCTAACTCAGTGGAACAATAAAGCATAGGTTAACATGTTATCAATTCAATCAAGCAATAATGATAAAGCAGTACAATCAAACACTCCTAACTACTCTTATTAATGCAAGTATGAATGTAGTCATGATGGATGCCCTCACCACACACTCCCTCGTGCGACACCATCTTATGTTCGCGGCATGCTTTCATTCCTTAGTACTCCACATCTTCCAGGCACATGCAATGCGATGATGAGCATGATTACCGAGTTGTTATTAGTCCGTTTCAAACAATAGGATTGAAAAACTAAGGTACCTCCCTTGTATCATTCCCAAACATGATCCATTCTAGGGTCATCAAACCTAGATAATCTTATATGATGGTGTGGTTCTAGGTCGCTGCAAAGGCTGCTAGGGTTGTTACACGCAATTGTTATACCACTCTCCCATCACATTTTTAACGGTTCATCACTAACTTGATACAGGCCTAGTTCATACTCTACATATCACGGCAAAACTCGTCGCCTCACCGCAAACTCAGAGTATGCTCGAGGTCACTACAAAGGGCTCGTCACCAATCACTGTAGGCCGACAGCTCGAATATAGTGTCCCAGACCACCATAATCAGCTCATGAGTCTGGTTGCTCAATGGACACTACGGGGAGGCACGTTGCCCCAACGTAGGCCGACAGCTCGACCACGATGTCCCATACCACCATGCCCGGCTCATGAGTCTTAGCGGATCGAGGTACCATGGTTAACGAGATTCCACTGGTAAGTTTGGTACCCTAGGTTCAAGTAGTAGCGTCCAAACATGGTGAACATACATTAGACAGATCGGGTTACTTAACGAGCCTGACTAGCTCGAGCGCACAATCAACTGAACGACATGAACTGCATAAGCACTTCGCGTGGCCTAGCCACTGTCACCAACTGAAGTACGACTCGGGTTCATCAAACACATCCTACGTAGCGAAGTAAATCTTAACCACGAACTCAAGTCTGGTACCGATTGTCTGGACTATAACCGTAGTCCCAAACGCAATTAATCCTTATTCAAAGCATGTGGAGTAAAGCATAATAAACAAAGTAATTCAAGCATGTTAACAAACATGTCATAAAGCATGTTACAAAGCACAAAGTAAACAAGAAATACAAACACATATATTTCATAAGTAAGCGGTTAAATTAAACAACCAACATGGAGGAAATCATATACATCTCTAAGGTAGTTGAGAATCCCATCTCAACACCTACCTAAGGCACAATCATCCAAGCACTTACACTTACAAGCATTTTTACAAACACTTAGAATACACTATTTCAACATACATAGTGTATATTAGCAAAACATGTATTAGGGTGATTCCTTTCACCAAACAAGTATTTTACACATATATAATATGTTCATACAACAAATAAACATGGCAAACACATTTCCAAAATTTATACGTATGCGGTACTTTCTACAAATACCTAGAATATGTAAAATTCCATATTCTTCGTATCTAATCGAAACGGAAAACAAACAGCACTTTGTACATGTGCAATTGCATGCAGATCATGAAACTATCATTATCTGACATTGAAAGCATTGAAAACCATAACCTATACACCTAAAGTCCGCACCTTTTATCGTAGAATCGTAACGAATCCGATAGGTTTACTAAGCCTTAGTATTCGGTAGTTTGGCGACCTATAGAACGAAATAGGTTAGTTATTTTATAACCTACAACCATCACAACTCTAAAACAGATTAGGGTTAGGGTTTCTTACCTAGAAACGAAGTCGGAATCGCCGGGAAAGCGACTAGACAAGCTTGTAGAGCGGCAGGGGAAAGCAGTAGGGAGGTTCTCCCACTTCTCTCACACTTTCTCTCTCTTTTCTCTCTTCTCTCTCCTAGGGTTTCTCTCAAATTCATATGGCTGAATGAGAGAGGGTTCTAAGGTCCTTATATAGCCTAAAATCACTCCAAAATAGACCTAAGGTCAAGGTATACTTAGGTTATAACCAAAGTGAGCCTGTTCCTGCTCAATGGAGCACTTCTGGCAGGCCCCCTTGAGCCAAAGGTCTGACTTAAGCTCACCAACCTTGGATCTAGGTGGAGTTAAGTTTTCGTTTCAGTCAGATTCCCAGATCACGCATGGCGGACCAGGTTCAGTTCAATGGTCAACGAATCTCAATATGAAATTTCAAGTACATGGATATGTTTATGAAATTTTTCCTGATCCGAGGGTGTATTTGGGTCAGATTCTGACGGCCTGGTTTCTTACAAAATGTCCGCAAGTAACAAGTCTCAGATTACTATTTGAGATATTTATTTATAAAGAAAACCAAGTGTTCTCACACTTCTCGCTCCGGACTCAAGCGAACAGCCGTGGGACACTGTCTGGATTTGATTTCTGAGATGGTTGCCAAGCCTAGCGAGGCGGTCCTAAGTCTATAACTTCGTATTATTCAGACTCCCGCTGTGCGGTCCAGATCTGATACAGAGTTTCAATGTGCTCCCGAGAGCAGTCGGGTAATGAGTTTGATCCTAGATTTTAGGGTAACCTAGCGTCAATGATTCTACGAGTTTTGGGTCTTGCAGATCGTATTTAAAGTGATTCAAACGGATTTCATGGCTAATTTAGTTTAGCACTTAGTTAACTTTATCAAATTTCTAAAGGATTTGATCCTAAGCGATTTCTGCCTGAGGTGGTACTCGGGCCATTGTACGGGATTTTTCAAGTCGTTATAACAAGAGGGGCCCATAGTGGCGGGGCCCCTCCATCATCGCCGATCTCCTTCCTCTCTTTCTCTCTTTCTCTATGATGAATGGCCCACCTATGATGTGTGTATTTTATCCATGCCACCTGACAAATGGGCCACCTTGATCCCAAATTGGGGCATGCATGACTGGACGGTCACACATGCTCGGATGAAGGAAAAAAATACATATCAGCTTGATCCAAATCTAGTGGCCCACGTGGGACCACTATGATGTTTGAATGTCATCAAGCACCGTCTAGTTTGTTGGACGTTGGGCTGGACACGATGGCTAGTGGGACCAGACCCATAGCTCCAGTGGTAAGCTGAGTGTAAGATACCTCGTTGCAACGCTGAGGTCTTTGCATTGATTTCCTAGTGAGGGTGGCAATCACTGAAGTGTGAGTTGACGGTGGGGTCCATGGGACCCATATCCGAGTCCTCCACCCATCCAAATGGGTCACACCATAGTGTATGTGTTGTATCCAAACTGTCCACACCCCTAGATGGTAGGACCCACATCCGTGTGGGGCCCTCCTTGATACCTATCCACGCCCAAATCCATAGCTCTTGTGGTAGACTGAGTGAAAGATACCACGTTTCAACACTGACAGTGGGTGTGTGCTGACAGTGGAGTGTGGACTAACGGTGGGGTCCATGGGACCCACCCACGTCATCCATCCATTTTGATGGGCCACACCATAGTGTATGTGTCCATCCAACTGTCCACCATCCTTGGACGGTGGGACCCACCCCACATGTGGGGCCCTCCTTGACGTATGTGACTGTCCAGGCCATCCAAAGGCCTGGACGTCACTTTAATATATAACGTATATATTATATTATATATATTATATATTATATGTTATATATGTATGATATGAGACGGTTGGCCCTACGTGTACTACCCACCTTTGCCCTCTATTTAATGCACAAGTTGCTATGCAGCAGTATATTATATATCTGTGTGTGTGAGTGTGTTGGTGGGGTCCGTGGGACCCACCTCTCCCTTCGTAAGGCAGCAATGATGCCCGTGTACCGGCTATATAGTTGCTCTTTGGATGTTAGCAGCCCGCAGGCCCACCTTTGATGTATATTTTGTATCACACGCCATCCATCTGACGGTGGGACCCACTCCATGTGTATGTGCTCCATCCCTGTGGTGTGGGCCCCGATGATGTATGTGTTGTATCTACATCATCCATTATTTGGATGGTGGGGCCCACCATGATGCATGTGTTGTATCCATGTCATCCAACCATTTATGAGATCATTTTACAGCATGGGAAAGTAGGCGAGTCTGATCTAAAGTTCAAGTGGACCGTGACATCCACCGTTCAACTTCTAAAGGCCATGGTAGTTCCAATTAAGCTGATATTGTTTTCACTTCATTTACCTCTATGTTAACTTATGAATACGGCGGGTCTCAAAAATACATAAGGGTGGGCCCGATTTGATACACGTTTGGCCCATTTGATTGGCCCATTCGATTCGGCCCATTCGATCGGCCCATTGGAATCGGCCCATTCGACTCGGCCCATTGGAATCAGCCCAATTGATTCGATCCATTTAATTCAGCCCATTTGAATCGGCTCATTGATTCGGCCTAATTTGAATCGCCCATTAATTGAGATTCCACCATGATGTATGTGATGATGTTTTTGGCGGTCATGCCTTGGGAGCAATGCTGGTTTGACATCCACATTGATGGGCAATGATAGTTAGATGTCCTCATTGTGACCTTCCCTTAGGCCTTATTAGGCCCATTCTCTTCATTGGTTAACCCAAATAAGTGGGCCCCATTTGTGGTATGTGATTGACCGATTCCGATTATTGATTTTCGATTATCGATTCCGATTATGGCAACATAGCATCATAATACATGTTCATACGCATCATCTGCATGCTTGTGATGAAATAAGTGATTGATCATAGCACATATCATTAGGCAGATTGTTATGGACTCCCTAGTAAGGGAAGTTGTCCGCACGAGTGCGCGGTACGCACATATTTGCTGTATGACTGGATTGCGTGATTCATGCATCTTGCATTGCGTGACATGGTTACTGTACGCCCTAGTGAGATTAGGGTCGTAGCCTCCACAGGTGTATTGTGGTTGGAAGGATTGGATACTGAAAATCTTATTCTACATAGGGTGTTATAGATATCCCTGAGTGAAAGTCTCTAAACTCTTATGGTACCAAGAGGTTGATCCAACGTCTAGACCGAATGGGTGCATGAGCGCCGAGTGCCGATTACCAGAAGGCCGTGCTTTCCACTGTGTCATGGTCGGTTGGAAGAGGGTGCAGCCTTACCCACCCAAGAAGAGGGGCAAAGCTAGGCTGAGTTTGACCAACTCGAGGAATAGATCCGCTATCGACGAGCCAAGTCCGATATTGGCAGGCGGATAGTGAGGTCTTTTCTACTCACCTTGTTACGAGCGATGGGGCAACAATCTAGCTGGAGTGTACTAAACCCCAGTGATATTCCAGAGTTGAGCTGTATTGATATATAGACTTAGATGAGGATCGGTGTGCTTGGTTTGCATCTCGCATCACATGGCCTTGGTATGGCCAATAACATTCATGCTTTGCATCGCATGACCTTGGTATGGCTAATAGTATTCTTGGATTCATTAGCACATTCTGCATTACTTTGATACTTCATAATTGTATTACTACCTTGCGCACACACTTTCACCACCCTCTAAGCTTTCCATAACCTTATGCATGACTGTTGCGTGTAGGTGACGTTGGACCGCAGCAGCACTAAGGCAGGAGCGCATAGCAGATCATCTTGGTATTTTTTGTCTATTATCATTGTATTTTCTCTATGCTCATTGTACTTATAAAGTTTTTGATCATAATGAAAATGTGATGGAGTTTTTGGTTGTTGTTTGTGGGTTATGTCTTTGGTTATGCTTATTACGAATCAAACTAATGTTGAAAACCCTCCTCATAGCATCCCAAGATCGGAACCGGGAGAATAGGGGCTAGGAGCCGAGAGCGGGGTTCTACAGAGGCTGTCGACACCGGATTCGGCGATTGGAAATTTTGTGAGCCCGGTTTTCGAGTTTGGAGTGTGACACCTTATCTCCAATGTTAGTGTGATTTTGCTAAGCGCTCGTTGTCCATCTTGATTAAACCCTTATATCATCATCCCACTAGGGCACAAATGAGAACGACGATATCCCAATTCATTTAGCATCATTATTGGTAGCAAGTTCACCGCAGACCCATTATCTAGCATTATTCGTTTTATCTTCTTACCACCGACATGGCCCACAGCCATATGTGGTCAATTATGTTCTTTGCCACAAATTAGATCATCATTGGAGAAAGAAATGACTAGCGTGCAATTATTTTGATCTTCGTGTTCCATCTCTGTGAGCAATGCTTTTCTGACATCATTATCGGATAAAGCTTGAATTAGACTATTTCGAGAATCTTCTGACAGTCGCGATGCATCGTACACACTCAGTCAAACTGGTATGCCTTTCAAATGACTCACCACATCGTATATTACCCTCTCAACCTTGTTCTTTCCCTTCTCTCTAATATTGTCATGGCATTCTTCAAATGTTTCTTTTCTTGTTACCTCAGTGTTCTGTTTATGGGGACTTTTTATCCTTTTGCCCGAGCGTAACGTGACTACTGCGGCTTTGCCCGTCCACCTTAACGAATGATCATCATCCATTTCTCTTACTAGTGGTTTCTTGAATGATTGTTATGCTTGTTGTCAGTTTATTGCTCCTGCATATGTCAGAAATCAACAATAGAACTTAATTAGCATTTATTCACAAATTTATTTTATCCCGGCGATGAAAGGAAGGACGTTTCCTGCTGAGAGTCGCCATTTTGACGCCTTATAGGATGCCAAACAATGATGAAATTTTCTAAGTCATTCTTAAGTCAATATTAAGCAATATAAAGATCCCCAGCAAAGTCACCATTTTGTTTCGACCAAAAACAAAAAGCATTTAATTTAGGGAATGATCTCGCTCAATAATGACAACGAGAACAAAAACTAAGAGAATAATCATCGAATTTATTCATTTTGAGTTCTTTACATCCTTTTGATCCTCTGATTCCGAGATAGAATTTCTAAAAAATACAATAGTGCAAGTATTGAATAGGCTCAAATATAAATTTTGGCAGCATTTTGGCTCATATCAATCATGTCTCTAGGGGAGATGAGTTGTGCGGGCTTTCTGTAAACTTCATCCTTCATTGACATGATAAAGGAGTGCATGGATCACTTTGAAACACCTGAAATGACCTAAAGACTTGAGAAAATGCAACATAGTGTTGCCTCAAAGAGTACCCACACAACTCCTCTATGAGTTGCATGAGCCGAGGAGTTGTGGGGGTCTGCGCAACTCACAAGGAGTGGCACGACCCGGCCTTCTGCACTCTGCACTTCCCCTCCTCTCCATCTCCAATACCTGTTAGAGGCATTGGTCTTCCAAACATCCGATCCTGCAAATTAGGGGGGTAGGGGGTATTTATAGACTTCCACACGTGTAAGTCCTCGAATCCCATGTCGTGGACCCCACTTCGAACCACCGACTCAACATATCCTGTGAAGGATAGTGCGGCCCGGCGTAACTTCGACAAGTTGCGCGGACCCGCGCAACTTGGGTCCCATGCAAGTCATCTTGTCTTCACTTCTATGCTCTATTTCTTTCTCCAATTCTTCTTCTTGAAGCTTCTTTCCTTGACCAAATTTTATGCTCCAATAGTATCGCATTAGTTAGGTCAGTGACTCGGCTGTCGAGGTCGCACTGAGGGAGTGTTGGTCATATGCGAACATTAGATGGTGTCGCTCGAGGGAGTGTTGGATGGTGAGGGAATGCATCGTTTCACAATAACATGCATATGCATTAATAAGAGTAGCTAGGAACTTTGTGTTTAGATGTTTTTCATTAATTTTACCTATGGAATTGATAACTCATGTAACTTATTGCTAATGGAATCCACTGAGTTGATCACTCACTCCCACTCTAGGATGGTGTTTTAAAACACCAACAAGACTCTATCTTAGATGTAGGTGTCACGAAGCTTAACGCGTTAGATGGGGCGAGTATAGACGAGGAGGAGGAGCTCTCCTATTTTCAGCTTTTGGGCAGATCTCCATAGACCGCCCTAAGACTAGTGATGGGGCCTTAAGGCAAGGGGATAATTACATATTCTTTTGGAATATATATATTTTGTTGGGACGTTGTTTCATATATCCTGCATGATATTTCATTTTATTGAATATACATCTACTTAGTCGTACTTTATTTAAGTGACTTAGCTGTGGTTTATGTTACATGATCCATTTCATCCCTCAATTGCTCATATATCAATTTGATTATACCTGCAATTTGACAATCCCTAAGACATAAGTGACACTCAGGAATTCAGGAGTCGAGCATTACTCGGCCCCCAAAATCCGGGGCGTTACACTCATGCTCATATTTCCTTGTGTGCTTTCATGACATTACTAGGCTCGAGGTGCCTACAAATGTTGATGGATGTCCTTATCATTGCTTTCTTTCTATTTTAAAAATTTTGGCTTATAAACATGATATATTTCGAACTTCTGTCATGATATAATCGTTATGGTATGTTGACATTTTACATTTCCTTATAGACTTAGTTCACCTTAAAAAATTCTCTTTCACAAGAAAGATTTGGAGTTCGAGAATTTGGTGAGCTTGTTCACCAAGTCTAGTACGTGGCAAGGTAGGTGGAGCAACCGAGATCGACATTTGGGAAGTTGGAGAGCCTGACTACCAATTTTGGCGCATGAAAGACCTAGTATCGGAGCAATAATATTGAAAATGAACTTAAATGACATTTAGAAAATCCTAATTTGGAGAATATAAAATATTTGTAAGACTCTCGCTGGAATGTAGAAATTCAAAAGTAAGCCCACTCTTTAACATTTTTAAAAAAAAATGAACTTAGGACTCCCCTTTTTTTTCGTAACCGTCCCTAAGGTTTGACTTTTGTCTGCGATATGGGGCCCAAGAAGATCGAAACGAAGACCGTGCAGAGGTGCACGAGCCTTCAAGGGCACCGGGAGAGGAGCCAACCATGAGGGATATATATATCGAGCCTTGGGGAGCATAACAACTTTCATAGAGCAGTAAGCCCACTGGTCAGAGGGAAAGGCTATAGGTAGTGAGTCAAGCAGGTAGGATAACTTGATTCGTGAGTTTAAGGGGATGAACTTTCTTGCCTTCAAGGGTGAGTCAGACCCGATGGCAGTGGAGGAATGAAAAGTGAAGGTGGAGAGGATCTTTTCAGTGATAACCTACTCGGAGGAGCAAAATGTCAGTTTAGCAACATTCATTTTATGAAGAGAGGCCCAACACTGGTGGTAGATGCAAGTATGAGTCGCATTGCCTAGTACATCATGGACTTGGTTTGATTTATGTACTCGGTTTGAGTTGTACCCCAGCAACATCAATAGAGTATGTCAAAGAGGCTGACGTCTGAGGCATCTGCAGGTAGGCAATTCGTGCATATGAGGCTTTTAGGGCAATGCAACTATTGTGGGATCTTTTGGCATGCCACATGTGAGTGCTAACGAAGGCAACAACAACAGCCAACAAGGCAGCAACACTAGGGGCAACAGTCATACTAGCATTGGAGGTAGTCATAACAACAATCGAGAAAGTAGTATCAGGAGTCGAGGCAGTAGGGGTATCAACACCAGAGGCCATAAGCCTAGCGACAACAGTTGCAACCCTATTCCCAGTAGCACCAGTATGTGCCCTAACAATAACGACCATATCAACAACATTATCATTAGAGATGACCAGAGTGACATTACCCTCTTAGAGTAGAGCCTTTGTTATGGCTCAAGTGGATCCACGGTCCTCAGAAGCAGCAGTGGAAGGTGAAAGTGCCCTAGTTTGTCAAGTTACATGAGTGTTGAGTCAAATTGTCTACAGAGCCTGATAGGAAGATCGTTTCAAGCGTCTGCCTTAACCGGATGTGTGTAAGCTCGCCACAGGTAAATTTAAAGCCTCACATCCCTTATCCCAAAACACCAGGTGAATAAAACCATTAAAAACAAGCTAGAAAAGCATAAGGTTTTTAGGTGAGAAAACTTTTTCAAAATAGAAAAATACTTAGTTTTTCTCGCCTTGTCGATTCTATTGAAACACCCTCGATATGATCGACTTGCACTGTCGAGTCCTCGATGCTTCATCGATATGATCAGAAAGATGACCAAATATGTCCAACAACTTCACAATATATCTAGACGAATTATCGATGTATCGATACACCTATCGATACCATTGATACTCAAATCTTGAGCCCATCGAAAGTGGCTCGATAAGATCGACAGGCAGATTTTCGGTACCCCTGTTTTTAAAAGAAAATCTCAAATTCCTTCGATATATCGATGCTCTTCCCGATATGATCTTAAATCAAATATCGATAAATTGAAAGACCGTCAATGATATCGATCGTGGGCACGCATTTCTTCCAGCAGATATTTTAGGTTGGTTTTAACTTTGATTGGGGGCCATTCGAGAAAATCGATATTCATATGTCGATGATATCGAGGCCAAGTCGATTGCATCAAAATTGGACACAAACTGTCTAGCGAGCTTACTGATAAATCTATAGGATTTATCGATGCATCGACACTGCCTTTGATATAATCGATATACAAATTCTGATGATATCGGCTGACCCTCGATCATTTCTTAAAAACTTGAAATATTTCTAGTCAAGTCTCTCTTATTTTTCAAGTGTCGATGGATTGAACCTATCATCGATGGAATTGGAGTTCGAAATCCGATGACATCGACAATTGTCTCGATTCATCGACCAACTGGTAAAAGGTTTCAAAAGCGTATGACTTTGAGATTGAGTCATCGAGCAAACCATCGATGCTATCGAGAGTATACGTTCGATGATATCAAACCTGCTCGATGATATCTAACTCAGTCATAAATGTGACCGTTTTATATCCGTTGGAACCTTTTGCCTATATATAGAGGACTTGTCTATTGTTGCTGAGAGAGAAAGTAGAGAGAGCTTTTGAGTGTTTAACCTTAGATAATATACCCAAAGCCCTTTCTCTCAAGGAAGTTCATCCTCCAACCCACCCTCATCATTAATATTCAATAGAGTGGATTGGGAAATGAACTTCCGAATTCAAGGATCCTCCAGTTACTACCTTAATGGCATATCATTAAGCTGGGATGCCTTAAATGCCTAGATGATTGGAACTACTCTATCCTCCTTATAGGAAAACCTTTAAGGAGTAGGATTCCATCATAACCTTGACCCAACCCGAAGCCAAGTACTAGTATATCATTTTGTGTTGCGGATCAAGGGAGCAGAAAACTCTTCGTCAATAAGGAGGAGGAGATCTTCGGCATTGTGCTAAATGGGACTCATCAACTTATTTGTAAGTATCTAGAGTCCAAGAGGACACTTGTGATCATTCCTTTGTAAGATTGGGTCTTAAGTGGTTCTCACCCTTTGAAGTCTTCAAAGAGACCTCCAGTGGGAGTGTACGTGGTGGGTGCATTGTGTGGACCCTTGCTCTATGGAGAGCATAAATATTTGGTTAGGAGTGAACCAGTAAAACTCTGGGTTTGAGGTAAACCGTGTAAAACCTTGGGTTTGAGGTGAACCTCGTAGAAATTTCGAGTTTGAAGTGAACCATGTAAAAACCTCTGGTAGGGTCTTATGGAAGATCCTTGGCTAGTGTGCCTAAAAGTGGGTGCGTTGTGTTGACCATTGCTCGTGAGAGCATAAACAGTCAGCCTCAGTGTAGGTTGTAAAGGTTGAAGGTGAACCTAATTTAAAACCTTAGGTTTGAGGTGAACCACTGTGAAACCTCTTTAGTGAAATTCGGTATACTCAAGGGTTGAGTGCGGTTACCTTGAGTAGAGTAGACAATAGTCGAACCACTATATAAATGACTGTGTTTGTGATTGCTCTTCTTCTGTGTTTGTGACTCATGTTGATGCATTCATATTTACTTATCTGATCACACCTTACACACACTCACAGTCATATCCATCATAAACTAAGTTATATATTGCTACTTCTTGAATAGTTTGTGATTGGATCCTCTACCAGGCTTGTAAGTCAGTAGAGTTACATTTAAGTAATCCTAATATATGGCTGTTGTTAGGATTAGTATAATAGGATTTTAAAATAAATCATAAAACTTTTAAAAGTCCTATTCACCCCCCTTTAGGACATATTGGCGTATCCTTCTTTAACTAGTGCGGTCTTCATCGAAATTTCAATTGGTATTAGAGCGGGTCTCTCTTTAAGGGCTTCACCACCTAGAGAGTGTGATCTTGACTGAAGTTGGGAATATGGCCAAAGGAGAGGGCTCATCAGTCACTAGACCTCCTGTATTTGATGGCTCAAATTATGCATACTGGAAGGCTAGGATGTACTACTTTCTGAGATCTTTGAACCATGATGTTTGGGATATAGTTGAAAATGGATACATACCACCAACCGAACAAATCGTACTTGATAGTGGCACGATGATCACAAAGCCCAAACCCAAAGAAAAGTGGATGGCGTTCGACAAAGAAAAACAGACTGCTGAAGCAAAAGCTATGAACGCCATCTACTGTACCATGTCCCAGGATATATTCAATCAGATAAGTATGTGTGGGACATCCAAGGAAGCATGGGATCTATTGGAAACAACTCATGAAGGCATAAGCACTATGAAGAGGTCTAAACTTCAACTCCTGACTTCACAATTCGAATGTCTCAGAATGGAAGAGCATGAGACATTTATGGAGTTTTTCATAAAATTGAATATCATCTGTAACTCCATGGGTGGATTGGGAGAAAAAGTTCCGGTACCAAAAATTTGTAGGAAAATTCTAAGATCCCTACTGGAACGATTTAATCCCAAGGTTACAACAATTGAGGAGTGTAGGAACATAGATGAGATGAAAGTAGAAGAACTGGTAGGTTCCCTACAAACCTTCGAACTACACTTCAAACAAATCCCAAAATCCAAAACAATTGTCCTCAAAACTTCTAAGAAAACATTACAGAAGGGCAGTGAGAGCGAAAATGAAGATGAAGATGAAGATGAGGAAGTGGCCTTGCTGGCACAATGATTCAGGAAATTTTTTCAAAAGAATCGTGGTTGTCCTTCCAAGGGAAGAAAGGTGAACTATAAATCTTCTACAGGTAAATTTGGTAAAAGAACCAAAGAACCACAATGCTATGCTTGTTAAGAGTATGGACACCTGTCTACTGAATGCCCAAACAGAAAAACTAAGGGCAAGGCAATGACTGCCACGTGGGATGATACTGAGGAATCAAACTCAGAATCTAGTGACTCAGAAAGCGATAGAGATCAGAAATCATTGAAAATACTCATGGTCTCCACTGCTTCAATCATTCCCACTGAATCTGAGAACGAGAAAGAACAGCTAGCCACTGAATCATTTTCATCTGATAATGAGAAAACTGGGGAAGAAGAAGAAGAAAAGGATAAATTACAAGATGCTTATAATCAACTCTACATCCATAGCATCAAAGTGGTTAAAAGACTTGGAATATCTGAGAACAAATTGGAATTGCTGCAAAAAGATTTGGATAAAACTCTAGAAATTAATACACATCTAATCAATGACGTACAGCAATATCACTCTGACAATGATAGACTTGAGAGAGTTAACTCCTTCCTTGAATCCGAGTCCGAGAAATTGAACAGATAGGTTAAGATCTTAAAAGACAAAAAATATGCTGCTTCAAAATGAAAATTAGATACTCCTGTTTGATCTAGAAGAGTCCAGAAAGACTGCCAAGCAAAACTGTAAGTTTTCCCAGAGTGGTGAGAAGTTAGAAAAACTGTTGGGAATGGGAAGACCTGGAAAGGATAAAAATGGCTTAGGATATGAAAAATTTAAGTCAAAGGCTGGAAATGCAGCACCTAGAACTAAAAAATCTGCTGCTTCTGGTAGTAAAACCAGAACAAATCCAGTATGTCATTTGTGTGGTGATTCAGGTCATTATAAGTTTGCATACATAACACCTACGAGGACTAAACCTAACTCTGGTCAAAATCATGTTAACGAATTATCAACCAGAGAAATACAAAACTTCAAAAGTCTTCTTAAGGATATGGATAGAAGCAATGCCCTTGCACCACCACTCAAATCAATTAACAAAATGAAATGGATAAGGAAGAATTAGTTCAGATCATGCATTAGAATCTGAACCTGCGCTAAAATGAGAATTTTTTTTGCTGAGCTTAAAATGATATATCTGAGGTTCCTTGCCTCAATCTTTTGTATAAACATTCAAATGTTTATAATTTTGTTGTGTACAGTACATGTACATATTTTTTTGTTGAGTATACTGTTGATAGAAATACGAAAAGTATACTTAAAGAGTCATCTGAATGTTGAAAATTGAAAATCTTCATCTTCAATATGACTATCGATATGACTTTCTCAATATATCAATAAAAGGTCGATATCATCGACGCCTCTTGAGAATATGAATAGTCGTGCGATTAAGATTAATATTGAAGATAAACTCGATAGAATCGAACAACAACTTCTCGATGTTATCGAAACAATGATCGATAATATCGACAGATGCCGCCCGATAAAAGTCAGCGAAGAAAAAAAAAGGGGGAGGGGTTATTTTCTCAAAGGTTTCTGTCATCTTCTCTACTCGATTCTCTCGACCAAACTGCTGGAAGCCACGTCGGACTACTCAAATCACTCCACAAATCGGGTAATACCCTTTTACGTTATCCCTTTTTGGGTTTTTTTTTTTTTTTTTTTGGGTTGTCAAGTGTGTTTGTCATTTTTTCCAAATCCTTCAAAATCTACTTGTCCACATGGGAAAGGACAAAGGAGTAGCATCCGGTCTTGGGGAGTCTTTAAGAACTACCCGACAAAAAGTCCTCACCTCAAAAGAAAGGGCGAGGGCCTCGGAATCTGGGATCCCCACTCGGAAAAGATCACGACAAACTTCACGAGGCGGGTCTCAGACCGAATTTCTAGCACCTTCTCAACCGGCACCCTCGCCTCCGGATAGCCAACGACTTGCAAAATACACCGACAGGAAACTGATCCATAAAAGAAAAGTAGACTGGGGTTGCTTAGCACAGTACAATTTGGAGCCCTTCTTTGCTGTAATCGGGTGGCTGCCTATTCTAGACTTCGGGGGGGCATGCCAGCTTGAGCAAACACGGAACTTCCTTGCCGCTTGTCACTCACCTGTATCAGATCCTCCTTCATTTATGGTCTCTCTGAATAGTCATGATGATGTGTTGATTACTCCCGCTACCATGGCTAACATCCTCAATCTAGAAATGGCTCCAAAAGACCTCCCTCAATTGGACCTCGACTACCTTGATGTTCGATCCATGGTAACCAAGTATCTATGTAATGGTCGAGACATCCCATAGCATCAAGGGAATGCGCTGAAAGCTAGATTCGTGGAGCCCCGATTTCAGATTCTGCATGGTATATTCACCACAAATGTATATCCAAGAAGCACTAACAGATCCGATCTCACTAGACTCATGGTCATGATAGTTTATTCTGTTGCAAACGGGACAAGGATGTGCCTCCCAACTTAGCTCGTCAGTTAGTTGGTAAATGTTGTTTATACCTCCAAGATCTTCATCTCCTATATCCCTGTATCATCAGCAGGATATGCAATACCATTGGTTTCCCATCTACCACTGATCCAATACTCCCACTTCAAGTCTTCGATATAAAGAACATTCGCAAAATGGACTTGAGGTTTCACAAGTATGCTGAAGACGAAGAAGAAGGCATCCAAGAGGGGGATCAGAAGCTAGTGCTTCTCATGCTGAGGAAACAGAGATGGCGGGAGATGAATCCTCCAGATCCGATCCAGCCCCATCAGCGTCAACGCCTGGACATGCCAAATGATATAAGCTGGACAGAATCAGGGCAATCCAGAGAGATCTCCATTCTGTGCATGAGCGGCTGACAGTCTTGGAGCGAGTCGTCCACAAAGTGCAGTAGTCTATGCAACAGCTGGTAGATTTGATGACGTGTCGACGGGATGACATAACTCCATCACACTCTGCTCCATAGCACTGATCCCTGAATGTTGTCACACACACACACACACACCTTCTAACTCAACATATAAACATTAGTATCATTTTGAACGTTCTACGCTCCCTTGCGTGCATGTGACAGCTCTCTAACCTGCATGAATTTTTTTGTATATGCCTCGATGTGGGATTGATACTGGTATTTACTTATGGGTGCCCTTACATGGGCTTCTTTTTTTTGGGGGCGGGGATAAACTATTAAGCTACTGCTGTTTGTGGCAATATATGTTGGATATTTTGGGTTCATTCTAGTATATGGCCGAAGAGAATTCATATTTTTAATGCCATAATTATGTTTTAAGTTTCCGCTGGTTTACTAAGTTTCTACTATGGATTGCATGAGATGTCTTTAATGAATAGTTTAAACTGCTATATAACTGTACTATTTTATCTAATATGCATCCATAGGGTCTGAAATTGATGTCTGCTTAAACTAAGTTGATTATTATACATCAATTGATCTGCTTTTGCCTGGTCGGTTCTCCCAAGTAATTCACTCTTCAGTTAATATCACTTGATCTATCTTTGTCAATGACTGACAAAAAGGAGGAGAACATTTGCAAACACCCCAAACGAAAAATTACGTATTTGCTTGAATTTTTGTGCATGTGTTTAGGGGGAGCAAGCTACAACAAGAAAGGGGGAGTTTACAGTTAGGAGGAGCAGATACTGGTTGTGTACATGGGTTAGAAATTGTAAAATTGTGTAAAAACATGTACACACAATTTAGGGTGTGTTTGTCTATAGTATTTTAGGGTGTTTTGGGTTTTTGTCACGTAATTGACAAATGGGGAGATTGAAAGTGCCCTGTTTGTCAAGTTACATGAGTGTTGGGTCAGATTGTCTACAGAGCCTGATAGGAAGATCATTTCAATCGTCTGCTTCAACCGGATGTGTGCAAGCTCGCCACAGGTAAATTTAAAGCTTCACATCCCTTGTCCCAAAATACCAGGTAAATAAAACCCTTAAAAACAAGCTAGAAAAGCATAAGGTTTTTAGGTGAGAAAACTTTTTCAAAATAGGAAAATCTCTAAGTTTTTCTCGCCTTGGCGATTCTATCGAAACACCCTCGTTATGATCGACATGCGTTGTCAAGTCCTCGATACTTCATCGATATGATCAGAAAGAGGATCAAATATGTCCAGCAACTTCACAACATATCGGGACGAATTATCGATGTATCGATACACCTATCGATACCATCGATACTCAAATCTTGAGCCCATCGAAAGTGGCCCAATAAGATCGACAGACAGATTTTCGGTGCCCCTATTTTTAAAAGTAAATCTCAAATTCTTCGATATATCGATGCTCTTCCCGATATGATCTTAAATCAAATATCGATAAATCGGAAGACCATCGATGATATCGATCGTGGGCGCGGATTTCTTCCAGCAGATATTTCAGGTTGTTTTTAACTTTGATCGGGGGTCATTCAAGGAAATCAATATTCATATGTCGATGATATCAAGGCCGAGTCGATTGCATCGAAACTGGACACAAACTGTCTAATGAGCTTACTGATAAATCTATAGGATTTATTGATGCATCGACACTGCCTTCGATATCATCGATATACAAATTCCGATGACATCGGCTGACCCTCGATCATTTAAAAACCTGAAATATTTCTAGTCAAGTCTCTCTCATTTTTTAAGTGTCGATGGATCGAACCTATCATCGATGGAATCGGAGTTCGAAATCCGATGACATCGATAATTGTTTCGATTCATCGACCAACTGGCAAAAGGTTTCAAAAGCGTATGACTTTGAGATTGAGTCATTGAGCAGACCATCGATGCTATCGAGAGTATACGCTTGATGATATCGAACCTGCTCGATGATATCGAACTCAATCATAAATGTGACCGTTTTATATCCGTTGGAACCTTTTGCCTATATATAGAGGACTTGTCTATTGTTGCTGAGAGAGAAAGTGGAGAGAGCTTTTGAGTGTTTAACCTTAGATCATATACCCAAAGCCTTTTCTCTCAAGGACGTTCATCTTCCAATCCACCCTCGTCATTGATATTCAATAGAGTGGATTGGGGAATGAACTTCTCCATTCAAGGATCCTCCAGTTACTACCTTAATGGCAAATCATTAAGCTGAGATACCTTGAATGCCTAGATGATTGGAACTACTCTATCTTCCTTATAGGAAAACCTTTAGGGAGTAGGATTCCATCATAACCTTGACTCAACCCGAAGCCAAGTACTGGTATATCATTTTGTGTTGCAGATCAAGGGAGCAGAAGACTCTTCGTCAACAAGGAAGAGGAGATCTTCGGCATTGTGCTAAACGGGACTCATCAACTTATTTGTAAGTATCTAGAGTCAAAGAAGACACTTGTGATCATTCCTTTGTAGGATTGGGTCTTAAGTGTTTCTCACCCTTTGAAGTCCTCAAGGAGGCCTCCGGCGGGAGTATACGTAGTGGGTGCATTGTATGGACCCTTGCTCTGTGAAGAGTATAAACATATGGTTTGGAGTGAACCAGTAAAACTCTGGGTTTGAGGTAAACCGTGCAAAACCTTGGGTTTAAGGTGAACCGCATAGAAACCTCGGGTTTGAGGTGAACCATGTAGAAACCTTCGGTAGGGTCTTATGGAAGATCTTTGGCTAATGTGCCTAAAAGTGGGTGCGTTGTGTTGACCCTTGCTCATGAGAGCATAAACAGTCAGCTTCAGTGTAGGTTGTAAAGGTTGAAGGTGAACCTGATTTAAAACCTTAGGTCTGAGGTGAATCACTGTAAAACCTCCTTAGTGAAATCCGGTACACTCAAGGATTGAGTACGATTACCGGGAGTGGAGTAGACAAGTAGTTGAACCGATATAAAAATTACTATGTTTGTGATTGCTCTTCTTCTGTGTTTGTGACTTATGTCGATGCATTCATATTTATATATCTGATCACACCTTATACACACTCACAGTCATATCCATCATAAACTAAGTTATATATTGCTACTTCTTGAATAGTTTGTGATTGGATCCTCTTCCAGGCTTGGAAGTCAGTAGAGTTGCATTTGAGTAATCCTAATATATGTCTGTTGTTAGGATTAGTGTAATAGGATTTTAAAATAAACCATAAAACTTTTAAAAGTCCTATTCACCCCCCTCTAGGACATATTGGCGTATTCTTTCTTCAACTAGTGCGGTCTTCACCGCAATTTCAGAAGGTACCCTGATCATCTTTTCCTCTCCATTGAAAGTTTTGTTCGATTCTGGTGCATCCTATTCCGTTATTTCGTCTATATTTATTTCATGCTTAGATGTTGTCCCTGAGGTGATGGATAGACAATCTGTAGTATCTACCCCACTAGACAGATCAACTTCCTTAGATCTAGTTTGTAGAGATTGTCCTATTTTCATTAGAGATGTAACCCGTCACGCCGATTTGGCAATGCCAGGGAAGTCGGGACTTGACGTTATTCTCGGTATGGACTGTTTGGCAGCATATCATGCGAAGATAAATTGATTCTAAAAGACAGTTACTTTCCCTATCCCTAGGTAGCGGTCTTTCAAATTAATACTAGGGGACATTGAGAGAGGGGCAATTGGATAGGTTGATGGTCGTAGTGGGAGCAGAAAAGGAGTTATGCGGGCAGAGAACCGAAGATGTTCCCATAGTTTGTGAGCTCTCGGATGTATTTTAGAAGATTCTCAACTTGTTGCCAAAGCAAGCCACGGATTTAAGTATCGACCTTATTCCGGGGACCGCACTAATATTGGTTGCCCCTATTATATGGCTCCCACAGAGCTAAAGGAGCCGAAGATTCATATCGGGGAGCCATTGATATTGGGCTTCATTCGATTGAGTACATCATCGTCTAGAGCACTAGTCTTGTTGGTAAAGGATGGATTGTTGAGGCTGTGCATAAACTATCGCTAATTTAATAAAGTGACTATAAAGAATAAGTATCCTCCACAAAGGATAGATGATTGGTTTGACTAATTGAAGAGAGCAGAGTTCTTCTCCAATGTGAATTTGAGGTTAGGTAATCACTAGTTGAGAGTTGGAGGAAGATATCCCAAAGACTACAGTCTGATCCTACCATGGGCATTATGAGTTCTTTGTCGTACCGTTTAAACTCACTAATGCACTCGCAATGTTCATGAGCCTAATGAATGACGTGTTTTGGCCATACTTTGACTAGTTTAGAGTCTAGTCTTCATCAATAATTTTTCATCAATAATATTCTAATATATTCTCAGACTCGGGAGGAACGTGAGGAGCATTTGAGGATTGTGTTGCAGATCCCACGAGATTATCGGTTGTACACAAAGTTGGAGAAGTGTGATTTTTAACAAAAGTAGGCAAGATTCTTGGGATATGTGATTACCCTCGATGGGGTGGTGTTGATCCATAGAAGATGGAAGCCGTGTTGAAATGGAGTCGGCCCACGAATGTGACCGAAGTAAGGAGTTTCTTAAGCTTGATAGATCACTATAAAGGGATTCTCTCCCATGTTGTAGGTCCAATGACTCGTTTGACAAGGAAAGAGTCGATGTAGGGCTGTCAATGGGCTGGACTGGCACATTGGGACTGAGGTCTGGTTGGTTGGGACGGAACACAAAACCCAAAAGCCAGGCCTAGGCCTAAATTGAAGCCCGTTCAATAACTGGGCGGGCTTAGGATTCATTGAAGAGCCTGACCTAACCGGTTTAGAATTTCAAGGGTATTTTTGTCAAATATCATGCACGACAGAGCACGCTTAACGAACAGCCCGTGTTGCACAAAAATTGGGTGTACGAACTTAGACTGGGCCTCAATTATACATGATCATCAAAGAGTGGGCTTGGGTCTATTTGTTTCGCCCGTCATGTGCCTGTCCTGAGTTTTAGTTTGTAGGCTGGGGTTGGACAGATATCAGCCTCGCCCAAACAGTCCCAACTGCTGACAATTTCAATAATGACTAGGCCAGGTCAACTTGTCTTATGTCCTTAGAAAATCTACCTGATTTGCAAACTATGATGCGAACCATCCATATAATGGGACCCACCCGGGATTTGCCTAAGCATCCAAAATTGTCCAATGTTTAAACATCTTAACTGTCAAATCTTTGATCCTTTTTCGTTTGTATGTGCATCATTGTTATATCTTCTTAACCATATCTCGCCAGCCACCAAAAGGAAGTTATTTTATTTTATTTTTTTTTATTTAAGATTTTACCCCTTGGGATATTCCTCTCAACAGGCCATCCAAGGTGAATCCAAACATATCAATGGTCGGATCAATGAATCATGGGGCTACTCGTACAAACTCCAAAAACCGCAGAAAACGGTTGAATGGTCGACGATATCATTTAAAAGCCCTTTAAACCTTATACTGGAGGGACGCGGATTGCACACCGAGTAACTCAGCAGGGGTATAGCGTGATGAGTAGTAAGCTGTGTGGAGCCCACCGTGATGTATGTGTCTTATCGATTCCATCTATCCATTTTTACATTTCATTTTAGGGCATGAGCCCAAAATTTAAGCATATCTACAGATAATGTGGACCACACCACAGGAAACAGTGGAGATAATGATGTCCACTGTTGAAACCTTCCTAGGGCCTAGATTGTTTTTTGTTTGTGATCCAATCCGTTCATAAGGTCACAGTGACATGGATGAAGGGAAAACACAAATATCCGTTTGATCCAAAACTTCTGTGGCCCTAGGGATTTTTCAATGATAGGCGTACAATTCCACCGTTTCCTGTGGTGCAGTACACTTGAGCTTTGAATATCATCGGCTTTTGCCCTAAAATGAGCTGGAAAATGGATGAACGGCTAGAATGAGATACACACATCATGGTGGGTCCCAGACAGTTTACTCGGTATGGCCAAAATTGAGCTGAAAAAAAAATAAAAAGAAACGGATGGACGGCTTGGATGAGACACATACATCACGGTGGGCCCCACACGGATGGAAGCTATGAGTTGGTACGACAAACCACGTCACTGAAGAGGTAGCAAAGCAACAAGCATGAAAACAAAGTAAAAGTTGGAAGGGGGTAAGGCTGCAGTGATGGGTCACCATCGCTTATTGTGCCTCATCTATGACTCACTCGGCGCGCATGAGTTGAATCCAAACCATTCAAATTATATAGCCTATTGTTGATGGGGGCACATATAAAATGGACAGTTAAAAATAAAATGGTCAGCAGTCCTTAATTAGTGGAACCAGATAATTGAGTTAATTCAAAACAGTGACTGGTCAGTGTATGCTCATGCAGATGGCGTCCACCGTTTTAATGGTCCAGATTAACGTATATGGACAATTCAAGATGATGATATAGCAAAAGAAATGGTGGTGGAACTGTCACTGTAGTCTAGCCCCAAAATTCAAACCTATAAAGATATCCGAAAGTAAATAAAAGTGTGTTGTTTTTGTCCGACATCATCATGTACAATGCATTCATATTCATCTATCCCTTCCCTTTTCAATACCACTTTGTTTGCTTTTCCGCACCTGCTTTTCTTTCTTCTCATACCTATCTCATACTCATCTCTTTTACTAATTCTTGGGGCCCACTCATGATCACGTTGGACCGTTGGATAGTAGCGGTTCATTGTGAATTGCAAATGGCCCCACTATCAACCTGATCAGATGATTAAATCCATTCAAATAAGGCCAGTAAAATCAGCCCTGGTGTTACCATTCATTTTCGCGTCCTCTCAATTGTATGGATATGATTGTCCGATCAGAAAAATAAATGAGCTTAGTATGGAAGTAGAATCTAATAGCAGAACTGAGTCAAGTGGTAGTTTCTTCGCCTGAAATTTGCAGCCCCGTATCCAATTGGGGCATCTTTGCGCATGTTGGACATGAGCCATTTCTTGCTCATCTATATCCACATTGTATAAATTCAACTTTTGACATTTTTAATGGAAGCTAATTGTGTACTGCCCCAGCGTAGCGTACGCAGGGGCTCTGTGGGGCCCACCGTAATGTATGGATTTATCTTGGCTATTCATCCATTTTTTTCAGATCATTTTGTTGGGATTTTTGGCTTGCAGAATCACACAAATCTAGGATAGCAATCCAATGGCACCAAGCACACACACAAGAAAAGAGAACACACAATTTAACGTGGAAAACCCTTGCGGGAAAAAACCACGGCACAAAGCGACAGATCACCACTATGAAAGCATCAATTACAAAGAGAAAAGACTTACCCGATTCGAACAACCTCGAATTTCACCCTTGCTACATCCTTTGATAACTCGAAAACCCTTTAGAATACTTTTAGAAAGTCTTGGAATAATCTTAGAATAGCCCTAGGGATCCCAATTTATAGTTTTGGCAACTTCTCTTTCGTATCCCAGTTGCGAAAGGACTTGCGTCACAAAATCCGCGAAACTCCTTTCGCATCCCAGTTGCGAAAAGACTTGCAACAAAAATCACATGAACTCCTTTCGCATCTCAGTTGCGAAAGGACTTGCAACACG
Organism: Magnolia changhungtana; assembly: GCA_030180095.1. NCBI lineage: Eukaryota > Viridiplantae > Streptophyta > Magnoliopsida > Magnoliales > Magnoliaceae > Magnolia > Magnolia changhungtana. The sequence continues at coordinate 3,865,101 of JASAUF010000626.1, read as the reverse complement.
AAATCCGCCAAACTCCTTTCTGCATCCCAGTTGTGAAAGGACTCAGATTTAAGACATCTCGCAACAATCTCCACCATGTCTTCAATCTTCAACCGTGTAGCTTCTTGACCTCTTCTCTTATTTCTGCATCACATCATAACTCAAGATCACATTGGCCAACTAGCGCCAATCACGGATCTGATAGATATCTGCTATACCGTCGGCGCGAATATCTCTGAGAAGCCGATCTCTTCTCTCTAAGAATAACCCCTCGCTACCAACCTCGCCCTGTATCTATACTATATCCTCCTGAAGGTCCACCTACATCCAACCGCTCACCGGCCCACTGAAAGCTCCACCCACTCCCATATGTCGGTCTGGTATAACGAATCCATCACATCGCCCATAGTCACCTTCCACTTCTCAGCACTAGGCTCACCTGGAGCTATCAGAATAGAAAATGAGTCCTTTGCGATATTAGAGTCGTCCATGTACCACGCCGATATTCTGCGATCATACAGTATGATTCTTCACACAGGTGGCTGCTCCACCTGCTCTGTATTCTAGTCTGCACGTCTCAGCCTTCCTGCCCTGCCCGCTCATGTGGCCATGCCCATCATGCCACACATGTGCAGGGGTGGAATCCGCTACATCTACTGTAGCTCCACCTTTTGAAGTGCTCCCGATCAACCTGTAAATATGATCGAGTCGTTGCGCTTTCATGATTACCCGTGCCCCCTTAGATACTTTAAAAGCACCATCAATACATGTGTACTTGCATCTTTTTGCCTCAAGTACACTAAGAGAAATCAGATTCTGCTTCAAATCAGGAACATGCCTCACATCTGTCAAGGTACGCTCCATCCCATCAAACATCCTGATGTGCACCGTACCAACAGCCACAACATTACAGGCAAAGCCATTGCTCATAAACACTTGTCCACCATCGCACTCCCTGTAGCTGGTGAACCAACTCTGATGAGGAGTCATGTGAAAAGATGCCCCTGTGTCTAGCATCCACTCGTCCTTACGATCATCGTATGACCGTCTGAGCGAAAACATAGATAAAAAATCACCATCACATCCACTCGATTCATCTGACCTGGCAGTGTTAGCCTCCCTGCATGAAGTCTCAAAATCTTCCCTCTTAGATTTAGGATTTTCACAATCCCTCTTTACATGTCCTTCCTTCCCACAATTTCAGCACTTTACCTTTCCTTTGCCCTTGCCCTTAGATTTGGATCTAGAACCTGAAGAACCTATACCTTGTTCAAAATTCCTACCCACTGTAAACAGTACATCAGAAGATGTCCCCATGTTGCTGTCTAGCTGTCTCATAGCCTTCCATTGAAGGGCTGAGATAACAGTGTCGACACTCAGGGTTTTATTCATGCTGCACATAGTGTCCTTGAATGACTCATAGGACGCCGGGAGAGAATTCAGCAACATACATGCTTGTTCTTCATCTTTCATCACTTCCTCCATATCCAGCTATTTGCAAACCAATTTATTAAAGTTGCTAATGTGAGCCTCTAGATCTCCACCCTCTGCCATCTTGAAGTTATACCACTGCCGCTTCAAGTGTAGGCGATTTTCAGAGGATTTCTTCGCATAGACATCATCTAACTTCGCCCATAACTTAGCCGCAGTTTTCTCCCTCATGACGTTGTAAAGAACCTCATCCGTGAGACATAAACGGATCGATGATAAAGCCTTCTTATTAAGAGTATTCCAATCACCATCAGTTATAGTGGACTTCCGCTCCTCGCCTTGTTTGATTAAGGAACTCATCATCTTTATCTTCCATAACTCAAAATTATTTTTCCCTGAGTACTTCTCAATCTCATACCTGGCGCTCGCCATTATTACTGATCCTTCAGATTCAGATCTGTGTCCCAACCGATTGCTCTAATACCACTTATTGGGATTTTTGGCCTGCGGAATCACACAGATCTAGGATAACAATCCAATGGCACCAAGCACACACACAAGAAAAGAGAACACACAGATTTAACGTGGAAAACCCCTGTGGGGAAAAAATCACGGCACAAAGCGACAGATCACTACTATGAAAGCATCAATTACAAAGAGAAAAGATTTACCCGATTCCAACAACCTCGAATCTCACCTCATTCACACCTTTGATAACCCTAGAACCCTTTAGAATACCTTTAGGAAGTCTTGGAATAATCGTAGAATAGCCCTAGGGACCCCAATTTATAGTTTTGACAACTTCCCTTTCGTATCCCAGTTGTGAAAGGACTTGCGTCACAAAATCCGCGAAACTCCTTTTGCATCCCAGTCGCGAAAGGACTTGCAACACAAAATCCGCAAAACTCATTTCGCATCTCAGTTGCGAAAGGACTTGCAACACGAAATCCGCCAAACTCCTTTCCGCATCCCAGTTGCGAAAGGACTCAGATTTAAGACATCTCGCAACACATTTTAGTATGCAAGGGCAAAAAAATGAGACAGATTGGAGGCAGAAGTGGATCACACCACAGGAAGCAGATGTAAAAATGACGCCTACCATTGAAATCTTCCTAAGGCTCAAACGTAATGTTTAGTTGCTATCTAACCTGTTTAAAAGGTCACATAGACCTGGATGAAGGGAAAACACAAATGTCAGCTTGATCCAAAACTTCCATCACCCCAAGAAGCTTTTAAGGGCGCACATTCAATCCCTATGGTCCACTTGAGCTTTGGCTCTGCCTAATTCTTTGACTTATCCATTAAAATGATATGGAAAAATGGATGAACGGTGTGGATAAAACCCATACTTCGCTGAGGGCCCCACAGAGACCCTGCCTTGACTGATTTGGTCCAGGCGGTGCAGGACGCACCCACTTCCATTTTTTAACTCCAAAATGAATTTTGGGAGGAGCGCTAACAATAATTATCAGCTGTGTGGCAGGCCCTTCAACCGATGGTGCTTTCAATTTTTTATATCATTGATGAGAATAGCCTCTCCTCCTTTTATTCCACTTTCCCTGTAGCCCTGTAGCCCCACATTTGTTTGTTTTCTACTTTTATTCCTCTTTCCCAATAACTCAACATTTGCAGTATTAATGAGATCTAACCCCATAACCCAACATTTGCAGTATTAATGATGGATCTGTGGGGCCCACTGATAACTGTGTGACATATGTTGCACGTGGATTAGTTACTGACAAGTTGAGTAATGAGCCTCCTACTGAAGTGATGTTATCAAGTTTTGTAGGCCACACCAAGATGTATGTGTTGTATCCACACCGTCAGTCCATTTGAAGAGATCATTTTAAAGCATAAGCCAAAGAATGAGGCAGATCCAAAGCTTGAGTGAACCCCACCACATAAAACAGTGGGGATAGTTACATCCACCAATGAAACCTTTCTTGGCCTGATGTTTACTTGAGATCCAACTTGTTCATAAGTTAACACGGACATGAACAAAGGGAAAACACAAATATAAGCCGGATCAAAAACTTCAATAGCCCTTTGAAGTTTTTAATGGCAGGCATTCAATCTGCTCGAGCTTTGGATCCGACTCATTCTTTGGTTTCTGCCCTAAAATGATCCGACAGTGCAGATACAACACATACATTATGGTGGGGCCTGCATCAGCATATGTTGCACCGGCTCATGTTAAGACTCGGACTGACACAAATTGCCAAAAGTGAGTGGGTCCCCCATATTGAATGACGACTCTGGATTTCTCTCCCTAATATACACACTAGCAACCCTTTTGCTCCCTCTCTCATGTTTCTCTGGATTACTCTCCCTGCGGCTTTGGGCGTTCCATACCCCCTAGTTTGCCATAACAGACCATCTGCATTTGCAGGCTGTTAAAGCTATTGTTAAAAGTCTTAGTCCCTGTGATTGTTTTGTGCTGTCATCCATGCATTTGGAGTCCCACCAAATATACAGTTCCAATGGTAAGAGAAATGTGCCCATATTATACACTTTGGGAATCATTTACCAACACATTTTGATCCAAGTTAGCTGAGAAGAAGCAAGTCACCTTCTCAAAAATTGAAGGGAAAGTACAATCTGAACTTAATAGGAAGGTGGTAACAAGGTATCCTTCAAGGGTCCGAAATCCGAACCCGGTGAAAAGGAATCCGGTTGCATCAATAACAGGAGAGAAGAATAAGAACCAAACTACAACAATACAATATCCAACCGCCAACGAAACCAAAACAGAAGAGAAACCAAAAACATTACAACAAGTCCTTCTTCTTCTTCTCAAAAGCTTACTCCCCGGATTCCACTTCGCCGGACAACCCATATCACTTGGAACTTCTTTTCACTATTTCAGTCTCTAGAATAAAGAATCAAATTCAACTGGATTCTTCTTGGCCTTCTGATGTGCATTTGATCAACTCCAGTATATTAACCACCTCTCCCATATCTGGCCGATTCGATGGCACCTGTGACGTGCATATCAACCCCAACTTCATCAATGGTACTGCCTCCTCAGCTGGGAACTCCCCTTGTAGCCTCCCATCAACACATTCCTCCACCTGCCCTTCTTCCAATGCTCCTCTGACCATGTCAGATAATACCACCACATCATCCTCCATGTACTCCACAGGCCGCCTTCCCGTCACCACCTCCAATACCAAGATGCCAAACCCATACACATCACATTTCTCAGTGATTTTCACCCCTCGGCATGCGAATTCTGGGGCCATGTATCCAAGTGCACTCTGCATTTTGCTGCTTAGAACATAACGGTCTAGCATCGGCAACAGCTTCGCCAACCCAAAATCACCAACTTTTGGCTCTCCGGAGCCATCAATCAGGACATTGCTTGACTTCAGATTGTAGTGTATCACATTTAGTTGGTGCAGGTGGGCCAAGCTCTTTGCAGTCCCAACAATTATGTCAAACCTCTCTTGCCATGAGAGGGAGTTTGAGGCAGAGCTCTCATGGAGGTGTTTGTACAAACTCCCACCGGGAACGAATTCGTAAATGAGGAGCTGTAGAGACGGAGTCCAGTAATAACCTTCAAGCATGACAAGATTAGGGTGTCGGATCTTTCCAAGCTTCTTAACTTCCCTCTCAAAATCTTCTTGGGATTTGACTAGGCTTGAGACAGTGAGCTTCTTGATGGCAACTGGGCGCCCGTCATGCAGGACAGCTTGATAGACGGCTCCAAAGCCACCACGCCCCAGCTCACAGTCCTTGTTGAGCAGTGTGTGAGTGCTGGCACTGAAGTTGGGGTCACCTGAGAACATGACGAGCTTGCCTGAGTTGGCATCGGTGGTGGGTGACTGGCTGCAGTCCTCATCGCCACCAGACATGGTGGGGGCAGCAGCAGAGAGAGGAGCGGCAGAGCGTGCACGGAGGTTAAGTACAGTGATAGTGACAACACCGAGGGCAATGACTGCAGCAGCCCCAATAGCGATGAGAGCAGAGATGCTGAGAATGATTTTCTTGGGGTGGAAATTCGATGACGAACCGGGAGTGGAGGGGTTAGTGGAGGAATTTGGGTTGAGAACGATCGGTTTGGGAAGGACGCCACGACAGGAGCGATTGACAGCTGCACCACAGAGAGAAGGGTTGCCAGATAGAGAGGAGGGAGAGATGGTGTTGAAGAAACTGCCAGGGGGGAGCTCGCCTTCAAGATGGTTGTATGAGACATTGAAAGAGAATAAGTGGATGAGATTTCCAAGCTGCTTGGGGATGGTCCCTGTGAGGTTGTTGAGGGAGAAATCTATGGTTTGAAGGTTAGAGAGATTAGCTATCTTTGCAGGTATTGGGCCTGTGAGGTAGTTATGTGATAGGATCCTATACACAATTCAAAGAAAAAAAAAAAGATAATAGAAGAATCAGTCTAGCTTGAAACTTTGAGGAGAGAGTAAAAATCATGTTTCTTGTATGAGTATCGAGTGTTTGAATGTTGAAACTTGAAATAAAACTCAACAGAAAGGCAAACATTTCCCAATTGAGTGTTAAGCATTTTAATAAAGTTGCTTTCACAAGCAAAAATCTATTAAATGCATAAATTCCACACATGAGTATTCTATTATTTTCCATTTTCTTTTTTTCAATGAAAAATGATCCAACATAGAAACCAAAAGAAAAATGATCCTATGTAGAAACAAAAAACTGAAGCTCAGTGTACAGTATGTATAACACTCCAAATATACAATTAGTAGATACTTTTTTGGACTGTAGGCCATAACTCTTGCAGACTGTCCAAAAGCAGGTTACTGATCTGTGTGATTTTTGGGGCATGGTCCATCAATTGGACAGTAGAATGGTACACAACACAAAGTAAGTACACAGGATCAATTTGCAATATATATATATATAGGTTCTGTCAATCATCAGAATATACAGGATTGCACCAAGCAACCGTTGTCGAGTCACAGAGTCACAGACCACCCTTATCCAAATAGACTCGAACATCCAATCAAACAAAAATGGCCTGAGCAGTTTTTTTTCCAGTGAAAGTGGGCAAAAATAAAATGATAACTGAAAATGTGTGACCATGAACAGTTTTTTATAAGAGAAGAAATTTGAGTGGTGAATTTGAACAACAATGAAAAAGTGGGCAGAAAAAAAAATGAAAAAAAAAAAAAAGAAAAGAAAAGAAAAGAAAAGAAAGAAAAACATCAATAGAAATAAGAAAGTGCACTTACAGAGAAGTAAGAGAAGAACAGTCTCCAATTTGGGATGGAATTTCTCCAGTTAACCTATTCTCACTCAAGTCAAGGACATTGATGTCCTTCAATGCTCCAATGCTTGCTGGAATCACACCCATGAGAGAATTACGAGACATTTTCAGGATGTGCAAGCTTCTCAAAACCCCAATGCCTGATGGAATTGTGCCAGAAAATTTGTTGTCAGAAAAATCCAAGACCTGAAGGTTCTCCTGGAAGGGCTCTGTGGATTCAGAAGGAGAACTTTCCACTCTACTAGTTAATTCATTCTGTGAAACTGAAAACCTTTGCAAGCCCAATTTGAAAACCCATGCTGGAAGATTACCTGTCAAAAAATTCTGACTAAAATCTACAACCATCAAGCTCTTACAACTCGACATTGACTCTGGCAAGCTCCCAGTAAGCCCATTTCCCGAAAAATTCAACACCTTCAACAAATTTAGATTTCCCATTGTATCAGGAATTGTGCCTAAAAATCCGTTCCCTGACAGATCCAAAGTCTCAAGACTTCTCATTTCTCCAATCCATGATGGAACTTGTCCTACAAAAGCATTTGCACGTAAAATTAAAGAACTGGACAAGGTAAGCCTCTGAATTGAATCTGGAAGCCCCCCAGACAGGAAATTCTCACTGAAATCCATTGTCTTTAAATGCAAACAGCTTCCAATTCCATCTGGCAACTGCCCCAAAAACCTGTTTCTCCGTAAGCTTATGATACTCAGATTGGACAACCGTTCAATACCATTTGGAATCTCACCAACCAGAGAATTATCCGACAAATCGAGTGATGTAAGCCCATTCAGAGACCAGAGACCATCTGGAAAATTACCTGAGAGCCCATTTGAGGAGAGGTTGAGAGTTAGGAGTGTCGAGCATGAGCTCAGACTTTGGGGAATCGCCCCCGAGAATCTGTTTCTTGCTAGCGAGATCTCTTTCAGAAACATGCATTGCTCAAAAAACTCCTCTGGGATTGGACCAGAGAAACTGTTCTCGCTCAGGTCGATAACTTGCAGGCTAGCAAGATGGGCGAGCCCAGGGTCTATGCTGCCGTTGAAATTGTTCTTCGAGAGAGACAGTCGTTGGAGGAACTTCAGCTGGAGGAGGCATCGGCCGATCCGTCCAGATAAAGATAACCCATCGAGGGCGACTTCTGTGACTCGGTTAGTTCTAACATCACATTTCACACCTACCCAGTTGCAGGGGTTGTTGTCATCTACATTCCAAGAGATCAGCTTTGAGTCCGGATCATGGAGATTCGCTTTGAAGGCGATTAGTCCGAGAACTTCATCATTGATCGTCGGATCTTCCGGTTGGACGACGACCAGAAGAAAGGAAAGAAAGATGAGGACCTTCGGTACCTTTCTCATTTCAAATCACTCCCTGCCGAAATTTTCTAGACAGCTATTAAAGGGTTCGAAGGAGCTTCTATTGGAATCTCAGGAGCCTTGTTCAACAGGAATGCGGCTGGAATCAGATTATATTAACAGAATTCAGTGAAATTCAAACATACATATGATAGCACTAGAGTTCAAATAGCTATAGAGATTGCTAAAGGAATATATAGAATTGAAAAACAGTGATCACAGAAAGAAGCTACAAATGCTCAAATACGTGAAGAGAGAGCTTCCAAAACAGATGAACTTCTGTGTCTGTATTTACGCGAACAGAATGAACGATCTTCAACCAACTTGGAGATAAATGGCTATGATTGGCGCTCAACAATACTACGGATAGTTGCAGATATGTGATCATTGCGGCTCAAAAAACGTTAAACATAAAATATAATAATAATAATGAAATAATAATAATAATAATAAAGGAGGGCAAAAATACTCATCTTTAGCTGGGTTTCAAGTAAAACACTCCAACAATACTAGCATTCTCTATTCTAGAAGGAACTTCAAATAGCCAAAAAAAAAATAAAATAAATAAAAATAAAAATCAGAAACGAATCCTATAAATACAAAGCAGAGGAGAAAACCTCTGCAGGAAACAGCAGAAAATGAAGCGGAAATTCAGGGTTTTAGAGGTTTCCAATAAGAACAGAAGTAAATCACTCCAATTAGCATTTGAATAGTTGGATATCTCACACAAATCAGAGCAAGAGTTCGTGTGCAAGCTCCAATCTGCCGGAGAATTTCAAATATTGATGCTGTATAAGGATTCGATGTGAAAGAGAAGAAGAAGAAAGAAGGCGAAAAGAATGACTGTTTTAGCCTTCCGAAACGAGATTTCTAACTGAAACAACCGAGAGAAACCCTAGAAATCAGTAAAAACTCCCTTTTCCAGCCAACAATGCGTAAAAAAACCAAGAATATGAAGAAAAATAAAACTGGAAATCGCGAAAAATCGCCGGTACAGAGTTTAAATATGCAGAATGATCGCAAAAAAATCAACAATTTTGCAGGATTTCAAGGAAAAAAAAAACACTCACATTAGCTAATGAAAGATATTTCACCCAGGAAACGGCAAAAATGGCAGATTCCGAGCTCCGATCTGCAGAAAAATGCCAGGAAACCGTCTTTTGGAGAAGTTAAGATTTCCACAATGTAGCCTCTTTGTGGTTTAACAGATTTCGGGAAGAACTTTATGAAATCCCTCGCATTGCGTTCGGATACATGATTTCTCGCAGAAACCAGAGTGCAAACGGCAATTGTAGAAACGAAACCCTGGAAATCGCTCCAGAAACCGATTCCAAGCTCGAGAATCGCTGAGTCTACGCTCCGAGTCGCCAAAAGAAAAAAGGCAAAAAAAAAACTCTGGTAAACTTCTAGATGACCTTATCCGCTCGCCGGAAGTAACACCTGATCTGACACAAGTAAGGGGAAGGTAAAAGCGTGGGAAGGATCTCCACCGGAACCCTAGAATTTTACCGTAATCCTCAGCCGGAAATCTCGCTGGTGACCTCTGTTGCCGTCGCCATTTACCAGACTAGTTTTTCTTGTCTCTGAAACGGAAGTGGACTGTTGTCGCAGTGGAGCCTTTTATTCATAATGAAATATTAATGTACTCGCGCGCATGAGATGGTAGGAAAGCGTCGCGACACAAATGCTAATATCGCATGTAAGTGAGATATCGGGACCAACCATCGTGTCTGGAGCACTTTCGATCATGGCTCATTTAAAACGTACCTCTGTTTTACTAATCAGGTGGGACATATTGTGTAGGATTAGAATGAACAGCAGAAATGACTGATGGTTTATGATATCGACGTGTAGCTTGACTTGCCTGGTTGGTGGACCGTCCTGGATTTGGTATGGAGCATGTCTACCATAGAATGGTGGAGATGTATCTTTAGAAGCTATGAGACGCTGGCGCGCCCCGCTGACCATCTCGCGCGAGCTGTGAAGACGTAATATATACTTCAGTGGCAGAATCTTAGCCGTTGGGAGGAATTGCAGTGGAAAACAGGTGGTTGCCTGTAGCAGCTGCTTTCTGACTTGGATGTCAATTGTGCCGTTGAAGGGGGGCGCGGATTAGGTGAGGCAGGGTAACAGCTTACCGGGTGATGTCCTCTATGTGGGCCTCACATCAATGTATGTGTTGCATATCAAGGCCATCCATCCGATTTTCCAGCTCATTTTATGGCATGGTGCCAAAAATGAGACAGATCTAAATCCAGGTGAACCACAGCACAAGAAAAAATAGTGGTGATTATGGGCCAACTGCAATATTTACTTGCCATCCAACTTTTGATGAATGAAAAATACAAATAACAGCTTCATCCAAAACTTCCGTGACCACTAAGAAGTTTTTAATGGTTGGAACTCAACTCCTCCCGTATAGTCCATTGAGGCTTAGATCTGATTGGTGTTTTGGGACCCTGACTTTAAAATGATCCGAAAAACAACTTACATCCAGGTGGGCCCCATGATTATAGACTCACCAATTAAGTTGTTACTCCTACCACACCTAATCCGTTGAAGGTGAACTGAGAGGCTTTGTAGAGCCGACTCGGATTCGGTAGTGGACCTTCGGGGTTGTGGGCCCACCATGATGTATTTGTTTTATCTATCATATGTATTTTGCCATTTCATTTTAAGGCACGAGATTAAAAAAATGAGGCACATCAAAATAACAGGTGAACCACACCTCAGAAAAAGCAATGATTGAATGTGTTGATGCAAAAAACTGGTGCATCCTCCTTAATTCCATCGCCTGCACAAGAAAGAGACAAAGGAGACCCTGGCTAGAGTCAGGGACCCTCCGATGCTAAAGTCAGTGATAGGGGTTTTTCGGAAAGTTTTGTTGCGTACCTTTCAGCGTGGAGGTCTCCTATATTTATAGGAATGGAAGGATCCCATCGTGCCAGAATTCTTCTCCTAGTATCTCGGAGATTTGATATCAATCCGTTTCCTCGAACCTAGCCGATCCTGAGATCTTCGGAATCGAGGATTCTTTTACTTGGTTTTCGAGAAGGCATTTTAAGAAGATGTTTTGCTTTACACCGTCTCTACCTTACTTAGATCAAGCTCGACCGACTCCTCTGGTGAGTGAGTTTCGGGTGGCTATAATGGGTAGAGCTTCTTACCTTCTATCGGATGAGATGAAACTGACCTATAATCAGTATACTTTCTTAATCCAATAACCGACCCTATAACTGACCAAGAAATGGGTTGGTTTTATGGTCGATTAGGTAGCTTTAAAGCTTCGGGCCTCAACCGGCCTCTTTGGACGTTGTTGCCTCATTTTCCAAGTCAACTTTATGCGCCTTGTATATTTTTCCTTATGGCTCCGGACTCTGTAAATCTCGGTTGGGATTTATTCCCCACAATCCGAGCTAAGTCTCTCCTTTAGGCATTCAGTATTCTTGCCTTAGTCAGGCTCGATGCCTCGGGATTCCAGACGATGTCAGCAGAGTTGGTCCATTCCATAATCGAGTCTCTGGACTTGTCATATTTTTCCCCAACAGTAAGCCCCCCTACTCCTTGCATTGGCTTTGTCGATGCTCAGGAGTATAAAGTTGTTGAATCGGCTTGGACCGGGGCTGACTTATGATGGAACATTTAATGCTCGCAGGAGTCGTGCGTCGTCCAGAGCATGCGTCGGTTCGTTGATCGAGGCCGCAAGAGCGAGAAGCCGTCAGAGCGTTCTTTCGACTTATGAGCACTGGACGCGTGGTGAGGGCGGCATTTATGTTATTCGGCATGCACCACATGTCGAACGAGGGAGTCGAAGCAGCCGTCGATTTGACTCCTCCTTAAATGCCCTTGCCACATGGTAGGGCTATTAAAGGAGGAGCGAAACGCTCCTCTCCCATTTTCGTGCGCATTCTTCCCTTCCCGATTTTCATTTTTACTGCTCTCTCATTTTCCGCCATTTTCGTCATTTCTTTCTGATTTCTACTGTAAGGCCCATATCCTAGACCATACCTTTTCGTATACTCATACGGTCCTCCCGGTCGAATTTCGGCAACCCGCGACCTATAACCTACGTTTGCGCACGATCCTAAGCCGAGTCCTGCATATCTGAGTCGACTTGACCCGAGACTTATACCAGTGCGACCACACTGTCGCCGCGGTTCTGATGTCACATCTCGTTCGCCGAGGCGATACCCTAACCAGGAGATGTGGACCAGCGTTCAGTTTGTGGAAACGCCGCACGTTGCAAACCCCAAGAAAAACATATCCCATCAAATATCAAGTACACACCCTGTTTCAACAAGGAAACAAAAGTATTTGATTTGGAAAATAATCTTATTTAAACATAACAATGAAATAATTATAAAGACAACCGTCATACTTTATTGATTCTGAATTCATTTACATCCTCTGATATCCCTTGATTCTAAGATAGTTTACAAAGAACTCATTACAAATGCCAATTATTATAGCTAAATATAATTTTCGGCAGCATAACGGCAATGATCTCAATCATCTCCAATGACTTAGGAGGAATAGACAAGTTGATCAACAGTCTTCAAGAGACCGAAGATTCCAGCAACATTTCGGTGCTATTTTGGTCATCTCCTGAAACTTAAGAGGAATACGACTCTTTGTCGATGATTCTTCCTTTCTCTTGATCAAGAAGAACTTGAAGCTTTGAGAACTCCAATCATTCCGACAGCATTTCAGCCCATTGTTGTTAAAAACTGTCAAGCAATAGGTTTGCGCGGGTCCGCGCAAACTATATGAGCACTCTGCTTCATTGCGCTGACCAGCGCAAACTTCCAGGAGTCCAATACTCCTTTCTTGTGTCAGCGCAAAGTGCAGAGTCCCAGACTCCACCTTCTGTCTTTTCTTTTGTCTTTTCTTCACTTCTGAAATCTTCGAACCCCTTTTTAGAGAAGGAACGGGGTATTTATAGACATTTCCATCAACGGAAATCTCAGATCTGGTCGATGTGGGACAAAAATATCATTCAACCATTTTTATCGCATCATCATAGACTTTGCGCGGACACGCGCAAACGATATTCTTTGCGCGGTCACGCGCAAACCTTCAATCTCGCACAAACCGTCTTCTTTCCTTAACCCGCGCAATCCTTACACTTTCATACGGTCCTGCACAAGCATTTCTCTTTCTTTGCGCGACTCACAAGCAAAGTGGTCTTCAAGTTGTTTCTTTGATGTTTAAAACTGATTTCTTGATCTTTCTCATCTTTACTTTCTTGCTTTATTTTATGCCTCAACAGATGCCCCCTTGATCTGTTCTTTGTTTTTTAGAGAATCAAAGAAAAGGATCAAATCAGTCCTTTTGATACGGTTTGCGCGACCTCGCGCAAAGATCCGGTCGAGTTCCATACTCGGTCTGAAACACTATAAATAGTCCAACGACTTAGTCTTTTTCACGAACTGCTCTCTCTGCACGACACTCTGCTCGCGATTTGCTTCACAAGAAACCTACACTTTGCGCGACCTGCACAAGAATCAAGTTTCACTTTACGCGACGTCTTCTGAACTTAGAGCTTTCCCGCGTAAACCATATACTTTGCGCGACCTCGCGCAAAGTACTCTGTACTTAGAAAAATTTTTGAACTTTTTCCAACACTTAACCATTTTCTAACTCTGTCGTCTGTCTTTCTTTATGGCTCGTATTAAACAAACAGCTCGTCTTGTGTCTCCTTAAGACTCGCCTCCTTCTGACCAACCACCTGCTAAAAGAACGAAGACAACTTCTAGAAATCCAGCTTATTTCAAAGAGCCTGTTCTCCCCACTTTTGACTTTTCTGATCGCATTAAATCTTTACCCTCCCCCATTCATAGATCCATCTCCTTGGGAGATATTAAATGCCCTCCAAAACATGGGAGAGAATACAACTGGGATGAATGGCTCAAAACCACAGCCCACATTCGTACTGATAGTGGGAGACCGCCTCTACGCGAAGATACTCCTCCCGCTTCCCGCCCGAAGAAGACTCGCCGCAATAAGGCGAAAGAATTTGCAGAAAAGATCAAGGAACACAAGAAAAAGCGGCTTCAGAACTCGTGGGATTCAGTGCGAGTTGTAGAGGGTATCATGAAATTTGACAACCCTCATGCAGAAGGTATGACAATCATTCCCATTAAGGTATATCGCCATCAGTCTATGCTAGACTGTGAATCCAAAGATTGTATCCATGGCGAGAGATTAATGTATACCGAATCATGGGCCGCAAGAGAGCCTCGAATTCTTGAAGGAATTATTCAAACTAAGAAGCCGCGACAGAGAATCGGAGAAGTTCATCCTATGACATTCTTAACTCCTTTCCATAGTCCTCATGATCTCTTTCCTTCTCATTTTTATGAGACAGTGCGACAACGCTTCATAGATCGAGATCAACTCGGGGCCAGTGACTTCGCATCGAGAGGCTTGCTAATTGCTCGTCGCTATTACTCTGAATGGGCGGAGGCTATTTTGCTGAAACATACAAGTACTCTTGCAAAGATAGGCCTATATGATGCAATAGAAGTAACTTCAAAATACTTCTATCGGGAACCCAATGTTCTGAAAGGTTTCCTTGAATATTGGTCGCCTACAACCAACTCCTTCCATCTTCCTTTCGGCGAAATGAGCATATCTCTTTGGGACCTTCATCGCATAGCTGGTCTCACAATAACAGGCAAATTCTATGATGAATTCATTCCTACCAACAGAGAATTAGCCTTTGTATCTTCTCCGGACCGCAAGCCTTCCATCTCCGAGACTACCATAGAACTATTCAAAGAGATGGGCAAATTTCCCAACTTCCACAAAATTCCCCCTCTTCAATGGCTGGCCCATTTTTCTAGGGGTCTCAGGTATTTATCAATCTGATAATCGATCTTCCTTTCTGTATTCTTAGTCATTCCTGCATATTAACCTCCTTATCTTTATTTCCTTTGAAGGTTTCGCGACTGCCAATCCAAAGAACTAACAAAGCTTCGAAATGCAGTAGGAGGAAAGCCAGAATATAGCTCTTTTGGAGAGCTTGCAGCATTCTTGGCCTACTGGCTAAGCTTGGTCGTATTGCCCAGCTCTAAATGGGCAGATGCTATTCGTCCAAGCGTCTTTGTTGTGGTCGGTGCCTTAGCGGAGGGACATAAATACTCACTTGCTCCTCCAGTATTATGTTCTATCTACCGGGCCCTTGGAGAAATAACTACTCATATAAAAGACCCAATTCTTGGAACTTCATCGGCGCATAGTTCTTGGCATTATTTTACAGGATGGCTTGGAGTCTACTTCCTTGACTTTGAGGTTTCGAGCAAGCATATTCGCATCCTTCTCATCTTCCACTTTGGTTCTTTCAGCAAAGAGCAATGGCTAGAAGAGCATATGAGTGGGTTGCAAATAAGATTCGAGATGATGATCAGATAAACTTCTTTCAATTCCGCCTTTATCACTATACCGCAGACACAGACATGGTGGACGACGAAACTCTTACTGCAGTAGAGAGAGCTTTCTTCTTTTCTATTCACTCATGCAGTTTACCTCTGCGGGAAGGAACAGAATTCTGGAGAGAACCTTACTACCCCAGTCGTTTTGCTCGTCAATTTGGTTATGATCAAACTGTGCCCCAAGACTGCGGGTTGGTTACCAGAAAAATGCGCTGTTATGGAACTGGTCCTCTTAACTGGGCCATGATATGGAAACAATTGTTAATGGTATGTGTTGGCTCCTCTTCATAATTCCAGGTTGTGATCGCATAGTCCGTACATCATATAGCTGATGCGATGGTGGGATCACCAATCATATCCGTCAATAAATGCTTGCAAGAGATTCTTCTATCTTTCTTCATCCACCCAGTGAAGGGTAGAAATTTAGAGAGCGGAATTGGCTATATTCCTGAGAAGAGCCATGCATCTCATCCCGGAGAGATTTGCGAAAGATATCATTGGAAGATCCCATCCGTGAAATCAAGCCCATCAACACTTTGGATGGTCGGGTTTGCCCACGAGATCTCGAGAGAATTTGAGAAATCTCGTCGATTCTTTAAACCAGTCAGATAATGTCGAAGGTACATCTTCTCCACCTCGCAGAGACCGCAGTGGTTCAAGAAGGACCGCTATTGGTACTTCCACATCTCCTCCACAAATTCCTGGTCCTAGTCCATCTTCTCCCGATGACTAGATCAAGAACGCTGCTTACAATCATCATCCCCTATCCCTCCGTATGAACTTGTCCGACCTCTCCGCTTCTCCTATAGTCCAAGAGCTTGCACCGGAGAGCAACCAACCCGTTTCTTATAAAGGGAAGCAAGTTATCGTTGAAGAAGTTGACGAAGAAATTTTGGGAGATGAAAGTTCGACTTCATCATCAAGTACAACTGAATCTTCTCAAGATGAAGATAGCGGAGATAGTGATAATGGTGAAGATAAAGATGATGACTTTGAAGAAGGTGAAGTTGATATTGGCGAAGAAGAGGAAACAACTGCGAAAGAAGTTGAGATAGAATCTTCCCCTGCAACTGCTAAGACTCCTTCTAGCATTAATGTTCCTGCTAAATCTCCTGCAGCTGAGGAAGATGAAGAGGAGCCTTTAGATTATGGAGAATATGGGTATTCACCAGGTAAAGGAAAATTTTCATATACATATTTTGATTTATATTTTAACAACTATTATTTATCTAAAATCATTGCATCTCCTTTTTTTTTAGGTGCCCAAGTTGCAGAAGTAGGTGCTATCTCTTCAGCGAGCCCTCTTGTGGTATCTTCACCAAGAGCACCTGTAGTTCCATTGGCAGTACAGAGAGTAGCGGCTCGTGAAATTATATTTTCTAAAGAAACTACTGACTTGCCAACTCCGGCTACCAGAGATTCTAGTACGGAAGCTAGAGCACCATCTTTCACTGATATGGTGGGACTTGGTCCTTCCATAGCTCCAAGAGCTTCTCCTTCTGTTAGTCGTGTTCCAGTGACAGGTATATATATATGCACTACTTATCTTCATTCAAGACTATATATATTTCATAAAAACATGTTGAATATCCTTCTTCTTTTACTATAGGAACTTATCCCCGTAGATGGCATGCGCTAGTTCGATTCTCAGAACCACTACTTCTAACTATCATCCTTTGCAAATATTCCCGCTCACAAAATGCTTATGGTGAAACATTCTCTGTTAGAATAATCCATATCTTCGTAAATCCCGATCAATGGTTGGACTTGGATGTTGCTATAGAAATTTTGGAAAGCTCGCTAAGATGGCCAGAATTAACATATCTCCTTTCATGGGATTCACTCCTCAAATTTCGTGATTCCGTAATTTCTTTGGCGTCGGTAGAAAATGTTACAATTGCTCCTGAGATTTTAGAGTGTAGAAGGCAGTTGGCTTCATCACAAGAACAAGCTCTTCTGACAACTTCATCAATTTCTAAACTTGAACAAGAGCATATAATTCTTCAGGATCAATTAAAGATTCATGTTGATGAAAGCAAGACTATTCAAGACCGCATTGCAATTTTAAAGGAAGAAATCTTGCAACTGGAGAGGAAGAATCATGAACAGGTTTTAATCATTCAGGATATTGAAGAGAAGATATAGGTGAATGCTCAATCTATTGATGTTGAAAAATCCGCACAACTTCAAGGTAAAGAAATGATCGCTTCTTTGGAGAATAAGCTTGCTGGCGTTCCTGATCATGCGAGACTTATTTTTGAAGAAAAACCTAGAAATGATGCAGATTTCAAAGTAATTGAAAGAAGATTTGCTTAGATATTCAGAAGCAATGGGAATTACAGAGGATCTTTGAATCATGTAATTTTAAACATGTGATATTTGCTTTCGTGTTTCTTGGATGTAATTTATCATATATCTCATGATAGTATTTTGGGATGTTTTATGATGGTATATATTTTTTATCTTACATATTGATGATACTTATACTAATATTATCAAATTATATTTATATGATAATTTTATTATATTTATATTTTTATTAATATTATCAAGTTATATTTATTCTTTATATAATAATTTCATTACACATTTTTTACAATTTCTAAACCTTTTATGCTTTGTTAGTACAGGATTTTCTAAGTGAGTATTTAAATTGGCGGTACTAAGTTTCAATTCAATTAGCCACACGCAGTTTATGCTCATGAGTAGTGGAGCGTGCGCACACACACAGTTTAAGCTCATGAGTAGTGGAGCATTTATGGGTCTTATGTGATGGCCACTGTAACTCTCTAGAGTTCGCTTTTGGGCTTCTCACTGCCTTGAGCTCACGGTCACGGTCCATCAGAGGGGCCCATTGACGCTACCGGACGGTGAACTGTTGGATTTACCCACAGGGTTGGCCACGGTAATCTCCCAGAGTTCGCAGGCTCGCAAGGCTACCTTTGGGCACCAAATCTAGGGTCGCCAGTCCATCAATGAGTAGGTTTAAGCCTTTCCTCACGAGTTACTACTGAAATCAAACCCTAGACCTGGAGGGTCTTACGCACGGTTGGCATAAAGCTCGCACTGCGGCCCCTGCTTTTTCGTCTGTAAAGGTCGAGCCCATTCACAGGAGGGCATTTTCATCCGTTCCCGTAAGCCGCCGCTTAAGCTATACAGACGGCATGGGAATTACGGTGACTAGTCTTCGCGGATTTATGGCCTTTAGGCTTTGAATCCTTGACTTCGTCACCTACCCGCATGGGTGCGCACGATGGTCTTCGCAGCTTTTTAGGCCACTGACTCTCGCCGCGCCCGAATGGCGATCTTCATGGGTCTTACGTATAGTTGGCCGGCTCTTTTAGAGCTTGATCCTTTGAGAGCATTTTTTTTTTCCGAGCTTGATCTTTTTGATTTTACTCAATTTGGCTCTTTTACGATTTTGGCTTGGCTATACTGCCTCTTTGATTGATATTGATATATCCTTGCTTTTGATAATATCTTCAAGAAGATCCATGCCTTGTAAGGCGATAATATATATATATATATATATATATATATAATCATCATCATTTGCAAATATAGTGGATATTTCCGAAATATCTTCAAGAAGATCCATGCCTTGTAAGGCGATAATATATATATAATCATCATCATTTGCAAATATAGTGGATATTTCCGAAATATCTTCAAGAAGATCCATGCCTTGTAAGGCAATAATTCTCAGCTTAGATAATATTTTCAAGAGAATCTTTTAGGATTTGTGCCTTGTAAGGCAATATAACTTTGTCAATATCTTCAAAAGAATCTTCAAGAATTTGTGCCTTATAAGGCAATATAACTTTGTCAATCTTATTTGATGATGATGATCATATATATATTTTCCAGATTTGCTGCTTTGACAATTGATACGCTTGTGAATTTCTTCTTTATAGCTTCTTTTGTTGGCATATAGACATGATCTTATTCATCTTTGCCCCCTTTTGATACAGAATCATTATGCCGATAATATTCTGGGTCAAAATCCACATCTCTATCTTTAAGGATAGTATTTTTTGATGAAACAGGCGTTGACAAGTACACCGATACCCTGTCCTTCTTGATTTGTGACTCTATATGCCCCATTAGAGTATACTTCTTTCACCACATATGGACCGTCCCATTTAGGCTCGAACTTGCCCCCTGTCCGGCGAGTGACCATTATAGGTCTTTTCAACATTAACACCATATCCCCTTTTTTGAAAGAACGGTATTTAACCTGTTTATCAAATGCAGCCGATATTCTGGCCTGATATGACTGCAACCGCTGCTGAGCTGCCAGACGTTTCTCATCAAGCAAATCTAATTCTTTCAAATTTTATTTTTGCATTTTCATCATCTCGTTATAGATCGGTGCATCGCCACCCTAAGTGATGCCACTTGTATTTCAATTGGGATAATCGCCTCATACCATAGATTAATGAATATGGTGTCACCCTGCTTTCATGCACGATGGGTGGTTCTGTAGGCCCATAACGCTTCTTGTAACTTTTCATCCCAATCGCACTTATTGCCTGTCACTGTTTTCTTCATTATTTTGACAATCGTTTTGTTAAACGCCTCGGCTAATCCATTGGCTGGAGGATAATAAGGTGTTGAAAAAGAATGTTGGATGTCAAACTTCTGACATAACTTTTCCATACCTCTATTTTTAAAAGGAGTGCCATTATCAGTGATGATCTTCTTCGGAATACCATGACGGTATATTATAGCATGACGGATGAAATTGACCACGTCTTTCTCTTTAACATTATGCAAGGCGACTGCTTCGGTCCATTTGGAGAAATAATCATTCTCGCTGAATATACTTTTTCCTTTGATGAAGGAGGATTTATAGGACCAATAACGTCGAGTCCCCAGGCTGAGAAAGGCCAAGAAGCAACAGACTGATGTAATTCTTCTGGAGGAATATGTATTACATCACCGTGTATTTGACATTCATGACACTGCTTTGCATATTCTATCGCATCTTTAAACATAGTAGGCCAATAATAACCCATTCGATGCACTCTATGGCATAAATTTCGGCCAGCTTGATGTGCTCCACATTCACCTGAATGTGCCTCTTGCAGCATTTGGTTTGCTTCTCGCTTGTCCAAGCACCTTAACAGCATTCCATTATAAGATTTTCTATATAATACTTCGCTGCATATGACAAATTTTCCCGATCGCCGCTTAATCTGTTTGTCTTTGTGCATTATCTTCTGCAAGATATTATATTTGAGATAGTCAACAAAGGTCATGCGCCAATCATCTATTGTTATCTCCAAACAGGATATAGGCAACATTTCAACGGTTTCTTCAATAACCTCCGCAGATGGCAGGAATCTTCTTTCTTCTATAGTTACCTGAAGAGGACTTCGGTTTGTACAGGATAAAGCCGCTGCTAAACTAGCTAAAGCATCCGCTTTTACGTTTTCCGACCGCGGTATGTATTTAATTTCCACATAATAGAACTGTTCAAGCAACTGTTGTGCCTTCCGATAATAAGGCAAAAGTTCTTCTTTCCTTACCTCAAATTCTGTTGTCAATTGATTTACAATCAATTTAGAATCTCCGAAGATATGCAATGATTTTATTTCCATTTGTCAGCTTATTTCCATTCGATGATAAGAGCTTTATATTCGGCTTCATTGTTTGTGCACGCGATACCCAACGTGAAAGAGTATGGTAATAAATCGCCTACGAGGTGTAATGAATATCACTCCTGCCCCGCTCCCGATACTCGAGCAAAGACCATCAAAATACATCCGCAAAGATTCTGAGATTCAGCCAACATAACCTGTTCATCTAGGAATTCATAATTGATTTCCTCATTTTCTGCTATAGGATGTGCTGCGAGAAAGTCTGCCATAGCTTGTCCTTTTACTGCTTTTGCAGGCTTATACGAAATAGTATATTCTGATAATAATAGCATCCACTTGGCTAGTCTTCCCGATAACATTGGCCTGGTCATCAAGAATTTTATCTGATCCGCTTTGAGATCGAGTTATATCATGGGAGAGACAATAATGCCTCAACTTTTGCACATGACGAATACCAACGCCAAACATTCTTTTCAATCGAGAATAATTGGATTCTCGCCCCATCGTTGTTCGGTTTAAATAATAAAGAGCAGCTCTTTTCCAAATTTCCGTTTACTGTACAACAAAGCACCCAAAGAATTTGTAGCGGCAGATGTATATAAGATAAGTGGCTTACCTTTTATCGAGTCATTAACATCGGCAATGCTTTTAATAATTCTTTAATTGAATCGAAGGCATTCTGGCAAGCTCGATCCCATACAAATTCTGTATCTTTCTTCATTAACCGAGAAAATGGTTGACACCTTCCTGCAAGGTTTGAAATGAAACGACGAATATATGCCGATTTTCCTTGTAAGCTTTTTAATTCCTTCAACGTCGTTGGTGGCAGCATATTTTGAATAGCTTTAACTTTTTCTGGATCAATTTCGATTCCTCTGTGCCGTACCACAAAACCGAGGAATTTGCTTAAGACACTCCAAATGCACATTTAGCCGATTCATCTTTAATTGCTTCTTTCTCGAGTCGCTTCGGAGATCGATGCTTAGATGTTCGCGGTGCTCTTGATGATCTCCAGATCGACTACCAAGTCATCAACATAGCATTCGACATGTTTATGCATCATATCTTGAAAGATATTTTTCATTGCCCTTTGATATGTTGCCCCAAAGATTTTTTAGACCGAAAGGCATAACTTTATAACAAGAAATCCAAGCGGCGTTCAAGGCCGTCGCTTCTTCATCTTCAGCGCCATCCTGATTTAATTATAGCTCACGATATCCGTCCATAAAGGACATGATAAAGATACCGAGTAGTGCTATCGATTAGTAATTCTCATTATCGGGAGAGGGAAATCGTCTTTTGGACATGCTTCATTCAGATCTCAAGTCAATACATACTGATCCGTCTGTCCGTCTTCTTTTTCACTGAACAATGTTTGATATCCATTTGGGATATTTAACTTCTCCGATGAACCCAACCTTTATTAGCTTATTTACTTCCTTTTCGATTAACGGAATTAGATCCGGGTGAAATCGCCTTTGTGCTTGCTTTCATCGGTTTCTTTTCTTTGGAAATATTTAATCGATGCATTGCTACTGAAGGTTCCAAATTCCAGCATTTCTTCATATGTCCAGCGAAAATGTCTTTATTTTCCTTGAGAAGTTGGCTATATTTCTCGGTTTCTGATCCGAAGGCTAACGCCGATGAATGTGTTCCTTGGCTCTTTTTGCTCCCAAAATTTATTTCTCGCAGCCATCTATCGTCGGTTGCCCCCTGCCTTCTAATTGCCTTGGAGCGGTTTCAGATATTCAATTACCTTAGTATCCGTGTAGCCGAGGTCATGTTAATCGATACTATATTTATCTTGATTCTGCTCCCAATCCTTGGAATTTTCTTCGCTTTTCTTGATTAACCCCGAGAAGGATCTCAATTCCTTTCCCATGATTCAAGCTTGGTGGGTTTGTCACAATCAAAACCCATATTTCTCATGATTTTCTTGCTTGTCTGACCAGTATTTCCTCAAATTTTGCGACGCTAACTCTCCATGATATATATTGCTTATATTTTCATCCTTCACTTCTAGTGCAGCGTGAAACTCTATGGGTTCAGGATATTTAGCACTGCCTTTGACTTGAAATGTTCTTGGAGCGGCTGTAAATGGCTTACATCTTTCGATATTGGGTAATGGCACTTGTGTAATTGGATCCGCAAAACTTTCAGCTGTTCTGTCGACAATAGTGTCAACGGCGGTTGTCCCGGTTGTCTCAGGCGCTTTGGTACAAAATAGAATTTCTTTCTTGCTTCTGCAGACCCAGACGATTCTGCTCTTTCTTCTTTAACTTTATTCATCCTGGTATCTTTTACGATTCTCTTCCCATCATCATTTCTCATTTCTTCAGAGAAACATTTATAATAGCTAGCATCCGCAAAGAAAGACTCACTTCAGTATAGGGTTTGCATCAACCATTACTTTACACTGCGCACCCCATCTTTACAATGTTTCAAGCAATCGGTGTAGAGTAGAAGGTATAATATTGTACTTGATGTATCCACAAATTTCCTTCCCAGAGAAGGTTATATGTCGTCACAAAGATTTATAACGTGACATACAACAGAAGTGATTAATTCTCCTACTTCTAATGTCACCGTAATTTTACCGAGTGCGCGTTGTCCATCTTGATTGAACCCTTGTATCATCATCCCGCTCGGGCGCAAGTCTGAACGACGAAAACCCAACTTAGTAATCATTGAGAGTGGCAAAAGATTTACTGCGGACCCATTATCTATCATAATCCTTTTTATCTTCTTTTCACAAATGTATCCTTCTATCATCAATGGCCTGTTATGTTCCTTTTCGCTAATTAAATCATCATCAGAGAAAGATATGACTGGTAGACAATTCATCTTTTCACTGTTCCTTTCATTCTTCATTTCTGCCAGTAAAGTTTCTCTTACATCATGATTAGACAATGCTTGAATCAAACTTTGACGAAATTCTTCTGATAATTTGAGTGCATCATAAATACTTAATCGAGCCGGTATACCCTTTAGGTGGCTGACTACATCATAAGCCACTTTTGTCACTGCATCTCCATTTCTACTTTTGTCCTCAGTATTCTGTCTTTCAGTCACTTCTTTCCTTATGATTCCTGTTTTTTGCTTTACCGGACTTGTTATTTGCTTCCCTGATCGCAACGTAATCATTGTTGCATTTCTTGTCGACTTTTCCTTTTTCATTCCCCGCGTGTTTTCTTGTATTGACAATACATTTACTGTTGCCCTTGCATTCTTTTCTTTGCTTCTGCTGGTTATTATGTCACCTCTATTTATCATCCGCTGTATGATGCATTTTAACGTATAACAATTTTCCGTTGGATGTCCTATTAGGCGATGATAACGGCAAAAGTTTCTTTCTCGAGTCCTCGTCATATCTTCAGGACGTTTTGGTTCTGGTAATTCTAAGGTACCTGCTTTTAACAATTGTTGCATCATAGGTACCACATCTTCTTTATCAAACTCAAATCCTTCATGTGAATCGAGCATTCTGAGCTTTTTTCCACCGTATCTATCTCTTGATTGATTCCAGCCTTCTTTTCCTTCTGGCCTTTTATCTCTTGAACCTTTTGCATCTTGATTCTTCTTATCCCGATCGATGGTGTTGACAGTTGTCCTGCCGGGTATTCTTCTCGATGCTTTCATGATGAAATGCCGGCATCTTACGAGTCATCAGTTCCAATGCATGGGCTTTGGTAGCCAAATCACGGAAGGTTCCGATATCAGCGCTGGTGAGTCCAAATGCGATTCCTGTTTCCATAGAGTTCAGACACATTTTGACTTGTTCCTTTTCTTCCGGCAACTGCCTGCATGATGCCCCCAGTGTCTTCCATCTGTCTATGAATTTTTCGACTGGTTCTCCTTCTCGCTGTCGTACTGAAGCTAGTTCTGTGATGCTAACATCGCGCTCTGACGAAAAGAAGTTTGACATGAAAGCATCTTGCATTTCTTCCCATGTTCGTATGGACCCTGGTGCCAAATTTGAATACCACCTGAAAGCTTTACTTGTCAACGATGACCCAAATAAGCGTAAGCAATATTGAGGTATCGTAGAAAAATTCCCCATGCTGGTGATGAAATGCATCAGGTGTTCCTCTGGTGATCCTTCCCCATTAAATTTCTGAAAATCTGGATGCTTAAAATTGGCTGGGAATGGAACATCCTCTACCTCTCTTGGGTAGGGTGTTCGGTATCTGAAACGACCGGTATTTGCGCGCTCCCTTTCTATTCTGACCGCTTCTTCGACAACTTGTCTTACATCATCTTGTGTTATGGCTCTTGTCATCGGAACGGACCCTCGGGATCCTATCCCCTGCGGACGGGAACCTTCAGGTTGGTTCTCTTGTCCATTTGTTGCTCCCATCATGGGCGGAGCCACTATTTGGGCTACATTATGTGCCAGGGTTGCCAGAGCTTCTCTGAGGTTCCGGCATTCATCCATTAGCACTCTTTGTGCTTCTGCCATTTGATCAACACGTTCTTCAGTAGTCGGTCTATTTCCTTGACCTGTCTCTGCCATGTATACCGCGGCCTCTTGACTGTTCGTCGAAGCTGTTATTGGAGTAAAACGAGAGTATGTTGACGTAACAGGACTTGTAAAGAGGGGAGAAATTGGAGTCTCGTTTGGTTCCTGCGTACTTCCCGTGCTTTTAACCGATTGAGGTGATACAGTTATAGGCGAGATTATTTGAGGCGATGTGGGCATCGGGGATCCTATCATCAGTGCTTTGCCTTTCTGTGCTTCTGTCCATTTGGTCCTCGGGGTGATCAAAGCTGGAAAATCTTGTGACGAGAATTGCGTAACAGTTTGTTCAGGATAAATCACCGGAGGAGCAAGCTCGGGTTTTCTTCTTGCTATGCTCCGTGTGATTGGTCCCTCAGTTCTTGGTACCAGCAATTTTGCCTTGCGACTTTTTAAAGTCTTTGCTTTTGTCTTTTTGGACAAGACCAAAGTCCAGTTTTCATCACCCTCTTGTGGTTGAGGTGAAACGGAAATGACTCCCGCTGTTACTGGAATCACTTTGCGCCTGCTTGTAGTGCTTGCTTTCGTACGCTCAGGAGTTTGGTTTGGCGCATATTCAATTATGAACCCTGTGGCGATGAATCTAAGTTCACTTTTCTCGCGATATTAGCCATTAGTAGTGTTGTGTGATTGAATTCAGGTACCTTCAATAATAAAACATACTTGAAATTAGTACATGAAAGACTAAGTAAACTATCTTGGAGATGAAGGGGAGGATGTTCCCACTGAGAGTCGCCATTTTGGCGTCAAATAGACGCCAAAAATAGTGACGAGAGTCTTACAACTTTCCCAATGTTAATGTTAAATAAGATAATTTTCCCTAGTGGAGTCGCCATTTTGTTTCGACAAGGAAACAAAAGTATTTGATTTGGAAAATAATCTTATTTAAACATAACAATGAAATAATTATAAAGACAACCGTCATACTTTATTGATTCTGAATTCATTTTCATCCTCTGATATCCCTTGATTCTAAGATAGTTTACAAAGAACTCATTACAAATGTCAATTATTATAGCTAAATATAATTTTCGGAAACATAACTAAGAATGATCTTAATCATCTCCAATGACTTAGGAGGAATAGACAAGTTGATCAACAGTCTTCAAGAGAACGAAGATTCCGGCAGCATTTCGGTGCTATTTTGGTCATCTCCTGAAACTTAGGAGGAATACGACTCTTTGTCAATGATTCTTCCTTTCTCTTAATCAAGAAGAACTTGAAGCTTTGAGAACTCCAATCATTCCGACAAAGATTTCAAATTGTTGTTAAAAACTCGCTAGCAATAGGTTTGCGCGGTCCTACAGAACGATATACTTTGCGCTGGTCACGCGAAACTATATGAGCACTTGCTTCGCTTCATACCGACCAACAAACTTCCAGAGTCCAATACTCCTTTGCGCGGTCGCACAAAAAGTGCGTGGAGTCCCAGACTCGCACCTTCTCGTCTTCTCTTTTGTCTTTTCTTCACTTCAAATCTTCGAACCCCTTTTAGAGAAGGATCGGGTATTTATAGACATTTCCATCAACGAAAATCTCAAATCTGGTCGATGTGGGACAAAAATATCATTCAACCATTTTTATCGCATCATCATAGACTTTGCGCGGACACGCGCAAACGATATTCTTTGCGCGGTCACGCGCAAACCTTCAATCTCGCGCAAACCGTCTTCTTTCCTTAACCCGCGCAATCCTTACACTTTGCGCGGTCCTGCACAAGCATTTCTCTTTGCGCGACTCCGCGCAAAGTGGTCTTCAAGTTGTTTCTTTGATGTTTAAAACTGATTTCTTGATCTTTCTCATCTTTACTTTCTTGCTTTATTTTATGCCTCAACACACCCCATCACTCCCATTGCTCACACCCATCCCTAAGTACAAATACCCTCCCAAAAGTCAACTCTCCCCATCACCCATCACTCTCTCACCTATCTCTCTCTCTCTCTCTCTCTCTCTCTCTCTCTCTCTCTTACATCACATCTCCCATCTCTCTCATCTCTCTTACCTCTCATTTCTCCCAAGCAACTCACATTCCAACCTCCATGAGAGAGAGTTTAGTGTGGCCCACCTTCCTATCTCCCTTCCCCACCATCCAAAGCCCATCTCAACCATTAAAAACGTCCCCTTGGAGCTCTAGAGGCTATAGGCGGAAGAAGGAAGAGATCTTAAGGTGGGTGCTTTTCTCTCTCTCTCTCTCTCTCTCTCTCTCTCTCTCTCTCTCTCTTTCCCTCTCTTTTTCATTTATTTTGTGTGTGAAGATGCGATTGTGTGGCCCACTTAATGAGTTGTGAGTGTCCAAACCGTTCATCAAATGGACCTCACTTTGATGTGTGTATTACCCACATCATCCAACCATTTAGGTGGCCCACCTAGACAGCATGTCCGTAGGTGGGGCCCACCTTAAATATATGTTTTAAGCAACCGTCCAGCATCTAGGGATGCTGGACGTTGTAACTGAGAAGTGTGAGCTGACAGTGGGTGTACTAATGTCCAATTAAAAAAGGGGTTTTGGGTGGGCCACTCATACAGGCCTCACCTTGATATATGTTTCTAATCCAAGCTGTCCATTCTGTTCCCCAGCTCATTTTAGGCGTTGAGCCAAAAAATGGAGCCAATCTGGCTTTCTGACGGGCCATAGCATGGAAAACAGTGGTTTTCGCCGTTAAAATACACTCTGATGTTTTTGTACCTCGAAATATATTGAATACTGGGCGTATTTGGCTTATCTTGAGCCGTAGCGACCAATGGTTGGGTCGGATTCCCCTGATGCGGGACCCACACATGAAAAACCTTAGAAAAACATATTTTCATATATATATATATATATATATATATATATATATATATATATAGGGCAGTAGCAGCAGACGTTGCTGCTGGCAGACCTCAGGACGCGCAGGCGTCCTGCGCTGGATGTGAAAGGGCAAGGACGTGGGTCCTTGCCATGGGCCCCACATGATGTGTGTCGTGTCATCAACACCATGCATTTGGGTGGGCCCCTTAGGGCAGTGGGCCACCCCAAAAATCAACCATATAAATGGCTCAAGCGGCCCACATCATAGGAAACAACGAGATTGAACGTCAGCCATTGAAACCCTATTTGGGTGTTACAAAAGTTTTTGATTAATATGAAATTTGTTTCCCCTTTTCGTCCAGACCCGTGTGATCCTATTAACTGGTTGGATTGCAAATAGACATTGCGGTGGGCCCCACGTGGAACCCATCATGAATTATGTGTTTTATTCACACCGTCCACGACTGTGGACGGTGGAGCCTACATTGATGTATGTGTTTTATTTACACCGTCCACAGTTGTGGACGATGGAACCCCGTCTTGGCCTATGTGTTTTATCCGCACCGTCCACCCCTATGCATGTGTTTCACTCACACCGTCCCCTGTTTGGACGGGATCATCACCTGGACGTTAACACTCCCTCCCACACACACACACACACACACACACACACACACACACACACACATATATATATATATATATGTGTGTGTGTGTATATATATATATATATATATATATATATATATATATATATATATATATATATATATATATATATATATAAAATATATAATATTTTGTATTAAAATAATATATGTGCTATGGTGGGCCACTCCCATGTGGGACCTACCTTTAGCGCTTGCAGGAGATGTCTGCACCGTCCAGATCCATCTGGACGATGCCATGAAGGACTGGTAGATGTACATGGATGGTAGGGCACTGTAGTGTTGGTATTAAATCCACACAGTCGAGTGGGATACCACCAGGCGTTCATCTGGGACCCACGGCTGATGTACGTGACTCATCCAAATCGTCCATCCTTTTGGGAAGCTCGTTTTAAAGTATGAGCTAAAGAATGGAGTTGATCTACATTCTAGGTGGGCCACATTCGTGGAATCGGTGTACAGAAATGTCCACCGTTGGACCTTTCCCATTACCTCAGTTATATTGATGGTCATGTGCTCTCCATACTGTGGCAACCAAAGGAGAAATGAGGGCTGCCATGGGTTGTTGGGCATCACCATGATGCATGGGTTTCATCCTCGTTGTTCATATGAGGGTCCCGTTTGGGACCACCATGACCTATAGGCTTTCACCAATACCGTCCATCCATTTCTTAAAATCTGGTGGGCCACAATTTGTATTTGGCTACACTAAGGAAATGAGGCAGATCTAAATTTCAATTGGATTCTACCACAGGGGATAACGTTGATGAGTGAACGACCATTGATGGAAAGTCTTCCAAACTCACTGTAACCGTGTCATTTGACCACGTCGTGGGGCCCATTGTAGGCCCTGTCTTAATGTATAAGTAGTATATACACTTAGTCCGTATGTGGGCCCTACTGAGATGCATGTGCCACACTAGGATTCATGTGCTTAAACCCCTTTGCCTGTCCATTTTTAGGGCCCAACGGTCTAAAATCTTACACTGTTTAGGGGTCCATCGGCCCTGGACACATTCAGACCTACTGGGCCTTAGGGACATGATACCATCTGAGAGGCTCACCTTTATATATTTTGTGGCCATCCGTCAGGCCCACTTTGATATACTTGTGGCCCACCGCGTGGACACCATCATGATGTATTTATTTCATCCACACTATCCAGATTATGCTGGACGGTGCTGGACAATGTTTGGACGGTGTTGTCCAATGTTTGGACAGTGATTATTTACATAGACAATGTTTAGACGGTGCCGTGGGCTCCACCATGATGTATTTGTTATCCACGCCGTCCATCATATGCAATGCGGCCCAGCTTGATATATGTATTCTATGTTTACACCGTCCATCGCTGGACGGTGCCATGTGGGGCCTACCATTGATGCATGTATTATATCTACGTCATCCGCCCCTTAGACTGTGGCCTACCTTGAGGTACATGTTATATCCAAACCATCTTGCCATCTGGGTCACCTAGACCGTCCAGATCATGGGGCCTACCTTGATGAGTATGTGGCCCATTTGATGATGCCAGATGAAATGTAATTAGGGCCCAGGCATGAGGCCCATTGAGATGTATTTGCAGCCCATATATGAGGCCAAATGTGATGTACGTATGGCCCATTAGTGTGGCCCATTGATGCGGCCCGCTTGTTGTATATTAGGCCCATTGGTGTGGCCCATTGATGCAGCCTGCTTATTGTATATTAGGTCCATTGGTGTGGTCAATTGATGCGGCCTGCTTGTTATATATTAGGCCTATTGGTGTGGCCTATTAATGCGGCCCGCTTGTTGTATATGAAGCTCATTGGTGTGGACCATTGATGCGACCCACTTGATGTATATGAGGCCCATTGGTGCGACCCATTTTGATGTGTATTAGGCCCATGTGAGTGGCCCATTATGATGCATATTAGGCACATTGTGGTGTATTCGAGGCCCATGGTTGAGGCCCAATGCGATGTATGTATGGCCCGTTACATTGTGTATGAATCCCTTATATGAGCTACTCCTTAGGAGCAATGTTGGTTAAATGTCCACATTGATGGCCAATGATGGTTAAAAGTCCTCATTGTGACTTCCCTTAGGCCCTTGGTTAGGCTGATTATCATGACCGATTGCCGATTCAGATTATCGATCGATTTTGATTGTCATAACCGATTACTGATTAGTGATCGAGGCCGATTATCGTGACCAATTGCCAATTCTGATTATCGATCGATTCCGATTGTCATGGCTGATTACCGATTCCGATTATCGAGGCTGATTGCCGATTCTGATTGTCGTGGCCGATTGTTAATTCTGATCATCGAGGCCGATTATCGATCGAGGCCGATTACCATGGCCACTTATCGATTTTGATTGTCGTTGCCGATTGCTGATTCTGATTGTCGAGGCCTAATGTGATGTATATGCGGCTCGTATTTGAGGCCTGTTGTGATGTGTATTCAACCCGTGTTTAAGGCCCAATGTGATGTATTGGGGCCTATGTGATGAGGCCCATTGTGATGCATTTGAGGGCTAGGCGATGAAGCCCATTGTGATGTATGTTAGGCCCATGTGAAAGGCCGATCGTGATGTGTATTAAGCTCTTGAGTGAGGCCTATGGTGTTGTATATTTGGCCGTTGTGTGAGGCCATGGGTCCACTGTATGTTAGGCTCTATATGGGCCATTCCTTAGGAGGATTGTTAGTTGAATGTCCACATTGTCGAGGTCAATTGTCGATGATGGTAATTGATACCGATTATGAGTATGTGACAGCATAACATCATGATACATGCCCATACGCATCATCTGCATATTCGTTATGAGATATGATTGACCATTGCATATGCTATAGTGTCGGTCGTTATGAGACTCCCTAATAGGCGGAGATTGTCTCACGGTATGTGCATGATTGATGCATGACTGTATTGTATGACTCATGCATCTTGCATTGTGTGTTGTGATTACTGTACGCCCTAGCGACATCAGGGTCGTAGCATCCACAGACATATCGTAAATGGCCAGATGGGACACTGAAAATGTTTGGTTCTAACATACGGGTGCCATAGATGTCCTTAGGTGAAAATTCCTAAACCTCCGTGGCCAGGAGATGCCCTAACGTCCAGACCGAGTGGATATATATGAGCGCATGAGGGCCGTATACCAGTAGGCCGCGTCTTCCACTGTATCATGGTCGGTTGGGAGGGGGTGTAACCTTACCCGCCTGAGTGAGGGGGCAATGTCTAGGTTGAGTCTGACCAGCTTAAGGAATGGGTCTGCTATCGACGAGCCGGGCCCGATATTGGCAGGTGGATAATGAGGTCTCTTCCGCTTACCTAATTGTGCGTTCGGATAGGGGCGACAAGCTGATGTAGAGTGTAATAGACCCCAGTGATGATCCTAGAGAGAAACAGTACTTATATGTGGACTTATCGAGTAAGAGTTGCATATTCATTCATTCACTATCCACTCGGGTTGGTGGTGTACAACTAATTGTTGTGTACCTTCGTAATAGTAAGGATTTCGGTTGGGCGCGCGACTAACCTGAGATTAGGAGTCTACTACATTGAGTCTGACTATCTAAATTTAGGTATGAGACTGGTTTAGATAGAAGTCCTTTGTGATGGACCCCATAGCCTGTGATACTACGTACTATCATCCCGACTTCACTCCAGCTTGGTCATTTCATTCGCACCGCATATTGCATGGTATCATCAGCATCTGATATTTGGATTACTGTCTCCGCATTGCATAGCTGATATGCATTACTTCATCAGTATATGATATTGTTTTATTATATTTTTGCATCGCATAGCCTGGACAAGGCTGATGGTATTTATGGGTCTATCAGTATGTTTTCGCATTACCCTAATATCGTATGATTTATGATCTCGTTTGTGTTTGCTTACTCTGATATTGTATGATTATGGTATTGTATTGAATATTTGGCACCTATCTTGTGTACACACCTACACCACCTTCTAAGCTTTCTATAAGCTTACGCATGATAGATGCCTGCAGTTGGCGTTAGGTTACAGTAGCATTGAGCTTGGAGCATGCAGCGGACCTCTGGAGCTTTGCTTTTCGATATATGTATTTTCCCTTTCAGCATTGTATTCAAATGATTGTATTAGTGGATATGTGATGATGATGTTGCCTTTATGATTTGGATATACTTGTGGTTATGCTTATTACGAGATAAACATACAATAAATAAATAAATAAATAATTCCTCGTTGTAGGATCCCAGGATCGGAATCTAGTGTAAGGATACTAGGAGCCGAGAATGGGGTACTACGGAGGCTATTGACACCGGATTCGACGATTGGGATTCTTGTGAATCCGATCTCTGGGTTTGGGGCGTGACATCTACTCCCACGTTCGCCTCTTTTCTGGTTTTTCTTACTGTCTCAGGTGAGTTTCGAACTCTCTCCCTTCCTTTCATTTTCAATTTTAATGGCAATGCACGGCTCCTCAAGCCCTTGGGAGGGAGTTTTCGGTGACAAAGGTGAAGCGAGGCGTCTTTGGGATGTCTTGGAATCACCTTCGTTGCTGATGGAGATGGCCGTAGGTGCCAATGCGGCTTTCCAGCACTCTGAAAGAGTGGCTGGATTCTCGGTAGAGCGCCCTGTATCTACAGGTCCCTCTCGTGGAGGGACGTCACTGGCGACTGCCCCTGGCAGGCCTAATCCTCCTGGGGAGGAAACGGAAGAAGAGGATGATGAGGCTGAAGGGGCAAATGAGTCGATCTCCACCCGGAGGTCGGCAAAGGCTGTTGAGTCGATGGCCGAGGGAGGTGAGGTAGGCAACAAGCAAAAGGATCCAGTTCCCTTAGTTTTAACTGAGGCGGATCTGGATAAGATCAGGACTGGGTACCATGTCCCGGACTCGGTCATCATTCACCTCCCTCTTCCGAGCGAGTTACCCGACCATCCTCTAGCTGGGATGGTCGCTATCTTCCAAGTCACTCTGCAGTGCGGCTTATGTCTGCCCCTCCAAGGGATAGCTTAGGATCTACTTTCCCGACTTAGGATAATGCCCAGGCAGATAGTTCCGAACAGGTTGAGGAACTTGTTCGGATGTTCGGTGTTGTGGGATGAGACAGAGCAGCCCCCACTGACTATTGATGAGTTTCTTCATCTGTTTCAAGTACGGCCGAACTCGGAGCAGCTCGACTGGTACTTTTTGTGTGCTTGACGGAACAAGGGCGGACCTTTGATAACCGACCCTCCTACCTCCAACAAGCGTTGAAGAGATAGATGGTTTTGGGCGTGCGGCTGCTGGGAGACTGCCGAGCCAGGACCCATCGAATCTCGCATTCCTCCGACGTTCTCCCAAGCAGGTGACTCAGCATGCACTCTTTTCTTTATCTCCTCGCACTGTTGTGTCTTTGAGTTTGACTAAATACATTTCGCAGATATCCCTGAACGAAGGCTGAAACTCAGAGCCGGTGCTTTAGCTTGGATTAAGGATCTGAAGGTGCTAAGTCCGGAGCAGCGGTCTTGGAAGAGACTTCTCCAGCCGAAGTGTCTTTTTTATTAGGGTTCGGACTCAGCTTTAATAGGTAACTTCTGGCTGTCCAGTTGCATTTCCTTTGAATTTCACTTGACTCGTCTTGCCTTTTATGTAGAGATGACTGAGGCTCGACCTATTCTCCATCCACCTTCTAAGATGAAGGCCCCCTTCGAGGTCAGAGCCTCTGCCTCCAAAGAAGCTCAAGACGGTTTCGAAGGCTAAAGGGCATGCCACCGTGGCTATCCCGACCGTGATAGTCCCTGACTCGGAGGAAGAGGCGAAAGCGGCGGACGCGGTAGCTCTCGAGTCTCAGGCAGCTCCTGAGCTAGGACCTGTTGCAGAGCAGGTTCTAGAGCAGAGGGGGGAGCAGATGAGAGAGAAGCCCTCAGGAGGGGAGATGACTCAACAAGAGACATCGATCTTCCAACGGGCTGTGTCGGACCTGGTCCCCTAGGCAATTTCCCATGGGAGCGACAAAGAATTCGCTGCCCTCTTCAAAGCTCCCTCGAAGCGGACCCTCTCCCATATGGTGAAGATTCTTCTCGAGGTAAGACTTTGAACTTTGCGCTTGTTCTGCTGATTTCCTTGAGCTTAATCTGACCTCACGTCTTTCTTTTGCAGTTCGCTCCTTGTGCGCTCAGGGCTACCTTGGATTTGGCCGATGCTAAAAAACGGGCAGTCGAGGCAGAATCACAACTGGCTGCTGCCCTAACTCGGTTCAATATAATGACTGGCGACCTTGGTCTTGCTCGGAAGGCTGTCGATGAAACCAGGGCCGAGAGTGCCCGTTTAGCCTCCAATTGCAAGAGGTCTGAGAGGAGAGTTGGCGGGATCGCCAGGCTCTCGCATGTTCCGAGGAGAAGTTTCTCGGTCTCAGCTAAGGACAGAGACTAAGGTTGTCATCGAGCAAGCCAAGGTCCATGCTGTAAAGGACTTTCTCGAGTCCCGCGAGTATTTGGAGGAGCAGGATAACTTGTATCAGGACGGCTACATCAAGTGCATGGACCTGATGAAGCAATCCTTCCTCGACCTTGATCTCTTCGGATTTGAAGCCTAGGATAGATGACCTGTTTAACCAATTGAAGGGGGCTCAGTACTTCTCTAAGATAGACTTACAACCTGGGTATCATCAGTTACGCGTCAGGAATGAAGACGTGCAGAAAATAGCTTTTAGGACTAGCTTCGAGCACTACGAATTCCTCGTGATGCCGTTTGGACTTACGAATGCACTGGTCGTATTCATGGATCTCATGAACCGGGTGTTTCAGGCGTATCTTTACTGATTCATTATCGTATTCATATACAACATTTTAATATACTCAAAGAGTCGAAAAGATGACGAAGAACACTTGCGAGCAGTCCTTGATACTCTTAGGTAAAATCAGTTATTTGCACAGTACCGAAAATGTGACTTCTGGAAGGAAGAAGTCAAGTTTTTGGGACACGTAATTTCTAAGGAAGGAATCATCGTGGACCTCGCCAAGGTGACCATGGTACAGGACTGGAAACAGTTCGGCTTAGTTACAGAAGTGAGGAGTTTCCTCGGACTTGCCGGCTATTATCGCTGATCCATTAAAGATTTCTCCAACAGAGCCCAACCATTATCCCAACTTACTCAGAAAGATCTTAAATTTGCTTGGAATGAGAAAGCAGAGGCAGTCTTTCAAGAATTAAAGGACAAGCTGACGTCTGCGCCCGTACTAATGCTGCAAGAGTAAGGGGTCAAAAATACTATTTACATCGACACCTCTTGAGTCGGTTTGGGGTGTGTGCTTATGCAGAAGGATAGGGTGATCGCCTATGCCTCTTGACAGTTGAGCAAACACGAAGAAAATTACCCCACTCATGACCTGGAGTTGGCGGCAGTCATTTTCACATTAAAGCTTTGGAGACATTACCTCTATGGCGAGGAGTTCGAGCTCTTTTGCGACCAGAAGAGCCTCAAGTACATCTTTACATAGAGGGACCTGAATATGAGGCAGCACCATTAGATGGAGACTTGAAAGAGTGCAAGTTTGAAGTCCCCTACCATCCTTGCAAGGCCAACCTTATGGCCAATGTGCTGAGCCACAAGAAAACCATGGAATTTGTAGCCCCACTAATGGTGAGAGAGTGGGATATGATGGAGTTTATGCGAGATTTCGAACAGAGGCTGACAGTGGAGGAGCCATTTGAGAGCGTCGCACAC
The DNA here is from genome assembly GCA_030180095.1 of Magnolia changhungtana. NCBI lineage: Eukaryota > Viridiplantae > Streptophyta > Magnoliopsida > Magnoliales > Magnoliaceae > Magnolia > Magnolia changhungtana. The sequence goes on along the minus strand of JASAUF010000626.1, from coordinate 3,828,409 downwards.
TTCCACGTACAACCACTTATTAATGACCGAATCATTGTGGCTTAGAAAGAAGATGTGCTATTATTGAAGATGAGAGAGCATGCAAGTAACAGTGAAGAATCATAATGGAGGATTGGCTTGGATGGAGGTTTGCGGTATCGTGGCCGCCTATGCATACCGAACCTTCATGACTTGAGGAGAGAAGTTTTAAAGGCCGCTCAAAATTCAAAGTTAGCGATGCATCCGGGTAGTACGAAAATGTATCGAGACGTAAAGCGTTCATATTGTTGAGACAACATGAAGGCCTAAATAGGAAACTTTGTGTACTGATGCCTCACGTGTCAGCAAGTTAAGGTCGAGCACTGTCAAACCCCTGGTTTACTTCAGCCCTTGCCCATAGCCGAGTGGAAGTGAGATTTCATATCTATGAATTTCATTTCCTAGTTACTAAAGACGAGAAAGGGGCATGACTCCATTTAGGTGATTGTGGACCGGTTGACAAAGTCGGCCCATTTCCTCCCGATTTGGGTTTCTAATTCGGCAGATGACCTGGCCAAGCTATACATTAAGAAGATAGTATGATTGCATGGGGTTCCTCTAGAGATTGTGTTGGACCGAGACACACGATTCGCGTCTATGTTCTAGACTTGAATACAAGAGGCGATGGGGGTGAAGCTAAAGTTTAGTACCGCATCCACCCACAGACCGATGGGCAGATGGAACGGGTAAATCAGATACTCGAGGACATGTTATAAGCATGCGTACTTGACTTCAAGGACAGCTGGGATGATTGTCTTGCTTATGCCGAATTTGCCTATAACAACAGTTTCCAAGCAAGCATGGGCATGGCTTCTTACAAAACCTTGTATGGACACCCATGTCGGGCTCCGCATTGTTGGGCGAAAGTTGGCGAGAAGAGCTTGGTTGACCCAGATCTGGTTCAGACGACCTTAGAAAAGATCGATATTACTAGGCGTCGACTCCTTACAGCCCAGCGTAGGCGGAAGAGCTACGCAGATATGAGATGCATGCAGTTGAAATTTGAAGTTGGGGACCATGTATTCCTTAAAGTTTCTCCAATGAAGGGAGTACTTCGTTTTGGCAGGAAATGGAAACTCACACCAAGGTTCATTGGGCCATTCCAGATTTTAGACTGAGTGGGTGTGGTGGCGTATCGTCTCGCCTTACCCACGCCACTCGTAGGCGTATACAACGTGTTTTATGTGTCGATGCTGAAGAAATATGTTCCCGACCCTACTCATATTATCAAGTGGGAGTAAGTATAACTAAGAGAAGACACCACCTATGTATTGTAGCCCATGCGTGTTCTAAATATGAAAGAACAAGTGTTAAGCAGCAAGGTCATCCCACTCGTGTAAGTATTATGGACACACCACACCAAGGAGGAGGCTACTTGGGAGATGGAAGATGAGGTCCGTAAGAACTACCCACAAATCCTCGAGGAGTATGAAAAGGTACAAATTTCAGGAACAAAATTTTTCATTAAGGGGGGTAAATTGTAACATCTCAAAAAAATCCGTACAAAGACCCGAGTACCACCTCAAGCAGAACAACCCAAAGACCGCATCTTGTCATATAATTTAGAAGGGATTCAGTTAAGTACTAAATAATTGGTGGATTAAGCTTGGACCACCATTTTCACAAATTGGAAGGTCTAGAACTCGGAATACCACTGGCTCAATATCATCTTAAGACCTAGAAGAAATCCCAAGGGCTTGTCGCTCTCGTGATTACACTGAAACTCTTAAATGGACCTAGACCGCACGTCGAGGGTCCGATGACCCTAGAATTATAGGACGATATCCATTCTATTGGGCTTAACAACCATCACAGGAACTAAGCCTAGATAGTGTCTAGAAATGCCCAACTTGAGCAATGAGTTAAGTGTATGGGAAACGCTAATATCCTTAGAAAATGAACTAAAACTTAAGTGCTCTTACGCAAAGTTGAGGATTTCTAACAATTGGCTTGTGACCAAACTTCACACATGGAGAAAGGAAATTTTCCTACACACATCGGTATGACTATGGCCGCGATTGGACACGTATGACCGTTGATCTAACACGGGCTCTCTACAGTCAATCAGCTCATCCGATTGCATCAAAATCATGCCCTGGCATGGATCCATTGTTAGGGAGTGTACCCCATGACGTAGATGAGCAGTGGGCCTCCCTGAGAGCCTTGTTCGTAAAAAACGGCCCCTCACAGGGTAGAAATATAGTATAAAGTGGCCCTGGGGCCATTTACATCACATATGGGGCTATAAAGAGCTTCCCACACACCCCCTCTCTCATAAATACGAATTTCAAACCCTAGATAAAGAGAAGAGAAAAGAGAAAATAGAAAAGAGGAAGTTTAGGAGATTGCTTCAATTGTGGGAAATCTTCTCCCACACATCCACGTGCCTAATCACCGCCTCTTTTACGCTACCAAACTTTTTTTTGCCACAATTTCGGGTAAGAAATATCAACTCTAATATCAAGGTAGAGCTCCAGGATAGTTTTTCGTCAACCTAGCTAACCAGTTTCATCATTTAGGTGCCCAACATTCCATTTTTTAGAAACGTAGAATTTGGACCGAGTCCAAGTCGAGCATACTAACAAAAGGTGTGGACTATAAATGCTTAGGTTGCGGTTTACCAATGCTTTCATGACAGCTAACGATTTATGTCTGTCTTGATTGCTGCCGTATTGTCTTAAATACGTTGATTTCTGTATGAGATACACCTCTGAACTGTGATAAATAAATGATACACCCTATGTATTTGTTGAAATGTTTAAATGAGCGGTAGAAAATGATTAGTGCTTGCCATGATTACTAATCTAGGATTCATCATCGTCTTATGCATGTAGATCTCTCTGCATAAAGAATTGATAAAACACATGCTATAACTAACGTAGTATATGTGTTTGATAAATTGTCTAAATGAGAAATTGTTGATGAATTGTATTTACTATGAGTATTAAGGTAGGATTCTTCATGGTTTTATGCGTATGTATATTTTCCTCTATGAAATTAATTGATAAATGCATGTTGTATTAGCATGGTCTATGTGTTTGATGAAATGCCCACATGAGAAATCCACATGGATTGTTTATTGAATGCTGGGATAAATATTACACGTGATTGTTAGCCGCATTTGAGTAGGATTGAGGTTACAAACATAGCCCAAGCAATCGGTAAAAGTCCTTGTTTGGGTGGCCGATTTAGTCTTTCTACCTTGGGTAAACACGATGAATACGAGTCGTACGACGATTGTCGACAGTGGCTAGGCCACGAGGGGCACTTATGCGCTCCATGTCGATTAAGTCAGCATGCGCCCCTACCAATCGAGCTTTCCAAATGAACTGATTGACGTATTATGTATTTACCAAGTATGGACGCGACTGCTTGTATCTAAGATACCCCTCACAAATGTAAAGATCCACTTTAACCATGGTACCACGATCCGTTAAGACTCATGAGCCGGGCATGGTGTTATGGGACACCGTGTCTGAGCTGTCGGCCTACGCTGGGGTGACGAGTATCCCCGTAGTGACCAATGAACAACTAAGACTCATGAGTCGGGCATGGTGGTATGGGACACCGTATTTGTGCTGTCGGCCTACGCTGGAGTGACGAGCCTCCCCGTAGTGACCATGACCACAACTTCATGTAACTTGCCTTTTGTATGTATTTAACTAGGAGTGAAGAACCTAGATGGATCTATAACATAGGAGTAGGACACTGCAGTAGTCTGATGCCTAACGTTCGATTCGGGTCAATGTAAAAAGGGAAGGTACCCTAGCTTACCAAACTTGTTGTGTGAATGAACATAATTAATTACTTGGCTAACATGACCATGCATCACACTACATTAGTTAGGATGTGCCAAAAAGGTGTTGGAGTTACACCGTTTGAGGAAGTGTTGTCATATGCAAAATAGACTGCTGAAGTCGCATGTGAGGGAGCATTGATGGGTGAGGGCATGCATCATTACTTGCACTCCATTTCTACATTAAAAAGTATAGTTAGGAAGTGATTGTCATGATTGCCTTATCATTATTGCTTTGATTGACTTGATAACATGTGTAACTTTTGCTTTATAGAACCACTGAGTTGATCACTCACTCCCACTCTGGGATGGTGTTTTAAAATACCAACTAGACACTGACTTAAATATAGGTACAGACGACGTCTGTGCTCTGGATAGGACTTCTTGGATGAGGAGGAGGAACTCTTCTACTTTCAACTCTCGGGTAGGTCGATGTAGACCACGGATCATTGCGCAGGGGACACTTGGCATCTGGGCTTAGTTGAACACATTTACATTTCCCCATTTTGTTTGTTTTGGAATTATACATGTATATATTGGACCCAGTTACGTACTCATACTTTGGAAGAGGTTTTGTGAAACATCTGCATACTCAAATAGATATGTTTTAGATTTTCGCACTGGTTTAATTTCATTAAATCCGGAGTATGATGTGTTGTTTAGTATAATCCCATGCATGCTTATCTGATTAACATGAAAGAAATCTAAATATCATCATCCACAAGCATAACTGATATTCTGAATCTTGGGAGTAGAGCTTTGCTCGACGCTCGAAATTCAGGGCGCTACAGCTGCCGAAATGATCAGGCTCTAGTTCCTCCTCTGTCCAAGCTTCAAAAAGAGAAATCAGTTGATCGGATTCGCATAATATTCCTCTTAAAGAGATGATGAAATCACAAGTCGAAGTGCTGCCGAATTTGACATCCAACTTTGATATTTGAACTTTGTCAATTCCTATGTTCTAGATAATTTATCTCAGAATTAAGGGACACCTGGGGATGTAAATGAACTCAATATCAATAATACAATGATTATTCTTAATGTACTCTTTCTCTGTTATATTTTAATAAGATAATGTCCCAAATTGAATGCATTTGTTTTTTTTAAAATAAAATGGCGACTCTGTTAGGAAATTAATCTTATTTAATGTTAACATTGAGATAGTTACAGGACTTTCATTATAGTTTGGCGTCTTTCTGATGCCAAAATGGCGACTCTCAGTGGGAACATCCTCCCCTTCATCTTTCAGATAAATTATATTATTATTCAAATAATAATTATAATTTCGTGTTTTATTCTGAAGGTAAGAAAATAAAATTGTGAACTATGATCAAATGGCAAACTCAACGATGAAAGTAAACTTTTACTTCACTACAATTGGATTCATGGTGGAATATGCCCTGGATCAGCCTCCGAGGTGCGAAACCCAGTCTCCCATAAGCAAAAATGACTCAACCCGAACAATGGTTGGAGTTGTGTCTACTTCACCTCAAGTATTAGAAGATGACGAGAATTGGACTATCGTGATATCTCGAAGAACGAGGGCTCGAAATGCAAGGAGCTTCAGAACAAGTCTACCTTTGCCACCAATCAGGGGACCAATAATACGGAACACTGCCAAAAAGAATCTCGAATTAGCCCCTCCTGCTATATATTCTGGGCAAACGGTTCCGCAGTTAGCATCACGTGACTTCCTGGCTCTGATTACTTTAAGAGTCTGATAGACAAAAGAACAAAAGGGGAGGGCGTTACTCGTGGGATCACCTATTTCTATATCATCTCAATCAATTAATTGTAGTGGAAGTATGAGAAAATCAAACGAGACTCCCCTCCTTGTGAGCCCTATCACATCAACATATTCTTATCCCACTCCGACTACAGCTTCATCAGGAAGTGGGGAAGCTACAGTATACATAGGCAAAACAGATCAGGGAACTATGCCGACTACGGAGGACCGTATGAATGAAATGGCATAAGCACAAAGGACATTAATGGAAGAATATAGAAATCTTAGAGAGGCCATGACAACTCTCACGCACAACGTAGCCCAGATAGCAGCTCCTATGATGATGGGCACGATGAATGAACAAGAATACCAACCTAAAGGTTTCCAGCCATAGGGGGTAGGATCACTCGGATCTTCCCTGACAGTAAGGACCATAACTCAAGAGGAAGTACGACAAGTTGTGGAGGAAGCCGTCAGGGTGGAAAGGGAACACGAGAATGTTGGTTGGTTCAGATATTGGACACCATATCCAAGGGAAGTAGAGGATGTCCCATTCCTAGTTAACTTCAAACACCTGGATTTTCAAAAGTTTAATGGAGAGGGGTCACCAGAGGAGCATTTGATGCACTTTATTACCAGCATGGGGAATTTCTCCACGATACCACAGTACTACTTACGTTTGTTCGGATCATCTCTAATAAGTAAAGCATTCCGATGATATTCCATTCTGGCTCTAGGATCGATACGCATGTGAGAGCAGATGTAGGATGTCTTTATGTCAAACTTCTTCTCTTCAGAGCCCAATGTCAGCATCATAGAGTTGGCTCTAGTACGACAGAGAGAAGGGGAACCAATGGAGAAGTTTATAGATAGAAGGAAGACATTGGGAGCCTCGTAGAGGCAGCTGCCGTAAGAAAAAGAATAGGTCAAGATGTGCTTAAATTCCATGGAGATGGGAATTGCGTTTGGGCTCACTAGCGCTGATATTAAGACTTTCCGTGACTTAGCCACCAAAGCCCACGCCCTAGAGATGATGACCCGAAAAATGCCAGCGTTTCACTATGAAACGGTTAGAAGAGGACCCAATAGGTTAATCGCAAATACTGTGGACCACGAAAAAAGGAGTCATGAAACAAGGGATTTAGGAGAAAAAAGGACAGTGGAAGAAAGAATCAAGCCGTCCCAGAAGCAGGTTCACTGGAAAAAGACTCAGATCGCTTAATTCTCACAAAGGGTTTGCATTCGATAGAGAAGACGTTATCCCTATGATGAACTAGTTGTTGAAAGTCGGTACGATAGAATTACCTGTGTCCAAGCACCCTGAAGATGCAGAAAGATAAAGAGAAAGAGATTTTTGCCACTACTATCGTTTGGTAGGGCATCCGACAGAAAATTGCTACACATTAAAGTGCATAATACAAAGAATGATAAACAGGGGCAAAATAGTGATCGGAAAAGAAAAAGAAAGGGATGTAAAGGTGATGGTGAATAGGTTGACGGTTTGGAAAAGTGCTCATGAAAGAGCAGAGAAGGAAAATCATGAGATGACAAGAAAAGCTGTGGTAATTACTCTACGATCAGGAAAAAGAATGGCAAGCCCCCCAAGGCAGAAAGTGGGAATGACAAGAATGAAGATCATCAAAGATCAACACGACAGTGATAAGAGAGAAGAGAATGATGAAACAGCAAAGGTGACCTATGATGTCATTAATCATTTGAAGGGTATACCTGCTCGGTTAAGCGTTTATGATGCATTAAAGTTATCAGAAGATTTCAGCCAAAGTCTGATTCAAGCACTATCCGACCAAAATGTCAGAGAAATGTTGCTGGTGGAAATGGAAAATGAAGAATGCAAAGAGCGAGAAGACTATATGCCAGTAGTTTCCTTCTCTGATGATCTAGTTTGTGATACAGGGCATAATAGGCCATTGATGATAGTAGGCCATATTCACGATAAAAAAGTAAAAAGAATTTTGCTCGATAATGGATCAGTGATAAACCTGTTACCATTAACAATGTTGAATAAATTGGGTTACCGTCGTTACGATTTGCACCCTAGTGGAATGATGATACAGGGCTTTAATCAAGATGGGTAGCGTGTGCTCGACAAAATTACGATGACATTGGAAATAGGAGAATTAACCACTAATGTTGTTTGTCATGTGATCAGTGCAGTCACAATATATAATCTTCTCTTGGGAAGACCGTGGATACATCAATATGGTATTATACCTTCTACCCTTCATCAATGCTTCAAATACTGTAAGGATGGAATACAGTATAAAGTAATGGCCGGTGTAAGACCATACACAGAATCCGAAGCCTTCTTTGTAGATGCTAGTTATTATGATGGATTTGCCAAAGGAGAAGAGAAAAAGAATGATGAAAGTAAAATTCTGAAAAATGCTCGTGTGAAAGCAATAAAAGGAGAATCCGAAAAGGCAGGATCGTCTGAAACTTCAGAAGCAAAGAAGAAGTTATATTTTATGTAGAGACATCTGAGGCTGCTAGGACAACCACCCTTAACATTATTATCGCCAAAACAGTTGAAAATCCTGCAGTCAAATTATATGTACCATTGCCATATGCTGAAAGAAACAAGCCATTCCCGGCCGTTCTGGGGAAGTTTCATGTTGAAGCCAATGAGAAATATCCGGAGCCAATTGAATTTTATGCCTCTTCGGAAGTAAAGATAGAAGTGAGGGCTGAGAATAATGTGTATCATGGAAAGCTGACATCTCCCGATCTCAAGAAATACAGTCCGACAAGCAGAAAAATGATGAAAATGATGGGTTTTGATGATGAAGAACCAACCAGTTTAAATCATGGGAAAGGAATTCAGATTCCTATCGGAGTTGGCCAGAAGAGGAGAGAAAAATTTCAAGGATTAGGGGCAGAGTCCTCAGTAAATATGGTCACATTTGATCAACTATCAGAGGCAGATCCCGAAATAGTCAAACATCCTGAGACAGGTCTGAAGCAGATAGAAGACGGGGGCAGCCAACAATCGACAGTTTGCGAGAGGTAAATTTGGGCATAGAAGAAGAGCCAAGAAACACATTTATGAGTGTTGGTCTTCCTAAATAAGAAGCCAAAGAATATATCCAATTGTTGAAAGAAAATAAAGATATTTTCGCTTGGACATATGCGAAAATGCCAGGCTTAGAACCCTCAGTGGCAGTACATCGATTAAATATTTTCAAGGACAAAAGACCGATTAAGGAAGCACAAAGGCGATTTCATCCAGATTTGGTTCCTCTGATAGAAGAAGAAGGTAACAAGCTGATCAATGTCGAATTTTTTAGAGAGGTCAAATATCCCAAGTCGATATCGAATATTGTCCCAGTAAAAAAAGAAAAAGTGGACAAATCAGGGTGTGCATAGATTTCAGGGATCTGAACGAGGCTTGCCCGAAGGATGACTTTCTCCTCCCAATAACAGAACTACTAATCGACTGTACGAAGAATATGCTGTCATGTCTTTCATGGATGGCTATGTTGGTTATAATCAAATTAGGATATCTCTTGAAGATGAAGAAGCAACAGCGTTTAGAACCTCGTTAGGAATTTACTGCTATAAGGTTATGCCGCTCAGTCTTAAGAATATTGGGGCTACATACCAAAGGGTGATGCAGAGTACCTTTCAAGATATGATGAATAAGCATGTTGAATGTTATGTTGATGACCTGGTGGTTAGATCGGGTTATCATCAAGAACATCGTGAGCATTTAGCATTAGTCTTCTGACGGCTTAGAAAGAAATAACTAAAGATGAACCCGACTACATGTGCTTTTGGAGTACTATCAAGGAAGTTTCTCGGCTTTGTCATCAGGCACAGGGGTATCGAAATTGTTTCAAGGAAAGTCAAGGCCATCCAAGATATGTCACCTCCGAAAACATTGAAGGAACTAAAGAGCTTGCAAGGGAAACTGACGTATATTCACCATTTTATTTCAAATCTAGCATAATGCGTTCGATTCAATAAAAGAATTGCTAAGATAGCCTCCGGTATTAACATCTCCTATAAAAGGTAAACCACTTATCTTGTATATATCTGCAACTGAAAACTCGTTGGGACCTTATTAGCACAGGTGAATTAAGATGGGAAAGAAACTGCTCTTTATTATCTGAGCCGAACTCTAATAGGTACGGAATGTAACTACTCTCTGATCGAGAAAGAATGTCTGACACTGATAGACATTATTGCCTCTCTCATGATATAACTTTGATTTCAAGGGCAGATCCGATAAAGTTTCTATAAGGTCGATGTTATTGGGAAGATTGGCCAAATGGATGCTGCTTCTTTCGGAATACACAATTACCTATGAGCTGGCAAAAGCAATGAAAGGACAAATAATGACAGATTTCCTGGCAGCGCATCCCATATCGGAAAGTGAAACAATTAACGATGATTTTCCTGATGAGTAGGTAATGATGATTGAGTCACAAGGACAATGACAGATGTATTTCGACAGTGCTTCTTGAGCGTCAGGAGTGGGGGCAGGAGTTATTTTCATCACTCCTTAAGGTGATCTATTACCCTATTCTTTCACATTGGGTATTGCTTGTACGAGCAATGAAGCTGAATATCAAGCTCTCATCATTGGAATGGAGATTGCCTATGAAATGAAAATAATGACGTTGTAGATTTTCAGAGATTCCAAGCTAATTATAAATCAGCTAACGACTGAGTTTGAAATAAGAAAGCAAGAACTCTTGCCATATTGTTGAAAAGCCCAGCAGTTACTAGAGCAATTCTGTCATGTTGAAATCAAACATGTACCTCGATCTAAAAATGCAAATGCAGACGCTTTTGCTAGTTTGGCAGCAGCCATGTCCTGTCCAAACCGAAGTTCGCTCCAAGTAACTATAGACGAGAGAAGATTCCTGCCCTCTTCCAAAGTTGTCAATAAAGTCATTGAAGAGCTTCTTATATCGTGTTTAGAAGTGACAACAGATGATTGGAGACAACCATTCATAGATTACCTCAAATATGATATCTTGCCAGAAGATCCAGCACAAAGGCAATAAATCAGACAGAGATCGAGCAGGTTCATCATTTGTAGTGAAGTGCTTTATAGAAAATCTTACAACGGGATGCTATTACGATGTCTTAATGAACAAGAAGCAGGTCAGATGTTACGAGAAGCTCATTTTGGGGAATGCAGGGCACACCAGGATGAACGAAATTTATTTCATTGAACACATCAAATGGGATACTACTAGCCCACAATGTTCAAAGATGCAATAGATTACGCAAGAAGGTGCCACGAATGTCACATCCACGGAGATGTCATGCATATTCCCCCTGAAGATCCATCAAACGGTCACCTCTTGGCCTTTCGCTGCCTAAGGACTCGATGGTATTAGACCCATAAATCTGCCTTCATCCAAAGGAAAATAATATATTTTGGAAGCAACAAACTACTTCTTTAAGTGGATAGAAGCAATTGCGTTGTGCAATGTCAAAGAGAAAGATGTGGTCAATTTCATTTGACATGCGATAATATATCGCCACGGCATTCTGAAGAGGATTGTCACCAATAATGGTACCTCTTTTAAGAACAATAACATGGAGAAATTGTGTCAAAAGTTCAGAATCTACCAGTCATTTTCAACACCTTACTATCCACCGACAAATGGACTAGCAGAGGCATTTAACAAAATTATTGTGAAAATACTAAAGAAGACGGTGACTGGAAATAAGCATGACTGGGACGAAAGATTGCAAGAGGCATTATGGGCGTACAAGACTACCCACCGAACGATAACAAGCACAACACTGTATTCACTAGTTTATGGCGTAGAGGCAGTCGTTTCGATTGAAACACAAGTTACGTAGCTTAGAATAACAGTACATCAGTCAATTATAGATGATGAAAATGCAAAGATAAGATTGAAAAAACTGGACCTACTTGATGAGAAGAACCTAGCGACCCAACAACAATTACAGTTATATTAGGCAAGAATATCGGCTGAGTAAGATATCTCTCTTTCAAGAAAGGGGACATGGTATTAATGTTGAAAAGACCAATAGTGGTGACCCGCAGATCAGGGGGCATGTTTGAACCTAAATGGGATGGGTCGTACATCATAAAAGAAGTATATTCAAATGGAGCATACAGAATGGTTGATCAAGATGGACAGGGTATCAGAATACTAGTCAATTTGCGCTTCATCAAGAAGTATCATCCCTGAAGATGGTTCTGATTTTGATCCAGAAGATTATCACCATAATGCTTCTATATCAAAAAGGGGCAAAGACATGTGAAGTCATGTTCATATATTCTTTGATAGATGATTGAATAAAGGAGAAATTCCAAATGTTTCATTAAAGATTACATATCACTGATTTCATAAAAGAGAGTAACCATCGTTGTCGTCATTAAATAAGCTTCGCTAAAACTCGTCGAAATTGGTATCATCACCAGGCTGATATATATATTATAAGCATAGTACGAATATCATCCACATTATCAACAGTGGTGATATATCAATCAAGATGCCTATTACTATTATGACAACAATGACAACTTATCATCATTTAAGGCAGCTTAGCCAAGCCTATACAACCAACTACGCATAAAGCCTATCTCCATCGCCATTTGGGCAGCGGTGAGAAGCCAGTGGCCCTAAAAAGCCTATGAAGGCCATCGTATGCATACCCATGCGGGTAGTGGGTGGAGCCAGTGACTGAAAGCCCTAAAGAACCAAAAAGTCCTCAACGACCAATCACGCATAATACCCATGCCGTCTATATAGCTTTCCAACAGAATCACAAGGAACAGATAAAATCGCCTTCCCATGAATGGGTCCAACCTTGCAGATGAAGAAAATGCCGGCTACAGTGTATGATCTTTGGCCATTATCTATAGATAAGTCAACCATGTATAAGACCCCTCAAATTCTTGGCTTGATTTCAGTAGTAACTCATTAGAAAGGGCTTAAACCTACTCATTAATGGACTGACGGCTCTGGATTTAGTACCCCAAAGGTTGCCTTATGCGCCTCGTGAACTCTAGAGAGTTACTGCGACCAACCCTGTGCGTAAATCCAACTAAGTTCACAGCCCATTTAGCTTCACTGGGCCCCTTTGATGGATCGCGGTTTGTAAACTCACCAGGCTATGAGAAGTTCAGTGAACTCATGAGAGTTACAGAGACTATCACGTGAGACCCGACTCCACTACTCAAGAGTTTAGGAAATTGCATTGCTCCACTACTCAAGAGCTTAAACTAAATTAAAATCTAGTACCGCCTATAAAAAAATGATCATATAGGAAATCCCATACTGGCAATCATAATATGTTGATCTTTTTAATATCATGTTAAGATTATTGCATAAATGAATATGCTTGAAATGATCCGTGATTTAGAAATTTTTGAAAAAGCAAAATATCTCAAAAATATCATCATGTCTTCATTGATATATGCTGAAAGTCAAGAAATTACATCTTAAATAAATAAAAAAAAACATACACAAATGAAACGACTTCTTTAAAGCTCGTCTGTGATTCCTAGTATTCCCATGTACTTTTGCAAATATTCCTTTAACTGAATTTGAGTTACAACATGCTTTGATTTTTCTTTAAGAATGATCTTTGCCTGATCAGGAATTCCAGCAAGCTTGTTTTCTAAGGATGCAATTATCTCTTTACTTTTGAGTAATTCAGATTTCTCAGCATCAGCAGATTGGATACTGATCCAAATATTTTCTTCGATTTCCTTCATGGTTGATTCCTTTGAATGATCTTTCAACTCTAGCTACAAGTTTTCCTCTTGTAAGACAACAATGCAGTTATGAATAATCGTTCTGTCATTAGCACAAGCCTTCAACTGTTCCTGAAGAGTTAATTGTTCTTGATTAAATTTAGAAATAGCAGAAGTGATGAGGGAAGCCTTTTCCTTGGAAAGAGCTAGTTGTTTTCCGTATTCCAATATCTCAGGTGCAATGGTGACATTTTCCGCTGATGCTAGAGAAATTATTGAATCATGAAATCTAAAAATAGAGTCACGTAGGGCGGAAATGTTAATCTTTGCCATTCTTACGGTACTTTCCAGAATTTCGATGGCGATGTCCAAATCCGACCATTGCTTAGGATCCTTGAAAATATGAAATATTGCCAACATAGAATTCTTCGTCAAAAGCATTTTGTGTGTAGGAATCTTCGCAAAAGACAATAGTTTAGATGCAGTGGCTACAAATTCGGAGCTAGCTGCACCACTATAAGGAGGAGTTCCTGTAATATAAAGAAGAAAAAGAAGTTAGAGTAATAATAACAAGGCTAGAGGATATGAAAATCTCAATAAAGTAATCGATATATATATATATATATATACACACCTGCTGCGGATGTACGACTGACAGGAGGTGGAACTTCCTGAACAGAAGAAGGACCAGCTCCTAACATATCAGCAATAAAAGGTGCTCTGGCCTCAGTGCTTGAATCTTTAGTAGTTGGGGTTGGCAGATCAGTGGTCTCTACTTGAAAAATAATTTCATGAGCCACCACTTTTGGTGCTACCAAAGGAACCAGAGGAGCCCTCGGTGAAATCACTGGTGCAGTCGAAGAAGGATCTGTGAGAGGAGTATCACCCATCCTAGCATTAATAATATGAGCACCTGAAATAAAGATATAACAATAAGAATGAGATAACTATTGCAAAATGCACACACACACACACACACACATATATATATATATGGATTTTTATTTTTTTATTTTATTTATTTATTTTTTTTTTAAAAGAGAATTCCTTACTTGGTGAATATCCATATTCTTCATAATCCAAAGGCTCATCTTCTTCCTCCTCTATTACCGCGGGAGATTTTACAAGAATATTGATACAAAGAAGAGTCTCGGAATTCGGTAGAGGATGCTCTTTGTCAGTACCTTCCGTAATGGCATCTTCCTCGCCATTTATGTCAACTTCTCCTTCGAAATCATCATCATGTTCATCATTTTCATCGTCTTCATCATCTTCGTATTCAACAGAAGCGGTACCCGCTGATGAAGAGGCTGAACTTTCATCCCCTAAGTCTTCTTCGTCGACTTCCTCAATCATAACCTGTTTCCCTTTATAAGGAGGAGCTCGACTACTTTTTGGTTGAGAGTCTTTGTTAACAGTAATCGAAGGGGATAGAGAAGCCTGACTACTCCCTTCTTGGGGAACAGATGGTGACACTTGTAAGCGTGCTCGAGACCTATTCATAGGAGATGATGAGCTAGGAGGAGTAGGCAGTGAGGGAGGAGCCAGCTCATCTTGAGCTGCGGCAGTGTCTGCTGAAATGGGAGAAGATGTTCCTTCAAAATCATCTGCAACCCGGCCAAGGAAGTCACGAGGGACTTTTTCAAATTTCGCCATAACCCCATGAGCAATCCAGCCTTCCAAGGTATTGATGGCCTTCTTTTTATGGATTGGATCTTCTAAAGATAGTCTTCTGCAAATCTGGCCATGAAAAGGTGCGCGGCTCTTCTCTGGTATATAGCCAATTCTGTCCTCGAGCTTCTTACCTCTTAGCCTGGGAAGGGGAAGCCAGATGGGTTCATCTACTGGTAAATGATTATTGACCAAGTATGATTGGTGATCCCACCATCGCATCCAACTATAAGAAGCACGAACTATACGATCACAACTTGGAATTACGAAAGAGGAATCAACACGATTGCCTAGTAGCTATTTCCATACCATGGCCCAATTGTAAAGACTAGTGTCATAGCAGCGCATTCTTCTGGTAACTAGTCCACAGTCTTCTGGAACGGCCTGATTGAAACCAAACTAACGAACAAAATGACTGGTATAGTACGGTTCTCTCCAAAACTCCATTCCTTCCTACAATGGCAAGCTGCAAGAATGTATGGAGAGAAAGAATGCCCTTTCCCCTACAGTGAGTGTCGTGGTATTTACCATATCAGTATTTTCAATGTAGCTATGGAGACGGAATTGAAAGAAATCAACCTGATCAGTGTCCCGAATCTTGTTGGCTACCCAATTGTATGATCTTTTTACTATAGCCCTTTGTTGAAAAAAGAAGAGTGGAAGGTGCGAAGGATGAATGTATGTTTTCTCTGGAGCTTCAAAAGTCCAAGGAAAGTAGACCCCTATCCAGCCAGTGATATAATGCCATGAGGTGTATGCCAAGGAAGCTCCAATGGTAGGGTTCTTGACATGAGTGGCTATTTCCCCAAGGGCTTTATAAATAAAACATAACACTAGAGGTGAAAGTGAATGCTTGTTGCCTTCCACCAAGGCACTAGCAACGACAAAGACCGTGAGGCAAATGGCATCTGCCAATGTTGAACTGGGAAGCACTACAGTGCTTAGCCAATAACCTAGGAAGGCCGTGAGTTCCCCATATAAGTTGTACTCTTCTCTCTCTTTGATGTCGTCGTGAAGTCCCGTTAATTCTGGAGAATGACAATCGCGGAATCTGCAGGAGAAATAAAAATGGGTGAGAAAAGGGGCAATTGAAGAGAATAGTTGATTCATGGACTTAAAATTACCTGAGGGCTCTGAAAAAATGTGCAAGCCATTGTAAAGGAGAAATCTTGTGGATGTTAGGAAATTTTGACATTTCCTTGAAAAGTTAGATGGTGGTTTCTGAGATGGAAGGCTTGCGGTCAGGAGAAGAAACGAATGCCAACTCCTTGTTAGACGGGACAAACTCATCGTAAAACTTCCCTGTTACTGGAATGCCCGTTATTCGGTGGAGATCCTAAAGCATAATGCTCATCTTACCCACTGGCAAATGAAAAGAGTTGGTGGTGGGAGACCAGTAGTTGAGAAATCCTTTTATCATGGTCAGCTCTCTGTAGAATATTGGGACGTAACTTCTATGGCATTATACAAGTCTATCTTGACAATCGTCTTTGTGTGTTTGTTTAAAATAGCTTCCTCCCAATCTGAGTAATAGTGGCACGAAGTTAAAAGACCCCTCGTCCAAAATTCGTCTGGTCCCCAAAGCGGGTCATGGTCTTGGAAATATTGTTGGACCGTCTCATAGTAGTATGTGGGGAATAGGTTGTGGGGATTGTGAGATGGGACGAGGAAAGTCATTGGGTAGACCTCGTCGATGCATTGCCGCGGATTGTGCGCTAGCAAGATCCCCTCAAGAAGGCGTGGTTCTCTCGACGACCAGGAAGAAGTGTTCATCAGTCTCTCTCCATCTATGTGATCTCTTGGTTCACAATCAAGCATGGATTGATGGCGATGAAGACAGAGGAATCACGGTCATACCCTTCGAACTTCATGATGCCTTTAATTACTCTGACCATCTCCCATGAGTTTTGGAGCTTCTTTTTGTTATGCTCCTTAATCTTCTCTTCAAATTCTTTAGCCTTATTGCAGTAAGTCTTCTTTGATCGAGAGTCGGGAGGTGTATCCTCTCAAGTAGGAGGTCTTTTACTGTCAGTGTGAATATGGGTGGTCGATTTCAGCCACTCATCCCAGTCGTACTTGCGACCATGTTTCAGGGGTCGTTCTATGTCTCCCATCGAAATTGCCCGATGAATAAGAGAAGGTAGTGAGGAAATGCGATCAGTAAAATTGAAGGTTGGGAGCACGGACTCCTTGAAGTAAGTAGGATGGCAGGCAGTGGTTTTTGTACGCTTTGGTTGTGGCTGGTCAGAGGATGGAGAAGGATGAAAAGAAGATGGGTTTGGCAAATCTTGGTGAGAGGGTTGTGCAGTCGGTGGGTCAACAACACGAAATGTTCATTTAATGCAGGCCATGGTGAAGAAAAGTTTAAGTCTTGAGGATATTTTAAGAGGAAAAAGTTGTGTTTGAAAAAGAATTTCTAAGTCCTGGTTGCGCGGGTTTGTTCAAACGAAGTCCTTTACGCGGATCAGCGTAGCAGCTAAAAGCCTTATGCCAACAAGAGGACTATTGCGTGGGTTCTCACAAGCGAAAGTGGTTGCGCGGGTTCGCGCAAGCACAAGTAGTTGTGTGGGGATTCGGCAGAGAAGCAGAGGTTCAGTACAAACTGAAAGTGCAGAAAGAGTAAAGTTCTAGGTATTTATAGAGTGTGTGGCCGAGTACGGTACACTAGCGCTGGTTGCGCGGGTCCACGTAAACCCTTTCAGAGTGAAATTGATCCTTATTCTTTGATTTCTTGAGAAACAAAGAAAGGAACAAGGGGGCATCTGTTGAGGCATAAAAAATGAGAAGAAAGAATTGAAGAATAAGAAGATTAAATGTGAAAAATGGAAGGAAACAGAAGATGAAGAAGAACAAGTACTTTGAAGGGGGTTTGCACAGGTCCCTGCAAACCATATCAGTTGCGCGGGTCCGCGCAACCGTTAACATCAGTTGCGCAGGGTCATGCAACTGGTTTCTGGACTTGTTGTCTATGAATAACAAGAATCAATGAAAGGTGGGTCCCTTGGCACTAAGATCGAGGTTTCACACATGTGGAGGTTTATTAAGACACCCCTCCCCCTCTCTTTTAGAAGAGTTGAAGATTTTGGAAGAAGTATAGAGCAGTAGAGAAGACTGGAGTTAGGAATGCAGAGAAGCCCATGGTTCACGCAAACCTGTGCAAACCATGTTGGTTGTGTGCACTACAAGAAATATCGCTTTTACTAACGAAATAAATTTCATCGGTAAAAGTACCTTTTTAACAACGAATTTTTTTTTTCGTCGGTAATAATCTTTTTACCGACGAAAATTTTTGTTGGTAAAAGTGTTATATTTTTCACTTTGAATATTTTCGTTCTGAGTTTTACTGACGAACTAAAATCGTCGAGAATAATGTTTTTACCGACAAAAAGTTTCGTTGGTAAAAATATAATAATTTTTAAGATAGAAAATTTTGCCGCTGTGTTGAAAAGTTCGCGGTAAGACTTTTACCGACGAGACGAAAATGTTCGTCGGTAAAAGTGTTATATTTTTCACATTGTATATTGTCGCCCTGAGTTTTACTGATGAACTAAAACCGTAGGGAATAACGTTTTTACTAACGAACAATTTTGTCGGTAAAAATATAATAATTTTTAAGATAGAAAAGTTTGCCGTTGTGTTGAAAAGTTTTTCATCGGTAAAAGTGTTATAATTTTCACTTGGAATATTTTCGCCCTGAGTTTTATCGACGAGCTAAAACCGTTGGGAATAACGTTTTTACCGACGAAAAGTTTCGTCAGTAAAAATCTAATAATTTTTAAGATATAAAATTTTGCTGTTGTTTTGAAAAGTTCGTGGTAAGACTTTTACAGATGAAAATGTTCATCGGTAAAAGTGTTATATTTTTTACTTTAAAAATTGTCGCCCTGAGTTTTACTGACGAACTAAAACTGTCAGGAATAATATTTTTACCAACGAAAATGTTCGTCGGTAAAAATGTTATATTTTTCAAATAAAAAATTTTCACACTGAGTTTTACCGACGAACCTTTTTATCGATAAAAAACACAAATAACTTTTACCGACGAAACGTTTCGTCGGTAAAAATGTTATATTTTGTAACTTAGAAAATTTTTTACTTTGAGTTTTACCGACGAACTAAAACTGTAGGGAATAATGTTTTGAAAATTTTGGCGCGGAGTTTTACTGACAAAAATGTTTGTCAGTAAAAACCAAAAAACCACTTTTATCGACGAAAAGTTTCGTCGGTAAAAGTGTTATATTTTTAAGGTCGGAAACATGGATGAGACGTTTACCTACGAAATATTTCGTAGGTAAAAAACGTGGATGAAACTTTTACCTACGAAATATTTCGTAGGTAAAAGTCTTTTTTTTTTTCAATATTCCAGCTCAAAATTCTTGATATACACCTGTTACAATATAGTTCATCATATTCTTCTTGATATACACCTATTATATAATATATTTCATCATATTCACATTCACATCCATCTAAACCCAAACTACGTAAATCTATCCAAACATAAACTACATTCATCCAAACATAAACTACATCATCCAAACACAAACAATCTTATCCACATCACATTCATCCACGCATAAATACATATAAGTTTAACATCATAAATAAAATACAAAAAATTATTTATAGTTTATTTTCTGGTGGGGCTCACAAAATTCAGTGTGGTGAACACATCGCCGACTGTGCACACACACATATGTCCTTACTCATGCCTTCATAGTAGATTCAAAATAGTTTCAATATAAGGTCACGAGTTCAAATACCCATTGTGGCCGTAAGCGACTCTGGTATGTGAGTGTGTGTTAAAAGAAAAGGAAAGACAAAAAATGTTGATTTATCTTTTGGGTTGAGCCTAATGGTACTTGGTGATTTCTTATCAGGAAGAAATTATTATTAGTTGTTTTTATAAAGGTGATATTAGGCCACTTATAATTATATTAACATGATAAAATGTTGTACGTATATTAGAGTAAACACCACAAAATAAACAATCCTATGAAAAGAAAGAGACATATGAGAGGTGATCCTTATCTCCTTTGATGGATTCAAGCTGTATGTGCCCTACCCAACTTCCTATAAGGAGAAGTTATATGGGTCTTGGAATAATATTGATGACAAATCCACCTTGTCTATTAATATTATCATATTATGTGAGGACATGACTCTAAAAATGAGATAAATCCAAATCTCAAATAATCTATGCTGTAAGAGATAGTGGAGATGGAAATAGATGCATTGTGATGCTTGAGTTCGAGTATGCTTGCCAACAAAGCAAGATTTTCTTGTTTGTTGCCATGTGTTTGGGCTATACATTATTACATCAATCGGGTTCAGGTTCAGGATCGGGTTTAGGCTTGGGTTTGGGTTTTCAAGTTTAGGTTTAGGTTTAGGTTAGGGAGTTAAGATTAGGATTAGGTGTAGGTTTAGGTTTAGGGATTTGAGAATACATTTAGGTTTTAGATTTAGGTTTAGGTCATAGGTTATAGGTTTAGGTTATAGGTTTAGGTTTATGTTTAGGTTTTAGGTTTAGGTTAAGGTTAGGTTATAGGTTATAGGTTAAGGTTATAGGTTTAGGTTTAGGTTAAGGTTTAGGTAATAGGTTTAGGTTTAGGTTATAAGTTATAGCTTTAGGGAATTGAGAATAGGTTAAGGTTTAGGTTTAGGAAATTGGGTTCGGGTTCAGTATCGGGTTTAGGTTTCGGTTTTCAAGTTTAGGTTTAGGTTTAGGTTAGGGAGCTAAGATTAGGATTAGGTGTAGGTTTAGGTTTAGGGATTTGAGAATACATTTAGGTTTTAGGTTTAGGTTATAGGTTTAAGTTATAGGTTTAGGTTTAGGTTATAAATGTAGGTTATATGTTTGGGTTTAGGTTAGGTTATAGGTTAAGGTTTAGGGAATTGAGTTTAGGTTATAGGTTATATGTTATAGGTTAAGGTTAGGTTTAGGTTTAGGAATTCGGGTTCGGGTTATATGTTTGGGTTTAAGTGTAGGTTTAAGTTAAGTGAATTAAGTTTAAGTTATAGGTTTAGGTTTAGGCTAAGGGTTTAGGGATTCGATCGGTTCGGATCTAGTTTAGGTTTGGTTTTTCAAGTTTAGGTTTTGGTTTAGGTTAAGGAGTTGAGATTAGGATTAGGTGTAGGTTTAGGTTTAGGGATTTAAGAATACGTTTAGGTTTTAGGTTTAGGTTTAGGTTTTATGTTATAGGTTATAGGTTTAGGTTATAGGTTTAGGTTTTATGTTATAAGTTATAGGTTTAGGTTATAGGTTTAGTTTTAGGTTTAAGTTTAAGTTATAGGTTTAGGTGTAGGTTTAGGTTTAGGAATTCGGGTTTGGGTTTGGGTTATATGTTTGGATTTAGGTGTAGGTTTAATTTAAGTGAATTAAGTTTATGTTATAGGTTTAGGTTTAGGTTTATAGGTTATAGGTTTAGGTTTGGCTGGGTTTTGGGATTGATTTGGGTTCGGGTTTGGGATCGTGTTTAGGTTTAGGTTTTGAAGTTTAGGTTTAAGTTAGGGAGTTGATTAAGATTAGGTGTAGGTTTAGGTTTAGGTTCAGGGATTTGAGAATACATTTAGGTTTTAGGTTTATGTTTAACTTAAGGTTACAGGTTTAGGTTATGTTTAGGTTTAGGGATTTTAGAATACCTTTAAGTTTATGTTAATGTTATAGGTTATAGGTTTAGGTTACAGGTTTAGATTTAGGTTTAGGTTTAGGGATTTGAGAATACATTTAGGTTTTAGGATTAGGTTTACATTTTATGTTTAGGTTAAGGTTATGGGTTTAGGTTATAGGTTTAGGTTTAGGTTTAGGTTAGGTTATAGGTTTAGGTTAAGGTTATAGGTTATAGGTTTAGGTTAGGTTATAGGTTATAGGTTTAGGTTAAAGTTATAGGTTATAGGTTTAGGTTTAGGAATTTGGGGTCGAGTTCGGGTTTGGGTTATATGTTTGGGTTTAGGTGTAGGTTTACGTTAAGTGAATTACGTTTATGTTATAAGTTTAGGTTTAAGCTAAGGTTATATAGGTTTAGGTTTAGGTTTTAGGTTATAAGTTATAGGTTATAGGTTTAGGTTAAGGTTTAGGTTATAGGTTACGGTTATGATCATTTCAAATTACATAAAATTAACTCGAGCATAAATGAAGATTTTCATAAACATAGGCCTGCTCCTACAAATTTGAGTTAATACATAAACACGGCCTGTCCAAATGGCCAGGCCACTCCAATGCTATCCATAGGAAATGGACAGCTTCCTCATGCTCATAACAGCAGTTCCCACCTTCCAGGGACCCCCACTCAACATCCGGATAGCTCCGACGCACATCCGGGTTTGCTCCAACAAATTCGAGCTAATACATAAACACGGTCTGTCCAAATGGCCATGCCACTCCAATGTTGTTTATAGGAAATGGACAGCTTCATCATGGTCATAACAACACTTCCCACCTTCCAGGGACCACTGCTCAACATCCAAATAGCTTCGATGCACATCCGGGACCTGATCTAATTGCTCGGGAAATAAGTGGGTTAAGTGCTAGTCATGGGCTGGGCTTCAACCTAGTTTCAGCCCTACAATCGATCCAAACCTCACTATCAAGTTGGAGAATATCATTAGGTGATGTTAAATGGAATATGCACTTCACATGCCAATGGACCACTCACATAGCAGTACTTGCATATTATATTGGTACTCAATTTCTAATGATTCAAGCTTTCCATGAAGTCATCCACAGACCATTCTACATTGCAGTCAATGAGTTGGGTGCATACCACCTAACTCATCAATTGGTGTATGAAGTGTGTACACCATTCACACCATTAACCACATTTTTTTAAAATTTTTGTAAATCTTACATAACATATATTACTTTTTATCCCATGGAAGAAACACCAACAGTCCTAATCCAGCTATAAATTCTAACATTTCGAGTAAATGATTAAATCTTTTTCAAAGATTTGAAATCATAGGTGGTACCCGACACTTTGACAGGTATAAATATGGGCATTCATTTCAGGTCCAACATGAGTACAGATATAGGTTTTAGTACCCTTGCACCTAACTTAAATAGGACAATTGCAATACTTTGAAATGATTAGGCCTTGGAAATTGGTTAGTATGTGGTTGGTTCGAGCCTTATAATTGAACTGGTTGGACTTTTTAGG
This sequence comes from Magnolia changhungtana, assembly GCA_030180095.1. Classification (NCBI taxonomy): domain Eukaryota; kingdom Viridiplantae; phylum Streptophyta; class Magnoliopsida; order Magnoliales; family Magnoliaceae; genus Magnolia; species Magnolia changhungtana. The sequence goes on along the minus strand of JASAUF010000626.1, from coordinate 3,805,334 downwards.
ACATTTAGCAATCAAATAATTGCAAAAAGAGGCATACATGATAAGTTCCCATTTTATGAGGGTTTAAAAGCACGTGTCATTGTAAAATATCAGTGCAATAGTAACCAAAATGAGTTTGTATAATATAAATGCATCCAATCCAATCATCCATCCGTGCATATTTACATGTCTAACCATCCAACCATCCAACCATGTAAATCAGAAATCCCTAATTTTGGTTGGATCCTCAGATCCCCAAAATCCTAAAATCCCCAAATCCCTAATTTGTAAATCAGAAAAACCCCAATTCGAGGTCCATATTCAAATCTGTAAGCCTCAAAATCCCTAATTTGTAAAATTAGAAATCCTTAAATTGTAAAATCAGAAATCCCTAACTCTGGTTGGATCCTCAAATCACTAAAATCCTAAAATCCCTAAATCCCTAATTTGTAAAATCAGAAAAACCCCAATTCGGGGTCCACATTCAAATTTGTAAGCCCTAAAATCCCCAAATCCCTAAATGAGGGTCCACATCAAATAAAAAAATCCATAAATTACTAAATCCCTAAATTCCTAAATCGACATTGAGAGAGAGAGAGAGTGTGAGATACCTCACGTTCGATAAATCCCTATCAACCGAGCTTCAGAGAGAGAGAGAGAGAGAGAGAGAGAGAGAGAGAGAGAGAGAGAGAGAGGGCGTACGTGGGAAGGGCGTTTGTGGATCAAAGAAACACAAGAAAGGTTAGGGAGATAAACAGACGAGAGAGAGAGAGAGGGAGAGGATTAGGGCGAGAGAGAGAGGAGAGGGGGACACAGATTAACTACTGACAGGTTGAGAGAGAGAGAGAGGAGGGGGGACACGGATTAGCTACTAAAAGGTTGAGAGAGAGAGAGGGAGGGAAAGGATTAGGGCGAGAGAGAGAGAGGAGAGGAGGACATGGAATGAAATCGGATTACATACTGAGTTACTCGGTACGCTCTTATCATAATAAGTAAACTCAGTTGGGCCCCCCGTGAATGTATGTAGTCTATCCACGTTGTTCATCTGTTTTTCCAAATAATTTAAGGGGTTGAACCCAAAATTGAAGCATATCCAAAGATCAAGCGGATCATACCACAGGAAACAGTGGGAATAATGATTTCCACCGTTGAAACCTTACTAGGCCCCACAGTGATGTTTATTTGTCATCCAACCTATTCATAAGATTGTATAGACATGGATGAATGGAAAACATAAAAATAAGCTTGATCCAAAACTTATGTGGCCCCCGAGAATTTTTCAATAGTAAATGTTCAATTCACACTGTTTTCTGTTGTGTGGTCCATTTTAGTGTTGGATATGCTTAATTTTTAGGTTAAAGTCCTAAACTTATCCGATAAAATGGATGGGCGGAGTGGCTCAAATACATAAATCATGGTCTACCTCATGGAGTTTACTCAGTATGCTGAGCATACTGAGTTACTTAGCACGCAATCCGCTTCTGCTACTGACAAGTTGAGAGAGAGAGAGAGAGAGAGAGGGAGAGGATTAGGGCGAGAGAGAGAGAGAGAGAGAGAGAGAGAGAGAGAGGAGTAGGGGACGCAGATTAGCTACTGACATGTTATGTAGTGAGACTGCTACTGAAGTAACGTCACCAGGTTCTGTGGGGCCCACTACGATGTATGTGTTGTATCGACACCGTCCATCCATTTGGAGATATCATTTTAGGGCGTTATCCAAAGAATGAGGCAGATCCAAAGCTTTAGTAGACCCCACAACAGAAAACAGTGGGGAGAGTGATTCTCATAGTTGAAACCTTTCTAAGGCCAACCATGATATTTATTTGAAATCCAAACTACTCACAAGTTAACACAGACACGAAAGAAGGTAAAACACAAGTATTAGCTTGATCGAAAGCTTTTATGGGCCTTAGAAGTTTTTAATGGTGGGCGTCACTCTCACCACTCATTTCTTGCTGTGGTCCACTGGAGGTTTGGATTAGACTCACTCTTTACCTATTTCCCTAAAATGATCTCTCCAAATAGATGGACGGAGTAGATACAAAGAATATATTATCATGGGGCCACAGAACTTAGTGATGTCACACTCTCTACTCAAGCTGCATGTCAACAGCTGATCTTAAGTAGACTACAACATAAAAAATAATGGTAATTGAATGCCCATCATTAAAAACTTCATGGGCTCACCTTAGTGCCCACTGTAATATTTATTTTTATCCGACCTGTTGATTAGGTCAGACATACCAGGACAAAGGAAAATAAAAAAATTAAAAAAAATTAAAAAAAATAAATATAAGCTTCATCCAAAATTTGGTGTGGTCCAACAGAAATTTGGATGTGCTCCATGAGTTGACAAAACAGATGAACGGTATGGATACACAAATATCATCTTGATATAAAACTTTTGTGGCCTTTAGAAGTTTTTAATGGTGGGCGTCACTGTCCCACTATTTTCTATGCTGGGGTCCACTGGAGCTTAGGATTTAACTCATTCTTTGGATATTGCCTTAAAATGATGTCTCAAAATGGATGGAAGGTGTGGATATAAAACATACATCATGGTAGAATGAGAGGTATATAAATATCGACCACACCACATGAAAACAATAGTGATTGGATATCCTTCATTAAAATCCTCGGCCCACTGTACTGTTTATTTGACATCCAATCTGTTTATTAGGTCATACAGGCCTAGATGAAGGGGAAAAACAAAAATCATCTTGATCCAAAACTATTATGGCCCCAAAATGTTTTAAATGGTCGACGCTTATTCAACATTGTTTCCTATAATGTGGTCAATTTCATATTGGGATGTGCCTCATTTTTGGTCTTATGTCATAAGATGATCTTTAAAAATAGATAGACGACATGGATTAAACACATACATCATGGTAGGGCCCATGGAGCACCAACCACCAGCCACTAGATGGTGTCAGGGGGAGTAGCCAATCTGTTCCCCTTATTTGTGGTGTGGTCCATTTAATATTTGGATATGATTCATTTTTTGGATAATTCTCTAAAATTATCTCAAAAAATGGATTAACGATGTGGGTTGATTCCAAATTTTAGGTAAATCCAAAACCCAAGTGTACCATGCCACGCGAAACAGTGTGGAATAATGATTTCCACCGTTGATACCTTCCTTGGGCCCACAGTAATGTTTATTTGACATCCAACATGTTCATAATATTAAAAAGATTATACATGAAGAGAAAACACAAACATTAACTTGATCCAAATTGGGCAAAGAGGATTGATCAACAATTTGAGTGAATTTTGATTTAAACATCTGAAGTTATTTACTCTTTAATCTGGACTGATCAAATTGTCTAAAAAAAGTTAAAGATTGTTCATAATATCAAAAATATATGAATGAATAGAAAACACAAACATCAGCTTGATCCAAAACTTCTATGGCCTTCAAGATATTTTAAATGGTAGAGGTTCAATCACACCATTTCCTGTGGTGTGGTCCACTTGAGCTTTGGATATGCTTCCTTTTTGTTCTTTAGACCTCAAATTATCTGTTAACATGGATGAATGGAGTGGATAAAATAAATAAATAACAGTGGACCCCACAAAGTTTACTCTGGTAAGGGTAACGAGTAACTCACCTAAATGTAGTGGAGAAGCGTTTCCTTAAAACATTCATAATCATATATTGGGCCTGCCTAAGTGTGATTCACATATCCAACCCACTCATTAGGTTATGAGATATCTCAAAAATTATCTGTATATGAAACTCAAGTGGGCCATACCATCTAAAACTATGTGAAGACATCCTAAAAAATATAAAGGCACTTGGTGGGGCCCACATGAGTTTAAGGGCAATATCCATTTGGAGAGATCATTTTACGATAATATGCAAAGAATGAGTTAAATCCAAAGCTCCGGTGGACCCTAGCACAAAAAACAGTAGGACAGTGACGCCCACCATTAAAACTTCTAAAGGCAACAGAAGTTCTATATCAAGATGATATTTGTATTTTCCCATATTTCATGTATTTTTTAACTTTTCAACAGGTTGGATTTCAAATAAACATTACGATGGGCCTTAAGATAGTTTCAATGGTGGGAATCACTCTCCCCGTTGTTTTCTGTGGTGGGGTCCACTACAGATTTTTATCTGCCTCATTAGTTGGCTCATGACTTAAAATGATATCTCAGAATGGATGGACAATGTGGATATAACAAATACATCATAGTGGGGCCCACAAAACTTGGCGTCATCACCGTAGGGCATCCAAGAGGGAAACGGATTGGCTACTCCCTTGACACCAGCCTCGTGGCTGGTGGTCGGTGCTCTATGGGTCCCACCATGATGTATGTGTTTCATCCATGCTGTCCATCCATTTTTACATATCATATTAGGGCTTGATACCAAAAATGAGAGGGATACAAATCTCAGTTGGACCACACCACATGAAAACAATAGTGATTGGATATCCATCATTAAAACCCTCGTAAGGCCCACTGTACTTTTTATTTGACATCCAATCTGTTGATTAGGTCATACAGGCCCAGATGAAGGGAAAAAAATATCAGATTGATCCAAAACTTTTATGGCCCCCAAAAAGTTTTTAATGGTCGACGCTTATTCAACACTGTTTCCTATAATGTGGTCCAGTTGAGATTGGGATATACCTCATTTTTTATCTTATACCATAAAATGATATGGAAAAATAGATGGACGTCAAGGATGAAACACATACATCATGGTGGAGCCCACAGAGCATCGACCACCAGCCCTTGGCGTGGTGTCAGGGCGAGTAGCCAATCCGTTTCCTGAGAGAGACTTCAAGTCTCTCTCTCTCTCTCAGTCCTCTCTCACTCTTGCACTCTCTTTGTCTCTCTGTCTCTCACTCTCGCGCATCCTCTCTCTCTGTCTCTCTGTCTCTCTTGGTCCTCTCTCACTCTCGGGCACCCTATCTCTTGCGCATCCTCTCTCTCTTTCTCTCTGTCTCTCTCGGTCCTCTCTCTCTCGTGCATCCTCTCTCTCTTGGTCCTCTCTTTCTCTCACGCATCCTCTCCCTTCTCTTTGTCTCTCTCTCATCCTCTCCCTCTCTCTCTCTCTCTTTCTCTCTCCTCAGAGCTCGGGAACCCTATTTTCAGTGTGGACTCGTGATCGGGGCTCCAATTCAAATAGGAACTTGTTCTCTTCCTCTAAAGCTCGGTTGACCGTGAGGTATCTGTCTCTCTCTCAATCTCTGTCAATCTCAATACCGATTAAAATGATTTGGGGATTTGGGGATTTATGGATTTGGGGATTTGGGGATTTAGGGATTTGGGGATTTGGGGATTTAGGGCCACGGTTGATCAGGCTAGAGACCCAAACACTAGCCAGCCAGCTGGTGTGAAAATTTTGTGGGCCTCCATCCATCCATCCATTTTGTGGGCCTCCATCCATCCATTTTGTGTGCCCACGAATCAGAGGTAGGATTGTTCAACCAATCTGATTATAGGACAGTGATTTAGCAACCGTGGTCTACAATTTAGTTAGTTTAACTCTAATCATGCCAGCAAGGTGAGTTTTGGTGAGTGCATTTACAATATCATAAGCTGCCTGAGTATTATATATGTTATCCATAAAAGAATATACATGTGGTATGCATTATCTCAAGTTAAACAGTCCAAATGTGGGACCCACTGCAGACAGGTCAATATTATCCACCATGTGTGTATCATCCCTCAAAATTTGTTAATACACACACACACACACACACACACACACACACACACACACCCTTCTGTTTCATAATATGCATGTGGCTCACCAAGATAGTCGATTAGGCTGTTTTTTTTTTTTTTTTTGCCTAAAAATGTTCTAAAGAAGGCCCACCTGATGAATGGAATGGATTTCAAACCCATGCCCAAATTTTATTTTCTTTGGCCTATCGGAGCTTTGAATATGCCTTTGTCATTGGTTAACAGCTCAACATGATATGGAGAAACAGATGTATAGTGTGGAGGGCACAGCAGAGCATTTGTCGCATGTCTCCTAGTAGTACCGGTGGCCTTAGCTACACATAGAGCAAAATGGGCCCGGCTACACAAATTTGGATATGTGTGGGTTACCTTAGCACCTGAAAGCTAGAAAGAAAAGTCCCACTCTTTGCAAAGTTTCACACCATTGCTTGGAAAATCATCAAGGAATGGTGAGGTATAGGGTGGCTCTAATGGCGTTGGTTGTTAAGGCTTACATAATTATGATAGTAAAATTCTGATTTTTCTGGAATAGCATGTGTACTTGGGTGTGGGCCCACAAAACTCTACAAGCATGTGGAATTAGCAAACCTTAATTTTTCTAACTATAGATGAGAGAAGCATATTTGGGTGGTGATCCCAAGTGCTAGGTGGCCCACCATAATGTGTGTTTTATCCTTGACATCAATCCATTTTGAAGCATACTAAGAGTTCAAATGGGCCACACGATAAGAAAGGGCGGCCACCATTAAAAACTTCTTAGGCTACAAAATGTGTATATTATTTACTTAGCATTGTATTTCTATTCTCAGTATGAAGATAAAATGTGTATATTGTTCCATTGCCTTCTGTTGCCTAAAATTGTCCTTCAAACCCTAATGAGCTTGTATAATATATATTTTTTGTCTTAAATTATTATTGTGATTAGTAAGTTTATAGTTGTGACTTATAATTGTGATTTGTAAGTTAGATAATTAGTTAACCCGTTTGAGGATTTCTATGGGGCTATACATAGATATGGTGTGTTTTTGGTGGCATAGAAATTGCTCAAATTGTCCCATTTTGAACAGTTCAAGGTTAGATGGATAGTATGCTTTTATATAATCTATTTAAATGTTCATGCCTGATCCGTGGTCCATCTCCTTGTTTCTCTCTGGATCTGTTTCTTCCGTTCTGTATCCAATGCCAAATATCTTTACATTACTTTAGATATTTGACATCAGAATGTAACATAAGATCAACTTATCTAGAGAGGCATAGGGAGATGCTGCTGGATTTTTGGCGTCGACTAACAAATGAGAATATGAATGTATTACAATCTATCCAACCTTGGATGAGTAACTAATTTAGGATTTAATTGAGCAGGGGTACCTGGAAGGTGGCAACTGCTATTATGACCATGATAAGTAGCTGGCCATTTCCTATGGAAAGCAATATGGGTGGCCTGGCCATTTGGACAGGCCCCTATTTATGTATTAGCTTAAAATTGATGGACCAGACCTGAATGTGCGTCGGAGCTATCTGGATGCTGAGCGGGGGTTCTTAGAAGGTGGGAATCGCTGTTATGACCATGATGAGTAGCTTACCATTTCCTGTGGATAACAATATGGGTGGCCTGGCCATTTGGACAAGCCCGTGTTTATGTGTTAGCTTGAAATTGATGGAGCAGACCTAGATGTGCGTCTGAGATATCCGGATGTTGAGCGGGGGTCCCTGGAAGGTGTGAACCACTGTTATGACCATGATGAAAAAATCATTTCCTATGAATAGCATTGGAATGGCCTAACCAGTTAGACAGGCTGTGTTTATGTATTATCTCGAATTTGTTGGAGCAGGCCGAGTAATAAATAAATTTTAGGGCTTTATCCCAAAAATGAGGTAGATCTAAGTCGCAGGTGGACCACAAAATTTGGGAAAAAGTAGTGATTGAATTTCCACCTATAACCTAAATTTAAACCTTAACCTAAACATGAACCTAAACCTAAACCTAAACCTATAACCTAAACCTAAACCTATAACCTAAACTTATGCCTAAACCTAAACCTGAACTTAAACCTATATAACCTAAACCTAAACCTAAACCTAAACCTATAGCTTATAACCTAAACCTAAACCTAAACTTATAACCTATAACTTAAACTACTTATAACCTACAGTTATAACCTAAACCTATAACCTACGCTTATAACCTAAATCTAAACCTAAACATATAACCTACAACATTAACATAAACCTATAACCTAAACCTATACTTATAACCTATAACATTAACTTAAACCTATACTTATAACCTAAACCTATTCTCAAATCCAAACCTTAACCTAAACCTATAACTTATAACCTAAAACTAAACCCGAACATAAACCCGAACTCGAAACTCGAACCCGAAACCGAATTCCTCAAACCGAAACCTAAACATATAACCTAAAACCTAAGCCTTTATAACTAAACCTAAAACCTAAACCTAAACCTATAACTTAAACCTAAACCTATAACCTATAACTTAAACCTATAACCTAAACTTAAACCTAAACCTAAACTCGAACCTAAACCTATATAACCTAAACATATCCTAAACCTAAAATTAAACCTAAACCTATAACCTATAACCTAAACCTAAACCTAAACATATAACCTATAACTTAAACCACCTATAACCTACACTTATAACCTACACTTATAACCTAAACCTATAACCTATACTTATAACCTATAACCTACAACATTAACTTAAACCTAAACCTATAACATAAACTTGATTCCTAAACCTTAACCTATAACCTAACCAAAACCTAAACCTAAACCTAAACTTGAAAACCCAAACGTAAACCCGATCCCAAACCCGAACCCGATTTCCTAAACCTAAACTTGTAACCTTAACCTAAACTTATTCTCAAATCCCAAAACCTATAACCTTAAACCTAAACCTTAACCTAAACTTAAACTTATAACCTAAACATAAACCTTAACCTAAACTTATAACCTTAACCTATAACCTATAACCTAAACTCAATTCCCTAAACCTTAACCTAAACCTATAACCTACACTTATAACCTAAACCTATAACCTATAACCTATAACCTTAACCTAAACCTAAACCTATAACCTATAACCTAAACCTAAAACCTAAACCTAAACCTACACTTATAACCTATAACCTAAACCTATAACCTAAACCTAAACCTAAGACCCAACGTAAACCCGATTCTGAACCCGAAACCTATAACCTTAACCTAAACTTAAACCTAAAACCCGAACGTAAACTCGATTCCGAACCCGAAACCTATAACCTTAACCTAAACCTTAACGTATTCTCAAATTCCTAAACCTAAACCTACACCTAATCCTAATCTCAACTCCCTAACCTAAACCTAAACCTAAACTTATACCTATTCTCAATTCCCTAAATGTAAACATATAACCTAAACCTATAACCTAGCCTAATCTTAAACTTATTTATGTAAACTGACTCTAGTCTTTTCATTATAGAGATGGATAAGAGCTGGATGTGAGCTAAGAACAGGTTTGGCCCAGAGTATAAACAAAGGGTTCAAGAGTTCATGGAATTTGCTCGAAATCGGGCAGATTCAAGGAATAGGATTAGGTGTCCATGTCGAAAATGCAAGACTATGATTTATAAGACTTTAGACAAAGTAGAAGACGATTTGTTCATAGTTAGGATTGTCCAAGGTTACATTTGGTGGATCCATCATGGTGAAGATATCCGCCATAAAGTTATGGCCATTGAAGTCTTTGCTGACCCAATTGTGTCGGATGACGAGGATGAAAACGTTGACGAAATGTAAGATGTCATAGGGGATGTGTTTAGGGTAACAATTGTGGATACTGATTTTGCAGCGACAAGCAGTAGCCAAGATATTCCTCCTGTGGGTGATCCGAATCAGAAAAGTTTAGTAGGCCGTTGAGGGATGCACAACGTTCACTTTATCTGAGGTGTGAGAACTTCTCAAAGTTGAATTTTCTTATAAGGTTACTTTATTTGAAGACAATAAATCATTGGAGTAACAAATCGTTCGACATGTTGCTTGACTTGTTGAAAGAATCATTACCGGACGGTGAGACATTGCCTAAGTCTCATTACGAGGCAAAATCCTTGATGCGAGACTTGGGCCTTGGTTACATCCCCATACATGCATGTATAAATGATTGTTTATTGTATTAGAAAGAGCATGAAAATGTTGAAGAGTGTCCAGAATGTGGAGAGTCTAGGTGGAAGTATGACGAAGCCAGGCGTAAGAAAATCCAGTAAAAGGTGTTAAGGTACTTCCCATTGAAACTCAGATTACAAAAATTGTTTATGTCTCGCAAGACAGCTGAAGATATGAGGTGGCATAAGGAGAAATGCATTCATGATGATAGTATACTAAGGCACCCTGCGGACTTTGAAGCCTGGAAAAATTTTGACAAACAATATGACTAGTTTGCAGAGGATTCTCGCAATGTTTGACTAGTCTTACAAGTGATGGTTTTAATCCATTTGGTAATATGAGTAGCTCATACAGTATGTGGCCAGTGGTACTTATGCCCTACAATTTACCTCGATTATGTATGAAGGAGTCATTTTTCATGATGTCATTGCTTATTCCTGGACCCAGGTCACCTGGGAATGACATTGATGTGTATTTACCACCGTTAGTATATGAGTTAAACGAGTTATGGAGTCAAGGTGTATAAACGTATGACACATTTATAAGATAGACATTTCGATTGTGTGCAGCAGTCTTGTGGACAATAAATGACTTTCCCGCGTATGAGAATTTGTCTGGGTGGAGCACAAAGGGAAAGTTGGCTTGTCCTAGATGTGGTATTGAGACTTGTTCATTATCATTGAAGCATGGTAAAAAAACGTGTTATATGGGCCATCGTCGCTTCCTTCCAAGTGATCATACTTGACGCAGGAAGACGATGATCTTTAATGGCAAACAAGATCATAAGCCACCCCCGAAAGAGCTATCTGGAGAAGATGTGATATAATAACTGAGTAACATTGGAGCAGTTAGATTTAGTAAAGCATCGCACTTGAAGAAGAGGAAACATATAGTATTGGACTATAACTGGAGGAAGAAGAACATTTTTTTAGTTGCCCTATTGGAGTGATATGAAATTATGACACAATTTGGATGTCATGCATATGAGAAAAATATATGTGACAATATCTTCGGAACATTGATGAACATAGAGAAGAAAATAAAAGACAGTTTCAAGGCTCGATTGGATCTACAAATAATGGGTTTAAGGAAAGAGTTGCACTTGCAACCACATAAAAATTTGTATACTATACCAGTAGCCTACTACACATTGATAAAACTAGAGAAAAAGTGTTTATGTGAATGGTTGAGATTGGTGAAGTTTCTCGATGGGTATGCGTCAAACATATCTCGGTGCGTAAACGTTACGAACTGTAAGGTAACAGGAATGATAAGTCATGATTGTCACGTCCTTCTGCAATGCCTACTACCGGTTGCGATTTGTGGATTCCTAGGCAAGGATATTATTGTGGCGCTGATTGAGTCGGAGATATTCTTTAAGGATTTGTGTTTGAAATTGTTGAATGTATATGTTATTAAACGACTGGAGAGGGACATTATCGTAATCCTTTGCAAACTTGAAAGAATATTTCCACCTACTTTTTTCGATGTCATGGTAGACATAGCAATTCACTTACCATACGAGGTGAAGCTTGCAGGCCTAGTACGATATCGTTGGATGTATCCGATTGAAAGGTGGTAGTGTAACGCCCCGTGTTTTCAGGACCCGAGTATATGACTCGTTTCCCAAAAACCCGAGTGTTAACTTTAAAGGATGGTCAAATTTGAGTATATTTTTTTTATTCATTCAGAGTAAGCGATGAGCGTAGAGTGAACAAATCAACATAAGGAAAATTTCATTATCATTTAAATATGCAAGTAGCCCATAATGACTTATACAAACAAATGTCCCAACATTATGATTACGAGATTTACATACATAAGAAATAACAGAAAGCATATAAATGTAAGCTGCATGACCACGTAGCTACTCTTTGCAGTACGGTCGTGCATCAATGGCACCTACACAGCTCCTCATTGAGTCTGAACATATACATCATCTGGGCCACTTATTCTACCTGTATGGTTGTATATTTAATGGATGAGTGGCCAGCTCAGTGTGAATTCCCTTCAAGATTACACACCACCGTATTAGGTAAGCATAGTTATAAAACAACATGACAATTAAATTAATACATGATGCAGTCTTTTTAAATGCATAGATGCGTGAATGCACATCGACCTGGGGATGTACATCTAGTCAGACTTTTGCTTGTCACTCATGCAAATCATCGACCTCGAAAAATCATCCAGTCGGACAGGGATGTGGTCTGGGAGCTAGCAAAATGATACCCTGAAGATCCTAAGAGCACGTGCTACAACATACAAAATAACCACCCGTCATCGCCAACGTGCTATGGACGCATGATTAGCCAAACCGTTATTAGTTGAGTTACAATCAGCCAATTTAGGTAAGCCCAAGGTCACTATGAGGAGCTCAGAGCCCAACGTAAGCCGACAGCTCGGGCATAGTATCCCATTACCAACATCTACGGCTCATGAGGCTACCACCTTAGGATGTTTAATGGAACTCAATCGACCAGTGGCTAATCATATTCAATATATGGGGCTTACCATCGCATGGTTGCACGATATAAAACATCCAACCCATATAGGAAAAATACCGAAATAAAGCCACATAGGGCGATATCGAAACAAGCCACATAGGGCGATATCGAAATAGAACCATGCGATAAAAGACCATCCTTGAAAAACCGTTGGACACAACAACCCTGGATCGTAGGCCCACATCAATGGTTAATTTAAATCATCATTCAATAACCACTAAGCCGAAGGTCCATTACTATCACAACTAGTGGGGTTACATCCCAAGTATGGGTGTACACATATAGGTGGGGGTTTTTCCACTGGTGTACCAGTTTAAGTTCCGTGAGCAATCCACAAATAATCCACAATCATTAATAAATGTGCATGATAAATATTAAGCATGTAATATAACAATTTAATTCCAATAATTACAACATGTGACTATGAAATGGAGATATTAATTACAAGTTAAAATAAAAACTATAACTTAAGCTAATGGGAAAATGGAAAGCTCAAGAGGAAGAATCATCACCTTATATACTTTGAATCACCTTTTAATGCTTGCGCCCTTAAAATTGTATCCTACCACAAATCGTGAACTTATACAATTAGATCCAAGTTCTATGCACTACCTAGGTTTAAGATCATGACCTAGGGTTTGAATTATGTATCTTAGAGTTTTTAATGTAAAATTATGACTTTTACCTTAAGGTTTAGTCTTAAATTTAGATTCTAGGATTTGAACCCTAGTTAGTATATTAGTTACAATTTAATCTTAATAATTATAAGACGACTATTAGTGTTAATGTTATTAATTTATATTAGCTAGCATACCCTTAATGATAGTTCACAAGTTCATATTTAAATATACCGACATCATCTAATATTCTTGTAATGACTAATAATCTCTTAAATCATACGAGTAATGATAATGGGATATTTACTAATGATAATTTACTAAGGACTAATACTAATAATTAACAAGTATTACACTAATCCCATAAGGAAAATTATAAATATTTACTAATGCTAAAAATATTAATAGTTTTATGGTAATGATATAATTAATATTAGTTAATGTGACACTAATAATCATTGTAATGGAAACAAATAGTATGCTCTACTATTAATGATGACCTTTAATAATGATAAAATAAAACACTAATATTTAATAATAATAATCTCTATATGTAATATCTAGTATTGGCCATGCATATCTAATATTAGAAATCCTAATATAGATAAAAATGGTAACACTAAAATGAGTCTAATGTGGGTTTAAAGGGTCCCATGAATGAGTTTATTTCGGCCAACACTATAGTGACCAAGCCCACCAGGTTTTGGTCCAACAAGTAGCCCAGTTTGGGCCTGGAATCCATCCATAGACGAAGCCCGGACCGTTTGGTGTGGCCCACTGAGATTTATGGTGGGGCCCATTGTTTCGTGTCGTGCAGCCCACTAAGATACATACTCAAGTGCAGCCCACCCCTTTGGTGTGGTATGGCCCGCCAGACTTCTCTTTTTGGGTGCGGCCCACTTGATTTTCAGGGTGTGGCAAGGCTAAAGTCAGGCCCAGAACATGGTCGGGATCGGTCCAGACCACAGCCCGAGTTATGGGCTACAATTGGCCCACCTTCCAGGCTAGTTTGATGGTTGGAAGATCAGCTGATGGGCGGCCCATCTAATGCCATTTTGAGCCCAGGTTTCAGGGCTAGTTTTAACCCTCTTTAAGCTGGATTCGGCCCAGCACTAAGATGGATCTCAACACCCCGTTCAGTTACTGTTTTCAGCCCACATCATGGCCTAAAACGGTCTGATTTTTGGCTTATTACATGGACCAGCTGGAGGTCTGATTTATCTCCCCCCATGGCCCATATCTCTGTCCCAGCATGGCTTGATCCCAATGCTGATTAACAGCACATCAGCAGCCCAAAAGATTGGTCGATTTGTTAGGCCCAGCAGCAAATTGACGCTAACAGAAACACACAGCAAGATTGTTCCTATCACTAAATGCCATGAAATCTGAGTTGAATATTTAGGAGTATCGATCAGGCATTGTTGGAATGTCCCACTTAACGAATGATATAGATTAGAGGTTTAAAACATTGGACCTAAATTCATGGCTACAACTGGAACATTCGTCGGGGAAGATGACGCCCGTCAATGGTGGATTTCTTCCCGATGCCTCTTCCTCCATTCCGATAGCATGGGAGAGTTTCTAAGGGAGCAACGGAGCACAGTGAATGGTCAGAGTGAAGCTCCATCAGTGTTTTCATGGTGGGTTTGCCACCTGAAGGCTGTGGCCATTTTTCCTATTTGGGCAGCCAAAAGAAGAGGAGACTGGCTTATTTTGCTGATCCTTTCTTGTTTTAAGGTTCACACTATCGATTCAAAGCTGTTAGATCGACAGTGCATGGCCTGAATTTGATCCAACTAAAACCACCTCTAAATCCAGTGGGTGGAAAGTGTAACGACCTGAAAATTTCCGTACATTGGCTCGAGTACCACCTCGACCAGAAATTACGTAGGATTAAATCCTTTAGAAATTTAACAAAGTTAACTAAGTACTAAACTCAATTAGCCATGAAATCCGTTAGGATCGCTTTAAATACGATCTGCAAGACCCAAAAGTTGCAGAATCATTGACGCTAGGTTACCCTAAAGTTTAGAACCAAACTCATTTCCCGTCTGCTCTCGGGAATGAAACGAAACTTCGTATTAGGTCTAGATCGCACATCGGGAGTCCGATTAACCCGAAGCTAAGGAACTAGGACCGCCCCACTGGGCTTAACAATCATCTCAAAAATCAGCTTTGTCCGATGTTCCACGGCCATTCGTTTCGAATCGGAGCGAGGTAGTGTGAAAAACACTATTCATATGCCAAAATAAATATCTGGAATAGTGATCTGGCATCGTTTGTTGACGCGTCAGTATTAAGCAACCTGACCGTCAGAATCAGACCAAATTACACCCTCGGATTAAGAAAAATTTCAGGAACATTTACATGTACTTGGAATTTCTGATCGTGGCCCACTGACCGTCGAACTGAAAGTGGTCCGCCACGTGCGATCTGGGTATCCGATCGAGTCAAAAACGTAATCCCACGTAGATCCGTCGATGGTGAGCTTAAGTCTGACGTTTGGTTCAAGGAGGGCCACCAGAACTTCCCTTTTGAGCTGGAAAAGCGGCGAATATCCTATATAAGCAGTACCCGATGAACCTAAGTCTAAATTCGTAATGTTTGTGGCTATAAAAGGAGCTTAGAACAGCCCCTCTCACAGCCATACGAATTTTGAAGAAAACCCTAGAGGAAGAGAGAGAAAAGAGAGAGAAAGTCTTAGAGATTGTTGCCGATCTTTATCCTCCTGCTTTGGCTTGTTACACGGCCTACACCGCCCTATTCTAGACGCTTTCCCCACGGTATCCATCTCATTTGAAGGTAAGAAAACCTAACCCTAGGTTTGATTTGAGGTGGGATCGATGTAGGATGTGTACCGACTAACCGAATCCGCTCTTTAGGCTAGAAATCACCCGTAGACGGAAGTTCCATTACCCTTGCTGATTCGTTCCGTTTCCAAAGGCAAAGGTGAGGACTTTAAGTGTATAAGTTACGGTTTTTAACGCTTTCAATGTCAGATAATGGTAGATTCATGATCTGCTTGCAATTGCACATGTACAAAGTGCTTTCCGTTTCCTGTTTTGATTAACGGTGTGAAATATGGAATTTCACATATTCTAGGTATACGTAGAAATACCGTATACGTATTTTTTTCAGATAAATGTTTGACATGTTTATTTAATGTATGATTATATAATATATGAATAAATTACTAGTTTGGCGAAAGGGATCGCCAAAATATATGTTTACTTGTAAATGCGCCGTATGTTGAAATTACGTATTGTAGAAATACCGTATACGTATTTCTTTTGGAATAATGTTTGACATATTTATTTAATGTATGATTATACAATACATGATTAAAATACTAGCTTGGCGAAAGGAATCGCCGAAATCTATGTTCCTTTGTAAATACTATGTATGTCGAAATTGGGTATACGTGGAAGTACCCTATACGTATAAAAGTTGCTGATGTGATTGCCATGTTTAATTGCTGTATGAATATGATGTATATGTATAAAATACTAGTTTGGTAAAGGGACAATCCTAGTATACATTTCTCTATCATATGTCATGTATGTTAAAATATTGCATTCCAAGTGTTGGTGAAATCACTTGTGAGTGTAAGTGCTTAAGTGTTAGAATCCTAGGTAGGTGCTGAGATGGGATTCTCGGCTACCTTAGAGTCACATATGACACTCTCCATGTGGTTGTTCACTCTAACCACTCGCCTACGAAATTTGAGTAATTGTATCCCTATTTACATAATGCTTTATAACATGCTTTGAACATGCTTTGTGATTTGTTTAGTAACATGCTTCATGATATGCTTTATATTATGGTTGCTAGTGTTCTTGAATTACCATACTATCATGCCGTATTTCATGTGTTATAGTTAGGACTTGACTGAGCTTGGGACTATGTCCATAGTCCAGGCATACGGTATCAGACTTGAAGATATGGTTGGAATTCGTTCCGCCATGCATGATGTGTTGGCGAACCAGTGTCGTACTTCGGTTGACGATAGTGGTTGGCCACACGAGGTGCTTTTGCACTTCATATCGCCCAACTTGTTGTGCGCTCGATCTAGCCGAACACGTCAAGTAAACCGTGTGTCGTATGTATGTTCACCATGTTTGGTCGCTAATGCTTGAACCTAGGGTACCAAACTTACCAGTGAAAATCCCGTTAACCATGGTACCTAGATCCGCTAAGACTCATGAGCCGGGCATGGTGGTATGGGACACCGTGGTCGAGCTATCGGCCTATGCTGGGGCTACGTGCCTCCCCGTAGTGACCAGTGAGCAACTCAACTCGTGAGCCGATTATGGTGGTATGGGACACTATATTCGCGCTGTCGGCCTACATTTATAAGGTGATGGAGGAGTGGTGCAACCTTTGTGCGTAACAGCCCTGACAGCCCTTTGTAGTGACCGCGAGCATATTCTGAAGTTGCAGCGTGCCTTAGGGTTCACCGCGATATATAGAGTATGAACTAGGCCTGTTTCTTTATAACTGTATAGTGATGATCGTTTAAGGGGTGATGGGGGAGTGGTGCAACCTTTGTGCGTAACAGCCCTGACAGCCTCTGCAGTGACCTAGAAAACACACCATCGTCTGATATTAACTAGGACTGACGACCCTAGATTGGATCATGTTTGGGAATGATACAAGGGAGGTACCTTAGTTTCCCAATCCTGCTGTTTGAAACGAACTAATTAAAAACTCGGTAATCATACTCATCATGCATCGCATGTGCCTGGAAGATGTGGAGTACTGTGGGATGTAAGCATGCGCGAACGTGAGATGGTGTCGCTTGAGGGAGTACGTCGGAGAGGGCATCCATCATACCTGCATTCATACTTGCATTAATCAGAGTAACTAGGAGTGTTTGATTTACTGCTTTATCATTCTTTGCTTGTATTGATAACATGATAACTTATGTCTTATCGTTCCACCGAGTTAGCTACTCACTCCCACGTTACGGGACGGTGTTGCGCACACCAACCGACTGCATCTCGTGTTTAGGCGATCCGACTATTCTCGGGCGGAGCCGATTATGACGAGGACCAGGAGGAGTTCTCGTATATGCGGCCATTATTTGGCTTCGACTAGCCACGCCGGGATGGGGATTCTGAGGATTGTATCTAGTTTATTTTGACATTTTGTTTATATAAACAAACATGTATATTGTGACTCAGAAGGATTCATACTCTGGATAATGAATCGTTTATTTTGTTTCTTTACATACATATATATACAGTTCAGTCTTCCGCTTGCTTTTATACAACTGATCTGGAGTATGAATTACTGCTTTGGTATAATCTCATTCATGTTTACTGCTCTAACACAGACAACATTCAAATATCATTAAACATGTTGCATAAGTGATGCGTTGGAACTCGGGAGTTGAGTTACACTCGACCCCCGATTTTCAGGGCGTTACAAGTTGGTATCAGAGCATGATTTTGATTAAACCGGACCTGAGTTATGTCCCCACTACGTACGCTGACGCATTATACTTAGGAGGGTGCGCAAAATCTAGCAACAGTCTTAGGGTCTCCCGATTCCGCCGTTCGGCGAAGTTCATTGCACATGGACAGTTTGATCGAGTGCGTACTCGATCCCGACCACACTTATGGACCCCAAGTCACTCCTAGACCGTCTATTGACGTGTCCAGGTCACAATCCACCTAAAGTTAGTCGTTAAAAATCAGGAAAAATCAGATTATAACAGAAATGTACCGGAACTGACCGTTCTGGAACTGAAATGAGTCCGTGGGCCCCCACGACTAATCCGTTAAGAGTTCAGACCAAAACAGGGTGCATTTGGCACCCTGGGAGTGAGGCAAACAGGGCCCCACCGCGGCGGCGCGGTTCCGGCCAAGCCCGACCGCGGCACCGGCGGCGGACCGCGCTCCGGTCAGCTTTCCGGCGAGTCTCCGAGCATGGGGTTGGTCGGTTCAGTCTCCTCTACCCCATGGCACGTGCCATTTTGGCATTAGGTTAGGATTTAAGGGGCTGGAGCTCCCTTTTCTCCCATTTCACCCCTTTTTCAAACACCTTCACCTCCATTTCCGATTTTGCTGAAAACCCACCCCTCCAAACCTTCAATCCTTCCATTTCCTTCCATAACTCACACACCCCTACTTCCCACAACAGCCCTAGCCTCTCCCTTTCCCCATTTTCACAAGTTGGAGCTCTCATAACCCTCCTTGGAGCTCAAAATCGAGTAATCTCCTAACCCATTCCACTTTCTTTTTGTTCCTTCTTCATTTTCTACCTCTTGAGCTTCTTCCACACCTATTGGATTGTTGATTGTGGAAGATAAAAGAGGTCAGCCCTTTATTTCCCATTTTGGAAATTTTCCACGGCCCTCCTTGGTGTGGTGGCCACCATTTTCTCCATTTCCTCCATCCTATCTTTCATGGGAAAGAGGAAAACCGCGGCCGATGACGCCGGCCCAAGTAGGCCAGCCCATACCCGAAGAAGATCCGACGTTGGGGCCGGCACAAGCACCGTGCGGGAGTTTAGGTCGAAGCGAGACCTGGATCCTGACCACCCCGCCAGAAATGCTTATCCGATAGGCATGGAATATGGGCGCTTCGCGGGCCGCAAGGTTGTGTTTGAAGATCATGTGGATGAGAGGTTGTTTGGTCTACACCTGATGATGGACCACTTGGTGGATATCGGGTGGAATTATATTTTTGAAGGCGAGTCCCCCGCATGTGAGAACACGGTTCGCGCTTTCTACGCTCACATCATGGACTCATCACTAGAGCCTCTTCAGTTTACTGTTTCTGTGAGGGGCATAAGGCGCACAATCACTGTGGACGAAGTGGCTCGAATCACGAAGATCCCGCTTGGTCAAGTACAGCCTAGTGATGACTTCTCTAGAAGTGCGCGGGAAAGGGATCGCCGCACGCGATTTCTCTGTGGTCGCCGGGTTACTTGGAAGCGAGGAAATTGTATTGCGGCGACAAAGATGTCTGAAGACTTCCATTTGCTCCATCACATCTTCACATACAATGTATACCCACGGTGGGGTAACCGCACGGAATGTACTAGGGTGATGGTGGACTTTCTGTACAAGATGGGACGCTGGGACAACATATGCCTGCCCACATTCATCCTATCCCAGATAGTTAATGTTGTTCGTTCTGCCAGGAACGATCTTTCGCTCCCATTTGGCCGACTGATCTGCAGGATGGCTCGTGATGTAGGCTACAGATTGAATATGGAGGATCTTGCACCGGTCCGAGTCATAAGTGAAGCGACACTCAGGAATATGAAGATCGGCCCCCAACAGCGGCAAGCCCGACTCGACGAGTCTGGAGATGAGTCGGATAGCGCCGGTGAGGAGAGTGTTGACCTCCAGGCTGAGAGTGATGAGGAGCGCAGTGATGACATACAGGAGGAAGAACCTGAGGCTCAGGACACAGAGGAGAGTTCACCCCCTGCGGCTCAGGAGCAGGGTGTGGATCGAGATACTTTTGATACGCGATTGGCCCGTCTTGAGGAGAGGCAAGCCGCCTTGTAGCAAGAGGTTGGACAAGTTCGGGCTGAGATTGGTCAAGTTCGAACCAAACTTGAAGAGAATGAAGCCTACATGAAGAAGAATTTCAAGAAGATGTCCCGTACGTTGAAGGCCATCCTGTGCTGTTCGCAGGATAAGAATGCTCCTCCTCCACCGCCTACTTCGGATGCTTAGTCATCCATGTTGTTGTATGTTGTGTTTGCTTTAGTTATCGCGATAGGCGGTTTGTGTTTTCGTTCAGATGTTGTATTAGGTAGTAGCATGTTTAGGGTTTGATGTAGTAGATGTATTGGCTATCGTGTGATTTCCGTCATGATTCATGTAAACTCTGTAATCCATGTATTATGACTAATTTTGGGTAAATGAAAGGCATGTAGCCCCTTTTGTTTTGATTATGTGTGGAATGCTTAAAGTGCTTTATGATGTGTGTTATGCTGTATCTCACCAATGCTGTACCCTGTGTTGTATAGGGCATGCCGCGACAGTATACGCGGAGCACCGCACATCTCCGTCTGACTGGCTCTATGGACCAGACTCCTTCTGGTAGTAGTGGTCCTGCGGACCGTGGGTTAGGTTCTGACCAGCCCCCTGTTGGTCCTGCTGGTGGGTTGCCACCATACACGCCCCCGGTCCGTGAGCAGTTTCGGCCGTCATCTTCTCGCGAAGCATGACTCCCGAGTCCTCCGCCGACTGATAGATTTGAGCAGCTGATGGTGATGATGCATCAGCAGCAGATACAGCAGCAGCAGCACCAGCAGCTTATGGCCACTATCGCTGAGGCCTTGTCCCATGGTGGTAGTGCGACTCCACCTACGACTTCTGCTTGTCCTGCCGGGCACCCTGAGCCTCCTGCTCAGTGTGAGGATGTGCCTCTGCCTTCACCCGTGGTGCCTCCTACTGGAGATGTCGGCACACGCGGTCTACTCGAGCGATTTCAGCGCTTGAGGCCTCCTTCATTTATGGGCACTCATAGGCCCGAGGAGGCAGAGTTTTGGCTTGACCGCATCTCTAAGATGCTTCGGATGCTGCATTGCTCAGAGGCAGAGCAGGTAGAGCTGGCCGCCTTCATGTTTGAGAGGGAGGCTAGTTTATGGTGGGACAGTGTGTTGCGGTGCTGCCGCAGCGGACTACGTATGGACTTGGGAGGCTTTTGAGTTCCGGTTCCCATGAGAAATACTACCCGCCGACTTATCGACATGAGTGGGAGGATGAGTTTTGCGCCTCAGGCAGGGAGGCATGACGATTACAGAGTACGAGCACCGCTTCACAGAGTTGGGCCGCTTTGTCCCGACTATACTAGTGGACGAGCAGATGCGGATGCGTCGATTTTCTTTGGGCTTGCGACCGGAGATACGGTCGAAGATATGCTTTGCCTCGATACCTACATATGCGATCGGTTCACATGTCTATGACGGCAGAAAGGGATGTGGACCGGTTGGCCCGATCACGTGGCACTATGGTTGCGAGGCCACGACGGAGATACGGAGCGTGCCTATCCTAGGCAAGAGGCCTCGTGTTGACTCGCCTCCTAGGATCGCGGCGCCGGGGCTCGGGTGAGGCGCCCTATTGTGACCGCACGTCTTGCGGGAAATAGGGTCATCTTATTGGGAGTTGCTTCGCGCGATGAAGGATAGTGGTTTCTCTCCGCCACGTATGATGGGCCGTTCTCGCCCACAAAGCATATCGCCTCCACCGCTGACGAGCAGCTCTGCACATCCTTCCTTCCGACCTCACTGTGTGCGCACTTCGACCGCCACGGCGACCCTTGGCTCTTCGGCCGAATTGAATCACAAAGACGAGGCTCGCGTTCATACTCTTGTAGCTGAGGCACCTGAGATGTCGGTTTCAGCTCCAACGGCTTTCGAGGGTACGGTTTTTATTCACGACACTCCCGTCTCTTTATTGGTGGACACTGGGTCCACTACCTCTATTATTTCATGTGGGGCGGTGAAACGCCTATCTTTGCATACGATTCCCACTAAGGGAATGAGACTCACTACGGCCACCTGGGACCATTCGGATGTCACACGATTATGCGAGGTTGCTCGGTAGTTTTGGGTAAAGCACACGTGCTCGTCGACCTCATTGTTGCTCCACTATGGCACTACGACGTTATCCTTGGTATGGATTGGCTCACCGGATGAGGGCGGAGGTAGATTGCGATACTCGGATCGTGACGGCCTATGGACCCGACGGTGCGCTTTCACGTTCCGGTGCAGGTCAGTTGGCCCTGTCGAGTTGATTGTTATGCTGCTTTGCTTGTGCCGATTGATGGTCCGACAGTAGATAGTACGCCAGTGGTTCGAGACTTTGCAGGCGTGTTTGAGACTATCCCTGGTTTACCTCCTCGGCGTGAGATTGATTTCACGATTGACCTTACGCCTGGTGCGACGCCCATCTCGTTGCCTACTTATCGTATGCCTCCATGTGAGATGGAGGAGCTGCGGACACAGATTGACGTACTTGTAGAGAGAGGTTTTATTCGACCTAGTGTGTCTCCTTGGGGAGCACCTGTGTTGTTCGTGAAGAAGAAGGACGGGTCGCTACGGTTGTGTATTGATTACCGTAGGTTGAACCAGGTCACGGTGAAGAACAAGTATCCTTTGCCCAGGATTGATGATCTGTTCGATCAGTTAAGGGGGGCGAAGTATTTCTCGAAGATTGACCTTCAGTCAGGGTACCACCAGTTGCGCGTGAGGGAGGAGGACGTACAGAAGACAGCCTTCAGGACGTGCTTTGGGCACTATGAGTTCTTGGTGATGTCGTTCCATCTGACGAACGCACCAGCCGTGTTCATGGATCTGATGAACCGGGTATTTCGGCCCTTCCTTTACCGATTCGTCATCGTCTTTATCGATGACATCTTGATATACTCCACGAGTCGGGAGGAGCACGAGGAGCACTTGGGAGAGGTATTGGATACACTGAAGAAGAACCAGTTGTTTGCGCAATACAAGAAGTGCGACTTCTGGCAGGAGGAAGTCAAGTTCCTGGGACATGTAGTGTCCAAGGATGGGATATGATGGACCTTGTTAAGGTAACTGCGTTCGGGATTGCGTAGCTTTGAATCGATTCTTGAGGTGAGAAGTTTCCTTGGTCTGGCTGGGTACTACAGACATTTCATTCGGAATTTCTCGAAGATCGCTAGGCCATTGTCTCAGCTGACTCGGAAGGACCTGAAGTTCGCCTGGAATGAGAAGGCGGAGGCAGCTTTTAAGGAGCTGAAGGACAAGTTGACGTCCGCCCCTGTCGCTAGTATTGCCGAGCAAGGGGTGAAATACACGGTGTATACTGACGCGTCTCGCGTTGGTTTGGGTTGTGTGTTGATGCAGAAAGATAGGGTGATATCGTATGCCTCGAGACAATTAAGGAAGCACGAGGAGAATTACCCTATACATGACCTGGAGTTGGCAGCTGTCATCTTTGCATTGAAGCTCTGGAGACATTACCTCTACGGTGAGGAGTTCGAGCTTTTCTGCGACCACAAGAGCCTTAAATACATATTCACGCAGCGAGATTTGAATATGAGACAGCGCCGATGGATGGAGACCTTGAAGGACTTCAAGTTCGAGGTTTCCTACCATCCTGGTAAGGCGAACCTTGTGGCAGACGCGTTGAGCCGCAAGAAGACGATTGCTTTCGCGGTGCCGCTAATGATAGCCGAGTGGGATATGGTAGAGTTTGTGCGGGACTTCGAGCAGAGACTCACTGTCGAGGAGCCATTTGAGTGTGTTGCGCACGTTCGGGTGCAGCCACTTATTGACGACAGGATTGTTGAGGCCCAGGAGGGCGATATACGGCTGTCTGAGCTTCGTGAGCAGGCTAGCGACGCCTTGGACTCCGAGTGGAGAGTTGGATCTGATGGGGGTTTACGATTTCGTGGCCGCCTATGTGTTCCAGATGTGCCTGACTTGAGACGCGAGCTTCTCGAGTCTGCCCATAATTCGAAGTTTGCGATGCATCCTGGTAGCACGAAGATGTACCAGGATATGAGACGGACGTATTGGTGGGATAACTTGAAGGCCCACATTGCTGAGTATGTGTCTCGATGTCGACGTGCCACGGGTCAAGGCGTAACATCGCCGACCTCTGGTGCCTTCGGCCCATGCCTATAGCGGAGTGGAAGTGGGACTTCATCTCCATGGACTTCATATCAGGGTTGCCGAAGACGAGGAAGGGGCACGATTCCATTTGGGTGATTGTGGACCGGTTGACCAAATCGGCCCATTTCCTCCCTATCAGAGTTACGAACTCCGCGACGAGCTGGCTAGATTGTACATCAGGGAGATCGTCCGTCGCACGGGGCTCCTTTGGAGATCGTGTCGGACGAGAGACACGCGGTTCACATCTATCTTCGGACTCGTATCCGTGGAGGCTATGGGTGTGAAGTTGAAGTTCGATCGGCGTTCCATCCTCGGGCGATGGGCGGACGGAGCGGGTGAATCGGTTCTGGAAGATATGTTGCGAGCATGTGTGTTGGACTTCAGGACAGTTGGGATGACTGTCTTCCGTACGCGTGAGTTCGCCTACAACAATAGCTTCCAGGCGACTATTGGCATGGCGCCATATGAGGCTCTATATGGTCGACCTTGTAGGGCACCGCACTGTTGGGCGAGGCTCGGAGAGCGTAGCCTGATTGGCCCGGAGTTGGTTCGGCGACTACGGAGAAGGTAGACATTATCGGTCCGTCGATTACTCACACGCGACGAGAGTGCGAAGAGTTACGCCGATATGAGGCGGCGACCGCCGAGTTCGAGGTCGGTGATCATGTGTTCCTTCGGGTTTCCCCTATGAAGGGAGTTCTTCGGTTTGGGAAGAAGGGGAAGCTCACACCGAGGTTTATTGTTCCATTTCAGATACTGGATCGAGTGGGTGATGTGGCGTATCGTCTCGCCTTGCCTACACCACTTGCTTCCGTACACAACGTATTTCATGTCTCTATGCTGAAGAAGTACGTTCCTGATCCTTCACATATCATCAGATGGGAGCAGGTACAGTTGAGCGAGGATGCTACATATGAGTTGCGCCCGACGCGCATCCTTGACAGGAAGGAGCAGTGCGTAGCAAGGTCATCCCACTTGTGAAGGTGCTTTGGACACATCATTCCGAGGAGGAAGCTACCTGGGAGACTGAGGCCGAGGTCAGGAAGAACTACCCTCAGATTCTCGAGGACTACGAAAAGGTATAAATTTCGGGGACGAAATTTTTTGTTTAAGGGGGGTAGATTGTAACGACCTGAAAATTTCCGTACATTGGGTTGAGTACCACCTCGACCAGAAATCACGTAGGATTAAATCCTTTAGAAATTTAACAAAGTTAACTAAGTACTAAACTCAATTAGCCATGAAATCCGTTAGGATCGCTTTAAATATGATCTGCAAGACCCAAAACTTGCAGAATCATTGACGCTAGGTTACCCTAAAGTTTAGAACCAAACTCATTTCCCGTCTGCTCTCGGGAATGAAACGAAACTTCGTATTAGGTCTAGATCGCACATCGGGAGTCCGATTAACCCGGCTAAGGAACTAGGACCGCCCCCACCGGGCTTAACAATCATCTCAAAAATCAGGCAGTATCCGATGTTCCACGGCCATTCGTTTCGAATCGGAGGCGAGGTAGTGTGAAAAACACTATTCATATGCCAAAATAAATATCTGAATAGTGATCGCATCGTTCGTTGACGCGTCAAGATAAGCAACCTTCCGTCGAATCGAGACCAAATTACACCCTCGGATTAAGAAAAATTTCAGGAACATTTACATGTACTTGGAATTTCTGATCGTGGCCCACTGACCGTCGAACTGAAAGTGGTCCGCCACGTGCGATCTGGGTATCCGATCGAGTCAAAAACGTAATCCCACGTAGATCCGTCGATGGTGAGCTTAAGTCTGACGTTTGGTTCAAGGAGGGCCACCAGAACTTCCCTTTTGAGCTGGAAAAGCGGCGAATATCCTATATAAGCAGTACCCCATGAACCTAAGTCTAAATTCGTAATGTTTGTGGCTATAAAAGGAGCTTAGAACAGCCCCTCTCACAGCCATACGAATTTTGAAGAAAACCCTAGAGGGAGAGAGAGAAAAGAGAGAGAAAGTCTTGGAGATTGTTGCCGATCTTCATCCTCCTGCTTTGGCTTGTTACACGGCCTACACCGCCCTATTCTAGACGCTTTCCCGGCGGTATCCATCTCATTTGAAGGTAAGAAAACCTAACCCTAGGTCTGATTTGAGGTGGGATCGATGTAGGATGTGTACCGACTAACCGAATCCGCTCTTTAGGCTAGAAATCACCCGTAGACGGAAGTTCCATTACCCTTGCTGATTCGTTCCGTTTCCAAAGGCAAAGGTGAGGACTTTAAGTGTATAAGTTACGGTTTTTAACGCTTTCAATGTCAGATAATGGTAGATTCATGATCTGCTTGCAATTGCACATGTACAAAGTGCTTTCCATTTCCTGTTTTGATTAACGGTGTGAAATATGGAATTTCACATATTCTAGGTATACGTAGAAATACCGTATATACGTATTTTTTTCGGATAAATGTTTGACATGTTTATTTAATGTATGATTATATAATATATGAATAAATTACTAGTTTGGCGAAAGGGATCGCCAAAATATATGTTTACTTGTAAATGCGCCGTATGTTGAAATTACGTATTGTAGAAATACCGTATACGTATTTCTTTTGGAATAATGTTTGACATATTTATTTAATGTATGATTATACAATACATGATTAAAATACTAGCTTGGCGAAAGGAATCGCCAAAATCTATGTTCCTTTGTAAACACTATGTATGTCGAAATTGGGTATACGTGGAAGTACCCTATACGTATAAAAGTTGCTGATGTGATTGCCATGTTTAATTGCTGTATGAATATGATGTATATGTATAAAATACTAGTTTGGTAAAGGGACAATCCTAGTATACATTTCTCTATCATACGTCATGTATGTTAAAATATTGCATTCCAAGTGTTGGTGAAATCACTTGTGAGTGTAAGTGCTTAAGTGTTAGAATCCTAGGTAGGTGCTGAGATGGGATTCTCGGCTACCTTAGAGTCACATATGATACTCTCCATGTGGTTGTTCACTCTAACCACTCGCCTATGAAATTTAAGTAATTGTATCCCTATTTACATAATGCTTTATAACATGCTTTGAACATGCTTTGTGACTTGTTTAGTAACATGCTTCATGATATGCTTTATATTATGGTTGCTAGTGTTCTTGAATTACCATACTATCATGCCGTATTTCATGTGTTATAGTTAGGACTTGACTGAGCTTGGGACTATGTCCATAGTCCAGGCATCCGGTATCAGACTTGAAGATATGGTTGGAATTCGTTCCGCCATGCATGATGTGTTGGCGAACCCGTGTCGTACTTCGGTTGGCGATAGTGGTTGGCCACACGAGGTGCTTTTGCGCTTCATATCACCCAACTTGTTGTGCGCTCGATCTAGCCGAACACGTCAAGTAAACCGTGTGTCGTATGTATGTTCACCATGTTTGGTCGCTAATGCTTGAACCTAGGGTACCAAACTTACCAGTGAAAATCCCGTTAATCATGGTACCTCGATCCGCTAAGACTCATGAGCCGGGCATGGTGGTATGGGACACCGTGGTCGAGCTGTCGGCCTACCTGGGGCTATGTGCCTCCCCGTAGTGGCCAGTGAGCAACTCAACTCGTGAGCCGATTATGGTGGTATGGGACACTATATTCGCGCTGTCGGCCTACATTTATAAGGTGATGGGGAGTGGTGCAACCTTTGTGCGTAACGCACAGGCCTTTGTAGTGACCGCGAGCATATTCTGAAGTTGCAGCGTGCCTTAGGGTTCGCCGCGATATATAGAGTATGAACTAGGCCTGTTTCTTTATAGCTGTATAGTGATGAATCATTTAAGGGGTGATGGGGGAGTGGTGCAACCTTTGTGCGTAACAGCCCTGGCAGCCTCTGCAGTGACCTAGAAAACACACCATCGTCTGATATTAACTAGGACTGACGACCCTAGATTGGATCATGTTTGGGAATGATACAAGGGAGGTACCTTAGTTTCCCAATCCTGTTGTTTGAAACAAACTAATTAAAAACTCGGTAATCATACTCATCATGCATCGCATGTGCCTGGAAGATGTGGAGCACTGTGGGATGTAAGCATGCGCGAACGTGAGATTGTGTCGCTTGAGGGAGTACGTCGGAGAGGGCATCCATCATACCCCGCATTCATACTTGCATTAATCGAGTAACTAGGAGTGTTTGATTTACTTGCTTTATCATTACTTTGCTTGATCGTATTGATAACATGATAACTTATGTCTTATCGTTCCACCGAGTTAGCTACTCACTCCCACGTTACGGGACGGTGTTAAGCACACCAACCGAGACTCTGTCTCGTGTTTAGGCGATCCGACTATTCCGGAGGCGGAGCCCGATTATGAGGAGGACCAGAGGAGTTCTCGTATATGCGCTTTGTCGGCTTCGACTAGTCACGGACCGATGGGATTTACTGAGGATTGTATCTAGTTTATTTTGACATTTTGTTTATATAAACAGACATGTATATTGTGACTCAGAAGGATTCATACTCTGGATAATGAATCGTTTATTTTGTTTCTTTACATACATATATATACAGTTCAGTCTTCCACTTGCTTTTATACAACTGATCTGGAGTATGAATTACGCTTTGGTATAATCTCATTCATGTTTATCTGCTCTAACACGACAACATTCAAATATCATTAAACATGTTGCATAAGTGATGCGTTGGAACTCGGGAGTTGAGTTACACTCGACCCCCGATTTTCAGGGCGTTACAGAAAGCCAAAACCGGACGTGCTTTTGTTGTTGGTTCTCTCAGAAAACCATGATCCCTGTGAACGGAAATGGACTGGTAGGATCTCCTTCCCATGGATAGCTGAGATTAGCCAAAGACCCTTTACGCAGATCGTGTCAGCTTCCTGCCAAAACAGATTCCATTTTTGAAATACTTTGTTTGCAGGGCCTGTTTGCACCCAGAACTATGTACGCACGCCATCACGCCTTCACGTGAGACCTACCAGGCTTTGGTCAGCTCAACTAGCTGGATCAGATGGACGGCTCTGATTGTCTTGTTGGTTCCTCATGGTGGGCCACAGTGTAAGCAAAATGGACGTCTGTCCGTCTGCTGCCAATGCCGAAAGAAGAGAGGAAGTTTCTCTTTTTAGAGAAACACGAGTAAGAGGCTCTGACCGAGCATGCTCTACTCAGTGCACTGCGAGTGCACACCCCTGGTGTGCACACATCCCATTAAGTGGGGTCCACCGGGATGTTTTTGAGAAATCCACTCCATCCATGATTCTTTATGGGCCCATTTGGGTCTCCTGGCCGGAGATGAGGGAAATCCGAAGCTTGGGTGGGCCATACTACCAATTTCACTTATTTTTAACTCTAATTGTAGATTCCGGTTAGTTTGATGGTTGGATCACCTCGAAATTAAGCATTAATGGTTAAAAGGATTCTAATGATCTTAAGGTGTGTTCGGGCGTGTTATAGGGGTTGATCTGTAACTCAGGTGGGCCACCCTTTAATCAACGTGGGACTGTGTTCTCATTGAACCAGGGGAGTATTTCACGTAACAACTTGCCTCTCATAGGGCAAAATTAGGTGGGTCCTATCTCGATGTTATTGTGAAAATCCATCCCATTCATTAGTTGGGTCAGGTCATGTTGACCCACGAGTCCAAATTTGGAGTCCATCTAAGCTTCAGGTGGACTATATGGGTCAATTTCTAGCTCTAACAGTGGATTCTTGTCGATCTAATGGTCAGATTGTTTCGAAATTGAACGTAAACGGCTAAAATGGTCCTCAAAATTTACCAGACAATTAGGTCCACATGTTGTAGGGACATGGGGGTGGAAACCACCGTCACTTCCAGTTTCTGAGTGTTTCTTCATGTTGCTGTTCAAAATAGGTGGGGTCCATTTGTGGTTTCATTCTAGAAAATCTACTCCCTTCACCTCCTTTATCATAATGTTTTGGGCACACGGGTCAAAGTACGAATCAGATCTGACTTCCAGGCACGCCACACCTTTAAGTGTGCGAATTACTCACACCGTTGAAACCCATGCATGTCTCTATGAGATTTTGTCATTCCACATGAATTAATTCATTTTGTGTGGAGTGACTTGTACTATTTTTAATCTCACGAGCTGTTCTGTTCATCGTGTCGAACACACTCTGCTAGGATAAGGGTTTGAAAATAAAACCGATCTGTTGATCGGGTGGGCCACACGGTATGTAATAACATTGAATATTTACAATCTTACCATCCATTTCTCAACCAGCTTCTGACGTTCAATACATTGGAGTGCGTCGCCTGAATTTCTTGAAATTTGGCGAACCTTCTTCATTTTTCGTGTTCTTTCCATTGGTCCAGTTTGGGCCCCGATCTCCCAAGGATGTCCAAGATGCTCCTTTAATGGCTTATACACTTCATAATTCAAAATAACATTTGTACACCTCTGATTAATAAGTTACCAGTTAGTTTGAACTTAAACCCGAAGATCTTCATAATGATCGATTCATCCTGATATTCGGATGGCCCATTTGGCGGATCCAAACCTGATGGACGATTATGTAACTTGTTAAAAATAAGGAAGCTTTATAGTTAGCACTCTAACCATGTATATGGGTGGATGTATGGTCAGTTTTGTGAATCGGTGAACACAAAGTGGGTTTCTGGAGTGATTAGGGGTATAGGTCGATGACATTTTCGTAATTATTGCTGATATGTGAGTTTTGAAAAATCTAATGGCTCCACATAGTTATAGGTACATTTTTAAGCAATTCTTACAGAAGAACATATATCTAAATCATTATAGATAGGGGGTTTATTCATCGTTTCGTTCAAGGAAAATTACTTACATCAAATCTTGTGACGAATGACCTTGTTTTGAAATTCAAGGGTCAGATGGCTTGATCCATAAATGGAGATTATTACCAATGGATAGATTCGTGTCAGGGAATGGATGTAAGGTCAGGATAGTTAGGTTGGTGTCGTACACATGTACATATCAAGTTAGACTTCATGGTAACACTTGAGGAGTTTCAATACTCGGGTATTGAAAAGTTCGGGGTGTTACAAGTAAAACCTATTAAAATTTTTATTCATTCTATAAACTACATATATCCATGTTTTCATACGTATAATATAGCGGTTTTGTATACAGATACCTTCACACACTAAAACGATTTCTGAGGAATAAGACACAACCGGAGGGATCCATTGCTGAAGCATACATTGATAATGAGTGCCTGACATTTTACTCCATGTATCTTCATGGCATAGAGACTAGATTCAACCGAGAAGATTATAATGCCGATGAAGGGCAGGAGCATGAACAAGCACTCATATCTGTATTCGCACATAATGTTCGTCCTTTAGGATCCCCAATGTTTCAGGATATGGACCTTGGGGATCTAGCAAAGGAGTAGTAGTATGTGTTGCATAATTGTGAAGAAATAGAGTCGTGCTTAGAGTAAGTCTTTCCTCGATTATTATTTTCTCTACATACGATGATTTTAATGTTTCTTCCTGATGACGTGCCATTTATGTGTAGCGAACTCATCGACCAAATGAAGTCCCAATTCCCGACAAATTATGATCGAATGCATCAGGATCAGTTTCCAGAATAGTTCATAAAACATGTAAGATTTCACGTTGTATCTCACCACACTTAGAATTTTCATTGTATTGCACATTATTTGAACCTAAGAAAATTCCTAAACAATTACATTCTGTACATGATACTAGATGAAGACATTGCGCACTAGCGACTCTGCAGATGCATCTGATACACTCTACTCACTGGCGTGTGGCCCTGATAGACATGTATTTAGATACACAGGTTGTATTGTAAATGGGATTTGGTTCCACACTGAAGAACGTGAGAAGTATAGGACCACACAAAATAGTGGGGTGGTTGTGAAGGGAACGCATGAGGAGGTAGAAATTGACTTTTATGGCATTTTGATGGATATTATTGAACTGAGTTATTGTATGAGAAAGTGGGTGTACTTATTTAAATGTAATTGGTGGGACATTGGAAATAAGAAGTTGGAAATACAGACTGACAACTACTTTACGAGCATAAATTTATCTCAGAAGTGGTTTAAGGACGACCCATTTGTCCTCACCAGCTAAGCCGAACAAGTATTTTACCTCGCTGACACCAAGTTAGGCAGCTCTTAGCACGTGGTGCAGAAAATAAAGCCCAGGAACGTATTTGACGTTCCCGTAACAGAAGTTGAAGATAGCGAGGACGGGGGAAATGAAACGTCTAGGGTTGAACAAGCATATTAAGAAGACATGCCATCTGGGGATACAAGGACTGATTCAAGTGTTGATATTGATGTGGTGCAATTGGATAGAGATGATGTACCACTTGATCATGTTGATGCCTCAATAATACATTATATTGTTAATGATGATAGCGCTTTCATTGATGACGACGTTGTAGATGATGAAGAGGAAATACTGATCAGCGATAGTGATACAAACGGCAATTATTAAATGTATACATGATTTACATGTCATTTTTCAATTCGAATAATTTATGTATTCCATGTATACGTGAAAATTACAAGTCATGATTTATTCCTTTAATTGACTTATTTATAATCCATATTTGCAGTTTCTGATCATGTCATCCTCAAACCTGAGCATAGCGGAAGCACGCAGCATACTTCATCAGTTGTTGCAGATGGACTTTCCGGTTCTATCTTCTTTTGGTAGGGCCAAAGAGATACTCAGTCTGGTTGATGAGTGTACCGCGGAATATATCGACGATGACTCAGATGAAAGATTACACCATCTTAAACAAATTCTGAAGCTGATGGAGATATATAACTGCGGAAAACTTGTTATGGAAGATACGACATTGTCACTTGCATATCTGAATGGAGTCCCGAGAGACTAGATTTCTCCTATTGTGACTGACATGTTGGCTATAACAATGTCAAGTGCTTCATGCAACATGACATATGCTTCTGAAGCGTACGATAACTTATGCAGGGAGTACTTCGGATAGTTTACCTAAAAGTTATTTCGTATTACAACGAAATATGTGCATTTAATATAGAATGAAAATGTGTAATGGAGTTTTCGAGGGTTATAGATTAAAGTTTATAGTTTTATTATATTCTGCTTACATTATAATGTAATGGTCTAATCATATTCTAATCATCTCTCTAAGCATAAGCACAAATGCATTGTACCATCAACACTACTTGTATAATGTTTTAGTATATTCCATTTGTATTGACATTGTTTAAATTTATAAGTTCGTAGCTCGCATATATTCAGTGATGGCACCAGGTGGGAGACCACGTCATTCGCGCACTAGATCTACCCCTTCTACCAGTGATGCGACAGAGATAACATCTCTGTCATATGTTGCATCGCAGGAGTCTGATCCCTCAGTCGCGCATACACTGGACACTTCATGTAAGTCTAGGCATATATTTCTTTTAATGACTTCTGTTTAAGTTTAGACTTACATATTTCTTTTGCAACAGCATCGTCGACCAGCCGACGAGGACGTGAACCCACACATAGTTGATTTTAGAGCGACTTACGCATGAGAGTAGGGTGACGGTAGAGTTCTCACAGGACTGCATTAGACCGATTGGAACAATGTTAGGTTGTTTACGTAGGAGGTCGGTGCCTTATGCCGATCTCTGATCCCCCCACCACCCTACGTTGGGTGGACGTGACAGATGATGTGCGGCAGCTCATCCGTCAGCGCCTTTAGGTAAATTTTAGTAAATTAAAATTTATTTTATAAAAGTTCATTTGTGGTTAAGTTATTTTGTTAATAAGTTTATTGCCTTAATCTATTATTTACGAAACCACAGGATAAATTTGACTTGGATTTGAGTGTTCCACACATTTCCCTTGCCGTTGACAACATGGTCAAAGAACAGTTCAAGGAGAACCGCGGTGACTTACACAAGCTGTGCATGAGCCACGAGGAGGGTGTATAGTCCGCACTGCTGCACGTGACCCATGACGACTGGTGGATACTCTGCAAAAGATTTTCGTCTGAGTCTTTTCAGGTAATATTTGCATATTTTACAATATCTTAAGGTAACAATTAAATTCGTAATTAATAACAATGTATTATGAATAATGTGTTTAAAAGAGGAGCAAAATAAATTCTGACAACAGGGAAAAGTTAGAAGTGAACCAAGTAGTTGGTTCAAAGTCATTTGTATGAGTTCGTCACGACATGGTAAGAAATTACTGGTAATTAATAAGTTAATATATTCTTTCCATGCATTTATATTAACTCTATTGTCCTTTCGATTGTGCAGTGAGATTCCGTCACTAGCCAGGAGCCTGGACCAGTAGACCTCTACAGAGGGACTCACTATCGGCAGGCGACGGGATCTTGAGGGCACCCTACAGTCAGTGAGAATTGGGTAAAAATCCTTACATTATAAAATTTAATTGCATTGAATTATAATAATGTCATTTTTTATGAAAATTCATATGTTTGTGACGACCTTACGTAGTCAGCCCACTCCTGATGGTACTCAGCAGAGTGAGCTAGAGATCTTGAGTGAGGTTCTTAGCACCCATTCTAGATATATACGTGGGCTTGGCCATGGTGCCAAGCTCATGGCACCCGCTAGCTGCCTCCAGCCGATCCATCATCGTTGGTGACACCACTATACGCTGAGCTGATATCGCAGAGAGAGAGAGGTTCAATAGCTACGGGTCATCGTTCATGACATTAGAGAGCAGTTGGAGAGGCAGAGTGAGCAACTGGAGAGGTAGAGGGAGGAGCAGGCGACGCAGAGGGAGGAGCAGGAGAGGAGGATGGAGGAGATGGCGAGGCAGAGGGAGGAACATGAGAGGAGGATGAAGGAGCTGGCGAGGTAGAGGGGAGGAGTAGGAGAGGAGGATGGAGGAGCTGACGAGGCAGAGAGAGGAGCAGGAGGGGAGGAGGATGGAGGAGCAGGCGAGGCAGAGGGAAGAGCAGGAGAGGAGGATGGAGGAGATGTAGGTGGAGCATGAGTGACGGATGACGAAGATGTTTCAGACTCTCGCTGCACGCTTACCCACTGATGCCCTACCACCTCCGCCTTCATCTTTGTGATTTTTTGTATTTTTATTTATGATATTAAACTTATATGTATTTATGCGTGAATGAATGTGATGTGGATAAGATTGTTTTTGTTTAGATGAATGTAGTTTATGTTTGGATGGATTTACTAGTTTGGGTTTAAATGGACGTGAATGTGAATATGATGAAATATATTATATAACAGGTGTATATCAGGAAGAATATGATGAAATATATTGTAATAGGTGTATATCAAGAATTTTGTGCTAGAATAGTGAAAAAAGGAGACTTTTACCTATGAAACTTTTCATAGGTAAAAGTCTTGTAAATATTTTTACCTACGAAGATTTTCGTAGGTAAAATTATCGTGAAATATTTTTACCTATGAACATTTTCATAGGTAAAAGTTTTTTACTTATTTTTTACCGATGAAAAAATTTGTTGGTATAAGTATTTTAAATATATTTTTTTTTTCCGACAAATTTTTTCCTACGAAAAAAATCGTCGGTAAAAGTTTCTTACTTATTTTTTACCGATGAAAAAATTTGTTGGTAAAAGTTTTGTAAATATTTTTAACTAAGAAAAAAATCGTCGGTAAAAGTTTTACACTTATTTTTTACCGACGAAAAAATTCATCGGTAAAAGTTTTAAAAGTATTTTTACTTATGAAAAAATCGTCGGTAAAAGTTTTACACTTACTTTTTACCGACGAAAAAATTCATCGGCAAAAGTTTTATAAATATTTTTACCTACGAAAAAAATCGTTGGTAAAAGTTTTTTGCTTATTTTTTACCGACGAAAAAATTCATCAATAAAAATCTTGCCATTGCTGACGATTAAAATTTTCGTGGGTAAAAACCTTTTGCGTTGGTCTTTTTACCTACGAAGAAAACACTTTTAGCGACAATTTTTTTTTCAGTAAAAGTGGGTTTTCTTGTAGTAGTGGGTCTGCGCAATCAAACTGCTATGCAGTCAATAATGATGAGAGGCCGAAATGCTACCAAAATGATCAGGCTCCAGTTCCTCTTTTGTCCAAGCTTCAAGAAGAGAAATTAGCTGATCGGATCTGCCTAATATTCCTCTTAAAGAAATGATCAAATCATGAGTCGAAGTGCTGCTGAATTTAACATCTGGCTTTGATATTTGAACTTTGTCAATTTCTATGTTCTAGATAATTTATCTCAGAATCAAGAGACACCTAAGGATGTAAATGAACTCAATATCATTTATACAATTATTATTCTTAATGTACTCTTTCTCTGTTATATTTGAATAAGATAGTGTCTCAAATCGAATACATTTGTTTCTTGTTGGAAACAGAAGACATTGTGGAGATTGTGTGTTAAAATGTCTTAAATCTAGAAAAGTTCAACTAGCCCAAGAAAGTTCAGCTCAAAGTCCAGCAACAAAGTATATTGGAATTTCTGTGATCCTCAACTTGTCGAAGATCTTCTTCAACTTGTTGAAGGTTACGCAAACAGCACACAGACTTCATAAATTTGAAGCAGTTTCCGGACTATTCAAAGTCGGTGCGAAAGTGGGGTTTCCTAAACTATAAATAGGAGTTCATAGGGACTTTCTAAAACATTTTAAGGCTTTCTAAAGTATTCTAAAGGGTTTTTAAAAGGAGTTCTAGGGTTTCAAAGGGATGAGATTCATGCTAGTTTGAATTGGGTCAGGCTTTTCTCTTTGTAATTTATGCTTTCATAGTGGATTTCTGTCGCTTGGTGCTGTGGGTTTTTCCCGAAAGGGTTTTCCACGTTAAATCTTTGTGTTCTCTTGTGTTTGCTTGGTGCTCGTGGATTACTATTCTAAATACATATTCGTGTGATTCTGCAGCCCAATCCTCAACATCTTTGTATACAGTCATACATTTAGGTACATTAAACGTAGAACCAAAATTCATTTAGGGGTGATCTCTGGCTCCACACACCATGGGATCGAGTGTCATCCCTAACGGACCTAACATCATATTGGTAGACCACATGGACCAACTATCTATCCAAACTACTTTTTGGAGGACCAAATGATTTCAAAATAACATGAAATTGATCTCATTTAAAAGATGTCAAGTTAACTTTGTAATGAGCGCCCAAGAAAATGTAAATTATTTTTATTAGTTTGGAGCTAGAAACTTTTTATGATTAAATTAAGCCATGTGGCATGTTCCCATTGATTAGATATGTTAATAAAAGAGTCTTCTCACTTGGGAGGATGGACATAGATTAGCTACTGACAGGTGGAGAAGCTAGACTCCCTATGAAGTGAAGTCACCAAGTTCTGTGGACCACCCCATGATGTATGTGTTATATCCACACCGTCTATCCATTTGGAGAGATCATTTTAAGGCACAAATCAAAGAATGAGGCAGATTCAAAGCTTGAGTGGACCCCCCACATAAAACAGTGGGGAGGGTGACGCCCATCGTTAAAACCTTCCTCGAGTGCACCATGATGTTTATTTGAGATCCAATTTGTTCATAAGTTAACACAGGCATGAACCTTAGGGAAAATATATCAACTTGATCTAAAGCTTATAATACAACAAAGTACAGCATTGCCGACCTTTTTTTTCGGGCGCCCAACGTGCACTACTGGCAAAAGGGCACTGAACATATCAATAACCCTAACCGGCCCCTTCATTTGCTCTCTCTCTCTCTCTCTCTCTCTCTCTCTCTCTCTGTTTCCACCCCCATTCCCCTCTTTCCCTCTCTCCCGATTCTCCTCTTTCCCTCTCTTTCTCTCTCCTGATCTCCTCTCTTGATTCTACTCTTTCCCTCTCTCTCTCCTCTTTCTCTCTCATGGCTGCTTTGGGATCTCTCCAGCTGCAATAACCTGATAACCCATTAAGTATCTAGATCTACTACTCTCTTGTTTCCTAGGGCTTAGGATCTATTTTCTGCACTTTGCAAGGTTTTTTGACTGGTTATGGTGGGGATTTACTAGATCTAGAACTAGGGTTTGGATTTCAGAAAATTCAAGTGAGAAGATGCATTTTCTTTTTCCATTTTTCATCTGTGGATTTCTTGTGTATTTTTCAAGACTTTCTCCTCTCATGAGCTGAGAGAGTAAAAAGACAGATCCGGCATTCCACGCTCTTCCATCTCCAATTTAAGGTACTGCCCTTTTCCAACTCACTCACTCATTTCAAAACCCTAGATTTCTACTCCTATTTCTCCAAATTTCTTCCCATATCCTGACTTCCTGACGAGATTCGACGATATTACTTTAGATTTTGGTTTCGCTTTCCAGATTCCTGTAATTCTCTCCCCTTGATTTGATTTTTCAATAAACTTGCATTTGCAACTGAATGGTTTTCAGTCGCAATGGATCCAACTCGGTGATCCATGCCATTTATCCGATGGGCTGCACTCTTGGATGGGGATGCCTAGAAAGCTCTTGGATTGGAAGATCCTGACCTTTTAACCGTTATAATGTTTTCTGTTGGATGTGGACTGTTAATGTACTCTCTGCTTCACAATCGATTCAAAGGCCATTTGTCAGAGGTTCAGGATCTTCTAATCTGGCTGATTCTCATTTCTCAAGAGTTTTCTTTCTGCATTTGGGCCATCCATGTAGTGGGTTAGATTTTGGTGGTGGGACCCACGTTACCCACCTGATTGGAGCACAACTCGATATCCCATGTGTATGCCTGCCTGTAACAGGTGCATCTCGGCGTTGTATTTAGCAAAGCTCCTCATTTTCCTCTTTCATTCTAACCCTTCTTCTGTTAACAGAGTTTCTAGGTCCTATTTTGTGAATCTGAAGCCTTTACTAATTTAAATCTGGATGTAAGTTTTTTTATTCTGGTGGTGGTTTTGTTTCACAAACAGTTACAATTTGTAAATCCTTATTGTGATGAAAACATGGATATTCTGTGCTCTGTACCTGTTTCGTACAAATGAGGCAGTAGGTTTGGTTATTAGTGCCCCATGCCTACAAAATCTCCTTGTATGTCTTACTGAAAGTCAAATGGTAGTAGATATGTGCACTGTTTGATTTACAAGGATAATGCTTTTGTAACATTATTATTATTATTATTATTATTATATATTTATTTTTCTTACTGAATGCAGGATCAGTATATATTGGGGTGGATTTTTGTAAAAGGCTATGAGGTGTCTCAGTTATTAGAAGGTAGACTGTCATAGTTTGTTGCGAGTTCTATTATCAGTATTATTTCCACCTTTCAAGTACTGAACATGAAGAACATCTTATTTATGCAATACCTCTTCCCATTTTTCTGAACCACTCGCATCTTTGAATGCGTGGATTTTATTTGGATGAAGAGGTCATGATCCAATGAGTTTCTGGGTTACTTGGATGCCACATTCTGTTTAGTTTTTGGAATGTATGTGCTGGTAAGAATGCCAATCAATGGAATCCTGGTATGTGCTTCAGGACTTTTTCAAGATATGAAACATTTTTTTCCTTTTAGGTTCCATCTTTGTTGTTATTTGCTGCAATTTTATTTATTTGTTTATTATATATTTGTGAATGTTTTTTTTGACTAGATTAAGTGCGCCTAGATTGTATTATTAGAGTGGTTCTTTCACCTGCAACATTATAAATAAAGTGGTGTAGAGAGATCTTTCTACACTTTTTCTTCTGCTTAAATAACACTCTAGGTTCTAGCCAAAATCACAAAGTAAAATCAAAACCAGGGAAAAACTGGTCCTAGACAAGAATAAACAGATGGTACCAGCATAGCCAGCCCAAAACACATGACTAACCCGTTCTATTCGCAGCAATCTTCTAAGATACAATAAGACATGTAAAAGCCTAATAAGAAGCAACTGCAACCTTGTTATTTCCTTCTACAAAGCCAGCTTCAGGAAAGATGAATAGGTGATGTCTGGATGCAATTATAGGGTCTGAGCTCTAAGTCAACGGATGAAAATGGGGAGTTACTATGTGGAAGGATCTCCATTATGAGGGTTGATCAGACAGCGTGGCTTGAATTGGGAGCACCCGCAACACATTGCAAGGGAAGTGGAAATTGGTCTGTGAGATGCTTTATAGTATTTTTAAGTGAAATGCTGATTCGAATGTAATGGTTCTGGTCCCACTCACACTTCTACTTTTGCTTTGTGGTCACGCAGAAGCTACAAGTGCTGCTTCTTGCATACCTTTAAAAAAAAAAAAAAACAGTGTTGCTTTCTGTTTGGGTTCTGGATTATTATCAAACCAACCATTTTGGGGTAATGTCTGAATTTTTTAATTAATTTTCTAGAAAATTGAAATAAATAAGATAGAAAATCATAGAGAACACCTTCTTCCATCTTTCTGGCTATTCCTTTTTTTTTTTTTTTTTTTTAATCGAATGGCCATGGAGGTACTACAAAATATAACTGTAGCCATATCTCTTTAGCTATGGATAAAATTCATAGCCTTTTCCCATTCCCCGCATGTGCAATGCAAAAGTGACAACTTAGGAGCGTCTCGCAAAACTGCCGATACAAACTGCTGGCCGCCGGTAAAACTTTTACCGGCAGTTTTTTGGGTCTTTACCGACTGTTTTGACTGCCAGGAAAGGCCAATTTTCTTGTAGTGTTACTGCAGCCCTTTGAAGTTTTTAATGGTAGGTGTTCAATGCCCACCGTTTTCTAAGGTGGAGTCCACTTGAACTTTGTATCTGCCTCATTCTTTGACTCATGCCCTAAAATGATCTCTCCAATAGATAAACTATGGTGGGGCCCACAGAACTTGGTGACATCACTTGATCAGTAGTGAGTCTCGCTACTAAACCTGTCAATAGCTAATCTGCGTCCTTAGGACGATTATGGTTGATTGACTTTATGAAATTATTTTTTATTTCCTCGGTGTGAAAGAATAGAAATGGCTCTCAATATCTTGTTAAAAGGAGATGGCTCTATATCTCATGATTATTCCAGTTAGTACTCCTACTGAAGAGTCACTTACTT
Organism: Magnolia changhungtana; assembly: GCA_030180095.1. NCBI lineage: Eukaryota > Viridiplantae > Streptophyta > Magnoliopsida > Magnoliales > Magnoliaceae > Magnolia > Magnolia changhungtana. The sequence goes on along the minus strand of JASAUF010000626.1, from coordinate 3,763,800 downwards.
GCAGGGTTTTCATTATTCAAACCTAGTAGCTGTTGATTTGCCCGTAAGTTGCTTGCTGAATCACGGAGTTGGTTTATCAATCGGTAACTACCGTTGTTGACTTTTCTTATTCACAAACATCCACGCATGTCGCATCAACGATGCGAATGGTCATCATCGAGTGTTATTAAACAAGTATCATGCCTAACCTAACAAATTGAGGTACATGTTCATCCACCATCCCATCATCTCCATCTTCATTATCCATTGCCACCATGCAAACACATGTCATTGACACCATCATCACCTGTTATCAGTCATTTCATCTAAGCCATTCACCAAACCCCAGATGGCTTCCGGAGTCTGAGACAACAAGAAAAGGATTATTGATACACAAATTAAGGAGATGACCTAAAGATCAGACAATCAATTCCTCCTATAAGAAGTTGAGTTGTTTTCCGAGATAGGCTTTTAAAAGAGGAAATTATTGAGATGGTACAACATAACGATGCGATGGTGGTTGTTGTCATATCTATCCAAGGTGTTTTTAGTATAGCTAAATGGTGGTTGTTGTTATTGTTCTCTGGCTTTGGGAGATTTGGTGGGCCAGAAACGAGGCAAGGTTTGACAGGCATGCCATATCTATCCAAGGTGTTTTTAGTAGAGCTAAATGGTGGTTGTTGTCATTGTTCTCTAGCTTTCAAAACAGTTCGAATCAGGTGTCGGCAGGCCACTCAGATCTTTCGAACTTTCTTCAAGCCCACCCTCCTCGCCCTGCCCCAAGATTTGTCATTGTCATTGTCAAGAGGGCTAGTTCAAGCTAAATGTAGATGGCTATGTGCTTGCGAACCCAGGGCCAACAGGTGGAGGGGGTATTTGCAAGGATAGCCAAGGCCTTTTGATTTTTGCTTTTGTCAGCAGTTATGGGATCGCTTCTAACAACAACGCTGAGCTGCGGGCTGTTTATGATGGCATGACTTTTTACGTCTCTCTCGGGTTAAACAGAATCCCCATTGAATCTAATTCTAAATGGGTGGAAATACTGGAAATTCCTCTAGTACCTGGAAATGGAAATACTGGCTATCTAGAATAAGGAGGCTAAGTTATAGGGGGACATTTCAAATCTCTCAAATCTCTAGAGAGGCCAATGGTCCAGCTGATGGTTTGGCTAGGCAGGGTAGTTTGTCACAAGCCAATCATTTCTTCAGGGAGGTATCCAATCTCCCTAGGCTAGTCAAGGGTTATTTTCTTTTAGATAAAATAAGATTGGATTCCATTAGAAAGATTAAGGGTATACCATCTACATGGGATATGATAGGCGTGCCAGGTATTTGTTCCTGGTTGCTGCCCAAAAAATCTAGATCTATACCTTTTCCTCATCAATGACATCATGTTCCACATAAAGAAAAAAATGATGCGATGAGGTAACACAACGCCATGATCTCAAGGACGTACGTCGCCCGTTCATGTGATGAAACACATAGCTTTATTGCATTCTCTACATCACATGAGAATATGACCCAAATCTTCAATCTAAAATATGTGCCAAACCGCCATGGTGAATCTCTAGATCGCAACAAAGGAAACATCTTCAAGAAGGATTGTGCCAAGGTCTCATTCTTCAGTGAAGAATTGATCTTTAACTAACAAATAAAAAAGTCTTATCAATTCATTGAAGACAATCTTGACAAAACCTAAAGAGATCAAACTAATCATCTCCAAGCACTACCACAAGGCATCATTAGCATCAATGACCACCATCACCTTATCACCATCATGGTTGTCAATCTATTGTACCTTTGCCTCCACAATCCATGAACCACCCCAAGTGTATCATTAGCATCACCAACAAAATATCCAAGGAGTGCTAGTATCCATACATTTTGATAACAGTAGCTTGTTATTGGGGGCCTTGCACAAAACCTTAGGATCTAGCCCTCCAGAATAAACCAGAATTATGGATAATAAAGCAATGAAAACAATTAATGCATCAATCACACACCACACAAGAGATTTTTTTTTACGTGAAAAACCCTCAAAGAGGTAAAAACCACGGGACCTCATCCAGATCAACAATCCACTATGAAGTAGAACGTTACAACCTTCTTCACTCACGTAAGAGTGGATAAACAATAAGAGAAATAGAGAAAATGGAGAGATCTAACCGATTACAAGGACATAGAAGCACTGAGATATAGATTACACAGTAGAAAAACCTCCACGTGCAGAACCTCCTTTCTATAAGCTTCCTCTCTCTCTTCCTCTCTCTCTCTCTCACCTTTTGATAGCCCTAAACCCTTTAGCAAATCCCTTGTAAAGCTTTAGGAAACCCTCTTGTCATACCTAGAAAATCCTAGGCAACCCCTTTTATAGTTTAGGAAACTTCCCTTTCGCATCCCGGTTGCGAAAGGACTCAAATCTGCAGTTTCACACAAAATCGTGGAACAAACTGAGTAACCTACGACTAGTCCTGGAAATTTCAGGACTGGTCTTAGCGTCCTTTGACTGGTCGAAGCTCTCCTATGACTGGTCGAAGCTCACCTACGACTGGTTGAAGACCATGGAGAAAAATAGTCCGAACTCGTTGGACTTTGAGTCGTGTCATGGCTCGACTCCCATAACTGGTCGAGACCAGCCCACGACCAGTCGAGACCAGCCCACGACCGGTCGAGCAGGGCTCACGACCGGTCGAAGACGGGTAAAAAAAAACCCATCAAATCTCTCCCTTTTTGACCCAGGAGGGATCCACCTTCTTTAAGCCATCCAGGTTTCTACAAACCTCATACTTGCCCTTGAGCAAAGCCTTGGTCATCATATTTGACCCATTATCGTCAGTGTGGACCTTCTCAAGCTGTAACACCTTATGTTTCAAAATATCCCTGATCCAGTGATACTGAACCTCTATGTGCTTCGACTTGGAGTGCTGACTTGGATTCTTGCTTAAGTGTATAGCACTCTGACTGTCGCAATAGACTACGTGCTCATCCTGCTTTAGGCTAAGTTCCTGTAGGAACCTCTTCATCCAAAGCATCTCTTTACATGCCTCTGTGACTGCAATGTACTCGGCCTCTATCGTCTACAATGCTATGACCTTCTATAGCTTACTCTGCCAAGAAACCGCTCCCCCTGTAAACATGAACATGAACTCTGATGTCGACTTCCTGGAGTCTATGTCACCTGCCATATCTGCATCTCTATAGCCCTCTAACACAGGTTTACCGTCACCATAGCGTAGGATCAACCTGGATGAGCCTCTTAGATACCGTAACATCCATTTTACCGCTGCCCAATGCTCTTTGCCAGGATTGGCAAGGTACCGTCTGACAACACCAACCGCATATGTTATGTCTGGGCATGTACACACCATAACATATATCAAACTTCCTACCGCTGACGTGTAGGGTATCTTCTGCATCTCTTCCACCTATGCCTTCGTCTTGGGACACTGCTTGTCACTCAATCTGAAGTGACCATCTAGTGGAGTACTGACCGACTTCGTTGCATTCATATTGAACCGCTCTAGGACTTTCTCAATATACTGCTCTTGAGACAGCCAGAGCTTCCTGTTGCTTCTGTCACGGGTTATCTCCATTCTTAGGATCTGTCTAGCCAGGCCCAAGTCTTTCATCGCAAAAGACTTGCCCAACTCCTGTTTTAGCCTGTCGATCTTCTTGATGTCTTTTCCCATGATGAGCATGTCATCAACGTATAAGAGTAGAACTAAGAAATCCCAATCTGAGAACTTGTGCGTGAACACACAGTGGTTCGACTCCCTTCTTTCATACCCATGTTTCAACATAAATGAGTTGAACTTCTTGTACCATTATCGTGGAGCTTGTTTCAGCCCATACAAGCTCTTCCTCAGCCTACACACCATATGCTCCTTGCCCTTGACTTCAAACTCCTCTGGTTGGTGCATGTGGATCTCTTCTTCTAGGTCACCATGGAGAAAGGCATGCTAGCCGCCAACCTAAGCAATACCCGTATGGATGTCATCTTCACCACTGGTGAGAATATCTCCTCGAAGTCTATGCCTTTCCTCTAACCAAAACCTTTCACTACAAGTCTGGCCTTGAACCTCATCTGTGAATTCTTCTGCTCAACCTTCTTTCTGAACACCCACTTGTTGCTCAAAGCTTTCTTGCCCTTAGGCAATTTCACCATATAATAGGTGTGGTTCTTATGCAAGGATTCCATCTCCTCTTGTATAGCTTTTAACCACTCCCCCTTATGCTCGTCGGCTAGGGCCTCAGAATAATCTTCTGGCTCTCCCCCATTAGTCAGCATAATGTATTCATGTGGCGAGTACCTCTTGGATGGCTGTCTGTCCCTAAATGACCTCCTCACCTGTGGCTCAACAGGTGGATCAAGTGGGGGCTGCTCCCCTGGTCCATCTTCTGAAGAAACTCCCTCATTCTCTGCACCTTGCTGTACTCCCCTGTCATCAGGCACCATGGGAGGAGTAACCGAATCCATGTCCTCTAGCTCACCTGAACTAGGCTGGTTCTTCTCTGGCTTACCAATGTCTTCTATACAGTGATCTTCAAAGAAAACCACATCTTTGCTCCTGACGAGCTTCCTCTCGGTTGGATCCCACAACCTGTAACCGAATTTTTCATCACTGTACCTTAGGAACACACACTGCCTGATCTTTATATCGAACTGGGACCTCTCATCCTTTGGTACGTGAATGGATGTCCTGCATCCAAACACCCTGAGATGACTGTATGATGGATCATGTCCAGTCCACACCTTCTCAGGTACTTCTCCATTCAATGGGGCTGATGGAGACCTATTTATCAAATACACTGCTGTGTGCATTGCTTCTCCCCAGAACGTCTTGAGTAATTTCGTATGGGATAACATAGATCTGATTCTCTCAACAATGGTGCGATTCATTCGCTCAGATACACCATTATGCTGGGGGGTCTTGGGAACCGTCTATTCATGCCTTATACCCAGGGACTTACAGTACTCATGAAAGTCGCCAATGTATTCACCACCATTGTCAGTGCGGATGCACTTCAATGATCTACCTATCTCTCTCTCGACCATAGCATAAAACAATTTAAACACACCAAAGACCTTGTCCTTGGATTTCAAAGCATAAACCCAAACCCTCCTAGATGCATCATCTATAAAAGTAACAAAATACAATGCCCCACCCAAGGTTTTTGTCCTCATAGGACCACAAACATCAGAATAAACCAAATCTAATGCATGCACTTTATTAACATGAGAAGCAATTTTAACGAATGAAAATCTATGCTGTTTTCCTGATAAACAATCAAGACAGGTTTTGAGAGGTGTACCTATCACGTCTGGAAGGAGCCACTTCTTTGCCAGTACGTGAAGCCCTTTTTCACTCATGTGGCCTAGACGCCTGTGCCACATGTCAATAGCTGAATCTTCCACTGCTTCAACCCACCCTTGCACATACTGACACTTACCTTATAAAAGTGCAACACTTCTTCCCTCTGGTCATGATCAACGAACCCTTGATGAGCTTCCATCACCCACCAGCAAATCGACTTTCATAGCCATCATCGTCCAACCTTCCCGTCGACATCAAGTTGAGGTGAAGGTCTGGGATATGCCTCACATCCCTAAGAACTAATGTGCAGCCCACATCAGTTTTCACACAAATATCACTGACTCCCACGATTTTTGATACGCTAGAATTTCCCATCTTCACAGTCCTATAGTCACTTGACTTGTAGCTTGTGAAGGAGTCTCTGTGTGGAGTCGCATGAAAAGAAGCTCCCGAGTCAACCACCCAGTTGGTGTCCTGACTCATAGCCGTGAGACATACTTCATGATCTACAGAAAGAATAACTACAACATCGCCATCTAAAGCGACCACAGTGGAATCTGATTCATCTTCCTTCCCTTTTCCTTTCTTGTCGTTTTTCTTACCATGACATTCATGCTTGTAGTGGCCTTTCTTGCCATAATTTTAGCAATCAACATCTTTCCTGTTAATCGACTTGTCTCTTGATTTATCTCTGGCCTTCCCGCCCTTCCTGTTCTTTCCTCTCCCCCGTTCTTGCGTCACAAGAGCCTCTTGCTGAGTAGACCCCTGAGACTTCCTCCTTGTCTCTTCATTAAAGAGACAGCTAATTACCTGTTCCATGGATATCTGTCACGCCCCAAACTCAGAAACTGGGCTCACAAAATTCCCGATCGCCGAATCCGGCGCTACAGCCTCCATAGAACTCCATTCTCAGCTCCCAACGCCCATACGCCAGGTTTTGATCCTGGGATGCTACAAGGAGGATTTGTTTAACATCAGTTTAATTCGTAACAAGCATAACCAAAGGCATAACCCACAAACAACAACCAAAAACTCCATCACATTTTCACTATGATCAAAAACTTTATAAGTACAATGAGCATAAAGGGAAATAGAATGAGAATGGACACAAGCTCCAAAAAGATCTGCTTTCAAGCCTCCTGCCTCGGCGTATCACTGCACGCACTTGCATCGTGCATAAAACTATAGAAAGCTTAGAGGGTGGTGAAAGTGTGTGTGCGAGGTAATAATGCAGATGTCAATCTCAGTGTCTCAACATTTGGTGAATCCATGAATACCATTAGCAGTACCAGGCTATGCGATGCAAGACATGAATGATGTCGGCCATACCAAGGCCATGCGATGCGAAATGCAACTCAAGCATGCAAATCCTCATATAAGTCCACATATCAGTACAGCTCAAAATCTGGGATATCACCGGAGTCTAGTACACTCTAAACTAGATGCCGGCCCATCGCGCGCAATAAGGTAAGTGGAAGAGACCTCACTACCCGCCTGCCAATATCGGGCTCGGCTCGTCGATAGCAGACCCATTCCTCGAGCTGGTAAGACTGAGCCTAGCATTGCCCCCTCCTCTCGAGCGGGTAAGGCTGTACCCCCTTCCAACCAATTACGACACAGTGGAAAATGCAACCGTCTGGTAATCGGCACTCGGCACTCATGCACCCACTCGGTCTAGACGTTGGAGCAACCTCTTGATACCATAAGGGTTTAGGGACTTTCACCCAGGGATATCTATAGTATCCCATGTAGAACAAAATTTTTGGTATCCAATCCTGCCAACCACGATATGCTTGTGGTGGCTACGACCCTGATGTCGCTAGGGCGTATAATAACCATATCACACGTTGCGAATGTATGAATCACACTATCCAGTCATGCAGTAATCCTGCGCGTCTCGTACGCTCATGTGGGGCAACACCGCCTAACCGGGAGCCCTTAAACAATCTGCCCGAAGGCATATGCTATGATCAGACACTTCTCATATCAAGCATACATATGATGCGTATGCTCATGAATCTTGAGACTATACTAAACATTTTATATGAAATAGATGCTGTTCAGAAGGAGATGGACCTGGACGGCCTATAGGTGTGGGCCTAATAATGGGCCCTAGGGAGAATCATAATGCGGACATTTAACCAACATTATTCAACAATGTGGATGCCAAACCAACATTACTCCCAAGGCATTGCCCGTCGTAAACATCATTACATGAACCAGGTTGGGGTTACACATTGCAATGGGCCTTAAGTTCATCCTATTGGGCCTTAAATACATCAAATGGGCCATACCATATGGGCCTTTCATTCGTCAAGTGGGCCACATCAATGGGCCGCACCAATGGGCCTTATGCCATTGCAATGGGTCATAACCCGTGGGCCTTAGATTGCATCAAATGGGCCTAATCTTATGGGTCTTTCATTCGTCAAGTGGGCCACATCAATGGGCCGCACCAATGGGCCTTATGCGCATTGCAATGGGTCATAACCCGTGGGCCTTAGATTGCATCAAATGGGCCTAATCTTATGGGTCTTATATGTATCAAATGGGCCACACCAATTGGGTCCCATATTGTACATCAAATGGGCCTCAACCCATGGGCCACAAATACACCAAATGGGCCCCATACATATATCAAAGTGGGGTCCACTTGAACTGTAGATCTGATTCATTCTTTAGCTCATGCCAACAAAATGAGCTTCCAAAAATAGATGGACGGTCTTGGACGTAACACATGCATCATGGTGGGACCCATCAAGGCCCACCATCATGTATATGTATATTACATAGTATAATATATAAATATACATAATATATATATACACACACACACACACACATGCACACACCACACGCATGCACACGCACGCACCCCGTGCACACACACGCATGCACCCACGCACGCACACGCATGCACCCACGCACCCACACCTACCGTCTCTGACGGTGGGGATTTAATAAATATATAACTCATGGGCTCCACCGTCCAGGCGGACGGTGGAGGCAAAACACATGCATCATGTGGGCTCCACGTGGGGCCCACCGTAATGTCTACATGCCATCTGACCCGTTGACAAGGTCATACAGATCACAGTGAAAGGAAAACACAAATTTCATCTTGATCCAAAACTTCTGTGGCCCACAGGAGGACTTCAATGGCAGATGTTCGATCTCACCTGCTCATGGGCCACCTTAGCGTTGGATGCAGCTCATTTTTAGAGGGGGCCCACCTTAGGAGGTGGTCTACCCAATGAACGGTTTGGATGACCAATAAGCATCATGGTGGGGCCCACGGCTGGAGCCGTGGGTGGTCCGCCACCGCCGCCCGCCAACGCTTGACGGCGGCTGCGCCCTCTCGGCTTGTGTCGGTGGCACGGCAGAAGAAGACTGCCCCTTTTATTTTTTTATTATTATTTTTAAAACCGTTTTTCCGCGATTTTCCTCGTGTGGACCCCGCAGTAAGTGAATCCACCCCACCCAATGACCACCATGGCTTAATACCAACCAAACAAGCCCAATATTGGGCATTTTACGATGTATAGAAAATCAGGGAGTATTTCAATGGTAACCATGTCATTGCTTCAAAAGTCGGTTTGGTCTCATTTTTCGGATCAACGCCTAAAATGATGTGGAGAATAGAATGGACGGTATGGATTAAATCTATACAATAAGGTGGGGACTACATGAACACCGACCTAAGTTTGTAATGAAACTGATATATATATATATATATATATATATTTTTTTTTGTAAAACGTCCAGCGTCCAAGGACACTGGATGGTTTGGGTGTAACTCATAAACAAGGTGGGTCCAGCTTAGGTGGGCCATCAACACATGTATAAAGTGGGCCCCGTTTGTAGATTTTTTTTTTTTTATAGATATAATACACGCTTCAAGGTAGGGTCTATCCAAGTGGGCCACACCATTTTGGATGGGTGGACAAGGTGGATGATCTCATGCTCCAAGGTGGGCCACAAGCCATCATACACAAGAGAGAGAGAGAGAGAGAGAGAGAGAGAGAGAGAGAGACATCAGTAAGGATGGAGGGGCCCCGCCACTATGGGCCCCCTTTGCATTCAACATACATCAAGGTGGGTCCCGCTACACATGGGCCCATTAAATCTAAAATCCAACGGTAGGGATCCCTTCTCCACCAAAGTAGACGGTCTAGATGACCCTAGGTATACAAGAAAATAAATATCATGATGATCAAAGTGGGCCATCGGCCACATTTTAGGGTCCCAAGCGAGATCCAAACCATTTATCGGTTGGCCTCACTTGGCCCATCTTAAAAGAAATGAAAACTACTCTATTAAAGCACCCATCACTTGATCTTCTTGCTCCCTTGGCTTGTTGGTCTCCTTGTGCTTCACTTTGATGGAGGGAGATGAGAAATGGATGGCTAGGATGAGAGATTTTGGGATGGAAAGGTGGGCCACACTTGTGGTTCTCTTGGAGTGGGCTTGGAGAGGCTCATACGTATGGTGCTCTCTCTCTTGCTTGGAAAGGGGATTTTAAGAAATGAAATGAGAGAGAGGGTTATAAAGAAAGAGGAGTGATAGGTGATGGATGTGTTGATGTGGTGAGTGATGGGTGTAAGAACTTTTTGACTTTTGTGGCCATTTGTGTAAGAAAAGTATGGGCTTTGTAAGAAACTTTTGACTTTGGGGTTGCTTGGGGAAGAGTGTGAAGTGATGTGTACTTGACTTGATGGGATTGATTGATGGTTGATTGATGTGATATCTCGTTGAGATTCTCTTGTGTTTCGTAACGTGCGGCGTTTTCCTCGCACCGAACACTGGCCTACATCTTCTGGCTAAAGTATCGCCTTGGCGCGCGAGTCGCGGCATCGGAACCGCGGCGACGGTGCAGTCGCAATGGTACAAGTCTCGGGTTGAGTTGAATCAGATTAACGACGTGTGAATTAAGGTCACGCGCAACGTCGGTTAAGGGTCGAAGGTTGCCGGAATTCGACCGGAAAGACCGCGGGAACCTACGGAACGGTACGGTCTAGGATACGGATCTTACCGTCCTCGAAATTTACACAATCATCGCAACTAGTCATAACTCGTGAGGAAGAAGAGACATAATATCATCATATAAAATCAGAAATAACATACAAAATACAACCTATAATCAGTCATCAAAGAGATGGGGATAACGCTCTCGAATCTCATCCTCGCACTCCCAAGAAGCCTCCTCAACAGAATGGGGACCCCACTGAACCTTCACCAACGGAATGACCTTGGTCCGGAGGACCTGCTCCTTACGATCAAGGATACGAATTGGCTGCTCGATATAGGAAGCGTCCTCACGAACCTCTAACGGCTGCCAATCAATAACAGGGACGATGTCTGACCCACACTTCCTCAACATAGAGACATGAAAAACGTTGTGGATGCCAGACAACTGAGATAGCAAGGCAAGCTGATAGGCCAAGGCGCCAACGCGCCTAGTGATCTCAAAAGGTCCTGTGAATCTCGGGGCAAGCTTGCCCTTCGCTCCAAAATGAACTACGCCCTTCATGGGCGAGACCTTGAGATACACATGGCCCCCTACATCAAACTCTAAGGGACGACGCCGACGATCAGCAAAACTCTTATGCCGGCTCTGAGCTGTGCGCATCCTCTGCCTGATGATATCGATAGCCTCTGACATCTCCTGCACAAGCTCGGGACCTAGGAGACGATGCTCTCCAACCTCGGTCCAACAACTCAGTGATCTGCATGGTCTACCATATAGTGCCTCAAAAGGAGTCATGCTGATGGTCGCCTGATAGCTGTTATTGTATACGAACTCAGCCAATCGCAGATGCTCATCCCAGCTACCCTCGAAATCAATCGCACAAGCCCGAAGCATATCCTTAAGGATCTGGTTGACCCTCTCGGTCTGGTCATCGGTCTGCGGATGGTACGCGGTGCTGAGCTGTAAATCAGTCCCCATCGCTCTCTGGAAGCTCCCCCAAAACTGAGACGTGAACCTCGAGTCTCGGTCCGAAATGATCGAGACTGGAACACGTAAGACCCACCCCCACAGCACATGATATTGTCCACTTTGCCGAAGCTCACGGCTTTAAAACGCATCATTTGGGGTAAGGATACTAGTAGCTCGCCCGGCACTTGCTCGTGGTCCCGCCCACATCGCACCTTTCCGCAGTCATGATATTGTCCAACCCAATTGTCATCAGAGTGCATAGCGGAGGTTTTGCTTAGCGCACAAGGCTAACGCGTCATGTATGTTAAGGGAAGAACCCAACATATAACCACCACAACTCTAGACAGCTCTTTCGATGTGGGATAAGTTACGATACAGTCAACTGTAACAGTAGCTCACCCAGCACAGTAGCCTGTCAGCCACACGTAGCCTGTCAGCCACACCTGGGGATCCGCCCACATGTGTGCCCGCCCACGTGAGCCCGCCCACATGAAGCAGTGACCAGGGCGTCACAATATCCCCCACCGAGGGCAGAGCCGTCCTCGACTCTGATACTATTTGTAAGACCCACCCCCACAGCACATGATATTGTCCATTTTACCGAAGCTCACGGCTTTAAAACGTATCATTTGGGGTAAGGATACTGGTAGCTTGCCTAGACCCGGTACTCCCGTGGTCCCGCCCACATCAGCACCTACCCGTCCATGATATTGTCCAACCCAATTGTCATTAGAGTGCACAGCGGAGGTTTTGCTTGGCGCACAAGGCCAACGCGTCATGTCTGTTAAGGGAAGAACTCAACATATAACCACCACAACTCTAGACACCTCTTCCGATGTGGGATAAGTTACGCTACATCAACCGACAATGAGCTTCGCCCGACAGAGTCTTCCGCCAGTACCATACAATAGCCTCGACCACACACCTGGGGGCCCGCCCACATGTGTGCCCGCCCACGTGAGCCCGCCCACATGAAGCAGTGACCGGGGCATCACAATATCTTTCCGTTTGGCACGGAGTTAGTTAGAGACACCACCAATGTCTTCCAACTGTCAGGCAATGAACTAAATAATAGTAAAGCCTGCAATTCATCATCCAGGACCATCTTCATAGAGGTGAGTTGGTTCACTATATTACTGACCTCATTCATGTGCTCGGCCATAGAGCCACCATCTTTGAATTTGAGATTCACAAGTCGCCTTGTCAGAAATTTTTTATTATCGGCTATCTTCCTCTCATATAGCCCTTGTAATTTCAGCCATAGGCTAGCGGCTGAGGTTTCTGTGGACATATGGTGGAGCACAGAATCATCCAACCATTGTCTAATAAACCCCACCGCCTTTCGATCCATCTTCTTCCAATCATCATCAGTCATATCCTTGGATTTTGCTGATATGCCTAAAATTGGAGAATATAGGTCTTTGAAATAAAGCAAGTCCTCCATCTTAGCCTTCCATATGGTCCAGTTAGAACCATTGAGGCTTATCATCCTTGATGAGCCACCTTCCATAATTTTAAACCGATCCTCCCTGTTCAATGAACTTAGCTCTAATACCACTTTGTTGGGGGCCTTACACAAAACCTTCGGATCTAGCCCTCCAGAATAAACTAGAATTATAGATAATAAAGTAATGAAAACAATCAATGCATCAATCATACACCACACAAGAGATTTTTTACGAGAAAAACCCTCAAAGAGGTAAAAACCACGGGACCTCGTCGAGATCAACAATCCACTATGAAGTAAAATGTTACAACCTTCTTCACTCACGCAGGAATGGATAAACAATAAGAGAGATAGAGAAAACAGAGAGATCTAACTGATTATGAGGACATAGAAGTGCTGAGATATAGATTGCAAAGTAGAAAAACCTCCACGAGCAGAACCTCCCTTTTATAAGCTTCCTCTCTCTCTTCCTCTCTCTCTCTCTCACCTTTTGATAGCCCTAAACCCTTTAACAAATCCCTTGTAAAGCTTTAGAAAACCCTCTTGTCATACCTAGAAAACCCTAGGCAACCCCTTTTATAGTTTAGGAAACTTCCCTTTCGCATCCCGATTGTGAAAGGACAATCTGCAGTTTCACGCAAAATCGTGGAACAAATTGCGTAACTTACGACTAGTCTTGGAAATTCTAGGACTGGTCTTAGCCTCCTTCGACTGGTCGAAGCTCTCCTACGACTGGTCGAAGCTCACCTATGACTGGTCGAAGACCACGAAGAAAAATAGTCTGAACTCGCTGGACTTTGAGTCGTGTCACGGCTCGACTCCCATGTCTGGTCGAGACCAGCCCACGACTGGTCGAGCAGGGCTCACGATCGGTCAAAGACGGGTAAAAAAAACCCATCACTTGTATGGATCCATAGCTTGGAGTGAGACAAATGTCATTGGAGAATTGCCAAGTATACAATTTGAGTGAGATGAATGTCAATGGAGAACTCTTAAGGAAAAAAATTTAAGGATGAGCTTTTTCAACTTAAGGAGTTTGATAGTAGCACGGATCAAAATCTTCCTCACCGTTGATCTTTAAATGGCCCATGAACGGACTGTTCATAGGTTTATATTTTTAATACATGATACAAGGGTTATCATTGTTAACATAAGTTGACCGCTATTTCGATCATCTGAATCGAACCAAGGTTAAAAACTACTAACGATTCTCATAAAGATCTATATCTCCAACAAAGATAGGCATCCGTTGTTCAAGGTTGATATACTGGTTTTCATCATTTTGAGTTTATGGGCTACCTAGGCTCATTGAATCTAAAAACAAAGTTCCTCAACAAGGTGATAACTCAACCCACGCATGATGGATCAAGTTTTAGCACCATCAACTTTTCAATGAGTTTAAAAACCTGTGTCTAACATCAACATACGTATGACTTAGGGGGCACACGTATGAGAAAGTGAAAAAGAAGGGAAGAGCTTTGAAACTTCATTTGAGTTTAGGGTATGTGGGCCCCACGTGATGGTGGCGATCCTCTAAAGTTTCTAAAAAGATAAGATCACGCATAGTCCCTACATAACAAGTGAGGCTAGCCATTTGAAACACACACTTCCCGAATATATCCTTCATGCGGCATCGCATGATCATGTGGCCATTCATTCACCCTCACAAGATCATGTAGCCCTTATAGCTACGTGTCTAAATGGAACAAAGTTAGGGGATCATGTGGACCTATATCTGGACACTGACTCGAACTGAGTCGAACTTAGCGTAGCACGAGTCGGTTCGGCTAGTAGCCAACCCCAACTCGAGTTCAGCTCTACTTAGTCCTTGAGCTTGATTGACTAACTCAGTTCAGTTCGATCAGCAGATCAGGGCAACTCGAGTGGAGTTCGAGCTCGAGCTTTGGATTTAAATTTGAGTTTGAACTTTCAAGTCAAGTTCAAATTTGAGTTGTCGAGTCAAGTTCGAGATTATAAATAAAATCAATCCATTTTATTGTTGAATTAATGCACTTTTGTGAAAAGGTTCATGTCTCTTTGTTAAAGAGTCACATGTCCCTTAGTTGAAAATGTTCATGTCTCTTTGTTGAAGAGTCACATGTCTCTTAGTTGAAAAGGTTCGTGTCTCTTTGTTGAAGAGTCATGTCCCTTTTTTTTTTTTTTTTTTTTTTTTTACTCTAAATATGTGAATGGATTTCATTTTCATATATGAAGAAGTACTACAACAAAAATTAGTTTTCTTCTATTCCCTTCTAAGTTATTTTTACTAAGTAAAAAAGGCTATATTAACTTACAAAGTGGTATCAGAGCTTAGTTTCGGGTCTTGACTGGGTGTTAGAAACTTCTAAAGAAGTAGAATTAATGGCAATGAATGGTGCAACGATTCATCCCGTAATTCCCATATTTGGAGGGGAGAACTTTGATCATTGGAGCATCAAAATGAAGACCTTGTTCCAATCTCAAGGGCTATGGGAGATTGTTGAAACCGGTTATCCAACTACAACCAATCTCACATCTCTCTCAGCCATACAACAAGAACAACTAAAGGAGAATAAGAAGAAAGATGCGAAGGCCCTCTTCTTCATCCAACAAAGTGTCTCTGATTCTATCTTCTCTAGAATCACTCCATCTCAAACTTCAAAGCAATCTTGGGACACTTTACAACAGGAGTTCAAAGGTACGTCTAAAGTTATTGCCATCAAGTTACAAACTCTATGGAGGGAGTATGAAAATCTAAAAATGAAAGACTCGGAAAAGATGAATGATTATCTTTCATGAGTGATTGAAGTGGTGAATCAGATTAGGATCTATTGAGATTCTATTTTTGATGAAAAGGTGGTTCAGAAGCTTTTAATAAGCCTCCCTGCAAAATATGATGTTGCCGTTACCGCAATAGAGGAATCTAAGGACCTTTCAACCTTATCATTGGTTGAGTTGATGGGCTCTTTAGAATCACATGAACAAATATTGTTGTGGCGTGAAGAAAAATCAGTTGAAAGTGCATTTCAAACAAAACTTTCAATTGGTTCACAAAGTTCTTCTGAGAGGACACAAGCTGGTCCTGGAAAGAATTAAGGCAATTATAAGAAAGGTGAAAAATTGATACAAGGGAAATGAGAGATCGAAACAAAGGTAAAAATTCAAATCTTACTTGCGATTTTTGCAAAAAGTTTGGCCATATTGAAAGTGAGTGTTGGAATCAAGGCAAACCTTAGTGTTTTAACTGTAAAAAGTTTGGACACGTAAAGAAAGATTGTCATTTCAAGGACAATTAGCATGCTGCAAACTTCTCTGAAGAAAAAGTTGAAGAAAACATATTTTTTGCATGCCAATACTCACTCACTCAAACTGAAGACATATGGTACTTGGATAGTGGATGCAGCAATCATATGACAGGTGATGATTGGATATTCACAAATATTAACTCATCCGTCAGATCTCAAGTCCGTATGGGAAATGGTGCTATTGTGGAAGCAAATGAAAAGAGGATAATTGCTATTGAAACCAAGAAAGGGGTCAAGTATATAAAAGATGTTTTACTTGTTCTTGACTTGGATCAAAACTTGCTAAGTGTTGGACAACTTGTTCAAAATGGGTACTCTATATTCTTCAAAAATGATTCCTGCATTATCTATGACAAGAATGGCACAAATCAAGTGATTGCTATGGTGAATATGGAGAAAAATCGTAATTTTCCTATTAAGTTGCGATATTCGATCGATTTTGCACGGAAAGTCGAGACACTTGATGAATCTTGGCTTTAGCATAAAAGACTGGGCCATTTGAGCTTTCATGGATTGAAGTTGATGGATCAGAAGAATCTGGTAGATGGTTTACCGTCTATGAAAATTAAAAATGACATTTGCTTGGGTTGTGCATTGGGAAAACATCATCGTGCACCTTTCTCAAGAAGCACGTGGAGAGCAAAGGAGCCCTTGGAGTTGATCCACACTGATATTTGTGAAAAAATGCAAACTCCATCACTTAGTGGAAGCTTATATTTTATCATCTTTGTTGATGATTATACAAGAATGATGTGGGTGTACTTCATAAAGCAAAATTCAGAAGCTCTTTCGATCAACAAGGGATTCAAATCACAAGTTGAAAGATAAAGTGGTCTCAAAATCAAGACGCTGAGAAGTGATCGTGGCGGTGAGTATGTCTCTAAGGAATTTGAGACATATTGTGAAGAAGAAGGAATCGAGAGGCAACTGACTGTTGCTTATATACCTCAGCAAAACGGCGTTGCAAAACGGAAGAATAGAACAATTGTTGAAATGGCTCGTTCTATGTTGAAGGAGAAAGGCATCCCAAATACCTTTTGGGCTAAAGCTATGTCTATAGCTGTTTATTTGCTTAATCAGAGTCCTACAAAAGTTGTGGATGGCAAAACACTGATTGAAGCATGGTTAAGTCACAAGCCTTTTGTAAAACATCTCAAAATTTTCGGTTGCATTTGTTACGTTCACATTCCATCTCAAAAGCATAAAAAATTTGATGAAAAATCTAAAATTTGTATTTTCATTAGTTATAGTACTTTATCGAAAGGTTATCGAGTATATAACCTTGAGACGGGGAAGCTAATGATTTGTCGAGATGTTTTGTTTAGTGAAAGTACAAGATGAGATTGGAAAAAGAAAAATATACAAGAACAAGCCGTTCTTATACAAGAAGATGAGACGAAAAGCACTCAAGATGTGGAAGAAGAAACAGAAGCAGAAAATGATGAAGAAGACTATGGACCCACAACTCCATTCTCTTCAGCAGAAGCTACTCCATTCGCATCAACAAGTTCAAGTATTTCATCCGAATTGCCCCCTAGAAAAATGAAGAGTCTGAGAGACATCTCCAAGCATTGCAATTTTTAGGTTGTAAAACCGGAAAGCTTTAAAGTTGTAGCTCGAGAAGACAATTGGGTGAAAGCTATGGAAGAGGAAATTTGCATGATCGAGAAGAACTCTACTTGGGAGTTAGTTGATCGTCCAAGCGGCAAAGATGTTGTTGGAGTAAAATGGGTTTACAAGTCTAAACTCAATTCATATGGCTCAATCTAAAAATATAAGGCAAGGCTCGTTGCAAAAGGTTTTATACAAAAACCAGGCATCGATTATAATGAAACCTTTGCACCGGTTGCTCGATTGGAGACTATATGAACCCTCATTGCACTTGTAGCTTAAAGGAAGCGGTCCATTTTTTAGCTTGATGTCAAATCAGCCTTCTTGAATGGTGTCCTCAATAAAGAAATTTATGTTGATCAACCACAAGAATTTGTGGTGGATGGCAAAGAAGATAAGTCTATCGGTTGTAGAAAGTGTTGTATGGACTAAAGCAAGTGTCGCGTGCTTGGTATAGCCAAATCGATGGTTATTTTTCCAAGAATCAGTTTCATTGGAGCAAGTGTGAGCCTACCTTATATGTCAGACTGAAGGTACATATATTCTCATCATATCATTGTATGTTGACGATTTGATACTCATGGGAAATGATCATAGTATTCTCCATCAGTTCAAACTCGATATGATGAAGACATATGAGATGAATGATCTTGGCATGATGCATTATTTTTTGGGAATAGAAGTTTCTCAAGACAAAAATGGAATCTTCATTTCTAAAAAAAGGTATGCTGAATCTATTCTTGCAAAATTCAACATGAAAGGATGTAACCCAGTTACTACTCCTCTCTTAGTAAATGAGAAGCTGATAAAAGATGATGGTTCAAAAAAGGTGGATGAATCATTATACAGAAGTATCATTGGAAGCCTCTTGTATCTCACTACTACTAGGCCTGATATTATGTTTGCTACACGTTTACTCTTAAGATTCATGAATTGTCCAAAGCAAATTCACTTAGGAGTTACAAAAAGGGTGTTACGATACATCCAAGGATCGTTGGATTATGGAATCATGTATACTCCTATTCCAAACTCAAAATTGGTAGGATATACAGATAGTGATTGGGTAGGATCTATAAATGATATGAAAAGAATATCGGCATACACTTTCTATCTTAGATCCAGGATAATTTCTTGGGCGTCAAAGAAATAAAGTACCGTTGCTCAATCTACAACAGAAGCAGAGTATGTGGCGGCATCTCTTGCAGTTTCTCAAGCAATATGGTTACGAAGAATTCTTGAAGATATTGGTGAAAAGTAAAATGAAGTAACTACTATATATTCCGACAACATGTCAACCATTTCAATTGCAAAAAAATCCAGTATATCATAACAAGACGAAGCATATTGCTATCAAGCATCACTTCATACGCGAAGTTATTAAGAGTGGCGAGATCAAGTTGACGTATTGCAAGATGAAAGAACAAATGGTTGACATATTCACCATGACACTCCCTAAAGAAAGTTTTTGTCATCTTCGAGAGAAGTTGGGAGTAATTCAGAAAGTTCATTAAGGGGGAGTGTTGAATTAATGCACTTTTGTGAAAAGGTTCATGTCTCTTTGTTGAAGAGTAACATGTCCCTTAGTTAAAAAGGTTCATGTCTCTTTGTTGAAGAGTCACATGTCCCTTAGTTGAAAAGGTTCATGTCTCTTTGTTGAAGAGTCATGTTCCTTAGTTTTTTTTTTTTTTTTTTTTTTTATTTTTTTAAACTATAAATGTGCATGGATTTCATTTTCATATATGAAGAAGTACTACAACAAAAATTAGTTTTCTTCTATTCCCTTCTAAGTTATTTTTACTATGTAAAAAGGCTACATTAGCCTACATTTATGGTGAAAGTGAAAATAAAAAATGACTTACAAACAAAAAAGTAAAAATATTACAAACTCATAGTATTCACAATATTATATGCATTTATGTCGTTATTTACTATAGGAGAAGAGATTCGTTTACCGAGCTTGAGCTGCTTCTAGTTCTTTACATAGGTACTCGACTACCACTCCTAAATCATAACGTGGAGAGAGTTTTCCATCGTACTATTGTATATTTTGAATTAAATTGTTCAAGCTTTCTTTGTGAGCAGATTTATACATAGAACCCAATACCCTTGTAAAATGTACCAAGACTAGAAAGAAACTTATATTTTTTATTACTCTTCTTTTTTACTTATGCTCGATCATACTTCGGCATCATGTTATCTTGGAAGATATCGTTGATATCTAGAAGCCTCTTTCATACTACATTTCAAGGCAATTTGTAATTACTCTTCTTTCAATGTTAATAATCTAGCTTCCTAGTATTCATCTTCCTTATTTTAATATATATTTTTTTTGTACAACCTAAACTTTCAGGCGAGCACTACAAAATACACTGGGCCGCACCTATCATATGAGCTGAACAAGAAACAAGACCAAAAGAAGGAGAGAAGAAGTGAAAAATAGGGCAAGGAGGGGCCATAGCCCACCATCGCCACAACAGTGACACCTCAGTCAGGCAACCCGAAGGTTCCCCAACCCAACCCTGTCCAGGAAGAGGAAGCCATGGGAGGAAGGAGGGAGGTCTGCAGCCGAAGCGAAGAGGTGGTTAGCTTGAGAAGCAGTCCCAAGCCTCACCAAGTCATCTGCCACAGAATTTACCTCTCTCGCGGTGTGGAACAAATCAATCGTCAAAGCGTGATAAAGGGAGAGGAAACAAGCATGCCAATACCATGTGGCCCAGGATCCAAATGACGAGTAGAGAGGATGTCCACTGTAGATTTGGAATCACTCGCGACGACCACTCTTGAGAGCCCACGCCTTGTGCAGATGGATAGGCCATCAACCACCGCCTTGATTTCAGCCTTGACATTAGATCCAAAACCGTACCCATGAGAAGGCGAAGATGAAGACACCCGCGCTATCCCTTGCTACTCCACTGTCACGCTCCAAACTCAGAAACTGGGCTCACAAAATTTCCAATCACCGAATCCACCGCCGATAGCCTCCATAGTACCCCATTCTCGTCTCCCCGTGCCCATTCGCCAGGTTCCAATCCTGGGATGCTACGAGGAGGATTTTCAACATCAGTTTGATTCGTAATAAGCATAACCAAAGGTATAACCCACAAACAACAATAAAAAACTACATCACATTTTCATTATGATAAAAAACTAATAAGTACAATGAGCATAAAGGGAAATACAATGATAAGGGACAAAAAGCTCTAAGATGATCTACTAAGCACTCCTGCTTCAGCGCTGTTGTGGTCCAACGTCACCTGCATGCAGCGGTCGTGCATAAGCTTGTGAAAAGCTAAGAGGGCGGTGGAAGTGTGTGCGCAATGTAGTAATATAATTATGTAATATTAGAGTAATGCGGGATATGCTGATGAATCCACGAATACTATTAGCCGTACCAAGGCTATGCGATGCAAAGCATGAATGATATCGGCCCTATTAAGGCCATGCGATGCAAAGCATGAATGATATCAGCCCTATTAAGGCCATGCGATGCAAGATGTAAACCAACCATACCAATCCTCATCTAAGTCCACATATCAATACAATTTAACTCTGGGATATTATTGGGGTCTAGTACACTCCAAACTAAATTGTCGCCCCATCGGGTGCAATGAGGTGAGTGGAAGAGACCTCACTATCCGCCTGCCAATATCGGGCTTGGCTCGTCGATAGTGGACTCATTCTTCGAGCTGGTCAAACTCAGCTGAGCTTTGCCCCCTCCTCTCGGGTGGGTAAGGCTGCACTCCCTTCCAACCAAACATGACACAGTGGAAAGTGCGGCCTCATGGTATTCGACACTTGGCGCTCATACCTCCACTCGGTCTAGACATTGGAGAAACCTTCTGGTACTATAAGGGTTTAGGGACTTTCACCCAGGGATATCTATTGCACCCCATATAGAATAAGATTTTGGGTATCCAATCCTACCAACCACGATATGCCTGTAGAGGCTACGACCCTAATGTCACTAGGGCATACAGTACACATGTCACACAATATGGAATGCATGAATCACACTATCTAGTCATACAACAAACAAGAGCGTACCGCACGCTCATGTGGGCAACTCCCCTTACTAGGGAGTCCATAACAATCTGCTTGATGACATGTGCTATGATCAATCACTCATCTCATCACAAGCATGCAGATGATGCATATGAACATGTATCATGATGCTATGTTGTCACATACCCATAATCGGAATCGATCAATCACATACGACAAATGGGGCCTACTTATTTGGGTTAACCCACAAAGAGAATGGGCCTAACAAGGCCTAAGGGAAGGTCACAATGAGGACATCTAACCATCATGCCCATCAATGTGGACATCTAACCAACATTGCTCCTAAGGAGTGTCATACATAATGAATTCATACACACTGCAACGGCCACACATACATCACATTGGGCCTCGCTCATAGGCCTCACATACATCGCATCGGGCCAATCGAATGGGCCGATCAAATGGGCCAATTTGAATAGGCTAATCTAAATGGGCCGAATCGATTGGCCTCATGTATATCAAATTGGGCTGCACCAATGGGACTCATAAATATCAAATTGGGCTGCACCAATGGGCCTAACCTTCATCAAGTGGGTCGCACCATCTACACCATTCATCTATTCCTAGGGATCATTTTAGAGTATTAAAATACATTTAAATCACATGGACTGCACTCTAAATACAGTGGTGATAATGATTCCCACCACTAGAATTCTCAAGGCCCACTATAACATTTATTTCCCATACAATCTATTCATAAGGTCACACAGACCTGAATTAAGATGAAGAACAAAGTTCAAATTGATCTAGAGCTGCTGTGACCCCGAGAAGGGTTTCAATGGTGGACGTTCACTCAACACTGTTTCCTGCAATGTGGTCAACTTGATATTAGATCTATCTTATTTTTTAAAATCTCAAGCCTTAAAGCCATCTTACCAAATGGATGGATAGTTGGGTAAACCGAACACAGCAGGTGGGGTCCACGGTCACCAAATGGGTGAACGGTATTGATAACACACATGCATTGTGGTTGGGACCCACAGAACTTTCTTATGTGAATGGACAGTAGGTCCCACAAGTTGGACAACTTGGATGTACCCATACATCACGTGGGACCTGCAAGCTACTGACGTTAAAGAAAGTAGCTGCATAGCTACTATACATGCAGCATTGCTGCCCCTTTCTCTCTCTTTTTTTTTTTAAAAAAAACAGAGGTGGGTCCCACGTAGGGCCCACCACAATAGGTATATATTATATAATATAATATATAATATATAATGAATATATAATATATATATATATATATATATAATGTATATCCAACATCCAGGCCCTAGACAGCCTGGGCGGACGCATACATCATTGCAACGGTTTGGATAAAACATATACACCATGGTGTGGCCCATCTAAATGGATGGAGGATGTGGATGGGTCCCATGGACCCCACTGTCAGCCCACACTTCACTGTTAGTACACCCACTGCCTGCTCAAACGTCATTGTTAACCACCCCATTGCGAGTCCATGATTCACTGTTACCACGTCCAGAGTCCAAGGATGCTGGACGACATAGATATAGCATGTCATCATGGTGAGTCCCACATGGGCATGGTCCACCTAATTGGATCAATCTAATATTTGTGTTTCTCGTTCATCCGGGCCTGTGTGACCATCCGGTCATGCAGGCCCCAAATAGGAATCAAGGTGACCCACTAGTTAGATGGCATGGGTAAAACACACATCATAGGTGGGCTATGATCTTAAAGAGAGAGAGAGAGAGAGAGAGAGAAGAGATAAGAGAGATTAGAGATAACGGAGGGGCCCTGCCACTATGGGCCCCTCTTGGATACAAGCATACATCAAAGTGAGTCCCACCATATGTGGGCCCTTAGATCACAAAGAAAACAAGGATGTGGGTCCAAGATCACTCACTGTCCACTTCTTCTTGGTCCTGTGGAAAGGTAGTCGCCTAGGCTTTGATTTCAATAGAGGATGATGAAGTTTTGATGGTTGAGATGTGAGATGAGAGGGTAGGAAGTGGGCCACATAAAAAACTCTCTCATGGAGGTTTGGGAGAGCTTGGACGTGTGATGTTTTGGGTTGCTTGGAAAATGGTTTGAGAATGAGAGAGAGGGTTGTAAAGAGATAGAGAGAGAGAGAGAGATGGGTGATGGATGTGGTGAGTGATGGGTGTGTAAGAACTTTTTGACTTTAGGAGTAGATAGTGTAAGAAGGGTATGGGGTGTGTAAGAACTTTTTTACTTATGGGATTGCTTGGGGATGGGTGTGAGGTGATGTGTACTTGACATGTACTTGACCATTGATGGGATTGATTAATTGATTGAGGTGACATGTTGTAGAGATTCTCTTGGGTTTTGCAACGCGTGGTGTTTTCTTCAAACTGAACGTGGGCCTACATCTCCTGGCCTGGGTATCGCCTCAGCGTGCGAGACACTGCATCAGAATTGCGGCGATGGCGCGGTAGCTAAGGTATAAGTCTCGGGCTAAGCCGACTCTGGTTTGTATGACTCAAATTAGGATCATGCACAAACATTGGATACAGGTCGAGTGTTGCCGGAATTCGACCAGGAAGACCGCGGAAGCCTAAGGAACGGTATGGTCTAGGATACGGGGCTTACATCCACCAGCCCCAGATAAGCCGGGGTTTCCTTGCGACAAGCTGTCCATGTTGACCTTGATCCAACCCTGGTTGGGACTAGCCCACTTGACCAATTAGCCTTAGGCAATGGGGAGGGAGGGATTGGAATACCCTGAATGTTGAGAGTAAGCATTATGGACATCTTCAGCGATGAAGCCATCTTAACGAGGGGGATAAGCTTACAGATCAAATGACGAATGTTGGAGATAACCCCAGCAGGGGTCATGGCGACGTTATCAAAATGAGCCAGATTCCTAGCTATCCAGAGTTCCCAGATGACGAGGTAGGGAATCAGGCCTTTAAGGACAAGAGACCCACTTAAAAGAGAGCACATGGACCACCAGAGGTTGGATCTAATTAGCGTAGGAGAGGATGGGGAGAAGTGGACGTTGAAAACTCTACCAAGTATTCCCAGACCTAGGTCGCTGTGTAATTAAGGGAGAAAAGGTGGTCCAACGATTTAACCTGGATGGGTGCTGGGTAGGGGTAGCAAACGCATATAGATGTAAGGGGGATGCCCTTACGTTGGTTCTGCTCGTTCACTGGAACCGCTCTGTAGAAAACTTTTCAAATAAGGAGTGAGATTTTGGGTGGCAGGTTGGCATGCCAGACCCATTTGGACCAGGGCCTTCGATCATCATGAGGCTGATTGCAGTGCCAGGCCAACCCAACCACGTTCTCAGTAGAAGTAGAGCCGATCCAGATGCATTTGTCTTCCTGAGGGGAGGCACAGAATCCTTCATTGGAAACATGGTCGAGGTTGGAAGGAGGCTACGTAGAGAGGAAGGGGTAAGCCAACCTTCGGGCCGTAGCATATCCTTGACTGTAGTGGAAAGGAGACCTGGAGGAGGGGGAAGCAATGCCAATTCATGCAGAGGGCCTAGCCCCATCCAGTCAGAATCCCAGAAGCTAACGTCTCCTCTGCCAACTAGCCAGCACATGCTCGATGCAAGAACGGGGAGGAGCTGGCGAATCCCTTTCCAGATTGGCGAGGCAAGCGGGGAACAACTCCCAGATTCCTCAAAATTAAGATCAGTAACATACTTGGCCCTCATGAACTTGCACCAGCAGCTGGCCTCACCCTTGAAATGCACCATCTAGGCCAGTTTCATCCCGAAAGCATGCATGACAGAGCGAAGGTCCCTAACACCCAGACCCCCTTCAGCTTTCAAGAAAGAAACCTTGTTCTATTGAAGCCAGTGGAGGTGTTTCTTGTCCCTGTCCCATCCCTGGAAGAAGTCAGAGAAGATTTTTCTCAAGCTCGGCTAACGTAGATGTTGGAATGGAAGTGGCTACTAGAGAATGAATAGGAACGCTAGATAATACATGGTTGATCAAAGTCAGTCTGCCCGCTTGCAAGAGAATCTTGCCTTTCCAGTGAGCCACCTTTTGCCGAACTTTGTCAATCAGGCTTTAGAAAAATAACCTCTTTGGTTTCCTAGAGAAAATAGGAATCCCTAGATACTGGAATGGGGGAGTGGCCCGTAAAGCCAAGGATATTTCTCGCCACCCTCGATCGAGTCGCTGACTGCTTGGACGAAGTGATGAAGAAGCTCTTGGCCTTATTAATCTTTTGACCCGATGCTTGTTCTTATTTGGAGAGGAACTTAGCTATCTTCTTGAGGGATTCTCCACTACCATTTGCGAAGAGGATTGTGTCATCAACAAATAGTAGATGAGAGATCATTGGGCAATTTCTATGAGTCTTGAATGGCTGACAAAAACCTTGCACCATCAATTGGGAGAAATCCCGACTTAGAATGTTCGCCGCTATGATGAAGATGGAAGGCGAGATAGGGTCGCCCTGCCGTAGGCCCCTATAAGATTTGAAAAATCCAGACACTTGCCCATTGATGAGGACTAAGAATCAAGAGTTCGACTAGCACTTCTCGACCATCCCGATTCATTCTCTAGCAAAGCTGAAAGCAAGGAGGACCTCCTTGAGAAAATCCCCACGGAGCCTATCATAAGCCTTTTCCATAGCCAACTTTAGTAATATGTTGCCACCCCTAACTCTCTTGTTGATATCGTGGAAGATTTCCTGGGTGAGGGCGCTGCTTTCTACTATGGATCTTCCTTGCACAAATGCACTTTGCTCGGAAGAAACAATTTTGGGCAGCCCCAACCTATCAACCATAACTTTACAAAAATCTTATACACACAGTTGCAAAGGCTTATAGGCTTAAAATCAGAGAAAGTGGTGGGAGGGTCCTTCTTTGGGATGAGGCAGATAAGGGATGCCGTAAGGGATCTAGGCAGCAAACCACCTACCAAAAAGCTATGAACAGTCTGAAGCAAATCTTGGCAACAATTTCCCAGCAGGATTGGAAAAAAATGCCCGAGAGGCCATCAGGCCCAGACGCACCATCGGGTGGCAACCCCTTCATAGCCGCATGAACCTCAGCTAAAGATGGAGTAGAGAGGAGAATTCAATTTTCTTCCTTGGTCACTGAGGGAGGAATGGGATGAAGGAGGTCACCCATAAGACGAGTTGAATCTGCTTGAAGGAGGTTCTAAAAGAACTCAACAGTCCCATTCTGGATGGCAACACTATTCATGAGAACGACACCCCCTTCGACTTTGATTTCTTGAATTCTGGATTTTCTAGTTTTGTCGGTAGCTGTAACGTGGAATAATTTCGTATTATGGTCTCCCTCTTTTATCCATTGGATTCTGGATTTTTAGCATCATAAGGTTTCCTCACAAAGTTCGAAGTGGACCATCCTATCCCTGACCTGTTGAAGAGATTCATCTTCCTTATTAATTCTCTCTACTCTTTGATTATCAGAACTTTCGCCTATTACATCTCTTCTGAAAAAATTAAATGTGGTGCAAGGTTTCTTACTTGAGTCTAGAAGGGCCTGAAAAAGAAGTTGAACCTCATTTGCAGCATTAGGACACGGTTTTGCATCTCCATCTTGACATTGTAGTTGTAACGTGAACCAATTAGTTTTGTTAACAAACTTTGTCTCACACAAATGACACAAAATCTTCACTTTCTGGACTTTGGGGAGTGGACTAAGGAAATGTAATTCCAAAAATTAGTCGATATGTTAGTTGACGATATATATGCACTCCATGTATTGAAAAAATTAGTCTTTTGATAATAACGAAACATGATAAACAAAAGTAATAATAAATTATGATAATTAAACAAAAGTAGTAATGAAATGTAAATTATATAATAAACAAAAGCATAATATGAAAATGAAATAAAATTCATTCTTGCATTGCATTTATAACTTCTTTCAACATTACATCCAAGTACACATTACACCACTTTTAAGTTTCAATAGATTAACAATAATTTATAACCTCCTTTATGTTGATGTTGTTGCAGGCATAGTCTTGTCTTAAGACTCGATCTCCTCCTCATCCACCTCAATATCAAAACTATTACCTCTCCATACCAGACGCAATCAATCTTGTGTATAGATTAATGCTTCAATTGGTTTTTGTGAAAGAGAGCTTCGATACTTGCTTACAATCATACTCCCTATGCTAAAAGTGGATTTTGATGCCGCCGTTGAAATTGGAATTGACAATATGCCCCATGTCATCACCGATAACGTGGGGTATTTTACTTCACTGACTCTCGTCTTCCATCACCCCAAAATATTAAATCTGAGTCATGGCGCCTTATGATTGTCTCTTTGAGATACAAGTCTAGCTTTGATTTGTTTTTCTAATTATATGTATCTTCTTATGTTAAGAATAACATGTTTTCATCATTAAGCAAATTGTCATCGCTTGTAGAAACATATAGACCTCTAACTTCTTTATCACATGTTATGGCTATTGATAAAGTAGAAACATATGAGGTGTATAATTATTCGATTGCATCACAAACCTTGGGGTTTTGGTTACCGCCTTTTTATCAGAATAAATCTTCATAAAATGAACTTATGTAACATCCCATACTTTTCATTACTCAGGTGTTACTATGGATACTCAACTTGGTGAAAACATAGATCTATCCTACTTAAACATTCAGCTTCATGCTAACCTGAATCCAACCGTCAAGTGAAATTGTCATCCATAGATTGAACCATCCATCCATTGAATTCCAAGTAGGACCATCACATCATCTAGAAATATCATTTCTAGGATCTCGATCTCCTCGATAGGTAGAATCAACCGTCCATTTTTAATATCAAAATCCGGATCATCAAACCCGTCATTCATCAGACCACGATAACAAAATTTTATAATCCACACTCAACCATCACATAAACACATAAGTAAACTATCTAATCAACTACAAAATCTAACTCAAATTAAACTATAAAACTTCGAGGCCATCCAATTGTTGGATCACTTAACATCACTGTTTAAAACCCAAATTTCGTATGATAAGAGCCCTTCAATTAATGTAATCAAATGTTCATCATGGAATTATTGGCATAGATCACTAGATCCATCTATAGTTAGGCTCACATCACTCAATATGGAAATCCAGCACTGATCGTCACAATCAAGTTAATCGACCATTAAATCCACCGCTAATTACCATTTTAAACAAGTCCAAAAACCTTGTACTTTAGTGTGAATCAGACTTGGAATAAATCTAACAGTTGGAAGACACTTGAATCACTTAGTGTGGCTCACTTGAGCCTTGGATTTTCCTCATCTTCAATCTGAGGCCTTGATTAGGACCTCTAAAGTGAGTGAATTTCATTAAACATCAACCTAAGACTCTTCCGGAGTGGGTTGGATCATATTAGATGGTGAACTTACCGCTAAATCGATCAAAATGATCAACTAGACATATAAATGGATAGATCTGACCTACCCGATTTACCCCACTCTTCATCCAGTACCCTAACAGGGCCAGACAAAACTGATGAATGGAGTCGATCTCATTCATATACATCAGGGTAGGTCCCATCGCAACTGCATGTGCACAAGGTGTACATGCACTCGCAGTGCATCGAAGTTGTCTACACGGTCGAAAATCTCCAAAAAAGGAGAGCTTCTCCCACTGTTCCCGCCCGTTGATAGTTTAAATGGACGACCTCCATTTGTAACAGCTATGGCCCACCTTCAGGGATCAAACTAATGATTTGAGCCATCCATTTGATAGAGCACCCAGGCCAACTAAAACCCTACAAGTTTCGCATGCTGGGATGCACATACATGGACACAAACTCCAGCGCAATTAGTGCTGCGCACGACAATTTCCTAAAACGAAAACGGTTTTGGATAAACGTTGGTAATCCGCGTGCTCTCCATCCTTTCCATCTTAGCCATCCAGCCCGGTGCAATCCTAGTCCTTCAAACTAGGGCTTTAAACCAAAAAAAGAAAGAGATAGAGATAAAGAGAGCAGCCACGGGAAGATCCATTAGTGTGATGTCGCGATCTTGGCCACCCATTCATGGCTAAAAACTTCTCCAAATAGATATTGGCCATCCATGTTGAAAACGTTGTCATTTAATGTTTCTTGCAGTAGTAAGAGAGAACTCGTTCAAGCTCTCCTTCGCTCGAACCCACCACTCAAACCTTCTCTAAGCTTCGATGAGGCTCGTCAACAAAATCTCTAGGGTCCCCACGGACTACCTGCTAGAGCCAGATTTGAAGAAGATACAGTGATGGCGAAGATACCATTAATGGCTACCTTCTTCCCCACGGTTCTATCGCACCAAGCTTGGACCCATTTTGGTCTGAGATGAGCATGGGTAGGGCCAAGTCCAGGCTCAATTTTAGGTCTCCCTAGAGTGATCAGAGGAGAAAAAAAAGATCAGTGAAAGAGAGGAAGAAAACTAAGTGAGAGGAAGAGAGCTAGGGTTCTGGCCACTATCGAGTCGAGTCCACTCAACTCATCGATTTTAGGTCGGGTTTGGAGGCTATTGCTGGATGTCTTCCAGCAGGATGGAGGAGAAGCAGAGGAATTGAGAAAGAAGATAGAGATTGAAAGGACGAAGAGAATGGGAGGCCGAACAGTGGCTGCTTGTCGAACTCGAATGTTGAGTCAGGTTGGCTGATTGAGACCTGACTCGTTGCCGAGTCTATACTGAGTTCGGCCACTGGATCGAGGCTCTAGCTGGCTGGGCCCACGTCTGGCTTGAGTTCAGGCCCTATAAAAGGACCAAATAAACGAGAGAGAGAGAGAGAGAGAGAGAGAGAGAGAGAGAATAGGAAAGAAAGAAGAAAGGGATAAAAGTGGGGAGCACTGCCGCGTTGACTCGGCTGAAAATTACCTAGTCAAGCCGGGTTGAGTCAGATCAGGTTGGGCATCCATTGTTAAACATTACAGCTTGAAGAAAAATAGAGAAATAGAGAAGAAAAAGGACGAAGGGGAGGTATGGATTTTTTATTTTATTTAGAACAATAATTGTCATCGTTATTATTATTATTATTTTGTTATTATTATTATCATTATAATTGTCAATTATCATGAATTCTTATTGAATTATTGTTATTCATTATTCTTATCATTAATGTTAAAATTTTTAGTTAGATTATTATAATAATATTAAATATTATTAGTTTTTTAAAGTTTAAATTCTTAAATCATTATTACTATAGATCTATATTTTGATGTTACGTAGACTAGATTTCAAATACTCAAATTCTACATGGTAAATTAAAATCATGAATCTATCGATCGAAATACCTAGTTTTTAACCATAATCGTATAAATTAAGTAATGTTGTAATCTAACCATACTAATTGTGTTAATCATGTTAGATGTCGATCATAAAGTGCAAACATTCAACTCTAGCAACATTAAGAGATAATTTAACTCTAAGGTGAGGATTACCCTTCAAGTTTTTCTACATTATGATAGTTATTTTAGTTCATTTATTTCATTAATTACTTAATATTCTGTAAAAACGATGATGAATGTTAGTTCCAGGTTGAGTGAATTCTTCATAAATGATTGATGGTTGGATTTAAATTCAAGTATCTGAATATGCTATGTATCGCAAATATCTTTATTCTGGTTTAAATGAAACATTTTATATGGATAAGGGTTATTGATATTGTATGTAACGTGTTTTACCACTCGTAATTACTTTATAGTGTATTTGGAGGTCCTCGAACTAGTGGTCGTTTGTGTAATGAATTAAATGAAATTATGTGGTAGACTTACCATCCTGTGGATCATTTATGCCTAAGTGGCTTTTAGGATAATCCACTTTTATCGCATCCTTGGGATGGACTGTTTGCCCTATGCAGCTTGAAGGAATATTTGCCATATGTGACTTTGATGGATCATTTTCATATAACCTTGCAATGGTAAGTTCCATTTGTAGAACTATAATTAGCCACTAGTTGAAGATGTTACCTTTAAGCATCTTATTTATTAGTCTCATGAGCCGGATATGGTGGTTTGGGACACTATGCCCGAGTTGTAGGCCTATGCTAGGTGACGAGCCCCCCATAGTGATCTTTGAGCTTTCTAAAAATGGCCGTTTGAAATTTGAATAATAATGGTTGAGCTAATCATGCATTTCATGGCATGCGGACTTTACCGGGTGGTCAATGTAAGATATGGGATTTTTTGGGTCACTATGGACTGTACTATAGAGTATTTTACCAAGTGATCCTAAATTATTATCAGGTGCATTCGAACTACTATGGGTTGTCCTTATTGCAGAGACTTTTCCGGGTGCCTAATCCTCCCTAGGGCATACCTTTAAGTACTTTTTTAAGAGACTAGTTCACTTTAGGTGTCCTTATTACATGTGTAAATACTATAGTATAAATTTAGCACCTGAAGATTTGTCGAATTTTGTTGTGCTATACCATTTAATATTTGTATCATGCTTTAAGTTGAAGTTATCAGGTTCGTGCATTTTAAAGTTGTATGTATCTGCATCGAACTTGCCTACATCTTTAATTTGAAAAGAAGATTGTTGAAGATCATGGTATCAAGCTCAAATTCAAGAACTAAGGCTCAAGAACTCAAGTTCAAGTTTAAAATTCAAATACTATACGCTAAAGACTTAAGAACGCAAGCGTAACTCAAGCGTAACTCAAGCTCAAGTTCAAGAGACCGAACTCAAGCTTCACATATCACAAGAAACAAGGTTCTAAAGCAAATGATGCTTCAATTGTTCCAACTCACAAATAGGTATGGATGATCCTAGATTGACCGTAGGTTGTGTCATATTCATTGCATATTGTATGTGGGTCATTTCATAAGTTTATAGGTCATTTTCTCAACTAGTCTTAATCCTTGTTCGACTAGTCCAAGTACTGGCTCGACTAGTCTAAGAGTTTTCTCGACCAGTCCAAGGTTTGTTGTAAAATTTTAAAATTTTTTGTTGGACTCTCAACTAGTCGTGGAGACTGATCGACCAGTCGAGTTGTAACGCCCTGAAAATCGAGGGTCGAGTAGCAACTCAACTCCCGAGTTCCAAAACATCACTTATGCAACATATATGCTTATAATTCAATGTTGTCTATGTTAGTGCATTAATCATGAGTGGGATTATACCAAAATAGTAATTCATACTCCATATCAAGTTGTAAAACGCAAGTGGAAGACTGAAAGACATAAATACACGTATATAAGTCAAAGATCAGGATCAGTCTCCAGAGTATGAATACATCACTGAGTCACCATATACATGTAATCGTCTTAAAAATCAAAATGTCAAAATAGAAAATGTCAAAATAGTACAACTACAATGATAATCTCTGTAGCCCTGTCAATCAGAAGATGGTCTACATAGACCTGCCTGATAACTACATAAATGAGAAACCCTCATCATCATCATAAAGATCGGCTTCGCTTCGCAAGCATCACCATCATCTGAAACTCAAACAGGGTCTGGTTGGTGTGTACACACCATCTCGTAACGTGGGAGTGAGTGATCAACTCAGTGGAACAATAAAGCAAAGGTTAACATGTTATCAATTCAATCAAGCAGTAATGATAAAACAATAAATCACACATCCCTAAGTACTCTTGTAAATGCAAGAATGATATGAATGATATGATGCATGCCCTCGCCTACGCTCCCTCAGCGACTTCATCTCATGTTCGCTCATGAACAACACTGTCTTAGTGCTTGACCTGCTATGCCTGAACGCACGCGTAATGCAGTGCATGCATATGATTACCAAGTTCTTATTAGTCCTTTTCATACAGCAGGATTGAGAAACTAATGTACCTCCCTTATATCAATACCTAAACAATGATCCATTCTAAGGTTGTCAATCCTAGTAAATCTCATACGAAGTTGCGGTTCTAGGTCACTACCACCAATGCCCTACTAATTAGTAGTCTATTTTCGAAGGCACGTCATCGACCCGACTGGGGACCACAGCCAGGCTATGATAGGGTAGGCGTATCTTATACTCTCATTGCTATGGAAGGCTGGTCGCCTCATTGTAGTCTTAGAGTATGCTCGAGGTCACTACAAAGGGTACGTCTAGGACTGCCAGGGCTGTTGTAAGGAATCGTTACACCACTTCCTCATCACTCATCACGACTTTGTCATCAAAATATTGTAGGCTGACAGCTCGAATACAGTGTCCCATACCACCGTATTCGGCTCACGAGTCTGGGTTGCTCACTGGTCACTAGGAGGAGGCTCGTCGCCCCAGCATAGGCCAATAGCTCGACCACGGTGTCCCATACCATCATGCCCGGCTCATGAGTCTTAGCAGATCAAGGTAACAAGGTTAACAGGGTTTTCAGTGGTGAGTTTGGTACCTTAGGTTCAAGCAGTAGCGTCCAAACATGGTGAACATATATAGGGCCAATCGGGTTACTTGATGAGCTCGACTAGCATGAGCACACATCGAGTTGATCGACATGAAGTGCGAAGGCACTCAGTGTGGCCTAACCACTGTCGATAACCGAAGTACGCCACAGATTCGTCGAACACTTCCTGTGTGGCGAAACAACATCATCCACCAATCTAGGATCTGTTACTGATTGCCTGGACTATACAATAGCCCCAATCACATTCAATTATAACAAAATATTCTAGAAGATAGTTAAAGTAGTAATGGATCAAGATTTCAAATCATATAATCATGTCCGCTTTAGGGCTGTCAGGGCTGTTGTACAAAATCGTTACACCACTCCCCCATCACCCATCACAGATTTATTCTTTCTTGTTTGCATTTTTATGGAATACAACATAAACATATGCATTGCATAGATAAACAAACACTATAATATACGGTACATGGAGTAAAGCATACACATAGTTAAAGGAGTTGAGAATCATATCTCAACACCCAATTAGAGAAGAATTTATAAGCACTTACTCATACAGACATTTTTACATACACTTAGTCTACAAATAACATCATACATGGTATGTAGTAGTTAGAATACGTATTAGGGCAAGTCCTTTCGTTAAAGGATTGCCGCCTATACAACAATCACATATCCACGATGGTTAGTCATGACGTACACTAATGCATAGTTTAGACGCACTTAGACATTCTCACAAACACTTAGGTTACAACTTGTACATACACGACGTATGTTAATATAACAGGTCTTAGGTTCATCCGTTCACCCAGAAGTTCATACACATGCACCTAGCATACATAGATAGCAAATAATCATGGCAAGCACAAATCCGTATTTCATACGTATATGGTATTTTCTACAAATATGAGGAATACAGTATATTCAACATAGTTAACGTATATCTGAAAATCGAAACGGACAGCACTTTGTACATGTTTAATAGCATCCACGTCAGTAATATATCATTAACTGACATTAAAAGCCTTAAAAATCATAACCTATACATTTAAAGTTCGCACCTTACGCCGGTAAACACGTAACAGATTCGTTTGAAATATGTAGTCTTTGTCACCGGCAGAACGACAACCTATGACATGAAATAGGTTAGCTATTTCATCACCTATACTACCTGAAACTCGAAATCAGATTAGGGTTAGGTTTTCTTACCTAGGAACAGGATTCGTATCACCGATAGAGCAGTACAGAAGGGCTGATTCAGTTCATGGAATGATGGGATTGAATCCCGGGGATGGACTCCAACTCTCTCTCTCTCTCTCTCTTTCCTTCTCTTTCCTCTCTTCTCTCTCCTAGGGTTTTCCAAATTCATATGGGATGAGAGAGTGAGGGCTTAAGGCCCTTATATAGGCCTTAAACTGATGAAAATGGCCCCAGGGCCAAGGTATACTTAAGTTATATCCAAAGGGCATTTGTTTCAGCTTAATAGAGCTCTTTCGGAGCCCCCCTTGAGCCAAATGTCCGACTTAAGCTCACAGACTATGGATCTAGGTCGAGTTAAGTTCTCATTCCAGTTGGGTTTCCAGATCACATGTGGAGGATCAGTTTCAGTTGAACGGTCACCGAAACTCGATTAGGGTTACAAGTACACGGACATATGTATGAAATTTCCCCGGATCCGAGAGTGTATTTGGGTCAGATTCTGACAGTCTGATTGCTTATATCAAGCCCGCAGGCGACAGGTCTCAGATTACTTAAATTAGATTCTAAGGAAAACCATGTTTTCTCACACACTTCACTCCGTGCTCAAGCGAATAGCCCTGGGACACTATCTGGATTTGATTTCTGAGATGGTTGTCAAGCCCAATAAGACGGTCCTAAACGCTTTATCTCGTGGTCATTGGACTTTCGACGTGTGGTCCAGATCTGATACGGAGTTTCAATGTGCTCCTGAGAGCAACTGGGTAATGAGATTGATCCTAGATTTTAGGGTAACCTAACGTCAATGATTCTACAAGTTTTGGGTCTTGCAGATCGTATTTAAAGTGGATCAAGCGGATTTCATAGCTAATCTAGTTTAACACTTAGTTACTTCTCGTTTAATTTTTAAAGGATTTGAGGTTTGAGAAGTTAATAAGGGGTTAGGATTGACCCCTTGCCTAAGGACATCTAACTCCAGGTTGACAAAAATCTGGGGCGTTACAATTTACCCCCCTTAAAAATAATTTCATCCCCGAAATTACCTAAGGGTAGTAAGTATAGATTTTATTATTCCTCTTGCTCAAGTTTTACTGATTTCAAGTTTATATGCGTGGTATGACGTATACTATCTATGCTAGTCTGGCTCATGTTTATCTAACCCCCTTAAAAATATCCTTTATCTTTTGCTTGGTTTGCTACAATTCATTCCTTTATCTATTTGACGTCTTGACGATAATTCCCATTTATTTAGAGTAAGATATTTTGTTTCACTGGTCGACCAATACGGAGAGACGATTGTAGTGGGCTTGATCCCGATACATCGATCGTCTACCTGACCAGGGTAGAAGGCTCATCGTATCCCTTCCTGGTCCTGGTAGATCCTGGTCTTCTGCTCGGTCAAAGCAGTGAATCCATTGGTAGCCACCCAGGATTGAGAATTGGGTCAAGCCGTGAATGCTTAGCAGTTGTATATGCTTGTAACTCCGTAGTCTGATCACTAAAAAAAAATAAAAATAAAAATTAAGAAATGTTCATCAATGAAAGGGTCAAATTTCCTAGTCATATGGTTATCCATTGGGTCTTGGTCTAGGAGAGTCCTCATCTTAATTCATGTTCATGGTAGTAGTTACACTCGTACTCATACTTAGGCCCTTTCTGTAATACGAATTGGTTTAATGCTTAAACCATAATTACTTTCCTTCTAGTAACTTTATTAGCGACATTCTAAGAAAGGTTCACATTCATTTTAATAACCTATCTTTACGTATAGTCGGGATCAATTCTATTCGATCCTGGGCCAATGGGCTATCGGCCCACCAAGCTTCCGTTGTGCCCTATCTCGACCGCATTCATAACCTTTCTACCCTCCTTGAAAACTTATTTAAGGCTCAAGAATCCATGTCTCACTCTGTACGTCAAAACGAGGTGTAATTTAGACCTATTTGAATACTATAAGCATAAGGAATTTGGACAAAATAGGTTAACGGGCAGACTATCTTTCTAAGGCCATATGCATAATATGTATGCCCGAATGGTCTGTGATTCAGGACCTAATCCCTAACTCTCTGTTGCCCATTTGAGAAATTTCTTAAGCCCAAGCAAAGTATCCCTGTTGGCTATGTGTTTTTAACACTTCTCAAAAGCGAAGTAACAAACTTTTGGTTGTAAGTGATTCGGCCAACACAGAAGGAAAGTTGTGTAGTGGGTCTAAGCCGAATACATAGACCTTCTGCCTAACTAGGATAGAAAATTGTTATACTAGTTCTTAATCCTACTTGATCCCGACCTTCTGCTTGATCAAAGCATTGAGTTCATTGGTAACGACTAGGATTGAGAATTCAATTCAAACAGCAAATACCTCGCTTATATATAGTTCTCTACTTCGTGTTCCCGATTGTAATAAGCCCTTGAGAAGACAATCCTAGGGGGTGTGTTGTTTTGATCTAACGTTCAATCAGAGAGATATATAACTTTTCTCTAAATATGAATAGTTTCTAAGTTAAAACAACTTTTCTAAGAGTTATTAAATAAGCCTATAAGTATTAGGGGGATTCAACGAAAGAATAAGATCTCACTCCAACCTAATCAAGCCAACTAACTAAATATATCTTTCAATTGTCTTAGCATAATCAATGTTTTACATTCTTTAATATAACCAACCAATAGTTGTAATCCAAGGTCAATGCTTATACGCTAGATGATTTCATACCCTTTCTAATACAGGAAATTGTTTATCGCTTAGGGTCAAACGTTGTCTGATTAGAATTGAGTTGCCTGAACTTGAATTTAACTACACTCGAGCACTACACACATGCTCATACTAGCTAAGAAGTCCTAGGGTTCACATTATTAATTTGTTAGATTTCCTATACTGCCAGATGTGTTTGCAAAATCAAGGAGTACCAACTCTAGGTCCAAAACTCTAAGGGTCTGTTTGGCCAATGGTATTAGGTTGTATTAAATGGATTGCATTGTTAATCTCACTTCGAGATTGGGAATGACATGTTTGGAAGGAGGGTGTTGGAAAGTGTGAGATGAGATTTGTGGGTTTGAAAAGTTATGAGACACAAAATTTGGGTTTTGTGCTCATATGGGTGTGAAATGGTGAGGCCAAGAGGAGTAAGATATGGGTTTAGAGGAATAATGGGGGAGAGGTGGAAGGGGTTCACAATTGTCAAGTACAACTCCAACTTGTCGAGCATTCTACACATTCGATAACAAAAGGAGCTTCATGCATTTCATTTAACCCAAAATCGTCACAATACATGGGATGTAGCCTTACATGGACCATGACAGAAGATGCATGGGGCTTCAAACACTAAAACATACTACCAAACTACCACACTACGAAGCCTCTCAACATGAAAACACAAAAGTCCTAACACAGCAACAAACAAACTACGAGACAACAGCATTGATGACTAGGCATTCGAGTTTGGCGACGGAGGAGGGGCACCCTTATCCTGCAGACAGCATAGGATAGTCTTCAAAGTACGAGTCACTTTCTTGAACTTGTGTTTCACGAGGCCCCGAAGATCCATAATATCCTGTCGTAGGACCGCCTAACCTTGCCGTAGGACAGCCTGATCCTCAAGTCGAGCTATACGAGCTTCCCTAGTAGCCCGATTAGTGTCCTGCTCCAGTGATGTAGGAGGGGAGCTCTCCTCCATATCCTCGGCCTCCTCTTCTTCTTTGTTTGCTTCCTCTTCTATTTCAGCTCCACCTTCTTCCTCACTCTCTTCCTCTTCACTCACCGTCTCATCTTCACTCTCCTCAAGTCGGGCTTATCGTTGTCGTGGCCCGATTTTCATCTAGTTAGAGTGGTTTCATTGATGAAATGTTGAGGCACTGGGAGTTCTGCACCACGACTATAGCCGAACTCGTGTGCAATCTTGCATATAAGCTAGCCAAAGGGGATCAAATCAGTCCTTCTATTTGAGCATGCGGTCAGAACGATCTGTTGCAGAACATATGTGGGCAAGCACAACATTTCACCCAGCCCCGCTTGGTACAGAAAGTCTACCATCAAGCACGTACACTCACTGTGATTGTTTCACCTGGGGTAGACGTTAAACGTGCAGATATGGTGGAGTAGGCAGAAATCATCCTTCATGTTTGACGCCATGAGGCTATTGTTCGGCTGCCATTCAACCAGTTGACCACAAAGGAAACACGTACGGTGATCCCTTTCACGTGCACTCCTCAGATTCGTCTCGCTCGCGTGAACTTGGCCAAGAGGTATTCCCATGAGTCGAGCTATCAGGCCAGCGTCAATTGTGGCCTCTCGACCCCTTCCCGAGGAAATCTTGAACTGCAAGGGCTCTAGTGTAGGCTCTCGAATATGGGCATAGAATGCATGGACAGTGCCCACATTTGCATGATATGTTCCCTCAAACACAGGGCCCCAACCGGCCTCATCCAGGCGCTCCAACAACAGATACTCTCCCAAGAGCCGCCCATCCACCTGAGCTTCAAAAAGGACCCTACGGCCCACATATCTTCCATAGGACAACTCCGTCAGTAGAGCTCATGGGAGAGGAGCCTGGGGATCGAGGTCCTGCTTCATCCGTATCTCATGCTCAATGCCCGTGCTTGCGGTGGCGCCTCTCGGTCTCCTTACACGAGTGGGGCGACTAAGCCCAGCTTCATCCACGACACGCTTTCTCTTTCTCATGAGAGAAAGAATGGTGAAAAATGAGAAAATGGCCCCATTAACTTTGAATAGAGACATGGAGAAAGTGGAGAAAAGGGAGAAAAAGGTTGGAGTCTTTAGGTCTCCACGGATTTGAGCCTCCAAGGGGCGTGTAAAGGCTTAAATGGAATGGAATGAAGAGGAAAAATGAAGAAAGTGGGTTGGTAATGGGGGTACACAAATTTGAGCCTTAAATGGGGGATTCAAGAGCTTAAATCGGAGAGAAGGGAGAAGGTAGGCAGCAATGGAGATGAGTTCACAGCAAGGTGGTGGGTGTGGTGCACGAAAACGAAAGAGGAAGAGGTGGAGGGGCAATTTTTATATAAAATTTGAAGTTTGGAAGAGAAAGGAGAGCTTGGGGTGGTGATTTATGAAGGGAAGGTGGGTTTGGAAGGGTTTAAATTAAAACCCCTTGCATCAGGGGGCCACACTATACCCCATAGTCGATCGGCTCGAACGGCCCGCCCGGCCGAGCCCACTAGTCGACGAGGCCTCGCCGAACCGGCGAGCCACTCGCTGGTTGCTGGAGGTTTTAGTGAGGGCTCACCCCTTGAGCAAGGTCCTCCTGCCCCCCTTAGTCTAAAAATGTATAGGGTCCACCCTGGGTCCCTCTAGAAGTGCCCCGTTTGGGCCCCACCTCCGTTTTGAGTCGATTCGGGCTATTTCGAAAACTATCTGATGTATATTCGCATTTAGCAAATTTTAAAGGCTGGGATGGGATTATTTGAGATCTGAATTCGTCGATTGATGGTCTAGGAGTGATCCGGAGTCGCCTCATGTGTTCTCGGAGGTGTACGGAGTCGATCTCGGTGATTATTTTCGGTGAACTTCGCCAATTGGCAAAACCGAGACTCCTAAGACTGTTTCTACATTTTCTCGCACCCACCTAAGTTGAATTTACATCAGTGTACGTTGTATGATCATAATCCAAGTCCGGTTTAATCCAAATCATGCTCTGATACCATCTTGTAACGCCCTGAAAATAGGGGGTCGAGTAGCAACTCAACTCCCGAGTTCCAAAACATCACTTATACAACATATATGCTTATGATTCAATGTTGTCTATCTTAGTGCATTAATCATGAGTGGGATTATACCAAAACAGTAATTCATACTCCAGATCAAGTTGTAAAACGCAAGTGGAAGACTGAAAGACATAAACACACTTATATAAGTCAAAGATCAGGATCGGTCTCTAGAGTATGAATACATCATTGAGTCACCATATACATGTAATTGTCTCAAATATCAAAATATCAAAATAGAAAATGTCAAAATAGTATAACTACAATGATAATCCATGTAGCCTCGTCAATCAGAAGATGGTCTACATAGACCTGCCTGATAGCTGCATAAAGGAGAAACCCTCATCATCATAAAGACCAGCACCGCTTCGTAAGCATCATCATCATCTGAAACTCAAATAGGGTCTAGTTGGTGTGTACACACCGTCCGGTAACATGGGAGTGAGTGATCAACTCAATGGAACAATAAAGCAAAGGTTAACATGTTATCAATTTAATCAAGCAGTAAATCACACATTCCTAAGTACTCTTGTTAATGCAAGAATGAAATGAATGATATGATGCATGCCCTCACCTACGCACCATCAACGACTTCATCTCACGCTCGCGCATGAACAACACTGCCTCAGTGCTTGACCTGCTACGCCTGAACGCATGCGTAATGCAGTGCATGCATATGATTACTAAGTTTATTAGTCCTTTTCATACAGCAGGATTGGGAAACTAAGGTACCTCCCTTATATCAATACCCTAACAATGATCCATTCTAGGGTCGTTAATCCTAGTAAATCTCATACGAAGTTGCGGTTCTAGGTCACTACCACAAACGCCCTACCAATTGGTAGTCTATTTTCGAAGGCACATCACCGACCCGACTGGGGACCACGGTCAGGTTACAATGGGGTAGGCCTATCTTATACTCTCGTTGCTACGGAAGGCTCGTCGCCTCAACGTAGTCTTAGAGTATGCTCGAGGTCACTACAAAGGGCACGTCTAGGGCTGCTAGAGCTGTTGCACGGAATCGTTACACTAATTCTCTATCACTCATCACGGCTTTATCATCAAAACATTATAGGCCGACAGCTCGAATATAGTGTCACATACCACCGTATTTGGATCACGAGTCTGGGTTGCTCACTGGTCACTACGGGGAGGCTCATCACCCCAGCATAGGACGACAGCTCGACCACGGTGTCCCATACCACTATGCCCAGTTCATGAGTCTTAGCAGATCGAGGTACTAAGGTTAATAGGGTTTCCACTGGTGAGTTTGGTACCTTAGGTTCAAGTAGTAACGTCCAAACATGGTGAACATACATAGGGTCAATCGGGTTACGTGACGAGCTCGACTAGCATGAGCGCACATCGAGTTGATCGACATGAAGTGGGAAGGCACTCCGTGTGGCCTAACTACTATTGATAACCGAAGTATGCCGCGGATTCGTCGAACACATCCTGTGTGGCGAAACAACATCATCTACCAATCTAGGCTCTGTTACCGATTGCCTGGACTATACAATAGCCCCATTCACATTCAATTACAACAAAACATCTTAGAAGATAGTTAAAGCAGTAATGGATCAAGATTTTAAATCATATAATCATGTCCTCTTTAGGGTCACATTTGAAAGGCCAGTCTGGCTATCACTGCAATCGTAATCGTTACACCACTCCCCCATCACCCATCACAGATTTGTTCTTTTTTGTTTACATTTTATGGAATACAACATAAACATATGCATTGCATAGATAAACAAACACTATAATATACGGTACATGGAGTAAAGCATACACATAGTTAAAGGAGTTGAGAATCATATCTCAACACCCAATTAGAGAAGAATTTATAAGCACTTACTCATACACACATTTTTACATACACTTAGTCTACACATAACATCATACATGATATGTAGTAGTTAGAAAACGTATTAGGGCAAGTCCTTTCGTTAAAGGATTGCCGCCTATACAACAATCATATATCCACGATGGTTAGTCGTGGCGTACACTAATGCATAGTTTAGACCCACTTAGACATTTTCACAAACACTTAGGCTACAACTTGTACATACACGACGTATGTTAATATAACAGGTCTTAGGCTCATGCATTCACCCAGAAGTTGATACACATGCACCTAGCATACATAAATAGCAAATAATCATGGCAAGCACAAATCCATATTTCATACGTATATGGTATTTTCTACAAATACGAGGAATACAGTATATTCAACATAATTAACGTATATCTAAAAATCGAAATGGACAGCACTTTGTACATGTGTAATAGCATCCACGGCAGTAATATATCATTAACTGACATTGAAAGCCTTGAAAACCATAACCTATACGTTTAAAGTCCACACCTTACGCCGGTAAACACTTAACGGATTCGTTTGAAACACGTAGTCTTTGTCACCAGCAGAACGACAACTTATGGCATGAAATAAGTTAGCTATTTCATCACCTACACTACTTGAAACCCGAAAATAGATTCGGGTTAGGTTTTCTTACCTA
The DNA here is from genome assembly GCA_030180095.1 of Magnolia changhungtana. Taxonomy (NCBI): domain Eukaryota; kingdom Viridiplantae; phylum Streptophyta; class Magnoliopsida; order Magnoliales; family Magnoliaceae; genus Magnolia; species Magnolia changhungtana. The sequence goes on along the minus strand of JASAUF010000626.1, from coordinate 3,720,454 downwards.
AGAACGGGATCAGTATCGCCTGCAGAGTGGTACGGAAGGGCTGATTCAGTCCGTGGAATGATGGGATTGAATCCTAGAGATGGACTCCAACTCTCTCTCTCTCTCTCTCTCTCTTTCCTTCTCTTTCCTCTCTTCTCTCTCCAAGGGTTTCCCTAATTTGTATGGGATGAGAGAGTGAGGGCTTAAGGGCCTTATATAGGCCTAAAATTGATGAAAATGGCCCCAGGACCAAGGTATACTTAAGTTATGTCCAAAGGGCATCTGTTTCAGTTCAATAGAGCTCTTTCGGAGCCTCCCATTGAGCCAAATGTTGGACTGAAGCTCACAAACTATGGATCTAGGTCGAGTTAAGTTTTCATTCCAGTCGGGTTTCCAGATCACTCGTGGCGAACCAGTTTCAGTTCAACAGTCACCGAAACTTGATCAGGGTTACAAGTACACGGACATGTGTATGAAAGTTCCCCTGATCCGAGGGTGTATTTGGGTCAGATTCTGACGGTCTGATTGCTTATATCAGGCCCACAAGCGACAGGTCTCAGATTACTTAAATTAGATTTAATTTCTAGACAAAACAACGTTTTCTCACACACTTTACTCTGGGCTTAAGCGAATAGCCTCGGGACACTATCTGGATTTGATTTCTGAGATGATTGTCAAGCCCAGCAAGATGGTCCTAAACGCTTAGTCTCGTGGTCATTGGACTTTCGACGTGCGGTCCAGATCCGATACGGAGTTTCAATGCGCTCCCGAGAGCAACTGGGTAATGAGATTGATCCTAGATTTTAGGGTAACCTAGCGTCAATGATTTTACAAGTTTTAGGTCTTGCAGATCGTATTTATAGTAGATCAAGCGGATTTCGTAACTAATCTAGTTTAACACTTAGTTACTTCTCGTTTAATTCCTTAAGGATTTGAGGTTTGAGAAGTTAATAAGGGGTTAGGATCGACCCCTTGCTTAAGGACATCTAACTCCAGGTTGGTAAAAATCTGGGGCGTTACATGAGTGAACAGTGCTCGACCAGTCGTGTAGGCTCGACTCAAAGTCCAGCAAGTTTTTTTGTCTCACTCGATCAGTCGAGTGCATTGCTTGACTAATCGAGCAGGTCACTCGACCAGTCGAGTAACGACCTTATCTTATCGCGCCAGAAAATTTAAAATTTTGTTGGTCCTTCAACCAATTGTCATGCCCCAGATTCGGTGATCGGACTCACAAGGAACCCGATGGCCAGTTTTACAGCAACAGCCTCCATAGTACCTCATTCTTGGCTCCGAGGCAGGTTCCGATCTTGGGATCTAACAAGGAGGATTTTCATGATCATTATATCCGTTCCAATACGAGCATATCCAAGATCACAACAAGTAAATATCAGAAATAATAAAGGAACACACAGCAAAATCCACTATGAATTTGAACTTTTCAAGTATAAGGCTGAAAGGAAATACATAAGGTAATAGAAGAAAGAAGGAAATATCTGCAACACTGGGGACCTCGGCTCAACACCACTCCAAGATCTACCACTATGACACCGACTTAGGATCTCCTACACACATCAATCATGCATAAGCTTATAGAAAGCTTAGAGGGTGGTGAAAGTGTGTAACAATAGTGCACAAAAGAATAATAGGGGATGCAGAAGGGAAACATGATCAATGCCAATATCACTAGCCTTACCAAGGCTAAGCCATGAATGCAGAAAGCCGTACCAAGGCTATGCAATGCAATAAGGCTTATACAGTTGATACCAATGCAATGTGAAGTAATGTTAATGCTCATAACCAGTCCACATATCCAATACAGTTCCATCATAAGGAATATCACCAGGGTCTAATGCACTAAAGGATGACTGTTGTTTTACAGACCCACACAATCAAACAAGCGTAGGAGACCTCACTGCCCGCCTGTGCACAACTAATCACCAGTAAGGCTCGACAGTAGCGGACCCATTCACGAGCTGGTCAAACTCAGCCTAGCAATTCCCCCCCTCCCACTCAGGAGGATAAGGAAACATTTTATCCCAACTGATACAGGATAGTGGGAGATGCGGCCTAACGATGTAAGGCACTGGGGTGCTCATGTTTTCACTCAGTCATGGCACTGGGGCATATCCTTGGTACCATGGAAGTTTAAGGGATTTCACCCAAGGGCATCCTATGCACCCTAATGCTCAAGAAGAATATTTTCGGTGTTCACATACGACCATTCATGAATATACCTATGGAGGTAAGGCCCTGGTGAAGCAAGGGCGATCATATCTATGAGATGCAATGCCAGATCATGAGTCATGCATACCAATCATGCACTAGCTCCAAGCACTCAATGTGCACAAGAGGGAAACTCCATCCCTCTATCATATCAACCCAATGACCACACACAAATGAAATCTAAACACGCTATGATGCATATGGGTCATGAGGGTGCACCATACAGTGATGATGACTTAGAACATATTCCTCCTTCCCAAGGAGGGAATCAAGTCTAGGTACGTAGGCAATTAATCTAAGGAACAATCCTCTAGTGAGGGCCCAATACTTTAGAATAGCCCACAAAGTTAAGGAGGATAATATATAAGCCTAAAGGAATAAGCGGGGCCTTAAACAACCCATAGCAACCCATGGGCCTACCTTAGGGCCACCAAGGAGGATATCCAACCTCAACTGGGTCCCAAAAGGTAGCCCGTCACTACTCGAATATGAAACAAGGCCTAAGACCTAAGCAATCCATGGCCTAGTAGGCTATACACCAAGCTCAACACATAAGCAATATGGTGGGCCCTCAAGCAAGGTTTGGGCCCAACCATAAAGGTCATAAACCCACATATTGTGGTAAGCCTAATGGGCAGCCTGGTAATCCAACCATAAGGGCAATCCTTATACTTATTTTAAGTGAGTTGGGCCTCACAACTTGGCCCAAGTACAATGGTTATTTTGGTGGGCAACCAAGGGCCCAACTACTTACATATTATGGCCCACAAACCTATCACAATAAGTAGTAAATCTAGGCCCAAAGGTCAAGGGGCCTATCTAGAAAGTTACAAGACAAATGGGCCTAGAAAATCTAACAAATAGCTTATGAACATTGATCCAATAAAAACCCAACTGGGGTGGGCCTCAAGTGTGCACTAATTAAGCCCAAAGGCACATCAGAGAAATGGCAAGATATATACATATAACATCCTTAAATTTGGTGGGCCATGCTGCCCTAAAACATGCCATTCAGGGCACCCAGTTTGGGCCTATTGTTGGAATTCCAGCCCACTTGTTTTCTGGGCCTGCTGGAGTCCAATAAAAAAAATCAATTTATGAAATTATAATTTACTGGTGACCCACACACATCATTGTGGGCCCCACCAGATGAATGGAGTGCATAAAAAACATACATTAAGTGGACCATTGTTGCTGGACTGGATGTCCAGCAGCAGCCCGATGGGCCAGGCATCCTAGCTTGGACGGTCCTATGGGCATGGGACGCCAATCCCCAAAATATATCAAAATGGGCCCCACATGTGGACATCCCATGTGGACCACATCATGAATGAATGGCGTGGATACAAAACACATCAAGGTGGGCCAAAAATAGGGTGGACGGCCAGCCCATGCTGGACGTCCCAGCCTTGGGTGTTTAGCCTAGTGGGCCGGTCCAGCACTCGCCGAAGACTGTTCAGGGGTCCGTTGGCCCCAAAATTTGGTAGGTGGGTCCTATCATGGGTGGGCCACCCTCTGACAAAATTTCAGATTTTATTGAATCAGGAAAGTATTTATTTGAATTAAAAGAAAACTGCCTATCCAGAAATCTGGTTAGAGCAGAATTTAGACTGGCCCTGATTTAAGCTTCCAATGGTGTGGACTAAAGGCCTCCAAAAATTGGAGAAAATTGGTTTTTACATCCCCTCATATGTATACCATAGGGTGGGATCCACAGAAGTGCCCACCAATGCAAAAGTTATTTTATAATCAAAGATTTTCAAACTGACATGTTGTTGGAGCAATCCAGAAAATCCAGAATGTCCACCTCACTTGGGCCACACCTTTAGTACCATAATCAAGGTCGGATGGGACTGAAAGTTGGGGGACATCAAGATGGGATCCCCATCTTTCAGAAAAGTATATTTGATGGGTAAGAAAAGTCCTCCAAAAGGTCCCAAAATCTGGTCCAAAATCAACTAGAAACTATCCAGAGAATTCTGGACAGCAACATACACTTGGATTAAATTAAATGTATGAGTTAATTAAAAAGAGAATTACCCCAAAAACTAGGTACTATGGCCTACCCTAGTGGGCCCCACAAATGTCCAAATCAAATCCTAAAGTTACCACACTTGCATGCATCATTAAAAGTCAGTAAATGGGACACCCAAAACCATAGTGTAGGGAGGTATGGGCGTCCCACCCTAGCTAGGCCTTCTAGACAATCCAGGCCCACCAACTGGGCCACACTCATTATCATCAGAAATAAAAGAAAAGAGAGAGAAGAGGAATAACATCTCGGCAATAGGAAGAATGGTCCGCCACTATTGAGCCTTTCCTAACAAAATCACACCCACACATTTCATTCACATTCATATTACATCATAGATCTTCACCATGTATGATTTATATTTAAGATGAATGGTTGAGATGCCATCCCAACTATGATGTAAGGGTCTAGATGACCCATCATGCTATAGAATTAGGAACCACCATGATGGGGCCCATAAAGGAAAAACCTCATGCATAGGACATGCATGCATAAGGTAGGTCATTTGGCCACATCCAAGGGATTGTGTAAGATCTCCACCATTAATTGGTAGGTCCTACACTTCCCAAGAGAAGAAAAGAGAAGATATAAGCTATGGAAAAGGAATGTGTACATTTAGAGGAGCACCCACCTAAAGATCTTCACCAAAACTTAGGTCACCAAACTCCAAATGCTCTAAGGAATCAAGATTGATGGATGAGATGGGATTGGGATGGATGGATTAAGAGAGATTAGAGAATAAAGGGTCTAGAATGGTGTGGACGTCCCACCCTCTCTAGTTTGGGAGAATGAGAATGAGAAGGAGAAAAGGAGATGGAGAGAAGAGAGAGGGATGGTTGTAGTAATGTGATAAGATTACAAATGGCTAGAAAAGAGCAACCATTATGGTTTCTCTCTAGGAAAGGGTGAGTTGGTTAGAGAGCTCATGATGAGCTAGTAAAAGAAGGTCTATATGGGGGCTATAGACTAGGGATGGGTGGTGTTTGGGTAGTGGGTAGTGTAGGATATGGAACTTTGGGTGGTGTATGAGTGGTGTGTATTGGAAATTGCACAAGAGGGAGTGGGCCACCTTAAAAAATGTGCTCTTCACACTAGGTGGGCCACATGATCATGATCAAGGGCTAGAAATGAGATGCACACAACTTATGATCTACACATCGGATGGATGCAAAAGACACGGCGTCAGAATTGCAACAATGATGTGAAAAAGATGACATAGGTTTCAGTTCAATCTGAGTCGGGTATATATGACAGGACTTAAGGATGACTGCAAACACTATCCGGGGATCACAGGTCACTGGGATTCGACCAGTAGGACCGTGGGAACAAGAGAAATGAAATGCACACTCATACACACATGCACACACATGCACTCGGGTCAGGTCTTATACCAGTTGAACCGACCCTTAGACCAGGCGAGTGAACAGTATTTTCACCTATAAATAGAGCACGAATTTCAGAGATTTTTCATTCATTCAAAGCTAAATCAACACACCACTCTGAGAGATAAGTTTTTAAATTTATTAAGCTATATTGTGCTCATTTTAGATTCTCTTTAATTAGCTTTTGTAATTTGATTTTGTGATCTTTATTCCAATCTTACATTAAGAAGGGATTTGTGTTTTCCCCTTTCTTGAGATCAAAATCAAATCAAGCTAGCCCAAGTTGATTTAATTAAAAATTATTTAGAACTAGAACCTTTTCATCTGTGAGACTGGACATTGAACATCTTCATCTACATTGGATTGGTTCTACCAGGCTTCTTCAAAAGGAGAATTTCCAGATAAGTACCATTTACAATACTGTATATCAATTTTAGTTTTTGAAGTTGTGCCAAAAAAATCTCTTTTTGGTTTTATTTAAGGTAATCCAGAAAATCTCAGAGTGTAGGGTTTTTGTTATTATGTAAGCTTATCTAAAGACACGATTGTGAAGGTTTTAAGGTGAACCTTGGAAAACCTTTTTTATAGTGAACGCTAATATCCTGAGGGAGTGGATATTAGGAGTGGAGTAGTTGTGTGTTTGTTTTCTAACAGTTGGTGGATACACAAATGAACCACTATAATTCCTGGAGTTATGGTGGATGATTGAATGTGCTTATGTGTGAATGTTGTAATTTTTTTTAAAGCATTTGTGGTGAATGGTGTAATTTATTTTATGCACTTGTGGGAATGTTGTAATAACTTAGTTCATTTCCTTTGCTATTTCCTTTGCCTCTTTATTGGTTTGGATTTTTTATACTTACAAATGTTCTAGTAAGGTTGTCCTACCATAAGCCTTTGGTTTTTGGAGTTAGGTTGTCCTTAGAATTAAGTTTGTATCAACCTCTCAAGACTAGTACATTTGAGGTTACTATTTACTTGTACTTATTTATTATTTGATTGTGCATCTTTCTCTCAATTCCACATTTATTTTTTAATTTGGCATAATCTTATTCACCCCCCCTCCCCTAGGACGTTTAGCTCGGCCTTTTCAAGTGGTATCAAAGCCTAATAATCCTTTTATTATTTGGATTCATTTCCTGAGCTAACCGATATGTGCTTATAAGATGTCAAATTTTGATAGTCTCTCAATCTCTAGACCTCCACCTTTTGATGGCTCCAATTATGCTTATTGGAAAGCCAGAATGAGGATCTTTTTAAGGTCCATAGATGAGAGCGTGTGGCAAGCCACAGTGATTAGATGGACCCCTCTTACCACTGAAGTGACTGACACTGATGGATCTAAAACTATAAAGGTTACACCACATTTTTCTTAGACCACACTTCGAAAAAAATGAGAGTTGTGCCATTGCCAAGGCTTCAAATTCAATTACTTGTGCACTATCACCAGATGAATTCAAAAGAATTATATGTGATACTGCAAAGCAAGCTAGGGACATTCTAGAAATGACACACGAGGGTATGACTATTGTTAAGAAATCTAAACTTCAAATCCTCACCACTCGGTTTTAGGAGATACATATGGAAGTGTAACGTCTCGGATTTTTCCCAACTTGGAGATGGATGTCCTTGGGAAATGGGTCTATCATAACACCTTATCGACTTCTCAAAACTCAATCCTAAAGTCTCAAATCCCCCTTTCAACCCATCTCCTCCAAAAATCTCACCTTTCACCACCTTATTCTTTAAATTTTTCTAAGTACTTTCATATTAAACACAAATCTTAAGGCTCAAAGGATAAAGAACTATAATTAAACTAAAATTTACTATAAATAGTAAAAATATAAATAAAATTGACTTTATACTAATAACCTAATGGAATCTTGGGAAATAACCAGGTTATTTGGATAGCTTAGCTTCTCCTACCCCAAAAAATCATATATTGCACGTCAAATAACTTATTCCAGTTTGTAAGATACACCCATTTCAAGAATCAAGTGGCAGAATCACCACCAGGACCACTAGAGGGGCATGGCGCCACCACCCAGTTGGCGGTACACCGCCGGTGCACCGAATTTCAGTGGACCCTCGTTGAAATTTTATACGTTTTCAGGTCGACTTCAAAAAGTCATATCTCCCTCAATATAACTCTGATTTAGGTGATTCAAAAGTCAGATTGAAGCTTGATAAGTCTAATTTTATATAAAAATAAGAGAAAAATAAAATAAAATAATATAGGTAAATCTAAGATGATGTGACAACTATCTAAAAATTATTAGTTCAAATAGCCGCTACTTACAGAATTTTTAGAAATTTTCTAGAACATAAAATTTAATGAAATTTAGTGGAGATAAAGTAGATTTGATGATGAAATACTAAAAAAATAGTTAAAATAATATACTAACTAAAAGTGCCAGAAAAAACATAGAACTACCTGAGGACCACATCTTGTAGTATAATTTAGGAAAAATTTAGTTAAGTACTAAACTAAATAATAGGTGGATTTAGTTTAAACCACCATCTTCACAAATGACAAGACCTAAAACCATTAATACCACTGATGCAACGTCCCTTAAAGACCTAGGAGAAATCCCAAGAGCCCATCACACTCGGGAGTACATTTAAACTCCGTATTGGACCAAGACCACGCGCCAAGAGTCCGATAACCGCGAAACTATAAGATTATGTCTGTCCTACTAGGCTTGATGACCATCATGGGAATCGAGCCCAGATAGTATTCAGAAATGCATAACTTGAGCCCTAAGTGAAGTGTGTGAGAAATACCAATATCTTTAAAAAATATATTGAAACTTAAGTGAATTGGGCGATTCGCTCACGAGCGAAATTGAGGATTTCAGAACGTTGGTACCTGATCAAACTTCACCCATGTGTAAAGGAATTTTCTTTGCTCATGTCCGTATACTTGTGGCCCCGATCGAGCAAGTTCAACCGTTGATCTGACACAGGTCCTTCACGGTCGATCATCTTGTCAGATCGCACCAAAACCACATCCTGGAATGGATCCATTGTTAGGAAAATTATACTACGAAGTATGTGAGTAGTGGGCCTTTCTATGAGCCCTATTTGTCAAAAACAGTCGCCCTTTGGATATGAATTAAGTATATCATGGCCTTGGGGCCATTTACATCACTTCTGGGCCTATATATAGCACTCAAACCACCCCATTTCTATTCCATACGAATTTCTCTAACCCTATGAGAGAGAAGAGAGAAAAAGAAGAGAAAAGAGGAAGGAGAGGAGAGAGACTTTGGGAGATCGTTGCTGGGATTCTCTCCCACTACTCCACGCACTGAATCATCTTTCCATTGCACTACACAATCAGTTTTTTTTTTCGATTTAGGTAAGAAAAATTAACCCTAATCTTGATTTAGATATCCAAATAGAGTAATCAATGAAATCACTAACCTATTTCATTGCTTAGGTGCCCGACGTTCCATTTTCAGGAACGTAAGATTTGAACCGCATCTGAATCGAGTATTCCGACGATAGGTGCGGAATATAAACGTTTAGGTTATTATTTTCGGTGCTTTCAATGTCAGTAATGATTTATGTCTAACTTGATTGTTATTATATTGTCTTAGATACGCCATTGTCAATATAATATATATGTGTGAACTATGTAGTACAAAATACGCATCTCATGTGTTTGTTGAAATGTTTGTATGAACATGTAAATATGATTTGTGTTTGCTAGGACTACTAAACTAGGATTCATCGTTGTCATATGCATGCTGACCTCTCTATGTAAGGATTTGTTAAAATATATGTTGTAACTAATCTAGTCTACGTATTTGGTGAAGTGTAGTCTAGTGTTTGATGAATTGTCTGAATGAGAAATTGTTGATGATTGTATGTATTACGAGTGTTAAGATAGGATACTTTCTTGCCTTATACATATGTATAGTTTCTTTCATGAAATTATATTCGCCTCTATGCAAATGATTGATAAAATGTTAGTATGTGGTAATATGATCAAGGTGTTTAATGAAATGCTCAAATGAGGATTTCACTTGGATTGTTTGTTAAATGCTGAATTGATTATCACATGTATATAATTTTTGTATTTGAGTAAGATTGGGGCTACAACCTAGCCCAGGCAATCTATAATAGTTCTTGTTCAGGTGGCCGAATTAGTCTCACCACATTAGGTAATTCGACGAATCTGGGTCGCACGATGACTGTCGACAGTGGTTAGGCCACGAGGAATGCTTATGTGCTCCATGTCGATTAAGTCAGCATGTGCTCATACTAATCGAACCTGCCTAATAAATCGATTGGCCTATTTTGTGTTTACCATGTATGGACACTACTGCTTGAATCTAAGGTACCCCTTCCAATGTGAAAACCCACTTTAACCATGGTACCACGATCCGCTAAGACTTATGAGCCTTGCATGGTGTTATAGGACACCGTGGTCGAGCTATCGACCTACACTGGGGTGACGAGCCTCAACGTAGTGACCAGTGAGCAACCCAAACTCATGAGTCAGGCATGGTGTAACATCCCAGATTTTTGCCAACCTGGAAATTAAACGTCTTTAGGCGATGGGACAATCCTAACTCCTGTTTAACTTCTTAAACACTCAATTCAAGGGTCTTAAGTCCCTTCTTCAAACCATTCTCTTGAAAACCTCACTTTTTCTTTGCAAATCTCACATTTCACTACCTCGTCCTTCAAAATTTTTTAAGTGCTTTCATATTAGACACAAATCTTAAAGTTTAGGTGATATTGATCAATACTTAACCTAAAAATTACTATAAATAGTAAATAAATAAATAAAATAGGTTTTTAACCATTAACTTTTTGGAATCTCATGAAATAAGTAGGCTACATGGATAGATCAGCTTCTCCTACCCCAAAAACATATATTACATGTCGAATAACTCATCCCAGTTTGTAAAATACATCTATTTTACATATTGGATGGAAAAATCACCCCAAATAGGTCAGTGACCGGTGAGGGCATCGACCGGTTGGTGAGGCCTCGCCAAAAGGCGGGTCTGGCAGGGCCGCAGGGGGGCAGTGGCTCGTTTTCGCCTACTTTTTCTGTAATTTTGGTCTGACTTTGAAAAGTCATATCTCCTTCGTTATAACTCTGATTTAGGTGATTCAAAAACCAGATTGAAGCTTAATAAGTCTAATTTTATATAAAAATAAGTAAAAAATATAATAAAATAATTAATATAGTTAAATATAGGTCGTGGTGAAAATTGTTCGAAAGTCATTAGTTTGGATAGCTGCCGCTTCTGAAATTTTTAGAATTTTTTTACAACATTAAACCTAATGAAATTTGGTGGAGATAAAGTATACTTAATGATGAACTACTAAAAAAATAATTAAAATAATAGACCAACTAGAAATGCCAGAAAGAGGCGTAGAACTTCCCTAGGACCGTATCTTGTAATAATTAGGGCAGAATTTGGTTAAGTACTGAACTAAACAATCAGTAGAATTCACTCAAATCACTTTAAATATGATCTGCAAGACCCAAAACTTGTTGAATCATCGATGCTACAGTACCCTAAAATCTCGGATCAAACTCATTACCCGACTGCTCTCGGGAGCACGTTGAAACTCCGTATCAGATCTGGACCGCACATTGGGAGTCCGAATAATACCAAGTTAAGGACTTAGGACCGCCTCATTGGGCTTGACAACAATCTTGGAAATCAAATCCAGATAGTGTCCCACGGCTCTTCGCTTGAGTCCGGAGCGAGAGAGTGTGAAAACACTTATTTCTTTCCAAAATAAATATCTTGAATAGTAATCTGGCATCTCTCGTTTGCGGATCAGTTTTAAGCAACCAAACCATCAGAATTTGACTAAATTACACCCTCAGATCAAGAAAAATTTCATAAACATTTACATGTACTCAGAATCTCCGATCGAGATTCACTAACTGTTGAAGTGAAACTGGTCCGCCACGCATGATCTAGAAATCCGACTGAAACGAAAACTTAATAGAACAAAGATCCGATGTCGGTGAGTTTAAGTCTGACCTTTAGCTCAAGGAGGCCCGCCAGAAGTCCCCCGTTGAGCTGAAACTGCCCCGCTTTGGTTATAACCCAAGTATACCTTGACCTTAAGCCTATTTTGGGCACATTTTAGGCTATATAAGGACCTTATACCCTCTCTCATTGTAGCCATATGAATTTGGATTTGAGAGAGAGAAAAGAGAGAGAAAGTGTGGGAGTTGTGGGAGGATCTCCCTACCGTACTTCCCTGCCGCTCCACGGGCTCCACCGCTCCGTTCTAATTGCTTTTCCAGTAATTTCAGCTCCGTTTATAGGTAAGAAACCTTAACCTAATCTGTTTTGGGGTTAGATAGTTGTAGGTTATGAAATAGCTAACCTATTTCATTCTATAGGTTGCCAAACTACCGTATATAGAAGCTTAGCAATTCTATCGACTCCGTTACGATTCTACGACTAAAGGTGCAGACTTTAGGTGTATAGGTTATGGTTTTCAACGCTTTCAATATCAGATAATGATAGATTCATGATCTGCATGCAATTACACATGTACAAAGTGCTTTCCGTTTTCTGTTTCGATTAAAGTTGTAGAATATGGAATTTTACATATTCTAGGTATTCGTAGAAAATACCGTATACGTATTTTTTTTAGAAATGTGTTTGACATGATTATTTGTTGTATGGATATACAATATATGGATAAAATACTTATTTAGTGAAAGGATTCTCCTAAATACATGTTTTACTAATATACACTATGTATGTAGAAATACTGTATTGTAAAAGTACCGTATACATGTATATTTTAGAGATGTGTTTGTCATGATTAATTGTTATATAAATATATTATATGTACATAAAATACTTGCTTGGTGAAAGGATTCGCCCTAATACATGTTTGTTAACATACTCTATGTATGTTGAAATAGTGTTTGTTAAGTGTTTGTGAAAATGCTTGTGTGAGCAAGTGTTTGAATGTTGATGCCTTAGGAGAGTGTTGAGATGGGATTTTCAACTACCCTAGTGACATGTATGATTACCTCCATGAGATTGTTTACTTAAACTGCTTACTTGCAATATATGTGTTTGTATTCCTATTGACGTAGTGCTTTACAACATGCCTTATATCATGCTTTATAACATGTCTACTAGTATGTTTGAATTACTTTGTTTATCATGCTTTACTCCACATGTTATGGATGAGAATTAATTGAGTTTGGGACTATGTCTATAGTCCAGACAATCGGTACCAGATTGGAGATCGTGGTTGAGTTTCATGTCGCCACGTAAGATGTGTTTGACGAACCTGAGTCGTATGTCAGTTGGCGACAGTGGTTAGGCCACGCGAAGTGCTTATGCACTTCATGTTGTCTAATTGATTGTGCGCTCGAGCTAGTCAGGCTCGTCATGTAACCCGATTTGTCTAATGTATGTTCATTATGTTTGGTCGCTACTGGTTGAACCTAGGGTACCAAACTTACCAATAAAAATCCTTTTAACCATGGTACCTCGATCCGCTAAGACTCATGAGCCGGGCATGGTGGTATGGGACACCGTGGTCGAGCTGTCGGCCTACGCTGGGGCCACGTGCCTCCCCGTAGTGACCAGTGAGCAACCAGACTCGTGAGCCGATTATGGTGGTATGGGACACTATATTCGTGCTGTCGGCCTACATTGATAAGGTGATGGGGGAGTGGTGCAACGAATGCGAGCAACAGCCCTGACAGCCCTTTGTAGTGACCTCGAGCATACTCTGAAATTGCGATGAGCCTTAGAGTTTTGCCGCGGTATATAGAGTATGAACTAGAACTATTTCTGTATAGTGATGAATCGTTAAAGAGGTGATGGGGGAGTGGTGTAACCTTTGTGTGTAACGTACCACAGCGGCCTTTGACGGTGACCTAGAAAACACACCATCGTCGATATTAACTAGGGTGACGACCCTAAATGGATCATGTGTGGGAATGATACAAGGGAGGTACCTTAGTTTTCCAATCCTCGCTTTGTTTGAAATGGACTAATAACAACTCGGTAATCATGCTCACCATGCATTGCATGTGCCTGGAAGATGTGGAACACTGAGGGAAGAAAGCATGTCGAGAACGTGAGATGGTGTCGCATGAGGGAGGGTGTGGTGACGGCATACATCATGTCATTCATACTTGCATTAATAAGAGTAGTTAGGAGTGTTTGATTGTACTGCTTTATCATTACTACTTGACTGAGTCGATAACATGTTAACCTATGCTTTATTGTTCCACTGAGTTAGCTACTCACTCCCACGTTACAGGATGGTGTTTCGAACACCCACCAGACATTGTTTGATTTCAGATGGCGACGGTACTTCTGAGGTGGAGCCGGACCTTTGCAATGGCTACGATGCCTGCTTGTATTGGTTGTCTTCTAACGGCTTCCTGTGAGTCGTGCCCTAATCGACGGGGCTTTCTGGGATATTGACTAGAGGACCTTACACATTTGGTATATTTTAGGATTGTACTTGTAATTATTTAACCTGGTAATATTATCACACTTTTGAGACTCATCATAGTTTATATATTTTATCTATCTATCATAGTCTTCCGCTTGCAAATTTAACTGTCTATGAAGTATGATATGCTGTTTTGGCTTAATCTCACTCATGTTCACTACTCTAATACAGTCAACATTTAATCATCATTCATTTTGTTGCATAAGTGATGTTCTGGAACTCGAGAGTTGAGTTACTACTCGACCCTCGATTTTCGGGATATTAAACATGGTGATATGGGACACCGTGTTCGAGTTGTCGGCCTACACTGAGGTGATGAGCCTTTCCGTAGTGACCGCCAGTATAAACTTTGGAATTATCTTATCGACTGCTTTTCATTGGGAGTGATGACCCTACAACTTACCTATCGTATGTGCTTGACTAGGAGTGATGAACCTAGATGGATCCTTCTATTCGGTTCGATGATATAAAGGGTGGTACCCTGGCTTCCCAAACCCGCTGTGTGAATAAGCTTAATTAACTATTGGGCTAACATGACCATGCACTGTACTGCATTAGTTAGGACGTGCTTTAAAGGCATGGAAGTCGCACAGGAGGCAGTGTTGTCATATGCGATATGGTGCCGACATCGCTTGTTGAGGGAGCTTTTGATGTGAGGGTATGCATCATTACTTGCACTCCATTCCTGCATTAATAAGAGTAGTTAGGATGCGATTATTATGCTGCCTTATCATTACTGCTTGATTGACTTGATAACATGTTAACTTTTACCTTATAGTACAACTGAGTTGGTCACTCATTACCACTCTAGGACGGTGTTTTAAAACACCAACTAGACTCTGGTTTAGATGTAGGTGTTGATGAAGTCTATGCTACGGAGCAGGACTTTATGGATGAGGAGGAGGAGTTTTCCTACTTTCACCTCTCGGGCGGGTCGATGTAGACATCGTGCTGATGCGAAGGGACTATAGGGATATTTGGCTTAGTTGGACACATCTACTTTTCTGCATTTTGTTATTTTAAGACAATACATATATATATTAAACCCAGTTACATAATCATACTCTGGAGGTTTGTGAAACTCCCTAATGCTTAAATATATATGGTTTAGACTTCCGCTTGCTTAATTTAATTATATCTGGAGTATGATATATTGTTTTGGTATAATCTTACTCATACTTAACTCATTAATATGGACAAATTCTGAACATCATCATCCATATTGCATAATTGATGTGCTGGATCTCGGGAGTAGAGCTTTGCTCGACCCTCAAAATTTAGGGCATTACAAGATGGTATCAAAGCATGATTTGGATTAAACTGTACATGGGTTATAGGTAACACGACACACTCTGATGCCCTCTGACTTAGAAAGGGAGTGATGGAATCTAGAAACCACATTAGGATCCCAAGTTTCACGAACGGGAGAAACCAAACACTGTAAGTTAGTTCCTAACGTATACCTGAGGGTGGGGGATTTTAACACTTCGGTGCAGCCTAGCTATGGTCTGAGCGTAGGTTATCATCTAGGTCCGGTTGGGATCAGTTGGGCTTCAAAAATAACGCTCCAGTTGGTAGGGCGCTGGGTAAGGTTAGTCCCACATCAGATGGATGGGTGCCCTGACCTTGGGCTATATGTGGAGCACTTTCCCTGTATGAGGCCTTTTGGGGAAAAACCCCGAGAATAAAATCGTGTGGGCGCATGTTCGACAATATCATACAGTGTCAGTGGGGCTATTACAAATCACGTGCATTGACCCAAGTCACCTCTGGGCCATCAGTTGATGAATTTCAAATCTTAAACAGATCCAAAAGGCGCGAATATGTGCATATTGAACTACAAAATTGGATCGTACGAGCCTAAAACCCCAAAGCACGAAATCTGATGGGGCCTAGGGGGTCATACGCATCCATACGACACCTCGAGAGGGGGTGGCCACCGCCGGACACCCTAGGGGGGCATGGCGGCGCACTGCCCACCTTCATAGTGGGACGCAGTGACACCGTGGTGGAGGTAGCGCACCGTCGACTGGCTGCCCATGTGGGGCCACTCCCACGTGTGGGGCCTCCCACTTAACCCCCTCGTTGCCCCCTTTGCTCATTTCATCCTATTTCTACCCCAAAAACACCCTTAAACCCACTAACAACTCTCATTCTCTCTCAAATCATCTTCCCTATACATTCACATCTCCCATTTCTTCCATATCTTACACTCATCTACCACCATTTCCCCTAAACTTCATTATTTCCACTCATTTGGGCACAAAACCCACATTTTTGTGTCTCATAACCTTCACACCTTTAAGTCCACTCCATTCCCAAAACCTTTTCACCTCCATGGCTCTCTTTAAGCTTGTCTTTGGTATTTTCTCCATCTTAACACTCCTTTCCCTTATGGGGAAGAAGAGACCGGCCCCGGATGAGGCCGGGCCTAGCCGTTCTAGGAAGAAGGCGAGTGTTGAGACTAGTACAAGCGTCGAGCAAAGGTCGAAACGTGATCTCGACCCTCGAGTCCCGATTAAAAGGTCTCTATCGACAGGCACCAAACTCGGTAAGTTCCGTGGTTGCAAAGTTGTGTTTGAAGCTCATGTTGATGAGAAATTATTTGGGTTATATCCCATGATCGTTCTCCTTCTGGAGAATGGGTGGGATCCCATATTTGAAAGAAAAGCTCATGCAAGTAAAGGCACCGTACGAGCCTTCTATGCTCACATACGGGACCCAACTCTGGTGCCCCTCCAGTTTATCATACCGTTGAGAAGAACTCATGCCAAAGTCGATGTAGATGTCATGGCACGAATCATAGGAATTGAACGTAGAGTTGTACATGTCAGTGAGACGAATCTCTCTAGTGAACGGGAGAGAAATCACCGCACGCATTTCCTTTGCGGCCAACTTGTAAATTGGAGGCGAGGAAATAGCCTCGCATCGACTCATATGATGACAAATTTTTTCCTACTCCACCATATATGCACATACAACGTATATCCTAGGTGGAGTAACCGCACAAAATGTACTCAATTCAAGGTGGATTTCCTTTACAGAGTTGGACAGGGAGAAAAAGTGTGCCTGCCTACTCTCGCCCGATCTTAGAGAACCAACACTACACGATCTACTCGGGGGGACACATCCCTCCCTTTCAGTCGACTCATTTGCAAGATCGCCCAAAATTTTGGCTTCAGACTCCACATGGATAACCTCACCCCAATCCATTTCATCAGTAAAACTACACTCAATAATGTGGGCATAGGCCCCAGGCAACACCAAACAAGGATTGATGAATACGAGGATGAGATAAAAGATGAGACGGAAGAGGAGGAAGGCAGTGAAGAAGAGGAAGGAAATGAAGAGGAGGAAGGCAGTGAAGATGAGGAAGGTAGTGATGAAGAGGTGGACAGCAGGGAAGTGGAGCAGGAAGAAGAGGAGGAGGCCCAAGACTCAGATAGGGGACCTCCTACTGCACATGAGGAACACTATGATCGAGCCTCCCTAGAAGCCCACATGGCCAATATTGAAGATAACAGGACCTTTTGAATGAGCATTATACAAACCACAATGACCATCAAATGTTGGGACATTTAGAGTTTTGGACCTAGAATTGGTACTCCTAGATTTCGAGAAAAATCTGGCAGTTTAGGAAATCCAATAAATTAATAACATGAATCAGTGGACCTCCTTAGCTGGTATGGTCATGTGTGAAGTGCTCGACGTTAGTTAAATTCAAGTTCGGACAACTCAAATGCAATCAGACAACTTTTGACCCTAAGCAATAAAACAATTTCTTGTATTAGAAATGGTATGAAATCTAGCGTATGAGCGTAGATTTTAGATTACAACTATTGGATTACCATTACTCAATTAAGACTAGGCTACTGGTTATACTAAGGAACATAAAAGACTGAGTATGCTAAGATAATTAAAAGATAAACTTAGTTAGTTGGCTTGATTAGGTTGGATTGAGACACCATTCCTTCGTTGGATCCCCTCAATACTTATAGGCTTCTTAATAACTCTTAGGAAAGTTGTTTTGACTTAGAAACTAGTCACGCTCAGAGAAAACTTATATATCACTCAGATTGAACATTAGGTTAAGTCAACACACCCCTTAGAATTGCCTTCCCAAGGACTTATTACAATCGCGAACATGGAGTAGAGAAACTATATATAAGCGAAGTATTCGCAGTTTGAATCAAATTCTCAATCCTGGTAATTACCAATGAACCCAATGATCTGATCAAGCAGAAGATTGAAATCAACTAGGATTAAGATCTGATACGATAAAATTTTCTATCATAGCTAGGCAAAAGGTCTATGTATCCGGCTCAGACCCATTACACAACCTTCCTTCCATGTTGGCCCGACCACCAAAAGTTTATTACTTCTCCTTTGAGAAGTGTTAAGAATATATAGCCAATAAGGATTTTTTTCTTTTATTTTTTTAGGCTCGAGAAATTTCTCAAATGGGCAACAGATAGTTAGGAATTAGGTCCCGAACCACAGACCATTCTGGCATACATATTATGCATATGAACTTAGAAAGATAATCTGCCCGTTAACCTATTGTGTATAAATTCCTTATGCACTAATAATGTATATATTATCCTACAGTATTAAACTGGACATGATTAAAGAGGGTAAGTTAGGACTGTGGCAAAGCCCTTCTTTTGTAGAATTAGGCATCTTGCCACAAACTCACACCTGTCCCTAGAATCAACTACAACACCCATCATTTTTAGCTCCTTTTTATAACCATAGGTACCAATGCCATACTACACATCATCGATGAAAGGAAGACCAATGTATTGAGAGATCGTTTTCCATTTCATGTCAAGGATAGGTCCTAAATTACACCTTGTTTCGACATATGGACCGGGACATAGATCCTTGAACCTTGAGACTAGAAATAATTTTAATGTAGGTAGAACATTATGAGCCCAATCTAGTTAGGTTGGTTTATACATCCATTTAACCAGAAGGGTGCAACAAAAGCGTGGTGGGCCCATGCCTCACTGGCCTAAGATCGTCAATTCAGGTAAAACATATGGTTAGATTACTAAAGAAGATCATATTCATCCTTGAAACATTAGTAATAGACTCATCTAAAGGAAATAATCAGGACTTCATAACTAGACAAAATCACGTAAGTAGATCGGATCACTAAAGAATAATAGGCCCAACAATGGGTACGAGCTAAATTACAATAGTCGAGGACAGTGTGTCCACAAATGTGCTCGTTGAATACGAACTTAATAGAAGCCTTAGCCAATTTCGGGGATAAAATTGTTTTTTTAAGGGGGGTATATTGTAACGTCCTGGATTTTTCCCAACTTGGAGATGGACGTCCTTGGGCATTGGGTCTATCATAACACCTTATCGACTTCTCAACTCAATCCCAAAGTCTCAAATCCCCTTTTAACCCATCTCCTTAAAAAATCTCACCTTTTACCACCTTATTCTTCAAATTTTCTAAGTACTTTCATATTAGACACAAATCCTAAGGCTTAAAGGATGAATAAATATAATTAAAGTAAAATTTACTATAAATAGTAAAAATACAAATAAAATGGACTTTAGACCATTAACCTGATGGAATCTTGGGAAATAACTAGTTATTTAGATAGCTTAGCTTCTCTTACCCCAAAATCCTATATTGCACGTCGAATAACTCATTCCAGTTTGTAAGATACACTCGTTTCAAGAATCAAGTGGTAGAATCACCACCAAGACCACCAGAGGGGCGCGGCGCCACCGTCTGGTCAGCGGCGGGCCACCGGTCCATTGAATTTCAGTGAACCCTCGCTAAAATTTTCTGCGATTTCAGGTCAACTTCAAAAAGTTATATCTCCTTCAATATAACTCCGATTAGGTGATTCAAAAGCCAGATCGAACCTTGATAAGTCTAGTTTTATATAAAAATAAGTAGATAATAAAATAAAAATATTAATATAGGTAAATATAGGATGATGTGACAACTATCCAAAAATTATTAGTTCGGACAACTGCTACTTATAGAATTTTTAAAATTTTTCTAGAGTACAGAATTTAATGAAATTTAGTGTAGATAAAGTAGAGTTCATGATGAACTACTAAAAAAATAATCAAAATAATATACTAACTAAAAGTGCCAAAAAAAATATAGAACTACCCAAGGACAGGGTCCTCTAGTATAATTTAAGCGAAATTTAGTAAAGTACTAAACTAAATAATCGGTGGATTTAGCTTGGACCACCATCTTCACAAATGACAAAACTTAAAACCATTAATACCACTAACACAATGTCCCTTAAAGACCTAGGAGAAATCCTAAGAGCCAGTCACCCTCGGGAGTACATTAAAACTCCATTTCGGACCTAAACTGCGCGTTGAGAGTTCGATGACCGCGAAACTATAGGATTATGTCCATCCTACTGGGCTTGATGACCATCACCGGAATTGAGCCCAGATAGTATTCATAAACGCACAACTTGAGCCCTGAGTGAAGTGTGTGAGAAACAAGAATATCTTTGAAAAATGTATTGAAACTTAAGTGAATTGGGCCATTCGCTCATGCACAAAATCGAGGATTTTGGACCGTCAAGTTCTGACCAAACTTCACCCATAGGAAAAGGAAATTTCCCTACTCATTTCCCTAAACTTGTGGCCCTAATTGAGCAAGTTCGACTGTTGATTTGACACAGGTCCTTCACCCCAAAGCCACATCCTAGCATGGATACATTGTCAGAGAACTTATACTACGACGTATGTGTGGGCCTTTCTATGAGCCCTGTTTGTGTAAAATAGTCACCCTTTGGATATGAATTAAGTATATCATGGCCCTGGGGCCATTTGCATCACTTCTAGGCATATATATAGCCCTTAAAACACCCTATTTCTATTCTATACGAATTTCTCTAACCCTAGGAGAGAAAAGAGAGAAAAACAAGAGAAAAGAGGAAGGAGAGGAGAGACTTTGAGAGATCGTTGTTGGGATTCTCTCCCACTACTCCACGCACTAAATCACCTTTTCACTCTGCTACACAATCATTTTTGGCTTCGATTTGGGTTAGAAAACCTAACCCTAATCTTGATTTAGAGATCTAAATAGAGTAATTGACGAAATAGCTAATCTATTTCATTGCTTAGGTGCCTGACGTTCCATTTTCGGGAACGTAGGATTTGAACTGCATCCAAATCGAGTATTCTGATGAAAGGTGCGGAATATAAACGTTTAGGTTATAGTTTTCAATGCTTTCAATGTCAGTAATGATTTACGTCTAACTTGATTGTTATCATATTGTCTTAGATACGTTGTTGTCAATATAATATACATGTGTGAACTATGTAGTACAAAATACGCATCTCACGTGTTTGTTGAAATGTTTGTATGAACATGTAAATATGATTTGTGTTTGCTATGACTACTAAACTAGGATTCATCGTTGTCATATGCATGTTGACCTCTTTGTCTAAGGATTTACTAAAATATATGTTGTAACTTACCTAGTCTACGTATTTGGTGAAGTGTAGTCTAAGTGTTTGATGAATTGTCTGAATGAGAAATTGTTGATGATTGTATGTATTACGAGTGTTAATATAGGATTCTTTCTTGCCTTGTACATATGTATAGTTTCTTTCATGAAATTATATTCGCCTCTATGCAAATGATTGATAAAATGCTAGTATGTGGTAATATGATCAAGGTGTTTGATGAAATGCTCAAATGAGGATTTCACTTGGATTGTTTATTAAATGTTGAATTGATTATCAAATGTATATAATTGTTGCATCTGAGTAAGACTGAGGCTATAACCTAGCCCAGGCAATTGGTAACAGTTCTCGTTTGGGTGGCTGAATTAGTCTCACCACATTGGGTAATTTGATTAATCCGGGTCACACGGCGACTGTCGACAGTGGTTAAGACACGAGGAGTGCTTATGCGCTCCATGTAGATTAAGTTAGCGTGTGCTCATACTAATCGAACCTGCCTAATATACCGATTGGCCTATTGTGTGTTTATAATGTATGGACACTACTGCTTGCATTTAAGGTACCCCTTTTAATGTAAAAACCCACTTTAACTATGGTACCATGATCCGCTAAAACTCATGAGAAGGGCATAGTGGTATGGGACACTTTCGTTGAGCTGTCGACCTACGCTGGGGTGACGAGCCTCGCTGTAGTGACCAGTGAGCAACCCAAACTCGTGAGCCAGGCATGGTGGTATGGGATACCATGTTCGAGTTGTTGGCCTACGCTGAGGTGATGAGCCTTCCCGTAGTGACCGCGAGTATAAACTTTGGAATTTGCCTATCGACTGCTTTTCACTAGGAGTGATGACCCTACAGCTTGCATATCATATGCGCTTAGCTAGGACTGACAAACCTAGATGGATCCTTCGGTTCGGGTCATTAATATAAAGGGTGGTACCCTAGCTTTCCAAACCTACTGTGTGAATAAGCTTAATTAACTACTAGGCTAACATGACCATGAACTTGTAACGCTCTAAAAATCGGGGGTCGAGCATAGGTCCGACTCCCGAGTTCCAACACATCAAGTATGCAATGTAGATAATGACGATTAAATGTTGACCGTGTTAGTGCATTAAACATGAGTGAGATTAAGCTAAATCAGTATATTATACTCCAAAGACAATTGAACCATGCAAGCGAAAGACTGTCATAGATAGATAATGAACATATAAGTTGCAGTATGTCTCCAGAGTATAAACATATCCAAGGTGAAATATTACAAGTATCGATTCAAAATATAAAATGTCAAAAATGTTATGGTCCTCTACAATGTATAAGCCCTAAAGCCCCGTCGATTCAGAACGGCTCACACGAACCTGCCTGAATATTGTATGTACGAGAATACCTCCTCATCCTCATAAAATTCCGGCTCCGCCTCAGGAGTCACATCGTCATCTAAAATCAAGACAGGGTCTGGTTGGTGTTTAAAATACTGTCCCATAATGTGGGAGTGAGTGATCAACTTAGTGGAGCTATGCAGCAAAGGTTAACATGTTATCAATTCAGTCAAGCAATAATGATAAAGCAGTAAAATCAAACATCCCTAAATACTCTTTTTAATACAAGAATGATATGAACAATGATGCATGTCCTCGCCTACACTCCCTTGTACAACACCATCTTATGGTCGCGGCATGTTTTCTTCCCTTTGTGCTCTTCAACCCGGGGCACATGCAGTGCGATGTTATGAGCGTGATTACCGAGTTCTTATTAGTCCTTTTCATACAGCAGGATTGGAAAACTAAGGTACCTCCCTTATGTCATTCCCTAAACAATGATCCATTCTAGGGTCATCAGTCTTAGGAAATCCCATACGATGTTGCGGTTCTAGGTCGCTGCAAAGGGCTCGTCACCTAATCGGTGCAGACCTAGTTTATACTCTTGTTGCTACGGAAGGGTCGTTGCCTCCACGTAAACTCGGAGTACTCTCGAGGTCACTACAAAGGGCTCGTCACCTTATCAGTGTAAGCCGACAGCTTGAATACAGTGTCCCATACCACTGTATTCAGCTCACGAGGCGATGTTGCTCACTAGTCACTACAGAGAGGCTTGTCGCCCCAACGTAGGCCGACAACTCGACCACAATGTCCCATACCACTATGTCTGACTCACGAGTCTTAGCGGATCGAGGTACCAAGGTTAATGGGGTTTCCACTGGTGAGTTTGGTACCTTAGATTCAAGCAGTAGCGTCCATACATGGTGAACATACATCAGGCAAATTGGGTTACTAGACGAGCTCGACTATTACGAGCGCACCTAAAGTTGATCGACATGAAGTGTGTAAACACTCCGTGTGGCCTAACCACTGTCGACAACTCTAGTACGGCTCGGGTTCATCAAACACGTCCTACATGGCGAATGAATCTCAGCCATGAATTCAAAGCCTGTTACCGATTGCCTGGACTATACTATAGTCTCAAACACATTCAATCCTTAACCAGTAACCAAGTAGTTCAAACATGTTAACAAGCATGTTATAAAGCACAACTTAAACAGGAAATCCAAACACATACATTTCATAAGTAAGCGATTAAACTAAACAACTTGCATGGAGGAAATCATACACATCCCTAAGGTAGTTGAGAATCCTATCTTAACACCCACCTAAAGCACTATCTCCTAAGTACTTACTCATACAAGCATTTTTACAAACACTTAGACTACACTTATTAACATACATAACGTATGTTAGCCAAAACATGTATTAGGGCGAATCCTTTCGCCGAGGAATTGTTACACATATAACTAGCATATATACACAGTAGTTAATCATGACAAACACACTTTCATATTTTGTACATATACGGTATTTTCTACAAATACACAAAATACACTAAACTCCACAAATTTCATATATAACTGGAACATAAAACAAACATCGCATTTTGCATGTGAAATAACATCCACATCAGGAATCTATCATTATCCGACATTGAAAGCTTTGAAAACCATAACCTATACGTCTATAGTCCGCACCTTACGCCAGTGGACGCGTAACAAACTCAGTTCATTCACCCCTGCTTCGTCTACTGCACAATGGCAACCTATTACATGAAATAGGTTAGCTATTTCACCATTTCAACTATTAAAAACCCTGAAACAGATTAGGGTTAGGTTTTCTTACCTAAGAACGGGATCGGTATCACCGGTAGAGCGATACGGAAGTGGTGGTAAGGCACGTGGAGTAGCAGGGATCGAATCCCAGGAGTGACTCCAACTTCTCTCTCACTTTCTCTCTCTTTACTCTCTTCTCTCTCCTAGGGTTTTTACCAAATTCGTATGGAGTGAATGAGAGAGGGTTTAAGGTCCTTATATAGGCCTAAAACTGATGGAAATGGCCCCATGGCCAAGGTATACTTAGGTTATGTCTAAAGAGCACCTGTTTTAGCTCAACGGAGCACTCCCAGAGCCCCACCTTGAGCTTAAGGTCGGACTTAAGCTCCCTTATGTAGGATTTAGGTCGAGTTAAGTTTTCAGTTCAATCAGATTTACAGATCAACCATGGCGGACCAGTTTCCGTTCAATGGTCACCAAAACTCGATCAAGGCCACAAGTACATTGCTATGTATGGAAAATTTCTCTTGATCCGAGAGTGTATTTGGGTCAGATTCTGACGCTCTGAATCCTTATATTCGGCCTGCAAGCGACAAGTCTTAGATTACTTAAATTTAGATTTTTATTTCTAAGATATCCATGTTTCTCACACACTTCACTTCGGGCTCAAGCAAATAGCTTCGAGACACAATCTGGACTTGATTTCCGATGTGGTTGTCAAGTCCAGCAAGGCAGTCTTAATTATATAATTTCATAGTAATCGGACTTCCGACATGCAGTCCAAGTCTGATATGAAGTTTCAATGTGCTCTTGAGAGCAACTAGGTAATGAGATTGATCCTAGATTTCAGGGTAATGTAGCATCAATGATTCTATAAGTTTTAGGTCTTGCAGTTCATATTTAAAGTGGGTCAAGTGGATTTCGCAGCTAATCTAGTTTAGCACCTGGTTAAACTTGTCTAATTTCTAAAGGATTTGGTCCTGAGTGATTTTTGCCTGAGGTGGTACTCGGGTCTTTGTACAGAATTTTTCGAGTCATTACAGAACTGCACTGCATTAGTTAGGACGTGCTTTAAAGGCGTGGAAGTCGCACAGGAGGTAGTGTTGTCATATGTGATATGGTGTCGGCATCGCTTGTTAAGGGAGCTTTTGATGTGAGGGCATGCATCATTACTTGCATTTCATTCCTGCATTAATAAGAGTAGTTAGGATGTGATTATTATGCTGCCTTATCATTACTGCTTGATTGACTTGATAACATGTTAACTTTTACCTTATAGTACCACTGAGTTGGCCACTCATTCCCACTTTGGGACGGTGTTTTAAAACACCAACCAGACTCTGGTTTAGATGCAGGTGTTGATGAAGTCTATGCGACGGAGCAGGACTTTATGGATGAGGAGAAGGAGTTCTCCTACTTTCACCTCTCGGGCGGGTCGATGTAGACCTCGTGCCTATGTGCAAGGACTACAACGATATTTGCCTTAGCTGGACACATCTACTTTCCCGCATTTTGTTATTTAAAAACAATACATGTATATATTAAACCCGGTTATGTAATCATACTCTAGAGGTTTGTGAAACTCCCACATGCTTAAATATATATGGTTTAGACTTCCGCTTGCTTAATTTAATTATATCTGGAGTATGATATGTTGTTTTGGTATAATCTTACTCATGCTTAACTCATTAATATGGACAAATTCTGAATATCATCACCCATATTGCATAAGTGATGTGATGGATCTCAAGAGTAGAGCTTTGTTCGACCCTCTAAATTCACGGCGTTACAGGAAGAAAGTGAAACTTTCATGGATTTCTATGCTAAGTTAAATGACATAATCAACTTTATGTAGGGTCTTGGTGATAGTATCTCAGAAAGCAAAGTCTGTGCAAAGATATTGCGCTCATTTCCTGATAGGTTCAATTCTAAGGTGACTGCAATCCAGGAACTTCGTGATACGGACAATATGAGGGTTAAAGAGCTGGTTGGTTCTTTACAAACCTACGAGTTGAACTTTAAGGCTCCTAAAGGTAAGTCCATTGCCCTTAAGTCTTCTAAAAATATTTCTCATGAAAATGCTACTAATTCTGATTTTGAAAACTCTGAAGATGATATGGCACTATTAGCTAAGTTTTTTAAAAATTTTAAAAGTAAAAATAGTGTAGATCTTCAAAAACCTTCTGAAAAGAAAAGAACTAGATCTAAAACTTAAAAATCTATTAAAGACAACCAATGTTTTAACTACCATGAATACGGTCATCTAGCAAACAAATGTCCAAAGAGGGACAAATCTAAAAAGAAAGGCATGTTAGCCACATGGGATGAATCGTCTTGCTCTAAAGTTTCTTCTGAGTCAGATGATTTTGAACCCAAGCCTACTAATGAGGTCAAGGCCTTAATGACTGTAGCCAGAGTCACTTCCTCAGATAGTTGTAATTCAACTTATAGTGAAAATTTGAGAAGCGACCCTGAAAATGATGATGATTTATAAGATGCCTATAATGTCCTATACAGGGAATGTTGCAAGATAGCTGTAAAACTAAAACTTCAAAAAGAAAATTTTTTAAAGCTAAAAGAAGATTTTGATAACTTAATTTTAAAAAAATTACATTTTTCTAATTCTTTTGAAAACCTAAGTGTGATTTAGATTTCAAAACATCCTAAGTTAAAAACCTTAAATCAGAAAATGAAAAACTAAATCTAGAAGTCTCTTCTCTCTTGAGTTTGAAGGATACTTAGAGGTATGCCCAGGGTGATCCTAAACTAGAAGACTACTAACCGGATTAAGGAAATATGGCGATAGATCTGGTCTGGGCTATGATAAGAATACACCTCCTAAAAGTAAGTCCACTCCTCCTAAGTTTCTTAAAGGGGAGTCCTCTAACTCAAAAGGGAAAAGTCTGAATCAAAATAGTTTCAAAAATTCTAAAACTTGTCTATGAAACCTAAAAGCAACCATATCAACTACAGAAATCAGAATCATAACCCCTTCGCTGAGAAAATTGTTTATTTACTCAAGGAGCTTTTAAAATCTAACTTGAATGGTATAATATACAACAAGTACAAGTAAAGAAAAACCAACTATACTCCAAAACCCAAAACTGTAATGAAATGGGTTCCTAAGGTTACTTGTTTGGTTGCCCACACCGCTTTCAAGGCTTCGAGTCAATCAAAGTGGTACCTAGACAGTGGATGTTCTAAACACATGACAGGTGATAAAGATTTTTTCATCAATGTTAAAGATATGACTGATGGCTCAGTCACATTTGGTGATGGTATCAATTGCAGGATTATTGGCTAAGGTACGATTTAACTCTTTAATCTTCCTCCATTTGAGAATGTCTTGTTTGTAGAAGGCCTTAAGCATAATCTCTTAATCATTTCTCAAATTTGTGATAATAAACATAGCATACAATTCACCAACTAAGGGTGTGAGATTTCTAATGAGAATGGTTCTGTGATATTAACTGGTTGTAGAACATCTGAGAACTGCTATATAGTTAGTGATTCAAGCTCGTCTAAGTTATCGTGCTACATGGTCCAAACCGATGAGGCTGAACTATGGCATAAACACCTAGGAAATGTACACTACCATAATCTTTATAGACTGGGCAAAGGTGAAATAATAAGAGGTCTACCCAAGATTAAGAAATTGGATAAATTTTGTGGCGAATGTCAGATTGGAAAATAAATAAGGAGTGCTCACAAGAAAGTGAACTCCAGTGCCACATCCAAACCCCTTGAACTTCTCCACATAGATCTCGTTAGACCGACTAGAATAGAAAGTCAAGGTGGTAAGAAATATATTCTGGCAATAGTAGATGATTTTACCAGGTGTACATGGGTAGTTTCCATCAGAAAGAAATCAAAAACTCTCGATGAAGTGAAAAAGGTACTCAAGTGTATCCAAACTGAGAAGGAATCACATGTCTCTAAACTCCATAGTGATTATCATTCCAAATTTGATAATAATAGTTTTGAGAAGTTTTGTAGTGATCATGGAATATTGCATGAGTATTCTGCACCTAAGACACCTCAACAGAATGGAGTAGATGAAAGGAAAAAAATCGAGTACTTCAAGAAATGACTAATGTGATATTAAATAGCATGAAACTTCCTAAAAATCTTTGAGGTGAAGCAGTGAACATGGCTTGTTATATCATTAACCGTATTTATACTAGAAAATCTAATAATAAGACTACTTATGAACTATGGTTCAATAAGAAGCCTACTGTCAAATACTTTCAAGTTTTTGACAGCAAGTGTTACATTTTGCATAACCGGGAAAATATGGAAAATTTTTATATTAAGAGTGAGGAGGGTATTTACCTAGGATATGCACTAAATAGTCGAGCGTATCATGTTCTCAACAAGAGGGCCAGTGTAATTTAAGAATCCGTTAATGTGGTTATAGATGATTACTTGAATACACCAGTCTCAAGTTTAGAAGATGATGAAGTCTCTTTATTTGATAAACCAGACTCTTCATCTAGTCAAAATAACACTAAACTACGGTTGGTTAAAGATCATCCAATTGTTCAAATTCTTGGGAACCATTGAATTAGAAAACATTTGTAATTATGTGTACTTCACATCCAAGATTGAGCCGGCCAATGTAAAAGAAGTGTTTGCTAATGAAAACTGGATAGTGGCTATGTAAGATGAACTTAATCAATTCGTAAGGAATGATGTATGGTACTTAGTTCCTAGACCTAAGGATAAACACATTATTGGAACTAAATGGATTTGTAAAAATAAGTCTGATGAACTTGGTAATATTATAAGAAACGAGGCTAGACTGGTTATGCAAGGGTACACTCAGATAGAAGGCGTTGATTATGATGAAACCTTTACCCCAATAGCTTGTCTTAAATATATCAAACTGTTTATATCCATTGCTTGTTATAAAAAATTCAAAATTTATCAAATGGATTTAAGAGTGCTTTCTTAAACGGTGATCTGCATGAGGAAGTATATGTTGAATAGCCTAAGGGTTTTGAAGACCCTAAGCATATTGATTATATTTATCGCCTAAAAAAGACACTCTATGGATTAAAACAAGCTCCCAGGGCATGGTCTGAGAAATTGACTAAGTTTTTACTAAGTCATAACTTTATAATGGGGAGTGTTGATAAAACACTTTTTGTAAAGAAACAAAATGATCATATACTGATAGTATAGATTTATGTTGATGACATTATCTATGGATCTACCTGTTCTAACATGACTGTTGAGTTTACAGATTTAATGAAGTCCAAATTTAAAATGAGCATGGTTGGAGAACTGAACTATTTCTTAAGTTTGCAAGTAAAACTACTTCCTGATGGGTTCTTTATCCCTCAAACCAAATAGCTCTAAAATTGGTTAAAAAGTTTGGTTTTAAGAGCGGTAAAAATTTCGATACTACTATGAGTATGACACTTAAACTCTCTAAGAATTCGACAAGTAAAAGTGTAGATCCTAAGTTATATCACAGTATGATAAGTAGTTTATTATATTTAACTACGAGATGACCTGATATTGCATTCAGCATATGAATTTGTGCTAGATATCAATCGTACCCTAAAGAGTCTTACCTAATTGTTGTAAAGTGCATTTTGAGATATGTCACGAGTTCGGGCAAACTCGGCCTTTGGTATCCTCATGATATTAATGTTCAATTAGCTAGTTATTCGGATGCTGATTAGGCTGGTAATATTGATGACCGCAAGTCTACCAGCAGTGGATGATTTTATGTCTGGAACTGTCTACTTTCATGGCATAGTAAGAAATAGAGTTTCGTATCACTTTCCACAGCTAAGGCTGAGTATATTGCTACCGGTAATGCATGAACCCAGCTTGTGTGGATGAAGAGGATGTTAAGTGATTACGGATTTGCATAAGATTCTATGGTGTTATATTGTGACAATTCTAGCACAATTAACATTTCTAAAAATCCAATTCAACATGCACGAACTAAGCATATTAACATTAGATATCATTATATTCATGAATTAGTAGGGGATAAGATTATTTCTGTAGATAATATTCAAACTGAAAATCAACTTGCAGACATTTTTACAACACCGCTTGATATAAACAGGTTTGAGAAATTAAATTTGGATATGGGTATGTATAAATATGATTTGAATTGCTTGTATTTATTTGTACTATATTGCATGTTTTTATTTTATTTATTTTTTTGCTAATTTTTAAATTTCAAAAATATGAAATATGTAAATTTTATGAGGTGCACGACTAGTCGAGTACACACTCTACCAGTCGTGGCACGACTATCGAGTATGTACTCAACCAGTAGAGCCACTCAAGTTTAGGGCTTTTATTGTGCAAAAAGCATTTTTCTTCATTTGTTTCATCTTCCCTAACCAGCACACCACAACCGGTCGAACCCACCTTCGATTCCTTCATGGTAAGTGCATCTTTTTCTTTTCCTTATGGATTTAGATTCTTTGCACTTCCATTTCCTTGATTTTGTTGTTTATTTCAAGGTTTTTGGTGGTTTATTGGGTTTTCTTGCTAAAAATCTGATTTCCTTGAAACCCATCTTTCCTTTCTTATATTGCTTATATTTCTTGTATTCCTTGTGCTATAGAAGGTAGAAATAAGAAGAGATCCTCTCACGGTCCCTCTTCTTCTCGTTCTGCTTCAATCACGGTGCGCCATCTTCGTTCACCTGAAGAAGATCTCGAATATGTGTGGGATATTCATCTCCGCAATGTGATTGTTGAGCAGACGGTCAACTCTAATCATTTGGAACTATTCGGCATTGTTCCCCTCCTTCAAACTGTAGGATGGGTTAACATATTAAATTGGGATAGTCCTGCATACCGTTCCATTGCGCCGGCCATGTTTGCTTGTATAAGTGACTTTTATACTGAGAATTTAACTTTTACTATTATAACAAGAGAAAGTCCTATTGATGTAGACCGTCACTTAATACATGGATTGATGAATCTTCTAGTTAATGATGACGGAATTCCTATTTCTACTTTAGTGGCAAGACCTTCTGAGTCTAAAAGAAAATGCTAACTAGAGTGTTATGCAACATAAATGCTGATTGGAACTTTGGTGTTGTGCTCAGTTCCAAATATATGTTATCCAAATATAGGATTCTCCATAATATTTTCATCTCTAATGTCTATCCTAGGTCTAGAAACAAGACTGAGCTCACTTCTTTCATGGCTCACATCTTCACTCTATTGTTATTGGTGTTCTTGTATGCTTCCATCTCTTATCTGTTACATTATCATTCAGTTTCGTCTCCATTCAGGTCATAGTGTTATTCCATTTGCCCATCTTATGACTACCTTAGCCACCCATAGTCTTGTGGCTATGTCTGTTGGAGAAGCTCCCATTAATCTTCCCTTCAACAACTCAAACATTAATAAGATGAATTTGAGGTTGGCTCCTGGCCAAGTTGATGTGGGTGCTGGAGGAGCTGCTGAAGTAACTAAAGAGGAGAATGTTTTGCCTTCTGATGATGTTAATATGGATGACTTGTTTGATGAGATTGATGAGTCAGATTTTGCGGCTGATCGGGACTTTCAGCCTTCTAACTTTGATGAGTGATTGTGATCCCTTGAGGAGAAGGTGGAGGGTCTGCATGTGTCCCAGGAAAATCAATTCAAATACATGCGCAAATATCTTAGGCTCATTAACAAGGGATTACATCAGATAGATCCTTCTATTCCTGCTCCTTCATCTGGATCTGATTAGCTTTTTATTTTATTCTGGACATATATTAATACTTTCTACTCTTTGTGTGTTGCAATATTTCTTGGTCTTTTACTTTTTGATACATGGACATGATATTATGCCTTAAGTTGATATTATGATTATCATAATGATGCTCTTTCCTATCTTATTTCATTTACTTCTTTTATTTTTATATGTCTTTCCTTTGTCATATTGTGACAAAAGGGGGGAGAAATAAATTTTTTTGGAGATTGTGGTGATTGTGGAAATATGGAATGTAGGGTTGTATGAAAATTCTTTTTACAGGTTTTGCAAATCACCTCTCCTGGCTTGAGGGGGAGTAATGGAATGAGGGGAAGACGTGACTATTTGTTGCTCATATAGTGCATGATTCTTTATTGTGCATAATTCTTTATTTGGTTTTGTCACAAATTTGACAAAGTGGGAGATTGTAAATGCTACAGTGTAAATCTAGCACCTGAAGAGTTGTCAAATTTTGTTGTGCCAAACCATTCAGTATTTGTATCATGCTTTAAGTTGAAGTGATCAGGTTCGTGCATTTTAAACTTGTATGTATCTTCATCGAACTTGCCTACATCTTCAAATTGAAGAGAAGATTGTTGAAGATCATGGTATCAAGCTCAAATTCAAGAACTAAGGCTCAAGAACTTAAGTTCAAGTTTGAAGTTCAAATACTATACGCTAAAGACTCAGGAACATAAGCGTAACTCAAGCATAACTCAAGCTCAAGTTAAAGAGACCAAACTCAAGCTTCACGTATCACAAGAAATCAAGGTTCTGAACCAAATGATGTTTCAAGTGTTCTAACTCACAAACAAGTATGGATGACCCTAGATTGACCATAGGTTGTGTCATATTCATTGCATGTTGTATGTGATTCATTTCATAAGCTTCACGTATCATATTCATTACATGTTGTATGTGGGTCATTTCTCAACTAGTCGTACTCCTTGTTCAACTAGTCTAAGTACTGGCTCGACCAGTTTAAGAGTTTTCTCGACCAGTCCAAGGTTTGTTGTGAATTTTTAGAATTTTTTGTTGGACTCTCGACCAGTCATGAAGACTGCTCGACTAGTCAAGTAAATAGTGCTCGACCAATCGTGCAGGCATGAATCAAAGTCCAGCAAGCTTTTTTGGTCCCACTCGACCAATCAAGCAGGCCACTCGACCAGTTGAGTAACGATCTTATCTTATCATGCCAAAAATTTTAAAATTTTGTTGGTCCTTCGACCAATCGAGTGAACATATTTTCACCTATAAATAGAACACGAATTTCAGAGATTTTTCATTCATTCAAAGTTAAATCAAGACACCACTCTAAGAGATAAGTTTGTGAATTTATTAAGCTATATTGTACTCATTTTAGATTCTCTTTAATTAGCTTTTGTAATTTGATTTTGTGATCTTTATTCCAATCTTACATTAAGAAGGGATTTGCATTTTCCCCTTTCTTGAGATCAAAATCAAATCAACCTAGCCCAGGTTGATGTAATTAAAAATCATTTAGAACTAGAACCTTTTCATCTGTGAGACTGGATATTGAACATCTTCGTCTATATCGGATTAGTTCTACTGGGCTTCTTCAAAAGGAGAATTTCCAGATAAGTATCATTTACAATTCTGTATGTCATTTTTTATTTTTGAGGTTGTTTCAGAAAAACCTCTTTTTGGTTTTGTCTGAGGTAATCTAAAAAATCTCAGAGTGTGGGGTTTTTATTATTATGTAAGCCCATCTAAAGACACAATTGTGAAGGTTTTAAGGTAAACCTTGGAAAACCTTTTTCATAGTGAACACTAATATCCTGAGGGAGTGGATATTAGGAGTGGAGTAATTGTGTAGTTGTTTTCTAACAGTTAGTGTACACACAAAAGAACCACTATAATTCCTAGAGTTTTGGTGGATGATTGAATGTGCTTATGTGTGTGAATGTTGTAATTTTCTTTAAGCAATTGTGGTGAATGGTGTAATTTATTTTATTCACTTGTAGGAATGTTGTAATAATTTAGTTTATTTCCTTTGCTATTTCCTTTACCTCTTTATTGGTTTGGGTTTTTGATAATTACAAACGTTCTAGTAAGGTTGTCCTGCCATAAGCCTTTGGTTTTTGGTGTTAGGTTGTCCTTGAAACTAAGTTTGTATCAACCTCTCACGACTAGTACATTTGTGGCTACTATTTACTTGTGCTTCTTTATTATTTGATTGTGCTATCTTTCTTTCAATTCCATATTTATTTTTTAATTCCCCCCCCCCCTCCCCAAGGACGTTTAGCTTGGCCTTTTCAGTAGGGTCTTTTTTCGGGTGCCCAGTCCTTCTTATGGCATACCTTTAAGTACTTTACCGGGCGACTAGTTCTCCATGGGCGACTTGTTGCTAGCCAGATGTGCATCCCTATGTTCGTGAGCATATGCATACATTCATGCATTTAAACAAGAACATCATTGTGAAATTTATCTAACGTTTGCGCATCTTTTGAACTCTATCTTTTTATTATGATG
This sequence comes from Magnolia changhungtana, assembly GCA_030180095.1. Taxonomy (NCBI): domain Eukaryota; kingdom Viridiplantae; phylum Streptophyta; class Magnoliopsida; order Magnoliales; family Magnoliaceae; genus Magnolia; species Magnolia changhungtana. The sequence goes on along the minus strand of JASAUF010000626.1, from coordinate 3,685,579 downwards.
GTCATTGTAAAATTTTCAGTTTAGACTGTTCTGATAATTATGCTTCATTATCATGGTGCTTTAGTAAATCTTGGGGGTTATGCCTCACTAGGATAGCCACTGACGTTATCAAACCATATTCAGTGTACAAGAGATGTAACTGACGCGTATGTTGGTGCTCATGCGGAGTATGAAGAGCTAGATGGTCTTGCGGTTCTAGCTTATAGATTTCATTCTTGTTTAATTTGTATTATATGTATTTATAAAGACTTAAGACATTAGTTTGTATAAGCCTTTAGGCAACCACTTGAAAATATTAATATGTGTATTTGAACTTTCCTTTTTTTACTTGATTTGTTTCTATTTGGCTAAATTGTTAACTCTGATACATACACACACACATGAAATTTGGCCTATCTTTAAAGGTTAACACTCAGGTTTTTAGAAAATGAGTAGTATACTCGAGTTTCGGGAACCGTGGTGTTACAAATTAACAAAACTCATCTTATACCGAGGATTAAAAATAACCAGTAAGGCTATTAACAAATGACATTCATCTCAGTACTTATCAAACTTCATTTGCATACCAAGTGACATTTGCTGTAAAAAAAAATATGGACACTCATCGACACTTTGTCTTATGGCTTCCTTAATCTTTCAAAGAGACAAAAGAAACATATCTGTAGTGGGATACTTATTTCAAGAAGAAATCTTCGTGCTATCATAAAATAAATAAATAAATAAATAACATTGAAAAACTTGTGAACTTGTTTTGATTTGCTCAAATCATCTTCAGTAGGCAACTAAGAATATGTTCTATCACACGCCACAAATTTAGGAAATGCAAACTCTAATTTCATGATAGAATCTAACATTTTAAATGTCGAATTCCAACATGTGCATACATCTAACTTCAACATTTTTTGAGATTTCACAATCAAACGTTGGATTATATCACTCCATATATTCGATCTAAAAGATGACCCCCTTATGTATTTTACAGTTTCTCTTATGTTCTTTATAGTGGGATCAATTGTTTTGAACTCTTTTTGTACAATTAAGTTTATTTTGTAGGTATAACCCTAACATGGAATATTTTTCCCTCGAAAAATAAATTTTCGGTTGCCTTAAATTGGTTACATAAGAATGAAATTGCACAATCATTTTTTAAAACATTATCTAAAGTTATCGAAGAGATTTTATTTTTAATGCCTCTGTCTTGTAGGCAACTGTAGATACAATTTGAAATACCCAAACCAGTACGAGGAGGAGAAAGGTAACAGAAGCTCAAAATTCTCTTACAAAATTTTCAATCTTCATCAACGTAGTGTGCGGTTAGTGAAATGTATTACTTTCTTTGATTGAACACCATCCACAAACTAGAAGTGAAACTTATTTTAGAAACTGATGTCAAAATTGCTTTTAGTTTTATATTCTCATTTGCATACATCTTCATGTAGTCCTTCTTGACAGTAATGTGGGAGGCCTTCTTAATTTGCAAGTTAAGAAATTTATAAAAAGACATGAAAACTTTGCTCTCCATCATTCTAAATGATTTATTTATATATATATATATATATTTTATGATCAATAACTTTGCATACCACTCTTTCAGCTTCTCTTTGTCAAACCTATGAGTAGAAAGTTTATCTTAAAAGTCATCTTTCAGACCTGGTAAATGAAAACAATTGTTAGCTTGAAATTAGAAAGTTCATTTCACACTCCTTCCTTGTATAGGATAGAGTGTATTGTTTGTGACCTAAACTCGAATAGGTTCTTATGTAGGATCCAGCCTCTTGTGTAGGACTGAATTAACTGAAAATGGGTGCGTACATGTTAGTCTCCATGAGGAGGCTCCAGCGGGAGTGTACGTAGAGCCTTGGATTATGATAGCAATCACCGAACAAGGGTGCGTACGTGTTAGTCTCTAGAGGGAACCTCTGACAAGAGTGTACGTAGGGCCTTGGATTAGGATCGTTAGTTTATGCTTTAAAAGTTGCTTAATTTTGGTATTAGAGCGGGTTGCTCTTCAAGGACTTAATCATCGAGAGTAAGATCCATTGGGAGCCTTAGAATTATGTCTATGCGTTGAAATTACGGATAAACCGCTTATGTGTTTAAGTGTGAAATATGGCAGAGCTATAGAATATAAGTTGTCACACCCCAAACTCGAAAATCGGGCTCAAAAAATTCCCGATCACTGAATCCGGTGCCGACAGCCTCTGTAGTACCCCATTCTCGGCTTTGAGAGTCCATACACCAGATTCCGATCTTAGAATCCTACAAGGAGGATTTTTCAACTTACATTTAACTCGTAATAAGCATAACCACAAGTTTACCCAAATCACAAAGGCAACATCATGATCACATATCCACTAATAAAAACTTTTGAATACAGTGTTGAAAGGGAATACATATGACAAAATTAAAGCTCTAGAGGTCTGCTTCATGCTCTAAGCTCAACGCTGCTGTAACCTAACACCACCTATACGCATCTATTGTGCATAAGCTTATAGAAAGCTTAGTAGGTGGTGAAAGTGTGTGCACAAGGTAAGTGTCAAGTAAATAATATCAGAGTAAATCATACGATAAACTCATAATCATACAATATCAGAAATACTAGCAAGATCATAAATCATACGATATCAGAGTAATGTGAAAACATGTTAATAGGCCCATAAATACAATCAGCCTTATCCAGGCTATGCGATGTAAAAATATAATAAAAACAATATCATATACTGATGAAGCAATGTAGATCAGCTATGCAATACGGGGATAGTAAGTCAAATATGAGATGTTGATGACACAATGCAATATGCGGTATAAATGAAATGACCAAGCTGGAGTGAAGTTGGGAAGATAGTACGTAGTATCGCAAGCTATGGGGGTCCATCACAAAGGACTTCTATCCAAACTAGTCTCATACCTAAATTTGGATAGCCAAACTCAATTTAGTAGACTCCTGATCTTTGGTTAATCGCGCGCCCAACCGAAATCCTTGCCATTATGAAGGTATACAATAATTAATTGCGCACCACCAACCCGAGTGGATAGTTAATGAATGAATGAATATGCAACTCCTACTCGATAAGTCCATATATCAGTACGGTTTCTCTCTAGGATCATCACCATGGTCTAGTACACTCTACATGCAAATCGCCACCCACTGAAGCGCTACCATGCAAGTGGAAGAGACCTCACTATCCGCCTGGCCAGTAGTCAGCCAATATCTACTCGGCATGTCGATAGCGGACCCATTCACGAGCTGGTCAAACTCAGCCTAGCAATGCCCCCTACCCTCAGGCAGGTAAGGCCACACCCCCTCCCAACCGATTACAACACAGTGGGAGACGCGGCCTCCTGGTATTCGGCCCTCATGCGCTTATATATATCTACTCGGTCTCGATGTTGAGGCGTCTCCTGGCTACAGAGGTTTAAGGATTTTCACCCAGAGACATCTATGGCGCCCGTATGCTAGAACCAAACATTTTCGGTGTCCCATCAGCCATCCACGATATGCCTATGTTATGGCCCTGATGTGGTAGGACGTACAGTAGTCACAACACACAATACAAGATGCATGAGTCATACAATCTAGTCATGCATCAATCTTGCGCATACCGTGCACTCATGTGAGATAACCTCCGCCTATCAGGGAGTCTCATAACAACCTGCCCAATGACATATGCAATGATCAATCACATTTATAACAAACATGCAAATGATGCATATGGGCCTGTATCATAATGCTATGATGTCACATACTCATAATTAGTATCGAATGATATACTCGTAATCGGCATCGATAACCGACACCAATAATCGACCTTAACAATGTGGACATTTAACTAACATTGCCCCCAAGGAATGGCTCACATAAAGCCTAACATATAGTGGACCTATGACCTCACACAAGGGCTAAATATACAACACCATAAGTCTCACTCAAGAGCTTAACACATCACGATGGGCCTTTCACATAGGCCTAACATACATCACAATGGGCTACATCGCCTAACCCTCAAATGCATCATAATGAGCCTCATCACATAGGCCTCATATACATCACAATGGGCCTTAAACACAGGCTGAATACACATCACAACAGGCCTCAAATACGGGCCGCATATACATCACATTGGGCCTCAAACACGGGCAGAGTGCACATCACAATGGGCCTTAATTACGGGCCACATATACATCTCATTGGGCCTCGACAATTGGAATCAGAATCGACAATTGAAATCGATATTGAAAATCAGAATCGGTCTCGACAATCAGAGTCGGAATCAGAATTGAAATCGGAATCGGCATCGACAATCGGCTCCGACAATCAAAATCAGAATTGACCTAAATAATCGAAATCGACCTCAACAATTAGAGTTGGAATCGGCCTCAACAATCGGCCTTGATAATCAACCTTGACAATCAGAATCAGAATCGACAGTCGGAAACGACCTCATCGAAATCGAAATTGGCATCAATAATCAGAATCGGTATCGACAATTGAAATTGGCCTTAACAATTAGCCTCTACAATCGGAATCAGCCTTGACAATTAGAGTCGGAATTGACAATCAGAATTGGCCTTGATAATCGGAATCGACCACGATAATCAGCGTCGACAATCAAAATCAGCCTCGATAATCAACCTCGATAATCGAAATTGAAATCAGACTCAACAATTGGCCTTGACAATCAGAATCAAAAAATTGGCCACATCAATTGGAATCAGCAATGGGCCAGGATAATTGGAATCGATCGATAATCAGCCTTGACAATCGGGATCGGCCAATCGGCCACATCAATTAGAATCGACAATCGGTCACGATAATCGCCCTTGATCGCTAACTGGCAATTGGCCACAACAATTGGAATTAATCGATAATAGGAATCGACAATCGGTCATGATAATTGACCTCAATCACTAATCGACAGTCAGCCATGACAATCAGAATCGGCCTCAACAATCGGCCTCGACAATCGGAATCAGTCTCGATAGTTAGAATCGGCCTAAACAATCGGCCTCGATAATCGGAATCGACCTTGATAATCAGACTTGGCCTCGACAATCTGAATCGACCTAACAAAGGGCTTAAGGAAAGGCCACAATGTGGATATTTAACCATTATTACTCATTAATGTGGACATTTATCTAACAATGCTCCCAAAGAGAGGCCTACATAGAGTCAAAGCCAAACATATAGTGTGCCCATGGCCTCACACAAAGGCTCAATATACATCACGATGGGTCACACTAAATGGGTTACAAAAACATCACATTGGGCCTAATATACAACTCAATGGTCTACGCCAAAAAGGGTTGTAAATACATCACAGGTGGGCCCTGCACATAGGCCTCATACACATCAAATTGGGCCACGACCCATGGGCCATCAAATACATCAAGTGGATCGCATCCATGGGCCACACCAATGGGCCATACTAATGGGCCTAATACATATTACAATGGGCCTAATACATATTACAATGGGCCTTGCCCATGGGCCTCAAATTCAAGCAGGTGGGCCCCTATATATGGGCCTTATATACATCACATCGGGCCTCACTCATGGGCCCAATTTACATCACAATGAGCCTCTCCATCTAGGCCCCAATTTCATCATAATGGGCCTTATCCCATGGGCCTCTCCATCTAAGCCTCACATACAACACATTGAACCATACAGCAGGTGGGCCTGCACCTCTCAAATGGGCCCATCATGGATGTACAGTACATACATCAAGATGGACCCCACCATAACGTTTATTTTTCATCTAATTTGTTCACAAGGTTACAAAGACCTGGATAAAGAGGAAAATAAATTTCATACTTATCTAAAACTTTTGTACTCCTAAAAGGGATTTCAATAGTAGACGTTCATTCCCCACTGTTTACTGCAGTGTCGTCCACCTGATGGAGCTGCCTCAATTTTCTTCTCAAGCCCTAGGACGAGCTCAGCAAATGGATGGACGATTTGGATGAATCACTTACTTCAACAGTGGGTCCTAGATGAACGACTGGGATATAACACATCCCTCGTGATCAACCCACGGAACATGCTGGTGGGTTCCCACTGTCCAGATCCTGGATGGTGGGGATAAAATACATACATCATGGTGGTATCCACACGTATGTGGGTCCCACGGCTGTAATGCGGTAGGGATAAAACACATCTATCATGTGTGGCCTAAGTGAGGTACACCAGCCGATTGTCCAGTAGGTGGGTCCCACATGGGGCCCACCACAAACATATATATATATATATATCACATATATAATATAATATTATATAACATATCTAAATATAGATATATATAATATTATATAATATTCTATTTTATTATTTGAAAAGGGTCTAGCGTCCAGACCTTTTGGACACTGGGTGGACGGTTTAGATTAGGATGGATACATCAAGGTGGGGTCCATGTGCGTAGCCCACCTAAGATGAGCATGTCAATGGATGGGTGGTGGAAAACACATACAGCTACTGGTGGGGTCCATGTCCTTAGGACGTTGAGGCCACAGAACTTGCTGACATAAATGGGTAGTTGCTTCAGCTGCTGCAGGCCCGTCGTCCCGAAGACGGATGACTAGGATCTAGCACGTGCCCACGGTGGGGCCCATAGAACTTGATGACGTCAATGCAACAGCAATTTGACTGGGCTGTTAGCCCACCAACAGATGGACGGTCTAGATATACAATGCATGCATTTAAGGTGCATCCCACGTCAAAATGGGTGGACGGTTAGATATAGCACGTACCTCGTGATAGGCCTACAAAACTTGCTACATCCTGGGGTCGCTAATGGACATTAAGGATGAATACATCGTGGTGGGCCCTTCACAGCACCACCCATGTTGTCCAGCACTGTCTGGACGGTGTGGATATAAAATATATACATCTAAGGTGGGTTTCCACCGTCTAGAGATATATATACATCTAAGGTGGGTTTCCACCATCCAGATCTTTGGATGGTGCGGATGCAAGGCATAAACATCACGATTGGTGCCACAACATGGATGAAATGCATGCATTATTGGTGGGCCACACATCAAAAGAGAGCGAGAAAGATAGAGAGACGGAGTAGCGGAGAGGCCCCGCCATTATGGGCCCTCTTTAATACAAATCGTATATTAAGATGGGTCCCATCACAAGTGGGCCCTCAAATCACAAAAATCAATTCATAAAATCACCCACCTTTGATCTCCTCTTCCTTCGTTCGCCAATGCGATCTAGAGCTCTAAGGGGACAATTTCAATGGTTAAGATGGGTCATGGAGGGTGGAGATGAGAGGTAGGAAGGTGGGCCACACTAGCTTCTCCATGAAAGCCATGGACGTTGGAGTTGCTTGGGAGATGGAGTTTTTTTTTTGAAAAATGAGAGAAAGATGAGAGAAGTGATGTAAGATGGTGATGGGTGAAAAGGTGAGTGATGGGAGTACTTATGTAAGAGAGAGAGTTGACTTTGGAGTACTTGTGTAAGAGAGAGGGTGGTTGTTTGTACTTGACATGTGAAGTGATGGATGTGTACCTGATTGAGGTGATTGATGGGACATGTTGTAGAGATTCTTTTAAGATTGCAAATGCGCGATGTTTTCCTCGAACTGAATGTTGGCCCACATCTCTTGGCCTGGGTATCGCATCTACGAGCGAGATACGGCGTCAGAACCGTGGCGACGGCGCGGTCACAATGATATAAGTCTTAGGCCAAGCCGACTCAGATCTACATGATGCAACTCAGGGTCACGCGCAACTGTCAATAACAGATCGTGGGTCACTGAAATTCAACTGGGATGACCGCGGAGGCTTACAGAATGATACGGGTTAGGATACGGGTCTTACATAGGCTGTCCTAGAGGAGGGGTGATTAGGACTAATTAAAAACTATTCCAATTAAAAATAATAATTACCAAACTTAAATGTTGAGGGTCAAATATTGCATATTATCCCCCATTTTATGAACATGATACTATTTAATGTCCTACTTTACTCATGTTTGTGTTGCAAGGTGAATTTAAGAGCTTAGATTGGAAATCATTCTAAAATCATGGATTTGACGCTTAAAGATCACCAAGGCAAAGAATGAATCTTAGGAGACAAAGATTGAAGATTTCAAGGTCTCAAGATTTAAGAAAACTAAGTGGAGAAGAAAGAAGTTAAAAGAACGAGTGCAGTATTCACATTGACTGTGTCATCGATCATCGTTCGATGACATCAAAAATGGGTTGATGACATCGAATTTGTGAAAGAAAATCGAGTTGGTTGCTTGACAAATTGAAGACATTTTTCGATGACTTGAAGACTTGGTCGATGACTTGAAGCCTTGCTTGATGACATCAAAGACAATTTGATGACATCGAATTTTCTGTGAATTTTTGGCAAAACTCTCTGGACACATTGAGCACAATGTCCGATTATTAGAAGACCTCCTCGATGATATCGAAGACATGTTCGATAACATCGAAGGCCTCTTTGATGACATCAAATTTATTAAAGAAATTGAATTAACTCACTGAACTGTTATCAACGCATTATCGATTTCGCGAACACCTTTTGATGACACTGTTGAGGGTCAAATATTACATATTAGACCCCAGTTATCACATGGTTTTTCGAACAGGAAAATGTTTAATGTTATATTTTAATCATGTTTTTGTTACAAGGTGAATTTAGGAGCTTAGACTGAAGAGGGTATTAAAAGCATGGATTTAACACTCAAGAATCACCAAGGTAAGGGACGGATCTTATGGGACCGAGATTGAAGAATTCACATGCCAAAGATCTGAGAAAATCAAGTGCTTAAAAATAAAGAGGCCTAAAAATCGTCCTGAATATAAGATCACAGGGCTTCCACCATTCGTTTGGCTTGAAACTTTATATCTAGCTTGAGGATCATAAAATAATCGTACAAGTAAAATTTTAGCCTTTGGATTATCATAGAAAAGGTCCAACAGACAAGATCAGCTATAAATCACCAATTTAGGACCCACTTGATATCTGGATATGCTTCAATTTTGGTCCCAACCCCTTAAATTAGATGGCAAAACAGATGAATGGAGCATATTTTTATGAACATCATAGTGGACCCCATCTTGAGTGTGTGCACACGCAGCACACGCACACCAGCCGTGCACCAGACCAGACTATTCATTTTGCCCAGGAAGCGCCGACCATAACTATGGAGCCCACATGCATCCATGCACATGCACACACGAATATCTTATCTAAACGCAGGATGAATGGCAGCATGATTTGATATAGTGGGCTGCACCAAACTTAAGCAAAAGGGTCTATTCCTGACTAAAATTTTTCCAAGAATCTAATGGATGGGGTGGATTTCTCCAAAAACATCACTGCGGGGCCCATCGAGCATCTCAGTGCAAGGTGTGTAAGGGCTATGCGCGTACGGATGACTGGCCCTTTGTGGGCCATTGTACGATCATGGACACGTCCGGATCCATGATCCGGACCGTCCATAGGTTGCAAGAGGAGGCCACGACCCTATCCATGAAGTCAAATCAGAGGTTAGGACTCAAGGGTCCCAAAACACGCTCCAAACGAAACTGGCTTGTGATTTTGCTACGCACGCAAGTCTGTTGCTACGTAAACGCATGACTCCACCCACTCTCACCGACTTTTCTCCACTCCACTAACCCTTATGGCTATAAAAGGAGAGCGTGGATATGTGGAGAGATCATCAGCCTAGAAGTTAAGCCGTGGAAGAGAAGAGAGAGAGAGAGAGAGAGAGAGAGAGAGAGAGAGAGAGAGAGAGAGAGAGAGAGAGAGAGAGAGAGAGAGATATTGTGGACGTCGGCCATGGACGGTTTCTGGGTTTTTTTTTCCTTCTTCTTCATTGTTTCTTTTTCTTCTTTCCTTCAGGTTTTAGTTAATCATGGCTATGACTAGCTAAACCTCTTAGCTAGGGCTAAGAGGTGAAGCTTGTATCGTGATGGGGTGTTTTATGGCTTTAATTCATGTTAAGTTGAACTGATTTTGATTCTAGTTTGATTACAAGGAATGCTTTTAGTTTTTAATTGTTTGTTGTGACTTAAATTACAATGGATCTATGATATCTTTAAGCATGTTCTTCTCATTATTATGATTATGAAATTAGAAACCCTGTTGTTCACCATCATCTCATAGAAATGGTTGGATGATGAAATCCTTCCTAACATTCATAACTCTCTCAGATTGGTTGTGGATTGGTTAAATTCTATTGTTTACTTTGTCTCATGGGCATGGTTTTGTGATGGAATGCATTCCAGTTCTCATACCTCTCTTCCATTGAAAACTAGATCAAAGGAAGTTCATATTTGAGTTTTAATGAATTATCTTCCAGTTGGATGAAGATAGGACTCTAATTCCAGTTGTGTTTATGAATCAAGCATAGATCTCCCTGATCTCTACAAGTGGACCATTGGAAACCCTAGTTACCCACCTTTGAATTTTACAAGTTTTAGTTCAGTAATTCACAAATATTCTCTTAAAATTTCCTGATTTAGATTACATCTACATATAGTTCTAGTTCTAGTTACTTTCAGATTACGTACAAGGTTCAATCCCCGTGGATTCGACCTCGGTCTTACTGAGATTATGACTAAATCACGACCCTACAGTTGGAGTTGTGAACAAGTTTTTGGCGCCGTTGCCGAGGACTAACGGTTGCGTTTTTTTGAAATTAACTAGTTTTAAAATCAGGTTAAGATTAGGATTTTCTAATTTTAGGTTTGAATTTTTCTGTTTGATTTTTAGAAATTAACATAACTTTCCTATTTTGTAGGTCCCTGATATAGACTTTCTAAGTTGGTAATCTCTTTCTAATTTTCTACTTTTTCTATTTTTAGGATTAGGGTTTTATTTTCTGTAACATCCCAGAAAAATTCGTACAAAGACCCGAGTACCACCTCAGGCAGAAATCACTCAGGACCAAATCCTTTAGAAATTAGACGAAATTAACTAAGTGCAAAATTGGTTTACCTGTGAAATTAGCACTAATCGCTTTATATACGATTTACAAGACCCAAAACTTATAGAATCATCAACGCTACATTACCATGAAATCTAAGATCAATCTCATTACCCAGTTGCTCTCGGGAGCACACCGAAACTCCGTATCAGACCTGGACTGCACGTCAAAAGTCCGATTATCGCAAAACTAAATGAATATGACTGCCTTGCTGGGCTTGACAACCATCTCGGAAATCAAGTCCAGATAATGTCCCGAATCTATTCGCTTGAGCCTGGAGTGAAGTGTGTGAGAAACGTGGATATCTTAAAAATAAAAATCTAAATTTAAGTAATCTAAGACTTGTCGCTTGCGGGCCGAATATAGGGATTCAGACTGTCAGAATCTGACCCAAATACACCCTCAGGTCAGTGGAAATTTCATACACAAGTCAGTGTACTTGTGGCCCTGATCGGCGATCGTGGACCGTTGAACTGAAACTGGTCCGCCACGGGCGATCTGTAAATTTGATCAGAATGAAAACTTAACTCGACCTATATCCGTTGTCAGGGAGCTTAAGTCCGACCTTTGGCTCAAGGGGGGGCTCCGGAAGTGCTCCGTTGAGCTGAAACAGACACTCTTTGGACATAACCTAAGTATACCTTGGCCCTGGGGCCATTTCCATTAGTTTTAGGCCTATATAAGGACCTTAAACCCTCTCTCATTCACTCCATACGAATTTGGTAAAAACGCTAGGAGAGAAGAGAGTAAAGAGAGAGAGAAAGTGAGAGAGAAGTTGGAGTCACTCCTGGGATTCGATCCCTGCTATTCTACGTGCCTAGCCATCACTACCAAATCACTATTCCGGCGATTCTGACTTTGTTATTAAGTAAGAAAACTTAACCCTAATTTGTTCTAGGGTTTCAATTGTCTCTAGTAGTGAAATAGCTGACTCAACTCATGCTATAGGTTGTCACTCCATCTTTGACGAAGACTTAGAGTCTCTATAAAATTCGTTACGCTTCTATGGCATAGGGTGATGTAACATCCTGAATTTTTACCAACCTGGAATTAGACGTCCTTAGGCAATGGGTAGATCCTAACACCTTATTAACTTCTCAAAACTCAATCCCAATATCTAAAATCCATTTTTTGAACCCATTTCCTTCACAAATCTCACCCTTCACCACCTTGATCTTTTAATTTTCCTAAGTACTTTCACCCTAGATACTATCTTAAACTAGCTAAGTATTATAACTTGGATCACTTTATATACAAACTACAAGTGACTAAGTACCACCTCAGACAGAAATCTTATCTGACTAAATCCTTTAGAAATGAGACAAAGTAACTAAGTGCTAAACTAGATTAGCTACGAAATCCACTTGATCCACTTTAAATACGATCTGCAAGACCCAAAACTTGTAGAATCATTGACGCTAGGTTACCCTAAAATCTAGGATCAAACTCATTACCCGACTGCTCTCGGGAGCACATTGAAACTCCGTATCAGATCTGGACAGCACGTCGGAAGTCCGATTAATACGAAGTTAAAAAATTAGGACCGCAACGCTGGGCTTGACAACCATCTCAGAAATTAAATCCAAACAGTGTCCCACGGCTGTTCGCTTGAGTTCGGAGCGAGAGAGTGTGAGAACACTTGTTTTTTTTACAAAATAAATATCTCAAATAGTAATCTGAGACTTGTTACTTGCGGACATTTTGTAAGCAATCAGACCGTCAGAATCTGACCCAAATACACCCTTGGATCAGGAAAAATTTCATAAACATATCCATGTACTTAGAATTTCTGATCGTGATCCGCTGACCGTTGAACTGAAACTGGTCCGCCACGCGTGATCTGAGAATCCGACTGAAACGAAAACTTAACTCCACCTAGATCCAGTGTCTATGAGCTTAAGTCCGACTTTTGGCTCAAGGAGGCCTGCCAAAAGTGCTCCGTTGAGCTGGAAAAGAGTCACTTTGGTTATAACCTAAGTATATCTTGACCATAAGTCTATTTTAGAGTGTTTTTAGGCTATATAAGGACCTTAGAACCCTCTCTCTCACAACCATACCAATTTGAGGAAACCCTAGGAGAGAAAGAGAGAAAAGAGAGAGAAAGTGTGGGAGGTTCTTCCTGCCGTTCTTCCCTGCCGTATCCAAGCTTAACCACTCCATTCTGATCGCTTTTCCGGCGATTGCGGCGTCATTTCTAGGTAAGAAACCTTAACCCTAAACTGATTTGGGGTTTTGATAGTTGTATGTTATGAAATAACTAATCGAAAGCATGTTATAGGTTACCAAACTGCCGTATACTAAAGCTTAGCGAATCGATCGACTCCGTTACGATTCTACGACAAAAGGTGCGGACTTTAGGTGTATAGGTTATGGTTTTCAATGCTTTCAATGTTAGATAATGATAGATTCATGATCTGCATGCAATTGCACATGTACAAAGTGTTGTCTGTTTTCTGTTTCGATTAAAGATGAAGAATATGGAATTTTACATATTCTAGGAATTTGTAGAAAGTACCGTATACGTATAAATTTTGGAAATGTGTATGCCATGATTATTTGTTGTATGAATATATTATATATGGATAAAATACTTATTTGGCGAAAGGACTCACCCTAATATATGATTTGCTAATATACATTGTATGTTGAAATAGTATATTTTAGAAAGTACCTTATACATATAAATTTTGGAAATGTGTTTGCCATGATTATTTGTTGTATGAATATATTATATATGTGTAAAATACTTGTTTGATGAAAGGACTCGTCCTAATATATGTTTTGTTAATATACACTATGTATGTGAAAATAGTGTATTTTAAAGTGTTTGTTGAAATGTCTGAATGAGTAGTAGTTAGTAAATTGTAATGTATAAGGGTGTTGAGATATGATTCTCAACTCCTTTAACTATGCGTATGATTTCTTTAGATATCTGTGTGATTAGGATTTGAATATGTACACACTCATGCTTATGTTGTACTTCATAACATGCTCAATTGATTGTATGATTTTATCTGTGTAATGTATATGTTTAAATTCATGTTTATGTTGTATTTCATAAGTGCCATGAATGGTGATGGGGGAATGGTGTAACGAGTGCGTGCAACAGCCCTGGCAGCCCTAAGCGGATGTTATCAGACTTTGATTGTATGATTTGAATCTTGATCCATTACTGCTTTACCTATCTGCAATTGAATGCGATTGGGGCTATTGTATAGTCCAGGCAGTCAGTAATGAGATCAAATTCATGGCTGAGATTCATTCGCCACGTAGGACGTGTTTGACGAACTCGAGTCATGCGTTGCTTGTCGGCAGTAGTTAGGCCACACGAAGTGCTTATGCATTTCATGTCGTATAACTCAATGGGCGCTCGTGCTAGTCGAGCTCGTCAAGTAACCCGATCTGTCTAATGTATGTTCACCATGTTTGGACGCTACTGCTTGAACTTAGGGTACCAAACTTACCAGTGGAAATCCCATTAACCATGATACCTCGATCCGCTAAGACTTATGAGCCGGGCATGGTGGTATGGGACACCGTGGTCGAGCTGTCGGCCTACTTGGGGCCACGTGCCTCCCCGTAGTGACCAGTGAGCAACTAGACTCGTGAGCCGATTATGGTGGTATGGGACACTATATTTGTGCTGTCGGCCTACATTGATAAGGTGATGGGGGAGTGGTGCAACGAATGCGTGTAACGGTACTGGCAGCCCTTTGTAGTGACCTCGAGTAGACTCTGAATTTGCGGTGAGGCGACGAGTTTTGCCGCAGTGTATAGAGTATGAACTAGGCCTGTATCAGCTTAGTGATGAACTGTTAAAGAGTGATGGGGGAATGGTGTAACCATTGTGCATAACAGCCTTGACAGCCTCTGCAGCGACCTAGAAACACATTATCGTATGAGATTAACTAGGACTGACGACCCTAGAATGGATCATGTTTGGGAATGATACAAGGGAGGTACCTTAGTTTTCCAATACTGCTATTTGAAATGGACTAATAACAACTCGATAATTATACTCATCATACATTGCATGTGCCTGGAAGATGTGGAGCACTGAGGGATGAACGCATGCCATGAACGTAAGATGATGTCGCATGAGGGTGGTTTGGCAAGGGCATACATTATGACTACATTCATACTTACATTAATAAGAGTATTTAGAATTGTTAATTGTACTGCTTTATCATTACTGCTTGACTGTTTTGATAACATGTTAACCTATGCTCTATTGTTCCACTGAGTTGATCACTCACTTCCACGTTATGGGACGGTGTTCTGAACACCCACCAGACTTTGTCTGATTTCAGATGGCGATGCTTGTGAGGCGGAGCCAGACCTCTGCGATGATGTGGATGCTTTCTTGTCTATGCCGTATTTAAGGCAGGTTCCTGTGAGCCGTGTCCTGATCGACGGGGCTTTCTGGGATATTGACTAGAGGACCTTACACATTTGGTATATTTTAGGATTTTACTTGTCATTATTTAACCTGGTAATGTTATCACACTCTGGAGACTCACCACAGTTTATATATTTTATCTATCTATCACAGTTTTTTGCTTGTAAATTTAACTGTCCTTGGAGTATGATATGTTGTTTTGGCTTAATCTCACTCATGTTCACTACTATAATACAGTCAACATTCAATCATCATTCATTTTGTTGCATAAGTGATGCGTTGGAACTCAGGAGTTGAGTTTATGCTCGACCCCTGATTTTCAGGGCATTACAGGTGCGAACTTTAAACGTATAGGTTATAGTTTTCAAGGCTTTCAATGACGGTTAATGATTTATTCTTGATGTGGGTGTTATTTTACATGCATAAAGTGATATTCGTTTTATTTTTCAGTTATACGTTAACTAGGTTAAATATATTATATTCCTCGTATTTATAGAAAATATCGTATACATATGAAATTCGGATTTGTGCTAGCCATGATTAATTACTGTCTATGTATGCTAGATGCATGTGTATCAACTTCTGGGTAAACGGATTAGCCTAATACAGTTATATTAACATACGTTGTGTATGTTACAATGCGTAGCCTAAGTGTTTGAGCAAAAGACTAAATGAGTATAAACATTGCGTTAGTGTACGCCATGACTAACTATCGTGGCTATGCGATTGTTGTGTAGGTAGCAATCCTTTGACGAAAGGACTTACCCTAATATGTATGCTAACCAATATATATCATGTATGATATAATGTGTATGCTAAGTGTTTGTAAACATGTCTGTATGAATAAATACTTGTAAACTATTCTTTAAATGGTGTTGAGATAGGATTCTCAACCACTCTTAATGATGTGTGCGATTTCCTCCATATGCCTTGTTTCATATTCATTATTTTTACATAGAAATGCATAAGTGTGGATTCATGTTTATGTTGTACTTCATAACATGCTCAACTGATTGTATGATTTGAATCATTACTCCATTATTGCTTAAGTATCTCATATGCTAGATCATTATAATTGAATGTGTTTGGGGCTATTATATAGTCCATGCAATCAGTAATAGGCCCTGTTTTGGTGGCTGAGGTTGCTTTCGCCGTATTGGATATGTTCGGTGAACCTGAGCCATACTTTGGTTGGCGACAGTGGTTAAGCCATGCGGAGTGCTTACGCACTTCATGTCATTCAACTTGTCGTGCGCTCAGGCTAGTCGAGCTCGTTAAGTAAGCCGATTGACCCGATGTATGTTCACCATGTATGGACGCCACTGCCTGAACCTAAGGACCAAACTCACTAGTGAAAACCCCGTTAACCTTGGTACCTCGATCCGCTAAGACTCATGAGCTGGACATGATAGTATGGGACACCGTGGTTGAGCTTTTGGCCTATGTTGGGGTGACGAGCCTCCCTGTAGTGACCAGTGAGCAACCTAAACTCATGAGCTGAATACGGTGGTATGGGACATTGTATTCGAGCTGTCGGCCTCCGTTGGTGCAGCCTGGCTGTGGTCCCCAGTCTGGTTGGCGACAAGCCTTCAAAAATAGACTGTTAGTTAGTAGGGCATTGGTGGAGTGACCTCGAGTATAAAATAGGCCTACCCTAGCACAGCCTAGCTGTGGTCCCCAGTCGAGTTGGCAACGAGCCTTCGAAAATAGACTGCAAGTTGGTAGGGCATTGGTGATAGTGACCTGAACTTGCCTATGTATGTGATTAACTAGGATTGATGACCCTAGATGGATCATTGTTTGGGAATTGATATGAGGGAGGTACTTTAGTTTTTCAATCCTGCTGTATGAAAATGACTAATACAAACTTGGTAGTCACGCTTATAACTGTTGAGAAGTGGAGCCACATCTGGGGCCACCCACTACCAGTCGAGGTTGCGCGGATTTTGTGGCGCAAGTCCTTTCGCAACTGGGATACAGAAAGGTGTTTCGCGGATTTCGTGTCGCAAGTCTTTTCGCAACTGGGATGTGGAAAGGAGTTTCGCAGATTTCGTGTCGTAAGTCCTTTCACAACTGGGATGTGGAAAGGAGTTTCGCAGATTTCGTGTCGCAAGCCCTTTTGCAACTGGGATGCAAAAGGGAAGTTGCCAAAACTATAAATTGGGGTCCCTAGGGCTATTCTAGGGTTAAGGTGAATATTGGGTCTAAGGTGTGGAAAAAGGGTTTTCTTTGTATCTCCAAGGGAGAGGTTAGTATATTGCCTTGTAATCTTTGTTCTTCATAGTGGAAGTTTGCATTCGTGGTTTTTTACCCTAGTTTTGGGTTTTTCCACGTATATCTTATCTCATGGTTTGTTTGGATTACTTTGATCTATTTTTAGTTTATATTTCTTCTTGTTTATCGTTTGTGGGTGAGGCTTGAGATTGGATCTAGGCTCACTGTGTTGTTGGCATGCTGCGCAACAACTGGTATCAAAGCTATTGGTTTAGTTCTATTGGGAGCGATGGTGGAAGATGGAAAAACTAGAATTGAGAAGTTTGATGGTTCAAACTTTGCCTTCTGGAAGATGCAGATGGAGGATTATCTGTATCAGAAGGACCTCTACATTCCTCTAGGAGGAAAAGAGAAGAAACCATAAAAGATGACAGATGATGGATGGTTTTTACTAGATAGGAAGGCTTTAGGAACGATCCGACTCTCTTTGTCTAAGAGCGTAGCCTTCAATATATCCAAGGTAAAAACTACAAAAGAATTAATGGAAGCCCTAGCCACCATGTATGAAAAGCCCTCAGCATCCAACAAGGTTCATCTTATAAAATAGCTATTCAACATGAAGATGTCAGATGGTGGGAGCATGGTTGAACATTTAAACGAGTTCAATACAGTCACGAGCCAGTTGGAATCCGTTGGCATTGTTTTTGAGGATGAGGTCAGAGCGTTATTGATATTATCCAGTTTACCAGACAGTTGGGATGGTTTGGTGATTGCTGTGAGCAATTCTTCAGGGTCGACAAAGTTGAAATTTGATGATGTGGCCGGTCTAATTCTCAGCGAAGAATCTAGATGGAAGGCATCGGGAGTTTCAGAGGATTCAGGGAATGCTCTAAACGTTGAAGGAAGAGGAAGATTGCTGAACAAAGGAGGCAATAAACACAGGTATTCTAAGTCAAGCAAGAAGTCCAAGGGACAGAAAGACAAAGACAGGTGTTAGCATTGTGGCAAGAAGGGGCACATGAAACGTGATTGCAGGGTGCTTAAGAAACAAGAAGGAAACTCTAAAGGTGGGAAGGATTCAGTGAATCTATCTGAGGAGAGTGACACAGAGGCGTTGATCTTATCTCTTGATGCGAGGAATGAGTCTTGGGTTATAGACTCAGGTGCTTCATTTCATGTCACTTCATGTAAGGGAGTTCTGCGTAATTATGTGTCAGGTAACTTTGGGAGAGTATACCTGGGTGATGATGAGCCATGTAATATTGTTGGAAAGGGAGATGTTCAGATAAGTCAAAAAGATGGAACAACTTTGAAATTGAAGGATGTCAGACATGTACCGAGTTTGAAACGTAACTTGATTTCAGTGGGTCAGTTGACTGATACTGGTTATGTGACGACATTCACCAATAATTCCTGGAAGATCGCAAAAGGTGCCTTGGTGATATCTCGAGGTAAGAAGGAAGGTACTTTGTACATGACTTCAGGATCATATTGTTCACTCGCAGTCGCATCAACTGGAGTGAATGGACAGTTATGGCATCAGAGGTTGGGACATATGAGTGAAAAGGGAATGAAAGTGATATTGTCAAAATGGAAGCTACCAGGGCTAAAGTTTATTGACTTGGAGTTCTGCAAGGACTGCGTGTATGGCAAGTAAAAGAGGTTAAGTTTCAAGAAGACAAGACGTGCTCCAAAGACGCATCTGTTGGAGCTTGTACACACTGATGTGTGGGGACCGGCATAGGTATCATTTCTCGGTGGCTCACGTTATTTTGTTTCCTTTATTGATGATGCTAGTAGAAAACTGTGGGTCTATTTCTTAAAGTATAAATCTGATGTATTTGATGTATTTAAGAAGTGGAAAGTCATGGTAGAAAATGAGACAGGTAAAACGGTAGTGTCTCAGATCTGATAATGGGGGAGAGTATTGTGATAAGAGGTTTGAGGAGTATTGTGCAGCAAATGGAATCAAACATCAGAAAACGATTCTAGGGACACCACAGCAGAATGGTGTGGCTGAGCGCATTAACAGAACCATCATTAAGTGCGCCAGGAGCATGATGTTACATGCAGGGTTACCCAAGACTTTTTGGGAGAATGCTGTAAATACTGTCGCATATCTCATCAATAGAAGTCCCTCAGCACCATTGGATTGTGGGCTACCAGAAGAAACGTGGACTGGGAACGAAGTGAACCTAGCACATCTCAGAGTGTTCGGTTGCACTTCATACGTTCACATTGATGCAGAGCACAGAAACAAGCTGGATGCGAAGTCCAGGAGGTGCACATTTATAGGCTACGAACTGCATGATTTTGGCTACATGTTTTGGGATGCAGAAAATAGGAAAATAATCAGAAGCAAGGACATAGTCTTCAATGAAAAAGTGATGCATAAGGACAGTGTGCATGAAAATAAGGCTAAGGAGAAAGAATTTGTAGAGTTAGAAGAGTTATGGGACACGGGTGTTACAGCGCCATAGGATGATCATGCACATGAGCATTATGAGACAGGGCTACAGACACTGGTATTGAGGAGGTCTACTCGGGAGAGGAGACCCACGATCCGATACTCACCCTCTTTATATTATCTACTACTGACAGATAATGGTGAACCAGAGTGTTTTGAAGAGGCATTACAGTCAGATACACGGGTTAAGCGGGAGCAGGCCATGGATGAAGAGATAGAATCTCTTAAGTCTAATCGTACATGGGATCTAGTCACTCTACCAAAGGGTAAGAAAGCTCTTCATAACAAGTGGGTTTACAGACTGAAGGAGGAGCACGATAGTTTAAAAAGGTACAAGGCCAGATTGGTTGTAAAAGGGTTTCAATAAAAGGCAAGTATCGATTTCACTGAAATATTTTCACCCGTAGTGAAAATGTTTACGATTTGTATGGTCTTAAGTATAAAAGCTATAGAGGACTTACATCTAGAGCAACTAAATGTTAAGACAGCCTTTCTTCATGGGGACCTTGAAGAAGAGATATATATATATATATCAGCCAATAGGATACATGGCACCAGGAAAGGAGAATAAGGTGTGCAGACTGAAAAAGAATTTATATGGCCTGAAGCAGGCCCCGAGGCAGTGGTATAAGAAGTTTGACAGTTTCATGTCGAGAAACGGTTTTTGGAGATGTCATGTAGACCACTGTTATTATTTGAAGAAGTTTGATATGTCGTACATCATTCTTCTTCTGTACGTTGATGATATGCTTGTGGCCTATTCAAGCATGAAGGACATCTCAGATCTTAAAAGACAACTGTCTAAAGAATTTGCCATGAAGGATTTAGGAGCTACAAAACAAATCCTAGGCATGAGGATAAAACGTGACAAGGAAAACAAAAAACTGGTGTTTTCACAGGCAGAGTACATAGCCAATGTACTTGATCGATTCAATATGGGAGGTGCTAAGCTGGTTAGCACTCCATTAGCTAACTACTTCAAGCTATCTAAGAAGCAAGGGGCAAAGACGCAAGAGGAACAGGATTACATGGCTAAAGTCCCATACGCGTCAGCTATAGGGAGTCTCATGTATGCTATGGTGAGCACGAGGTCAAACATTGCTCAAGTAGTGGGAGTTGTTAGCAGGTTCATGAAAAATTCCGGGAAGGAACATTGGGAAGCTGCGAAGTGGATTCTTAGATACCTGGTAGGTACTAAGGATGTAGGGCTATGTTATGGTGGATCGAAAATCAAGCTACAAGGCTACGTGGATTCAGATTTGACAGGAGATATCGACAGCAGAAGAAGCACTACATGTTATGTCTTTACTCTGGGAAGTGCTGCAGTCAGTTGGGTCTCTCAGTTACAGAAGATAATATCTATCAATACGATAGAAGCAGAATATGTTGCCGCTACAGAAGCATGCAAGGAGATAGTATGGATGCAAGGTTTTATGAAAGAGTTGGGTAAGAAGCCAACAAATTGCAAGCTCTACAATGACAGTCAAAGTACAATACACTTGGCTAAGAATTTAGCCTTTCATTCAAGGACCAAGCATATTGCCATCAGATATCACTTCATACGTTCGTTACTGGAAGATGGATCAATTGCTCTGGAGAAGATTCATACAAGTGAGAATCCTGCGGATATGCTGACCAAGACGGTCACAAGGGAGAAGCTGAAGCTCTGTTCAGCTTTGATTGGTCTTCAGGCTTGAAGATGAGGAGGTGGTGCACTCCGAATGAAGAAGACAAATGTTTATGGCGATGTGTCTCCAAGTGGGAGATTGTTGAGAAGTGGAGCCACATCTGGGGCCGTCCACTACCAGTCAAGGTTGCGCGGATTTTGTGTCGCAAGTCCTTTCACAACTGGGATACAGAAAGTAGTTTCATGGATTTCATGTTGCAAGTCCTTTCGCAACTGGGATGTGGAAAGGAGTTTCATTGATTTCGTGTCGCAAGTCCTTTCGCAACTGGGATGTGAAAGGGAAGTTGTCAAACTATAAATTGGGGTCCCTGGGGTTATTCTAGGGTTAAGGTGAATATCGGGGAGCTATTCTAAGGTATGGGAAAAGGGTTTTCTCTGTATCTCCAAGGGAGAGGTTAGTATATTGCCTTATAATCTTCGTTCTTCATAGTGGAAGTTTGCATCCATGGTTTTTAACCCTAGTTTGGGGTTTTTCCACATATATCTTGTCTTGTGGTTTGTTTGGATTGCTTTGATCTATTTCTTGTTTATATTTCTTCTTGCTTATCGTTTGTGGGTGAGACCTGAGATTGGATTTAGGCTCACTACGTTGTTGGCATGCTGCGTAACAATAACATCGCACTGCATGTGCCCTGGGTTGAAGAGCACAGAAGGAAGAAAGCATGCCACGACCGTAAGATGGTGTCGCACAAGAGAGTGTAGGCGAGGGCAGCATCATTATTCATATCATTCTTGTATTAATAAGAGTATTCAGGGATGTTTGATTTTACTGCTTTATCATTACTGCTTGACTGAATTGATAACATGTTAACCTTTGCTGTATAGTTCCACTGAGTTGATCACTCACTCCCACGTTACAGGATGGTGTTTTAAACACCAATCAGGCTCTGTCTTGATTGCAAATGATGACGCGACTCCTGAGGGGGAGCCGGACTTCGAGGACGACGAGGAGGCATTCTCCTATATGTAGTTTTCAGGCGGATCTATGTAAACTATGTTCTGAATGACGGGTTACAGGGATGTTGATTAGATGCCATTACACTTGTTATTTTGTACTTTTGGAGCACCCATGTATATTCTTTTTATTCATTTTTGGAGTATACATATATATATATAACCTAGTAACATGTTTATACTCTAGAGACTTGTAATAGTTTATATACTTTATATATCTATCACAGTCTTCCGCTTGCATAATTTAACCATCTCTGGAGTATGATATGCTGTTTTGGTGTAATCCCACTAATGTTTAATGCATTAACATGGACAACACTTAATCATTATTATCTATGTTGCATAAGTGATGCGTTAGAACTCGGGAGTGGAGCTTATGCTCGACCCCCGATTTTCAGGGTATTACAAGATGGTATCAGAGCATGATTTGAATTAAACCAGACCTGCGTTATGGTCACATGACATACGCTGACGCTTTTCGACATAGTTGGGTGTGAGAGAAATGTAGAAACAAGCTTAGGTTTCCCCGATTTCGCCAATTGGCGTAGTTTACCGAAATCGATGTCTTTGTTCAGTCTATACCTATCCGTAATCACATGAGACGATCCCGGATCACCCCTAGGCCATCAAGCGACGGGTTTAGACCATAGTTGACCTCATCCCAGCTTTTAAAAATTACCATGTGTCTCAGAAGTACCCGAAAGTACCCGATACGACTCGAATCGGAGTCGGGGGCCAAACCGAGTAAGTCCAGGGAGACCCAAGGTGGGCCCCACATGTTTTTGGACCTAAAGGGGAGGACCTCGCCCAAAGGGTGAGCCCTCGCCGGAACCTCCAGAGACCAACGAGGACCTCACCGGTTTGGTGAGGCCTTGCAGCCAAATGGGCCTGGCCGGGCGGGCCGACGCATCTTTGGGGTTTGTGGCCTACTAATGTGTGGTTTTTCATTTTAAACCTCCCCTACGATGCCCCTCCTTCACAAACCACCACTCTAAGCTCTCATTTTCTTCAAAAACCCCATATCCCTCACTCAAATCGCCCCACCAAGAGTTCTCTCTTCCATTTTCGTGCACCCTCTCCACTACCATGTTGTAAATCCTTCTCCATTGTTGCCTACCCTCTCCAATCTCTTTTATTTGAGCTCTTAAACCCCCCATGTGAGCCTCAAATTCGTGCAAACCCACTCACCCATCCTATCTCATCATTTTCCTTCTTTAACCCCTGTCATTTGAGCCTTGACACACCCTTTAGAGGCTCAAATTTGTGGAGACCTAAAGATCTCATCCATTTCTTTCCATTTCTTCACTTTTCCATGGCTCTATTTAAGCTTATTATGGCCATATTTTCGATTTCACCTTTCTCTCTCTCATGGGAAAGAGAAAGGTGCCGTGGATGAAGCCGGGCCTAGTCGCCCTACTCGTTCTAGGAAAAAGAAAGGCGCCACCTCAAGCACGAGCGTTGAACGTGAGATACGGACTAAGCGGGACCTCGATCCCCAGGCTCCTCTCCCAAGAGCTCTACTGGCGGATTTATCGCATGGAGTTTATGAGGGCCGTAGGGTTCTTTTTAAAGTTCATGTGGATGGACGGCTATTTGGGGAATACCTGTTGTTCGAATGCCTAGAAGAGGCCAAGTGGGGTCTGCTATTTGAGGGCGAGTACCGTGCAAGTGTGGGCACTGTCCGAGCTTTCTATGCGCACATTCGAGAGCCTATGCTGGAGCCCTTGCAGTTCAAAATTCCCTTTGGAAGAGGTTGGGAGGCCACAATTGACGCTGGCTTGATAGCTCGACTCATGGGAATACCGTTTGGCCAAGTCCACGCAAGCGAGAAGAATCTGAAGAGTGCAGTGAAAGGGATCGTCGTACGCGTTTCCTTTGTGGTCGACTGGTTCAATGGCAGCCAAACAAAAGCCTCCCGGTGTCAAACATGATGGATGATTTTCTGCCTACTCTACCATATCTGCACGTTTAATGTCTACCCCAGATAGAGCAACTACAGCGAGTGCACGCGCTTGATAGTAGATTTCTTGTATCAAGTGGGGCAGGGAGAGAAGTTATGCGTGCCTTCATATGTTTTGCGACAAATAGTTCTTACCACACCCTCCAATAGAAGGATTGATTAGATCCCCTTTGGCTGACTCATCTGCAAGATTGCACATGAGTTTGGCTACAAACTTGGGGCGGAAAGGCTGGTGTCGATCCATAAAATTAATGAAACTACTCTCAATCAAATGGACATCGGGCCACGGCAACGACAAGCCCGACTTGATAAGAGCAAGGATGAGATGGAGAGTGAAGAGGAAGAGAATGAGGAAGAAGGTGGAGCTGAAATAGAAGAAGAACAGAGCGAGGAAGAAGAGGAGGCCCATGACACTGATGAGAGCTCTCCTCCTACGGCACTGGAGCAGGACACTGATCGGGCTGCTAGGGATGCCTGTTTAGCTTGACTTGAGGAGGGTCAGGCTATCCTACGACGGGATATGATCGATCTTTGAACCCTCATGAAACATAAGTTTAAGAAAGTGACTCGCACTTTGAAGTTTATCCTGTACTGCTTGTAGGATAAGGGTGCCCCTCCTCCACCGACAGACTAGGATGCTTGTCATCTATGTCGTCGTCCTGTGGCTTGTTTTGTGGCTGTGATAGGATCTTTGTGTTTTCATGTTGATAGGCCTAGTGGTGTAGTAGTTAGTAGAATGTTTTAAATGTTTGAAGTCTTAGTTGTATTAGATCACATGCATCTTCTGTCATGATTCATGTAACACTGTGTTTCATGTATTATGACAATTTTGGTAAATAAAATGCATGAAATTGCTTTAATCTGTGTATGAATGTTGCGTAAAAGTGTTTGTGAGTATGCTGAATTTGACCTAGGTTGCACCCTATGTTGAATATAGGGAATGCCACCTAAGGCTGCATGGGTTGCGGCGCGTCTCACTTTTAACGATCCGATTGATGGGGTATCTTCCGTGAGTGATTGTTAGATGAACCCTAGTTTGGGCCTGACCCACACTGCCATGCCAAATTCTCAGTCGGCCACTGGCCCTGCCACTGGGTCGACACATTTGACACTGCCTGTGGTGCCACCTGTTACATCATCGGTTCTTGAACAGAACCGTGCGTCTTCTTCAACGCAGCACGTGCCTCAGGCAGCCCCACCTATGGATAGGTTAGATCAGTTATTGATGATGATGCACCACCAGCAGCATCAGCATCAGCTTTTGGCCACGATTGCAGGGGCCGTAGCTTAGGGTGGGAGTGTGACTCTACCTTCACCATCTGTACACCTTGTTGAGACTGTAAGGCCTTCCGCTCAGGATGAGGGTATGACTTTACTTGCTCCTATTGTATACCATATAGGGAACTTGGGTACTGGTGGCCTTTTTGAGTGATTCCAGTGCTTGTGGCCCCCTACCTTTATGAGTTCTCACAGACCCGAGGAGGCTGAGTACTGGATAGATCTCATTTCTAAGATGTTGAAGCCGCTGCACTGCTCTGAGGTAGAACAAGTTGAGCTAGCCACCTATATGTTTGAGAAGGAGGTTAGTTTATGGTGGAACAACGTCCTACAAACGGTTCCCATAGGACACGTGTGGACTTGGGGTGCATTTGAGACACACTTCCACGAGAAATATTTCCCTCTCACATACTGCCATGAGGAGGGAGAGTTCCTTCACCTCCCACAGGGGGCATGACAGTGGCAGAGTACGAGAACAGGTTCACGGAGCTAGCCAAATATGCCCCTTTGATACTAACAGATGAACCGATGAAAATGCGGCATTTTTTAGATGGGTTGCAGCCCGATATCCGCACTCAGATGTGTTACGCTAGCATTTCCAATTACACCGAGCTAGTCAACATGTCTCTAAGAGCTGAGCAAGATGGAAACAGAGTTTCTCAAACATGTATACTAATGAGCCCGAGGCCTCAGCCCGAATCACAGGATTGACCAGTCCTAAGTAAGAGGCCATATGTAGACTTACCTCCCAGGCCCATGGCTCTGCCGACTGAGCAAAGGTGAGCGAAACGTTTGTGTACATATTGTGATAAAGGTGGACACACTGACTCCTTCTGTTTCACCAAGATAAAAGACAACGGTGTCACGCCACCTCAGAAAATCGACCGTCGACCACCACGTGATCTAACGACTCCACCTTTACGATCTGCATCACCTGCGTAGCCATTTTACTGACCACCTGTACCTCAGAATAGGCCACCTCAAAGATCCATGGCAGCGCTACGAAACCATAGTCAACAAGCCCGTGTGCATGCACTTGCAGTTGAAGCACCTGAGTCAACAACTATAGCGCCTTTGACCTTTGAGGTCACTGCTCACATTTAAGGTATACCTGTATTCCTATTGGCAGACACTAGGTCTATTAAACTAATTCGTATGAAAGAATAGGCCTAATAATGGATTACTATCCTCATTATAAAAATAATATGGTAACTAGAGAGGATAAATATGTTGTAAAAATAGAAAGGTCGAAACAAAAAATTTTTACAACTTCAAGTTGTTAATAAGTTGGTCATATCTTTTAGGAATTCTTATATTCATACTAGGAATTACCCTGTGATTAAATTTGATTATACGTAGATATATATATATATATAGTATTGTTCTTGTACAATTAAATTAGAATCCTCGAGTAGGATTGAGTTTCATAGTTTAATACTCCGTAAGATCATGTTAGAGGCGAACCACAGTAAGGTTATAAGTTTCTTATTTCCCTTGTAAATTCAAGGTTTATACTGCGTCGAGGAGATGTCCCTTTTCTTTCCCTTCCCGCGGCCTTATGTTGCTAGCATTCCAAACTTCTGCAATATTTTAGGACTCTCGACTCTTCCCTACCTCCCGAAGTTAATGAAACCAAAGTGCAAATCTGCTCATAACCCCCTAGCCGTATGATTGAAATGGTGACATACAACTATAATATTAGGAGAATGAAAACCCTTCTAGTATAGTCTTTTGACTATGAGCACCAGGAAAGAACTTATTGTCCACCAAGTTAAACATATGTTAAACAAGAACTCTCGTTGAACACGATCCAAAGGACAATCTTATAGACATGAGGCTTGAACCTCCTAGCGAATTATAATACTCCTTAAAAACTTAAGATGATCCGATTTCGAAATTTCAAAACCATATCCGTATGAGGCATTCATGGCTTAACTCAATTCTCAATCCTGGGTGATTACCAAAGGACTCACTGGTTTGACAGATCAGAAGACCAGGATCCATCAGGATTAGGAAGGGATACAATGTGTTGTCTACCCTGGTCAGGCGGGTAATCGACGTATCGGGTTCGAGCCTACCACAACTGACTTTTCGTATTAGCCCAATCATAAATGGTAGAACATAACACCCTTAGGTAAACTTTAACATCAGATACTTAGCACGATAATAATGACTTGGACATTTATCTTCAAACCTCATAGGTAGAAACTTTTATGGGGGGTAGACCGATATGAGCTAGGCTAGTGTAGCTGGTATATACCCTAACACGTATATAAACCTGAAAGCAACAGAACTAACCTGAAAGCCTTTACTTATTACCCTTAGACAATTTCGAGGATGAAATTTTTCTTTAAGGGGGTAAATTGTAACGTCCCAAAAAAATTCCTACAAAGACCCGAGTACCACCTCAGGCAGAAATCACTCAGGAACAAATCCTTTAGAAATTAGATGAAATTAACTAAGTGCTAAACTGGTTTACCTGTGAAATTAGCACTAATTGCTTTAAATACGATCTGCAAGACCCAAAACTTATAGAATCATCGACGCTACATTACCTTGAAATCTAGGATCAATCTCATTACCCAATTGCTCTCGGGAGCACACCGAAACTCCATATCGGACCTGGACCGTACCTCGAAAGTCTGATTACTGTGAAACTAAATGAATATGACCACCTTGTTGTGCTTGACAACCATCTCGAAAATCAAGTCCAAATAGTGTCCCGAAGCTATTCGCTTGAGGCCGGAGTGAAGTATGTGAGAAACGTGGATATCTTAGAAATAAAAATCTAAATTTAAGTAATCTGAGACTTGTCGCTTGTGGGCCGAATATAAGAATTCAGACCGTCAGAATCTGACCCAAATACACCCTCGGGTCAGGGGAAATTTCATACACAGGTCAGTGTAATTGTGGCCCTGATAGGCAATCGTGGACCGTTGAACTGAAACTGGTCCGCCACGAGCGATCTGTAAATCCGATCGGACTGAAAACTTAACTCGACCTAGATCCGTGGTTAGGGAGCTTAAGTCCGACCTTTGGCTCAAGGGAGGGCTCCGGAAGTTCTCCGTTGAGCTGAAACAGACGCTCTTTGGACATAACCTAAGTATACCTTGGCCCTGGGGCCATTTCCATTAGTTTTAGGCCTATATAAGGACCTTAAACCCTCTCTCATTCACTTCATACGAATTTGGTAGAAACCCTAGGAGAGAGAAGAGAGTAAAGAGAGAGAAAGTGAGAGAGAAGTTGGAGTCACTCATGGGATTTGATCCCTACTATTCTACGTGCTTAACCATCACTACCAAATCGCTATTCCGGTGATTCTGACTTCGTTCTTAGGTAAAAAAACCTAACCCTAATCTATTCTAGGGTTTCAATTATTGTTAGTAGCGAAATAGCTGACTTAACTCGTGCTATAGGTTGTCATTCCATCTTTGACGATGACTTAGAGTCTCTATCGAATTTGTTACGTTTCTACGGCATAAGGTGTGGCTTATAGACATATAGGTTATGGTTTTCAAGGCTTTCAATGACGGTTAATGATTTATTCTTGACGTGGGTGCTATTTCACATGCATAAAGTGATGTCCGTTTTATTTTTCAGTTATACGTTAACTAGGTTGAATATACTGTATTCCTCGTATTTGTAGAAAATACCGTATACATATGAAATTCGGATTTGTGCTTGCCATGATTAATTGTTATCTATGTATACTAGATGCATGTGTATCAACTTCTGGGTGAACGGATTAGCCTAATACATGTTATATTAACATACGTTGTGTATGTTACAATGCGTAGCCTAAGTGTTTGAGCAAAAGACTAAATGAGTTTAAACCTTGCATTAGTGTACCCCATGACTAACTATCATGGCTATGCGATTGTTGTATAGGTGGCAATCCTTTGATGAAAGGACTTGCCCTAATACGTATGCTAACCACTACATACCATGTATAATATAATGTGTATGCTAAGTGTTTGTAAACATGTCTTTATTAATAAATACTTGTAAACTGTTCCTTAAATGGGTGTTGAGATAGGATTCTCAGCCACTCTAATGATGCATACAATTTCCTTCATATGCCTTGTTTCATATTCATTGCTTTTACCTAGAAATCCATAAGTGTGGATTCATGTTTATGTTGTACTTCATAACATGCTCAATTGATTGTATGATTTGAATCATTGCTCTATTACTGCTTGAGTATCTCATATGCTAGATCGTTATAATTGAATGTGTTTGGGGCAATTATAAGTCTAGGCAATCGGTAGTAGGCCCTGTTTTGGTGGTTCAGGTTGCTTTCGCCGCATTGGATGTGTTCGGTGAACCCAAGCCATACTTCGGTTGGCGATAGTGGTTAGGCCACGCAGAGTGCTTACGCACTTCATGTCATTCAACTTGTCGTGCGCTTGGGCTAGTCGAGCTCGTCAAGTAACCCGATTGACCCGATGTATGTTCACCATATATGGGCCAAGAGTGGCTTTGAACCTTCCTAAGGTACCAAACTCACTGAGTGAAAACTCATGAGTTACATGGTGGTAGGTACAAAAATAAATTCGAGCTTGATCTAAAACCTACGTTGGGGAAATTTTTAAGAGCCTCCCCATCTTGACCGTGTGAGCAACTCGAACTTTGTGATCGAATATGATGGTATGGGACACTGTATTTGAGTTCTTTACCTCCATTGATGTAGCCTGACTGTGTACCCAGTCGGGGTGGCGACGAGACTTCGAAAATAGACTACCAGTTGGTAAGGCATTGATGGAGTGACCTCGAGTATCAAATAGGCCTACCTCAGCACAGCCTGGCTATGGTTCCCAGTCGGGTTGGTGACGAGTGTAAGGGTTATGGTCTCATACTCCTTTGGTTGTCAAATTTTGATGTGTCAAAACATCTATCTGTGTCTTGTGCTGGTATGATGATTTTTTATTCAAGACACTGCTTAAATACTTCAAGATGCTACAAGTTGAAGCACAAGATGTTAAAGTTCAAAAAGCCATAAAAAAATGTTGCGACAAGATGTTGAAGCTCAAGATCTCAAAGTTGATTTATGTTGATCCAAGACTTCAAGCGATCGATATTGTTCAAGACTTCAAGCCTCATATTGTTCAAGACTTCAAGCAACGATATTGGTTCAAACAATCTACATTCGTTGAATGGTTGAAGTTCAATATCCATACGACATGTTTTTCATGTTTAAATGACCTTAGGTTGACACTTTAAGTAGGTCATTTTGGATACATAAATCAAATCTTTATTTAACATAAGTTTGGTCTATTCAAGACCAAATCCTAGCTCTTGTTCGACCACCCTAGCATTGGTTCGACTAGTCCAAGAAATTCCACGATCAATCCTAAGTTGTTGAAGTTTTTTTCGCATTTTTTTGAACGCCCACGAACTTTCCTTCGACCGGTCGTAGGTTGGCTTCGACTGTCACCACGATCGGTCGTGGAGCTACGACATAAAGACCAAAGAATCGATTTCATGGTCCTACGACCCGGTCGTCACTATCACTTTCCATTTCGTAGGTGACCCACGACCGGTCGTAGGGTTCACTTACGACCCAATGTAGAAGTGGTTTTTCAAAGATCAAACACAGCTCAATTTTTCAAAAATTACAAGTTAGAGCTACGACCTATAGATGATCTAGGTTTTAAGACCAATGTAGGAATGATTTTTCTTCTATAAATTGAACACGAAATTGTCGTTTTTTCATTCGAACTCCATTCCATTCAAGAATTTTCAAGTAATCACTCTGAGATAAGTCTGTGTTTATTTTAAGCTAAATTGTGCTTATTTAATATTCCTTTTTGCTAGCTTATTTTATTTGATTTTGTTTCTCTATTCCAATCTTATTTGAAAAGAGGAATTATATTATTCCTTCTTCTTGGAATCAAAATCAAATATAGCTACGCCCAACAAGTTAAATCTAAAATCTATTAGAATTTAGAACCTATGAATGTGAGTATTGGAAATTGAACTTTGATATTCAATCATCTACTCCTTGGGTATATGGTTCTACTGACGGCAACTCCCTAAAGGAAAATCCGGGTATTTTACAATTATATAAAATACGTTTATTTATTTTGGTTTTGTTTGAGGTTGAGCTGAGGAAAAATCTCATTGTAGTGGTTTTGTTTGAGATTGAGCCGTGAAAAATCTCATTGTTTTGGTGACAACCCCTTTGAGAAAAACCCTAAAATGAGAAAAATATGTTTTGAATTGTGTAAGCCCAAGTGAAAAAGACACAATTGTAAAGGTTTTTGGTGAACTCAGTAAAACCTATTTGATAGTGATACGCTAATATCCCAATGATGAGGATATTAGAGTGATGTAGCATTCTCAGATGTGGTCATGTTGTAAAATATGTGCGAATTGTGTTTACATTGCATTTCAAAACCACTATAACTCTTTGTCTTGTGGATTGAATGCTTGATTAATTTTCATATTTTTTTATCATTTGATTGTGTGGAATGTATAAGTGGATGTGAATGTTGTAACTATTTTTACATTTTCAAGCAAGTGTGGGGATTGTTGTAATAATTTAGATCTTTACTTGCATTTATTTTCAATTCCTTGCTATTTCATTTACTAATATTAACATTGAGTTCTTGATTCAAAAGAGGTTCTAGAAATAAGGTTGTCCTACCATAAGCCCTTGTTTTTTATGGTGTAAGGTTGTCCTTAGAACTGAATTTGTATCAATCTCTCAATAATTATTTATCAAAGTGATTTATATTTAGCATTGTGAATTGATTCATTATTGTAAGTATTGATTTATTTTAGTTCCGATTCATTTTTAAATTTGGCATAGTCCTATTCACCCCCCCCTCTCTAGGACATATAGCTTGGCCTTTTCAACGAGCCTTCGAAAATAGACTGCCAATTGGTAGGGCGTTAGTGGTAGTGACCTAAACTTGCCTATTGTATGTGATTAACTAGGATTGACGACCCTAGATGGATCATTGTTTGGGAATTGATATAAGGCAGGTACCTTAGTTTCCCAATCCTGCTATATGAAATGGACTAATAAAAACTTGGTAATCACGCACATAACATCGCACTACATATGCCCCGGGTTGAAGAGCACAAAGTGAAGAAAGCATGTCACAATGTAAGATAGTGTCGCATGAGGGAGTGTAGGTGAGGGCATGCATCATTATTCATATCATTCTTGCATTAATAAGAGTATTCAGGGATGTTTAATTTTACTACTTTATCATTGCTGCTTGACTGAATTGATAACATGTTAACCTTTGTTGTATAGTTTCACTAAGTTGATCACTCACTCCCACGTTACAAGACGGTGTTTTAAACACCAACCAGGTTCTGTCTTGATTGCAAATGACAACGCGACTCTTGAGGCGGAGCCGGACTTCGAGAACGATGAGGAGGCATTCTCCTACATGGAGTGTTCAGGCGGGTCTATGTAGACCATGTTCTGAATGACAGGGTTACAGGAATGTTGATTAGACGCCATTACACTTGTTATTTTGTACTTTTGGAGCACCCATGTATATTCTTTTTATTCATTTTTGGAGTATACATGTATATATATAACCTGGTAACATGTTCATACTCTGGAGACGTACAATTGTTTATATATTTTATATATCTATCAAAATCTTCCGCTTGTATAATTTAACCATCTCTGGAGTATGATATGTTGTTTTGGTGTAATCCCACTCATGTTTAATGTACTAACACTTGCAACACTTAATCATCATTATCTATGTTGCATAAGTGATGCGTTCAAACTCGGGAGTGGAGCTTATGCTCGACCCCCGATTTTCAGGGCATTGCATTTTCTATCTTTAGAAGCTTTCTAATTTTAGATTTTCTTTTATTTTTAGAAACTAACTTTCTATTTCTAGGTTTAGAACTTTCCTAATAAGTCTTTTAGAAACTTTCTATTTTTAGATTTTCTAATTTTAGAAATTGACTTGTTTTGTTTTGTTTCGTAGGTTTTTAACATAGGAACTTCAAAATTGGTAACTTCTTTCCAACTTTTTTCTTTCTATTTCTAAATTTCTATTTCATTTCTTTCTTTTAGGTTTAGGTTAGAATCTGAGATTGCGGGCTGAGAGTGTTTCATGCCCAAGTGGGTCCATGACAACACTCGACATCTCTTGACTGAAGGAGAATTGGTTAAGGGGTTAACCATCCATCAGAGGACTAGACACCACTCGAGATTCCCAAAGTTAATTGAGGATATGACTGCAAATCAACTTCCCAATCAACCAGAAGGACAACCTCAATCTCAGGTTGGGGAAGTCCAGGATGAGAATGAGGTGCATCAAGCACCCTTGCCTCGTACTTTACAAGATTATTTACAACCGGCGAGGGTGAGCACGCCCTCATGTATTTTTTTTAGAAAATACGGGACACATGGATATCAAGCCAGGGGTGATCCAACTCCTTGCAAAATTCCATGGACTTGAATCTGAAAGTCCATAGTTGCTCTTGAAAGAGTTTGATGAGATCACAACCAATTTATATTTTCCAAACGTATCTGAAGACATAGTCAAGCTGAAACTCTTTCCCTTTTCTTTGAAGAGAAAGCTAAGACGTGGTTACATTCACTTTGTCTTAGATCTATTGGCACATGGAATGATATGATAAGGGAGTTCATAAAGAAATTTTTTCCACATCATAAAATAAACACCCTTAGAAAGTCAATCATGAACTTCGCCCAAAAGGAGGATGAAACATTCTTCCAATATTAGGAGCGATTTAAGGATCTTATCAGTTCATGCCCACAACACGGTTTTGAAATGTGGTGCATTACACACTTTTTCTATGATGGGCTAACATCTTTCATGCGCCAATTGATTGAGACAATGTGCAATGGGGAATTCATGAATAAAAATGTCGATGATGTATGGGATTCCTTCGACAGACTTACTGAAACGCACAATCATTGGACACTTACCCAAAATCAAGCACCACTTTTAAGCCCACTCAATCAAAGGAGAGGGGCGGATTATACCTTTTGAAAGAGGATGATGATATCAATACTAAAGTGTCTAATCTCATAAGAAAATTTGAGGCCATGGAATTAAAGAAGGATAAGGTTAAGGAAACTGTTTGCGGTATTTATGCTTGCAACGTTCACTCAACTGAAAATTGTCCAATAATACCTGTCTTTCAAGAGGTGTTGAATGAGCAATCCAATGCCATGAATAATTACCAAAGACCTTTCAATGGACCTACCTCCAATACATACAATCCTAGTTGGAGAAATTATCCAAACTTCAGTTTGAGGAATTGACAAACTTCTACTCAAGGTTTCTTTAACTAAATTCCAAATCAAGTGAAACCTCAAGAAGAACCGGTTCAAAATTCCACACAAACTCAAGAGCTTACTCAAGCAATATGAGAACTTAACGAAATATATACAAAAGATGAATTCACGTATTATGGTTATAGAAAGGGGGATGCTTCCCGCTCAACCTCTCCCCACTCCTAAACTGCAATACGAGATAAGTGATCCAATCTCTTCAGATCAGATGGAGTAAGCTAAATCTATCACCACTCTTAGGAGTATGAAGACCATTGAAAAAACCATTCTGGTTAGGGATGAGAAGCCTAAGTAACCGGAAGAGGATAACAATGATAGATCTAGCTATGCCCTACAAGAACTAGAACCGGAACCTCAAGGGAAGTTAGTTACTCCATTTCTCCAATTGTTGGTTACACCAAAACCTCTCTCTAACTCTCAGGACATTCTAGAGGCGTTAAAATAAGTGAAAGTCAATACTCCTCTACTTGATGTCGTAAAACAAATACCTTCATATGCCAAATTCCTGAAAGACCTGTGTACGACTAAAAGATAAAAAAATATTCAAAAGAAAATCTTCTTAAATAAGAAAGTGAGTGCTATCCTAAAGCAAGATGTGCCACAAAAATTCAAAGATCCCGATAGCCCAATCATACCTTGTGTAATTAGGAACTACCAAAATGAGCAAGCACTTTTTAACTTAAGAGTGAGCGTAAATCTAATTCCCTACTCGGTGTACAAATAATTAGGTTTGGGTGAATTAAAACCCACCCTAACCACATTACAACTTACTGATTGTTTGGTTCATGTATCGAGAGGGATAATTGAGGATGTGTTGGTCCAGGTTGACAGATTCTACTACCTGTTAGATTTTATTGTCCTGGATAGGGAACCCATCAGTAACATGAGCACTCAGATTCCCGTCATTCTTGGTCGCCCATTCCTTGCCACTTCAAATGCAATCATTAATTGTAGGAATGGAGTCATGAGTGTCTTTTAGGAATATGACATTGGAGTTGAATATCTTTTTCAACACAGGAAGACGGTTAGAGGATGATGACGATTTCTACGACATTAACATTATTGACTCTTTCGTGGAAGATAGAACACCTTTAACCTTATCCTCTAATCCTTTAGAGATGTGCCCAGCCCACTCATGATTAGGGAGATGGTGCCATGCTTGATACTGCGCTGGTACTTGAAGTTAACTGGTAGAGGCCACAATTTGAAGAATTGCCCAAAACTAATGTAGTGCCTCTACTGTCTAACCTCAAGGCACCGAAGCTTGACCTAAAATTGTTGCCCTCTGATTTAAAATATGTCTACTTAAGTCAAGATGAGACATACCCGGTGGTGATTTCATTCCACCTTGAGCAAGACCAGGAGAGTATGCTGATATCTACTCTCATTGAGCATAAGGGAGCCCTTGGATGGACGATTGCGAACCTCAAGGGAATTAACCCTTCGATTTGTACTCACCGCATTTATCTCGAGGATAATGCAAAGACCTCTCGACAATCACAACGTAAACTAAATCCAAACATGAAAGAAGTGATTAAGGTCGAGGTTCTTAAACTAATGGATGTGAGTATCATATACACTATATCCGATAGTCAATGGGTGAGTCCAACTCAGGTGGTTCCTAAGAAGTTTGGAATCACCATCATAGCCAATGTCAATAATGAACTTGTGCCAACTAGATTACTACTGGTTGGAGAATGTGCATTGACTACAGGAAGTTGAATACCATCACGAGGAAGGACCACTTTCCTTTGCCCTTCATCGATTAAATTTTGAAAAGGCTAGCTGGTCATTCATATTACTGTTTCCTTGACGGATATTCGGGCTACAACTAGATAGAGATAGCCCTTGAAGATCAGGAAAAGACCATGTTTACAGGTCCCTATGACACCTTTACTTACCGAAGGATGCCATTCAGACTATGTAATGCCCCTGCCACTTTTCAGCGATGCATGATGAGTATTTTTTTATATGATGGGGCAATATCTAGAGGTCTTCATGGATGACTTCTCTGTCTTTGGTCCATCCTTCAGCAAATGCTTGCAAATTTTAAAAATTGTACTGAAGCGATGTGAAGAAAAGAATTTGGTACTTAATTGGGAGAGGTGTCATTTCATGGTTCGTAAGGGAATTGTCCTTGGACATATCATCTCGTCCAAAGGAATTGAGGTAAATAAGGTAAAAAATTAATCTTATCTCTGACCTACCTACTCCCAAGAATATACGAGTCGTGCGATCCTTCTTAGGACACGTTGGTTTTTATAGCATATTCATAAAGGACTTTAGTCTCCTCTCTCGTCCTTTATATAATCTACTTTAAAAGGATACACCATACGAGTGGACTGAGCAATGCTAGGAAGCTTTTACTAAACTTAAGGGTATGTTACCACTGCACCTATCATACAGCACCCAACTGGAGTCTTCCTTTTGAACTTATATGCAATGCATTTGACTATGCTCTTAGCGTAGTTTTAGGCCAGAGAAAATAAAGGAAGCCCTACGTTAACACAAGTAGAGCTCTAAATCCTGCCCAAGTGAATTACTCGACTACGGAAAAGGAACTCCCAGCCGTAGTGTTTGCTTTGGACAAATTTAGGTCCTACTTGATCGGATCCAATATCATCGTTTACACAAATCATGTGGCACTCAGGTATCTTCTTTCTAAGAACGATGATAAGCCCCGCCTAATAAGATGGATCCTCCTACTCTAAGAATTTGATTTAGAAATAAAAGATAAAAAGAGAGTAGAGAATGTAGTGGCTGACCACCTTTCTCGCCTTAATCTCCCTAATTCCCCTAAGAGGACACATATCAATGACATGTTCCCTGAGGAACAACTGTTCAAAGTCTCCCATTCACCTTGGTTTGCTGATATTGTTAATTATCTTGCCACAAGTTTCACGCCAACATATTGAACTGTGCAAGATAAGAATAAATTTTTCACCGAGATGCACAAATTCTTATAGGATGATCCGTATTTATTTAAATATTGCCCAGACCAGATCTTAAGGAGATGTGTGTCAGATGATGAACATCAAAGTGTCATCTCCTTCTGTCACTCATAGGCCTGTGGTGGGCACTATTCTGCTAAAAAGACCACGACCAAGATTCTACAGTGTGGCTTTTACTGGCCTACTATGTTTAGGGACACTCATGAGTTTTGCAAATCTTGTAAGCATTGTCATAAATTGGGAGCATTGTCCCATCAAAATATGCTGCCCTTGAACCCCATTCTTATTATAGAAACATTTGATTGCTGGGGCATCAATTTCATGGGACCATTCCCCCAATCCTTTGGAAATCTATATATTTTGATCGTCGTAGGCTATGTCACGAAACGGGTTGAAGCGATTCTGTGCCGGAATAATGACCAGTAAATGGCCATTAAGTTTTTAAAAGAGAACATCCTTTCCCGGTTCAGAACACCTCGAGCCATCATTAGTGATGAGGGCTCACATTTTTGTAATAGACCATTTAAGAATTTAATGAAGAAATATGGTATCTCTCATAAGGTGAGTACTCCATACCACCCATAAATAAGTGGGTAAGCCGAGATTTCCAATAGGGAAATTAAACACATTTTGGAAAACATAGTTAACCCTGACCATAAGGATTGGTCGATTTGATTGACCGATGCCTTATGGGCTTACCGTACTACATTAAAAACCCCTATTGGAATGTCTCCCTTTAGACTTGTCTATGGGAAGGCTCGCCACTTGCCTGTGGAGTTGGAACATATAGCCTATTAGGCAATAAAAAATCTGAACTTCAATCTGGACAATGCTGGCTCGCTGCGCAAACTTCAGTTAAATGAACTTGAAGAAATCCAGAACGATGCCTACGAGAACTCGAGAATTTACACGGACAGTATGAAAACGTTTCATGACCAACATATTCTTCCGAAATCATTCATGCCAAGTCAAAAGGTCCTTTTGTATAATTCTCGGTTACATCTCTTTCCCGGTAAGCTCTGATCTTGTTGGACCGACC
Organism: Magnolia changhungtana; assembly: GCA_030180095.1. Lineage (NCBI taxonomy): Eukaryota > Viridiplantae > Streptophyta > Magnoliopsida > Magnoliales > Magnoliaceae > Magnolia > Magnolia changhungtana. The sequence goes on along the minus strand of JASAUF010000626.1, from coordinate 3,646,381 downwards.
CTTTCATCGTTATCAATGTTTATCCTCATGGGGCTGTCGAGATTCGGAATCCAGACAATGGCAATGAGTTTAAAGTAAATGGACATCGATTAAAGCCATTTGTTGAGAAAATTGATTCAGAGGATATGGCCATACCTCTGAATGATCCTATGTACCAGGATTGATCTCCTAGTCTGATGGAGGTATAGGTAGGTTACTGCTTTCATAGGACTAGGGTAGTTTTCTTTTTGTCTTTCTAGATAGTGGGCTTTATGCCATTAGGATAGTTTGCTTTCCAGTGTTCTAAGATAGTTTGATTTTTGTTGGTTTCACTCTTGTGCTAACCTACTCTCACGTTGAGATCTCTTTGGAAAAAGCCATACAATTTTCTCGTCAAGTACTACCTTTCCATCACTTCACCTTTACTTTCGTTGTCTCATGTGCATTGCATGCTTATATCTTTTACATTAACGACAATGTAGATTTTAAGTTGGGGATGGGAGATTAGGTTAACTAATCAGCATTTTCTTAGTCTTGAGAAAAAATTGTGAGAGTATTTTTAATTTTTTTTTCAGAAAATTCTTGTGAATTCAAGTGATTTTGAAGGATATCCTTGATTTAAAAAGTATAAGATATGTAATGTGGGTGATTTATGACTCTCGGATTCAGTTGCTTGTTAGAGTTCACAGTTAAGCTCGAACTATTAATCCATGGTTAGAAGTTTTAAACATTGATTGAGTCATGAATTCACATGTCACATCTAGCTTACACATTAAGGTTTCAATTTGATATTGAATTGATAACTTTGTAATCACTAAGCATGGAAGGAACCAACCTGGGGAATTTGTCCGTCATGTTCATTGAAAAAAAAAAAGAGAATACCCAGCTTAAAAAAAAAAAACTTTGTGTTCGAAAATGGCTACCTGTTAAACATCTTTAAAAAGGTTGACACGGCATGAAACCATCGATGGAAAAATTAAAAGCTAAAAGAATAAAAAGGCTGAATTGTAAGGCAAGTTTTGGTTTAGGTTGGGTTATCCAGGAATGCTCTGTTTGATTATCAATGTTATCATGAAAATTAACGATTGGACTCGTAATGATGATAGGCCGAGGTTACACTATACACCCATGGAACTCAATGTTTAGAATTGTTCTAATTGATGGATTAATACTTTGAACTTAACCATGAAGTTTACCATGCGCTTGAGTTTAGGAGAAGGTAATACCCAACATTGATGTATCTTGGAATTCTATTATCTAGATTGTTTTTTTTTTAAATCACTCGAGTTTAAAAGAATTGTCATGTAATTCTCAAATTATTTTTTATATACTTTGCTCGGGACTAGCAAAATGTTGGTTGGAGATTGTGTTGAGGGTCAAATATTGCATATTAGACCCCCAGTTTTCACATGGTTTTACGAACAGGATAATGCTTAACGTTATATTTTAATCATGTTTTTGTTGTAAGGTGAATTTAGGAGTTTGGATTGAAAAGGGTATTAAAAGCATAGATTTAACGTTCAAAAATTACCAAGGCAAGAGACAGATCTTGGGAGACCGAGATTGAAGAATTCACATGCCAAAAATCCGATAAAATCAAGTGATTAACAATAAAGAGGCTTGAAAATCAACCTGATTGCAAGATCACAGGGCTCCCACTATTCGTTCGGCTTGAAACTTTATATCTAGCCTGAGGACCATAAAATAACTGTACACGTTAAATTTTAGCCTTTGGATCATCGTGAAAGACGTCCAACGGACAAGATCAGCCATAAATTGCCAAATTTGGGACCCACCTGATATCTGGATATGCTTCAATTTTGGTCTCAACCCCTTAAATTAGATGACAAAACAAATGAACGGAGTAGATTTCTTATGAACATCACAGTGGATCCCATCTTAAGCTCGTGCGCACGTAGCGCACGCACATTAGCCATGCACCGGACGGGAGAGTCCGGTCAAGAGTCTTTGACCCGACTCCCGCCCGACTTTCGCACAACATCCGTAAGGTCGGACACCGTGATTCATAGTGGCCCACCATCACGACTCTGATGGTTGATCTGGACCGTTCATTTTGTATAGGGGCACCGACCATAACCATAGAGCCCACATGCATCCATGTACGTGCACACGAGAATATCTGATCCAAACACAGGATGAACGGTAGCGTGATTTGATATAGTGGGCCGCACCAATCTCGAGCAAAAGTGTCCATTCCTGACTAAAATTTTACCATGAATCTAATGAACAGAGTGGATTTCTACGAAAACATCACTATGGGGCCCACCGAGTATCTCAACGCAAGGTGTGTAAGGGCTATGCACTTACGGATGACCGACCCTCCATGGGCCATTGTACAATCATGGACACGTCCGAATCCATGATCCGAACCATCCACAAGTTGCAAGAGGAGGCCACGACCCTATCTATGAAGTCAAATCAGAGGTTGAGACATCAAGCGTCCCAAAAACATGTCCAAACGAAACTGGCTTGCAGTTTCGTTGTGCATGCAAGTCTGTTGCTACATAAGCGCACGACTCCACCGACTCTCACCGAATTTTCTCCACTCCACCAACCCTTGTGGCTATAAAAGGAGAGCATGGAGACGTGGAGAGATCATCAGCCCAGATGTGAAGCCGTGGAAGAGAAGAGAGAGAGAGAGAGAGAGAGAGAGAGAGAGAGAGAGAGATTGTGAATGCCGGTCGTGGATGATTTCTAGTTTTTTTTTCCTTCTTCTTCATTGTTTCTTTTTCTTCTTTCCTTCAGGTTTTAGTTAATCATGGCTATGGCTAGCTAAACCTCTTAGCTAGGGCTAAGAGGTGAAGCTTGTAGTGTGATGGGGTGTTTTATGGCTTTGATTCATGTTAAGTTGAACTAATTTTGATTCTAGTTTGATTACAAGGAATGCTTTTAGTTTTTAATAGCTTGTTGTGACTTAAATTACAATGGATCTACGATAGCTTTGAGCATGTTCTTCTCATTATTATGATTATGAAATTAGGAACCCTGTTGTTCACCATCGTCTCATGGACATGGTTAGATGATGGAATCCTTCCTAACGTTCATAACTCTCTCAGATTGGTTGTGGATTGGTTAAATTTTGTTGTTTACTTTGTCTCATGGGCCTAGTTTTGTGATGGAATCTATTCCAATTCTCATACCTCTCTTCCATTGAAAACTAGATCAAAGGAAGTTCATATTTGAGTTTTAATGAATTATCTTCCAATTGGATGAAGATGAGACTCTGATTCTAGTTGTGTTTATGAATCAAGCATAGATCTCCCTGATCTTTACAAGTGGATCCTTGGAAACCCTAGTTTCCCACCTTTGAATTTTACAAGTTTTAGTTTAGTAATTCAAAATTATTCTCTTAAAATTTCTTGATTTAGATTACATCTTCGTCTAGTTCTAGTTCTGGTTACTTTCAGAGTACGTGCAAGGTTCAGTCCCTATGGATTCGACCTCAGTCTAATCGAGATTATTACTAAATCGCAACCCTACACTTGGGGTTGTGAATAGACATTGAAGGCCTCTTCGATGACATCGAAGGTAGGTTCGACTACATAAAAAGTTACGTAGTGCGGAAAAAGCATAGGTTCAAGGTACCTTCGATGACATCGAAGGCAGTTCGATGTCATCGAATGACTTACACAGAGTTGCACAAAATTATGCAGTGTGTAAATTTGAGGTAGTTTCCAGATTTTTTCAAGGAGATGGGAAAGGAGGTGTTACACAACTATAAATAGGAGTCTCCAGAGCATCCCTAGCATCTATCTAGGGTTTGGAGGAGTGAAGCACAAGGGTGAAGAGCCATTGCCAAGCATTTTTCTTCTTTCTTCCATAATTTCTCATGTTTTCTTCTAGGGTTTTAAATCCAATCATGTCTATGGTTGGCTAAACCTCTTAGCTAGGGCTAAGAGGTGAAGCTTATAGTGTAACGGGATGTTTTTATTACTTTGATTCATGTTTATGTTGAACTCTCTTTGATTCTAGTTTGATATTTAAGGAATACTTTTAGTTTTTATTAGTTTATTGTGACTCAAATTATAGTAGATTTGCAATAGCTTTGTGTATCTTCTTTTCATATATGGAGATTGTGAAGTTAGTAAATCATGTTGTTCACCATCATCCCTTGGGCAAGGTTGGATGATGGAATCCCTCCTAAGCTTCACAATTCTCTTATGATTGATTGTGGAATTGGTATATACTGTTGTTTGCCATTGTCTCCTGGGCATGGCTAGGTGATGGAATCATTTCCAGTTCTCACAACTCTCATCCATTGAGAATTAGGTCAATAAAAGTTCAGATTTGATCTTAATTGTTATATCTTCCAACTGGATAAGATAGGACTCAGATTCTAGTTGTGTCCTTAAATCAAGCATAGTACCACCCTAATTGGTACAAATGGATCCTTGGAACCCCTAGTTCCCACCTTTGAATTTCTTAAGTTTCTAATTAAACACTTCAAAATTACTTCCTTTTATTCCCAATTTAGATTCATATCTTATTCTAGTTCTAGTTCTAGTTGATTTCAAAATACACACAAGATTAGTCCCTGTGGATTCAACGTCGGTCTCACCGAGATTATTACTACATCATGACCCTACACTTGGGGTTGTGAACATTAAACTAATTAACAATTAAATAAAGGTAATGTAACTCTAAGGCTTCCAAGCCAATAGAGGGTTCAATCTTATATATTGTAAAAGATATGCAAACAAGCAACTAGTCTGTAAGATGATAGCGAACATATGTGTGTGAGGTGTGCTGCCTATCAACATTAATCATTTATCTAATCATGTATGTTAGAATTTAAACATTTAAACTCATAAGCATAATTAAATGTAATATCTCAGATTTTTACCAACTAAAAATTGGACGTCCTTGGCTATTGCCTTTGATTTCTAGACTTGAGTGCATATCCGTGTGTGTATTCGCACATGTTTGAGACTAAAAGGAATGACCTTAGATCCACCAAAACTGCCCGACTAAGTGATTTGTCCCAGACGCTTTCGAAACCTCTATCATGTGACCGCGTCGTCATTGCGGTTGCCACGGTGAAAACCGTACGTCAATTTGACACTTCGTTAGTAAGATACAACCCATCGAACCCACAGTCAAAATTTTATATCCTGTAACATGAGCAACATTTATTGTGCTAGGCCCATTGGACTTGGGCCCATATGGGCCTAAAGTCCAATTTCTAGAACATAGAAATTATCACAAAATAGGACAATTACTACATGACAAAAAAATGAGCTAGCACATATAAAACAATACATACAAGACAAAAATGAGTTCTACCTCAAAATCCATCATTATGCCTCTCCCTATGCCTTAGAAACTAATCATGGCCCATGTCCACCTCATCCTACATATGCATCTAATGCATGTCTTGTTTTGTGTCACATCACTTCAAACAACCAATTGTAATACTCCACTTCATCATCCACCATGCATCACCTATAACCCACAACCCTTATGCATCCAATAGCCAATGTATGCCTAGATTTCTTCTACCTTAGCCAATGCATGTTTCGCACCATCCACTACTTATACAATACATCACCTTCCACCTCACTTTTAGTACCAATAAGATCCCATAAACTTGCCACATTATCTTACAACTTCGACCCCCAATTCCGTATATAAGAGTAGGAGCTCTCTTACACTCATCCTTTTACTAAACTTTAAAAAAATTCTGAGATTTTAAGAGAGTTAGAGATAGTGGGGACAAGGTGCGGCCCATCATCAATCTAGAGGGAGTGGACCACACATCATCGTCAAGCCATCCATCCATTTGAGGTGAGTCTACACCCCTCCTTCGATTCTCCTCATCATCCTTTTTCTTCCTTTTTTATTTTTTTATTTGTGGGGCCCACTGGTGTGTAGTTATTCTGTGCATGTATTAATAGCTATGGTGGTCAACATGGTGCCTCACGTCAATATAGTCCACCATGATGAACATTATATCAACACCCTTCACATATAATTCCATTTTTGTATCTGGACAACAACTTCTAAAAATTGTATAAAATCAACCATGCTAAGATCAGAGTTGAAACTTAGGAATACCACAATATGAGTTAACTCTGGTCCAAATTTCGTAGTCATCCAACGGTCCAACCACCCGTGACATTAACTTTACTTGTCTATTGTCCAGCAGCACATGCAAGATTCCGATTTGCCAAAAGCATACCCATTTTTACTTACTTCAATAATACATTAAAAATGTATGTTTTGTTGGATTTGTAGAAAATCGAAGTAGCTTTCTAATGGTATATAATACACCTCAATCAAAGTTCGGATGGCTGAGATCTTAGGCTTGTATAAAAAATATATCTGAGGGCTTATTGTGATTACACATTATATGGGCCAAATCCATGATTCCAATAGTCAGATATATTTGATATTTTTTCTTAATATACTCAAGATAGTTAATAGCCATATATATGGTCCATATGTTCAGATTCTTTCATAATGGAATTTAGGAAATTCTGGACTGATAGATACTTCCATAAGAATAAGCCTTGAATTGTTTTGTGTGGTCTAGATAGATCCAAGGCTCTGTATGGTTGAAAACTTATATACAACCTAAATGATATATTCCCAAACCATCCATTGGCTCGAATTTCCCAACAGAGAATTTGATCAAGACATTTCATGTGCTACTTGTATGTTGTATGTATGTTGTCCACAACACTCATCCTCTTATTGTGAACCCACTTAGTAGTGGGACCACTTTTGATTTATGTACTTTATTAGTTCATTCAATCTATACAGTCATGTGTATTGATGTGTGTCTCTTATCTATGCTTCACTAGTGTGTGGGCCCCACTTGCAATTCTATCTATTTCTTTTGCTTTGCACTTTTTCTGTTTACTAAAATTTTTATCAAGTACTTAACTGCATTACATGTAGGCCTCTTTAACACCTTGTGGTGGGCCCCAATCTTTATAGTTTAGGGTCCCATTTTGGGGCATGTTTAATCCTTATACTAGTAAGCTGGGATGTCCCACCTTTTTGTCTAGAATAATCCCTAAGTGTTTGGAAATTGGGCTCTAAATTGTGATAGACCCTATTGCTGAAACTATCTGATTATTTTTGTGTTTTGTACCAACTTTGAGCCTCTGTAGTAGACCCCAAGCATAAGATATGAGTAGGCCACCATTTGGAACCTTTAATACATACCAATGAATAGAGAAATTATATTTTACTTAGGCCAAATAAGACTCCACATGATCAGGAAGTCGATCTCAAAATGGGGCAAGGCATAGTCGTGCAGAAAATTAAAATACCTATGTTTAGCCCTATACCAAATATTATGTGTGCACAACCAGTTGGTCTTAACTTATACTTTTTGAAGTATATATATAATACGACTAAGGTCAACTCATGGCACACTGAAAGGTGGCCTTGTGATCATGGGACATACTCAAAATCAGGTCAAAATTAATTCTGCACTGTGTTTCCTGCACATTTCTTCCAAGCACCCAAGTTTGAGTCTTCACCAAAAATTGCATATGCATGATTAAGTAAGACTACCTTGGGGGTTTTGAAGTCCATATACAATTCTACAAATTTCCATTATTACTTTGAAAGTAGTGGACCCCATATAATTAGGGAGTGGATCTCAAATAGGACCAGGCGTAGTTGTGTAGAAAATCCAGCGCAAAAAAATTGAAATGCCTATGTTTGGCCTTATGCTAAAACTTATATGTGTAAATCCAGTGAACTGCACTATTTAAATTTTGAAGGCCACATATAGGCTACCAAAGGAGCCTAATGACATGCCAAAAGGTGGCCCCACGTGATCCTGGGACACCAAGTATCATTTCTGCACAGTTTTTCTGCACATCTCTCCCAAGCACCCATGTTTGGGCCTTCACAAATACTTGTGCATGCATGATTAATGAGAACTAAATTTTAGTTTTTGATGCCTATACATATAACTATCATATGGATATTTTTCTCCTCCGGAAGTGGGTCGCCGAAAGAAAATAGCCCGACAACAAGTGTGAGGACACTGACACGCTAATCAATAAACCCTAACCCTAGGAGAGACACTAAAAAATGACAAACCACTTCTAGGTGTGAACCACTACCCTTATATTGCCAATTATCAAACTCATGCCGCAATTAATGGTTTATGTAGTGAATAGATGAATGCATGACAGTTATTGTTGATTTGTGAATGTGTAGTGTGTAGATGGATGCATGCTAACCAGTGTCGATTATTGATTTAGGTAATATATGGGCCAATGAATGATAATTAGTGTCGATTTATGATTGTGTAGTGCGTAGACGGATGCATGCTAACCAGTGCTAGTTACTATTAGTTGCGCATGGATGTATGTGTGTTAATCAGTGACGATTGATGATTGAGATACTACGTAGATGAATGCTTGCTAACTAGCGCACTTGTATGTCCACTCACTTACCATAAATTATCAACTTAGTGTAATGCCACCTACATGTTCGATAAAATGGCTAATAAAGTGGAATTCTCTGAATTACCATTTACATCCCTCCATGTAGTCACATTAGTCAATTTATTAGTGTGGTTGACTGACCGAGACTACCTAGATTGTCAGGTTGGCTGGCAAACCGCAGATCCATGAGGGCAGTCCTGATTGGGTTGACCGTCTCAGACTAGTCCGATTGATCCGGGTCGAACACAAATAACTGGCAGTAGTCGGACTACATGGGATGTTTGCACCCAATACTGGTTATGTTGGAATTTGTCCAGGTCAACCGAATTAGCCTAACAACGACCAACCGTGTGTGTTCACCATATATGCTCACGTCTGCGTGAATCTGAAGCACCCCATACCTTTAAGAGTCCTACTATTAACCGTCAGTGATACGATCCCCAACTCTAAGGAGCTGGGCATGGTGGTATGAGACACTGTGTCCGTGTTGTCAGCCTACACTGGGGTGACGAGCCTCCTCATAGTGACCAGCGAGCACGGGTGGTGATAGGTCCTTGTTAAAACGGCCCTCGTCAAATTACTCGGCCAATGGTTCTGTGCCAGAGTACCGTTTGAACGACCCGGGCATGAATGGAATTGAGTGACGAGCCCTTTTCCTTGTGATGATTTGGTTATGTGACAAGCCCGCACCTCGAAACTGAGTGATCACACTCGGGGTTTGGGTGACGACCCATACCGAGTTGATCATCATACCTTTGGGTATCATGTTTTGCCTTTGGAATTATTGATTTGTGAGATAAATGGGTGATACCGAAATTTGTATCATGAATCGTAGGCTCAGAGCCGCTACGGTCTCCCTGGGCCAAGTGGATAAAGCCATTGATTAAATGGAGGTGTTTCAGTTTCCACAAGTTGGATGTATGGAGCTGATTAAATACTCAGCTAACATGAACATTCATAGCATTGCATTAGTATAGGTTGGCGAATCGGTAGTCGAGGTCGCATTGAGAGAGTGTTGGTCATATACGAACGTATAGATGGTGTCGCTTGGGGGAGTGTTGGATGATGAGGGCATGCATCATATCATAATAGCATGCATGTGTATTAATAAAAGTATATAGCAATTGTATGTTTAAATTATTTTTCATTAATTGTGCACGTAGATTTGATAGCTTGTGCAACTTAATGTTAATAGAACCACTGAGTTGATCACTCACTCCCACTCTGGGACGGTGTTATAAAACACCAATCAGACGATATTATCGATACAGGTACAATCGAGATTTCAAACGGATAAGCTTAGAGTGACTTGCACCACTAACATTGTGTTTTAGAGGATTGGACCAAACTGAAAACTGTACTTTAATCATTTGGGTATGTATATTGTTCACAACCCCAAGTGTAGGGTCACGATGTAGTAATAACTCGGTAAGATCGAGGTTGAATCCACAGAGAATAAACTTATACATATTCTGAAAATAACTAGAACTATAAAAATATCTAAATTGAAATATGAATAATTGAGAGTAACGGTGAATAATGTTGATTAAAACTTATGAATTTAAAGGTGGGAACTAGGGTGCAAGGATTCACTTGTAGCTATTAAGATGCTACCTTACTTGATTCAATAAATACAATTGGAATTAGAGTCTTATCCTATCCAATTGGAAGATAAAGCAATTTAAACCATATCTGAACTTTTCATTGACTTAATTCTCAATGGAGGAAAATCATGAAGATTGAAAGGGATTTCATCACCCTATCATGCCGAGGAGACGATTGTGAACAATAAGATTTACCAATCTCATTATCTTAAAACAGAAAAAGAAGATATCTAAAGTTATCACAGCATATATTATAATTTGAGTTATAATAAATCATACAAAACTGAAAATATTTCCTTAATATCAAACTAGAAATCAATAAAGTTCAATAAGAACAAGAATTAAAGCAAAATAAATATCCCAACACGCTACAAGCTTCACCTCTTAGCCCTAGCTAAGAGGTTTATCCAACCATAGACATGATTGAAACAAAATCTCTTAAACAAAGCATGAAAATAAACTAATGAAGAGGAAAAACTCTTTGACGGTTACTCCACCCTTGTACTATGTTCCTTGAGACCTTTCCAAACCCTAAAAGATGCTTTGGAGCATCCTTGGGAGTCCTATTTATAGTTGTGGAATTCTAACTTTCACACCGAGTTGGAAAAATCTAGAAACTGCATCAAATTTATGCACTCTACATAGTTTCCCAGAATAGACTTCACTCTACATAGTTTCCCAAAATAAACTTCACTCTGCGCAGTTTTTCAAAATGGACTCGGAGTTTCAGAATATGTTTTTCAGGACAATTTCAGGATTCCTTTTCTTCACTTCAAATCTTTGATTCTCTTCATTCCTCACATGATTTTCTTAAATCTTTACCATGTGAATTCTTTATTAATGACTTTCAAATCTTCAAATATTCATTTAGTAATCTTTTTAGCATAAATCTTCCTTCTGGCATCAATTTCACCTTAAGCTCTCGAAATCACCCCGCACATGAAAACATGAATAATTAAATCGATTAAGCACTATCATATTTATAAAGCCAAGGTATAAATAGGGGAAATATGCAATATTTCACACTCGACACACCCCCCAACCAGCATTTTGCTAGTCCCGAGCAAAACATGTGTGAAGTGATCTTCAATTCTCAATGTTCAAAGTTCTTCAAAAAAAAAACAATCTTTTGTGTAAACAAGTATGAATGAGTATAATCCAAAGAAGCGAGAGTGAAAACTTGAAAACCTAGAGCCAAATCAAACGAACAATCAATTAAATAGGTTCTTCATCAATCAATTAAGAGCATAAGTTCATATATAAAGTTTTTCAAACGTGCTCACTGATTTCCAACTTACTTTTCATAAAAATACTATCATTTCATAATGTTAGCCATACTCATCGCCTTAGGATTACTTGAATAATCAGTGCTGATTCCGAACTTATCCCATTTTCCTTCTTTTTCAGTTTTTAATTTCATATCAACGGTTTCTTTTTATTTATTCTTTTTCATTCTTTTCCAATCTTTTCACCATACATGACCTTTTTGTCGATCTCACTATTTTTTAACTGGTTCTTTTCATCTTTTAAGGTGGATAAAATTCTTTAGACTTAATTCTAAATATCTTTCAATGATATACATATTAAAAATTGAAATTTTAGTACTATTGGCACAAAGCAAATTGAATGTGTCTTATGACTTAGATCAACATGATATTCAAAATTCCTCTTAATTAATTAAATGCAAGAATTTAGACGATAGTCTACTCAGTTGATTAAACTCCAACAATTCAAAGTTCAATCTCAATGTTATCATCATACTCAGAGCAATTTTAATTCCACAAATTATCATTTCCCAAACATGTTTTTAACTTAAAAAAATTGAAAAGTTTCACAATTTTTGCTCAAAAGTAAGAAAACACTGATTAGTTTACTTAAACCACACCCCCCAACCCAAAACCTACATTGTCCTTAATATAAAAGATATAAGTATGTAAAGAACATGAGATAACGAAAAGAAATGAGAAGTGATGGGAAGATACTACTTGAAGAATGAGAATTGAAGCTTTTTTAAAGTTCTTAACATGTAAATGGGTTAACACGAAGACTAAATAAATTGAAATTAAACTATCATAATCCTTATTTCTATGAAAGTAATAAGCCTAACTACACCTTCATCAGACTAGGAGGTCAATCCTGGTACACAGGATCAGTCAGAGGCATGGACATGTCCTCTGAATCAAACTTCTTAACAAATGGCTTAAAACGATATCCATTCACTTTGAAAATATTGCCATTTGTCAGATTCTTTATCTCGATGGCCCCATGATGATAGACATTAGTAACAATGAAATGGCTGGTCCAATGAGATAGAAGTTTTCTCGAAAAAGGATGTAATCGACAATTATATAGAATGACTTTTTGACCGCTTATGAATGATTTCCAAAGGATGTTCCTGTCATGGAACACCTTCATCCTGTCCTTGTAAATTCTCGAGTTCTCATAAGTGTCGTTCCAGATTTTCTCAAGTTCATTTAGTTAGAGCTCGCACGAGCCAGCATTGTCCAAGTTAAAGTTTAGATTTTTGATAGCGCAGTAGGCTCTATGCTCCAGCTCCACAAGCAAGTGACAAGCTTTCCCATAGACGAGTCTAATGGAAGATATTCCAATTGGGGTCTTAAAAGTTGTACGGTAAGCCCATAAGGCATCAGTCAAGTGAATAGACCAATCTTTATAGCAAGGTTAACCATTTTTTTCAAATTTTGTTTAGTTTCCCTGTTGGAAATCTTAGCTTGCCTACTTGTCTGTGGGTGGTATGGAGTGCTCATTTTATGAGAGATGTCATATTTCTTCAATAAGTTCTTAAATGGCCTATTACAAAAGTGTGAACCTCCATCACTAATTATGGCCCGAGGCATTCCGAACAGGTAAATGATATTTTCTTTTAAGAATTGAATGACTGTTTTATGATCATTGTTCGGCACAAGATCGCTTCAACCAATTTAGCGACATAGTCTACTTCTAACAAAATGTAAATATTCCCAAAGGATTGGGGGAATGATCCCATGAAATCGATGCCCCAGCAATCAAATGCTTTAATGATAAGAATGAGGTTCAGAGGCATCATATTTCAATGGGACAACCCTCCCAATTTCTGACAACGCTCATAAGCTTTGCAAAAATCATGAGTATCTTTGAACATAGTGGGCTGGTAAAAGCCACATTGTAGAATTTTGGTCGTGGTCTTTTTAGTAGAAAAATGACCACCACAGGCCTGAGAGTGACAAAAGGAGATGACACTCTAATGTTCATTGTCTAGGAAATATTTAAATAGATAAGGATCATCCTAGAAAAACTTACGTACCTCGGCAAAGAATTTTTTCTTATCTTGAATAGTCCAATATGTTGGCATGAAACCTATGGCAAGATAATTCGCATGTCAGGAAACCAAGGTAATTGGGAGAGTTTAAACAATTGTTCATTAGGGAACATATCATTTATAGGTGTCGGCTCAAGGGAATCGGGGAGGTCAAGCCTAGAAAGAAGGTACTTCAGCACTGCATGGTCTGTTTAAATAATGATCTTATATCTGATTAAGTAGGACCTAAATTTGTCCAAAGCAAATGCTACGGCTATGAGTTCCTTGTCCGTAGTAGAATAGTTCACTTGGGAATAATTTAGAGTTCTACTCACATAATGAATCACATAGGGCTTCTTCTCTTTTTTCTAGCCTATCACCACCCCAATAGCATAGTCAGATGCATCACACATAATCTCAAAAGGTATGATCCAGTCGGGTGGCCACATGATGGGTGAGGTAGTTAACATGCTCTTGAGCTTAGTGAAAGCTTCTATACATTGTTCAGTCCACTTGAATGGAGTGTCCTTTTGAAGTAGATTACATAAACGATAAGAGAGGTGACTAAAGTCCTTTATGAATCATCTGTAGAATCTAACATGTCCTAAGAAAGATCACACGTCACGTATGCTTTTGGGAGGTGGTAGGTTAGAGCTAAGATCGATGTTGGCCTTGTCCACCTCAATTCCCTTAGAAGAAATTATGTGTCCAAGTACAATTCCCTTGGGAACCATGAAATAACATTTCTTCCAATTCAGAACCAAATTCTTTTCTTCGCATCACTTTAACACACTTTTGAGATTTTCCAGACACTTGTTGAAGGATGGACCAAAGACAGAGAAGTCGTCCATGAAGACCTCTAAATACTGCCCCATCATATCAGAAAAAATACTCAACATATATCACTGAAAAGTGGTGGGGGCATTACACATACCAAATGACATCCTTCAGTAAGCAAAGGTGTCATAGGGGCATGTGAATGTTGTCTTCTCTTGATCTTCAAAGGCTATCTCTATTTAATTGTAGCCTGAATACTCATCAAGGAAGCAGTAATAAGAATGACCAACTAGCCTTTCCAAGATTTGGTCAATGAAGGGCAAAGGAAAGTGGTCCTTTCTTATGACGATATTCAATTTTCTATAGTCAATGCACATTCTCCAACTAGGAGTAACTCTGGTTGGCATGAGTCCATTGTCAACATTGGATATGATGGTGATTTTGGACTTCTTGGGAACCACCTGAGTTGGACTCACCCATTGACTGTCGGATATAGGATAAATTATACTCACATCCAATAACTTAAGTACCTCAGCCTTAACCACTTCTTTCATATTTGGATTGAGTCGACATTATGGTCATCGGGAGGTTTTTGCATTATCCTCAAGATGAATGCGGTGAGTACAAATCAAAGTGTCAATTCCCTTGAGGTCCGCAATCGACCATCCAAGGGCTCCTTTATGGTCAATGAGAGTAAAAATAAGCATACTCTCTTATTCTTTCTCGGGGTGGGATGAAATCACCACCGGGTATGTCTTATCTTGACCTAAGTAAACATATTTAAGATCATTGGACAAAGGTTTTAGGTCAAGCTTCAGTGCTTTGAGGCTAGACGGTAGAGGCACTACATCGGTTTAGGGAAATTTCTCAAATTGTGGCCTCCACTGGTTAACTTCAAGTACTAGCGTAGCATCAAGTAAGGCATCCATCTCCCTAATCATGTCATCATCTAAATCAAGGGAGTGAGCCAAGCATGTCTCTAAAGTGTCAGAGTATAGAGTCAAAAGTGCTCTATCTTCCACGAAAGACTCAATCATGTTAATGTCGTGAGTATCATCATCATCCTCTGACTATTTGTTCATATTAAAAAAGATGTTGACCTCCAATGTCATATTTTCAAAAGATAGATTCATAATTCGATTCCTACAATTAATGATAGCATTTGATATAGCAAGGAATGGGCGACCAGAAATGATGGGTATCTTAGTGCTACATCCACAATGGGTTGGTATCCATAACAATAAAATCTACTAGGTAGTGGAATTTATCAACCTGGACCAGCACATCCTCAATCATCCCTCTCGGTACACAACTGATCGATCAGCAAGTTGTAATATGGTCTGGGTGGGTTTTAATTCACTAAGACTTAGTTATTTGTAGACCAAGTAAGGAATCAGATTTACATTCACCCCCAAGTCAAGAAGTGCATGCTCAATCTGGTAATTTTCAATTACACAAATGATGTTTGGGCTACCGGGATCTTTGTATTTTTGTGGCACATCTTACTTGAGGATGGCACTCACTTTTTCTGTTAAAAAGATTTTCTTTTATATATTTTGTCATCTTTTAATAGTGCATAGATCTTTTAGAAATTTGGCATATAAAAGGATTTGTTTAACGACATCCAGTAAATGGATGTTGACTTTCACTTATTTAAGCACTTTTAGAATATCCTGAGAGTTATAAAGAGGTTTTGGTGCAATCAACCGTTGGAAGAATAGCACAATTGGCTTACTTTGAGGTTCTTGTTCCAACCAATGTGGGGCAATGCTAGGTCTATCATTCTCAATTTCTTCCGGGTCCTAAGGCTTTTCAACCCTTACCGGAATAGATTTGTCAATTATCTTTCCACTCCTAAGAATGGTGATAAACTTGGCTTGCTCCATTTGATTTGAAGAGCTTGGATCACTAATTTCACATTGTGGTTTTCGATTAGGGAGGGATTGGGCTGGAAGAATCTCTTTCTCCCCACTCGCTAAGTGTGACTCAATCCTTTGAATGGATGATGCAAACATTCCCATTATTGTTTTGAGATCCTGGATTGCTTGCATCATATTCTAGTTGAATAGCTCTTGATTTTACATGAATTTTTTAACCGTATCTTCTCGAGGCCTCTTTTAATTTAAGAATTGCGTAAGGGCCTCTTGAGGGTTAGCCGTTTTTTCATTCCTCCAACTGAAATTTTGATGGTTCCTCTAGCTGGAGTTGTATGTGTCTGAGGTGAGTCCTTTAAAAGGTCTTTGGTAGTTGTTCAAGGCATTTGATTGCTCATTCAATATCTCTTGAAAAGCAGGAATTGTTGGGTAATTTTTAGTCGTATGTATGTTGCAAGCACAAATACCATAAATGACTTTTGTAGCCTTGTCGGATTTGATAGGTATAGCCTTCTTAAGTTTTATGTCCTCGACTTTTCTTATGAGATTGGTTACTCTTGCACTCATATCGTCTTTCTCTTTTAAAGCATAAATTTCTCCCCTTTCCTTTGATTGAGTAGGCTTAAAAGTAGTGGGTCTTAGAGAGGTGTCCTATGATTGCACGTTTTCTGCAAATAGATCTAGGTAATCCCACGTATCATCAGCCTCCTTATTCATGAATTCACCATTACACATCATCTCTACAAACTGGCATGTTGGTGAAGTTAATCCATTATAGAAAAAGCTTATTGTTCGCCATATCTCGTAGCCATGATGTTAACAGGAATTCGTGAGATCCTTAATCCTTTTCCAACATTAGAAGAAGGTCTCTTCCTCTTTTTGGGCAAAGTTCATGATTTCCTTCCTTAAAGTGTTAGTTTTATGAAACAGGAAAAACTTTTTGAGAAATTCCCGTCATCTCGGCCCATGTGCTGATGATCTTGGCTTTAAGGAGTGCATCCATGTCTTAGCCTTCTCCTTCAATGAGAAGGGAAATAATTTTAGTCACACTGTGTCCTCAGACGGGTTTGGAAAGTGTAATGTGGCGACTATCTCCTCAAACTCTTTGATGTGTAAGTATGGACTTTCAAAATCTAATCCATGAAATTTAGGAAGGAGTTGTACCACTCCAGGTTTGATATCCATGTTTCCTGCATTAAGTGGAAAGACCATGCAGGAAGGTGTACTCACCCCCGCCGGTTGTAAATAATCTCGTAGAATATGAAGTGGGGGTGCATTATGCACCTCATTTTCATCTTAAACTTCAACTTCCTCAATTGGTGGTTAAGGTTGATTTCCAGCCATCACTTCTATTGACTCAGAGGGTCTCAAGTGGTGTCTAATCTTGTGATGGATAGGCAACCCTTCGACTAATCCTCCTTCACTCAAAAGACGTATAGTGTTATCACGAACCCACTTGGGCACGAAACACTCTCAACCCTTAAATAACTAAAAATTAAGCTTAAGAAAAAGAAAACTAAAAAACCTAAAACAAATAAGAAATCTAGAAAAGAAAATAAAGAGAGAATTGGAAAGAGGTTATCGGATTGGAGTTGCTATGTTAGGATCATACAAAACAGAAAATAATGTTAGTTTCTAAAAATAAATTCAAAGAAAAAAAATCTTAACCTAAAATCAAAGCAGAAAATTAACCCTAATATTAACCTAATTCTAATACCAATTAATTTTAGAAAAACGTAGCTGTAGTCCCGGGCAACGGTGCCAAAAACTTGTTCACAACCCCAAGTATAAGGTCGCGATGTAGTAATAACTCGGTAAGACCGAGGTCGAATCCACAGGGACTAAATTTGTACGTATTCTGAAAATAACTAGAATTAGAAAAAGATCTAAATTAAAATCTGAATAATTGAGAGTAATGGTGAATAATGTTGATTAAAACTTATAAATTTAAAGGTAGGAACTAAGGTGTTAAGGATCCACTTGTAGCTATCAAGATGTTACTTTGCTTGATTCAATAAACACAATTGGAATTGAAGTCCTATCTTATCCAATTGGAAGATAAAACAATTTAAATCAAATCTAAACTTTTTATTGACCTAATTCTCAATGGAGGAGAATTGTGAAGATTGGAAGAGATTCCATCACCCTACCATGCCTAGGAGATTATGGTGAACAACGGGATTTACCAATCTCACTATCTCAAAATAGGAAAAGAAGATATCCAAAGCTATCACAGCATCTAATGTAATTTGAGTCACAATAAATCATAGAAAACTAAAAATATTCCCTTAATATCAAACTAGAAATCAATGAAGTTCAATAAGAACAAGAATCAAAGAAAAAAAAATCCCAACACGGTACAAGCTTCACCTCTTAGCCCTAGCTAAGAGGTTTAGCCAACCATAAACATGATTGAAACCAAATCTCTTAAAGAAAGCATGAAAAATAAACTAGGAAAGAAAACAAACTCTTTGACGGCTACTCCACCCTTGTGCTATAATCCTTGAGAACTTTCCAAACCCTAGAAGATACTTTGGAGCATCTTAGGGAGTCTTATTTATAGTTGTGGAACTCCAACTTTCGCACCGAGTTGGAAAATTCTAGAAACTGCCACAAATTTACACACTCTACGTAGTTTTCCAAAATAGACTTCACTCTGCGTAGTTTTACAAAATAAATTTCACTCTGCACAGTTTTCCAAAATGGACTCGAAGTTTCAGAATATGTTTTTCAGGACAATTTCAGAAATATGTTTATTTTCAGGACAATTTCAGGATTACTTTTCTTCACTTCAAATCTTTGATTCTCTTTATTCCTGAATTGGTTTTCTTGGACCTTTATCATGTAAAATCTTCATTAATGACTTTCAAATCTCCAAATTTTCATTTAGTAATCTTTTAAGCATAAATCTTCCTTTTGGCATCAATTTTACCTTAAGCTCTCGAAATAACCTCGCACATGAAAACATAAATAATTAAATCGATTAAGCACTATCATGTTTATAAAACCAATATATAATAGGGGAAAATATGTAATATTTTACACTCAACATATATTGTCTTGTATAATCCTCATTTGGGTAGACACCATATTTTAATTGTATCTTTATTATTAGCCCCATATTTATTAATTTTTGTTATCTCTACCTCAATTTGGATCTGCTAATTTGAATTGTGCTACTCTGATTGCTCGTGTGTAAAATGAGTGTGAATATAAATGAGATAACACATTTATTTTATTTGGTTAACACCTGGAAACTTGGGATCAAAGTTTATGTACTCAGGTGCAGATTTTTTGGGTGTGACATTAAATGATATACAAATGACACTCTCAAACACAAGCATTTATAGTGGTTCAGCTACTTCCCTACTCCACTCCTGGTGGATGCATTCAACCCATGAGTGTACTGGATTTCACTATCGAAGGTTTAAATCAGGTTCACCTCTAGCCTTTACAACCCTACACAACCTAAAGATTTAGGCTAAAACTTGCTAGACAGTTTGGGCCATTTTCGGTCGGGCAAAAGTTTACTTTGGTCCGACCGAACTTGCCATTCAATCAGACCAAGTCCAACCGAACAGTGGCCAGATTTTCCTGTTCTATTTTGTCTTGCAATGGCTAGATTCTGTTAAACTAAAACCATCTTCAATTGGACCGAATGTTGCTGAATTCAACTAATTATTTCAACAACACAACCTCTAAAGCCAGTCTAAAGGTGTTAGGGTATAGGCTCCTATAGCTAAAAGGATTATCAAAATGAGTTATTCCTATTAAGTCCAAATCATCTAGAGGTTAAGGGATTGTTTTAGGACAAAGGTTAGTGTCACCAAGGCATCTCGATTTACCTATTCTGCTTCCTTAATGCGTTGACTTCGCTTGTGTCTTCGATCATCACTTTCTAAGGACTCAACCGACTATGCGACACAACGAATCATGTGATTGACAATCTGGGTGAAAAAATGGTTGCACTTATAGTCTCTCCTTTGTCAAACACGTGACAAAAATATAACGTAATACCATGCCATGGTCCATACTAATGACATACCAAAACTAAATAAAATTACATGTCAAATATAACATTTTAGAACTTGATACACATATATTAAGACATGTAATGCTAGCTATTGATGTAGTTTTCTGATAGACTCTCCTTGGTTAACCCCCTAAGACCTGTACAGAAGAAAGTAAGAGACAAAGGAGACCTTGACAAGTATAGGGGACCCTCCGATGCCTAAGTTAGGATCTCAAGTATTTGTAGGAGATAATCTTAAGGAAAAGAGTCACTAGTCATGTATATGGGTGAGTTTAAGGATATGTATGCGTACCTCACATTGGCTAGGAACACCCCTATTTATATGAGAGGGAAGATCACACCATAGGGAGTCTTTCTTATTTAGGATTACTGATATGTCGGACATCTTCCTGCACAGGTTTTCAGATCCACTGGGAACTTTCAAAGATTACAGTTGTCCAAGATCCTCAGGATCTGATTTAACTCTCAAAGATCTTGGACGAGATCTTCGGGCTGTTGGAGGGATTTCTGGACTGTTAGTTTGAGAAAAGGTTAGATGGTGGAGGCGCTAGATATAGTAGAAGTGGATAATGTTGAGCCTTTCGACAATTTAGCATTCACCTTTTCAGAAGTTATGTCGACCTACGACTAAGCTATGTCCGACCTATGGTCGGGTCGACCCGCAACCAACATATAGTTGAGCTATATCCGACCTATGGTTTAGGTCGACCTATATCCGACCTATAACTGACCCATGATTATGCCGACCTATTCAATAGGTCAGCCATTTGAGTGCACTTACAATTGTATCTTATTTGAGTGGACTTAAAGTTGTATCGACCTACTTAAAGCTCGACCTTTCTTTGTCAGTAGATGCCTCCTAAATGGTTTAGCCCTATTGAGTCCATGCTGGTTTGTAGAACTGGTCCATTCCATAAGTCGTTCCATTTTTCCCCTAATGGTAAGCCCCCCTTACTTTTGAGTTAATTTCCAAAGGCTCGGGAAATAAGTCAAATGTAGCTTAGGTCAAGTTACGTTGTCATAAGCACGGTAGTTAAGGCGTGTCAATAATCATGTATAACATAATCGAGGTGGCATTTTGTGGCTCGAGGTCATGTGGTCTGCCAGGCCACCGTTTCGGTGTCAGACCTATGAGAATATGAAACGTGGCCAATTCTCGATATTAGGGTCAAGTGACGCATGGGGTCGCGCCACATGTCGAGACGGAGTAGTCGAGAGGGCGTCATACAGAACCTACATTGATGGGTGCACTCGAGCGTCGCCACGTGGCTCGCCTATAAAAGGAAAGCCTCGTTGTGCTTCGAACACCCATATATGTTTTTTTCCCTTCCAGTCGTCTTCCTTAACCCACAGAGGTGATTTTCAGCGACTGTTCTTTCAACGACGGGGTGTGATTTCTTTCCCGGTGAGCTCCATTCTTCACTCACCCCCTCCTTTCTTTTTCCTTCCTTTTTTAGCGACTCTTTACATCTATAAAAGCCACCATGTCTAACACTTTGAGCTCATGGGAGGGGGCTTCCAACAACGATAGTGGGGCGAGTAGCCTTCGGACGATGTCTAACCCACCGTCGTCATTGGTGATGATGGTTGATGCTTATTTTCAGGCATCGCAGTCGTCAAGGGAGATAGATAGGTCCCCGACAGAGAGGCCAGTTAAGGTGGACCATGGCCTGTCTGGTAAAGAGGATTCGGAGGAGTTCTCTTGTGAGGAGGGTCCGAGAGGTCCTATGCCCTTGACCCTTACTGAGGTGGAATTATCTAGGATTAGATTGGGGCATCACATTCCTGAGTCCGTAATCCTCCAAATTCCCTTGCCAGATGAGCTTCCTGATCATCCTCCAGAGGGAGTAGTTGTCATCTTTTAAGTTACCCTTCAATGCGGCCTTAAGCTCCCTCTGTAAGGTTTGGTGAAGCAGGTACTTGCTCACCTAAACTTGGCTCCAGGGCAGATGATCCCTAATGGATGGAGGACTTTGATCAGCTATGCGGTCTTATGGTCTGAGCTAGAGCAGCCCGAGCTCACCATCGAGGAGTTCCTCCATCTATACTAGTTTAAGCCGATCAAGTTTCACCATGGCTGGTATTACCTCTCTACTTGGCTAGAGGAAGCCTCATCACTAACCCCCCATTATTCAATAAGAGTTGGAGGGACAAGTGGTTTTGAGCCTCTGGATGTTGGGAAGTGGCAGACCTATCCTCTGATCAGCACTTAGTCCCCACAAAATTTACCGAACTAGGTCAGTATTCTTCAGATTTAACTATCCTTTAGCTCTTCCTTGGTTGGTCAGTTTTCGAGTTTTCTTTACTTGTTTGCATATGTTTTCTTTCGCAGTTATTCCTAAGCACCCTTCCCTGCTAAACACTGAATCTCTCTCTCTCTCTCTCTCTCTCTCAAATCAGGGAAGCAAAAGCACTAGGGAAGGAGGAACGGTCTTGGAGAGTACTTCTCTAGCCTGAACTACTACTTAAGTTGGGCTTAGACCTCACCCACACCAGTAAGAACTTCAGTAAGAACCCTGGTCGACATTTAGGACTTAGAAAATTTTCATGGAATTCCATACTAGAGTTTCTTCGTGTCGTGATGCAGAAATGCTTG
The DNA here is from genome assembly GCA_030180095.1 of Magnolia changhungtana. NCBI lineage: Eukaryota > Viridiplantae > Streptophyta > Magnoliopsida > Magnoliales > Magnoliaceae > Magnolia > Magnolia changhungtana. The sequence goes on along the minus strand of JASAUF010000626.1, from coordinate 3,623,788 downwards.
AAGCTCATCCTTTGCTAAGGCCCACTCCAAACTCCAGGTGCCTTCCCAGGAGGAAGTAGCGGCACCAAAAAGGAAGAAGGAAAAGACTTCCTCAAAAAGTAAAGGGAAGGTTGGCCTCTCTTTCACCGTGGTTGTGGAGGTCGAAGATGGGGAAGCAGCTATGGAGTTTACCCCTGATGATGCTACTGCAACGGTCGGGACGGTCGTTCAGGAAGAGGCTTCTCCTGTTGAGGCCCAAGGAGCTGTTGAGCCTTCCGCGGAGACCAAAGGGATTAGTCGCCCTTCAGCTGGCCCTTCAGGAGTCTAAGAGGAGAAAGGTCAAGGCCTCCGCCGAGCTATTGAGGAGAACCTTCCTTGGGCGGATCAGCACGTGTGCAAGGCAGAATTCCTTGGCTTGTTAGACTCACCCGCAAACTCGGTCCTCACATTTGCAGCGACGAGCCTTCTTGGGGTAAGTGTGTTTCCATAAGTAGTTCATTTTTCTCCTTGATCATTCAACTTTTACTCATTCTTTATTTTCCTTGGCAGCTTACTCCTTGTATGTTGAAGGTGCATCGTGAGATCACTCAGTTACAAGGGAAAATGTGCAAGACTGATCAAAAGCTTGCGCAGAAGGAATCTAAGGCTATACAATCCTAGGCTCATGCTTCTTCTCTAGAGGATGAGCTGGAGGCCACAAAGAAGCTTCTTGTAAAGGCTTTTGATAAGTCGGCTCAGCAGGAGGCTGAGCTAAAGGCGAAGCTCGAGGGTGCAGGGGCAAAGCTTGGGGAGACCGAAGTGAAGCTCTAGAAGAATAAAGTAGAAACCTGAGAAGCTATTGCCTTAGCTCGGGAGGATGTTGTCAAAGAATATAAGTCTTCCCAGGTATACATGGATAATAGAAAATTTTTTATACTGGCTAGGCTTCTCGAAGTGCATCATGACTATCAAGGAGGCCTTTCCAGAGTTAGACCTCTCTGGCTTTGATGATACTGAGTCAGGATCTGATGCATCTTATGACAACGCAGCTCCCGAGCAACCCCCCGAGGCTTAAAGACCAACTTCTCTCTTTTTATTTTGAATATAGAACGATGTAAACATGCCCTTCAAGGCTTTATCAATGGAAATTTGCCCCTTTTTCGAGATAATGTGTTCATTCACAGATTCTTCTAAATTAAGTAAATTGCACCCAATAGTCGAGTCGGATCTGGTAGATAGATTGGACATGGGTCAGATTTTGCGGTTAGGTCAACCATAGGTTGGATCTTATAGATAGGTCAGACATAGGTCGGATCCTATAATAGGTCGGATATAGGTTGAATCCTATAGATTAGAGCTTGGTCAGACTCGGTAGACATAGTGGACCCAATAGGAATCATACTGCAACAACTCTTTATTAGTTCTATCTTGAGGCTGATTAGCATATAGTAAACTTTGCATCGATCTAGTAAGGACGATAGATCTTAAGATGTTCAGCATTCCAAGGATGAGGTAGGAGTTAACCATCCAGACCTTCCAGTCGGTATGAGCTAGGTCGTCCTGTACTTGTTACTATGTAGGGTCCTTCCCAGTTCGAACCTAAAGTTCTCGATCCTAGTTCCTTGGTATTTTGGAAGGTTCTTTGAAGGACTAAGTCACCACCTCGGAAACTCCTAACTTTCACCCCGGAAAGGTAGAAACGCATCACTTGATGTTAACGGATAGCAGTTCAGATCCGATCTTATTCTCTCCTTTTCTCGAGAAGGTCAAGACTCAGTGCCATTAGCTCAGAGTTCACTTATTCGTCGAACTTCTCTGTCCAAGCTGTTGGTAGCATGAACTCTACTGGGGTGACTGCCTTTACTCTGTGAGCTAAAAGAAGGGAGTTTCCCCAGTGGTTGTTCGAGTAGTAGTTCGATATGCCTAGAGGACTTTAGGGAGTTCCTCGGCCAATGCTCCCTTGACTTTCTCAAGCTTGGTTTGAAGGTGATGCTTGATGATTTTGTTGACTGCTTCGATCTATCCATTTACCTGCGGGTGTCACGGTGAAGAGTAGGCATTGCAAATTCTGAGATTCTCGCACATTCCCTAGAATTGCTTGTTATCAAACTACTTTCCATTGTTGGAGATGATTGTTTGAGGAATTCCTAATCTGCATATGATGTTCTTCCAGATAAAGTTTGTGATCTTTTTCTTAGTTATCATTGCCAGAGGTTTGGCTTCAGCCCACATGGTGAAGTAATTGACCGCTACCACGGCAAACTTGTTTTAAACTTTGCTGGATGGGAGAGGACCGATGATGTCGATTCCCCTCTGGGCAAATGGCCATGGTCCAGTCATAGGAGTGAGATCTTCGGGAGGCTGCTGAGGCACATTCACTAAGCATTGGCATTTATCACATTTCTGAGCAAACTGTAGAGCATCGGCCTGGATGGTCGGCCAATAGTACCCCTGTCGAATAACTTTGTGAGCCAAGGTTCGGCCTTCGGAGTGGTTTTTACAAATACCCTCGTGTGTTTCCCTTAGGACATATTCTACTTCATCTAGTCGAAGACATCTGAGATAGGGGAGATAGAATCTTTTTTTGTAAAGGACATGATTAAGTATGGTGTACTGAGCCGCTTTAGTTCGCAGTTTACGTGCTTCCATTCGGTCTTCGGGTAACTTGTTCTCTTTGAGGTATTCTACAATTGGATCCATCCAAGTAGGTTCTGAACTTACCGAAAGAACTGTGGCAAGATCGGCCTCATCAATGCTCGGTTTGGTAAAGAACTCGATTGGGACGGATCTTGGAATATCACCTTCGTTCGCAGTGGTTACCTTTGCCAGCATGTCAGCTTTGGAATTTTCCACCCTAGGAATCAGAGTGACACTGTATTTTTAGAATTTTCCCACCAATTATTTAGCCTTCCATAGATAGGCTTTCATGCACTCTTTCTTGGCCAGGAATGCCTCTATTATTTAATTGATGACCAAATAGGAGTCGTTGAAGACTTCGAGGTACTGAGCTCCCATAGCGACCACCAGCCTGAGTTCAACGAGTAAATGTTTGTATTCTGCTACATTGTTGGAGACTTGAAATCTGAATCTCAAGACATTTTACATGCATGTACAATCTAGGGTTTCTAGGACTATCCCGGCCCCACTTGCCTTAGAGTTGGATGACCCGTTAACATATAGCGTCCATTTAGGTAGGTCAAGATCAACTTGTGAACCGGATGTATGACCTTGTTGAACTCCCGGGACAAGTTCTAACCTGGTAGGTTGGTTTCTTGTCTGAGTGTAGGAGTTAGTTTGGTGATAAAGTCTGTCAATGTCTGTCCTTCAATGGTCGTCTGAGGATGGTACTTGATATCGAACTCACTTAACTCGATCGCCCATTTGGTCAGTCTTCCTAAGGCTTCAGGCTTTTAGAGTACTTAACGGAGTGGTTGATCAATTAAGACGACGATGGTGTGAGCTTAGAAGTACGGTCGCAATCGTTGAGAAGAGGTGACCAAGGCTAATGCCAGTTTCTCCAGGCTTGGGTATCTGGTTTCAACTGCTACTATGGCTTTGCTGATGTAGTATACCGAGAATTGCTTCCCTTCATGGTCCCTAATTAAGGTCAGGCTAACTGTTGCATCGAAAACATCCAAGTATAGTAGTAGAGATTTGCCTTGCTTGGGTTTGAAAAGTAATGGTTATAATCCGAGACACTACTTGAGCTTTTAGAAGGCCATTTCACATTCTTCTGTCCATTCTACCACATGTTTTCCTTTCAATTGTTTGAAGAAAGAGAGACATTTATCTGTAGCTCAGGACACGAAGCGATTGAGTGTGGCGATCCTTCCCATAAGCCATTGAACATCTTTGAATGTCTTTGGTGAATCCATGTCGAGCAGAGCTTCAACTTCTTGGGATTTACTTCGATCTCTCATTGGCTAACCAAGAAACTGAGGAACTTTCCCGAACTGACCCCGAAAGCAAATTTGTTCAGATTCAACTTCATCTGATATTTACAAAGCACGAGAAACATTTCCTCGAGATCAGAGATGTGATCTGTAGCCTTAATGCTCTTAACGAGCATGTCCTTGATGTAGACTTCCATTATTTGCCCTATTTGGTGGGTGAACATTTTGTTGACCAGCCATTAATAAGTGGCCCTGGCATTTTTCAAACTAAAAGGCATAACACAGTAACAATAAAGACCTTTGTTACTAACAAAGGTGGATTTTATCTTATAATGTTGGTGCATTACAATTTGATTATAACCAAAATAAGCATCCATAAAACTAAGTAACTCGTGCCCAGCGATGTTGTCGATATGTTAATTGATTCGGGGAAGGGAAAAACTATCTTTGGGATAGGCCGGTCTGTGTAGTCAACACAGACCTTGCATTTCCTGTTAGCCTTCTTGACCAACACAATGTTGGCTCTCCAATCTGGATAATAGACTTCCTCGATGAACCCAGCCTTGAGGGGTTTGTCAACTTCTTCTCTTATCACTGCATATCTTTCGGGGCCGAACGCGCGGCGCTTTTATCGAATTGGTCAGTGAGCTAGGTCGACGTTCAGGCGATGCACAATGATTTTGGAGTCGTTGCCAAGCATGTCTTCATGAGTCCATGCGAAGACATCTATATAACGTCGGAGGAGAGCTATCATTTTGTCCCGTGATGGTGTTGTCAGGGACGACCCAATTTAGACAGTCCTAGACGGGTCAGACTCGTCGAGTGGGACGGGAACAAGGTCTTTCATGGGATGACCTCTTTCTTCAGAATCTTCACAAGGATCCAGAGAAGTGACGATCATTAATTAGTGTGAAGCTCTTTGTGACATTGAGTAGCATTGCCGAGCTTCGTGTTGATCGCCCTTCACTGATCTGATGCCTTGCTCGGTCAGAAACTTCATGGCTAGGAGGTAGGTCGAGACCACAACTCTCATGGCATTTAGAGATGGTCGGCCAAGGATCACATTGTAGACAGACGAATAACCCACTACCAAGAAATCGACCATTATAGTGACCTAGTTTTGTCCATCTCTGACCATAAGTGGGAGTTATATTGCCCCCTCAGGTATGACATGTTTGCCTAAGAAACTGAGCAATAGGGTTTTGATAGGTCGAAGTCGAGATCGACCAACTCTCATTTTGATGAAAGCCTGAGTGAAGAAGATATCAGCCAATGATCGAGTATCCACGAGGATTCGGAACACTTTACGATTGGTTATGGTCAAGGTGACCACAAGCGCAACGTCATGCGGATGGTGGATTCCTCTAGCATCCTCTTCGGTGAAGGTTAGGCTGCAAGTCTCCACCTTTTTTCTTTCGTAGGCCTGCTAACAATAAAGACTTCTTCTTTGGAACGACCAATACTCCTTGCATGAGCTTTTCGAGCATGCTTTGAATCACCTTCACCACTATGGCCTCCGAAAATTGTTTGGATCTCTCCGACTCACTCATTATTGACAGGTCGTTCATATTTTGACGCAACCTGATCTCCTCTATGACTGACGTACTCCCCAATATGGCCGCTGCGAATGAGTGCTTCGATCTCAGGCTTGAAGTGATCAAAGTAATCACTCGTTGTATGTCCATGATCCCGATGAAAAAGGAAATATTTGTTTTTGCTCCACCAATTGGGATCAGACTTCAACTTGCTCGACTAATGGAGGATATGCTTGTCTTGGATCTCTATTAAGACTTGTTTGGGTGTTTTGTTGAAAGAAGTGTAAGTTTTAAACTTACTATCAGCCACTTGTTCGGGCGATGATTGGTCATCTTCCTCTTTCTATTCGTGGTGGCCGAGCTTGGTTCTATCCTCGTCTATTGTTATTTGGTCAGGAGAGCTTTGTTCTGGATAGCGATCCGAAGGACTCAAACTTCTACATCATTGGCATATTTTTACGACCTGTTTAACAAGTCTGCCATCGTTGTCGGTGGATTTTTGTCTAGCGAGAAGAGGAACTGTTGATCTCTCAGTCCTCTCATGATCACAACTAAGGCAAGCTCCTCAGAATGCTTCTATATTTGCAACGCTTCCAAATTGAAGCGTCTGATGTAGTCTTTCAGTAGTTTGCCCTCCTTCTGAACAACGTGAAGGAGGTGGGAGTATGGTTTGAGTCTTTTCTTTCCCCCGATAAAGTTCATGAGGAAGGCCTGACTGAGCTAAGAGAATGAACCAATGGAATCCGGCTTTAAATGCTTGAACCACAGTCGTGCGGCTTCAGTTAAGGTTAGGGAGAAAGCTTGGCACATAACTACATCAGATGCGTTGTGGAACTCCGTGTAGACCCTAAAGGATTTCATGTGCTTAGATGGGTCAGTATTGCCTGAGAATGGGGTGATCTAAGGTAGGTGGAACCTATCTAGTAGTCGTGCCTTCATAATGTCAGTGGTAAATGGAGGCCCAGTTTCCTCCATTATTGCCTCCATCGGGGTCAGGGCATTTGTGTGGTACGCTTCTCGTATGTCCCCGATCTGACCGCGCAGGTCTTTGAGTTCAGCCTCCCATGGCTAGCTGCTTTCAGCAGTAGCCTTGACCATGGATTTGTCATGCTTCTTCTGGTCTAGCTCGTGATGTAGATCGAAAGCAGGCAAGGTCGTTGTCCCCAAAACATGGGACGGAGTTGGTTTGGCCGAGCCTTGTTGTCGGCCTCTCTATGAAGTAGTAGGTGTACTGGAAAGTGGAGGAGGGTTATAACCCATTTGTTCATCCTCCCTGGTAGCCCTCTAGATGTCCTGAGGCTGTAGTTGCTCCAACAACTGTTTCATATAGTTCATTTTATCTCTCAGCATTCTGACATGTTGTTCAAGGGAGTTCAACCACCCTCCTTTGTTGAGGGATCATTGGCCTTGCCTCGGAGGATCAGAATCAGCCTTATGCTGAGAGGACGAACCTCGATGACCACCAGGCTATTCTAGTGGCGGTGTAAGGTCAAGCGTAACTGGGACTGCAACCGAGGAGGTTCAAGTTTTCTTCTTCCATTTGGCTATTGTAGCTTTTATGGTAGAGCAGAAAATGGCTATGATCTCGTTTCCCATAGACGAGCCAACAGTTGATGCAGTTTTCCGATAGACTCTCCTTGGTTAATGTTGAGGGTCAAATATTGCATACTAGACCCTAGTTATTGTCTGGATTTATAAGCATGATACCGTTTAACGTCGTGTTTTAATCATGTTTGTGATGCAGGACGTATTTACAAACTTGGACTAGAAAAGGGTACTAAAAGATTGGATTTAGCGCTCCAAAATTATCAAGGCAAGGGACGGACCTCAGGGGACCAAGATCGATGGATTTACATGTCAGAGATCCGAGGAAATCAAGTCGTTCACGTTAAAGAGGCCTGAAAGTCGTCCAGAATGCAAGATCACAAGGTTCCCACCATCTGTTCAGCTCGAAACTTCATATATGGACTGAGGACCATAAATGAACCGTACACGTCAAATTTCAGATCATGAATCCCTGTGAAAGTGAGTAAAATGACAGATCATGCTGTACAATCTTGATTTGGGGCCTACCTGATCTTTGGATACTCGTCAATTTTCGTTTTAACCCCTCAAAGGGGGTGTCAAAACAGATGAATGGAATAGATCTCTCATACAGATTTCAAGTGGCCCTCACTGGTCGTGCCTGTGCATAGTGCACAGGCGCATTCAAGGTGCACCGGACCAAGAATTCGGGTCAGCAGGTGCTGACCCGATCCATTTCACAGCAGGAACAATGGACGGATGCTGTCCGTCCATTTTTACATAGTGGGCCCCACACACTGTCCATAGGGACAATCCAGACCTTTCATGAGATTCATGAAGGCTCTATCACTCATATCTAGGTGGCGAAATTGCAAAAGATATTGGAGATACATTTTTAATCGTCCAAAAGCAAGACGGACGGCGAGAAGATCTAGTACTAATGGGCCACACCGAAAATGAAACAAACTCGCCCTTCCTAGCTGGTTTTTCGACACGCTTTCAATGGAAGGAGTGGATTTTCTAAACAAACGACGGAGTGGGCCCCACCGTTAGCGCTGCGTAAACAGAGAAGGCTCTGTTTCACAGTAGAATGCTGCCCAGGTATTATGGCCCACTGTGGGAGCTTGGTGGTGATCGGATGGTCCATCTGGACCGTCCAAACTTTGCCCATGGCATGGCCGACCACCCCCAAGAAGACTATATGGATCGAATACCGGACAGAATCCCTGGATCGCTGTTCTTGGAGGTTGTTGCAAATGGAAGAACTCCATTTTTGGATAGCTACTGCGTAAATCCTACGCACCAGTGGGAAGCTTCCTTCACCGTCTCCTGCTGCATGAACCGACACCCTCCACCGACTGACCCACGCCTATAAAAGAGAAGAAAAAGAAAGGCCATAGGGGGGAAGCTTGGACGTCTGCACAGAGGAAGATATTGAGAGTTTTTTTTATTTTCTTTTTGTTTATTTTGGATTTTGCCTAATCATGTTGTTAGGCTAAACCTCTTAGCTAGGGGTAAGAGGTGAAGCTTGTAGCATGATGGGAGAACTATTTGCTTGTGCCTTTTATTTAGATTGAACTGATGTTGATTTTAGTTTAATTAAGGGAATGTTTTTAGTTTTTAATGGTTTGTTGTGACTGAAATTATAATAGGTCTGCGATAACTTTGAGCATGTTCCTTCCTTCTTATGATTATGACGTCAGGAAGCCCTGTTGTTCACCATCGTCTCCTGGGCATGGTTGGATGTCGGTACCCTTCTTCACCTTCATACATTGTTGCTTGGTTGGTAATTAGTTTAATTTTGTTGTTTGCTTTGTCTCCTGGACATGGTTTGGTGATGGAATCCATTCTAATTCATATACCTTTCATTTCTTAAAAACTATATCAAAGGAAGTTCAGTCATGAATTCCATGATTACACTCTTCAACTGGATGAAGATGGGAGTCTAAGTCCAGTTGAGTTCTTGAAGCAGGCATAAGATCTCCCTGATCTCTACAAGTGGATCTTCTGAATCCCTAGTTTCCCTCCTCTGAATTCCTTAAGTTTAGATTAATACTTCACAATTATTCCCTTCATTTTTCCTGATTTAGATTTCATCTTATTCTAGTTCTAGTTCTACTTAGTTTCAGACGACATACAGGTATCAGTCCCTGTGGATTCGACCTCGGTCTTACCGAGTTTATTACTACATCACAACCCTATACTTGGGGAGTGAACAAGTTTTTGGCGCCGTTGCCAGGGACTGATGGTTACGTTTTCTGAAATTAATTAGTTTTAGGATTAGTTTAAGATTAGGATTTTATAACCTTAGATTTAAGGTTTAGGTTTTCCTGATTTTTAGAAACTAACCTGTTTTTCCTGTTTTGTAGGATTCTGACATATACTTTCTTAATTGGTAATCTCTTTCCGATTTTCTAGTTTTTCTAACTCTCTAGATTAGATTTTGTTTTAGGAATTTTCCTAAGTTATTTCATCTTTCTTTTCTTTTAGAGACTTTCTTCTTTTACTTTTAGAAACTAGGTTAGTAATTTCCCGTTTCAGAAACTCTTTCTAATTTAGAAACTAACTCATCTTCGTTTTATTTTATTTTATTATTATTTTTTAGAAATTTTTTACTCTCCACTTTAGGTATAGAGCTTTCCTAATTTATTTTTAGAAAATTTTCCCTCCGTAAAATATAGTTTACTTTCTAACTTTAGACTTTCTTAGAAACTAACTTGTTTTGGTTTGTTTTGTAGGTTTTTAACTTAAGGACTCCGATCTGGTAACTTCTTTGCAAATCTTCTCGTTCTTTTTAGGTTTTATTTCATTTATCTCTTTTAGGTATAAGTCCGGAATCTGAATTGAGGTTATGGCTGCAAATCAACCTCAAGCACCCCCGCCTCGTACTTTACGAGATTATTTACAACCGGCGGGGGTGACCATGCCCTCATGCATAATTTTTCCAGAAAATACGGGACACATGAATGTCAAGCCAGGGGTGATCCAACTCCTTCCTAAATTTCATGGGCTTGAATCTGAATAACCGTATCTACATTTGAAAGAGTTTGATGAGATTATAACCACTTTATATTTTCCAAACGTGTCTGAGGACACAATTAGGCTGAAACTCTTCCCCTTTTCTTTGAAAGAAAAAGCTAAGACGTGGTTACATTCACTACGTCCTAGATCTATTGGCACATGGAATGATATGCAAAGAGAGTTCATAAAGAAATTTTTTCCATAACATAAAATGAACACTCTTAGAAAATCAATCATAAACTTCGCCCAAAGGGAGGATAAAACATTCTTCCAATGTTGGGAGCAGTTCAAGGATCTTATCAGCTCTTGCCCACAACACGGTTTTGAAACATGGCGCATTACGCACTTTTTCTATGATGGGCTGACATCTTCTATGCGCCAATTAGTCGAGACAATGTGCAATGGAGAATTTATGAATAAAAATGTCGATGATGTGTGGGATTACTTGGATAGACTTGCTGAAAACGCACAATCATGGGACACATACCCAAAATCGAGTACCACTTCTAGGCCTACTCAATCAAAGGAAAGGAGCGAAGTATACCTGCTGAAAGAGGATGATGATATCAATGTTAAAGTGGCTAATCTCATAAAGAAATTCGAGGCCATGGAATCGAGGAAGGATAAGGGTAAGGAAGTTGTTTGCGGTATTTGTAGTTGTAGCAGTCATACAACTAAAAATTGTCCAACCATATCTGCCTTTCAAGAGGTTCTGATTGAGCAATCCAATACCGTAAATAATTACTAAAGACCTTTCAATGGACTCACCTCTAATACGTACAATCCTAGTTGGAGAAATCATCCAAACTTCAGTTGGAGGAATGGACAAACTACTACCTCTCAAGGTTTCTTCAATCAAATTCCAATTCAAGGGAAACCTCAAGAGGATCCAGTTCTAAAACACATTCAAGACCAAGAACTATTCAACCAAGATATCAGATCAGCAATAGGATCACTTACATCATCCCTTCAAAGGATATAGTCACACATAATGATTGGGGGAAAGGGGTTGATTCCTGCTCAACCTCTCCCCAATCCCAAACCGCAATATGAGATAAGTGATCCAAGCTCTTTAGATCACATGGAGCAGGCTAAATCTATCACCACTCTTAGGAGTGGGAAGACCATTGACAAAACTATTCCGGTTAGGGCTAAAAAACCTAAGGACTCGGAAGAGGATAATAATGATAGACCTAGCATTACTCCATAAGAATTAGAACTGGAACTTCAAAAGAAGTCAGTTGCTCCATTTCCCCAACGTTTGGTTGCACCAAAACCTCTCTCTAACTCTCAGGATATAGTAGAGGTGTTGAAACAAGTGAAAGTCAACATTCCTCTACTTGATGCTGTAAAACTAATATCTTCATATGCCAAATTCCTGAAAGACCTATGCACGACTAAAAGACGGTAAAGTATTCAAAAGAAGATCTTCTTGACTGAGAAAGTGAGTGTCATCCTGAAGCAAGACGTGCCGCAGAAATTCAAAGATCCCGGTAGCCCAACCATATCATGTGTAATCGAGGATTATCGAATTGATCACGCACTTCTTGACTTAGGAGAGAGCGTTAATCTGATTTCCTACTCGGTATACAAACAGTTAGGTTTGGGTGAATTAAAACCCACCCTAACCACACTACAACTTGCTGATCGCTCTGTTCGTGTACTAAGAGGGATAATTGAAGATGTGTTGGTACAGGTTGATAAATTTTACTACCCTGTAGACTTTATCATCCTAGACATTGAACCCATAAAAAACATGAGCACTCAGATGCCCGTAATTCTTGGTCGCCCATTCCTTGCCACTTCAAACACAATTATCAATTGCAGGAATGGTGTCATGACTATGTCTTTCAGGAACATGACATTGGAGTCAAACATCTTTTTCAATAACGGCAGAAACTCAGAGGATGATGATGATTTCCACGACATTAACATAATTGATTCTTTCGTGGAAGATAAAACGCCTCTGACCTTATCCTCTGACCCTCTAGAGACGTGCCTGACACACTCACATGACTTGGATGATGACATGATTAGGGAGAGGTGTGCCTTGGTTAATACTACGTCGATATTTGAAGTTAACCAGTGGAGGCCACAATTTGAAGAATTGCCCCAAACTGATGTCGTGCCTCTATCGTCTAACCTCAAGCCACCAAAGCTTGACCTAAAACCTGTACCCTTTGATTCCGAATATGCCCATTTAGATCAAGAAGAGACATACCCAGTGGTGATTTCATCTCACCTTGAGAACAAACAAGAGAGTATGCTCATTTCTACCCTCGAAGAAGATAACGGAGTTTTTGGACATATCATCACAGATCTCGATAGGATGAATGAACTCCTTTCAACTGAATGTTTCGATTCTTTAGATGATAGCTTGAAACACTTTGCAGATCCAAATGATCTCATGATACAAGAAATAGTGGATGCCTCGCAAGACAATACCTCAGTAGTTGTTACGGACCGAGAGAACCCTTATTTTGAAGTACCTCCTCCCCTAGATCCTGAATGTTTACCATTAAAGGAGGAGCTAAAAATTAAACTAAAGAGTGCAACTTTGGCGTGTGTTGAGACTACACCACCTACTACAAATTTTTTTGAATTTCATCTACTTGTAGTCTCTAATTCATCATGGTGTACTAACTTCGAAATTTTATCTGTCACAGGTGAATCATATATTCTTTGGACACTTCAGACGATTAAAAGAAAACTTTATGCTGAAGTCCCTCAATTTCTCTGGACATTCATGCTCCAGGACATCCAAGCTTACTACAAAACGGGGTTTTGGATGATCTTGTTGAAAAACCTTCTGAGAAATTTACCAAGATACTGGCCGACGGAAGAACCTAGATGCATGATTAAGTAGATTTTTCGTGCTTCCACAGTTGAGGATTAGAATTTAATGCTTTCACAGGACTAGGGTAGTTTGTTTTATGTTGTTCTAGGTTAGTCGGTTTTATGCCATTTAGGTTAGTTTGCTTTATACATTGTTTTAGGATAGTTTGCTTTTATTAGTCTCTCTCTTGTGCTGACCCGCCCTTATGCTGATATCTTTGGAAAAAGCTTCTGATTCCTTCGTCCAGGTACTGTCTTTCCATCACTTCTCCCTTATTTTCGTTGACTCATGTGCATTGCATGCATACATATTTTACATTGAGGACAATGTAGATTTTTGCTTAGGGGTGGGAGATTAGGTTACCTAATCAGTGTTTTCTTGGTCTTCAGCAAAAATTGTGACAAGTTTTAAATTTTTTCTGAACTTTCTTGTGAATTTGGATTGATTTTGATGACCATTTTGGAGTTAGAATTCTAAAATATGGAGTGTCAGGAAGCCCTGTTGTTCACCATCGTCTCCTGGGCATGGTTGGATGTCGGTACCCTTCCTCACCTTCATACATTGTTGCTTGGTTGGTAATTAGTTTAATTTTGTTGTTTGCTTTGTCTCCTGGACATGGTTTGGTGATGGAATCTATTCTAATTCATATACCTTTCATTTCTTAAAAACTATATCAAAGGAAGTTCAGTCATGAATTCCATGATTACACTCTTCAACTGGATGAAGATGGGAGTCTAAGTCCAGTTGAGTTCTTGAAGCAGGCATAAGATCTCCCTGATCTCTACAAGTGGATCTTCTGAATCCCTAGTTTCCCTTCTCTTCCTTAAGTTTAGATTAATACTTCACAATTATTCCCTTCATTTTTCCTGATTTAGATTTCATCTTATTCTATTTCTAGTTTTACTTAGTTTCAGACGACATACAGGTATCAGTCCCTGTGGATTCGACCTCGGTCTCACCGAGTTTATTACTACATCACAACCCTATACTTGGGAAGTGAACAATTAATCCCCTAAGACCTGCACAGAAGAAAGTAAGAGACAAAGTAGACCCTAGCTAGTACAGGGGACCCTCCGATGCCTAAGTCAGAATCTCGGGTATTTGTAGGAGATAATCTTAAGGAAAAGAGTCACTAGTCGTGTATATGAGTATAAGGATATGTATGCATGCCTCACATTGGCTAGGAACACCCCTATTTATATGAGAGGGAAGATCACACCGTAGGGAGTCTTTCTTATTTAGGATTCTTTATATATAAGAGATCTTCCCGCATAGGTTTCTAGATCCGCGGGGATCTTCCTGAGATTACGGTTGTCCAAGATCCTCGGGATCTGATTTTATCTCTCAAAGATCTTGGACGAGATCTTCGGGCTGTTGGAGAGATTCCCGAACTGTTAGTTTGGGAAAAGGTTGGACAGTGGAAATGCCAGATACAGGAGAAGTAGACAATGTTGAGCCTTTCAACAGTTTAGCATTCACCTTTTAAGAAGTTATGCCGACCTACGACTGAGCTATGTCTGACCTATGGTCGGGTTAACCAACAGCCGACATATTGCCGAGCTATATCTGATCTATGGTTTAGGTCGACCTATAGCCGACCTATAACTGATGTATGATTATGCCAACTTATTCAATAGGTTAGCCATTTGAGTGGACTTACAGTTGTATCTTATTTGAGTGGACTTATAGTTGTATTGACTTACTTAAAGGTTAACCTTTCTTTGCCAGTAGACACCTCTTAAATGGTTTAGCCCTATTAGGTCCGTGATGGTTTGTAGAGTTGGTCCATTCCATAAGTCGTTATATTTTTCCCCCAACACTAGTAATGCTCTCCATGAATTGCTTTCCGATCACACCTGCAACACAAATAAACCCTACACAAGAGAATATGTTATTTTGGTGAGACATGATTTTTCCTCCCCTTTTTGTTAGTATTTAACAAAGGGTTAGTCCAAATAATATATACCAATCAAATCGTAGATAAACTAACTCTAAACGTCAAATATATATATATATACATATATATATATATATATATATATATATATATATATATGTATATATATATATATATGTATATTTATGAAACTCATACTAACAAGGGTTAAGGAATGCATATAAACATAAAATTCATAGAGCATGCTAAGAATGGTCATTCAAATGAAATATCAATGAAAACAGGAACGACTAATGATAATTTAGGCTATAAACATGTGATAAGAGTTTAACAACTTTAAAACCTAAAATATCAATGGAAATGAGGCTAAATCCTCTGATTTTCCTATAGAACGCATAATGAGACTGTGTCCTCAGATTTAGCTATATATCATAAAGAGAGGTAATAACGGGATAGAATATCATATAATCATCAAAGCACCATCCATGTCCAAAAATATATCAAGGACATAAGCCTAATATATATCATCATCCATAGACATAATATGCAACAAAAAAACAACAAACGACACAAGAAAAGTACAATGATCATCCATAAAGGGCCCTAGTGTCGCTGTGTCATCTTATTGGCACAACAAGTGAGCTACGATTCTCTGCACAGTGTGTCACGCCCCAAGCCCGGAGATCGGACTCATATGAATCCCGATCGCCGAAATCCGGTGCCGACATCCTCTGTAGTACCCCATTCTCGGCTCCCAATGCCCATACGCCAGATTCCGATCTTGAGATCCTACAAGGAGGATTTCCTAACGTACGTTTATCTCGTAAGAAGCATAATCATGAGTTTACCCAAATCATAAAGGCAACATCATCATCACATATCCACTAATATAATTATTTGAATATAATACTGAAAGGGAAATACATATATCAAAAATTAAAGCTCTAGAGATCCGCTGCATGATCCAAGCTCCACACTGCTACAACCTAACGCTACCTGCAGCATCTATTGTGCATAAGCTTATAGAAAGCTTAGTGGGTGGTGAAGTGTGTGCACGAGATAAGTGTCAAGTAAGCAATAACAGAAATCAGAGTAAGCGGAAGTATTAACAAGTCCATGGGTCATACAATTTCAGGGTACGCAATACAAATCAGCTATGCAAATGAGGAGTCAAAGAGAGCCAAATATTAGATGCCGAGGATACAATGCCATGAATCATACAATATTGAAATAAGCGAAAATATACTGATAAGTCTATGACTGCCATCAGCCATACCAAGGCTATGCGATGCAAGGCATGAATGTTAACGGCCATATCAATGCAGAAACATGGCAACCCAAAATGCGAAGTACTGCGGATGCAATGCAATATGCGGTGCGAATGAAATGAACAAGCTGGAGTGAATTCGGGATGATAGTACGTAGTATCGCAAGCTATAGAATCTATCACAGGGGACTTCTATGCAAACCAGTCTCATACCTAAATTTGGATAGCCAAACTCAATGTAGTAGACTCCTAATCTCAGGTTAGTCGCGCGCCCAACCGAAATCCTGGCCATGCGAAGGTACACAACAGTTAGTTGCGCACCACCAGCCCAAGTGGATAGTGAATGAATGAATGAATGAGTATGCAATCTCTGCCCAATAAGTCCACATATCAGTACTGTTCCTCTCTAGGAAATCACCGGGGTCTATTACACTCCAAACCAAATTGTTACCCCATCGCGCGCAACAAGGTGAGTGGAAGAGACCTCACTATCTGCCTGCCAATATCGAGCTCGGCTCATCGATAGCGGACCCATTCCTCAAGTTGGTCAGACTCAACCTAGCATTGCCCCCTCCTCTCAGGCAGGTAAGGTCGTACCCCCTTCCAACCGACCACGACACAGTGGGAGATGCGGCCTAACGGTATACGGCCCTCATGCGGTCATGCATCCACTCGGTTTAGACGTTGGAGTAACCTCTGGATTGAAGAGGGTTTAGGGACTTTCACCCCGGGATATCTATAGCACCTCATGTAAAACAGATTTTCGGTGTCCCGTCTGGCCTTCCACAAAATACCTGTGGAGGCTATGGCCCTGATGTCGCTAGGGCGTAAGGTGGTCATGTCATACAAATGCGAGATGTATGAGTCACATAGTCCAATCATGCATCAATCCTGTGCATACCGTGCGCTCATGTGGGGTAACTCCGCCTATCAAGGAGTCCCATGGACAACCTGCCCTATACACATGCAACGGTCGATCACATCTCATAACAAACATGCAGATGATGCATATGAGCATGTATTATGATGCTATACTGTCACATACTCATAATCAGTATCAATAACCGACCTCAATAATCGTCATCGACAATCGGTCTTGATAATGTGGACATTTAACCAACATTGTCCCTGAGGAGTGACTCACATAGAGCCTAACATATAGTGGACCCATGGCCTCACAAAGGGCCTGATATACAACACCATGGGCCTCACTCAAGAGCTTAATACACATCATGATGGGCCTCTCACATGGGCCTAATATACATCATAATAGACTCCATTGCCCAGCCCTCAAATGCATCATAATGGGCCTCATCACATAAACCTCATATTCATCACATTAGGCGTTAAACACTGGCTGAATACAAATCACAATGGGCCTCAAATACGGGCCGCACATACATCACATTGGGCCTCAAACATGGGTCACATATACATCACACAGGTCAAATACACATCACAATGGGCCTCAACTACGGGTCAAATATACATCATATATGTCTTGACAATCGGCCTCGACAATTAAAATCGGCCTCGACAATCGAAATCGGCATCAACAATCAGAATTGATACTCTGAATTGACCTCGATTCTCAACAATCGGAGTCGGCCTATACAATAGGCCTCGACAAATCGGAATCGGCCTCGACAATCGGAATTAGCCTCGATAAATCAGAATTGACCTCGATACTTAACCTTGACAATCGGAATCAATTGATAATCGAAATCGGCAAATCGGTCACGTCAATCGCAATCGTCAATCGGCCATGACAATCGGGATCGATCGATAATCAGAATTGGTAAATCGGTCACGTCAATCGGCCATGACAATCGGAATCGATCGATAATCAGAATCGGCAAATAGGTCACGTTAATCGGAATTGGCAATCGGTCACAACAATCGGAATCGATCGATAATTAGAATCAGCAAATCAGTCACGTCAATCGGAATCAGCAATCGATCATGACAATCGGAATCAATCGATAATCAAAATTGTTAAAACAGTCACGTCAATCAGAATCGGTAATCGGTCACGACAATCGGAATCGATCGATAATTAGAATCGGCAAATCGGTCACGTCAATCGGAATCGGTAATCTGTCACGACAATCGAAAACAATTGATAATCAAAATCGGTAAATTGACAATCGGAATCGATCGATAATAAGAATCAACAAATCAGTCACGTCAATCGAAATCGACAATTGACCACGACAATCGGAATCGATACTCGGAATCGGTCTCGATACTTGGCCTCGACAATCGGAGTCGGCCTATACAATCAACCTCAACATACAGAATCAGCCTCGTCAATCGGACTCGGCCTCGACGATCGGAATCGACAATCGAAACGGCCCCGACATACAAAATCTACAATCGGTGAGAATGGGCCTAACAATGCCTAAGGGAAGGTCACAATGGGGACATCCAACCATCATTGCCCATCAATGTGGACATTCAACCAACATTGCTCCCAATGAGTGGCCCACATAGGGTTAAACATATAGTGGGCACATGGCCTCATACAAAGGTCTCATACACATCGCAATGGGCCTCATACAAGGGCTACATACACATTACTATGGGAAGCATCACATGGATCTCGAATTCATCACAATTGCCCTCACTCATGGGCCTCGAATACATCACATTGAGCCTCACTCATGGGCCACGAATACATCACATTGGGCCTCGTCCATGGGCCTTGAATACAACATAATGGGCCTCACTCATGGGCCTCAAATACAAGGCAGGTGGGCCCCATCACATGGGTCGCAAATATATATTATGATGCGCCGCACCAATGGGCCTCAAGTAGGCTTGGACGCACCAAAAATCACTTCAATAGTTGCAGGTGTAACATGTGTATCACCGTACACTATCATTCTATGGGGCACATGGCCCACTAATGATGATCAGCACTGTCCAAACATTGTCTAGCAAATCACCACTGTCCAAATACTTGACATGTAAACTAGCACTGTCCAATCATTGTCCAGCACCATGGACGGTGCGGATATGCAACAAATCATTAAGGTGGACCCCATGGCTAGCTAACATCAATGCAACAGCCATATAGCTGGTGTGACCTGTCGGCCCGCCATCTAGATTAACAGTTGGATATAACACATGTCATGGTGGGCCACTGATGATCGGTAGGATGAAATATATACACCATAGTGGCCCTACATGGATGGACAATGTAGATTTAAAATATATACATCTATGTGGGCCCCCACACGTGTGCCTATGGAGGGGCGGATGGAATGAATATAACATGATCAAACCCACAGAGCAGTCAGCAGCTCTCCGCTGATGTGGGGCCACCGTTTGGACGGTATCGATGGAATACATACATCGTGGTGCACGTGTGTGGGTCCCACGGATGCAATGCGGCAGGGATAAAACATATCTATCATGTGTGGCCCACGGATACATGGTATGGATGAAACACACACCTCACGTGATGTCCATGTGTGCTGTATTCATGATATAAATATAATATAATAATATACTATATGTAACATTTAAATATCATATTGATGGGGAGTGCTGGACGGACGGTATAAAACGCATGCATGACCGTGGAATCCCACGACAGTTTGATGGACGGTGTGGAATTAAAGCACATACCTCATGGCTAGCCCATGATCTGGACGGCCAGGATGGGGCGAGCCTAGATGTACCATACATCATCCAGGTGGCCACATGGAGGGTGTAGATATAGCAAATACATTACTGTGGTTCCCGCATGAGTGGGCAATGTGAATACACCACATTCATCTGGCAGACCTCACCGTCCAGATCTGATGGACGGTGGGGATGTATTACACAAATCACGGTGGATTCCACCATCCTTGATGGATGGTGGATGCAAAACAGACATTAGGTGGGTCCCACGTACATCAGGGCCCACCATCATATGTTATATATATATATATATATATATATGGGGCGAGCCTAGATGTACCACACATCATCCAGGTGGCCACATGGAGGGTGTAGATATAGCAAATACATTACTGTGGTTCCCGCATGAGTGGGCGATGTGAATACACCACATTCATCTGGCAGACCTCACCGTCCAGATCTGATGGACGGTGGGGATGAATTACACAAATCACGGTGGATTCCACCATCCTTGATGGATGGTGGATGCAAAACATACATTAGGTGGGTCCCACGTACATCAGGGCCCACCATCATATGTTATATAATATATATATATATATATATATATATATATATATATATATATATATATATATATATATATATATATATATATATATGGGGCGAGCTTAGAAGTACCATACATCATCCAGGTGGCCACATGGAGGGTATAGATATAGCAAATACATTACTTTGGTTCCCGCATGAGTGGGCGATGTGAATACACCACATTCATCTGGCAGACCTCACCGTCCAGATCTGATGGACGGTGGGGATGAATTACACAAATCACGGTGGATTCCACCATCCTTGATGGATGGTGGATGCAAAACATACATTAGGTGGGTCCCACGTACATCAGGGCCCACCATCATATGTTATATAATATTATATATATATATATATTATTTATTACAATCTTAAAATCGTCTAGACCCTGGACGTCTTTGAGGACGTGGGTATGAAATACATCACCAGGTGGGTCCCACCTACCACGTCTGGACGGTGGAGACCCTACACATGCGCTTGGGTTTCACCATCTAGCAATGGATGGACGGTGCAGTTTACAAAGCATAACGAGGTGGGCTCCACCATGCAGGGATGGATGGAATGAATACACCTGGTGGGTCCACACGTGTGGCTCACCCACTTGTATCACGCTGATATTTGTTTTTCCACTTCACACGATCCCAGCAGCAGCTGCTGCTGGTCGTCTTGAGGCTGGACTGTCTTGATGACCATCATCAAGGTGGGCCCAAGAGTCTGGCCAAGATGGATGGATGGGTAGGATATAACGCACACCTCGTGATCAGCCCACCGTCCAGAAATCTGGATGGTGCGGATCTGAAACATACATCACGGCGAGATCCACACAAGTGGATGGTGTGGATCAAACATCATCATGGTGGGCCACATACAAACATACATCCGGTGGCCACACACCTCATTATCACCATAAAATGAGAGTGAGAGAGAGAGAGAGAGCGAGAAAGAGAGAGGGAAAACGAGCGGTGATTGAGGGACCCCGCCATTATGGGCCCCTCTTTGATACAAAACATATATCAAGGTGGGTCCCACACATGTGGGCCCTTAAATCACAAAATCACAACATAAAATCACCTACTATTTGATCTTCTTGGTCCAATGATATCCCTAGCTCCTCGGCTTCGACTTGACGGAGGATGATGAAGTTTGGAGGGTTAGGATGAAAGATGTGGGGGTAGGAAGATGGGCTACACCAAGCTCTTCTCATGGAGAGCTTGGACGGTTAGGTTGCTTGAAGAATGAGGGAGAGAGATGAGAGAGAGAGAGAGAGAGAGAGTTGTAAGAGAGAGAGAGATGGGAGAGTGATGGGTGAGAAATGGGTGATGGGTGATGGATGTGTACTTGGTTGTAAGAGAGTGTTGACTTTGGGGTTACTTGAGGATGGGTGAAAGGTGATGTATACTTGTTATGAGATGTGATTGATGTGTACTTAATTAATGGGACATGTTGTAGAGATTCTCTTGGGATTGCAAATGCGCGGAGTTTTTCTCGAACTAAACACGAGCTCACATCTCCTGGCCCGAGTATCGCCTCAGCACGTAATACGCGGTGTCGGAACCGCGGCGACGGCACGGTCGCATGGATACAAGTATCGGGTCATGCTGACTTTGGAATATGGGATATGACTCAGGATCACGTGCAAACACTGATAACAGATAACGAGTCACCGAAATTCGACCACGGAAGCCTAAGGAACGGTACGGTCTAAGATATGGGCCTTACACAGTGCACTGCAACGAATGAATAGCTTCCCCCATTGACTGGACCAACAACAGTCGAGATTGCCTCTCTAGGATTTACACCTACTGTCCCTGGATGTGAACGAGAATATCATCCTACGAAGTAGGGGCTGTATGTGCAACAGGCGGCGACTATGTATCATCAGCAGCCTCAACGATGTCCTTGGCCTCATCTTGGATGTCTTCATCTGCTGGGCCACCCAATTCATGTTAGGAGGAGAGCTTCATTTTTCGAATACTTTGCGCATTAAATTTTGGAGTTGTGATTGATGTGCCCTCTATCCCTTTAAGGCTGCACTGAAAGGCTATACAACTTATCAACCGACCAAATGGTATCCCTGTTGAATTCGACTCAAAACAGACACAAGTTGATGATAGATCATAGTCAGAAGGCACATCAACTCCCCATTTCCAAGATTATACAAAATTTCCACAATGAAAGGGGTGAGCTCAATGTAGTTCCCCGACTAAGAGTAGATGTTGGAAACAAAACTGAGATGAAGGATTCGGTACTCATTAGACATACTCGAGGCCTAAAGTGCCTTGCCTTTGCTCCACTCTACATTATCACCATTACACAGAAATTTGGTCTAAACAATCTGTTTGGCTGTCAATGACATCGATAGTTCAGAAGGTTGTTCGTGGCACAAGGGTATACCGATGAGGGGTGAAATACGAGAGGGTGTGATGGTGAATACCCTACCTCGGTATTTGACTTTAAAGCCTAGGGTGTCTCTATCCTTAGGCTGTGTATGTAAGACCCGTATCCTAGTTCGTACTGTTTCGTCGAATCCCGCGATCCTTTCCGTTGAAGTCCGACAGTCCGCGACCGATAATTGACGTTGCGCACGACCGTAAGTCGTATCTTGTAAATTCACGTCGACTTAATCCAAGACTTGTATCATTGCGACCGTGCCGTCGCCGCGATTCCAACGCCGTGTCTCATGCGCCAATCCGACGCTTAGATCATAAGATGTAGACCATACATTATAATAACCATGGACCGCACATTGCGAGACTCACCCATCCAATGTGGAACAAATCCTTAGGTAATTATGAGAGTGATGGATGACATCACCCTAGCTATAGCCACCCTAGTCTAAGCTATAGCCACCCTACCCCCTAGCCTTCTTACAAGCACTTATGACTAGCCACCCTACCCCTAGCCCTCTTACAACCATTTATTACAAGCCACCCTCTCTTACAAATAATCATGGCCTACCTAAACTACTCTCTCCCTCTCTTTATTACACTCTCTCTCCCTCATTTCTCATTCCCAAGCAAGGAGAAAAAAAAATCCCACGTCCATGGCATCCCAAGTGTGAGAAAAGTGAGTGTATTGAGAGTGACCCATTCCCATCACAAGATCCATCATCCTAACCATTCAAACCCCATCTTCCACCATCAAAGAGGACACTAAGAGATTGGCTTTCCGACGGACCAAGAAGATCGACGGTGGGTGCCTTATAGGATAGGTTTTTCATGTTTTGATGATGGACCAAGTGAGGCCTACCGATCAATGGTATGGATCTCACTTGGGACCTTAAGATGTGGCCGATAGCCCACCTTGATCTTCATGATCATTCCGTGATAGAGCCATTCTCCATGGTCCCCATCATGATATTTATTTTCTAGCTTGTAAAGGGTCATCTAGACCTTTCATTTTTGGTGGAGAGGGATCTCCACCGTTGATCTTTGATTTGGAGGGCCCACATGCAATAGGATCCACTCGATGTATGATTGCTTGTAAGGGAGGACTCATAGTGGCGGAGCCCTCCATCATGCGTGTCCCGTCTCTCTCTATCTCTCTCTCCCTCTCTTTTTATTTATTTGATATTTTTGTGTGTGATGAAATGGCCATGTGGCCCACTTGGATGGACACCACCACGATGCATGACTTTTATCCAAGCCATCTATAAGTGGGGCCCACTTTGTATATGTGTTGTACACCCACCATCCACCATTTGGTGGCCCACTTGAGCAGGGCCCCCTTGTATGCGTGGGTGCCCAAGTCGTACAGGTCCAGAGACGTTAGACGTTGTTTGAAAACACAAATATTTGCTTTGATTCAAGGCTATTTGAGGAGGGCCACATGTGTAGGCTTCATGTTGATGTATGTATTCAATCCACGCCGTCCATCATTTTACCCGTATCATTTTAGGCGTTGAGCCCAAAAGTGAAGTCCATCCGATCTTCTGGCGGGCCATAACATATAAAACGGTGGTTTCTACCGTCGAAAACCACCCCGCTGTTTCTATGCACCGAAAAATATCAAATATTGGGCTCGTTTGGCTTGTCTCAAGCTATGGGGACCAATGGCAGGATCGGATTCACTTGATGCGGGACCCACCACCGAAAAACCACAACAAAATTACAATTTTCAAAAAAAAAAAAAAGAAATCGAGGCGGCAGGCTTTCTGCTGGGCTGCCGTCACTACGACACCGCTGGGCAGGCAACTGCACGTAGGCGGGCGGGCAGGGTCCCACGGCCCTCAGCGGTGCGCCCCACCATGATGTATTTATTATATCCACTCCGTCCATTTTGTAGGCCACATCTTGAAACGGGTCCCCTCCAAATTTCAGGTCCATCCATGTCTCAGGTGGCCCACATTATAAGAAACAGTGTGAATTGAACTCTACAGTTGAAACCCAGTTCTGGGTCCACGGAAGTTTCAGATCAAGCTGAAATTTGTTTTTCCTCTTCTTCCAAGCCCGTGCGACCTTATGGATGGGTTGGATGGAAGATAAACGTTATGGTGGGCCCCACGTGGGACCCACAGTGATGTGTGCGTACGGTGAGCCCTCCCTGTACATGTGCGGTGTGCGTGCGGGTGTGTGCGTATGTGTGTATGTGTGCATGTGTGTGTGCATGCGTGTGTGTGTGCACGTGTGTGTGCATGTGTGTGTGAGTGTATGCTGTGTGTGTGAGTATGTGTTGTGTGCGTGCGTGTGTGTGGTGTGTGTGTGTGTATATATATATATATATATAGATATATATATATCATATATTATATATATATAGACATATATATATATTATATTATATATGTTATATTTTATATATTATATATTATATTATATAATATACATCTATTGGTGGGCCTTAGGGATTTTAATGGTGGAAATCATCCTCACCACTTGTATTTTGGTGTAGCCCACCTTGGTGTATATATAAGGCCCAAGTGATCAGGCCCATTATGTCCTGCTTATGGCCCATTGTTGAGGCCCACATTTGATGTATTTGTGGCCCGTTGTTGAGGCCCACATTGATATTTATAAGGCCCATGTGATGTGGCCCATTCAATGTATTTGAGGCCCATGTTACAAGGCTCATTGTGATGTATTCAAAGGCCCATGGGATATGGCCCATTGCAATGTACATAAGGCCCCTTTGATGTGGCCCACTTGATTTACAAAAGGCCCATATGATGCGTCCCATTTGATGAATATAAGGCCCATGGGTCGAGGCCCAATAGGATGTCCTTAGGGTCCATTGCAATGAGTGATTCCTCCATAGTGTGTGTAATAATGTTTGATGACAGGTTATGCCTTGGGAGCAATGTTGGTTTGACATCCACATTGTAAGAATAATGTTGGTTAAATGTCCGCATTATAACTCTCCTTAGGGCCCATTAGTAGGCCCATACTTGTTGATAGTCCACCACTTTATAATATGCTTAGTGCACTACCATGATTCATACCCATACGCATCATTTGTATGCTTGATATGAGGAATGTTTGATCATAGCATAAGCCATTGGACTGAGACATTTACGAGACTCCTTATGAGACGGAGTGCCCCACATGATCGCGTGGTACGCGTGAGATTGCTGCATGATTATACGGTGTGAATCATGCATCTCGCATATGTGTGACTTGATCACTGCACGCCCTAGCGACATCAGGGCCGTGACTCCACAGGCACATCGTGGATGACCATATCGGATACTGGAAATACCTTGTTCTAGCACTATAGGCACTTAGGATGTCCTTGGGTGAAAGTCCGAGAACCTTTTTGGTACCAGGAGATGCTCCAACGTCTAGACCGAGTGGATACACGAGCGCCCGAGTGCCGAATACCAGTAGGCCGCGTCTCCCACTGTGTCGTGGTCGGTTGGAAGGGGGTGTGGCCTTATCTGCCTGAGTGAGGGGACTATAAGCTAGGCTGAGTTTGACCAGCTTGTAAATGTGTCCGCTATCGACGAGCCGGGTAGGTATTGCGGACACTCACGGTCGCGGATAGTGTGGTCTCTTCCACTTGCTTGACTATGCAGCTAGGGAGGAGGCAGTCAGTGTGAGGTGTATTGGACCCCGGTGATATCCAGAGAGGAACTGTACTGATATGTGTACTTGATGAGGACTGACATGCTTGTATTACATCTCGCATATGGCATTCGGCTACATAGGCCTTGCATTGCGTCGGTATGGCCGATAGCATTCATGTTTCGTATCGCATGGCCTTGGTATGGCCTATAGCATTCATGTTCTGCATTACATAGCTTTGGTACAGCTGATAGCATTTATGGACTCACCGCATATTTCCGCATTACTCTTATATTGTACACTTGGCGTTTGCCTTGTGCACACACTTACACCACCCTCTAAGCTTTTGTAAGCTTATGCACGACCGTTGCAGGTGCAGGTACTATTGGGCAAAGCAGTGCACGAGGCAGGAGCACGTATCAGATCTCTTTTTGGAGCTTTTTGATCACCCTGTATTTCCCTTTCTGCATTGTACTTAAAAGTTTTTGATATAGTAGATATGTGGTGATGTTGTTTTGTGACTTGGTTATGCTTGTGGTTATGCTCCATTACAGAAAAAAAATTCATACTGAAAATCCTCCTTATAGGATCCCAGGATCGGAATCCGGCGTATGGACGCTGGGAGCCGAGAATGGGGTACTACGAAGGCTGTCGGCACCGGATTCGGTGATCGGGAATTGTGTGAGCTCGTTTTCCGAGTTTGGGGCGTGACAGTGTACAATGAGAGAGGAAGGATTTAACAAGAATTTCGAGAACCTCTCCCACAAATGACAAGATCAGATGCCATCTACGATGGTAAAGGATGTCGTAGACGTTGAACTTATCAAAGCACACTTGGTCAATATTTCTTCCACAAATGATTTTTCTGTTGGCAAACCTAGTGGCTATGGAGCTCGGCTGCAGAGACAGTCTAACTGTGGAAGAACTAGGGTCAGCCGAGGGTCTAGGGTTTTGACTAGAGATCCTCCCTCTTTTTGGAGCACAAAGCTTATGCCTCCTCCCAGAAGATTCGCCAACATCATGTATTTTCTTAGTGTAACCTTCTTTAGGAGGAGTTGATTCTGGATTCCCTATTTTAAAGAAGAATGAGAGTGGAATAGGTAACCTGACTAGGGAAAAATGATCCTAAGAAGAAAAAGAGCAATAATACCTGGGATTTGGATGAAGAGACCGAGCAATATCGTGGATTCAGTGGATTTCGATTGGAAAACCCTCCAGACAAACTCAGGGAAAAAAAAAAGAAGGAACCAGTGCAAAATGAAGAAACTATGTAAAGAGGGCTTTTTAAAATATCCCAGCGCGGCTTGATTTTGGTCGGACCGAACATAAGTTTGGTTGGACTGAATCCCCTGAAACACAAAAAAAAAAGTCATATGCAAGAAAATTTTACCTATGTGTTTTTGTAATTCTTGTTTTATATTGTTTGTGTTTAAGGGTTGGATTCCATAATATATAAAGGAGTGAGAATCCTAATGGAATCACAAAAATAACTAGAGGCCTAGATCCTCAAATTTAACAATTAGTGCAAATATAAGGCTTAATCCTTTGGTTTAACTATATGTTCAAATAGGAGCCTGAAATCCTCAAATTTAGGAATAGGGCACATGCGAGAGGCTTAATCCTCAGATTTTTCATTTCAGCCCAAAGGGACCTTCTCGAGTCACCTATTTGTGGAATTATGATCTCCCGAATTTCTAGGGAGGGATGGTGTGACATGAGCTGATATAATACACATGTTGCTCAAGTCTTCCACACAAGAGGAGTCATCTTGAGTGGAATCAGACTCTTCCATATCATTCCATATTGTCATCATTGTCTTGCCTATGTTCATAATCTCTACAGTTGTAACATTGGACTAGTTTAGATGGTTTGGTGGATTTGCCTATTTGCTTTCCCACCTTCTTGTCCTTCTTGTCACAATTCTTTCCTCTAGTAAATTTGAGGAATTTCTTAAGTGTTTTAGCTAATTCACCTTCATCACTATCACTTTTAGATTTGATTTCTTTATGTTTACGTGAATACCTATATGATGTTTTCAGGACGGCTAACTTTTTTATCTTTAGAAGGGGGTTTTAAGTGTAGTTCAAATGTCTATAGGGAACATATAAGTTCTTTTACTTTCATTTCATCTATATTCCTACACTCTTCTATTGAGGTTATCTTGGGAGTGAACATATCTAGCAAGGATCTAAGTATTTTTCTATAAATGTGTCCTTCTGGAAATACTCTCCTAAACTCCACATGGAATTGCAAATGTCATTCAATTAAGAGTAAAATTCCATGAAAGTTTTAGCCTCTAACATCCTAATATTTTCAAATTGGGTTGTTAAGAGCTGAAGCTTCAATCTTTTTACTATGTTAGGTCCTTCATGGGTGATTTCTAGGATGTCCCACACTTCCTTTCCTGATGTACAAGTACATATACATCTAAATTCGTCAGGGGAAACCGCACAGAAAATATCATTGAGAGCTTTAGCATTATAAAGTTACTTAGCTTTCTCAATAGCACTCCATTTGGATTTTTCTTTGGGAGCACTAACGGTGTTACAATCAATAACGACCTAATTCATGGGAATTGTCCATCCTTTTACAATAATCTCTCAAATTAAATGGTTTAAAGACGTTAAAAATATCCTCATCCTAGCCTTCCAATAGGCGTAGTTAGACCTGTCAAAGTAAGGTGGTCATGTGACGGCATTACCCTCTTGGTTAGATAACATTCTTAAGCTCCTATAATCAACTCCAGACGGTTAAACCTTTCAAGAGTTACCCACTCTGATACCAATTGAAATTGCCAATAAACCACTTATGTGTTTAAGTGCGGAATATGGCGGAGTATAGAATATATGTTATGTCATAGAGGGGGGTGATTAGGACCAATTAAAAATTATGCCAACTAAAAATAATAATTGTCAATCTTAAACTAATTAATAATTACACTAAATAAAGCAATGTAACTCTAAGTCTTCCAAGCCAATAGAGGGTCTAATCACATAGACTATAAAAGATATGCAAACAAGCAACTAGTCTATAAGATGATAGTGAACATGTGTGTGTGAGATGTGATACCTATCAACATTAAGCATACATCTAATCATGTATGTTAAAATATAAACATTTAAACTCACAAGCATAATTAAATAATCATGCAAATGACACTACTAAACACAAGCATGTATAGTGGTTCAGCTACTTGCCTACTTCACTCCCAGTGGACGCACTCAACCCATGAGTGTACCAGATTTCACTATCAGAGGTTTTAAATCAGGTTCACCTTTAACCTTTACAACCCTACACAAGGACTCTAAGTTTATGTCCTACACAAGGACAAGTGTCACGCCCCAAACTCAAAAAACGGGTTCACAAAATTCCCGATCACCGAATCTGGCACTGACAGCCTCCACAATACCCCATTCTTGGCTCCCGGCACCCATATACCAGGTTTCGATCCTGGGATCCTACAAGGAGGATTTTTAATATAAATTTGTTTCATAATAATCATAACCATAAGCATAACCCATAATAACAACTAGAAGCATCATCACATATCCACTAATATCAAAAGCTTTTGGGTACAAGGCATGAAAGGAAAATACAATATAGATATCAGAAACTCTAAAAGCTCAGCCGCAAACTCTTGCCTTAGCTCGACTGCGTCCTAGCGTCACCTGCACGCATCTATCCTGCATAAGCTTATCGAAAGCTTAAAAGGTGGTGTAGGTGTGTGCGCAATATAGGTGTCAGGCATACAATTCAAGTCCATAAATTATATAGTATTAAGGAAACGAAAATACTAACAAGTCTATGTTGCATTACATCAACCTAGTCATTACTCCCTCACTCGAGCGGGTAAGGCCACACCCCCTTCCAACCGACCACGACACAGTGGGAGACGCGGCCAACTGTTATTCGGCCCTCATGCACTCATGCATCCACTCGGTCTAAACATTGAAGCATCCCTTAGCCTCGGGGGTTTATGGACTTTCATCCATGGACATCTAACGTGCCCATATGCTAAAACCAAACATTTTCGGTGTCCTATCTGACCATCCACGATATGCTCGTGGAGGTCGCAACCTTGATGTCCCTAGGGTGAATAGTGATTATACCACATAAAATGAGATGTATGAGTCATACCATCCAATCATGCATCAAACCTACGCATAACGTGCAATCATGTAGGGCAACTCTGTCTCACATGGAGTCCCATAATCAACCAGCCTAAAGACAGATGCTATGGTCAATCACTCCTCATAACAAGCATACATATGATGCGTATGGGCATGTATCATGATGTAATAAAGTACATAAGCATGATTATAAGGAAGACAATAATAATCCATAATTGACCTTCTTCGGCACGTCACATATGAAAAGTATACAAACCAAATGACATACTCCCTTTACAACTATAGGAGTCCATGCGACATGTCTAACATTAGCCTTCTAAGACTCTGCATAATCCGAGACGAGGACGGTGGGTCTAGCCCATATGTAGAGATAAGTTTTATACACTTGATACCATAAATTCTTCCATCTATGGCAAGGAGGTGATGGTGATGTACTAATGTCAAGGATGGGCCTTACACTCTTTTAAAGAAGGCCGACTCTATGGACGATATATACATAACATGTGGTCCTAACAATCGATCACAAAGGTAGGATACATCCTACGGGGTAAGTCAAGCGTGAAATGGTAGTGAAGACCGTACTATTCGAAGAAGGAATATGCCAATATGTCCTAGAGGGGGGTGAATAGGACTTTTAAAAAGTTTTTATGATTTATTCAAATTCTATTACACTAATCCTAACAACAAGCACATATTAGGATTACTCAAACTTAACTCTACTGGCTTCCAAGCACGGTAGAGGATCCAATCACAAACTATTTGAGAAGTAAACAATATACAAACTAGTTTATGATGGATATAACTATCTAAGTGTATGAGGTGTGATCTCAGATATTCAAATATGTAAATATTGAAATAAATTAAACAATCAGAAGAATAGAATCTCAAACACAGCCATTTTTATAGTGGTTCGACGAGCAGTCTACTCCACTCCAGATAGACGCACTCAACCCTTGAGTGTGCCGGATTTCACTAAAGAGGTTTCAAAACGGTTCACCTCAAACCTAAGGTTTTAAATCAGGTTCACCTTCAACCTTTACAACCTACACTGAGGCTGACTGATTATACTCTCACGAGCAAGGGTCAACTCAACGCACCCACTTTTGGGCATACTGGCCAAGGATCTTCCATAAGACCCTACCGGAGGTTTCTACACAGTTCACCTCAAACCTGAGGTTTCATAGCGGTTGACCTCAAACCTAAGGTTTTGTTGGTTCACCTTCAACTAGATATTTATGCTCTCCACAGAGCAAGGGTCCACACAACGTACCCACCACGTACACTCCCGCCGGAGGCCTCCTTGAGGACTTCAAAGGGTGAGAACCATTTAAGACCCAATCCTACAAAGGAATGATCATAAGTATCCTCTCGAACTCTAGATACTTGCAAATAAATTGAGGAGTCCCGATAAGCATAATGCCGAAGATCTCCTCCTCCTTGTTGACGAAGAGTCTTCTGCTCCCTTGATCCCCAACATAAAAAGATGTACCGATATATGGTGACGGGTTGGGTCGAGGCTATGATGGAATCCTACTCTCTAAAGGTTTTCATATAAGGAAGATAGAGTAGTTCCAATCATCTAGGCATTCAAGGTATCCCAACTTAATGATTTGCCATTATGGTAGTGGCTACAGGATCCTTGAATGCAGAAGTTCATTCCCCAATCCACTTTATTGAATATCAATGGTAAGGGTGGATTGGAGGATGAACTTCCCTGAGAGAAAGGGCTTTGGGTATATGATCTAAGCTTAAACACTCAAAAGCTCTCTCTACTTTCTCTCATAGCAACAATAGACAAGTCCTCTATATATAGGGAAAAGGTTCCAACGGATATAAAATGGTCACATTTATGACAGAGTTCGATATCATCGAGCGGTGTCGATATCATCGAGTGTATACTCTCAATAGCATCGACGGTCTGCTCGATAACGCAAACTCAAATGTTATACGCTTTTGAAACCTTTTGCTAGCTAGTCGAGGGCATCAATACTCGTGTCGATGTTATCGAATTTCGAACTCCGATTCCATCGATATGAGGATCGATTCCTTAACATTTAAAAAATGAGAGAGACTTGACTTGAAATATTTCAAGTTTTTAAGATATGATCGAGGGTCAGTTGATGTCATCGGAATTTGCACATCGATGCTATCGAAGGTAGTGTCGATGGGATTGATAAATCCTATAGATTTACCAATAAGCTCACTGGACAGATTGTGTCCATTTTTGATCTAATCAACTTGGCCTCGATATCATCGATATATAAATATTGATTTTCTCGAATGGCCCCCGTTCAAAGTAAAAACCAACCTGAAATATTTGCTGGAAGACATGTGCGCCCATAATCAATATCATCGATGGACTTCCGTTCTTATCGATATTTGATTTCAAATCATATCGGAAGGAACATCGATATATCGAAGGAATTTGAAATTTTCTTTAAAAAATAGGGGCACCAAAAGCCTGTCTATTGATTTTATCGAGCCATTATCGATGGACTCAAAATTCAAGTATTGATGATATCGATATGTGGATCGATACATCGATAAATCATTCTAGATATACATGTGGTTGTTGGACAGTTTTGTCCTCTCTTCGATGATATTATTTAAGCATCAAGGACATCGATAGAGCAAATCGATCGTGTCGAAGGTATTTTGATAAAATTAACAAGGTAAGAAAAACTTAGAGATTTTCCTATTTTGAAAAAGCTTTCTTACCTAAAAATCCTATGATGTTCTTTTTTTAAGGGTTTTAATCACCTAGTGCTTTAGGAAATGGGATGTGAGGCTTTAGATTTACCTGTGGCGAGCTTACATATATCGGGTCGAGGCAGACGCTTGAATTGATCTTCCTATCAGGCTCTGTAGATAATTTGACTCAACACTCATGTAACTTGACAAACCAGGGTACTTTCAATATCCCCCTTTGTCAATTAAATGACAAAAGCCCAAAACACCCTAGAACATTTTAGACAAACACATCCTAAATTATGTGTACATATTTTTTACACAATTTTACAATTTCTAGCCCATGTACACAACCAGTACCTGCTCCCCCTGACTTTGAAATCCCCTTATCTTGGTGCAGCTTCTCCCCCTAACACCTACAACACCATTATCCAAGCAGATATACAATTTTTCATTCAAGGTGTTTGGACTGTTCTCCCCCTTTTGTCAATCATTGACAAAGATATAGCAGTTGATATTGACTGAAGCTTGAAGTATTTGGGAGAACCGGTCAGATATAGATGTATTAAGATTAAACCATTGTGAAGCATACATCATTTTCAGATAGTACGGAAGCATATTAGATTAGATACGGCAATGATAAAAGTAGATAGGATAATCAGTAAAAATAGCATATGCATTCCATATCAGAAATTAGATAAACCAAGGGATTTGTAAGGCATAAGAATGGCAGTAAAAGGTGTGAATTATATTCAGCCATGTTCAAAAATATTCAAATATCCAAAATGAACTACCCAAGATTGGCAGTAAGTTAGCAGTTTATCAAAAAAAGAAAAAAAAACTTCCATAAAAGTATCCCCAAAAAAAAATCCTTCCTAAAGAGTTTGCAGTGAAGTATTTACTTAGGACAAAATAGACATGCTCGGTAATCTGTCTGCAGTTATATTTGTCAACATGAGCTCAATGTCCTTGAGGATTACTCTGTGTAAGCATGTCCACCATTTGTTGAGTAGTGTGCTGAAGGACATCGACCTTCTCTTCAATTGTGGTGAGGCACCTTTCACAGTTGTATAACCGTTCTTCCATCCCTGCCATCCCGTTCAAAAGGTGTCGTTCTAAATGATGAGTCTGGCAGTTCATGATTGACTCTGGGCTGACTATCGGCGTGTGATTTGACCTACCATGTGTAGGCTGAATTGATGGTTGAGCATGTTGGACGTCCCTTGGCATGGGAAAGTGAAGCCTGGGGGGAGACGAAGAGAGACACAACTGTTGAGCTTCCTAAGCTGCATTACCGTTAAACCATGCTTCAGGACACTATTGAGCACTAGATGTTCAACAATGGTGAGTGGACGTCCTTTTATCGGAATAGGTTGATGCCTACTTAATTTTGATTGCATGTTCTTTGATTATAAAAAGTGAAGAGACTTACCTTTCCCTTTGTTCATGATTTTTCAGAGTACGAGACAGGTAAAGGTAAGGATGGGCAATAGGAGGGATTAAAAAAAAAATTCTTCAGAGAGTACCCAACCAAAAGTGAGATAAACTCTAGAATGGAAGGAATGGATGGATAGTACCCATTTTTTGAGAAGCTTCTGGGACCCACCAATGGTCTTCTGGCCGGGGATTCAAGCAGAGAGAAAAACAGAAAACTTTTTCTAGAAAAATAAGATTTTTCTGCTCAACCGCCTTTTATCAGGTGCCAGACATCGATTTTATCGAACTCGTTTTCGATTTAATCGACAATCCTCATTCGATGTTATTGATAATAACTTCGATGATATTTTCGATCAAGTGACTTTTCAAATTTTGAAGAGCTGTCAATAATATTGACTCTTTATCGATTTAATCGAGAATGCTCAATAGACATATCAGACGTGAATGATTTTCAAGTTTTAGCATTCAGACAACCATACATGTATACTTTTAGTATGTAAATTTATCAACAGTATACACAACAAAATATGTACAATTAATGCACACATCAAAATTATAAACATTTGAATGTTTATATTCAAAAGATGGAGGTGAAGAACCTCAGATGTATCATTTTATGCTCAGCAGAGAGAATCCTCATTTTAGCGCATGTTCAGATCTTTGATGCACGATCTGAATTAATTCTTCCTCATCCATTTCACTTTGTTAATCGATTTGGGTGGTGGTGCAAGGGCTTTGCTTCTGTCCATATCCTTAAGAGGACTTTTGAAGTTCTGTATTTCTCTGGTTAATAATTTGTTAACATGATTCTGACCAGAGTTAGGTTGAGTCGTCCTAGGTGTTATGCATTCAAACTTATAATGACCTGAATCACCACACAAATGACATACTGGAGTTGTTCTGGTTTTGCTTTCAGAAGCAGCAAATTTTTCAGATCTAGGTGTTGCATTTCCAGCCTTTGGCTTAAATTTTTCATATCCTAGGCCACTTTTATCCTTTCCAGGTCTTCACATTCCTAACAGTTTTTCTAGTTTTTCGCCACTTTGGGAAAACTTGTAGTTTATCTTAGCCATCTTTTTAGATTCTTCTAGGTCAAACATGATTGTATGATTTTCATTTTGAAGAAGTACAATTTTATCTTTTAAGATCTCGACTTGTTTGTTCAATTTTTCAGACTCGTTTTCAAGAAAGGTATTAATTCATTCAAGCTTATCATTATCCATATGATATTGCTGCCAATCATTTATTAATTGTGTGTTGATTTCCAATGTTTTATCCAAATCTTTTTGTAGCAACTTACTTTTGTTTTCCACTATTCAGAGTCTTTTAAGGATATTTATGCTATGAATATAGAGTTGATTATAAGCATCTTGTAGTTTATCCTTTTCTTCTTCTTCTGTTTCCTCATTATCAGATGGAAATAATTCAGTGGCTAGTTGTTCTTTCTCGTTCTCAGATTCAGTGGGAATGATTGAAGCAGTGGAGACCATGAGTATTTTCAATGATTTCTGATCTCTATCACTTTCTGAGTCACTAGATTCTGAATTTGACTCTTTAGTATCATCCCATGTGGCAGCCATTGCATTTTCCTTAGTTTTTCTGTTTGGGCATTCGGTTGATAGGTGTCCATACTCTTGACAGGCGTAGCATTGTGGTTCCTTGGTTCTTCTACCAAATTTGCCTACATAAGGTTTATTGTTCACTTTTCTTCCTCTAGAAGGCCGGCCACGATTTTTCTGAAAGAACTTCCTGAATCGTTGTGCCAGCAAAGCCACTTCCTCATCTTCATCTTCCTTTTCACTCTCACTGTCCCCATGTAATATTTTCTTAGAAGTTTTTAGGATGGTTGTTTTGGATTTTTGAGTTTGTTTGAAGTGTAGTTCAAAAGTTTGTAGGGAACCTACTAGTTCTTCTACTTTTATTTCGTCTATGTTCCTACACTCTTCAATTGTTGTCACTTTGGGATTAAACCGTTCCGACAATGATCTAAGTATTTTCCTATAGATTTTAGGAACCAAAACTTTTTCTCTCAATCCACCCATGGAGTTACAAATGATATTTAACTTTGTAAAGAACTCCATGAAAGTCCCATGCTCTTCCATTCTGAGGCTTTCAAACTGTGAGGTTAATAGTTGCAGTTTGGACCTCTTCATAGTACTTGTGCCTTCATGGGTTGTTTTCAATAAGTCTCATGCTTCCTTGGATGTCTCACACATACTTATTCGGTTGAAGATGTCTTGGGACATGGCACAATAGATGGCGTTCATAGCTTTTGCTTCAGCGGTCTGTTTTTCTTTATCGAATGCCGTCCACTTTCCTTTGGGTTTACACTTTGTGATGGTTGTGCCACTGTCAAGTATAATTTGTTCAGATGGTGGCACGTATCCGCTTTCAACTATATCCCAAACATCATGGTCCAAAGATCTCAAAAAGTAGTGCATCCTAACCTTCCAGTATGCATAATTTGATTCATCAAATATTAGAGGTCTAGTGACCGATGAGCCCTGTCCTTTGGCCAGATTTCCAACTTCAGTCAAGATCACTCTCTAGGCAGTGAAGCCCTTAAAGAGAGACCCGCTCTGATACCAATTGAAATGGCGGTGAAGACCGCACTAGTCGAAGAAGGAATATGCCAATATGTCCTGAGGGGGGTGAATAGGACTTTTTAAAAGTTTTTATGATTTATTAAAATCTTATTACACTAATCCTAACAACAGACACATATTAGGATTACTCAAACTTAACTCTACTGGCTTCCAAGCCCGGTAAAGGATCTAATCACAAACTATTTGAGAAGTAAACAATATGCAAACTACTTTAGGATGGATATGACTGTGTAAGTGTGTGAGGTGTGATCTCAGATATTTAGATATGTAAATATTGAAGTAAATCAGATAATGAGAAGAATAGCAATCTCAAACACAGTCATTTTTATAGTGGTTCGACGATTAGTCTACTCCACTCCCGGTAGATGCACTCAACCCTTGAGTGTGCCGGATTTCACTAAGGAGGTTTCATAGCGGTCACCTCAAACCAAAGGTTTTAAATCAGGTTCACCTTAAACCTTTACAACCTATACTGAGGCTGACTGTTTATGCTCTCACGAGCAAGGGTCAACACAACGCACCCACTTTTAGGCACACTGACCAAGGATCTTTCATAAGACCCTACTGATGTTTTTACACTGTTCACCTCAAACCCGATGTTTCATAGCGGTTGACCACAAACCTAAGGTTTTGCTAGTTCACCTTTAACCAGATATTTATGCTCTCCACAGAGCAAGGGTCCACACAACACACCCACCACGTACACTCCCGCCGAAGGCCTCCTTGAGGACTTCAAAGGGTCAGAACCACTTAAGACCCAATCCTACAAAGGAATGATCACAAGTGTCCTCTCGGACTCTAGGTACTTACAAATAAGTTGAGGAGTCCCGATAAGCACAATGTCAAAGATCTCCTCCTCCTTGTTGATGAAGAGTCTTCTGCTCCCTTGATCCGTAACACAAAAAGATGTACCGATATATGGTGACGGGTTGGGTCAAGGTTATGATGAAATCCTACTCTCTAAAGGTTTTCCTATAAGGAAGATAGAGTAGTTCCAATCATATAGGCATTCAAGGCATCCCAGCTTAATGATTTGCCATTAAGGTAGTACCTGGACGATCCTTGAATGTGGAAGTTCATTCCCCAATCCACTCTATTGAATATCAATGGTAAGGGTGGATTGGAGGATGAACTTCCCTGAGAGAAAGGGATTTGGGTATATGATCTAAGGTTAAACACTCAAAAGCTCTCTCTACTTTCTCTCACAGCAACAATAGACTAGTCCTCTATAAAAAGGTAAAAGGTTCCAACGGATATAAAACGGTC
The DNA here is from genome assembly GCA_030180095.1 of Magnolia changhungtana. NCBI lineage: Eukaryota > Viridiplantae > Streptophyta > Magnoliopsida > Magnoliales > Magnoliaceae > Magnolia > Magnolia changhungtana. The sequence continues at coordinate 3,585,510 of JASAUF010000626.1, read as the reverse complement.
ACATTTATGACAGAGTTCAATATCATCGAGCGGTGTCGATATCATCGAGCGTATACTCTCGATAATATCGACGGTCTACTCGATGACGCAAACTCAAATGTCATACGCTTTTGAAACCTTTTGCCAGTTAGTCGAGGGCATCGATACTTGTGTCAATGTTATCGAATTTTGAACTCTGATTCCATCGATATGAGGATTGATTCCTTAACATTTAAAAATGAGAAAGACTTGAAATATTTCAGGTTTTTAAGATATGATCGAGGGTCAGCCAATGTCATCAGAATTTGCATATTGATGCTATCGAAGGCAGTGTTGATGGAATTGATAAATCCTATAGATTTACCAATAAGTTCGCTGGACAGATTGTGTCTAGTTTCAATCCAATCGACTCGGCCTCGATATCATTGACATATGAATATCGATTTCCTCGAATGGCCCTTGATCAAAGTAAAAACCAACCTGAAATATTTGTTGGAAGACATACGAGCCCACGATCGATATCATCGATGGACTTCCGATCTTATCGATATTTGATTTCAGATCATATCGGAAGGAGCATCGATATATCGAAGGAATTTAAAATTTTCTTTTAAAAACAGGGGCGCCGGAAACCTGTCTGTCAATTTGATCGAGCCATTATCAATGGACTCGATATTTAAGTATTGATGATATCGATATGTAGATCGATACATCGATAAATTAGTCCAGATATACATGTGGTTACTGGACACTTTTGTCCTCTTTTCGATGATATCGTTTAAGCATTAAGGACATCGACAGAGTAGATCGATCATATCGAAGGTGTTTCGATAAAATCGACAAGGCAAGAAAAACTTAGAGATTTTCCTATTTCGAAAAAGCTTTCTTACCTAAAAACCCTATGATGTTCTATTTTGTCTTTAAGGGTTTTAATCACCTAGTGTTTTGGGACATGGGATGTGAGGCTTTAGATTTACCTGTGGCGAGCTTGCACACATCCGGTTGAGGCAGACGCTTGAATTGATCTTCCTATCAGGCTCTGTAGACAATCTGACTCAACACTCACGTAACTTGACAAACCAGGGCACTTTTAAAGCGGATACACGACAAGTGGTCTTTCTCACTATCTTTACGTACAACGACCGGGCTTTTCTATCGGGCCCGATATGAATACAAGGTGGGCCTTGATATGATTCACATGTCCAAGACTATGTGCCTTTTATAAACGGATGGGGTAGCTCACTCATTATCTAAGTGGGCCTCGGGTTTGGGTCACTATACTCGGACAAACACATGTATCTGGGTGGTCTACATTTACATGGATGGGCTGGTATGAACACAAGGAGGGCTCCAATACTTGAGTAGTTCTACAAGATGCGAGAGGCATCATTATCAAGGGAGCCTAGTGGTTTGGGGTAGCCCAATAAGGGAAGGTGGATGTCATAGGGGCTCAACGGTTTGGGATAGCCTAATCATGGCAAGGTATATATGCCACTCATGTAGGATTTGAGTGAATGGAGGAAGAATGGGGAATAGGCTTAACAATGAGCCCTATGGAGACTTAATAGCATGATCCACTTGGGATTTCATCTGACTCATGATGAGGCCCCTAGCCCTCAGGCTAGATGGGAAGGTGGATGATTAGCCTGTGTGGAACACATATGTCAACGTGGGCAGCCCAAAGCCTAGAAAATGGACAAATAGAGTGCATATACACACAATATGGTGGGCCGCACAGGGCAGCCCCATGGTCTAAAATGGATGAGCTACCCATCAAGGTGGGCTTCAAGGTTTGGTCAATCCTTCTAGCATCAATGGGGGCCCAACGATTTAGGGTAAGCCCAAGGGGGTAGATCGTGCTAATGTCAATGGGGCGGCCCAAAGAATTGGGATAGCCCAATAAGGTGATATGGATCATACTAATAATAGTGGGGGCCCATCAATTTAGGTTAGCCCACTAAGGGGGGAATGAGAATGGGCCTAATCAATGGGCCCTCGAGATGATTACAAGGTGGACATTTAACTACCATTGCTCTTACAATGTGGACATTTAACCATCATTGCTCCCAAGGCATGGCCCGCTAGAATCTATCTTATGATGGGGGCCTAAGGTCCTTATGCTAGCTAGGAGATGGATGGGCATCATAAACATTATCATATATATATATATATATATATATATATATATATCATGTTAGAATCACACATCACAATTGGGCCTTATCTCATAGGCCTCATATGCACCACAATGGGCCTCACACAAGGGCCTCATATACATCATATTGAGCCTCACACATGGGCCTCATTTACATCACAATGGGCCTTACACATGGGCCTCATACACATCACAATGGGCTTCACACATGGGCCTCATGTACATCACAATGGAACTCACATACATCACATTGGGCCTCATCTCATGGGCCTCATATACATCACTCTGGGCCTCATCATAGCGGCTTCATATACATCACATTGGGGGCCTCACATACATCATATAGGCCTTATATACATCACATTGGGCCTTAAGGGGCAGCTCATGATTTGGTAAAAATGGATGATCAACATGTGTAGGAAATACATCAAGGTGGGGCTCACAGGTCAGCCCTATGGTCTAGAAAATAGATGGACAGTGTGCTTACAATACACACATTAAGGTGGGCCTTATGCATCACAAAAAAGGGCCCCATCAGCTGGATATACAACGTATACATTATGGTGGACCCCATCGTCCAGGGACTGGACAGTGCGGATACAACATATATCATCAAGGTGGGCCCCACCCCCACACATGTAGCATGTGTAGGGTGGGTCCCACATCCAAAAAATGGATGGACGGCGAGGATAAAACCCATACATCGTGGTGGGGTCCAGCCCACGTGGACGGTGCTAATACAACAAATGCATCACGGTGCATCCCACCATCCAACAGATTGGACGGTGTGGATAATATACATAAGTCACGGTGGGTCCATGTCCCAACTGGATGGTGGAAACCCGACATATGCAAGGTGGGTTCCACGTCCAACAATGGATGGCGTGGATGTAAAATACATATATCAAGTGGGTGCCACCATCCCTTGCTGGACGATGAACACCACATACACCACAGCAGGCCCCACCATCCACGTGGACAGTGGTTGGCATGGATGAAACGTATACCTCAGGCAGGTCCCCAAATGTGGCCCACCAGTAGCTTGGATGCAAGCTAATATTTGTATATTCTCTACATCTAAGCCTGTCCAGATAGTCAGGTAGGTGGGCCTGCCGCTGGACGTCAACAAGGTGGGCCCCATGGATGGTTGACATAGATAAAATACATACATCATAGTGGATGTCCACAAGGGCGGTGCCATACATCTAGAAAATCAGATTGATCTATGTGTTTTCCCTCATCTAGATTGGCACGAAAATGGGCAGCAAGGTGTCCCAAAAATCTGGATGTGTGATCATCCCTTGTTTGGAAGCAACATGCATCATCAGGTGGGCCATCATATAAGGAAAGAAAGAGAGAGAGAGAGAGAGAGAGAGAGAGAGAGAGAGAAATGGAGGGGCCCCGCCACTATGGGTCCCTCAATACATGCATCATACATCATACATTCATCAAGATGGGTCCCATGCATTGCATGATCATTCATATAAAAAAAAATGCGAGGTGGGGATGCCATCCCCACCATTAATCAAGGGTCTAGATGACCCATCAATAGCATGGATTCAATAAAAACATCATGATGGGGTCCATGGAGAATGGCCCCATCATGGATCATGCATACAACTAGGACGGGCCATTAGCCACTTCCAAAGGGTCAAGTAGGATCTCCACCATTGATTGGTGGGTCCTACATGATCCTATTCAATAAAATACAAAGATCTAAGAAAGAAAAGAAAGATCTACTCCTAAACAAGCACCCAAGTTGGATCTTGATCTTCTTCTTCCACCACTAGGTTCTAGAGCTCCAAGGGAAGAGAAATCAATGATTGAGATGGGGTTTAGAGGGTTGGATTGGGAGGAAAGGAGCTAGTAAAGGGCTGGAAAATGGGGATGGGTTGGGACGTCCATGGCTTCTCTTGCTAGGGGAAAATGAAAATGAAAGAGAGAGGGAGAGAGATAAGAAAGAGAGAAGGGGTAGTTTCTGGGCAATGATTAGATTGTAATGAGGCATGGCTAGTTGTCATAATGGGTGTAAGGTAATTATTTCATGTGTAAGAGCATGGGGAAGAGCTTGCCATCATTACCTAGCAAGCATGGGGTGATGACATCACCCTCATGATTGCCTAGGAAATGGTGTCATATGGGATAGGTGAGTCCCATAACATGTGGTCCACGACCATTATAATGCATGGGCCACATCTTATGATCTAAGCATCGCATTGACTTGCGAGACACGGCGTCAGAACGACGATGATGTGATCACAATGGCATAGGTCTCGGGTTGAGTCGACTCGGGTTTACAGGCTATGACTTAAGATTGCATGAAAACAATATCTACATGTCGCGGGTCGCTGGAATTCGACCGGGAGGACCGCGGGATCCTACGGAACAGAATGGTACTAAGACACAAGCCTGACAACAAGGGTCCTACTCTCGAACCTGACAATTTATGCCCTACACAAGAGCAAGGGTCCTATGCAAGAACCTAACATAGTTGGTTTTTCCTTAGGTTAACTAATAACCTTGGTCCTACACAAGAACCATGGTTATGAGCCTCACACAAAGGCCAAGGTCCTACATAAGAGCCTAGATATTTAGGCCCTACCAAAGAGCCAAGGTCCTACACAAGAACCTAGATGAGTTTGAGTTTACAAACTCTTACCCTCAATCCTACATAAGGAATGAGAGTAAACTTGGAATCTTACAATGACAACTTAATTGTCAGATTAAGCCCATTTTTGTTGCGCCTCAATGGGTTGCTTGATTTCTGCTCTCCCATGCTTCAATCAGATCCCCGATGCTCCCCTAATCATATTGTTGTTGCTTCGCTAAAGCTTCAGCTCCACGATCAATCCCCTTACATATGTTGCTACTTCAAGTTGACCAAGGTGATGGGAGTAGGTTGAATCTCCTACAATTAATGGGAAGTTGTTTTTCCTAGGGGATTCAACTAATGGACACTCTAGAGTATGGTGGAGACTACAAATTTACCAATAAGCTTGGTCTCAATACTCTAGAGAAGGCATGAGATCATGTTCTTCTTTATTAAAAGCATGGAATGCTTGTTTGAGTGAAGAATCACCAAGAAGAAGGCATGAATCTTATAGACACCCCACCCAGGTTGATATCTTGAGAAAGCTAGAATACTCTGAGAAACATGATCTAATCTAAACTAAACCTTGATCCAAAACCCTAATCAAAACCAAATCCTGATCCAAAATCCTAATCCTGACCTAAGACATCACAAGTCATCATTCAAGCCAAAACACACCCATTTGAGCTTAAAAGCCTGAAGAAAAGACTTTTGGACAAAGCGGAGAATCAGATAAAGACCATTAGTCAAAGCCCGGCCCGAACCAGGCCTGGGCGGTAGTTTGACTACCGCCGGAGGTAATCTAACTACCTCTGTTCACGAGACATGTGTGTCCTCCGAGAAACAATTTTCTCTCGTCCCAAAGTCAACTTTAATATGAATTTAACCCCCCTCCCCCCCCCCCCTTCCCCAGCCTTCACTATTTACCATTTTACCAACCCCAAGAGCCAATGACAGCACGCCACGTGGCATCCTTCTCTCCTCAACCAATCTCAAGCCGCCATATCAGCTTTTACCCTTCATAAACCTAACAATTACCAAAATGCCATCACAAAAGGCTATAAATATCCCTCTCCTCTTCACATTTCAACAACAACCATCCAAGGGAAAGAGAGAGAGAGGGGGTGAGGAGGAGCTCACAAGCCTCAAAGTTTGGATTTTCTAACCACCTCTAACCCTCACCTCAACCATCTTAAGCCCCTTAGTCTAGCCCGGATTAGCCATAGTGTACTTCATGTTCTAGCCATCTCAAGAGTCAGCCAAAGATCATCTCATTTATATACAAGCATTCATCATGACATCTATTCCCTACTCAACCCCCCCTCTCCGCTTATCTAGATCTCTAATGAATGTATGCTCTATGACCTATCGTACATCGGCTCCTTTCACATCAGAAATTCCTAGCGATCTAGTCCACTTTTCTTTGCCTTTTTGCATAAGCATCATCACATCCACCTTTTAAACACATCGTTGGACGTATGCTCTGTGACTTACCAAAATCTTAGATCTTGCCGCATCAAAAATCCATGTGTGCCGAGTCCTACTTTGACCACATCATTCATCCCTTGAGATTTCCTTACCACACTGATTAGAGACCGTACATTTGTACGGCAGAGAGGGTGCCTAACACCTTCCCTCTTTGTAAGCGAGGTCCCTTATCAAGAATCCCGAATCATAAACCATGAGTCAATCTAAGTGTAATGACTCAAAAAATCCCGTACAATGGCTCGAGTACCACCTTGACCAGAAATCACTTAGGATTAAATCCTTTAGAAATTTGACAAAGTTAACTACGTGCTAAACTAGATTAGCCATGAAATCCGTTTGAATTGCTTTAAATACGATCTCCAAGACCCAAAACTTATAGAATCATTGACGCTAGGTTACCCAAAAATCTAGGATCAAACTCATTACCCAACTGCTCTCGGGAGCAAATTGAAACTCCGTATCAGATCTGGACCGCACAGCGGGAGTCCGAATAATATGAAGTTAAAGACTTAGGACTGCCTCACTGGGTTTGACAACCATCTTGGAAATCAAATCTAGACAGTGTCCCACGGCTGTTCGATTGAGTCCGGAACGAGGAGTGTGAAAACACTTATTTTTCTTTACAAAATAAATATCTCAAATAGTGATCTGAGACTTGTTACTTGCAGACATTTTGTAAGAAACCAGGCCGTCAGAATTTGACCCAAATACACCCTCGGATCAAGAAAAATTTCATAAACATATCCATGTACTTGGAATTTCAGATCGAGATCCGCTGACCGTTGAACTGAAACTGGTCCGCCACGCGTGATCTGGGAATTTGACTGAAACGAAAACTTAACTCCACCTAGATCTAGAATCTGTGAGCTTAAGTCTAACTTTTGGCTCAAAAGGGACTGCCAGAAATCCTCCGTTGAGGTGAAACTAGCTCGCTTTGGTTATAACCTAAGTATATCTTGACCATAAGTCTATTTTAGTGTATTTTTAGGCTATATAAGGACCTTAGAACCCTCTCTCTTACAGCATTTGAGAGAAACCCTAGAGAGAGAAGAGAGAAAAGAGAGAGAAAGAGTGAGAGAAGTGGGAGAAACTCCCTACTACTATCCCCTGCCGCTACACAAGCTGTACCACCCCATTCTCATCGCTTTCCCGGCGATTCCGACTTCATTTCTAGGTAAGAAACCCTAACCCTAATCTGTTTTGGAGTTGTGAAGGTTGTAGGTTATGAAATAGCTAACCTATTTCATTCTATAGGCTACCTAACTGCCGAATATGGAAGCTTAGCAAACCTATCGTATTCGTGACGATTCTACGGTAAAAGGTGAGGACTTTAGGTGTATAGGTTATGGTTTTCAACGCTTTCAATGTCAAATAATGATAGATTCATGATCTGCATGCAATTTCACATGTACAAAGTGCTGTCTATATTCCGTTTCGATTATAGATGAAGAATATGGAATTTTACATATTCTAGGTATTTGTAGAAAGTACCGTATACGTATAAATTTTAGAAATGGGTTTGCCATGATTATTTGTTGTATGAATATGTTATATATGAATAAAATACTTATTTGGCGAAAGGACTCGCCCTATTACATGTTTTGCTAATATACACTATATATGTTGAAATAGTGTATTCTAGAAAGTACCGTATACATATAAATTTTGGAAATGTGTTTTCCATGATTATTTGTTGTCTGAATATATTATATATGGATAACAAACTTGTTTGAAGAAAGGATTCGCCCTAATACATGTTTTGCTAATGTACACTATGTATGTTGAAATAATGTATTCTAAGTGTTTATGAAAATGCTTGTGAGAGTAAGTGTTTGGATAATGGTGCCTTAGGTAGGTGTTGAGATGGGATTCTCAACTACCTTAGAGACGTATCTGATTTCCTCTATGTTGATTGTTTAATTTAACCGCTTACTTATGGAATATATGTGTTTGTATTTCTTGTTTACTTTGTGCTTTGTAACATGCTTGTGACTTGATTGTTAACATGCTTGACTTACTTTGTTTATTATGCTTTACTCCACATGCTTTGAATATGGATTAATTGCGATTGGGACTATGTTTATAGTCCAGACAATCGGTACCTGACTTGAGATCATGGTTGAGTTTTATTTCGCCACGGAGGATGTGTTTGACGAACCCGAGTCGTACTTCAGTTGGCGACAGTGGTTAGGCCACACGAAGTGCTTATGCACTTCATGTTGTTCAGTTGATTGTGCGCTTGTGCTAATCAGGCTCATCAAGTAACCCGATCTGTCTAATGTATGTTCACCATGTTTGGACGTTACTGCTTGAACCTAGGGTACCAAACTTACTAGTGAAATCCCGTTAACCATGGTACCTCGATCCGCTAAGACTCATGAGCCGGGCATGGTGGTATGGGACACCGTGGTCGAGCTGTCGTCCTACGCTGGGGCCACGTGCTTCCCTGTAGTGACCAGTGAGCAACCTTGACTCGTGAGCTGAATACGGTGGTATGGGACACTGTATTCGAGCTGTCGGCCTACACTGATTGGTCACGAGCCCTTTGTAGTGACCTTGAACATACTCTGAATTTGCGGTGAGGCGACAAGTTTTGCCGCAGTGTATATAGTATAAACTAGGCCTGTATCCAGTTAGTGATGAATCGTTGAAAAGGTGATGGGGGAGTGGTGGAACCATTGTACGTAACAGTCAGCGCCCTAGAACCACACTGTTGTATGAGATTATCTAGGTTTGACGACCCTAGAATGGATCATGTTTGAGAATGATACAAGGGAGGTACCTTAGTTTCCCAATCCTGTTATTTGAAATGGACTAATAACAACTCGGTAATCATGCTCATCATCGCATTGCATGTGCCTGGAAGATGTGGAGCACTGAGGGATGAAAGCATGCCACGAACGTAAGATGGTGTCGCACGAGGGAGGGTGTGGTGAGGGCATCCATCATGACTGCATTCATACTTGCATTAATAAGAGTAGTTAGGAGTGTTTGATTATACTGCTTTATCATTACTGCTTGACTGAGTTGATAACATGTTAACCTATGCTTTATTGTTCCACTGAGTTAGCTACTCACTCCCACGTTACGGGACGGTGTTGTACACACCAACCAGACTCTGTCTTAGGTACAGATGAGGTGACGACTCAGGAGGCTGAGCCGGACTACGACGAGGACCAGGACGAGTTCTCATTTATGCAGTACTCTGGTGGCTTCGACTAGACTGCCGATTCGACGGGATTTATAGGACTTATTTCCTTAGTTGTACTTTTGACCTTTTGTTCATAAAACAGATATATGTATATGGTGACTCAGATGGGTTCATACTCTGGAGATTGAATTTGGTTTTTGTTTCTTTTACATACATATATATACAATTTCAGTCTTCTGCTTGCCTTTATACAATTGATCTGGAGTATGAATTACTATTTTGGTATAATCTCACTCATGTGTAATGCACTAACACAGACAACATTCAATCATCATTCATTATGTTGCATAAGTAATGCGTTGGAACTCAGGAGTTGAGTTTATGCTCGACCCCCGAATTTTAGGGCGTTACACTAAGGTAGGAGAGTCTTCGGATTTCTCCAACCTTACGAATTTCATGGATTCTAGCCAACTACGGGATTTTAAGATTAACTGGCTAGTGGCGACTCCAACATTGAAAAACCAGCCTAATCACCCCCTTTCACCATAAAACATAAAATCTAACATGGGCACCGATTTCCAGTGTTCACAGAACAACAACTCCACTGGGGACTTGCTAGAATACACTAGCTGAGACCCTACTAGAAAATGTGTGGTATTCCAATCTCAAGGGATATTTTTCATACATTACATACAAAAAGAAAAAATTAATCTTTAGCTTACACTTGTTTAGGCATCAATCCGAGCTATGACTATGCGGTCTCGAGCGGCTTTAGCTACCCATGAAGAAGAACTGGCAGCTTCGCCAGCTCCTGAAGCGTCATCATTAGCACCAATACCGACACCAGCACCTTCAACAACTCCAACATAGCTACCAACTACTGTAACCATGAATGAGGTGGCCCAAATTCTAAAAGCAATGTAAGATCTATTGCTTCACCTAGTGCCAAGCGCCATAACAAACACACAGGCAACACAACCTAGTATACAAAATAGCTCGATCCTACAAACCCCTTTCACCTTTTCCCTCATTCTTCCAGCAAATCTTGTTCTCCCTCTTCCAAAAGAGTTAATACAAGATCAACAGCAACCAGCAAACGGGAGCAACCCTCCCGCACATCGTTACTCAAAACATCACAACAATCAAGTTACAACACAGGTTCCCCCTAACGGGAATCACAGACAAGAACTGGTGGATGCCCATGAAGGGGGTTAGTTTCGAGTTCAACTTACTCCCCCTAACGGGAGCAACATTCCGAAATTGGCAGATACCTCAAGAGGGAGCTATTTTCGTACATTATACCCTCCCCCAAAAGGGAGTGGAGTTCAATTCCAGTTACCTCCCACCACCGGGTGTCCATCTTCTTTCTAACAACCCCCTATACTTGGACCTTAAAGGGTTGAAGAAATTGACCCTTATGAGGAGGAAGCAACACAAGCCCTACATCAAGGCGAAAGATACCCAAACCCCAACAGATCGGAAATGGATGAAATGTGAGAACAATTGTAAAATGTGCAAAACCAGCTGCAGAGGAAACAAGGAGTGGATCTTCCATCCACTAAATTCAGGGATTTATGTCCCTTCCCAGATGCTCGGGTACCTCTGAATTTTGAGGTACAGAAATTTAAAAGATATGACGGTAGTGGGTGCCCCACAACACATTTGAAAGCCTTTTGTGGGAAACTCAATGCGATAGCAGGGGATGATGGAGCCTTAATACGCTTTTTCCAGAAATCCCTCAAGGGCGACTCTTTGGATTGGTACACCTCATTGGACAGCCATCAGATTAGGAGTTGGGAGAGACTCTCCCAGGCATTCATTAATAGATTTTCCTATAATCTGAACATGGCTCCGAGAAGAGTTGATCTAGCTACCTTGAGGCAAAAAGCGATGAACCATTATCAACATACGTAGGGCAATGGCGAGCCATGGCGGCTCAAATGAGAAACCCCATCGACAACGAGGAACAGATATCCATGATTGTCCATTCGGCAAACCCAAACATTTCAGGATATCTGATCTTATACCCATATATGAACTTCCCTCAGCTCATCTGAGCTGGAGAACAGGTAGAAGCCGGGATAGGAACCAAAACCATTTCCCCGTGGCCACATCAGGCCCTCTTAATCAAAAGAAACAAAATTGAGGGGAAATCCATCGGATACGGGAATGGAAACAGCATTACTCCAGCACAGCGAACTACAGAAGTTAAGAATATAGTCGCCAACACTCAAGGAAACAAGTATGCTCCACAACTAGAGCCACAACAAAACAGGCAGTACCAGCCAGAGCAAACCCAACAGGGATATCAAGCATAGCCGCCTCAACAACAATAGCAGTAACCTAAGGGAAATGCGTAAAATCCATATAAACAAGCAATACTGGGCAGGAAGTTCACCCCACTAGCACAAATATACAGTCAGGTCATGGCTATGTTGGTTTAAAAGTAATCTCTAACACCTCTCCAACCCTAACCTCTGCCAAATCCCTTGCCCCCAAGCTATAATGAAAACCAGTATTGTACATTTCATCAATCTCTAGGCCATCTTACTAATCGTTGTTTCACTTTGAAATACGCGGTCCAAGACTTGATCGAAACCAGAAGATTGCGATCACCCCGCAGGTTAACAATTCGGCTTAGTCCAACATCCTCCATAATCCCTTGTCATCGCATAAGGCGGGACCCAGCACATCTGGCACCTCTCCTGTCAACAACATCAAAGAGGAATACCCCACATATTCCTTCCCACATCACTCTATACAAGCAATCATGCCTGATACAACAAATCCAACATGGGGTTACCAACAGGCACCTCCTCCTGGGCCACAGGTGTTCCTCAAAGCAGCATCAACAACACCGCCTCTCATCCTCCAAGGGGCACCAACAACATCCAACGGGTCAAACTCTCAGCCTTTCATTCTCCAAGGGGTGCATCCAGCATCATCTCCTAACAAGTCAATCTCTGAACCCATCGTTCTACCAATGGGCCTCCCTGATCTAGCCCCGCTACCCTTACAAGGGGCACCCCTGGTCCAATCTCCAAGTTTCCTCTTACCTCACCAACTGGCGCATGCCCAAAGGATGTCCCCTTCACAAAATGAACACCAAAAGGAGGAAAGTCCCACCGTAAAAACTAATGAGGACTTAGTTGTACTCTAAGAGAAACCCTCAAGTCCACCACAAACAGTCCCAATAATGACTCCACAGCCTCAAGAACGAATGATATACCTAGAAGGGAGGATGGTTCCCTACTATAACACAAAGGCAGTCTCATGACATTACCCCGAATGCGCCGAAGTGGGCAATAATGGCAGGTACTTCAGAAGAGACAATCAGAACCCAAAAGAAACCCAGGAAACTTTGTCAGGAATGGCCCACAAAGTTGATACTGCCTATAATGTAACAACCTAGCTCAAATCCATTCCCTCACAAATCTCCATCTAGGAACTTCTGTACACATCAAGATTACATCTAGAAATCTTTACGAAAATACTGAATGATGCACACATTTCTTCTGACGTACTACCTAAAATGGTGGCAAGCATGATCGAGCAACTCCTCGCACCACAAGCCATCACATTTTCCAATGATGAGTTGTCACTTGAAGGCTGTAAACATGGGCACTCACTCAATATAGCTGTCCGTTACAAGAATTTCAAAGTTCCACTTATACTCATTAACAACAGATCAAACTGAAATGTTTGCCCTTTAAGGACTGCCGAGTGTTTAGGGATCAAACCATCCTCTTTCAAGCCTAGTACCATGAGCATCAGAGCTTTTGACAACTCCCGAAGGCAAGTGGAGAGAGAAATAGACATCGAGTTACAAATTGGACCAGACATGAATCTTGTCACATTTCAAATCATTGACATTCCTGCCTCGTTTAACATTATATTGGGGTGACCATGGCTTCATGTCGTTGGAGCCATCCCATCCACTCTCAATCAAAGGGTTAAATTCCCTTCAGAAAATCAAATCATCTTAGTGCTGGCCGAATCAAAAAATATTCTACTAGTGGCAGTCAATATCCCAGAAACTGACATTCCAATGATTGACATTCAGCATACGAAGAGTGACATATCATATCACAGTTTTGAGTTCGAAATTGTGAATTCCATCACCAACCCTTACCCACTTGCTACCAAATATGTCATTCCCCTTGCTGAAGGGCTAATCCTGAACTACCGTACCGAATTCTATGAGAAAAGCATGGTAGTAACACAAGCTCGTGCCAATGAGCGAAGATAGGGGCTGGGATATCAACCGACACTGGAAGATCAGGTCGCAAGGCCTAAAAAGAAGCAACCATTCAAATGTACACCCATTAAGTTCGTAAAGTCCGGGACAGTTTGTGGTGACATGGTGACTTCTCTTGAGAATCACTTTTAGCAGCTCAAATTAACCAAACACTCTAGCCAGGAAATAACTTGGCCACTAATATGGTGGGACAAAATCCTCCAGATTTCAAAAACACATCCAATGCTAGGGGCAAAACCCCCAGACCTGTCAAATGAAGCTAGGGGCATGGAAACAGGGCTACCCATTGAGGACCCAGGACCAGAGGTGCCTATTACAAGACAAACAGACAAGAGCGGGGAGGCACCCATCCCCACCAACAACCAAGGGGAGACACCCCCACCAAATGCTCAAAAGTGCAAGGGGTAAAAGCAGCCCCTCCATTGGATTGAAAAAGGGAAGTGGCCTTCCCTCGATTAGATAGACATCAAGATCCCACCGCACTATGGACCTGAGGAGCATGGAGAGCTCCAACTTCTAAGCGAAGAGATTGGGTCAAACACAGACTCTGAACCTAGTCCAGCAGACATCATGGTCTTGGGGATGGATGACCCATAGGTACAAACAGAGCAAGGTACTAGGGTCGAAAGGGGGAAAGAACCGAACTAGACGACCATCCCCCTAATGATCGAATCGGCCAGTAAGCCATCCATGGATGCTGACCTCAAAAAAATGCCAATGTAAATAACAGCTGGTACCTCGAATTAGGATAGGATCAATCATGGTTTGCAACACCCTCCTGTTTGGGATCCCTTGGCAACACAAAAAACCAAAAAACTCTCAAAACATAAAAACAGCAAATATTCCAAAATCACAAAAATATCAAATATTTCTCAAAATAACAAAAAATAAAAAACTCTTCAAAAACCAAAAACAACAAGAAATCCTTCAAAACTCACTGTGCCAAAAATATCACTCACAGCACCAGAGTTCGAGGTCGACTCGTATGATTTTGATCTAGAGTTAGATTTTGAACTCATGGGTTTAGATGAAGCCCAGGATGAGGGAAATGATGATACAGCTCTCTAACTTGAGGATTCCCTCAAAAGGTTTTAAACAAAGGCCAACGTTGTAGCAGACGATTTCGAAGTTGTGAACCTGGGATCACTAGAACTCCCTACAGAAGTGCGCATTGGTAGATCACTTCCTCCGAGATAAAAGCAGAGGATGATGGAATTCATGAAGCCAAGGTTGTCCAACTTTGCTTTCTCTTATGAAGATATGTCAGGGCTCGATAAAGATTTGGTGGTACACTACTTACCAACAAAGCCAGACATGAAGCCTATCAAACAGAAGCTCTGAAGAAAGAAGCCAGAATGGGCCCTAAAGGTCCATGATGAAGTCATTAAGCAATACAATGTGGGATTCCTAGTAGTCTCCAACTATCCGGAATGGCTTGCAAACATCATACGATTTTCAGAGAAGGACGGCAAAGTCACGATGTGCATTGACTTTAGGGACCTCAACAAAACAAGTCCTAAAGATGATTTCCCTTTGCCTCACATCGATACACTAGTAGATAATACTGCTAAACATAAGATCTTCTCCTTCATGGATGGCTTCTCTGACTACATTCAAATCAAGATGGCCATTAAAGATCATGAGAAGACTTCTTTCATCACACCGTGGGGAACCTTCTGCTATCAGGTTATGCCCTTCGAACTAAAGAATGCAGGAAATATATATCAGCGAGCCATGACCGCCTTATTCCACGACATGATAAATAAGGAACGGAGGTCTATGTGGATGACATGATTGTCAAATCTCACACGATAGAAGGACATTTTAAAGACCTCATGAACCTCTTCGACAAACTGGAAAAGTTCAAGCTCCACCTCAATCCACAAAAGTGTCTTCGGCGCAACCAAATGCAAACTGCTAAGCTTCATCGTCAGTGAAGATGACATCTGGGTGGATGAGACCAAGACCAAAGCAATCATCGAAATGCCACCGCCCAACACCAAAAAAGAGATTCGGGGTTTCCTCAGAAGGATCCAGTATATCAGTCAATTCATCGCATAGCTCACACCCATCTGTGAGCCCATATTCAAGCTTCTAAGGAAGAACTCGCCAAAGGAATGGAATAATGACTGTCAGACGGCGTTCAACAAGATCAAGAAGTACCAGCTAAACCCTCCAGTGCTCATGCTACCTACACTAGGTAGGCCACTACTATTGTACATTTCTATCATAGTGGAAGCAATCGGATGCGTCATCGGCCAACACGACGATACGGGAAGAAAGGAGCAAGTGATCTACTATCTAAACCAACGGTTCACCAACTACGAAGCCAAATACTCTGGCTTAGAAAAAATGTGTCTCGCCCTAGTCTTGATGACACTAGGGTTACAACAATATATTATCGCTTGCCCAATCCTTCTGCTCAATTGCATGGACCCGTTAAAGTACTTGTTCAAGAAACCAGCACTAACGGGCAGGATCACAAAATGGCAACTACTGCTATCTGAGTTCGACATCACCTATGTCACTCAGAAAGTAATCAAGGGGCAAGCACTAGCCGACCATTTAGCAGCACACTTTCTGCCTGATTATCAGCCACTGAAGACCTTCTTCCCAGATGAGGAAATCCTCCTAATCGAGGAAGAAGAAGAAAGAAAGGAAGGAGAATGGACACTCTTCTTCGATGGAACCGCAAACTCAAAAGGGAGCAGAGTAGGAGCGATACTTTACTCTCTCGACAATGTCCCCATCCCCATTTCCAGGCAATTAGCATTCCAATGCACCAACAATGTGGCTAAATATGAAGCATATATCGCCGGTCTAAGGGAAGCTATCATTCTCAATGTGAAGAAGTTAAGAGTCTTTAGAGACTCACAACTGATCATTAATCAAACAAATGGCAACTGAATGACCAAGGGTGAAAAACTGATCCCTTATCACGTCTATCTGGAAAATCTGACCGAGGAATTTGAAGATATCACATTCCATACATGCCCCAAGCCAAGAATCACTTTACGGATGCTCTGGCTACCCTCGCTTCAATGTTAGAGATCCCGAGAGGAATTGCTAAATGGAAACTCATCGTCGAAATCCAGGAAGAACCCGCATTATGCCTGCATATCGACGAAGCCGAAACTTCTCTAAATGATCAACCATGGTACACCGACATCAAAGAATATCTCAAGCATCAAAAGTATCAGGAAGGAGCGGCTTCGACCGATTGTTGCACTATCTAACGGCTAGAGGCCCCAATTCACGATCACTAGGGGCATCCTCTACATGTGATCCATCAATCAAGTCCTTCATTGTTGCATGGATGAAGTGGAAGCTGCTCAGATCATGTCAGAAATCCATAAAGGACTATGCGGCCCACACATGAATGGACATATGATGGCAAAGAAGATCCTACAGCTCGGCTATTATTGACTAACAATGGAGACAAATTACTTTAAACACGTCAGGAAGTGCTTCAAGTGTCAAGAGCACGTGAACTAGATTCACGCACTAGCTTCTGAGCTATACAACCTGACGACACCATGGTCCTTCTCTATATGGGAACATGATATCATCGGTAAGTCAACCCCAAAGCTTCAAATGGGCATGAATACATCCTAGTGGCGGCAGACTACTTCACCAAATGGATAGAGGCAACATCCTACTCCATTATCACAGCATCTCACATGATAATATTCATGAAGAACAATATCATCAGCCAGTACGGGATTCCTCAGGCCATCATTACAAACAAAGGAATTCCATTTGTCAATAAAAGGATGGGCGATTTTCTTGATGAGTTCAAGATCCAACGTCATCAGTCAAGCCCATATCGTCCTCAAATGAATGGTGGGGTCAAAGCTGCAAACAAGATTATCATTCACATACTAGGAAAAATGGTCAAGACATATCGCAACTGGTCGGAAATGTTCCTATACGCACTTTGGGCTTATTGAACGTCTGTACGGTCTGCTACAGGTGCAACTCCATATGAACTCGCATACATAATGGAAGCAGTGTTGCCATTCGAGATAGAGATCCCATCACTCTGAATATTGTTAGAAAGAGAAGTCGAGGAAGGCGAGTGCCAACAAGCAAGATATGATCAACTACATCTGGCATATGAAAAGCTCATGTGTGCGCTAAGCAACTCGCAATGCTACCAAAGAAGGATTGCATGGGCCTACAACAAGAGGGTCTGAAAGAGGAGCTTCAAAATTGGTAACATGGTTATGAAGCACATCCTACCACCGCATCTGTCAGATCCCAGAGGAAAGTTCAAACCATCATGGAACTGCTAATCATTCAGAAGTATTCCCAGGAGGTGCCATCCGGCTCACCAATCTGAGAGGAGAAGATCTTCTCGAGCCCATCAACTCTGACAATATGAAGATCTATCATGGGTAACCTCACCTATATATCCTTGTCAATGGTTACAATCGCTAAGCTAACAAAAAAAGAAGAAAAAAAAAAACAACAAAAAGCTCACCCATCCTTCCCCCCACGAAAAGAAGGGTTCACCCATCATTTCTCCGACAAAAAAAAAAGAGAAGAAAAGTTCACCCGTTATCTCTCCCACAAAAAAGGGAAGAAAAGTTCACCCATCATTTTTCCCACTTCAAAAAAAAGGAGGAAAAAGACAGAAAACTCAAAGAATGCACAAAAGGAGAAGAAAACAAAGTTGTCCCACATCCCACAATAATCCAACCAAAATAAAAAAAAAAAGCTTATGATTGTAATCAAAGACAAGGACAGGAGGGTAGCCAGTCGACCGGCTATGAAGGAAGCCTCTCTGTCTCTCCTGGCACTTCAAAAAAAAAATGCCTAAGCAAAAAAGGGCAAGTTGAAAACCTAAAAGGGCGGCTCGAGTAAAAACAGCGGGCATGTAGCAGACTTGGTGAAAACCCAAAAGGGTAGCTCGAGTAAAAACAGTGGGCATGTAGTGGACTTGGTGAAAACCCCAAAGAGTGTTGTGGGCAAAAAGGACAGGAAAGCTAGTCGTAGTGAAAACTTGAAAAGGTGCTTGGGCAAGAATGGAAAGAAATTAAAAAAAATTAGAAGTGCAGGTACAGAAGAAGTTGAGGCAACAAGCGTAACGAAGAGGTGTAAGGGAAAGATTAATCTTAGATCAGAATTCTGTCAAACACTACCCAAATCCAAAGTCCACAATCCCGAGTGCGCACTCCCAGGGAACCAAGATCTCTAGTATAAACCCAGACTACTGAACATAATGTGGGCTGAGCCCATTCTGATCCCAATTATCCAAAGCACAAATCCAAACACAAGTGAACACTGACAAATTTGGAACAAACGAAAATTTCATTTCTTTCAAGAATCTTTTGTATATCATTTTTTTCTTCCTTTATAAAATCAAAACAAAAACATACATGCATACACAGAACAAGCCATCATCAAAATCAGGGATCATGAGGTAAGCCTCTATCCTATCCCTCGTACATCGACAATCTCTGCCTAAGTCGCTCTACCTCCATGCACAGGTAGAAGACCTCGTCTCTCTCCAAGTGGTGCGAAGCAATCATGCTCTCATCATATCACCGTCCTGCCGCCAATCGACGAGCCATATCCTCACAGGAATGACAGAGAACGACGATCTCAAATATAAGATGGTCATGCGTCGTAAGCGAGAATGACGGATCAATAAAGGGCCACTCCTCAAAAGCCTAAAATGAGTAATCAAAGCTTGAAGAGGATGAAACTGTATCGCCAGCAATATCCCGATCGCTAGCCTCATCCGTCAAATGCCAACTAGAGACCTGACGATAAAGTGACTGCTCTATCACCCATCGCTGGTACGGTGTTGTGGCTAAAGGGGGAGCCCAAGAGTTAAACTCCAAAGCCGCTTCATTCAAGCAGCCCTGCTCGGAAATCCAGACTCGTTGGTACAAAGCAATCAGGCCAGAAGGAAGAGGGGCATGTCCAAATCCAGAAAAGGCGAAGTCAGGAATATCTTACCAAAAGCCAAACTGCCAAAGAAATCATACTGGATGATAAGAATAGTACCCCTGGAGGCCTAACAACAATAAAGGAGTGCGAGCTGCGCTACAGACCAAGGGCGTGTGGCAGAGCCATGGAGCTTCCCAGCTAATCTCCCATCCTCGGAGCTGAGAAAGCGTACGGCGATAGAGTGACTCAGTAGCCTCAACACCAAAAGGAAGGCCATCAAGCAATAAAGATAGCACATCACCATGGCGAGAGACAGGCCACACAAGCGGAGGAGTCATATAAAGGTGCTCCCACCGCCATACCTAGGAAAATGTACGAGCCGAGCTCAATTTGTAAGCAAATAACAGAGCAGAGGAAAGGAAAGAGGACAAAAGTAAAAAATACCTGAAGAAATAAACAGCAGCCCCAGAGGATGCGAGTATGTCCGAGCGAGCACTTAGTCAAGCCTAAAAAGAGCTCCGCTAGCACCATAGAGACAACACTCTGATGGCTAAAAAAAGAGCAGCTCCTCCAAGACACAAAAGATCAGTGCATTCAAACACTGAAGCTGGTAATCAGATCCCGGACCCCCCCCTCGAGTAGTCGAACAACGATCATACAAAAGCTTAAGTGAAAACTCATCAGCTCTGCTCTCTGTAGTGGCGAATGCATCGAAAAATCCAAACCATGGGCCCAGATCAATAGGACGAACTGGCTCGGATGAAGGGATATAAGGCTCCCGAGCAAGAGGAAGACCAGACAAGCATGCAAACTCCTCTAACAATGGGCCTAGCTCCAAATTATTGAAGAAAAATAGGTTCAACGTTGGAACCCAATCATGCAACGCCACACTCAACAGTCACCAATCTAGGCGAACTCTGTGTAAATGAAGAACCTCCCAAAAATTGAAGAAGCCCAGCTCGAAGACCTTGGACTCTGTCAAGCTCTCGATCCAGATGTGCAACCTCTCAGAACATACACCACGTGACTACAACAGACAAGTCCGAACAGGTACACCCTCTACAATCTGGAATCTAGGATCAAAAGGTGAGTCATAAAAAATGGGCATGCCCTTGTCCAACAGATCAATCTTATGGTGTCGAAAAAAGCCTGACTCACCCATCGCATCCCGAAGAGTATCCTGGAAAGCTGCAGCAGGTGGACTCGAACCTCCAGCAACTGCTACATCAAAAGTAGTCTGAAAAGTGCAGGCCTTAGGAGCTACAACACCTGAACCACCCTAGTAGCTGATAGGGCCAACACGCGGATCCCCGACAGCAACAGCAGCCTGTCCCATCATCACCTCGAAATCCATGCTAAAAATCTGACCCAAGCCATCCACAAGGGGTCCATCACTCACCAAATCCAAATCACCCAAACCATCACAATGGGGTCCGCCACCTATCCGAGCTCGATCCTCACCATCCATACCATCGAAACCCATCAACATGACCTACCACCCAAATATGTCCCACCAAGATTCGGGCCATCCATCATCATCCCGATATCATCAACACCATCCAATGGTCCTCCCATGCCCATCCTACCAATATCCATGATATCTAATGGCCCACCTAGCATGGAACCATCAAACCTATCCAAACCATCAAAACCACCAAATCCATCCAAACAGATTCCATCTCCACCATTAATGGAGGTGGGAGTAATGCTATAAATAACATTAACCTCTTCAAAAAGACCCATCACTCCACCATTAATCTCCATCAATCATCTACCAAGCCATCATGAATCCCTCCATCATTGATGTTGGCCCCCCTAACATCCTTTCCAAGACCAGCCATAATGAGGATAAAGAGGAGAAGAAGAGAGAATGGGGATAAAAAGGAAGAAGGAGACAAAGGGAATGATTTGGGAGGTCTAGGTGAGAAAACTAGAAAAGGGTTGATAAATAGACAGAGAAGAAGGACATTTGTTAGAAGACAAGATGAACGTGGCAGTAATCGGATTACCACCGTCAGACCCTAACATCTTTGTACCACTACTACACTTGACAAGATACAACAAGAAGAAAAAGGTTAACGGCAGTAGTCCAACTACTGTCGGCGGTAGTCAAACTACCGCCCAGGCCCACTTCAGAGGCCCTGGAACATTAATCTTCTACCAGCAACTCAATTGGGATCATAGAAATACTTAAAATACAGTCCGGAAACTAACATCAGGTGATAAAAAGTTTCATATATACGAAAAATTATACAGCTGGTGATACATGACCACATGATATAATAAAGCTAGTCATCATTAAGTATATAATCGTCCATATCCTTCTGGCGAACGTATGGCCCCAGAAGTCCCCCTCCGAAAAAACGTGCACCACCTCTTGGAGCATAGGCAGGCTATAGAATAGGGCCGATACCGTGATACTCACACCATGAGTTGTACTCCCTCAATGGATCGACAAAGGCATTGGCATCAGACCCCTCCAAAGCAACAATCAACTCCCGTTCGAGCACCAACCTCCAATCAGACGAACTAGACAGTGGGCTAAACGGAACAAAGGGACTGCCAGTCAACTACCAGAAAAGCCTCTCTCCTAGATACCACTTCGTTACCCAAGGATCTTCCAAGATGCAGCGTCATCGTGAAGCCTGAAAAGCCTCCTGAGCTACAGGAGTAAGTGCTACATTCAACCAAAGATACGGCCTAGTATGGAACTGCAGAAGGCAAGAAGATCAGGGACAAAAGGCAAACAGGAAGCAGATAGTACAGGGCAGGGTAACTACTCACATCATCGGGAACAAGGGAATTAACATTCAACCTCCATGCGAGATCATAAAATATGCGCATACGACTGCGGTTATCCTTATACCACATCATCAGGCGAGGAAAAGTAGGTGAAGGACTGATCAAAGTGAGTGCCAAGTGTGAAAATGGTCAAAAAAGCAAACCTGCATGATGCCGCAATCAGAATTTATAATCGACCATCCCAAAAGAAGATACGGAAGAAAGGGCTTAATCGTACCTCGATGACCGGATAAAAGCTAGTCCAAGACCTGCTGATGCATCGACTAGCTTTGTCCAGCCCATCATATAAATGGGTAAGGAGAGCTGCATTCCAATTGTACGACGTAGGAAAAGTGATATCAACCACAAGTGACAATAGCCAGGAACTCACCAGCTCATTCCCGTGACAAAAGATCATGGCTCCCATGGTATACAATATCAAGGCATGGGCCTTCACAACGGCAGTGGCCTTGGTCTCAGGAATGTGTCAGGAAAAATTTGCGGACAGCCAGAGTTGTTTGAACCGATGGCTAGAAAAATCAGAAGGATCAGGCATCATCCCTAATAGGCTCATCCAATCATCGACAGAAGGTACCGAAAGATCTTCCTCAAATGAAACGGATCCCCCATCATACTTGAGACCCAACTACATATAAATGTCATATGAGGTGATCCCCCACTCTCCGAAGGGTAACTAAAAAGTATGAGTCTCTGCATACCACTGCTCTGTCAACACAGACAAGAGGGGCATGTTCATCTTACTCAGATGAACCCAGAATAGATGGGCGAAGGGAGTGCGCTCCAATACATCAAAGAATAGAGGTTGTGGATCCTTAAACCAATCTGGCCAGTGAGACCTAACTCCACGCCCCCTCAGAATCGCAGGAGCACCACCTTCCCTAGCTATGTCGAACAGGTGTCGACCCTCTCGGGGTAAGGAACATGGATCGACCAACTGACTAAAAGGACCAGCCTTATTCCTACCGCGGCGAGTCATCCTACACAAGTAAGATCTATAGGTAAATATCCTTCTCACTACAAAGCCCAAGTCAAAGCCCAAAAGCTCAAGTCAAAGTCAAAGGCCCCAGTCAAAGCCCAAAAGCCCAAGTCAAAGTTAAATTCAAAAGCCCGAGTCAAAGTCCAAGTCAAAGGCCCAAGTCAAAAGTCCAAAGGACCAAGCCTAAAAACCCAAGGCCTAATGGGCCTAAAGTCCAAAAGTCCAATGAACCCTAAAGATCAAAAGGCCCAAAAATCCATCAAGGCCCAAAAGCCCAAATCCATTATCCAAGGTCAGGCCCATTCCTCACAAAGACCAATTTCATGGCCCATGGCCCATATGTCTAGATAAGGCCCATATCCCCAATCCATCTTCCATGGGCCGCCTGAAAAACCAATTCCATACATAGCCAAAATCATGAAGAAGAATGTGATCCACTCCACAAGTGATGGCCACCATCAAGATCCACACCATCAGAATGTTCAAATGGACCTCAAATCATCCATCTTACGGTCCAGATCATCACAAAAAAAAACACCAAGAAAAATAAAAAGATCATGAGAGTGGGGCCCCCTTTCTTATCACACCACACTCTAAATCACAAAACAAAATCTAGCAATCCTCTATCCAAATCAGGAATTTTCAACTAACTCTAATGGCTGGAAATTAAGCCAAAAACAATCAACAGTCCTGATCATGGTTCTCCTGGGCCCAAAAAGAAGATCCAAATCCATTAGTGGGTCCTCCAAACATCCCACAAAAATGGTCCAGCAAAATCCAGCAAAAATAACAAAAATTCATTAATCAACCACTTGAAAATTGAAAAAGGAAGAAAGACAAGGAAGAGCTACAAAAAAAAAAAAAAAAATCCACACCCAAGACCTTCTAGGGAGCTACAATGGCTTCCTTAGATCGAATTGAGAGGAGTTGATATAGGAAGGAGAGGTGCAACAACCGGACCAACACCCACACCGGATCGCTGGGCAAAATGGGTGACCGATGGTAGACGGACTACCGTCGGCGGCAGTCGGACTACTGCCCCTGTCCAGATTCCCTTGGGACAACGTGCCTATCTCCTGAGTTGATGGGATGGCCAGGCAACCATTGTATCCATCGGTTAAAGCCCAAAAAATTGAAAAGTGAGATTCTCTCATGAGAAGGCCCCAAAATCTCGTAAGAAATTGGGAATCTTGATAAATTACTGAAAAAATAAAAAAAACAAGAGAAAAACACAAGGATATTGCAATAAATCATAATTAATGCCCCATTAAGTTATTAGTGGAGGCCATCTGACTATCTGATCTGGACCGTACAAAAAAAAACCAGATGACGACACCCTCCCGCGATATCGGACGAATGTTTCAAAAATCCCAAAAATATCTCAAATAAAAACCGTTAGCCCCGCCAACTCATCAGTGGAGGCAACACGACTGTTTACTTAACTTGTGCAAACAAAAACCGAACGACGACGCCCACCCGCGAGATCGAACAAATATTTTCCAAAAAAATATTTTCAAATAAAATCCCCAAGGAGTCTAGTTCCAAAGAGGATAGTTTTCAAGCAAAAAACTTTCAAAATATGCACGCGGCACGCAATACACTGAGGAATCTTCCATATTCTCTAGTTGTGGTCAGTGCAAATAGTAAAATAAGATTCGATCCCTTCCGGTTTCCCTAGAGGATGATTGAATCCATACATGATACAAGTATGATTGTCCAAATCTCCATATCAGGACAGTCGTACGAGTTAAATGTGAGTAAAAATGATTTGATCTATCTCTTGAAAGAATAATCAAACCCAAAGTGAAGACAATCCATTGTAACCAAAGTACTAAAGTTAGTAGACTACAGGCAAAAAATTACATTCATATATCTAGTCCAGGATGCTTGGAAAGTCTGATCGAGTCCAAGTCGGTGAAGTGAGTTCCCCGTAAGGCTGCAAAACGCGCAGGGCAGCTAACCACTTTGATGATCAAATGGAACAAGTATTCCTAGGGTAATTATTTAGCAAAGGAAATGGACAATACTCGACTCCTCATAAAGCCGCAGAACGCAGAGGCCCTACGCTTCAGACTTACCTTCCAATGTTATTAACAATCCAACGTGAAAGGGTTGTGATTGGCGACTCATAATGCCGCATCAACACGCAGGGAGAATCACAACATTTTCCTTAAACCCTCATGACCTGTGGAAGTCATCTCTTTTCCAAATAGTCAACTGACAATGATACAATGGCAGACAACTGATTCAAACCACTATCTTTTCTAACCTGAAGGGTGGGGTTGAAATTGCAGTAATGACAACTTTTATAGAAGCAGGAATACGACAATGTGTCCTAGAGGGGGGTGAATAGGACTTTTTAAGATTTTATGATGATTTAAAAACATATCAACCCAATCCTGAATTAATATGCTAGTATTAGGATTTCTTCAATGTAACTGTAATAGCTTCCAAGCCAAATAAAGGATCCAATCATAAAACTATTCAAAACATAAACAATATGAGAAACATAGTTCACGATGGATGTGACTGTGTGTGAGATGTGATTATAGTTAGTTCTAGGTAATCATGTAAGCATGTATTATGAGAACATACAGAGAAATCACATAAGTATTAAAAGTAAATATCAATCCTAAACACAGCGTTTTTATAGTGGTTCAACTATATGTCTACTCCACTTCCAACGGACGCACTCTACCCTTGAGTGTACCGGATCTCACTAATGGAGGTTTCAAATTAGGTTCATCTCAAACCAGTACAACCTACACAAGACTGACTCTAGGACCTACATAAGGTACCTAACATGTCTCCACGAGACACTAGTTTATGCCCCACACAAGAGCAAGGGTCAACACATAGCACCCAGATTTTAGGCCACACAGGCCAAGGATCAATACAAGGAACCTAGAGTTTATGCCCTACACAAGAGCAAAGGTCAACACAAAGCACCTAGGTTTTAGGCCACATAGGGATCCACATAAGGAACCTAGAGTTTATGCTCCCATGAGCAAAGGTTAACACACATCACTCAGGGTTTTAGGTCACACAGGCTAAGGACCTACACTAAGGACCTAAGTTTATGCTCACCAAGAGCAATGGTCAACACATAGCACCCACATGTATTCTCCCATCGGAGGCCTCCTATGAGGACTTGAAAGGGGTGAGAATCACCTATGACCCAATCTTATACAAAGGAATGTTCAGCAGGGTCTCTGAACTCTAATGACTTACAGATAAGTAGATGAGCCTCATTTAGCACATTGATGAAGATCTCCTCCTTTGATGATAAAAAATCTTCAGCTCCCTTGATCCGCAATACTTATGATGCTCTAATGTAAGGTGACAGGTTGGGTCAAGGTTTTGTTGGAATCCTACTTTATTAAATATTTTCCTATTTTAGAGACAGAGTGATTCGAAGCATCTAAGCATTCAAGGTATCCCAGCTCAATGATTTGCCATTAATGTAACACCTCGTGTTTTTAGGACCCGAGTACACGACTTGTTTCCCAAAAACCCGAGTGTTAACCTTAAAGGATGGTCAAAGTCGAGTATATATTTTTCTTTTATCAGAGTTAGAGTAAGCAGATGAGCATAAAGTGGACAAGTAAGCATAAAGGGAAATTTCAAATTACATTTAGAGTATACAA
Source organism: Magnolia changhungtana (assembly GCA_030180095.1). NCBI lineage: Eukaryota > Viridiplantae > Streptophyta > Magnoliopsida > Magnoliales > Magnoliaceae > Magnolia > Magnolia changhungtana. The sequence goes on along the minus strand of JASAUF010000626.1, from coordinate 3,558,566 downwards.
GTGGTCGCCCATAACGACTTATATAAACCAATGTCTCCAAAATTCACAAATACAAGAATTACATGATACAATACATGAGAAATAGTAGAATGCATGTAAATTTGAGCCGCAAGACCCCTCAGCTTCTCAAGGTAGATACAGTCATGCAACTCTGGCACTTGAACCCGGCTCCTCATCAGCCTGAACATGAAAATCACCTAAGCCACCTATGTTACTTGTACGGTTATATTTATTTGATAGATGAGTGACTAACTCAGTGTAAACTCCCCTCAAAATTACACACCGCCGCATTAGATAAGCATAGTTATAAAACAAAGCATACAAAATAATACATGATGCAGATCTTATTATGTGCATGGATGTATGAAGTATGCAATCATCGCCCCGCGAATGCTCATCCGTTCAGACAGAGGGCTCGTCATTGAACCCTGGACACATCATTTAGTTGGAACAATACGTACATCATCCATGCAATCATTGAACTCGGGACACATCATTTAATCGGAACAATACGTACATCACATACGATAGCAATTGATGCTGGTCTGTGCGATGTATGCATGATTAGTCAGTCTATTATTAATCCAATTACACTCAGCCATTTTTAAATAAGCTCATGGTCACTACGGGGAGCTTGTGACCCAGCGTAGGCCAATGACTCGGGCATAGTGTCCGGCCCACGAGGCTACCACCTTAAGATGTTTAATGGAAACCTGTCAACTAATGGCCAATCATATTATAGTATATGTGGCTTACCATTGCATGGTTGTACAGTATAAAATATCTAACCCATATAGGGAAAATACTATAACAAAGCCACATATGGCGATATCAAAGTAGGTCACATATTAGGCACAACAACCTTGGATGGTTGGCCTACATCAATGATCCATCCAGACCACCACTCAATAACCACTAGATCGAAGGTCCATTGCAATCACAACCAGTCGGGTTACATCCCAAGATGGGTGTACATATATAGGTGGGGGTTTTCCAATGATGTACCAGTTTAAGTTCCATATACAATCTACAACTAATCCACAAGCATGAATAAATATGCAGGATAAACATTAAGCATGTAATACGGTAATTCAATTTCCACCAGCTAACACATGTGATTATAAAAGGGAGATATCAATTATAAATTAAAATGAGAACTATAACTTAAGCTAATAAGAAGATGGAAAGCTCGAGGGGAAGGATCATCACCTTATACTTGGAATCTCCTACTAGTGTCGCAAAGTGCTTGCGCCTTTAGAATTGAATCCTAACACAATTCATGAACTTGTACCATTAGATCTACATTCTATATACTACCTAGGTTCAAGATCATAGTCTAGGGTTTTGAATTTACTTATCTTAGGGTTTTGATGTAAAATTAGGACTTTCATCCTAGAGTTTAGTTCTATACTTATATTTTTAGGATTTAAACGCTAATTAATGTAAAATTAATTACCATGCTAACCTCATTAATGGGAGTTTCATTTATAGTAATTAATATTAGCGTAACATGTTAATAATAGTTATTATGATGATAATTAATATTATGGTCTACTAGTATAAAAAATAATACACTAGTAATTAGTAATGATATTATTTTATCTTCTTGTCTATGATAACTACAGATTCTTTACTAATGGTCTGGATTACTTAGAGTTTCATCCACTATTCTACATTCAGGCTTTAGTTTAAGGTTAGAGATCTACTTCATAAAAATAAATTTATGATAATATTAGAATGAAGTAATGATCAGTAATAATTGTTATTTAATACTATCAACTCTAATCTTATGATAATTAATCTACTAGTGATGGCATAAGAAAACCTTTATAATAATAGATGTCGATATCTCATACTAAGAATTGAGTATTATAGTTAATAGTATACAACAATAATCTCTACTGATGATTCCATTTTAACAATCCAAGTGAATGAAAGAATTGGAAGTTGACTTACCTGAGTTAAATGGGTCAGGCCCTGACTCAGCGAGTTGACTCGGTTTGAAACCAAGTTGACTTGATTTCCTTCTCTATTTTCCTCTTCTTCTCTTCTCTCTTACTTTCTTCTCCACTCAGGCCCATGCACCAGCAGGGTTACTAGACCAAACCAGGCCCACTTTACCTAGCCCAGTTCGACTCAAAGAAGGGAACTAGGTCAGCGACTCGTCTCGAGTCAGCGAGCTTACTCGGCAGTAGGTCGAGCTCCCAAGCTCACAGTAACCACTTTTTGCCCTCCCTTCTCCTATCTCTCTTCTCTATCTTCTCCTCACTTCCTCAACTAGAAAATGGTCTAGACTTGACCAGACCTATCCCTGGCTCGGACCAAACTCAGTCCAGCGAGCTAAACCCATCAGTCTAGAAAGCTGACTCGGTTCGAGTTGGTGCACTAATGCACCCACTCACTGCTGTCGTTCCTCCCCTTTCTTTCTTCTCCCTTTCTTTCTATTTTTCTATGTTGTAAAGTCCAGGCATCTTTGGACTCAAACTTCTTGGCTAGACATGCCCAGAAACGCTCCAGCGATGATGGAGAAGAGGACCACTGTTAATGGTAGACTTCCTCCCGTTGCACCTTTCTTCATTTTGTCAGTACGGGAAGGTTTTTAGAGATGTCGTGGAGCTTATTGTAATAGCCCAGATTTTTTCCAACCTGGAATTAGACATCCTTAGGCGATAGGTCAATCCTAACACCAGTTTAACTTCTCAAACACTCAATTAAAGCCTCAAATCCCTTTTCAAACCATTTTCTTCACAAATCTCACCCTTCACTACCTTGATCTTTCAATTTTTCTAAGTATTTTCACCCTAAACACTATCTTGAACTAGCTAAGTAGGATAATTTGGATCACTTTATATACAAACTACAAAGGACTAAGTACCACCTCAAACAGAAATCTTATAGGACTAAATCCTTTAGAAATGAGACAAAGTAACTAGGTGCAAAACTAGATTAGCTACGAAATCTGCTAGAATCGGTTTAAATACGATCTGCAAGACCCAAAACTTGTAGAATCATTGACGCTAGGTTACCCTAAAATTTCGGATCAAACTCATTACCCGACTGCTTTCTGGAGCACGTTTAAACTCCATATCAAATCTAGACCGCACATCAGGAGTCCTAATAATACAAAGTTAAGGATTTAGGACCACCTCGTTGGGCTTGACAACTATCTCGAAAATCAAATCCAGACAGTGTCCCACGGCTGTTCGCTTGAGTCCGGAGCGAGGGAGTGTGAAAACACTTGTTTTCTTTACAAAATAAATATCTTGAATAGTAATCTAAGACTTGTCGCTTCTGTCGAGTCATATACAACTGGACCGTCGACCGAATCGACCCAAATACACCCTCGGATCAGGAAAAATTTCATAAACATATCCATGTACTTGGAATCTCCGATCGAGATCCACTGACAGTTGAACTAAAACTGGTCTGCCACGCGTGATCTGGGAATCCGACTGAAATGAAAACTTAACTCCACATTCATCCAATGTCTATGAGCTTAAGTCTAACCTTTGGCTCAAGGAGGCCCGCCAGAAGTCCTCCGTTGAGCTGAAACAGGTCCGCTTTGGTTGTAACCTAAGTATACTTTGACCTGAAGTCTATTTCAGTGAGTTTTTAGGCTATATAAGGACCTTAAACCCTCTCTCATTGCAGCTATACAAATTTGAGAGAAACCCTAGAGAGAGAAAGTGTGGGAGATGTGGGAGAATCTCCCTGCCATGACCACTCCGTTCTAATCGCTTTCCCAACGATTCTAGCTTCGTTTCTAGGTAAGAAACCCTAACCCTAATCTATTTTGGGGTTGTATAGGTTGTAGGTTATGAAATAGCTAACCTATTTTATTCTATAGGTTACCAAACTGCCGTATACAGAAACTTAGCAATTCTATCGACTCCGTTTCGATTCTATGATAAAAGGTGCGGACTTTAAATGTATAGGTTATAGTTTTCAACGCTTTCAATGTCAAATAATGATAGCTTCATGATCTGCATGCAATTGCATATGTACAAAGTGCTTTCTGTTTTCTGTTTCGATTAAAGATTTAGATTATGAAATTTTATATATTCTAGGTATTTGTAGAAAATACCGTATACGTATAAATTTTAGAAATGTGTTTGACATGATTATTTGTTGTATGAATATACGATATATGGATAAAATACTTATTTGGAGAAAGGATTCGCCCAAATACATGTTTTACTAATATACACTATGTATGTAGAAATACTGTATTGTAGAAAGTACTGTATACATATATATTTTAGAGATGTGTTTGCCATGATTATTTGTTGTATAAATATATTATATATGTGTAAAATACTTGCTTGGTCAAACGACTCGCCCTAATACATGTTTGCTAACATACACTAAGTATGTTGAAATAGTGTATGTTAAGTGTTTGTGAAAATGCTTGTGTGAGTAAGTGTTTGGATGTTGATGCCTTAAGATGGTGTTGAGATGGGATTCTCAACTACCTTAAAGACATGTATGATTTCCTCCATGAGATTGTTTACTTAAACCGCTTACTTGTGCAATATATGTGTTTGTATTCCTATTTATGTAGTGCTTTATAACATGCTTTATAACATGCTTTATGACAAGCTTACTAACATACTTGAATTACTTTGCTTATTATGCTTTACTCCACATGCTATGAATAAAGATTGATTGAGTTTGAGACTATGTCTATAGTCCAGACAATCGGTACTAGACTTGAGATTGTGGTTGAGATTCATGTCGCCACGTAAGATGTTTTTTACAATCTCGAGTCGTACTTCAGTTGGCGACAGTGGTTAGGCCACGCGAAGTGCTTATGCATTTCATGTCATCCAATTAATTGTGCGCTAGAGCTAGTCAGGCTCGTCAAGTAACCCAATATGTCTAATATATGTTCACCATATTTGGACGCTACTATTTGAACCTAGGGTACCAAACTTACTAGTGAAATCCCGTTAACCATGGTACCTCGATCCGCTAAGACTCATGAGACGGGCATGGTGGTATGGGACACCGTGGTCGAGCTGTCAGCCTACGTTGGGGCCACGTGCCTCCCCGTAGTGACCATTGAGCAACTAAACTCGTGAGCCGAATACGGTGGTATGGGATACTATATTCAACTTGTCGACACCTACGGCGAGAGCCGAGTACGGTGAGACCTGTATTCGTGTTGACGGGCGATGAGTCCTTCGTAGTGCCTTTGAGTAGACTCTAAAGTTTGTGATTGGCGATGAGCCCTTCGCAGCAACTAGAGCATGAGTTGAGCCGAGTACGGTGAGACCTGTATTTAAGCTAACGGCCCGCGATTGAGCCGAGTACGGTGAGACCTGTATTCGATCTGATGGCCAGTAATTGAGCCACATACGGTGAGATCTGTATTCGTGCTGACAGGTGACGAGCCCTTTGCGATGCGTTCGCGATGTCTCTTGAACCATAATATCGTATGAGATTAACTAGGATTGACGACCCTAAAATGGACATGTTTGGGAATGATACAAGGGAGGTACCTTAGTTTTCCAATACTGCTGTTTGAAATGGACTAATAACTACTCGATAATCATGCTCATCATCGCACCGCATGTGCCTAGTAGATGTGGAGCACTGAGAGAGGTATGCATCCGCGAACGTAAGATGATGTCGCATGAGGGTGGTTTGGCAAGGGCATTCATCATGTCATTTCATACTTACATTAATAAGAGTACTTATAATTGTTTGATTATACTGCTTTATCATTACTGCTTGACTGAGTTGGTAACATGTTAACCTAAGCCTTATTGTTCCACTGAGTTGATCACTCACTCCCATGTTACGGGACGGTGTTTGCAACACCAACCAGATTTATTGAGTTTCAGGTGATGGTGATGCTTATGAAGCAGAGCCAGACTACTACTATGATGTTGAGGAGTTCTCCTACATATAACTCTCTGATAGGTCTATGAAGACCTGGTAATGTATTGACAGGACTATGGTACTCGGGATAGAAGACATTACACTTCCTCGCATTTGGTAAATTTTAGAATCGTACTTGTAATTATTTAACCTGGTAACATTATCACACTTTGGAGACTCACCACAGTTTTTATACTTTATATGTCTATCATAGTCTTCCGCTTGCAATTTAACTGTCTCTGGAGTATGATATCTTTGTTTTGGCTTAATCTCACTCATGTTCAATGCACGAATACAGTCAACATTCAATCATCATTCATTTTGTTGCTTAAGTGATGTTCTGGAACTCGGGAGTTGAGTTACTACTCGACCCCCGATTTTCGAGATGTTACACTTGTAGGTTCAAGGAACCGAAGGTTCGATGATGTTTTCTCAATGGGTTCGAAGGGAGGAATGGGGCCGTTTTCCTCTAACAACAGCAAGCAACGAGAAGAGGGGTGTTGTTGTTGGATTTATTCCCCTTCCTAGGGTTGCCCTAAAAGATCCTATACCGTTGGATGGAGAATAGATGGCCGGATAAGACTTAGGGCTTCCAGCCTCTCTCTCTCTCTCTTCGTTGGAGATATCTGACCATTCTGCTGAATAACTGGCAACAGTGCATGCCCCTTTCAACGGTCAAGATTTATCCTCCATGAACAGCTAAGATGCAGGGAGGGAGAGCTCACGCGGATTGTTGAGCTGGAAGAAAGGAAGGGAGAAGATAGTTTCCATTTTTGGAAACTTGGTTTTCCCGAGTCCAAACGCGTCTGAATCTATGCCCATATATACATGCAGATAAATGTAAAATCACCTAGGGTCTGGTAAAACCTTCACTCCCGACATGATAAACCGTTCGGATCATCTTGATGGTTCCCCGTGGTGGCCACAGATCATCACAAACAGACCTCTGTCCGTCCGCTGTAAACAGCAAGGTGAGAGAGAAACCTCTCCATTTTTGGAAAGATGCAGGTCAGCGCTGGCTGACCGGGCTGGCACACCCAATGCACGGCTGGTGAGCACCATCTGTGCACACACAGCCCATTAAGCGGGTCCACCATGATTTTGTGATAAATCCACACCGTCCATTCTATTTGGTGGGCCCTATCCTGTCCTTTGATCGAAGATGGGGCAGATCCAAGGTTTCGGTGGGCCGTACTAAAAAAACTAGGGTCCTTTAGGGCCGATTGCGTCAATCTGATGGTTGGATTGATTCCAATCCAAATATCAATGGTCCAAAGGTCCTACTTGGTCGTTTACATCTTCAGGACTTGTTGCCACCCATATAATAATAATAATCTTATTTTATTTCATTTTATTTTATTATGTGTATATATGCATTTATATTATTTTGTATTATTATTATTATTATTATTATTATTATATGCACACACATACATGTGTGTGTGTGTATTTATGTATATAATTCATGTTGTGGGCCACTCTCTAGGTCATTAAGAGTACCCATCTTATGATTTTATAATATTTAAATATTAGTTAGTATTATTATTGTTGTTGTTATTTATCATAGATAAAATTAAGATGTGGGATATACTTCTATGCATCGTTTTGGTTTCGTTACTTAAGATTAGGATTGCCCAACATAAAAGAGGGCCACTCCACATGATCATCAAATAACCTGGTGGTTGGATTATTAATTATCATGGCTTAAGTCGAACAATTAGTGGGTCATGTGGTCTAAGGCCTGCGATAACTATCGTGAGATTCAAGTGTTTAGCAAGGTTATTAAAATCCTAAAATTGGCTTCCATCCTAACACCCGAGTACTAAAAGTATGGGGTGTTACAATCTACTCCCCTTAAAGAGAATTTCGTCCCCAAAATTCAACACTCCCTCTATGAATGTGAACAATGATTTATCTTACAGTGTCCATGCGCTTTCTCTAGTCCTCCACACTAAGTTTATTTATATAAGCAAGTGCTCATGACTTACAACTAGGACAAAGGTCGTTATGATCTACCCCCCTTAAAGAAAGTTTTGTCCATCGAGGTTCGATAATGCTCATCCTGGTTATTAATGTAGAAAAATTGCCTTAATGGTGTGTCATATTCTCAATTTGTCTAGGTGTGAAATCCCGACAAGTTACATATAGACCTACCACAACCCTTTTGTCATTTAATCTATCAATCACTAATGGGTTTAGGGTCTCCTATAGGTTATAAATCATTTAAGTGTTAACTAGAACTTAGGAATCTTTCTAGTGCTCGACAACATCAGGATTTCTAATAGAGTTTACTAAGATTGTAAGCTTATTTGGGTGGTTAATAACAATATCTTATCTTCCCTTTTATTTTCTTTTATCCTAGTGCTTGAACTGTCACGAACCGATGGTCGTAGTGGGTTTGAGCCCGATACGTCAATCATCTATCTACGCGGGACAGAGGACTTTGGGTATCAATTCACAATCCTGTTAAACCTCAATCCTTTGCTTGATCAAGGCATCGAGATCGTTGAGATTTGCTAGGACTTAGAACTTTGAGCCAAACCATGTAAACTTTGTTTAGGTATGGTTCCATCAACTCGTGACCTCAATTATTCTAGACTCATGGGAAATACCATGTAATCATGCTAGTTTTTTTTTTCAATGAGAACATCTGAACTCTACGTGAATAGATGTGAACAACCATCACACTTCCAGTGCGCACCCTAGTCGCCTAATGCACTAAAATTTATGACCAAAATTTCAACGTAAAACTCTAAGTTTGAAATTTCATCCAAACTCCCAATCCTAGTCCTTATAAGTTCAACTTAGGGTTAAAAATTTTCCTAAAATTATATAATTCTTTCTCTAATTAATTTCACATACTAGGATTTATAGGAAATATTATTTATAAGTAAGGAGACCTACTAGGAAGTTAAAATTTTAAATTCTTCGTACAGTTTCTCAGGTTGAGGAGTGCTTATGTGCAATCTAATGGCAATCATAGTAGTCAAGGGGAAATTACTACGATGCCTAAGTCTCATTTACTTGTCAAATGTTATGATAATACAAATTAGGAAAATTCAAATTCTAGATTCCTAAGGATCATTCATTGAGTGTCAGGTTCAGGGAATGTTCATAATAATCCCTATTTGCATTATGGTGGGCACTTGTTTCCCATAATGCCTAAGCCTAGTTTCTAAGTCCAAACAACTATCCTGGCAGTTTACAAGAGAACTAAAGTTCTTGTTTCTAGGTCCAAAAGGTCATTTTGTCCATTTTCATGGGAACCAAAGTCTTTATCCTTGAGTTCAAATGACTCATCCTAAGAATTTCAAAGGGCTAAGGTTTTGAATATCTATGTTCTCAAGTTTTTCTTAACTCTAAGGGAATTCCATATAAGTCTAAGGTCTAAGAGTCTATCTTAAAAGTTTCAAGGGAACCTAAGGTTGAAGTACTTCTGTTCTCAATTTCTCCTAGGTACAAAGGAATTTCACATCAATTCAAATGGCTACCTTAAAATTTTATGGGGGAGCCTAGGTTTAGATCTCTACGTTCTCAACCATTCTTTTAAGTCTAGGGGAAATTCACCTAAATTCAAATTTCTAATTTTAACATCCTAACTTGAGACATTTAAGGTTTGCATAAGTTCATTTCCCAAGGCCAAGTTTGTCCAAACTATACTCTGATACCAACTGTAACGCCCCGTGTTTTCAGGACCAGAGTACACGACTCGTTTTCCAAAAATGTGAGTGTTAACCTTAAAGGATAGTCAAAGTCGAGTATATATTTTTCTTTTATCAGAGTCAGAGAAGCAGATGAGCGTAGAATGGACAAGTAAGCATAAAGGAAAATTTAAAATTACATTTAGAGTATACAAGTGGTCGCCCATAATGACTTATACAAACCAATGTCTCCAAAATTGACAAATACAAGAATTACATGATAAAACACATGAGAAATAGTAGAATGCATGTAAATTTGAGCCATAAGACCTCTTAGCTTCTCAAGGTAGATACAGTCATGCAACTCTGGCACTTGAACCTGGCTCCTCATCAGCTAGAACCTGAAAATCACTTAAGCCACCTATGCTACTTGTACGGATATATTTATTTGATGGATGAGTGGCCAAATCAGTGTCAACTTCCCTCAAGATTACACACCGCTGTATTAGGTAAGCATAGTTATAAAATAAAGCATACAAAACAATACATGATGCAGGTCTTATTATGTGTATGGATGTATGAAGTATGCAATCATCGCCCAAAGGATGCTCATCCGTGCAGACAGTGGGCTCATCATTGAACCCAGGACACATCATCTAGCCGAAATAATACCTACATCACCCATGCAATCATTAAACCCGGGACACATGATTCAATTGGAAAAGTACGTACATCACGTACGATAGCAATAGATGCCGGTCTGTGCGATGTATACATGATTAGTCAGTCCATTATTAATCCAATTACACTGAGCCATTTTTAAATAAGCTCACGGTCACTATGGGGAGTTTGTGGCCCAGCGTAGGTTGACGACTCGGGCATAGTATCCCATGACCACTATCCCCGGCCCATGAGGCTACCACCTTAGGATATTTAATAGAAACCTGTCGACTAATAGCCAATTATATTACAGTATATGGGGCTTACCATCGTATGGTTGTACAGTATAAAACATCTAACCCATTTAGGAAAAATACTAGAACAAAACCACATAGGGCGATATCAAAGTAGGCCACATAGGGTAAGTATTAGAACCATGCGATAAAAGACCATCCTTGAAAACCATTGGGCACAACAACCCTAGATGGTAGGCCCACATCAATGATCCATCTAGACCACCACTCAATAACCACTAGATCGAAGGTCCATTGCAATCACAACCAATTGGGTTACATCCCGAGTATGAGTGTACATATATAGGTGGGGGTTTCCCAATGATGTACCAGTTTAAGTTCCATAACCAATCCACAATTAATCCACGAGCATAAATAAATATGTAAGATAAACATTAAACATATAATGCTGTAACACCCCAGATTTTTCTTACACTGGAGTTAGATGTCCTTAGGCGATGGGTTAATCCTAACACCTGATTAACTTCTCAAACACTCAATTTAAAAGTCTTAAATCCTTTTTCAAGCCATTTTCTTCAAAACCTCACATTTCCTTTAAAATCTCACCTTTCACGACCTTATTCTTCAAACTTTTCCAAGAACTTTCATATTAGACACTAATCATAATGTTTAGGTGATGAAGAACAGTACTTAAACTAAAAATTACTATGAATAGTAAATAAATAAATAAAATGGATTTTTAACCATTAACCTTTTAGAATATCATGAAATGAGTAGGCTACATGGATATATCAGCTTCTCCTACCCTAAAACCATATATTGCACGTCAAATAACTCATCCCAGTTTGTAAAATACACCTATTTCGAATATCAGACGGTGAAATCACTCCAAATAGGACAGCGAGTGGCGAAGGGCTCGCCAGGTTGGCGAGGCCACACCAAATTACGGGCCTGGCAGGGCCGCAGCGGGCCGGTGGCCCATTTTCAGCAGAAAATTCTATGATTTTTGTCCTACTTTGAAAATTCATATCTCCTTCATTATAACTCCGATTTAGGTGATTCAAAGCCAAATTGAAGCTTGATAAGCCTAGCTTCATATAAAAATTAGTTTAAAATATAATAAAATAATTAAGATAGTTAAATATAGGTCGTGGTGACAACTATCCAAAAGTCACTAGTTTGGACAGCTGCTGCTTCTGAAATTTTTAGAATTTTTCTACAATACGAAACCTAATGAAATTTAGTGATGAAGTAGACTTGATGATGAACTATTAAAAAAATAATTAAAATAATATACCAACTAGAAATGCCAGAAAGAGGTGTAGAACTTCCCTAGGACCATATTCTGTCATAATTAGGGTGGAATTTAATTAAGTACTGAACTAAACAATCAGTAGAATTCGCTTGAATCACTTTAAATACGATCTGCAAGACCTAAAACTTGTAGAATCATCGACGCTACATTACCCTATAATCTAGGATCAATCTCATTACCCGGCTGCTCTCGAGAGCATCACGAAACTCCGTATCGAATCTGGACCGCACATCTAAAGTTCGAATAATACGAAGTTATAGAATTAGGACCGCTTTGCTGGGCTTGACCACCATCTTAGAAATCAAATCCAAATAGTGTCCCACGACTATTCGCTTGTGCCCAGAGTGAAGAGTGTCAGAAAACATAGATTTCTTTAGAAATCAAATCTCATTTAAGTAATCTGGGACTTGTCACTTGCACGCCTGATATAAGAAATCAGACTGTCAAAATCTGACCCAAATACACCCTCGGATCAGGGAAAATTTTATATACATGTCCATGTACTTGTAACCCTGATCGAGTTCCGGTTACCGTTGAACTGAAACTGGTCCGTCATGTGTGATCTGGAAATCCGACTGGAACGAAAACTTAACTCAACCTAGATCTAATGTCTGTGAGCTTAAGTCTGACCTTTGGCTCAAGGGGGGCTTCCAGAAGTGCTCCGTTGAGATGGAATTGTCCGTATTTGGACATAACTTAAGTATACCTTGGCCCTGGGTCTAATTTAGTGAGTTTTGGGCCTATATAAGGACCTTAAGCCCTCACTCTCTCATCCCAAACGAATTTGAGAAAAACCTAGGAGAGAGAAGAGAGAAAAGAGAGAGAAAGTGTGAGAGAAGTGAGAGATTCTTCCTGATGCTCTACCCTTTTATCCTACGTGATTAATCATCACGATCTAATCGCTTTTTCGGCGATTCCGGCTTCGTTCTTAGGTAATAAAACGTAACCCTAAGCTGTTTTAGAATTTCTAAGAGTGTAGGTGATGGAATAGCTGACCTGTTTCATGATTCAGGTTGTCGTTGTGCCATAGACAAAGGCGTTGGGTTCAAACTGGTTTCGGTTCAAGTTTACCGACAAAAGGTGCGGACTTTAGATGTATAGGTTATGGTTTTCAACGCTTTCAATGTTAGATAATCATAGATTCATGATCTGGATGCTATTGCACATGTACAAAGTGTTGTCTGTTTCATTTTTCGATTATACGTTAACTACGTTGAATAAACTGTATTCCTCGTATTTGTAGAAAATACCGTACACATATGAAATACGGATTTGTGCTTGCCATGATTAATTATTGTCTAGGTATGCTAGATACATATGTATCAACTTCTAGGTGAACGGATTAGCCTAACACCTGTTATATTAACATACGTCGTGTACGTACTAGTTGTAGCCTAAGTGTTTGCAGGAATGTTCGAATGAATATGGAACTATGATTTATGCTTGCCATGACCATTGGTCGTGAATGCATGATCGTGGTTCATGTGGTAATCCTTTGTGAAAGGATTCGCTACGACTTTTGTTTTAACCAGTATATTATAGGTATGTTGGAATGTGCAGTCTAAGTGTTTGTGAGAATGCTTGTATAGATATGTACTTAATCTAGTAGTGCCTTGAGTAGATGTTGAGATAGGATTCTCAACTACCTTAGCGATGTGTATGATTTCCATCATGTAAGTTGTTTAGTTTAATCACTTACTAGTTTATGAAACATATGTATTTGGATTTCCTGTTTGCATTGTGTTTTATAACATGCTTGTTAATATGTTTGAATTACTTGTTTATTTAATTCTGCTCTGACTACTTCACATGTTTAAGTTGTATTCCATAAAATTCATGAAGGGTGATGGGGAGTGGTGTAACAATTCCGTGCAACAGCCCTGGCAGCCCTAAGTGGACAATATTAGATATTTAATTGTATGATTTGAAATCTTAATCCATTACTGCCTTAACTGTTCCGTAATTGAATGTGATTGGGGCTATTGTATAGTCCAGGAAATTGGTAACAGGATTGAATTCGTGGCTGAGATTCATTCGCCACGTGAGATGTGTTCGGCGAACCCGAGTCGTACTTCGGTTGGCAATAGTGGTTGGCCACGCGAAGTGCTTATGAACTTCATGTCGTTCAACTTGTCTGTGCTCGAGCTAACCGAGCTCGTCAAGTAACCCGATCTGTCTAATGTATGTTCACCATGTTTAGACGCTATTGCTTGAACCTAAGGTACTGAACTTACCAGTGCAATCCCGTTAACCTTGGTACCTCGATCTGCTAAGACTCATGAGCCGAGCATGGTGGTATGGGACACCGTGGTCGAGATGTCGGCCTACGTTGGGGCGACGTGCCTTCCCGTAGTGACCAGTGAGCAACCTAGACTCGTGAGCCAAATACGGTGGTATGGGACACTGTATTCGAGCTGTCGACCTACACTGTTTTGATAGGTGATGGGGGAGTAGTTAACGATTCCGTGTAACAGCTCTGACAGCCCTCATCGTACCCAGTGTAGTAACCTCGAGCATACTCTGAATCTATAGTGAGGCGACGAGCCTTCCCATAGTAAATAGAGTATAAACTAAGCCTGTATTGATAAGGTGATGGGGGAGCGGTGCAACGAGTGCGAGTAACAGCCCTGTCAGCCTTTACAGCGACCTAGAACTGCATCATCATATGAGAGTATCTAGGACTGACGACCCTAGAATGGATCATTGTTTGGGAATGATATAAGGGAGGTACCTTAGTTTCCCAATCCTGCTATATGAAAAGGACTAATAACAACTCGGTAATCATGTTCATATCGTACTGCATGTGCCTGGAAGATGTGGAGCACTGAGGGATGAAAGCATGCCACGGACGTAAGATGGTGTCGCATAAGGGAGTATGTTGGTGAGGGCATGCATCATGACAGCATTTCATACTTGCATTAACAAGAGTACTTAGGATTATTGATTGTACTGCTTTATCATTACTGCTTGACTATTTTGATAACATGTTAACCTATGCTTTACTATTCCACTGAGTTGATCACTCACTCCCACATTACGGGATGGTGTTCCAAACACCCACCAGACTCTGTCTGATTACAGATGGCGACGCTACTCCTGAGGCGGAGCCGAATTTTGTGATGACGAGAATGCTTCCTCGTATATATTATTTTCTGGCGGCTTCATGGGACCCGTGCCTTGATTGACGGGGTTACAGGGATGTTGACTAGATGACACTACACCTTTAGTATATTTTGAAATTGTACTTGTAATTCATTAGCCTGGCAACATTATCACACTCTGGAGACTTACCATAGTATATATCTTCTATACATCTATCACAGTCTTCCACTTGCAATTTAACTGTCTCTGGAGTATGAATTGTTGTTTTGGTATAATCTCATTCATGTTTCAATGCTCTCATCATAATCATCATTATCTATATTGCATAAGTGATGCATTGGAACTCGGGAGCTGAGCTTTGCTTGACCCCTGATTTTCAGGGCATTACAAGATGGTATCAGAGCATGATTTGGATTAAACCAGGCTTGGGTTATGGTAACACGACGCACTCTGACACACTCTGAATTAGGAAAGGGGCGTTAAAACTTAGAAACCACATTAGAATCCCAAGTTTTACCGACAGGCGAGACTGAATATTGTAATTTAGTCCATAATTGTGAGTTCTTCTAATTTTTTTTGTTATGATTCATATACCCAGCTGCACCCAAATCTCATCACCACCACAAACCGGATCTTTATTGCTACTAAGTAATTCAGTAGGTCTTATAACTATCCTAGAAGATCTCCCCATTAGTTGATTTGGTATACGGCGATCACATAAAACTCCAAAGGCACATCTCCACTTCATCCATCCAGCTCTTACTCTATAAGCAACATCCCTCATCAATCTCACCACTGTCATGAATTATCAACCAAGATATTGAAAACAACTTCTCAGAACTCAATCCTAAAGTCTAACCCCTTGCCTTCAAATTTTTCTAAGTCCTTTCATACTAGACATAAATCCTAACGTATAAATGATGAAGAATAATACTTAAATAAAAAAATTACTATAAATAGTAAATATATGTATAAATTGAACTTTTGACCATTCAAATTATGGAATATTGTGAAATAAATAAGTTAGTTGGATAGTATAGAGTCTCCTACCCCAAAATCATATATTACACGTCTAATAAAATTATTTCAGTTTACAAATTGGACCCAAAAATGCCTCAAATAGAGTCGGGGGCTAAACGGAGCACTTACAGAGGGACATAGGGTGGGACCCATACCTTTTTGGGGCCTAGGGGTCACGAGGACCTTGCCAAAATGGTGAGGCATCACTAGTTAGTCCAGAGGGTGGTGAGGCCTCGCCGGTCGACGGGCTCGGCCAGGCGGGCCTGTCGGGCCGATGATGTTTGGGGGTTGTGGGACCCCCCTGATATAGGGTCCGTCCCCTAAAACCTTCCTAAACACCTACCTCCTTCACAAAGTGCCCCCTCAAGCTCTCTTTTCTCTTCCAAGTGTCTGATTTTTAACAAAAAACACTCCACCAATCGATCCCTCTCCCATTTTCGTGCACTCACTCCACCACCCTGTTAAGACCCTCCTCCATTGCTGCCTACCATCTTCATTCTCTCTCATTTAAGCCCTTACATCTCCCATTCGTGGCTCAAAATTGTGTAAGCTCTCTAACCCATCTCAACACTTCCTTTTCTTTTTTTAATCCTTGTCATTTGGGCCTGTACAACCTCTGTTGAGGCTCAAATTCGTGGAGAACCAAAGACTTCAGCCCCTATTCGAGCTTATTACGGCAGTATTTTCGATTTCCACCTTCCTCTCTCTCATGGGAAAGAGAAAGGGTGCCTCTCCTCCGTCGCCAGACTCGGATGTCATAGTTGGTTGTTGCTGTGTTAGGATCTTTGTGTTTTCATGTTGATGGAATGTGTAGAATGTTTGACGGGTTGGAGTTGTACATGACAATTGTGAACTCCTTCCACCCCTCCACCATTACTCCTCTCGGCCTCACCATTTCACACCCATATGGGCACAACAATTCACATTTTTGTGCCCCATAACTTTCATAACCTCTAAATGTTAGGACGTTTAGGGCCCGTTCGGCCAACTGCATTATATGAGCTTATGGTGGATGGAATTGTAAAGGTAACAATAAAGGTAGGTATAAGGTATTGTCCCTAGATTGGGTGTATCTCATGGTTTCCAACACCATAACAGTATGGGAAATCCAATAAATCGATAACGTGAACCTTAGGACCTTCTTAGCTAGTATGAGCACGTGTGCAGTGCTCGAGCATAGTTAAATTCAAGTTCGGACAACTCGATTCCAATCAGACAACGCTTGACTCTAAGCGATAAAACAATTTCCCTTATTTAAAATGATATGAAATCATCTAGTGTAGAAGTATAGATTTTGGATCACAACTAGTGGATTACTGCTACTCATACGTTGTGACTAGGCTACTGGTTAGACTAAGGAATGTAGAATATTCATTATGCTAAGATAATCGAAAGATAAATTTTGTTAGTTGGCTTGATTAGGTTGGAGCGAGACCCCGTTCCTTTGTTGAATCCCCTCGGTACTCATAAACTTCTTTAATAACTCTTAGGAAGGTTGTTTGATTAGTAACTATTCACGCTCAGAGGAAACTCATATATCCCTTGAATTTAATGTTAGGTCAAATCAATACACCCCTTAAAATTGTCTTCCCAAAGACTTATTACAAACGGGAACACGGAGTAGAGAACTATATATAAGCGAGGTATTCGCGGTTTGAATTGAATTCTCAATCCTGGTAGTTACCAATGAACTCTATGCTCTGATCAAGCAGAAGGTCGGGATCAACTAGGATTAAGAACTGATACGACAAATTTTCTGTCCTCGCGAGGCAGAAGATTTATGTATCTGGCTCAGACCCACTATACAACTTTCCTTCCGTGTTGGCCCTACCATTTACACCCAAAGTTTATTATTTCGTCTTCGAGAAGTGTTAAGAACATATAGCCAATAGAGATTTTATTTTTAAGCCCAAGGAATTTTCCAAATGGGCAATAGACAGTTAGGAATTCTGTCCCAAATCACATGCCATGTTGGCATACATATTGTGCATATGAACTTAGAAAGATAGCCTGCATATTAAGCTAGTCATGATTAAATAGGATAAGTCTGGACCGTGACAAAACTCCTTGGTAGAATTAGGCATCTTGCCTCAAACTCACACCTGCCCCTGAAATCAACCATAATACCCATCATCTTTAGCTCCTTTCTATAATCATAGGTACCAATGTCATAATACGCATTATCGATGAAAAGAAGACCAATGTATTGCTAAATCGTTTCCCATGTCATACCAAAGATAGGTCACAAATTTCAACTCGTTCTGACATACAGATCGATGTACAAATTCTTGAACCCTGAGAATAGAAACAATTTTAAGGGGGGTAGACAAGTTATGAACCCAGTTGAGTTAAGTAGGTATACACGTCTACCTGCTCATAGGCACAGCGGAAGCATGGTTGGCCCTTGCCCCACTGGCCCAGGATCGAAAGAAATTACTCCCAGTTATACGCAATGTTAGGTCATTAAATAGGATCTTAATCTTCCTTAGAATGCCAGTAATGAAGTCATCGAAGGAAATCAATTAGGGTTCAAGTATTAAACAAATTCATAGTACGGAATAGGCCAGGTGCGAACTAAATTACAATAGCCAAGGTCAACGTATCTACAACTGTGCTCATTGAATATGAACATAATAGAAGTCTTAGCAAGTTCTACTATGAGAAACCGTTTTAGGATGATCTAGTAAGATTTGACTCACCGTTTCCTTGGACATAGATAAAATCGAGGACTCTCCTAGACCAAGACCCAACGGGCAACTTTATAAATAGAAAATTTGAGCCTTTCAATGATGGACATTTCCTATGTTTTTAGAGTGATCGAATTACAGAGTTACTGAAATATGCAACTGTGAAACATTCGCGGCTTAACCCAATTCTTAATCCTGGGTGACCACCAATGGACTCACTGCTTGACTGAGAAGAAGACCAGAAGCCACCAGGACTAGGAAGGGATACGATGAGCTTTCTACCCTAGCCAGGTAGATGATCGATGTATCGGGATCAAGCCCACTATAACCATCTCTCCATGTTGGTCAAACATTGAAAATAGCTATCTTACTCTAAATTGTTGGAAATTGTCGTCAAGACGTCAAATAAATAACGGAGTAAATTGTATCAACCTATTAGGGAATAAGCAATAGATAAAGAAATTATTTTTAAGGGGGGTAGCCTAAAATGTACTAGACTAACATGCACAATATACACCCTACCACGCTGATGAACTTGAAATCAATAAGTCTTAGGCAAATGAAATAATAGAATCCTTACTTATTACCCTTAGCTAATTTCGGGGACGAAATTATTTTTAAGGGGGGTAGATTGTAACACCCCGAATTTTTCCCAACCTCGGGTTAGACTTCCTTAGGCGATGGGTCAATCCTAACACCTGATTAACTTCTCAAATACTCAATTCAAAAGTCTTAAATCCCTTTTCAAACCATTTTCTTCAAAACCTCACATTTCCTTTAAAATCTCACCTTTCACCACCTTATTCTTCAAACTTTTCTAAGAACTTTCATATTAGATACTAATCTTAATGTTTAGGTGACGAAGAACAGTACTTAAGCTAAAAATTACTATGAATAGTAAATAAATAAATAACGGGGGTTTTTAACCATTAATCTTTTGGAATATCATGAAATAAGTAGGCTACATGGATAGATCAGCTTCTCCTACCCCAAAACCATATATTGCACGTCGAATAACTCATCCTGGTTTATAAAATACACCTATTTCAAATATCGGTTGGTGAAATCACCCCAAATAGGATAGCAAGTGGCGAGGGGCTCGCCGGGTTGGCGAGGCCTCACCGAATTACGGGCCTGGCAGGGCCGCAGCGGGCCAGTGGCCAATTTTCGGCAGAAAATTCTATGATTTTTATCCTACTTTGAAAATTCATATCTCCTTCGTTATAACTCTGATTTAGGTGATTCAAAAGCTAGATTGAAGCTTAATAAGCTTAGTTTCATATAAAAATAAGTTTAAAATATAATAAAATAATTAAGATAATTAAATATAGGTCGTGGTGACAACTATCCGAAAGTCATTAGTTTGGACAGCTGCTGCTTCTGGAATTTTTAGAATTTTTCTACAATACGAAACCTAATAAAATTTGGTGAAGATGAAGTAGACTTAATGATGAACTACTAGAAAAATAATTAAAATAATAAACAAACTAGAAATGCCAAAAAGAGGCGTAGAACTTCCCTAGGACCGTATTCTGTCATAATTAGGACGGAATTTGATTAAGTACTGAACTAAACAATCAGTAGAATTTGCTTAAATTACTTTAAATATGATCTGCAAGACCTAAAACTTGTAGAATCATCGATGCTACATTACACTATAATCTAGGATCAATCTCATTACCCGGCTGCTCTCGAGAGCATCACGAAACTCCGTATCGAATCTGGACCGCACATCGAAAGTCTGAATAATACGAAGTTATAGAATTAAGACCGCTTTGCTGGGCTTGACAACCATCTTGGAAATCAAATCCAAATAGTGTCCCACGGCTATTCGCTTGTACCCGGAGTGAAGAGTGTCAGAAACGTAGATTTCTTTAGAAATCAAATCTTATTTAAGTAATCTGGGACTTGTCACTTGCGCGCCTGATATAAGAAATCAGACCGTCAGAATCTGACTCAAATACACCCTCGGATCAAGGGAAATTTCATATACATGTCCATGTACTTGTAACCCTGATCGAGTTCCGGTGACCGTTGAACTGAAACTGATCCACCACGTGTGATCTGGGAACCCGACTGGAACGAAAACTTAACTCGACCTAGATCCAATGTCTGTGAGCTTAAGTCCGACCTTTGGCTCAAGGGGGGCTTCCAGAAGTGCTCCGTTGAGACGAAACCGTCTGTATTTGGACATAACCTAAGTATACCTTGGTCCTGGGTCTAATTTGGTGAGTTTTGGGCCTATATAAGGACTTTAAGCCCTCACTCTCTCATCCTATACGAATTTGAGAAAAACCTAGGAGAGAGAAGAGAGAAAAGAGAGAGAAAGTGTGAGAGAAGTGAGAGATTCTTCCTGATGCTCTACCCTGTTATCCGATCTAATCGCTTTTCCGGTGATTCTGGCTTTGTTCTTAGGTAATAAAACCTAACCCTAAGTTGTTTTAGGATTTCCAAGAGTGTAGGTGATGGAATAGCTGACCTGTTTCATGATTCAGGTTGTCGTTGTGCCGTAAATGAAGGCGTTGGGTTCAAACTGGTTTCGGTTCAAGTTTACCGACAAAAGGTGCGGACTTTAGACATATAGGTTATGATTTTCAATTCTTTCAATGTTAGATAATGATAGATTCATGATCTGGATGCTATTACACATGTACAAAGTGTTGTCCGTTTCATTTTTCGGTTATACATTAACTATGTTCAATATACTGTATTCCTCATATTTGTAGAAAATACCGTACACGTATGAAATACAGATTTGTGCTTGCCATGATTAATTGTTGTCTATGTATGCTAGATACATATGTATCAACTTTTGGGTGAACGGATTAGCCTAACACCTGTTATATTAACATACGTCGTGTACGTACTAGTGTAGCCTAAGTGTTTGCAGGAATGTTCGAATGAATATGGAACTATGATTTATGCTTGCCATGACTATCGGTTGTGAATGCATGATCGTGGTTCATGTGGTAATCCTTTGTGAAAGGATTCGCTATGACTTGTATTTTAACTAGTATATTATAGGTATGTTGGAGTGTGTAGTCTAAGTGTTTGTGAGAATGCTTGTATAGATATGTACTTAATCTAGTAGTGCCTTGTGTAGGTGTTGAGATAGGACTCTCAACTACGTTAGCGATGTGTATGATTTCTTTCATGTAAGTTGTTTAGTTTAATCACTTACTGGTTTATGAAACGTATGTATTTGGATTTCCTGTTTGCATTGTGTTTTATAACATGCTTATTAATATGTTTGAATTACTTGTTTATTTAATTCTGCTCTGACTACTTTACATGTTTAAATTGTATTCCATAAAATCTGTGAAGGGTGATGGGGGAGTGGTGTAACGATTCCGTGCAACAACCCTAGCAGCCATAAGCGGACAATATTGAATATTTAATTGTATGATTTGAAATCTTGATCCATTACTGCCTTAACTATTCCGTAATTGAATGTGATTAGGGCTATTATATAGTCCAGGTAATCGGTAACGGGATTGAATTCGTGGCTGAGATTCATTCACCACGTGAGATGTGTTCGGTGAACCCGAGTCGTACTTTGGTTGGCAATAGTGGTTGGCCACGCGAAGTGCTTATGCACTTCATGTCATTCAACTTGTCGTGCGCTCGAGCTAGCCGAGCTTGTCAAGTAACCTGATCTGTCTAGTGTATGTTCACCATGTTTGGATGCTACCGCTTGAACATAAGGTACCGAACTTACCAATGTAACCCCGTTAACCTTAGTACCTCGATCCGCTAAGACTCATGAGTCGGGCATGGTGGTATTGGACACCATGATCGAGCTGTCGGCCTAGCTGGGGCGATGTACCTCCCCATAGTGACCAATGAGTAACCGAGACGCATGAGCCGAATACGGTGGTATGGGACACTGTATTCGAGCTATCGGCCTACACTGTTTTGATGGGTGA
The DNA here is from genome assembly GCA_030180095.1 of Magnolia changhungtana. NCBI lineage: Eukaryota > Viridiplantae > Streptophyta > Magnoliopsida > Magnoliales > Magnoliaceae > Magnolia > Magnolia changhungtana. Next base: position 3,536,078 of record JASAUF010000626.1, on the reverse strand, counting down.
TGGGGGAGTGGTGTAACGATTCCGTGTAACAGCCCTGGTAGCCCTTACCGTACCCGGTATAGTGACCTCGAGCATACTCTGAATCTACAACGAGGCGACGAGCCTTCCTGTAGTAAATAGAGTATAAACTAGGCCTGTATTGACAAGGTGATGGGGGAGCGGTGCAACGAATGCGTGTAATAGCCCTGTCAACCCTTTACAGCGACCTAGAAATGCATCATCGTATGAGAGTATTTAGGACTGATGACCCTAGAATGGATCATTGTTTGGGAATGATATAAGGGAGGTACCTTAGTTTTCCAATCCTGCTGTATGAAAAAGACTAATAACAACTCGGTAATCATGTTCATATCGTACTGCATGTGCCTGGAAGATGTGGAGCACTGAGAGATGAAAGCATGCCGCGGACGTAAGATGGTGTCGCATGAGGGAGTATGTTGGCGAGGGCATGCATCATGACAGCATTTCATACTTGCATTAACAATAGTACTTAGGATTGTTGATTGTACTGCTTTATCATTACTGCTTGACTATTTTGATAACATATTAACCTATACTTTACTGTTTCACAGAGTTAATCACTCACTCCTACGTTACGGGACGGTGTTCTGAACACCCACTAGACTCTGTCTGATTGCAGATGGCGACGCTACTCCTGAGGCGAAGCCAGATTTTGTGACGACGAGAATGCTTCTTCGTATATATTATTTTCTAGCGGCTTCATGCGACCCGTGCCTTGATTGACGGGGTTGCAGGGATGTTGACTAGATGACACTACACCTTTGGTATATTTTGAAATTGTACTTGTAATTCATTAGCCTGGAAACATTATCACACTCTGGAGACTTACCATAGTATATATCTTCTATAGATCTATCACAGTCTTCCGCTTGCAACTTAACTGTCTCTGAAGTATGATTTGCCGTTTTGGTATAATCCCATTCATGTTTCAATGCTCTCATCATAATCATCATTATCTATGTTGCATAAGTGATGCGTTGGAACTCGGAAGCTGAGCTTTACTTGACCCCCGATTTTCAAGGCATTACAAATACAGTCATTCAATTTCCACTAGCTAACACATGTGATTATAAAAGGGAGATATCAATTATAAATTAAAATGAGAACTATAACTTAAGCTAATGAGAAGATGGAAAGCTCAAGGGAAAGGATCATTACCTTATACTTGGAATCTCCTACTAGTGTCGCAAAGTGCTTGTGCCTTTAGAATTGAATCCTAACACAATTCATGAACTTGTACCATTAGATCCACATTCTATATACTACCTAGGTTCAAGATCATAGTCTAGGGTTTTGAATTTACTTATCTTAGGGTTTTGATGTAAAATTAGGACTTTCATCCTAGAGTTTAGTTCTATACTTATATTTTTAGGATTTGAACGCTAATTAATGTAAAATTAATTACCATGCTAACCTCATTAATGAGAGTTTCATTTATAGTAATTAATATTAGCGTAACATGTTAATAATAGTTATTATGATGATAATTAATATTATGGTCTACTATTATAAAAAATAATACACTAGTAATTAGTAATGATATTATTTTATCTTCTTGTCTATGATAACTACAGATTCTTTACTAATGGTCTGGATTACTTAGAGTTTCATCCACTATTCTATGTTTAAGCTTTGGTTTAGGGTTAGAGATCTACTTCATAAAAATAAATTTATGATAATATTATAATGAAGTAATGATAAGTAATAATTGTTATTTAATACTGTCAACACTAATCTTATGATAATTAATCTACTAGTGACAACATAAGAAAAACATTTATAATAATAGATGTCGATATCTCATACTAAGAATCGAGTATTGTAGTTAATAGTATATAACAATAATCTCTAATGATGATTCCATTTTAACAATCCAACTGAATGAAAGAATTGGAAGTTGACTTACCTAAGTTGAATGGGTCAGGCTCTGACTCAGCGAGTTGACTCGGTTTGAAACCGAGTTTCAAATGGCAGTGAAGACCGTACTAGTTGAAGAAGGAATATGCTAATATGTCCTAGAGGGGGGTGAATAGGACTTTTTAAAGTTTTTATGATTTATTTAAAAATCCTACTTCACTAATCCCATGAATATGCAATTATCAGGATTACTCAAATGTAACTCTACTGGCTTCTAAGCCAGGTAGAGGATCTAATCACAAACTATTCAAGATATAACAATATGCAACTTAGTTTATGTTGGATGTGACTGTGTATGTGTGTGAGGTGTGATCAGAGATATAGATATGAATGCATTGGCATAAATCACACACACAGAAGAGCAATCACGAACACAATCATTTTTATAGTGGTTCGACTACTTGTCTACTCCACTCTCAGTAACCGCAATCAACCCTTGAGTGTACCGGATTTCACTAAGGAGGTTTCACAATGGTTCACCTCAAACCTAAGGTTTTAAATCAAGTTCACCTTCAACCTTTACAACCTACACTGAGGCTGACTGTTTATGCTCTCACGAGCAAGGGTCAACCCAACGCAGCCACTTTTAGGCACATTGGTCAAGGATCTTCCATAAGACCCTACTGTAGGTTTCTACATGGTTTACCTTAAACCCAGGAGTTTTACTGGTTCACTCTTAACCAGATGTTTATGCTCTCCACAGAGCAACGGTCCACACAACGCACCCACCACGTACACTCCCACCGGAGGCCTCCTTGAGGACTTCAAAGGGTGAGAACCACTTAAGACCCAATCTTAAAAAGGCAAGTGTCCTCTTGGACTCTAGATACTTACAAATAAGTTGATGAGTCCCATTTAGCACAATGCTAAAGATCTCCTCCTTGTTGATGAAGAGTCTTCTGCTCCCTTAATCCGCAGCAGAATGATTTACCAATACTCGGCTTCGAGTTGAGTTTAGGTCAAGATGGAATCCTACTCTCTAAAGGTTTTCCAATAAGGAAGATAGAGTAGTTCAAACCTTATGCATTCAAGGCATCCTAGCTTAATGATTTACCATTAAGGTAGTAGCTGGAGGATCCTTGAATGCGAAAGTTCATTCCCTAATCCAATCTAGTTAATATCAATAATGAGGGTGGATTAGAGGATGAACTTCCTTGAGAGAAAGGGCTTTGGGTATATGATCTAAGGTGAAACACTCAAAAGCTCTCTCTACTTTCTCTCTCTCAGCAATAATAGACAAGTCCTCTATATATAGGTAAAAGGTTCCAACGGATATAAAACGGTAACATTTATGATTGAGTTCGATATCATCGAGCGTATACTCTCGATGACATCGATGGTCTGCTCGATGACTTGAACTTAAAGTCATACGCTTTTGAAACCTTTTGCCAGATGGTCGATGAATCAAAGCCACTGTCGATATCATCGGATTTCAAACTACGATTCCATTGATGGTAGGATCGATCAATCGACACTTAAAAAATGAGAGAGACTTGACATGAAATATTTTAGGTTTTTAGGATATGATCAAAGGTCAGCCGATGTCATCGGAATTTGTATATTGATGATATTGAAGGCAGTGTCGATGCATCGATAAATCCAATAGATTTACCAGTAAACTTGCTGGACAATTTGTGTCTAGTTGCGATGCAATAGACTCGGCCTCGATATCATCGACATATGAATATCAATTTTCTCGAATGGCTCCCAATCAAAGTTAAAAATAACTTGAAATATCTGCTGAAAGAAATGCGCGCCCACGGTCAATATCATCGCTGGACTTCCGATCTTATCGATATTTGATTTCAGATCATATCGGAAGGCACATCGATATATCGAAGAAATTTGAAATTTTTTCTAAAAAATAAGGGCACCGAAAATCTGTCTGTCGATCTTATCGAGCCCCTTTCGATGGTCTCGAGATTTGAGTAACAATGGTATCGATAGGTGTATTGATACATCGATAATTCATCCAGATATGTTATGAAGTTGCTGAACATATTTGGTCCTCTTTCTGATCATATCGATGAAGCATCGAGGACTCGACAGCACAGGTCGATCATATCGAGGGTGCTTCGATAAAACTGACAAGGCGAGAAAAACTTGGAGATTTTCCTATTTTGAAAAAGTTTTCTCACCTAAAAACCCCATGCTCTTCTAACTTATTTTTAAGGGTTTTATTCACCTAGTGTTTTGGAAAAAGGGATGTGAGGCTTTAAATTTACCTGTGGCGAGCTTGAACACATCTGGTTAAGGCAGACGCTTGAATTGATCTTCCTATCAGGCTCTGTAGATGATCTGACTCAACACTCACGTAACTTGTCAAACCAGGGCACTTTTAATCTCCCCCTTTGTCAATTACGTGACAAAAAAACCAAAATACCCCAAAATGCTCTAGACAAACACACCCTAAATTGTGTGTACTTACTTTTACACAATTTTATAATTTCTAGCCCATGTACACACCCTGTAGCTGCTCCCCCTGACTTGTAAACTCCATTTTGCTTGTTGCAGCTACTCCCCCTAAACACCTGCACAACCATTCAAGTAGATACGTGATTTTTCGTCAGGGTGTTTGTAAATGTTCTCCCCCTTTTTGTCAGTCATTGACAAAGATGGATCAAGTGATATTGAGTGAAGAGTGAATGACTTGAGAGAACCAACTAGGCAGAAGCAGATCAATTGATGTATAATAATTAACTTAGTTTTAAGCAGACATCAATTTCAGAATATATGGATGCATAGTAGATTAGATAAAATAGTGATATAGCAGATAGAATTATCAGTAAAGACATCACATGAAATCCATATTAGATAAACCAGGGGAACTCAGAACAAAATCATGGCAGTAAAAATAAGAATTATACTCAGCCATTATCAAAATGAAATTAAGAATTTCCAACTATCCAGAATAGACTGCCCAAGATTGGCAGCAAATTAAAAGTTATCCTAGCAAAAACAAATCAAGCCCATGTTAGGGCAACCATAAGTACATACCAGTATTAATCCCATATCGGGACATATACATACAACACAAAGAAATATCAGTCTATCCAGATTAGAAAACTGTCACACACACCCAAGAGAGCATAGAACACCCAAAAAGATACTTATGTTCATACACAGCATAAAGAATGATGTGTGTGTGACAGTATGCAGGAATTAGCACTATGGAGCTGAGTGGGATGGCACCGTGTCATCCTGTCGACAGGTCATCAGATTAACCAGCTGTTGTACACTGTTGTATTTCATGGACTACCCGCTCCAAGACTGTCATCCGCTCATGCATTGAGTGGATATCCCTCTGGTTTAGGTGGGTCGTACTAACAAAACTAGAGTCCTTTAGGGCCGATTGCGTCGATCCGATGGTTGGATTGATTCTAATCCAAATATCAATGGTTAAAAGGTCATACTGGGTCATTTACATCTTCAAGACTTGTTGCTACCCATATAATAATAATCATTTTATTTTATTTCATTTTATTTTGTTATGTGTATATATGCATTCATATTATTTTGTATTATTATTATTATTATATGCACACACATACATATGTGTGTATATATATATATTTGTACATAATTCATGTTGTGGGCCACTCTGTAAGTTATTAGGAGTACCCATCTTATGACTTTATAATATTTAAATATTAGTTAGTATTATTATTGTTCTTGTTATTTATCATATATAAAATTAAGATGTGAGATCTACTTCTATGCATCGTTTTGGTTTCATTACTTGAGATCAGGATTGCCCAACATAAAAGAGGGCCACTCCACGTGATCATCACATAACCTGGTGGTTGGATTATTAATGATCATGGCATAAGTCGAACAATTAGTGGGTCGTGTGGTCTAAGGCCTGCGATAACTATCGTGAGATTCAAGTGTTTAGCAAGGTTATTAAAATCCTAAATTAGGCTTCCATCCTAACACCCGAGTACTAAAAGTACAGGGTGTTACAATTAAGGTGGTAGCTGAAGGATCCTTAAATGCAGAAGTTCATTCCCCAATCCACTCTATTGAATATCAATGATGAGGGTGGATTAGAGGATGAACTTCTATGAGCAAAAAGGGTTTAGGGTAGGTGATTTGAATTAAACACTCAAAATTTCTTTCTATTTTCTCTACCACACACTAAGGCAAGCTCTCATTAAATAGGCAAAAAGTTCCAACGGAAATAAAACAGTCATATTTTTTACAAAATCATCGAGAAGGCTTCGATATCATTGAGCGTATACTCTCAATTACGTCGAATGGCCGCTCGATGACACGAACTCAATCTGTCAAACGCTTTTAAACCTTTTTGCCAACTAGTCAAGGATATCGAACATGCTTCGACGTTATCGGATTTCAAACTCTGATTTCATCAACACATGGTTCGATTCCTCGACAATTGAAAATAAGACAGCAAACTTGCCTTTGAAACTTAACAGGTATTGATATGATCGAGCATCCCTCGATATCATCTGATTTCGAATATCGATGATATCGATACCAGTTTCGATTCATCGATCTTTTCAAAGAATTTTCCTAAAAACCCGTTGGACAGTTTATGTCTCAGTTCGATGACATCGACCTAGTCTCGATATGATCGATCTTTGAATATCGATATCATCGAGTGATCCTTGATACTTAAAAGAATTTACCTGAAAGCTTTCTGGTCAGATTTGTGTCGCAATCCAATATCACGAAGGTCTATCGATATCATCGATATTTGAATTTCAAGGATATCGAGGCTCTCTTTGAGATATCAATAATCGCATGATTTTCTTTAACTGCTTTCTAAACACAAGTTGACTAATTTGTTAATTTTATCGAGCCTTCTCGATGGACTCGAGATTCGAAAGTCGATGATATCGATCTTATCACCGATTCATCGAGAATTCAGTCCACGATGCATTTTGGTTGTTAGACATCTGAAGTCCTTATTTCGATAACATCAAGAGAGTATCGAGGACATCGATAACAGAGTCCGATTTCATCACAGAACTTATCGATAAATCGACACAGGCTGCAAACTTAGAGATTTTCCTGATTTTGCAAAATAGTTTTCACACTTAAAACCCTATGTTGTTCTAACCATTTTCAAGGGTTTTATATACCTGGTGTTTTGGGACATGGGATGTGAGGTTAAGTTTACCTTTGACGAGTTTGGGGCACACATTTAGTTGAGGCAGTCACTTAAAAGATCTTCTTATGGGGCTCACTTGTCTTGCTGACTCAACACTCACGCTAATTAACAAACCAAGGTACTTTCAGGGTTGTCCACTGGCTTTGGCGCTTGGTTGCTCGCAACCTCGGCTAAAGAGGGAAATCTGTAGACACCTCACCTAGGCTGATATCTTAAGAAAGCTAGAACACTTTGAGAAACATGATCTAATCCAAACTAAACCCTAATCTGAAACTAAATCCTGATACAAAACCCTAATCTTGACCTGAGCCATCACGAGCCATTATTCAAGCCAAAACACACCCTTTTGAGCTTAAAAGCCTGAAGAAAGGACTTACGGACAAAGCGAAGAATCAGATAAAGACCACCGGTCAAAGCCCGGCCCGAACCAGGCTCGGGCAGTAGTCCGACTACCGCCGGCGGTAATCGGATTACCTCCACTTGTGAGACATGTGTGTCCTCCGAGCAATAGTTGTCTCTCATCTCAAAGTCAACTTTGATATGAATTTACCCCCCCCCCCTCGCCTTCACTATTTACTATTTTACCAACCTCAAGAGCTAATGAGAGCATGCCACATGGCATCCCTCTCTCCTCAACCAATCCCAAGCTACTATGTCAGCTTTTACCCTTCATAAACCCAACAATTACCAAAATGTCATCACAAAAGGCTATAAATAGTCCTCTCTACTTCACATTTCAACAACAACCATCCAAGGGAAAGAGAGAAAAGGAGAGAGAAAGAAAGGAAGAGAGTGAGGGTGAGAAGGAGCTCCCAAGCCTCAAAGTTCTGATTTTTCAGCCACCTCTGAGGCTCACCTCAACCATCTTAACCCCCTTACTCTAGCCCGGATTAGCCATGGTGTACTCCATGTTCTAGCCATCTCAAGAGCCAGCCAAAGATCATCTCATTTACATACAAGCATTCATCATGACATTTATTCCCTTCTCAACCTCCCTACTTATCTAGATATCTAGTGAACGTATGCTCTGTGATGTGCTGTACATTAGATCCTGTCACATCAGAAATTCTTAGCGATTTAGTCCACTTTTCTTTACCTTTTTACATAAGCATCATCACATACACCTTTTAGACACATCGTTGGACGTATGCTATGTGGCTTGCTGAAATCTCGGATCTTACCGCATCAAAAATCTATGTGTGCCTAGTCCTATTTCGACCACATCATTCATCCCTTGAGATTTCCTTACCACACCGATTAGAGACCGTACATTTGTACGGGCAAAGAGGTTACCTAACACCTTCCCTTTTTGTAACCGAGGTCTCTTACCCGAAATCTTAGATCGCAGACCAGGAGTCAATCTAAAGTAAGAGAGTCTTCGGATTTCTCCAACCTTACGTATTCCGCGGGTTCTAGCCGATTGCGGGATTTTAAGATTAACTGGCTAGTGGCAACTTCAACATTCAAAAACTAGCCTAATCACCCCCTTTCACTATAAAACATAAAATCTAACGTGGGCACCGATTTCTAGCGTTCACAAATCTCAATGGGAAAGAGTTTTACGGTGGTTGGTTAGGCTTGGGATGCATTAGAGCCTCTAAGGTGCCTAAATCCATCATTTGTGCGAAGATTCGGAAGCAAAATATATAGAAAAAGTGTTCCAATAAATCTTTAACAACTACATTTCAATTGCACCGAAAGGGCCTTCGATCCAACAAAAATGTATACCTTCCGACCGATCAAAGACTAAAAGTTGTTGGACAGCTTTGGCCAGATTCGATCGGACCAAAGCTAACCTTTGGCTGCACTCGATCAAATCAAATTTTGGTTCGGTCGGACTGAATTAGGGTCGAAACTTACAGGAGTGTTTTGGACATTTTCGGTCAGACCGAAGGTTACATCTGTCAAACCGAACTTGCCATTCGGTCAGATCGAGTCTAGCCGAACAGTGGCCAAATTTTCCATGTTCTTTTTATCCTGCAATGGCAATCTTCGGTCAGACCGAATGTTGCTAAATTCAACTGATTATTTCAACAAAACAACCTCTAAAGCTAGTCTAAAGGTGTTAGGGTATTGGCTCCTATGGCTAAAAAGGATTATCAAAATGAGTTAGTCCTATTAAGTCCAAATCATTTAGAGGTTAAGGGGTTATTTTTAGATAAAGGTTAGGGTCACTAAGGCATCTTGATTTACCTGTTTTGCTTCCTTAATGCATTAAGTTCTCATGTGTCTCCGGTCTTCACTTTCCAAGGGTTCAACTGACTATGCGACGCAACGACTCATGTGATTAACAAACCGGGTGCAAAAAGCACTTACACATATGAAGGGAGTGTCGTCACACGACACCATATTTTCATGGGTCTAATTATGCCTATTGGAAGGCTAGGATTAGGGTATTCTTTATATCCCTTGACCCTATGGGTTAGGCGATTATTGAATAAGGATAGACTATGCCCATAGAATAAGTCGTGGTTGATGGTAGAACTATTAGCACTCATAAAGATCAATCTAAATGGAGTGTAGATAAGAGAGCATAGTCTACCTATGATTTCAAAGCTCTCAATAAGGTTTATTGTTTCACTTCTCTCGATGAATTTAAATGCATATGTATATGTGAAATGGGGAAGGAAGCGTGGGACATATTAGAAACCACCCACAAGAGAATTAACACAGTAAAGCGCTTGAAACTTCAACTCTTGACTACACAATTTGAAAATATTAAAATGAAATGTCTAAAATTTTCATAATGTTCTATTCTAAATTAAATGATATTTATAACTCCATATGGGATTTAAGAGAAGAGATTATGGAGAGCTAATTATATAGAAAAATTCTTAAATCCCTTCTGGATATATTTACTCCCAAGATGACCTTAATAGAATAATGTAGAAACATATATGAGATGAAAGTATAAAAACTTATAGGTTCCCTACAAATACATGAACTACGCTTTAAGACCTCCTCTAGCAAAAAGAAACTCACTATCTTGAAAACTTCACCTAAGCACTTACATAGAAAAACTGAGTAAGAAGATTATAGTGATGAGGATGATGAAGATGAGGAAGAAATGAAGATAATTACTTAAAAAATTATGAAATTCTTCAAAAAGATTAGAGGGGATGATTGTGATATAAGAGAGAGAGAGAGAGAGAGAGAGAGAGAGAGAGAGAGAGAGAGAAATCTCTTGAACCCGAGTGTATAAATAAAACTTACAAGAAGTCGAGAGAAATCCAATGTCACAACCGCGAGGGTTATGAACATGTTGTTGCCGAATGCGCTAGCGAAGTAATCCAACGCTCTCAAACAAGTCGGTGATATCATTTTAGTGGTAAGTCTCAATTTTCTGCCTCTATCTTCGCTCTCCATTTGATTATACAATTGTTGTACCTTCAAAAGTCCTTGGTTTCCAAGGCAAAAAAGAATTCATTAGAGGAAGAGCCCCAACCTTCATAAAGCGCCTAATTAGTGTAATAACAGTTGGCTGAATAGATAGCTGATCTCCAGACCATTCAATCAAGCAATGCTTTATCTCGACACCAGAGGTCAGTAGCATTCAATTTAAATTCGGACCACAAATCAATTCCGGCATGCCTGCAAATCTCTCACGTGTACCATATAGCGGAATTCCAAACCAATAGTTTACAGGTTTACATTGGCAAACCCGATCACCATTGATTTGTTGCTTGCCGAATTGCGAAGTTTGTTTATCCATCAGAAATCTTCGTAGTTGATTTTCACTGTCATCACAAACATTGATCCTAATAAAGGCTCGAACTTCTATGAAGAAAAAGTTCTTGGGAAAATTTTGATTACGAATGAATTTCCTATTGGATTGATTGGGGGATCATCCATGGACCGATTGATAGATCAATCAATGGATCAACCGACACGCCTAGCAATGGACGTAGTGGTTGTAAAAACCTATGAGTACGATGGATCAAAGTATTTGTGTGCATATTACATATCATCTCTTGTTATTGTTCGAAGCAAATCTGAGCCTATGATCTTCCTGAAAAAATGGCATTGAGAAGATGAGGAAGATTCATCGAGATATTGATCTGTAGCACTACCATACTTTGCAGCAAAGCTGATCAGACATTTTAGATTACGTCATCAACTTCCACCAAAGGTGCATGTTCAAAGGCCAACAACAGTTCAAACTCAAAGCAACTTCTCTCGCGCCCTGGGATTACGTAGTACATGTGGTGGCATGTAGTTATGCCTAACTTGGTGGGGCCCTTTTTTATGCCAGGAAGTCTCAGAAAGTTGTAATTTATAAGTCTTGAGGGAGTAGGTTATTAACAACTTGGTTGGAAGTTGTATCAGGAGCAAATATTTAATGTTATAAAAATTGGGTTGGTGGGATAGTTCTTCTATAAATGAGGGTGATGGGAGGGTTTGCGTTGGATTATCTCTCTTTCATTGAAGTGTATTAAAAATAAAAAAATAATAAATAATAAATAAATAAACTCTTTTTTAAAAAATATTACTCCCATTCTGACGCACTGTCTTCCTCATCCTAGATCTTTCCCTTTTCCCTCTTATTTCTCTCTTTGCCATCACCAACCTTCTAATTTATTATTCGAAAAACATGGACAGTTATAACAAAATGGTTAACTTTCAAATGATTAGTGATGTAGTATATGTTAGTGGTATGTACGAAGTGGGACATGTGCAAGATTTAGTGGGTCCATGTGGGTGGGTCATTTGAATTGTGAATGGATTAAACAAAGGAGGATAAAAAACGGTCCACATTTAAGTAGTTGTTGACAATAAATAATATCTCATTTCCTAAAAATGTATGGGAAAGCATGCATTGGGAAGAATGGTATTTTGAAGAATTTAATAGTTGTACTGTAAGGCCCGTACCCTAGTCCGTACCATTCCGTAGACTCCCGCGATCCTCCTTATCCGGCGACCCTCGACCTGAAATCGGCATTTGCGCGCAATCCCAAGTTGCAGCTCATAGATCTAAGTCGGCTCGACTCGAAACTTATATCCTCACAACCGCGCCATCACCACGATTCCAACGCCATGACTCATGCACCGATTCGATACCCAAGCTAGGAGTTGTAGCCCACGTTTATTTCGAGGAACAACGCCACGCGTGCAAATTCCAAGAGAATCTCTACCACCCATCAAATCAATCAATCAAGTACAAGCAACCCAACTCATCCCTCTCTTACACAACCTTACCCAAAGTCAACTCTCTCTCTCTCCACGCATCCCTCTCTCACCCAAAATTCAACCAAGCCCATCCCTCTTCTTACACACCCATCCCTCTCTCCATACATCACTCCTCTCTCTCTTATTTCTCTCTCATTCCAAGCAACTCCCAAGAGAGAGCAACGTCCAAGCCTTTCAAGAGAGAGCCAAGTGTGGCCCACTTCCCTGCCTCAATCTCCACCCTTCAATCCCCATCTTCCACCATCAAAGAGGGAGCTAAGGAGCCAAAGAGTTCAATAAGCTAAAGAAGAAGGCCGATAGGTGGGTGATTCACCGTTGATTTTGTTTTAGGGGCCTACTTGTTGTGGGACCCATTTGATGTATGCATTGTATAAGGGAGGGCCCAATAATAGCGGGGTCCCTCCCCTTCATGTTTCTCTCTCTCTCTCTCTCTCTCTCTCTCTCTCTCTCTCTCTCTCTCTCTCTCTCTCTCTCTCTCTCTCTCTCTCTCTCTCTCTCTTTTCGTTCTTGATGATGACGATGATTGTATCGCCCACTTAATCCATGCCGTCCACGAGATGGACCCCACCTTGAAAGCTGATTGGCCGGTGTACTTAGTAGCTATATAGCTGTTGTACAGCGACAGCAAGCTCTGGTGGGCCATGCACGTGGGACCCACCTGAAATGGGGAAACGGACTGGCTGAGTACCTCACACCAGTTATATAGCTGGTGTATTAACGCCACCAAGCTTTGTAGGCCATATAGCTTGTGTACTGACACCACCAAGCTCTGTGGGTCCCACTGTTGTGATGTCAACAGGGTCTGTTGGACCCAACTGATGTATGTGTTTTACGTACATCGTCCATCCACACCGTCCAGATGGCTGGACGGTGGGACAGAACATGGTGTATGCGTTTCATCAACACCGTCCGTTCATTTGGCCAGCAGCATGCTGGACCCTTTCAATAAAATAATAATAATAATAATAATAACAATAATAATAATAATAATAATAATAATAATAATAATAATAATAATATGTATACTATATCATCTAGTGGGCCCTACATGGGACCCACCTCTTTGGAAACTGATTAGCTGATGTCCCTCACAATAGCTATATAGTTGCTGTATTGACGTCTGCATGATCAGTGGGTCTGATCATGTGGTATGTGTTATATCCACACCGTGCAACTGTGGGCCACACTGTGATATATGCTGCATAGCGGCCATGGGACCCACACACATGTGGACTCCACATGATGCATGTGTTTATCAACATCGTCCATCTGTGGAAGCACCCTGGCTGTTGTATTGACGTCAGCTTGTTTTGTGCACACCGTGATGTATATATTATACCAGACCATCCATTTGCTGGTGGGCCAGCAGCCCAGCCACATAGTTGTTGTATTAACGTCAGCAGTTGTGAGGACCTGGTCATGAGACGTGTTAAATCCAAACCGTCTATCAGGTGGACCACACTGCAAAAATCAGCGGAGGATTGAATGCCTACCATTGAAACCAGTTGAGGTCCAAGAAGTTTTGGATAAATATGAAATTTGTTTTTCCTCTTAATTCAGGTCTTTGTGACCTTATGAACAGATTGGAAAATAAACGTTATGGTGGGCCCTGGTAATTTTAAAGGTGGAAATCATTATCTCCACTGTTATTTGTGGTATGGTCCAGATGATCCTCCGATGTGAACCATTTTTTTCAATTAATGCACTAAAATGATCTCTAAAGATAGATGAATGGTGTATATGATGCGGCCCACCTAATGTGCATTGACCCATTGGTGCGGCCCATTTAATGTACATTGGCCCATTGGTGCGGCCCATATGATGCGGCCCACTTAATATATATTGGCCCATTGGTGCGGCCCATATAATGTGACTCACTTAATGTATATTGGTCCATTGGTGAGGCCCATATAATGCGGCCCATTTAATGTATATGAGGCCTATTGGTGCGGCTCATCTAATGTGGCCCATTTAATGTATACTGGCCCATTGGTGCGGCCCATATGATGCGTCCCACTTGATATATATGGGCCCATTGGTGCGACCCATATAATGCAACCCACTTGATGTATATTGATCCATTCATGCGGCCCATATAATGCGACCCATTTGATGTATATGAGGCCCATTGGTGTGGCCCATATAATGTGGCCCATTTAATGTATATTGGCCCATTGGTGCGGCCCATATGATGCGGACCACTTGATATATATTGGTCCATTGGTGCAGCCCATATAATGCGACTCACTTGATGTATATTGGTCCATTGGTGCGGCCCATTTGATGTATATGAGGCCCATTAGTGTGGCCCGTTGATGCAGCCCATTCGATGTATATGAGGCCCATTGGTGCAGGCCCAATGTGATGTATATAAGGATTATGAGTAAGGCCCAATGAGATGTATGTGAGGCCTTTGTGTAACGCCCTGAAATTCGAGGGTTGAGTAGCAACTCAACTCTCGAGTTCCAAAACATCACTTATGCAATATAGATAATGATGATTAAATGTTGTCTGTGTTACTGCGATAAACATGAGAGAGATTATACCAAAACAGTAATTCATACTCCAGATCAATTGTATAAAGGCAAGCGGAAGACTGAAACTGTATATAATTGTATGTAAAAGAATAAAACCATCACAATCTCTAGAGTATGAACCCAACTGAGTCACCATATACATGTATTTGTTTTACGATCAAAATGTCAAAAATACAACTAAAGAAATAAGCCCTACAAGTCCCGTCAATCCAGGCAGTCTAGTCAAAGCCACTAGAGTACTGCATATACGAGAACTCATCATGGTCCTCGTCGTAGTCCGGTTTAGCCTCCTGAGTCGTCACCTCATCTGCACCTAAGACAGAGTCTGGTTGGTGTGTACAACACTGTCCCGTAACGTGGGAGTGAGTAGCTAACTCAGTGGAACAATAAAGCATAAATTAACATGTTATCAATGCAGTCAAGCAGTAATGATAAAGCAGTACAATCGAACAGTCCTATCTACTCTTATTAATGCAAGTATGAAATGCAGTAATGATGCATGCCCTCACTGACATACTCCCTCATGCGACACCATCCTACGTTGGTGGTATGCTTTCATTCCTTAGTGCTCCACATCTTCCAGGCACATGCAGTGCGATGATGAGCATGATTACCGAGTTATTATTAGTCCATTTCAAATAGTAGGATTGGGAAACTAAGGTACCTCCCTTATATCATTCCCAAACATGATCCATTCTAGGGTCGTCAAACCTAGATAATCTCATACGATAGTGTGGTTCTAGGACGATGCAAAGGCTGCCAGGGCTGTTACACGCAATTGTTACACCACTCCCCCATCACCTTTTTAACGGTTCATCACTAAATTGATACAGGCCTAGTTCATACTCTATACACCGCGGAAAAACTCATCACCTCACCACAAATTCAGAGTATGCTCGAGGTCACTACAAAGGGCTCGTCACCAATCAGTGTAGGCCGACAGCTTGAATACAGTGTCCCATACCACCGTATTCGGCTCACAAGTCAAGGTTGCTCACTGGTCACTACGGGGAGGCACGTGGCCCCAGCGTAGGCCGACAGCTCGACCACGGTGTCCCATACCACCATGCCCGGCTCATGAGTCTTAGCGGATCGAGGTACCATGGTTAACGGGATTTCACTGGTAAGTTTAGTACCCTAGGTTCAAGCAGTAGCGTCCAAACATGGTGAACATACATTAGACATATCGGGCTACTTGACGAGCCTGACTAGCTCGAGCGCACAATCAACTGAACGACATGAAGTGTATAAGCACTTTACGTGGCCTAACCACTGTCGCCAACGGAAGCACGACTCGGGTTCATCAGACACATCCTTCGTGGCGAAATGAAACTCAACCACGAACTCAAGTCTAATACCGATTGTCTGGACTATAATCATAGTCCTAAACACAATCAATCCTTATTCAAAGCATGTGGAGTAAAGCATAATAAACAAAGTAATTCAAGCATGTTAACAAGCATATCATAAAGCATGTTATAAAGCACCATATAAATAGGAAATTCAAACACATATTTCATAAGTAAGTGGTTGAATTAAACAACCAACATGGAGGAAATCATATACGTCTCTAAGGTAGTTGAGAATCCCATCTCAACACCTACCTAAGGCACAATCATCCAAACACTTATTCTCACAAGCATTTTCACAAACACTTAGAATACACTATTTCAACATACATAGTGTATATTAGCAAAACATGTATTAGGGCGAGCCCTTTTACCAAACAAGTATTTTAAACATATAGAATATGTTCATATAGCAAATAATCATGGCAAACACATTTTCAAAATTTATACGTATATGGTACTTTCTACAAATACCTAGAATATGTAAAATTCCATTTTCTTCATCTTTAATCGAAACGAAAAACAGACAGCACTTTGTACATGTGTAATTGCATATAGATCATGAATCTATCATTATCTGTCATTGAAAGCATTGAAAACCATAACCTATATACCTAAAGTCCTCACCTTTTATCATAGAATCGTAATGAATCTGATAGGTTTGCTAAGCCTTCGTATTCGGTAGTTTGGCCACCTATAGAACGAAATAGGTTAGCGATTTCATAACCTACAACCATCACAACCCCAAAACAGATTAGGGTTAGGGTTACTTACCTAGAAACGAAGTCAAAATCGCCGGGAAAGCGATTAGATGTGAGTGGTTAAGCTTGTAGAGCGGCAGGGGAAAGCAGTAGGGAGGTTCTCCCACTTCTCTCACACTTTCTCTCTCTTTTCTCTCTTCTCTCTCCTAGGGTTTCTCTCAATTTCGTATGGCTAAATGAGAGAGGGTTCTAAGGTCCTTGTATAGCCTAAAACTACTCCAAAACAGACTTAAGGTCAAGGTATACTTGGGTTATAACCAAAGTGAGCCAGTTTCAGCTCAACGGAGTACTTCTGGTGGGCCCCCTTGAGCCAAAGGTCAGACTTAAGCTCACCAACCTTAGATCTAGGTGGAGTTAAGTTTTCATTTCAGTCGGATTCCCAGATCATGCGTGGCGGACCAATTTCAGTTCAACGGTCAATAAAACTCGATCAGAGATTTCAAATACACTGCCATGTATATGAAATTTTTCCTAATCCAAGGGTGTATTTTGGTCAGATTCTGACGGTCTGGTTGCTTACAAATTGTCCGCAAGTAACAAGTCTCATATTACTATTTGAGATATTTATTTATGAAAAAAACAAGTGTTCTCACACTCCTCGCTCCGGACTCAAGCGAACAGCCGTGGGACACTGTCTGGATTTGATTTCCGAGATGGTTGTCAAGCCCAGTGAGGCGGTCCTAAGTCTATAACTTCGTATTATTCGGACTCCCGATGTGCGGTCCAGATCTGATACGGAGTTTCAATCTGCTCCCGAGAGCAGTCGGGTAATGAGTTTGATCCTAGATTTTAGGGTAATCTAACGTCAATGATTCTACAAGTTTTGGGTCTTGCAGATCGTATTTAAAGCGATTCTAACGAATTTCATGGCTAATTTAGTTTAACACTTAGTTAACTTTATTAAATTTCTAAAGGATTTGATCCTAAGCGATTTCTGCCTGAGGTGGTACTCGGGCCATTAGACTGAATTTTTCGAGTCGCTACACTTTATGTGAGACAGAATGTGATGTTTATGAGGTCCATTGCGATGTGTGATACCACCATGATATATGTAATGATGTTTATAGCGGGTCATGCCTTGGGAGCAATGATGGTTTGTCATCCACATTGTAGGAGCAATGATAGTTAAATATCCACATTGTAACTCTACCTAAGGCCCATTGTTAAGCCCATACTTGTTGTGTGTAGGCCGTCTAGGCCCATCTTTGTTATGAATAGAGTTCTTCACCATATAACATGCTTAGTATAGCTCCATGATTCATGCTCATACGCATCATATGTGTGCTTGATATGAGGAGTGACTGATCATAGTATATGACTTCAGGCAGATTGTTTATGAGCTCCGTGATAGGTGGAGTTGCCCCACATGAGCGCACGATACGTGCAAGATTATTGTATAACTAATAGTGTGATTCATTCATTTCGCATTTATATGACATGATTATTATACGCCCTAGTGACATCAGGGTTATGGCCTCCACAGACATATCGTGAATGGCAGGATCGGATATCAGAAATATTATTACTAGCATCGGGGCACCATAAATGTCCCTGGGTGAAAATTCCTAAACCCGATGGTACCAGAGGATGACTCCAACGTCGAGACCGAGTGAATACATGAGTGCACGAGGGCCAAATACCAGGAGGCCGCGTCTCTCACTATGTCATGGTCGGTTGGAAATGGGTGTGGCCTTACCCACCTGAGGGTAGGGGGCATTGCTAGGCTGAGTATGACCAACTCATGAATGGGTTCGCTATCGACATGCCAGATAGGTATTGGCAGGCTATTGGTCAAGCGGATAGTGAGGTTTCTTATGCTCACTTGGACTACACGTCTGGGAAAGGGGCAGTGTCATTTGGAGTGTATTAAACCTCGGTGATTATCCAAAGTGAGAACTGTACTGATAGTTAATGCTCTAGTGATGAGCCGCATTGATATGTGGATTCGGATGAGGATTGGTGTCACACCCCAAACCCGGAGATCGGACTCACAGGAATCCCGATCACCGAATTCAGTGCCAAAAGCCTCCATAGTACCCCATTCTCAGCTCCCAGCATCCATACGCTAGATTCTGATCCTGGGATCCTACAAGGAGGATTTTCTAACATACATTTATCTCGTAAGAAGCATAAATTTACCCAAATTACAAAGGCAACATCATCATCACATATCCACTAATATAACATTTGAATATAATGCTGAAAGGGAAATACATATATCAGAAATTAAAGCACCATAAGTCCACTGCATGCTCCAATCTCAACGCTGCCACAACCTAACACTACCTGCACGCATCTATGTGCATAAGCTTATAGAAAGCTTAGTGGGTGGTGAAAGTGTGTGTACAAGGTAAGTGCCAAGTAAGTAATATCAGAGTAATCAAAGTAAGCAGAAATATACTAGTAAGTCCATGAGTGCTATTAGCCATACCAAGGCTATGCGATGAAAGGCATGAATGCTAACGGTCATATCAAGGCTATGCGATGCAATGCATGAATGCTAACTGCCATATCAAGGCTATGCAATGCAAAAACATAATAAGCCAATATCAGATGCCGAGGATGTAATGCAATATGCGGTGCGAATGGAATGACCAAGTTGGAGTGTGAAGTTGGGATGATAGTACGTAGTATCGCAAGCTATAGGATCTATCACAAAGGACTTCTATCCAAACTAGTCTCATACCTAAATTTAGATAGTCAGACTCAATGTAGTATACTCCTGATCTCAAGTTAGTCGCGTGCCCAACCGAAATCCTGGTCATGCAAAGGTACATAATAATTAGTTACGTACCACCAGCTCGAGTGGATAGTGAATGAATGAATGAATGAGTATGCAACTCCTACTCAATAAGTCCACATATTAGTAGGTTCCTCTCCTGGGATCATCACTGGGGTCTATTACACTCTACGCCAGCTTGCCGCCCCTATCTGAGCGCACAACTGAGTAAGCGGAAGAGACCTCACTATCCACCTACCAATATCTAAGTGGACCCATTCCTCAAGCTAGTCAAACTCAACCTAAATATTGCCCCCTCACTCAAGCGGGTAAGGTCACACCCCCTCTCAACCGACCACGACATAGTGGGAGACACTGCCTGCTAGTATACGGCCCTCACGCACTCATATATCCACTCAGTCTCAACGTTGGGACGTCCTCTGGTATTAAGAGGGTTGAGAGATTTTCACCCAGGGCCATTTATGGCAGCCCGATGCTAGTAACAGATTTTTGGTGTCCCATCTAGCCATCCACGACATGACCGTGGAGGCTACGGCCCTGATGTCACTAGGGCGTATAGTAATCACAACATACAATGCAAGATGCATGAATCATACAATCCAGTTATGTATCAATCTATGCATAATGTGCACTCATGTGAGATAACCTCCGCCTATCAGGGAGTCTCATAACAACCTGTCCAATGACATATGCAATGGTCAACCACATCTCATAACAAACATGTAGATGATGCGTATGGGCATGTATCATGATGTTATGCTGTCACATACTCATAATCGGTATTAATAACTAGCCTCGATAATCAACATCAACAATCAGCCTCTACAATGTGGACATTTAACCAACATTGCCCCCAAGGAGTGGCCCCATATAGAGCCTAACGTATGGTGGACCCATGGCCTCACAAAGGGCCTAATATACAACATCATGGGCCCCACTTAAGGGCTTAATACTCTCTCATGGGCTTTATATACATCATAATGGACTCCATCGCCTGGTGCTCAAATGCATCGCAATGGGCCTCATCACATAGGCTTAATATACATCACAATGGGCCTTCAACACGGGCTGAATATATATCACAATGGGCCTCAAATACGGGTCGTGTATACATCACATTGGGTCTCGTCAATCAGCCTCGGCAATCAGAATCGGCCTCAACAATCAAAATCGGCCTCGATAATCGGATTTGGCCTCAATAATTAGAATTGGCCTCAACAATCAACCTCAACAATCGGAATCGGCTTCAATAATCAGCGATCGAAATCGGCCTCGATAATCTGCATCGACACTTGAAATCAGCCTCGATAATCAGCCTCAATAATCAGCAATCGGAATCGGCCTCGATAATCAACCTCGATAATCGAAATCGGCCTCGACAATCGAAATTAGCCTCCATAATTAGCCTTAGTAATCAGAATCGGCCTCAATAATCGGAATCAGCCTCGACAATCGGAATCAGCCTCAACAATTGAGATCGGCCTCGACAAACGGAATTGGCCTCAACAATCAGAATTGGCCTCAATAATCAGCCTCAACAATTAGAATCTGCCTCAATAATTGAAATCGGCCTCAGTGATCGACCTCGACAATCAGAATCGGCCTTGACAATCGAAATTCACCTTGACAATCGGAATCGGCCTCAATAATCAAAATCCACCTCGATTATCCGCCTCGACAATTGGAATCGGCCTCAATAATCAGCCTCAACAATCAGAATCAGCCTCAATAATAAGCCTCAATAATCGAAATCGGCCTTAATAATCGGAATCGATAATCGATCTCGATGCAAGGTGGGGTCCATAGATGGACGGCCGATAATGGACCAAGCAATATCAATGGGGCCCATTGTTTGGGTTAACCCACTAGAGAATGATGAGATGGGCCTAACAAGGCCTAAGGGAAGGTCATAATATGGATGTTCAACCATCATTGCCTATCAATGTGGACCTTTAACCAACATTGCTCCCAAGGGATGACCCACATAAGACCAAACGTACAGTGGGCTCACAGCCTCACACAAGGGCCTCATATATCACATCGGGCCTTATTAAATGGGCCCCAAGTACATCACATCAGGCCTCATCAAATGGGCCCCCAAATACATCAAATCGGGCCTCATCAAGTGGGCCCCAAATACATCAAATTGGTCATACCAAATGGGCCTCAAATACATCTCATCAGGCCTCATCAAGTGAGCCTCAAATACATCAAATCGGGCCTTATCAAGTGGGCCCCAAATACATCAAATCGGTCATACCAAATGGGCCTCATATACATCTCATCAGGCCTCATCAAGTGAGCCCCAAATACATCAAATCGAGCCTCATCAAGTGGGCCCCTAATACATCAAATGGGCCATACCAACTACAACTTTCATCCATCTCAAAGATCATTTTAGAGCATTATAAAAAAATGAATCATATCAAAAGGATCATCTGGACCATACCACAAATAACGGTGAAGAAAATGATTTTCCACCGTTAAAACCTCAATGGGCCCAGCATAACGTTCATTTTCCATCCAATCTATTCATAAGGTCACAAGGACCTGAACTGAGAGGAAACAAATATCACATTGGTCCAAAACTTCTGGAACCCAAATGGTTTCAATGGTAGACGTTTAATCCCACAGTTTTGGTAGTGTGATCCACTTGATACTAGATCTATCTTATTTTTTTAGTCTTAAGCCTTGAGACGTGATGCCAAATGGATGAACGGTTTAGATGTAACACATACACCAGCAGGCCCCACAGAATTGCTGGTGTCGTGGGGCCCGTCGATGGGTGGTATTGATGCAGCACATGCATCAATAGTGGGGTGGCCAACACGTCAGATGGATGGACAGTTTGGATGTAACTCGTACATCACAGTGTGGCACATACATCACGTGGGCTGCACCTACCACCGTCCAAATACAGATGGTGTGGATATAAAATAGTTACATCAAGGTGGGTCTCACCCCCACACATGTCACACGTGTGGGGTGGGCCCACGCTCTCAATAGATGGACGGTGTGGCTCACAACATACATCAAGGGGCGTCCGGCCCTTGGCACACCGTTTAGGGAAGGACGGCGTAGATTAAACCATACCTCACGGTGGGTCTCACATAGTGTGGCCCACCCATTACATGTATATAATATATTATATTATATTATATTTTATATATATAACCACTGTAATATATATATACATGACATATATAAAAGCAATGGCTGTCCAGATCCACCGTCCAGGACCTGGACGGACAGTGTGGATTATCCACATAGGGTCCATGTGATGGACGTCAAGGATGTAAGGCACTTACATTAGGTGGGTCCCATCCCACACGTGCAGCACGTGTGGGGTGGGCCCACGCCTCCATATGGATGGTCAGTGGAGGACACATACATCTCTAGTGGGGTCTATGTCCTCAGGATGTTGGGACCATAGAACTTGCTGATGTAAATGGGCAGCAGCCCCACCATCCAGAAGACTAACGGCTAGGATCAACAGACACATCATGGTGGCCCCTACATGCTGCACTTCGCATGTTATCAAGGTGGACCCCACGTCCCATGCATGGATGGGGTGGATAACATATAAACATCAAGGTGCGTCCCACTTGGATGGGGTCCACCGTCAGATGGATGGTGCTGATAAAACCCATACATCAGTGGTTGGCCCTACCCAGCACCTCCAAATAGACGACTGGGTGGTATGGATACATCATAGTGGGTAGCACAATCATCACATAAAGAGAGAGAGAGAGAGAGAGAGAGATCGGATGGTGGAGGGACCCCATCACTATGGGGCATACATTAAGTGGGTCCCACCATAAGTGGGCCCTTAAATCACAAAATTAAAAATAAAATCACCCACCGATCGTCTTCTTGGACTTCTTCTTCCACCAATGCATCCTAAAGCTCCATGGAATGCACTTTAACGGTCGAGATGAAGCTTGGATGGTGGAGATGAGAGGTAGGAAGGTGGGCCACACTAGCTTCTCCAAGGAAGCCATGGACGTGGGTTGCTTGGGTTTCTTGGGAGAATGAGAGAGAGAGAGAGATGAGAGAGAGAGGTTGTAAGAGAGAGAAGGATGGGTGAGTGATGGGGTGTGATAGGTGAGAGATGGGTGATGAGTGATGGATGTGTACTTGGTTGTAGGAGAGAGTTAACTTGGGGAGGGTGGTTGTACTTGACATGATGGGATGGAGTACTTGACATTTGATGTGATTGATGTGATGTTATCTTAGGTTTTGAAACACATGACATTTTCCTTGAATTGAACGCGGGTCCACATCTCCTGGCTCGGGTATCGCCTCGGCATGTAATACGTGGCGTCAGAACTGCGGCAACGGTGCGGTCGTACTGGTACAGGTCTTGGGTAGAGCCAACTCAGGAATACTGGATACGACTCAGGGTCATGCGCAACTGCCGATTACAGGTCGCGGGTTGTTTGAATTCGACAAGGAGGACCGCGAAAGCCTATGAAACGGTACTAGATAGGATATAGGTCTCACAATTGGCATGCTTGAGTTGCATCTCGCATTACATAGCCTTAGTATGGCTAATTGTATTCATGTACACATCAGCATAATTCCACATTACTCTGCTATTGCATTCTGAGCACGCTTATATTGCGTACACACTCTCACCTCCTACTAAGCTTTCTATAAGCCTATGCACGATCGATAAGTGTAGGTGACGTCAGGACTCAGCCGTAGCTTAGTCGCAGTAGGAGCGTGCGGTGGAGCTTTTGGAGCTTCCGATTCTGTTATTATATTTCCCTTTATGTGCATTGTACTCAAAGTTTTTTATCATAGTGGATTTGTGATGATGTTGTTGGTTGTTGTTTGTCGGCTATGCTTATGGTTATGGTTACTATGAATCAAATTCATGTTGAAAATTCTTCTTGTGGGATCCCAGGATCAGAACCTGGTGTATGGGTACTGGGAGCTGAGAATGGGGTATTACGGAGGCTGTCGGCGCTGGATTAGGCAATCGAAAATTTTGTGAGCTCGATTTCCGAGTTTGAGGTGTGACATGTACTATCATAGTACGTTGGTTGTTGATTTTATGAGTTTATAAGATAATTTTAAATGGTTTTGTTGTAGTCTCATGTATTCCCAACATAAATGTTAAATCCACATGCATTCTTGGGGATTAGTGAAGTGTAAAAAAGTCTTTACAGGTAGTTCCATATATGGGAAATGGGAAAAACAAATTTAGAATCCAACTCTCATTCTACACTCTCTTTTTTTCTTTTTTCTTTTTTAGAAGGGTAACTGACTCATTTTACACTGGTAAATTTGCATTTTGGTTGAGCTTTGCTCATTTGTAATTGTTAAGGTCAATATCCGGACCACTGTCATGCCCCATACCTAGAAATCGAATTCACAGGAATCCCGATCGCCGAATCCGATGCCGACAGCCTCCGTAGTATCTCATTCTTGACTCCTAGCGTCCATACCCCAGATTCCGATCCTGGGATCTTACAAGGAGGATTTTTTTGTATATGTAACTCATAATAAGCATGACCACAAGATTACCCAATTCACAAAGGCAACATCATCATCACATATCCACTAGTATAATTATTTGAGTACAATGCTGAAAGGGAAATACATAAATCAAAAATCAAGCTCCAGAAGACCGCTGCACGCTCCAAGCTCAATACTGCTACAACCTAACATCACCTGTACGCATTTATCATGCATAAGCTTATAGAAAGCTTAGAGGGTGGTGTAAGTGTGTGCACAAGGTAAGTGTTAAGTATTCAACACAATGCCATCATCATACAGTACTAAAAATACTAATAATCCATAAATTGTACAATATCAGAATAAGCAGAATTACTAACAAGATCATGAATTGCCAGAGTAAGTAGAAATATTGGTAAGATCATAAATTATACGATAATAGAGTAAGCAGAAATACGGACAAGTCCATCAGTCAATCAATATCAGAATATGTAATGTGGAATAGTTATGCAATAAGGAGTCATAAAGAGTTAAATATCAGATGCCAAAGATACAATGCAATATATAAATCCTGCTAACTCTGTCTGGGCCATATAAGTACAGAAACATAGCAACCCAAAATGTCATATGTCTGTAAATGTAATGTAATATGCGATGCGAATGAAATGAACATGCTGGAGTGTGAAGTCGGGATGATAGTATGTGGTATCGCAGGCTATGGGGTCCACCATAAGGGACTTCTATCCAAACCAGTTCCATACTTAAATTTGGATAGTCAGACTCAACGTTGTAAACTCCTGATCTCAGGTTAGTCGCACGCCCAACCGAAATCCTTGCCATAACGAAGGTACACAACAATTAGTTGCGCACCACCAGCCCGAGTGGATAGTGATTGAATGAACAAATGAGCATGCAACTCTTACTCAATAGTCCACATATCAGTACGGTTCCTCTCTGGGAAATCACCGAGGTCTATTACACTCCAAACCAGATTGCTGCCCCATCGCGCGCAACAAGGGGAGTGGAAGAGACCTCATTATCCGCCTGCCAATATTAGGCCCGGCTCGTCGATAGCGGACCCATTCCTCAAGCTGGTTAGACTCAGCCTAGCATTGCCCCCTCCTCTCAGGCGGGTAAGGCTGTACCCCCTTCCAACCGACCATGACACAGTAAAAGACGTGGCCTAACAGTATACGGCCCTCATGCGCTCATGCATCCACTCGGTCTAGACATTGGAGCAACCTCTAGAACCAAGAGGGTTTAAGGACTTTCATCCAGGGATATCTATAACACCCCATGTAGAATAGATTTCCGGTGTCCCATCTGGCCATCCACGATATGCTTGTGGAGGCTATAACCCTGATGTCGCTAGGGCGTACGGTGGTCATGTTACACAAATACGAAATGCATGAGTCACACAGGGTAATCATGCATAAAACCTGCGCATACCGTGCACTCATGTTGGGCAACTCCGCCTATCAGGGAGCCCCATGAACAACCTACCATATGGCATATGCAATGGTCAATCATATCTCATAACAAGCATGCAGATGATGCGTATGGGCATGTATTATGATGATATACTGTCACATACTCATAATCAGTATCAATAACCGGCATCAACAATCGGCCTTGACAATGTGGACATTTAACCAACATTGCCCCCAAGGAATAGTCACATAGAGCCCAATATATAATGGGTCCACGGCCTCGCACAAAGGTCTAATATACAACATAATGGGCCTTACTCAAGGGCCACATATACATAACAGGCGGACCCTGCTCATGAGCCTAATACATATCACAATGGGCCTTGCCCATAAGCCATGAATGCATCCCAATGGGCCTTGCCCATGGGCATTAAATACATGATATGTGGGCCCTACACATGGGTCTTGAATACAACAAATGGGCCTTGCATCATGGGCCTAATACGTGTCACAATGGACCTCAATTACGGGTTGCATGTATATCATGTAGGTCTCGACAATCGAAATCGGTCTCGACAATGGAAATTGGTGAGAATGGGCCTAACTAGGCCTAAGGGAAGGTCACCATGCGAGCGTTTAACCATCATTACCTAAAAAAATGTGGACATTCAACTAACATTACTCCCAAGAAGTGCCTCATATAGGGTTAAACGTATAATGGGCCCATGGCCTCACACAAAGGCCTAATACACATTGCAATGGGCCTCACACAAGAGCTACATACACATCACGATGGGCCACATTACATGGACCTCCAATTTATCACAATGGGCCCTACACATGGGCCTTAAATACATCACGTTGGGCCTCACCCATGGGCCTTGTACATTCCAGTGGGCCACATCAATGGGCCGCACCAGTGGGCCATAAATACGCAACAGGTGAGCCCTGCATGTGGGCCTTATACATAATAACGGGCCCCATTACTTGGCCTGATATACACAACATCGGGCCTCACATATGGGCCTCAAATATACATCATAGGTGACCTCAAGAATACATCACAGGTGGGCCCTATCACATGGGCAGGCAGTGTGGGTGAATCACATCCATCAAGGTGGGACCGGTAGAAGGACGGCGTGGAGATAAAAATACAATTATGATGGTGGAGTCCTCATCACCGTCCAAACACGTTCGGCACCGTCTAAATCATCTGAACGGTGTGGACAAACAATTGCATCATGATGGGGTGGCACAACACTATCTAAACTACCCAACACAGATGAACGGAGTAAGTGTAATACATACATCAAGTCAGGGCCCCACGGTCCCTGTGGATGGTGGTGAGTGGAACACGTACATCATGTGTCTAGCACAGATGAACAATGTAAATACGATAAATGCATCAAGGTGGGATCCTAAGGTGGGACGGCTGGGGGGTAAAACAGATGGATGGCATGAGTGCAGAATAGGTGAACGACGTGGATCCATACGTTTAGGTGATCCCTATTGTCCAGTTCATCGGACGGTGTAGATATAAGACACATACAACACATGTGGGTCCCACAAGGAATGGCGGTGTAGAAAATATATAACATAAAGATGGGCCTACACACAACAAGTATGGGCCTCCCAATGGCCCTAGGAAGAGTTGTAATGCGGACATTTAACCAGCATTATACTTACAATGTGGACGTCAAACTAACATTGCTCCCAAGGCATGGCCCGCCATAAATGTCAATACATGAACCACGGTGGAATGACATTACAATGGGCTTCATGTACATCTCATTGGGTCTTGACCCATGGGCCTCCAATACACCAAATGGGCTTCATAACATGGGCCCTATTCACATTACAGTGGGTCTCAACCCACAGGCCTTTATACATCACAATGGGTCTCAACCCATGGGCCCTAATACATCACAATAGGCCTCAATCCATGGGCCCTAGGATACATCCAAATGGGCCTTATAACATGGGCCTTACTTTCATATCAAGGTGGGCCTCAACAACAGCCTCATACACATCAAGGTAGCCTAATCACATGGGTCTTATGTACATCAAGGGGGATCACTTCAATTGGGCCCCATGTATATCAAATGGGCCGCTCCAAATAAGTGGTGATAATGATTTCCACCATTTAAAATTCCTAAGGCCCACCATACGTAAATTTCTCATCCAACCTGTTCCTAAGTTAACATAGGGATAGATGAAGTGGAACAAATATCAGCTTAATTGGAAGCTACTATGGCCCTTACAGATTTTGAACATTGGACGTAATTGTCCACTACTTAGATAGTGGGGTCCACTTGACTCTAGATCTGCCTCATTTTTTATCTCAAGCCTAAAAACAAGCTGGCCAAATAGTTGAACGCTCTAGATGCAACACAAGCATCATGGTGGGGCCCATGAAAGCCCACCATCAGGTATATTATATAAAACATAATCTATATAGTATATATATACAATATATATATATACACACACACGCACACACATACACGCATACAGACATACGTGCACACACACGCGCACACACACACATGCACACACACATGCCTACACACGTGCACACACACGTGCATACACACATACACGTGCACCGTCCCTTGGATGGTGGGGTTAAAACAAATACATCACAGATGGCTCCACCATCCAGGCGGACGGTGGAAATAGAATACATATATCATTGTGGGTCCCATGTGGGGCCCACCTTAATGTTTACTTTCCATCCATCCCGTTCATAGGGTCACGCAGACCTAGATGAAGGGTAAAAACAAATTTCGGCTATATCCGAAACTTCTGTGGGCCCAAAAAGGATTTCAATGGTTGGCCTTCAATCAACACTTTTCCTATGATGTGGGCGGCCTGAGCATTGGATCAGCCTGATATTTGGAAGGGGCCCAGCTCAGGAGATGGCCCACCTCATGAACGGCTTGGATGACCTACATACATCAAGGTGGGGCCCACGGCTGGAGCCGTGGGACCTAGTCGTCCGCTTCGCCCGCCACCGCGTCCTCTCTCGACGGCAGCGGCCGCCTACGCTTCTTCGTTAATATAATTTTTTTTTTTTTTTTTGAAAAACCAAATTTTTGGGGTTTTTCGGAGGTAAGGCCCACATCAGTTAAATCCAGGCCTGCCAATGGATTCTGCCATCCATAACAAGCCCATCAAGTCCAATATTAAGTATTTTTTAGCATGTAAAAAGATTTGAGTGAATTTAAACGGTAAAAATCGCTGTTTGCTAAGGTACGGTCCACCTGAAACTCGGATCAGCTTCATTTTTCGGCTCAATGCCTAAAATGATCTCAGGAATGGAATGGATGGCTTGGATTAAAAGAATACATCAAGATGGGGCCTACATAGGCGGCTCACCCAATGAACTTTGAAACAAGCTAATATTTGTGTTTTCATTTCAGTCTAGGGACGTCCCTGGACGTCTGGGCGTCACACATACTCAAGGTGGGCCCTACTCAGGTGGGCCATTAACTAATGGATGTGTGGGTACAATGCATATGTAAGTGGGCCGCACCTATAGATGGGTTGGATAAAATACATGGCTCATGGTGGGGTTCATCGGAGTGGGCCACACGGCCACATCATCACACATACAAAAGAATATGAACAAGAGAGGGAAAGAGAGAGAGAAGGAGAGAGAGAGAGAAGCACCCACTTATGATCTTCTTGGTCCTCCACTTCCATCAAAGCATCCTAAAACTCCGAGGGACGCATTTCAACGGTGGAGATGGGAGGAAGGTGGGCCAAACTTGCTCTCCATAGAAGCCATGGACGATTGCTCCATGGGAGTTGCTTGAGAAAAAAAATAAGAGAGAAATGAGAGAGAGATAGAGTGATGGGAGAGAAGTGATGGTGAGTGATGGAGTGTGTAAGAGATGGGATGGAAAGGTTGATTTTGGGGTTGCTTGGGGATGGGTGAAAGTTGATGTGTACTGGACATAAGGTGTGATTGATGTGTACTTTGATTGATTGATGGGATTGATTTGACATTTGGCAGAGATTCTCTTGTGTGGCATCTTTCCTCATACTGAGCGCGGGCCTACATCTCCTGTACTAGGTATCGCCTCGGCGCGCGAGACGCGGCATCGAAACCACGGCGACGGTGCGTCGCACTGGTACAAGTCTTGAGTTGAGTCGACTTGGGTTGACGGCGTGTGAATTAGGGTCACATGCGAACGCCGATTAAGGGTTAAAGGTTACTGAAATTAGACCAGGAAGACAGCGAAAGCCTATGGAACGGTACGGTCTAGGATACGGGTCTTACAACCACCCTCCACTCAATGCTGAGAACTCAGAATGAACCCTAATCCTGCACAAAAAGGTGAGCAAAGGAGACCCTGGCTTAAACTAGAGACCGTCTGATGCCTAAGTCAGGCTAGGGAATCTAGGTCTTAGTAGCATAGTGTAAAGAGAGGGTGTGAAATATGGCATCCATGTCTCCTTACATATGGAGACTATTTATATCTTTCACCTGGGATGGGTGTGTCCGCGATACTCAACGTGTCCTTAGCCACTAACCATGTCCTACGGGTGAGTTGGCATGGGCAGTCATTTAGTAGACGTGTAGACATGGGTGGTTGTGCAACTGTCGTTGATCATGTAGCAATGGGACACCTCATCGGTTCCCCCACTCGTCCATTCCACTCCAAGCTGACGGCCACCTTAGCGTCATACCTCAAAATAGATGTTGAACTGAGGTGAAACTGAACATCCCACCTCTGTCTCATCTTGGTGCTCTGAGGACATTCTCAGATCTTCACTATCCAGAGCATCTTGGTGCTCGGAAGACTCCTCGAACCTTGAAGTCAGGGCGCCTTCGATCTTCCCATAATAGAAGCTCCCTACTCTCTGAGTTCGGACACAAACTTAGAGAGTAAATACGTGTGGAAGATTGGTTATTCCTCGGGCTGTGAGTCGTCGACTCGTGTAGCTGCAATCATGACCCTGATATTTAAGATGTATCGTCGATGTTCTCTACCTACGGACTTACATCGAGAGGATGCATGGCGATGGTTACGATTTCGAATCGTCGAGGTGATTACGAGATCACCACGTGGTCTGGAAAGGACAACTAGATGGCGTCTCAGCTGCTCGGAGCCCGTTGCTCGATGCTTACGACACACGGCTCGACAGTGCTTTGGCTAATAGTTTACCGCCACGTGTCTCACGAAGTTGGTTCGTAATGCTTCGGCTGTGGCTGCACTGATTCATCATAAATACAAGGGATGCCTCTAGGCTATATAAGCCCTTGCACCCAGAGGAGCACTCATTACCTTTATTTTTTAAGGGAGCCCCTCTTACTCCTGGTCCACTCTTTTCCTTTCAACTCCTTGCAATGTCGAATGGCTCGGACCAGATCCAAGAAGGCTACGTTTTCGAGGGTGATTCCGAATTGGAGGACTCAGACAGTAGACAGGGGGCCTCCGAGGGTCCCCTTGAAGCAGTACCTCCCTATTCTTTGCCTAGGAGAGGTAAAGAGACCAGGTCTCAGGCTCGCCCTAAGAGCAGAAAGCAAATCCCCCGCGATCCAATGGGGAGGGTTACAGCGATACCCTCAGGCGATCTAACCTCAGAGCTCATCTCGGGAGGCTCAGTATTGGTTGAGTCTTAAATGGACTAGGTCCGAGCAGAGTTCCAAATCCCTAACTCCGTCCAGATACGTGCCCCTGAGCCCCTCGACGCCCCTGGAGACCCTGCTGATGGGGAGATTGTCATTTTCCTTAGTACCCTGCAATGCAGGCTCTGACTTCTGCTACACCCTTTTATCTGAGCTTGACAGCACACTTAGGGCTAGCCCCAGGCCAATTTGTTCCTAACGCTTGGAGGATTTTGATATCGTCGTACATTATCTGGTACCAATCCAAGAACCAAGAGTTGATGCCCAAAGAACTTTTGAGTCTGTACATTGTCGAGCATGATCGCCAAGAGCCATGTTGGTACTACTTCGTGACCCGTGCCAACAAGAGCTCGGGTCTCGTCCTCCAACTTCCTTCCTCTACTAAGGATTGGAAGAATAAGTGGTTCTGGGCTTCGGGCGAGTGGGAGGTACCGGCGGCGAAGCTCAGGAGTCTACGAACCCGAGTCCCCACTCGATTTACTACCCCAGGTTGAACTTTGAACAATGTTCACTTTCTTTGCAATCCTCTCTGCTTGCTTCATTCTAATCGACCTTTGACCTTTTTCTTGTAGACTTCCCGAGGGACGAACCCCTCATCTCTTCTCTTTAAAAGAATCAGATAGCTAGAGCTTGGTTGTGCTCAGAGGAGCAGCGCGTCTAGCATTACCTGATTACTCTGGACAGTCTGTATCAGTCCGGACTTTGCAAGCTCAAACCCCTCCCCTCCTCCTTCAGTAAGTGCATCCTTACTCTACCAAAGCTCCCACAACTTGGATAATGCATAACCTTCCATCGTATGTGCAGACATGGCTGAAGCTTCTAAGTCTAGGAAGAGGAAGCCCCCACCCCTCCGGGACATGCTGCTGGCTGAACCCCGAGTTAAGGTAACGACTCAGAAGAGGCAAGCGACTTATCGTGGTGAGGGTTCATCAGCCCCAATTTTTGTTGTCACAACTCCAATCCCTGTTGTTATGGCTTCAATTTCTATTGTTGCAACTCCAGTCCCTGATGTTGTGGCCTCAATTTTTGTTAATGCATCTCCAACTAACGTCGTGGTCATACCTGCAGTCATCACTAATCAAGCTCCAATCCTTCCACCTGTTGTCGCTCCTCAGACTTCGGAAGTGCCTCTACCAGCCCCTCCTTAGCCCTGTATAGCGATCTCATCTTCTTTCGAATAAGAGGAAGCCATCGGGGTTACTGACGGGATGCTCTCTCCTCCCAAAATCGGAGATAACCCCATGGCTGAGGCTCAGGCTTCGGCGAGCAGGGGAAGCTATAGGGTCCGCTCTCATTGAGGCTGGCGGAAGCAGGTTCCCTCCAGGCTATCACATGTCTGGTCTGGTTAATTGGGCAGCGAAGCACGCCCCCGAGGAAGAGCTCGTTGACCGCCTCGGCAAGGCACACAAGTCCTTCGTGAATGACCTTACCTCCGTCTTCTGCAAGGTACGTTTATCATGTTCCCCCCTTTATCAATTTTCATCTCTGTCATATTCCTAGGCTCATGCTTTCATCTCGATTCAGGCCACTCTGATGCTCCTGTCAACTAGGGAGAGGTTGAGGGAGGTAACCAGAAAGGACCGGGAGATAGTCGCTCTTCGGAACGAGGTTAGAGCACTCTGGGACGAAGTCGGAGTACTCCGAGGGGAGCGGGAGGAGCTTCGTGGCTTGCTGAACAAGGAGAAGATGAAGGGGTTGTGACTTTGGGGGGACATCAAGGAGCTCTAGGCGCGTTGCAGTGCTGTCGCATCTAAGCTAGAGGAGGCCCAAACTCGTGTCAGTTCGATCGAAGAGGATAATGACCGGCTGGTGGCCGCATTGGAGCAAACCAGAGTCAAAACCGCGGAGGAGCTGGGTTACGCGGTCGAGGAGGGGAAGGCGGCTCAATGCACTGAGGCTGAAGCTTCGCTTGCATCAGCGGTTATCGTTACTGTTGACGAGTTTAAGGCTTCGAAGGAGAGGACTGTCGAGGCCAACAGATTTTATTACTGCGACATCAATGCTTATATTGATGTCATCCAAGAGCTCTACCTAGATCTTAACCTTGAAGCCCTCGCCTTTGAGGATGCCGAGGAGAGGCCAGTCGAGGGCGATCCCCTTGATCTACCTCCTAACTCTGAGATTCCTCCTGTCCCTCCTTCCGAATAGTTTTTTAACCCCCTCTTCCTGCCTTTGGATGATGATTTGTGGATGACTATTTCTTGGATATTTGTGGATGATGATTTTTTATTGTGCTTGGATGATGATTTTTAACCATCTGACCCTCTGTCAAGGGCAAATTTTCTATACAGATTGTTGAATGATGATTTGGAGATGCTAAGCCTTTGTTAAGTAGTGAGCTGACCTCTTAAGGGGTCGGCTCACCTAAAGGTTTCATCTCTGCACATGAGAGATGACTCTTAACAATTCCGTATATTTTCGCGGGTTGATGAGCCAACCCCTTCTTTAAGGGATCAGTTTGTAGAGTTCACCTCTACTCATGAGACATGGCTCTTCATATAGTAGATAAGTTGGACAGGCAGACCATATAGAAGGAACGATGCTTTTATTGAGAGCCTCAGAGGGCTAACAGAGCTGAGTCATACATGACTTTTATTGAGGACCTGAAATGGCCAGTAGCTTTTCTTCATGGATAGTAGATTTTTAAGTGCTCGATACTCCAAGGGTGAGGTAGCGGACGCCCTTCCAGGTCTTCCAAATGGTAAGAGTTGGGCTTTGTCGACCTGACCATGCGATAGGGCCCTTCCCAGTTCAGTCCGAGCATCCCTGCTCCAGTCTCTACGATGCTTTGGAAGACATGGCGAAGGACCAGGTCACCTGACCAGAACCACCTCGTCTTGACCCTGGAATTGTAGAAGTGTGCCACTTGCTGGTGCCGAGCTACTACTTGAAGTCTGGTGACTTCTCTAGCTTCTTGGAGCAGGTCAAGGTTTGACGCCATCAGCTAGGCATTCTAATCCTCCTGGTAGTTCCTAACCCAAGCTGTAGGGAGGCCGATCTCGACTGGGACGATCGCCTCCGAGCCGTAGGATAGTGAAAAGGGAGTTTCCCTAGTAGACGACTGGGCTGTGGTCCCGTAAGCCCATAGAACAAACAGGAGCTTGTCCGCCCAGTTCTCTTTAACTTTTTCTAACTTCATCTTGAGGTGGTGTTTAATGACCTTGTTCAAAGCTTCCACCTACCCATTAGATTGTAGATGATGAGGTGAAGGTATGCATTCGAGATGCCGAGCCCCCTACACATGCCTCTGAATCTGTCTTTGTCGAACTGCTTCCCGTTGTTAGAGACAATGGTATGCAGGACTCCGAACCAACAAATAATATTCTTCCAAACGAAGTCAGTCACTTTTTGTTATATGATCTTTGCTACCAGTTCGACCTCGGCCCACTTGGTGAAGTAGTCAACCGCCACGATAGTGAATTTGACCTGTCCCTTCCCAGGGGGCAGAGGTCCAATGATGTTGATCCCCCACTCGGCGAACGGCCACAGCCCGCTCATAGGAGTCATCTCTTCCGCAAGCTACCTCGGCATGGCAGTAAATCTCTAGCACTTGTCGCTTCTCTGGACATAACTCTTGGAGTTTTCTTGAATAGTCGACCAGAAGTACCCTTCACGAAGTATCTTCTGAGCCAGGGCTCAGCTGCTAGAGTGATTTCGGTAAATTTCCTCATTGATCTCTCGGATCACGTAGTTTGCTTGATCAGGTCAAAGACATCTGAGGTAGGGCTGTGAGTGCTCCTTCTTGTACAGAATCTCGTCCAGGACTATGTATCGTGCAGCTCTGATTTTCAGGCGTCGGCCCTCCAACCTGTCTTGAGGGACTTGACCAGTAGTGAGATACTCGAAGATTGGATCCATCCAACTCGGAGTTGCCTCTATTGGATTGACTATCTCCTGATTAGCTCGGTCGATACTTGGGCTATCCAGGAATTCCATGAGGATAATCCTAGGAATCTTCCCCTTAGTGGTCGAGGCTAGCTTTACAAGGGCGTCAGCCCAAGAGTTCTCCGTCCTTAGAATTTGATTGATGGTGCAGCTTTCGAACCTTTCTATCAACTTCCTGGCTTCAGCCAAATAAACTACCATCCTTGTTTCCTTGGCCTCATACTCATTGGAGATGTGGTTCACAACAAGTTGAGAATTACATCGGACTTTGAGAAGTTAAACTCCTAAACTGGCCGCCAGTCTGAGTTCAGCCAACAGAGCCTCATACTTTGCCTCATTGTTGGAGGCCTTGGAACTGAGTCTGATGGTGTACTGGATGGTGGTTAAGTCAGGCGCAACTAGGACAATCCCTGCCTTGGCACGCTTAGAATTGGACGATCAGTCCACAAAGAGAGTCCATCTACTCTCTCCTTTATCCGACTCTGTATCCTTGAGAAGCGGGAGAGCTGGCGGAGTCATTGGGATGGCCTTCGTACCCGCGTCTACGACCTCAACATTTTGACTGGTGAATTCTGTTATAAAGTAGGCCACCGCCTAGCCATTAATCACCGTCCTCGGTCAATATTGGATGTCGAGCTCTCCGAGTTCTATCACCCACTTAGTAAGCCATCCCGACACCTCAGGCTTCTGAAGGACCTGTCTGAGGGGAGAGTCAGTCAGGACAATGATGGAGTGTGCCTGGAAGTACAGACGCGGCCTCCGAGCTGAGACGACTAGGCTGAGTGCTAACTTCTCCATACTCGGATATCTAGTCTCGGCGGGTACCATCACCTTACTCACGTAGCAGACGGGACGTTGTTTACCCCCCACCTCTCTAATGAGCGCGGAGTTGACAGCCGAGGCTGAGACCTCCAGATACAAGAACAGGGGCTCGCCCTCTTCAAGCTTGAATAGCAGGGGTGGTGAGCCCAAGTACTGCTTCAACTATTGGAAAGCCTGCTAGCAGTCCAAGGTCCACTCAGCTTTCTTATGACCCTTCAACTGGTGAAAGAAGGGAAGGCATTTGTCAGTGGCTCAGGATATGAATCGCCCAAGCGCTGCCACTCGTCCGGTGAGACTGTCACGCCCCAAACCCGGAGATCGAACTCACAGGAATCCCGATCGCCGAATCCTGTGCCGACAGCCTCCATAGTACCCCTATTCTTGGCTCCCATCACTCATCACCAGATTCCAATCCTGGGATCCTACAAGGAAAACTTTTCAATGTACATTTATCTCATAAGAAGCATAACCACAAGTTTACCCAAATCATAAAGGTAACATCATCATCACATATCCACTAATATAAACTTTTGAATACAATGCTGAAAGGAAAATACATATGTCAAAATCAAAGCTCCAGAAGACTGCTGCATCTTCATGCTCAACGCTGTTGTAACCTAACGTCACCTGCACGCATCTACCGTGTATAAGCTTATAGAAAGCTTAGTGGGTGGTGAAAGTATGTGCATATGGTAAATGCTAAGTAAGCAATATCAGAAAAATCAAAGTAACTGCAAATACTGATAAGCTCATAAATCATACAATATCAAAAATACTGATAAGTTCATAAAAAATTCATACGAAGTCGGAGTAATACGAAAACATACTAATAGGCCCATAAATACCGTCAGCCTTATCCAGGCTATGCGATGCAGAAATATAATAAAACAATATCATATACTGATGAAGCAATGTAGATCAGCTATGCAATGTGGATACAATAAACCAAATATCAGATGCCAATGATGCAATGCAATGTGTAAATCCTGATGAGTCCATGAATACCATCAGTCATATCTAGGCCGTATAAATGAAGAAACATAGTAACCCCAAATGGAATATGTTGCGGATGTAATGCGATATGTGGTGCAAATGGAATAACCGTGCTGGAGTGTGAAGTCAGGATGATAGTACGTAATATCGTAGGCTATGGGGTCCATCACAAGGGACTTCTATCCAAACCAGTCTCATAACTAAATTTGGATAGTTAAACTCAATGTAGTAAACTCCTTATTTCGGGTTAGTCGCGCACTCCAACCAAAATCCTAGCCATTGTGAAGGTATACGTAACAAATAGTTGTGCACCACCTGCCCGAGTGGATAGTGAATGAATGAATGAATGAGTATGCAGCTCCTGATCAATCAGTCCACATATCAGTACGGTTTCTCTCTAAGATCATCATCGGAGTCTATTACACTCTACGCCAGCTTGCCGCCCCTATCGGAGCGTACAACTGGGTAAGTGGAAGAGACCTCACTATCCGCCTACCAATATCGGGCCCGACTCATCGATAGAAGACCCATTCCTCAAGCTGGTCAAACTCAACCTAGACATTGCCCCTCACTCAAACGAGTAAGGTCACACCCCCTCCCAACTAACCACGACACAGTGGGAGACGCGGCATACTGGTATACGGCTCTCATGCACTCATATATATATACTCGGTCTCGACATTGGGGTGTCTCCTGGCCACGAAGGTTTAAAAATTTTTACCCAAGGACATTTATGGCACCCGTATGCTAGAACTAAACATTTTCGGTGTCCCATCTGGCTATCCATGATATGTCTGTGAAGGCTACGGCCCTGATATCGGTAGGGCATACAGTAGTCATATCACAAAATGCGTGATGCATGAGTAATACAATCCAGTCATACATCAATCCTGTGTATGACGTGCACTCATGTGAGATACCTCCGCCTATCAAGGAGTCTCATATCAACCTGCCTAATGACATATGCAATGGTCAATCACATCTCATAACAAACATGCATATGATGCGTATGGGCATGTATCATGGTGCTATGTGGTCACATACTCATAATGGGTATCGGATGATATACTCGTAATCGGTGTCGATAACCGACACCAATAATCGACCTTGACAATGTGGATATTTAACCAACATTGCCCCCTAGGAATGGCCCACATGGAGCCTAACATATAGTGGACCCATGACCTCACACAAGGGCTAAATATACAATACCATAAGCCTCACTCAAGAGCATAACACATCACGATGGGCCTTTCACATGGGCCTAACATATATCACAATGGGCTTCATTGCGTAGCCCTCAAATGCATCACAATGGGCCTCATCACATAAGCCTCAATACATCACATTAGGCCTTAAACACAGGTTGAATACACATCACAACGGGCCTCAAATACGGGCCGCATATACATCACATTGGGCCTCAAACATGGGCCGAATGCACATCACAATGGGCCTCAAATACAGGCTGCATATACATCACATTGGGCCTCGTCAATCGGCCTCGATATCCGACCTCGACAATCGGAATCGGCAAATCGATCACGTCAATCGGAATGGGCAATTGGTCACGATAATCGGGCTTGATCGCTAACCGGCAATCGGCCACAACAATCGGAATCGATCGATAATCGGAATTGGAAAATCGGTCATGTCAATCGGAATTGACAATCGGTCATGATAATCGGCCTCAATCACTAATCGGTAATCTGCCACGATAATTGGAATCAATCAATAATTAAAATCGAAAAATCGGTTAGGTCAATCGGAATCGGCAATCGGTCATGATAATCAGCCTCGATTACTAATCGGCAATCGTCCACGATAATTGTTAATCGATCAATCAGCCACGACAATCAGTCACGACAATCCGAATCGATCGATAATCGAATCGATAATCGGCCTCGACAATCGGAATCGGCCTATACAATCGGCCTCGACAATCGGAATTGGCCACGATACTTGGCCTCGACAATCAGAATCGGCCTCGATACTCGGCCTCAACAATCGGAATCGACCTATACAATCGGGCTCAACAATCGACCGAACAAGGCCTAAGGAAGGTCACAATGTGGACATTAAACCATCATTGCCCGTCGATGTGGACATTTAATCGACATCGCTCCCAAGGATTGGTTCACATAGACCCATATGTATAGTGGGCCAATGGCCTCACACGAAGGCCTAACATACATCGTCGTGGGCCTCACTCATAGGCCACATATGCATCACATTAGGCCGTGTCCATAGGCCTCGAATACATCACAATGGGCCTCACCCATCGGCCTTGAATACATCACAATGGACCTCGCCCATGGGCCTTGAATACATCACAATGGGCCTCACCCATCGGCCTCGGATACATCGCAATGGGCCTCATCCCATGGGCCTCCAACATATCACAATGTGCCTCATCAAATGGGCCGTAAATGCATCATCACAGGCCTCCTAGTGGGCCTCATTTACAACATAATGGGTCTCTCGCACGGGCCAAAATACATCACAATAGGCCACACCAATGGGCTTTATATATATCAAGTGGGCCGCATTAATAGGTTGCACTAATGGGCCTCATAAACATCAATGTGGGCCTCATGAATGGGCCGCAAATGCATCAAGGTGGCCTCATGGATGGGCCATAAATACATCAAGGTGGCCTCATGATCTGGACGGTCTAGATGACCCAGAAGGCTGGACAGTTTGGATATAACAAGTGCCTCAAGGGAGGCCACATGTCCAAAGAGCAGACGATGGACATATACAGTACATGTATCAATGGTAGTCCCCACATGGCACCGTTCCGTGATGAAAGGTGTAAATATAGAATACATATATCAAGGTGGGCCACATTGCATAAGATGAACGGCGTGGATAACAAATACATTACGGCTGGCCCCACATGGATGGACAATGTATACAACAATGTATACAACACATTATCAAGGCAGGCCACCGTACGGATAGACAGCACAGATAAAACACTCACAATATGGTGCATTCAGCACCATCTAAACAGCTGGGCAGTGTGGATGCAAAACACATATCAGCAGGCCCACCATTCCAGGGCACCTAGACGGCAGGGATAAAACACATGTATCCAAGGTGGGTCCCGCACTGCACCGTTCAGGACAGACGGTGTGGATTTAGTCCATACACCACAGTGCCATCCCACCGTTTAAACCATATGGATGATGAGGATAGAGAATACATGCAGCAAGGTGGGTTCCATCCCCACACGTGTGGGGTGAGCCACACCTTAAACGGTTGCACGGTGTGAATACATCGGGGTGCGTCCCACCATCAGACGGTTGGAATATAACCCATACATCATAGCTGACGTCATTATAGCAATCATATAGCTGGTGTAAATGTACACCAATCCATCCCCTTCCCACATAGGTGGGTCCCATGTAGGGACCACCATATAGTATTATACAGTATAATACATATATATTTTATTTATTTTGAAGAACACCAACGGCGCCTGGATGTAAGACACATCCATCATGGGTCCATGTGGACGATCTGGATTTCACATAAAACGTGGTGGCCCTGCCGTCAATCCAACAGCTAGAAGGTTGGTGGATGGACGGTATGTATTAAACACATAAATCACGTGGGTTTCCACCGTCCAGACCACTGGACGGTGTGAATGAAATACATAAATTATGATGGGGTCCACTACACGGATGGTGGGGATCAATTCATTCATCACGTGTGGGGTCCATACATTTAACAGATGGACGGCGTGTATATAGCACATGTGTTAGAGTGGGAGGTGCCCCATCGTCCTGGGGCAGATAGACGGACGGTGGATATAGAATACGTATATCAAGGTAGGTCCGCGTCCTTAGATGGACTAGATAGCCAGGATTAGACGCATACATCAGGTGGGTCCCAACATCTTTGCTAGACGGTGCGGACACCACATGCATCACGTGTGGGTCCCATGTGGGGCCACCACATAATACAATATAATATTATTATTATAATAATAGTTATCATATTAAAAGCATATAGCGTCCAGGCCCTGAACGAGTGGCCTGGATGCAGGATTCATATAGGTGGGTCCCACCATCAATGGATGGTGTGGATGAGACCCAAATATCATCTATGGGTCCCACATAATTGCTAACATCAATACATCAGCTGTATAGCTGGTGTATGGTCGTCCAGCCTATCCGCTCCCAACAGCAGGTGGGTCCCATGGTTTCAACGGTGAGCATTATCTCTCGCTGGTTGCAGCATGGTCCATCTGAGTTCAGATCTTCCTCTACAGGTAGAGGATGAACGGTGGAGCGAGGTGGGGTCCACGTGACTTGCCCACCAGCCGCAGTATCAAGTTGCTACTTGCATTTTTCCCTGCATATAGTCCAGCAGCGGGCGCTGCTAGACGGTCTGGATGACCATCATCAAGGTGGGTTGCTAGCCTTAGACGTCGTGGACACAATACATCAGGTGGGCCACACATCATCATAAAAAAAAAGGTGAGAGAGAGAGATCGAGTGGTGGAGGAGAGGGACCCTGCTACTATGGGCCCTCCCTTTATTATAATGCACACATCAAGTGGGTCCCATCAATTGTAGGCCCTCAAATGATCAAATCCACAAAAAAAGAGCAAAAGAAAACACCCACCTCAAGATCTCTTATTCATTCTTCCATCAACATGTTCTATAGCTCCAAAGAATGTGATCCAATGGTTGAGATGAGGCTCGGAGGGTGAGATTGGGAGATAGGAAGGTGGGCCACACTAGCTTCTCCATGGAAGCTTGAGAAGCTTGGACGTTGGGGCTTGTATTGCTTGGGAGAGTGAGAGAGAGAATGAGAGAGAGAGAGAGAGAAAAAGAGAGAGGTGATGGGAGAGAAGTGATGGGAGAGAGGGATGGGGAGTGATAAAAGGGTATACTTTGTTGAAGAGAAGTGGACTTTGGAGTACTTATGTAAGAGAAAAGATGGTTGCTTGTACTTGACATGTGAAGTGATGGATGTGTACTTAATTGAGGTGATTGATGGGACATTCTCTAGGGATTGTAATCATGCGGCATTTACTCGAACTGAACGCAGGCCCACATTTCCTGGCCCGGGTATCGCCTTGACACGCGAGACGCAGTATCAGAATCGCGGCGACAGCGCGATCACAATGATATAAGTCTCGGGCCGAGCCGACTCAGATAGACAGAATGTAACTTAGGGTCACGTGCAACCGCCAATAACAGATTACAGGTCACCGAAATTTGACTGAGAGGACCGCGGAGGCCTACAAAACAGTACGGGCTACGATACGGGTCTTACAGAGTCACTCAATCTCTCTCGTCGTCCGAGGTGAGCTCATGTCGAGCAGTGTCTTGATCTTGTCAGGGTTCGCTTCAATGCCCCTTTGGCTGACCTGAAATATGAGGAATTTGCCCGAGCCTACTCCGTAGGCACATTTGGCAGGGTTCAGCTTCATGCAATATTCTCGAAGGATCAAGGTCTCTCCGAGGTCTATAATGTGGTCAGATGATGCTTTAACGCTATTGACAAGCATATCATCAACGTAGACCTCCATGATCTGACCAATTTATCTAGCAAACATCTGGTTCACCAACCTCTGATACGTCACCTCAGCATTCTTCAAGCCAAAAGGCATGACCTGGTAACAGTAGAGCCCTTTGTCTATGATGAAGGTTGTCTTCTACCTGTCTGGGTGTGCATCGCGATCTGATTGTACCCGAGTAGGCGTCTAAGAAGGAGAGCCGCTCATGTCCAGCCGCACTGTCCACCAGCTGG
This sequence comes from Magnolia changhungtana, assembly GCA_030180095.1. Lineage (NCBI taxonomy): Eukaryota > Viridiplantae > Streptophyta > Magnoliopsida > Magnoliales > Magnoliaceae > Magnolia > Magnolia changhungtana. The sequence goes on along the minus strand of JASAUF010000626.1, from coordinate 3,492,432 downwards.
TCGATCTGAGGCAAGGGGAAACTGTCCTTGGGGCAGGGCTTGTTCAGACCTGAGTAATCTACACGGACCTGCCACTTCCCGTTTGCTTTCTTCACAAGGACCACATTTGCGATCCAGTCCGGGTAGTGTACCTCTTCAATGAACTTAACACTGAGGAGCTTCAATACCTCGTCTGCTATAACCATGTACCTCTTGAGGTCGAATGCCCTCCTCTTCTGCTTTATCGGCCTGTGATCTGGGTCCACATTTAGTCCATGGACTATGACATCTGGGGAGATGCCTGACATGTCTTCGTGCGACCATGCGAAGATGTCCTTATGTTGCCGCAGAAAGGCCAGCATCTAAGACTATTGCTCGGAACCCAGCGACGACCTGATCTGAACAGTTCTGCTTGGGTTGGCTTCCTCGAGTGGGACAGTCAGTAAGTGTAATGCCCCAAATTTTGAGGGTCGAGCAGAGCTCAACTCCCGAGATTCGTCAGATCACTTATGCAACATAAATAATGATAATTGAATGTTGTCCGTATTAGTGCATTAAACATGAATGGGATTACACTAAATCAGCATATCATACTCCAGATACAATTAAATTACGCAAGCGGAAGACTGTGATAAATATATAAAGCATATAAGTGATTGTAAGTCTCCGGAGTATGAACATGTTACCAGGTTAAATAATTACACGTATAGTTCCAAAATTTACAAAATGATACAATGTGATGGCATCTAATCTGTATCCCTGTAACCCCGCCAATGCAACTCCAGGTGTACATAGACCTGTCAGAGAGTTGCATGTAGGAGAACTCTTCCTCGTCGTCATAAAAGTCAGGCTCCATCTCGTAAGCCTCACCATCACCTGCAGCTACAACAGAGTCTGGTTGGTGTTTTAAAATACCGTCTCAGAGTGGGAGTGAGTGATCAACTCAGTAGAGCTATAAGGCAAAGGTTAACATGTTATCAATTCAGTCAAGCAGTAATGATAAAGCAGTACAACAATCATGTCCTAACTACTCTGGTTAATGCAAGAATGGTATGCGATAATGATGCATGCCCTCGCCTGCACTCCCTCAGCGACATCATCTCACGGTCACGCATGCTAAACTCCTACTGTGTTCTTTCTTGCCAAAGGCACATGCAATGCGGTGCATGAACATGTTAGCCAAGTAATTTATTGGGCTTATTCATATAATAGATTCAGGAAGCTAAGGTACATCCCTCTATATCAGTTACCCAAACAATGATCCATCTAGGGTCGTCAATCCTAGTTAATCTCAAACGATAGGCAAGTTATAGGGCAACATCACCCCTGATTGAAAAGCAATGGATAAGTAAGTTCAGGTCGCTACGAAGAGGCTCGTCACCTCGGCATAGGCTTAGTTTATACTCGAGGTCACTACGGAAAGACTCGTCACCTTAGCATAGGCCGACAGCTTGAATACAATGTCTCATACTACAGTATTTGGCTCACGAGTTGCGGTTGCTCAATGGACACTACGGGGAGGCTCCTCACCCCAGCATAGGCTGACAATTCTACCATGGTGTCCCATACCACCATGCTTAGCTCATAAGTCTTAGCGGATTGAGATACCAAGGTTAAACGGGCTTTTTATTGGTAAGTGGTACCTTAGATTCAAGCAGTAGCATCCATACATGGTGAACATACATTAGGCCAATCGGGTTACTTGACAAGCTCAACTAGTACGAGCACACGTTAAATAAATCGACATGGAGTGCATACGCACTCCTCGTGGCCTAACCACTGTCGATAATCACCATACGACTTGGATTCACCGAACGTATCCCTTATGGTGAAACTAGTTCGGCCATTGATCATATACCATTACCAATTGCCTGGACTACATATTAGTCCCAATCATACTCAAATACAATAGGCATTCACATGTGATAGTTAAAAAAGCATGTGACAACCAATTCAAATATAAATCTCATTTGAGCATTTTAACAAACACATAGTACACATGTTATCATACATAGGCATTTCATTCATAAATCACGTAGTAGCAAGATAGGTTACATGAAGGAAATTGTAACTATAGATATGGTAATTGAGAATCTTATCTCATTGCCCTTATTAAATACATTTCAACAAGCAACTTCTCATTCAGACATTTTATCATACACGTGGACTACACATATTAACATACATGTAATAAATTAGTTATAACATATAATATAGCAAATCCTTTCACAAAAGAGTTGTCACACATACAACAATCATGTATTCTCAATCAAAAATCATGGCAAGCACAAATCATAATTTCATATTCATTCCAACATTTCAACAAACACATGGAATGCATTATATTCAACATAGTTCATATATTGTATAATACACGAAAAACATCGCATCTAAGTACATGTGACAACAATCAAGTCAGTCATAAATCATTAACTGACATTGAAAGCCTTGAAAACTATAACCTAGATGTTTATAATCCACACCTTTCATCGGTTTACTCGTTATGAACTCGGTTCGTACACTACGTCTTTGTCTACGGCACAACAGCTGCCTAAACATTGAAATAAGTTAGCTATTTCACTAATTCCTCTATTTAGATTCCAAGAATGAGATTAGGGTTAGAATTTCTTACCCAAATCGTATCTAGAATCGCTGGTGTAGCGATGGTGGGGAGGTAATTCAGTACATAGAGTCGTGGGAGTGAATCCCAGCAACGATCTCCCTCTCTCTCTCTCTCTTCTCCTCACTCTTTCCTCCTCTTTTCTCTCTTCTCTCTCCTAGGGTTAGAGAATTCGTATGGCATTATATAGGCCCAGAAGTGATGTTAATGGCCCCAAGGCTACGGTATACTTAGGATATAGCCAAAAGGATCTGTTTCAAGCCAACAGAGCTCTTCTAGAGGTCCATTACCAACATATGGTCCGGAGAAAGTTCTCTGACAATGGATCTATATCAGGTTAAGATTTTGGTCTGATTAGATTTGTGGATCGACCGTGGAGGACCAGTTTCAGTTTAATGGCTATCGTCACTCGATCAGGGCCACAAGTACAACGACATGTGTAAAGGAATTTCTCTGATCCAAGGGTGTAGTTGGGTCAGAATCTGACAGTCCAAAACCTTAAATTTGTCTTGCAAGTGAACAGCCCAAATCACTTAAGTTTGAGTTCATTTTCTAAAGATATTCGTATTTCTCACACACTTCGGTACGGGCTCAAGTTGTGTGTTTTTGGATACTATTTGGACTCGATTCCCACGATGGTTGTCAAGCCCAGTAAGGTGGTCATAACCTTATAGTTTCGCGATCATTGGACTTTCAATGCGCGGTCCAAGTCCGATACGGAGTTTCAATGTACTCCCGAGAACAACTGGGCTTTGAGATTGCTCCTCAGTCTTAAGGTAATGTTAAGTCAGCGATCCTAATGATTTTGGGTCTTGCAGTTCATATAGAAAGTGGTTCAAGATAATTCCACTGATTATTTAGTTTAGCACTTAATTAATTTTTGTCTAATTTCTAAATGATTCAGTCCTTAGTGATTTCTACCTAAGGTGGTACTCGGGTCTTTATACGGATTTTTTCGAGATGTTACAGTAAGTCCTCCGTGAGGGAGTCTTCTACAGGAGCTATGGGGTCGAGCACATTCACGGTAAGGGTCTGCTTCACTGAACCTTTTCTGGCCGCCATGGAATAACACCTCTATGCTTCATGCTGGTCTCCTCAGATATACCCAACTCCTCTCTCTGCAGGGAACTTTATCATAAGATGGTAGGTGGACACGATCACCCTCATTGCGTTAAAGGATGGCTAACCCAGTATGACATTATGCACCGACGGCACTTCACTACGAGGAAGTCCACTAGAAGAGTAACCTGATGTTGTCCCTCCCCTACTGTCATAGGGAGGGAGATGGTTCCCTCGAAGATCACCTTGTCTCCAGTGAAGCCGTGCAGGGGGACTTCACAGGCCGGAGGCGCGACCTGTCAATCCCCATTCTTTCGAATGCCTCGAAGTAGATGATATCGTCCGAGCTTCCGGTGTCAACCAAGATGCGGTAAACCTTGTGGTTAGCTATAGTCATAGCCACCACCAGAGCATCGTCATGCGGATGTTGGATTCCGCGTGTGTCATCATCTGTAAAGGTTAGGCTGCATGGGCTTACCCAGAGCTCTTTTCTCAGCCTTTCAGCCAAGTGGATGTAATTCTCGAGGTCCGAACCCCTGGAATAGGCTTTACGAGCCCTATTGGAATCGCCCCCTCCATACGAGCCACCATAGATTGTGCGGATCTCTATAGCCTCTTCCGTAGTCTTGCCCGGCTGATCCTCCCTCCAAGCTGACTTCTCTTCCTTAGTATATCTCCTCAAATGACTCTTGTAGATGAGGGTCTCAATTTCATCTTTGAGATCCATGCAGTCGCTGGTGTTGTGACCATGGTCTCGATTGAAGCGGAAGTACTTACGCTTATCTCGCTGACTTACCTCGGCCTTCAGGCAAACTAGCCACTGCAGGAGTTTCTGGTCCCTGATATTCAGCAGGATTAGTTCTAGAGATGTGTTGAGAGGAGCGTATGAGCTAAACTTGCTCTCGGGTCTCCTACTCGGTCAGCGATCACGAGAAGCCCTATCATCTGGCCTCTTACTTGATGATTGCGGCTCCTCGTTCCTTGACCTCTTTCCCTTGGATGATTGCTCTGTAGTCTGTACATTCTTGCAAGAGTTGAAAAACTCCTCAGTGTTGGTGTACTTCTGAGCTCGGCTGACGAGCTCGGCCAAGGTAGTCGGCGGATTCTTCCTAATGGAGAAGACGAACTTCCCCTCCTTGAGTCCGTTGAACATGGTAAAGAGTATCATCTTATCGTCGTAGTCGTCTACTAGCAGTGCTTCTTCATTAAAACGGGCAATGAAGTCCTTCAGTGACTCTTTATTCCCCTATTTAAGAGTAAATAAATGGGTTGTTGGCTCTGACTCTTCTTGCCAGCGATGAATTGGGTCATGAATACTCTACTGAGCTCTGTGAAGGAACAGATCGATTTCATCTTGAGTTGTCGATACCAATTCCGAGTAGACCCGAAGAGAGTTATTTAGAAAGCTCTGCACATCATTATGTCTATAGCCGACTGAATCTGCATCCATGAGCGGTAAGATTCCACATGCTCCGACTGGTCCCCGGATCCTATATATTGGATGACTGGAGGCATCCTAAACCTCTGAGGCATCATCTCATTCATAATCTCTGAGGTGAAGGGAGGCTGAGCCTCCCACGGATCCCGGTTCTCGGCTACAGTTTCTCGTGGAGCCTTGGCCTCTGGAGTCTTGCCTCTTCTTTTTCTCTCTAGTTCATGGCGAAGGCCTGTCGGAGGCAACGCCGAAGTGACCGAAACGTTCGTCGGAGCCCAAGTCATCGGGTTCCGAGCAGGATCTAGGGCTCTGGAAGATAGGTTCTGAGACACCCTTGGCCTTATGCTCTGATATATGGATTCAGCCGCTACAACTGGTATAACCACTTCTCAGATGGAATGCGACTGCTGCTCTTATCGCTACTTCATCTGGTTAACCTCTTCACGTAGAGCCTGGATCTCTTTCTACATGGCTCAATACTTACCGCCTAGGTTGCAAGAACACTGAGATGGCCCTGTTAGGGCCGACTCGTTGTGGAGTAACGAGGAAGAGCATGCCTGCTCATTCGACTCGGGCTCCACGGTTATCGCTTTGTTCTTTCCTCTGACCATCTTTTTACATAAAGTGACCAAGTCTTCTTGTTAGCTTCCCACAGACGGCGCCAAAAAATGTTGAGGTCAAAATTTGGACCACCCTCCACTCAATGCTGAGAACTCAGAATGAACCCTGGTCCTGCACAGAAAGGTTAGCAAAGGAGACACTGGCTTAAACAAGGGACCCTACGATGCCTAAGTCAGGCTAGGGAATCTAGGTCTAAGTTGTGTAGTGTAGAGAGAGGGTGAGAAATATTGCGTACATGTCTCCTTGCATATGGAGACTATTTATACCTTTCACCTGGGATGGGTGTGTCCGCGATACTCGGCGCGTCCTTAGCCACTAACCACGTCCTGCAGGTGAGTTGACATGGGCGGTCATTTAGCGGACGTGTAGACGTGGGTGGTTGCGCAACTGTCGTTGATCGTGCAGCAATGGGACACCTCATCAGTTCCCCCACTCGTCCATTCCACTCCGAGCTAACGGCCACCTCAGCCTCATACCTCAGAATAGATGTTGAAACGTGGCGGAACTGAATGTCCCACCTCTGTCTCGTCTTAGTGCTCCGAGGACGTTCTCAGATCTTCACTATCCAGAGCATCTTGGTGCTCAGAAGACTCCTCAGACCTCGAAGTCAGGGCGCCTCCGATCTTCCCATAATAGTAATGATCCTTATACAAGGAGAAAATCTATGAAGTGAAACTTCCTCTTCTTCCCTCAGTTTTTTTTTCTTTTTTTTTTTTTTTTTTTTTTTGTGTGTGTTAGCTTGTTATAGACCCCACTGCTAGTTCACACTTTAATGTTAGCCACCTCCACTAGGGAATCGATACTAAGACCTCAGTGTTGAAACGAGTTATCTTTCACTCAGTCTACCACTTGAGCTATGGATTAGGATGTTTCTTCCCTCAGTTCATTTTAGCATCTTCTCTCTCCACATCCGTTAGAAACATCTGATGGATTGACATGATCTTTTCACAATGGTTGGCTCACAGTGTTATGAATGGTTGGACATTCCCAACCAATGGTTGATTGTGCCACATGCCAATTAAAAGCTTTGGCAGCGTTGCTAACATCCTCACAAATGTGGAGACATTAACATTCCTCAGTACGAAGACATTCATATTGAGTAGCAAATTTGCAATCCAATTGTGGGTAATGTTGGGGTTTGATCAATTTAATCTAAATAGATCAAGTATTCAAATGAGCTTATGTACTCACTCATGGATGGTCGGGCCAAATTTTGGTTTGGTCGGACTGAATAGAAACCAAAAGTTACAGGACGGTTTTAGCCAAATTCGATCGGACCGAAGCTAACCTTCGGCTGCACTCGGTCGGACCAAATTTTGGTTCAGTCAGACTGAATTAGGGCTGAAACTTGCTGGACTGTTTTGACCTTTTTCGATCCAACCGAACTTGTTATTCGGTCAAACCAAGTCCAACCGAACAACAGCCAGATTTTCCTGTTCTATTTTGTCATGCAATGGCAATCTTCAGTTGGACCAAAACCATCTTCGGTCGGACCAAATGTTGCTGATATCAACTACTTATTTCAACAACATAACCTCTAAAGCCAATCTAAAGATGTTAGGGTATAGGAACCTATGGGTAAAAGGATTATCAAAATGGATTATTCCTATTAAGTCTAAATCATCTAAACGTTAAGGGATTGTTTTGGGACAAAGGTTAGGGTCACCAAGGCATCTTAATTTACCTGTCTTGCTTCCTTGATGCACCGACTTCGCTTATGTCTTCGGTCTTCACTTTCTAAGGGCTCAACTGACTATACGATACAACGACTCACATGATTGACAAACCGAGTGCAAAAATGGTTGCACTTACACATATGAAGGGAGTGTCGTTACATGACACCATATTTTGATGGGTCCAATTATGCCTATTGGAAGGCTAAGATTAGGGTATTCTTGAGATCCCTTAACCATGTGGCTTAGGTGATTGTTGAATAAAAATGGACTATACCCATAGAATAAGTTGAGATTGATGGTAGAACTATTAGCACTCATAAAGATAAATCCAAATGGAGTGCAGATAAGAAAACTTGGTATACCTATGATGTCAAAGCTCTCAATGAGATTTATTGTGTCTCTTCCCTCGATGAATTTAAACGCGTATGTATATGTGAAACAGGGAAGGAAGCGTGGGACATATTAGAAACCACCCACAATGGAACTAACATAGTAAAGCGCTCAAAACTTCAACTCTTAACTACACAATTTGAAAATATTAAAATGGAAAAGTCTAAAAATTTCATAAAGTTATATTTTAAATTGAATGATAATTATAACTTCATATGGGATTTAGGAGAAGATTATTGATGTTTATTTAAACTAACCTGATTTAAAATTAATTTAATTCAGGTTGGTTTAAATAAACATCAAGTTTTTGGCACCATTGCCGGGGACTGTTTCGGTCCAATTGGATTTAGGATTCTCTCTTATCATAATTCATAGCCCTAGGATTTTTCTCACATCATTTCACAAATTTTAGGAAACTTAATTTATTTTTGTCTTTATTTTCTACAGGAATTGAGGAAGGAAGCTGGAAAAAAAAATTGCCTTCAAAGTGAAGGAGGAGCTCCCAATTCTTCAAAAATCAATCATCTCCTTTTTCAGGTTCTTTCTTCCAATTCTTATTTGCATAGTTTCATCTTGTTTTTAGGAATTCCTGATTTTTAGCTCTAGTTTTATTTCTCTTAGGCTGCATCTTAGTTTAGCTTTCTTTCCTACATTGCAATAACTCAGTTTATACTAGGACGTAGATCTCTAAACATAGAACTAACACCTTTTGATCCTGAAATAGAAAGAACATTTCGTAGAAGATTGAGAAACACTCTATTTGAAATGGCGGATGAGAATGGAATTAAAGCTCTTAGAGATTATTCAACTCCTATCCAATTTAATGCACCTTCATGCATAGTGTTGCCAGCCACCACGACAGTACACTTTGAACTTAAACCTGGGGTCATACAATTGTTTGCCTCCTTTTATGGTTTAGATAAGGAGGATCCATATCATCATGTGAAAGAATTCCTAGACATTTGCTCTACCTCTAGGTTCCAAAACTTTTTAGATGATTCAATCCGTTTGTGCCTTTTTCCTTTTTCTTTGAAGGATCAGGCAAAAGCATGGTTGAATTCTCTAGGAGTTTGGTCTATCATTACATGGGACCACCTGTCTAAGAAGTTCTTAAACAAGTTCTTCCTCTTTCACAAAACTAATGCTCTCCGTAGAGAAATTACTAATTTCACACAAAAAGAGAGTGAGCACTTTCATGAATGTTAGGAAAGATGAAAGGACTTGCTTCTTAAATGTCCACACCATGGTTTTGAGAAGTGGCAACAGGTTCAATACTTCTATAATAGTTTGACACCCCAAAACCATCGCATGGTTGATGCCACCAGTGGAGGGTCATTCATGACCAAAAGTGATGTCCAAACTTGAAATTTCTTTGAAACCTTGTGTGAAAAATTTCAGCAATGGGACTATTCAAATAGAGGTGAAAGAAGTCCTCAACCACAGAAGAAAGGTGGTATATACAAGATAGGAGTCACACCAGATCTTTATGCCAAGATTGATAGCCTGATAAAGAAAGTTGATGCTTTGATGTTAAATAATGGACCTCCACAAACAACTCAAATCGAGTCATGTGTCATATGTTCCAATCCTGCCCATCCTATGCAGTCTTATCCATCTGGTACGGCATTTTCAGAATTTCTCTCTGAACAAGTACATGCTATGAACACTTTTCAGAGAACTAGGAATGATCCTTACTCAGACACCTACAACCCAGGGTGGGCTAGACATCCAAATCTTTCTTAGGCAAAAGGACCACAACAAGGAGGAACATCTGAAAATCCTCCAATGTAACCTTACCCCAAGTTGGCGGCCAACAACTTCAATAGTTTCCGCAATATCAACAACTTCCTTCACAATCAAGGAAACCATCTCTTGAAGATACACTCAATCTTTTTATGCAGAGTTCTCTTCAATTTTAAAAAGACACCCAACAAACTTTCAAGCTAACCAGCAAAACTTACATGCAAATGCACAATCCATTGCTAAGTTAGAAGTACAGTTGGGTCAACTTGCTACCACATTGAGTGAGAGACAAAAGGGCAAGTTCCCTAGCCAACCGGTGGCAAATCTAAAAGGATAGTATGAGATTGGCTCTAATTCAAACCAAGAACAATATCATGAGCAAGCAAAATCAATCATTACCCTTATGTCCGACAAACAGATCAAGAACAAAGTAGAGATGCCTAGGGAAGAATCAAATTTCAAATCGAAAGACCAAAATGAAGTGGAGAGACATATTAGTGCATCTAAAGTCCAAAAGCACTTTGACTCTCCAGGAACCACTCATGTATCATCCTATGTGCCTAAAACACCTTTTCCTCAACGTCTGGCACCAGTTAAGAAAGGAAAAAACTTTAATGATATATTGGGCATATTTAAGCAAGTGCAAATTAACATTCCGTTGCTTGATGCTATCAAGCAGGTCTCTGCTTATGCTAAGTTTCTTAAAGATTTATGCACTCAAAAGCATAAGTTGAATGTTCACATGAAGGTCTTACTTGCAGAGCAACTCAGCTCCATGATTCAACACAACACTCCTCCTAAATTTACTAATCCAGGAGCTCCCACCATTTCTTGTGTCATAGGAGATCATAAGATTGAGAAGGCATTACTTGATTTAGGAGCGGGCGTTAATTTGTTGCCATATTCTGTATATGAGCAACAAGGACTTAGTGAGCTGAAATCAACTAAAATAACATTACAACTAGCTGATAGATCTGTCAAGGTGTCCCGTGGTGTTATTGAGGATGTGCTAATCTAGGTTGATAAGTTTTATTTTCTAGTGGATTTCATCGTTCTCGATACTCAACCTGTCCAGAATCCTACTAGTCAAATCCTAATTATCCTAAGACGTCCATTCTTGGCCATATCTAGTGCTATCATAAATTGCAGGAACAGGGTTATGAAGTTGTCTTTTGGTAACATAAAAATTAAACTCAATGTTTTCAATACTAGACAACAACCGGCAAACTCAGATGATATATTTAAAGTAAATATGATTGAGAGTCTAGTACATGACTCTTTCCTTAAATCTTCTAAAGACGCTCTTGAGACTTGTTTAGCACATTTTGGTATAGATTTTGACATAGAAAGTTCCATCCAAGAAGTCAATGCATTACTTAACTCTAATTTTGTAATGGATACTACAAAATGGAAAGCTAAAGTGGAACTTCTTCCACCATCTAAGTCTAAACTGGTCCCGTCTATTGAAAAACCACCCGAACTTGACCTTAAACAATTACCTGAAACTCTCAAGTATGCATTTTTAAGTCCTTTTGAGACCCTGCCTGTCATCATAGCTTCTAACCTTGATAAGGAACAAGAGGGTAAGTTGCTTAATGTTCTTAGCGATTATAAAGCAGCTATTGGGTGGACAATAGCGAACATAAAGGGAATAAGCTCCACTGTGTGTATGCATCGTATTCATCTTGAAGAAAACACAAAAACGTCGCGTGAAATGCAAAGGAGGCTTAACCCTAACATGAAAGAGGTCGTTCGCGCAAAGGTGCTTAAATTGTTAAATGTTGGTATCATTTACCCCATTTCAGATAGTACATGGGTCAGCCCAATTCAAGTTGTTCCCAAAAAGTCTAAGATTACGGTGAAGAAAAATGATGATAATAAGTTAGTGCCAACCCACATGACTATGGGTTGGCGAGTTTGTATTGATTACCATAAACTGAACCTGGTCATAAGGATCACTTTCCTCTTCCTTTCATAGACCAGATGCTTGAGAGATTGGCAGGGCATTGCTACTATTGTTTCTTGGATGGTTATTCCTGGTATAACTAGATTTTCATTGCTCCCGAGGATCAAAAAAAAACTACATTTACATGTCCTTTTGGTACATATGCCTATCGGCGTATGCCATTTGGGTTATGTAATGTGCCTGCTACTTTTCAACGATGCATGATGAGTATTTTTTTAGACATTGTTGAACATTTCCTCGAGGTTTTCATGAATGATTTTCAATTTTTGGCTCTTCATTTGATGAATGTTTACACCATCTATCTCTTGTCTTGGAAAGATGTAAAAAAATGAACCTGATATTAAATTGGGAAAAGTGCCATTTTATGGTTGAAAAAGGGATTGTACTCGAGCATATTATTTCAAGTAAAGGTATTGAAGTTGATAAAGCCAAGATTGATTTAATTTATAGTCTTCCTCCACCCAGAACGGTAAAGGAGATTAGATCATTCTTAGGGCATGCGGGATTCTACAGGAGATTCATTAAGGATTTTAGCAAAATTTCTCGACCCTTATGCAATTTATTAGCTAAAGATGTTGCATTTGTCCTTAATGATGATTGTCGGAAAGCTTTTGATAAGTTAAAGTATTTATTAACTTCTACTCCAATCATCTAACCACCTAATTGGAGTTTACCTTTTGAGCTTATGTGTGATGCTTCTGATTATGCTGTTGGAGCCATCTTAGGACAAAGATTAAACAAAATGCCTCATGTCATTTATTATGCTAGTAGGACCCTAAATGATGCTCAACTTAACGACTCTACCATTGAAAAAGAATTGTTGGCAGTGGTATCTGGTCTAGACAAATTCAGGTCATATCTCATAAGATCAAAGGTTATAGTGTTCTCAGATCATGCAACATTGAAATATCTTCTTTCTAAAAAAGATGTTAAACCTCGACTGATTCGTTGGATTCTCTTACTACAAGAATTCGACATTAAAATTCGGGATAAAAAAGGGTTCTGAAAATGTGGTAGCCGACCACTTATCTAGACTTGTCTTGGAGTCCACAGTGGATCCTTTGCCAATGAACGAGTCTTTTCCTGATGAACAACTTTTAGTTATTTCTCAATTACCTTAGTATGCAGATATTGTAAATTATCTTGTTATAAGTCAATTTCCTTCTCATTGGACTAAACAGGATAAATCCAAATTTCTTGCTAAGGTTAAACATTTCTTTTGGGAAGACCCATACTTATTTAAACTTTATCCTAACCAAGTTATTAGGAGATGTGTGCCCGAGAGTGAGTTTCATAATATATTCTCCTTTTGTCATGTGGTGGTCATTTTGGTTCAAAGAAAATAGCTGCAAAAGTTTTACAAAGTGGATTTTATTGGCCTACACTTTTTCGAGACCCCTATGCCTTTTGTTCTACATGTGATAGATGCCAACGTACTAGTAATATTTCCTGCAGGAACATGATGCCACTTACAAATATTCTCATTGTTGAGATATTTAATGTTTGGGGTATTGACTTCATGCGTCCATTTCCCCTGTCATTCATTTATATGTATATCCTTGTGGCTGTAGACTATGTCTCTAAGTAGATTGAATCAGTGCCATGTAAAATGAATTATCACAAAGTTGTGGTCTGCTTCTTGAAAAAAAAATATCTTTTCTCATCTTAGTACTCCTCGAGCAATTATAAGTGATGGGGGTACTCATTTTTGTAATAAACCGTTTGAATCTTTAATGAAGAAATATTCCATCACCCATAAAGTTGCCACGCCATACCATCCACAAACAAGTGGTCAAGAAGAGGTTTCGAATTGGGAGATTAAACAAATTTTAGAAAAAACAGATCGCCCTGATCGTAAGGATTGGTCACAACGTTTGAATGATACTCTTTGGGCATATCGTACGGCTTTCAAAACCCAGATTGGAATATCTCCCTATAAGCTTGTCTTTGGGAAAGCATGTCACTTGCCTGTGGAATTAGAACATCATGCTTATTGGGCCATCAAAACCTTTAATTTTGACTTAAACCCGGCTAGATCGCACCATAAACTTCAACTCGATGAGTTAGAAGAAATTTGAAATGAGGCATATGAGAATGCAAAAATTAATAAAGAACAGACAAAATTTTTTCATGACAAATCAATTCTTCGCAAGACATTTGAACCGGACCAGAAAGTATTATTGTATAATTCCAGGTTACGCCTCTATTATGGAAAACTACATTCGCGATGGTATGGTCCTTATCAGGTAGTAAAAGTATTTCCTCATGGAGCAGTTAATCAAGATGTTGAGGAAATTTATTTGGAAGACCCAGGTTATCAAAATTGATTCATTCATGGTCCATGGTTGCTTTCATTGCTTGTCTGGCTGAAGACGTTAAACTTAGCGCTCCTGGGTGGCAACCCAACCTTGCATTTCATTTCTTTTTCCTAGTTAGTTCAATGTTTATGGGTAACATTGCTGCAAACTCTCACGAGACTACAAGTCATCTACTAGGGACAACCTAAGAGTTTAAAGGCTTGTTGCATACGCTAAATGCAATCGAAAGCACTTGCGAAAGTGGTATAGGTAGGATTTTATTTTTGTTATTTTTGTTTTGCTTGAGGACTAGAAAACCTAACCCTAAATTAGGTTATTTTGCTTTTGTCGGTTTCTCTCTTGTGCTAACCCGCTCTTATGCTGATATCTGTGGAAAGCCTCTTGATTCTTTCGTCCAGGTACTATCTTTCCATCACTCTTCTTTTCATTTCATTGTCTCATGTGCATTGCATGCTCATATCTTTTACATTGAAGACAATGTAGATTTTAGGTTGGGGGTGGGAGATTAGGTTACCTAATCAGTATTTTCTTGGTCTTGAGCAAAAATTGTGAAAATTTTTAAATTTTTCTGGAATTTCTTGTGAATTTGAGGTGATTTTGAAGGATAGTCGTGATTTTAGAATTACAAGATATAGAATGTTAGTAATTTATGACTCTTGGATTCAGCCATCTGTTAGATTTCATAGTTAAGTTTGAATTGTTAACCCATGATTAGAAGTTTTAAAAGTCATGATTTCACAGGACACATCTCGCTTACACACTAAGGTTTTAGTTCGATATTGAATTGTAACTTGGTGATCATCAAGCATGGAAGGAACCAACCTGGGGAATTTATCCTTCATGTTCAATAAGAAGAATAAAAGAAAAAGGAAATACCCAGCTACAAGATAGCTGCCTGCGGAAAGGGTTGGGCGATCGAACTTCACCATAGGTTTGATCCCTATAGGTGAAGATTTGATTCCCCATGGTTGACATTTGGAAAGAGTTAGGCAACTAGTTTTCACCATAGGTTTGCTCCCTATAGGTGAGGATTTGATTCCCCTCCTTGGTGTTACTTTTAATTTTAAAAAAAATTAAAAGTTGAAAGAAAGAAAAAGAATGATCTGTGAGGCACATTTTAGTTTAGGTTTTAGTTGTCATGAATTCCTTTGTTGGTTACCAATGATATCATGAAATTGACAATTGAATCTCTTAATAGTGATTAGCTGAGATTACACTATACACTCATGGAACTCAATGTTTAGAATTTTTCTAATTAATGGATTAATATTTTGAACTTGATTATGAAGTTTACCGTGAGCTTGATTCCAGGTGAAAATACTGCTCACCATTCATGAATCTTAGAATTCTCGCATCTCGACTATTTTTTTTTTTTACAAGTCACTCAGGTTTACAAGAATTGTCTTGTATTTCTGAAATTATTTTTCGCATACTTTGCTCGAGACTAGCAAAATGTTGGTTGGGGTTTGTGTTGAGGGTTGAATATTGGATATTAGATCCTAAGTATTACCTACTTTTACGAACATGATACTGTTTAATGCCCTATTTTAATCGTGTTTGTGATGCAAGGTGTATTTACAAGTGGGGATGAGAAAGGATGCAAAAAGCATGGATTTAACGCTCTGATGACACCAAAGTATGGGAGGGACTTCAGGGGACCGAGATCAAAGAAATTACATACTAGAGATTCAAGAAAATCAAGCCACTCACATTAAACGGGCCTGAAAATCATACAAAATGCAAGATCACAGGGTTCCCATCATCCGTTCGACTTGAAACTTTATATGTGACCTAGGGATCATAAATGAACTGTACACGTTGAATTTCAGCCATTGGATCCCCGTGGAAGTAGCCCAATAGACAGATCAGCTCATAAACCATTTATTTAGGCCCACCTGATATCTGGATATGCTTCAATTTTGGTCTCAACCCACCCCTTAAATAGGGAGACAAAATGAATGAATGGATTGGATTGCTCATAAACATCACTGCACCATGCACAAGTGCTCTCATATGCACTACATCTCGAGTCGGGTCAAACCGACCTTTGACCCGTATCCTCTCCAAAAACGACAACTGTCATTTCCTCTGTTACATAGACGGACGCGGGTGCTCTTCTTGCAGAAGCCGGTGGGCCACCATCATATCCCAAGGGGACGATCCAAGCCATCCATCTTGTAGAGGGGTTCACAAAGGTTGAACCCATGTTTACATCGTACATCAATGCAAGTACACATGCCGGCTACAAAGGTCATAAGAGGACTATTTTGCGGCGTCCAAAATAATGCAGTGTGAGTGATTCGGTGGACTACACCAAATCTAATCCAAAACCATCCATTTCTTATCAGAATTTTGAGGCGCATCTTTTGGACGGAGTGGATTTCTCCGTCGACACTGATCTTGTGCCCCACCACTCATCAGCGCAAGAGGAATTGCACAGACTGCGAACATCTGAGGAAACCGGCCGATCTGGGCCGTTTTACAGTCATGGTCAGGACCGGTCCGACCATCTGGACCATCCAAAATGCTTTCAAGGTGGGACTAACCATAGCCAAGACAACTGAACGTCTCAGATCTTGCATGTGTGGCTCGATTTTGATTCCAAAATGCAAGTCTATAGTTGCGTTATCTGTCGTTACGCATGCGAACTTTGCTGCGAAACAGAGTCAGTCCGACTGATATAGCTGACCTCTCCACCGCCCTTAGCAGCCTATAAAAGGAAAGAACGAAAGAGAGAGATGGATCTAAGGGGGACGTGAGTAAAAAGAGAGAGAGAGAGAGGAAGAAAGAAAAGGGGAGATTGCTCGAGAAGGGATTGCTCCAGAACAGATTAAATCAAAGGGATGTGCTTCTTCTCGATTATATTTTTCTTTTCTTTTCAGAACAGATCTGCGCACATGCAAGATCTGAGACGTTCAGTTGTCTTGGCTATGGTCGGTCCCACCTTGGAAGCATTTTAGACGGTCCAAATGGTTAGACCGATCCTGACCATGACCGTAAAATAGCCCGGATCGGCCGGTTTCCTCAGACGTGCGCAGTCTGTGCAATTCCTCTTGCGCTGATGAGTGGTGGGCACAAGATCAGTGTCGACAGAGAAATCCACTCCGTCCATTAGATGCGCCTTGAAATTCTAATAAGAAATGGACGGTTTTGGATTAGATTTGGTGTAGTCCATGGAATCACTCACGCTGCATTATTTTGGACGCTGCAAAATAGTCCTCTTGTGACATCTGTAGCCGGCACGTGTGCTTGCATTGGTGTATGATGTAAACATGAGTTTAACCTTTGTAAACCCCTCTACAAGATGGACGGCTTGGATCGTCTCCTTGGGATATGATGGTGGCCCACCGGCTTCCGCAAGAAGGGCACCCGCGTCCGCCTATGTATCAGAGGAAATGGCAGTTGCTGTTTTTGGAGAGGATACGGGTCAAAGGTTGGTTTGACCCGACTTGAGATGCAGTGCTTATGAGAGCACTTGTGCACGGTGCACACATCATGCAAGGTGGAATCCTCTGTGATGCAATCCATCCATTCATTTTGTCTTCTTATTTAAGGGGTTGAGACCAAAATTGAAGCATATTCAGATATCAGGTGGGCCCAAAATCAATGGTTTATGGGCTGATCTGTCTGTTGGGCTACTTTCACAGAGATCCAATGGCTGAAATTCGATATGTACGGTTCATTTATGATTCTCAGGTCACATATAAAGTTTCAAGCCGAACGGATGGTGAGAACCCTTTGATCTTACATTTTGTATGATTTTTGAGCCCGTTTAATGTGAGTGGCTTGATTTTCTTGAATCTCTGGCATGTAATTTCTTCAATCTCGGTCCCATGAAGTCCGTCTCATACTTTGGCATCATTAGAGCGTTAAATCCATGCTTTTTACATCTTTTCCCGTCCACATTCGTAAATACATCTTGCATCACAAACACGATTAAAAAAGGGTATTAAACAGTATCATGTTCATAAAAGCAGGTAATACTTGGGGTCTAATATGCAATATTCAACCCTCAACAATTATGGAGGACCGATTATGTAGAAAAAATTTTAAATCCCTTCGGGATAGATTTACTCCCAAGATAACCTTAATATATGAGTATAAAAACATAGATGAGATGAAAGTAGAAGAACTTCTAGGTTCCCTACGAACATATAAATTACACTTTAAGACATCCTCTAGCAAAAAGAAACTCACCGTCTTAAAAACATCACATAAGCACTCACATAGAAAAATTGAGTCAAAAGATGATAGTGATGAGAATGATGAAGATGAAGAAGAAATGAAGATAATTACTTAAAAAATTATGAAATTCTTCAAAAAGAATAGAGGGGATGATTGTTATAAAAAAGAGAAATCTCTTGAACTTAAGTGTATAGGTAAAACTTTCAAGAAGTCGAGAGAAATCGAATGTCACAACTGCGAGGGTTATGAATATGTTGTCGACAAATGCACTAGCAAAGTAATTCAATACTCTCAAACAAGTTGGTGATCCCGTTTTAGTGGTAAGTCTGAATTTTTTGCCTCCATATTCGCTCTCCGTTTGATGATACAATTGTTGTACCTTCAAAAGTCCTTGGTTTCCAAGGCAAAAAAGAACTCATTGGAGGAAGAGCCTCAACCTTCGCAAATTGTCTAATTAGTGTAATGACAGCTGGCTGAATAGATGGTCGATCTCCAGAGCATTCAATCAAGCAATGCTCTATCTCGGCACCAAAGGTCGGTAGCATTCAGATTGAATCGGCCCGCAAATCGGTTCCGACATGCTCGCAAATTTCTCACGTGTACCACATGGTCGAATTCCAAACCAACAGTTTTCAAGTTTACATTGGCAAACCCGATCACCATTGATTTGTTGCTTGCCGAATTGTTACATATCTTGTTATTGTTCGAAGCAAATCTGAGCCTATGATCTTCTCGAAAAAATGGCATTGAGAAGATGAGGAAGATTCACCAAGATATTGATCTGTAGCACTACCATGCTATGCAGCAAAGCGGATCAGACATTTTAGATTACCTCATCAACTTCCACCAAAGGTGCTTTATGTTCAAATTAATTAAGGCCAACAACAGTTCAAACTCAAAGCAAGTTCTCTCGAGCCTTGAGATTACGTAGTACATGTGGTGGCATGCATGTAGGATGTTAGTCGCAGTTGTGCCTAACTTGGTGGGGCCCTTTTTTTGTGCCAAGAAGGAAGTCTCAGAACGTTGTAATTTATCATTCTTGAGGGAGTAGGTTATTAACAACTTGGTTGGAAGTTTTATTAGGAGCAAATATTTAATGTTATAAATAATGGGTTGGTGGGATAGTTCTTCTATAAACGAGGGTGATGGGAGGGTTTGCGCTGGATTATCTCTCTTTCATTGAAGTTTTTTTTTTTTTTTTTAAACACTCTTTTTTATAAAATATTACTCCCATTCTGACGCACTTTCTTCCTCATCCTAGTTCTTTCCCTTTCCCCTCTTATTTCTCTCTTTTCCATCACTAACCATCTAATTTATTATTCATAAATTATGGACAGTTATAACAAAATGGTTAACTTTCAAATGGTTAGTGATGTAGTATATGTTTGTGGTATGTATGAAGTGGGATATGTGCAAGATTTAGTGGGCCCATGGGGGTGGGTCATTTGAATTATCAATGGATTAAACAAAGGAGGATAAAAAACAATCCACATTTACGTAGTTGTTGACAACAAATAATATCTCATTTCCTAAAAACGCATGGGAAAGCATGCATTGGGAAGGATGGTATTTAGGAGAATTTAATAGTTTGTACTATCATAGTTGGTTGTTGATTTTATGAGTTTATAGGATAATTTTACATGGTTTTGTTGTAGTCTCATGTGTTGCCAACGTAGATATTAAATCCACGTGTATTCTTGGGGATTAGTGAAGTGTAAAAGAGTCTTTACAGGTAGTTCCATATAAGGGTCATGAGAAAAAACAAATTTAGAATCCATGTCTCATTCTGCACTCTTTTTCTTTTCTTTTCTTTTCTTTTGGATGGGTAACTGACTCATTTTGTACTAGTAAATTTGCATTTTGGTTGAGCTTTGCTCATTTGTAATGATCCTTATACAGGGAGAAAATCTATGAAGTGAAACTTCCTCTTCTTCCCTCAGTTCTTATGACTTTCTTATTTTAGCATATTCTCTCTCTCCACATCAGTTAGAAACATCCGATGGATTGACATGATCTTTTCACAATGGCTGGCTCACAGTGTTGTGAATGGTTGGACATTCCCAACCAATGGTTGATTGTGCCACATGCTAATTAAAAGCTTTGGTGGCGCTGCTAACATCCTCACAAATGTGGAGACATTAACATTACTGAGTACGAAGACATTCATATAGCAAATTTGCAATCTAATCGTGGGTAATGATGGGGTTTGATCGATTTACTCTAAATAGATTAAGTATTCAAATGAGCTTATGTACTCACTCATGGATGGGGCATTGATGAAATACTAAGTACCAACAAGTCTTACAATACAAGAATTAAGAATTGAAGTAGATATGTTTGACGACTGTTTTGTGTGTGTGTGTGTGTGTGTGTGTGTGTGTAAGAAAGGTTTTATTTGAAAAACTTCAGTTTTTGGCATTTTTGGGAATAGTTCCATATCGGAAAGGAGATAAGAAAAAATAGTGTTTATATGTGAGGAGTGGAGTATCTTATATTATTTGCTTTGTTGGTCCGTAGAGTACCGGGACTTGTGTGTTCCCAAGCACAGTATCGGGCTCGGTGCAAGGGCGTAGGCACATGAGGTCATGTGGCTATAGAGGCGCTAGTGGCGCACTTCGCATGTGTGCATTGTGTCACAGATGGGTCACTCCTTCACAACCTTACTTTACATGTACAATTTCTTTTATTTATTTGCGCAAAAATAGCTAGTTTCTCACCAATTTGTTGACCATATAACGATCATATTGAGATGTTTGACCTAGAACCAAAAAATCGGTCGACCACCCTATCCTATATAAACAGTGCCTAGATGGTTCCAAATTTTTCTAATCTTCTTTCTGAATCTGGGCTTTTTCTTTTATTTATTTGCAAGAAAAATTATGTATACAGAGTTTTATTCGCGGTTCTTCATATTTGTTGAACGTCAAACTGCATTCAGGCTCATCATATGCTAGAAGATGTTTGCCTATGTAACACCCTGAAAATCGGGGGTCGAGCATAAACTCAACTCCCGAGTTCCAACGCATCACTTATGCAACAAAAGAATGATGATTGAATGTTGCCTGTATTAGAGTAGTGAACATGAGTGAGATTAAGCCAAAATAACATATCATACTCAGAGACAATGATAAATTTGCAACAATTCTAAATACTCTTATGATAGATAGATAAAATATATAAACCCTGGTGAGTCTCGTTCGCGACATGTGATAAGGATTACCATGTTAAAGAATTATAATTATAATTTCAAATTATACCAAGTTGTGGAAGTGTAATGTCTTCTATTCCAAATACCATAGCCCGCCGCATTATCAATACAACAATACCACGTCTTAATAGACCTGTCGAACGTTACATGTAGGAGAACTCCTCCTCAATATCATAGTAGTAGTCCAAAACTCGCTTCATAAGCATCGCCATCACTTGAAACTCAAACAACCTTATCGATTGGTGTGTACAACACCATCCCCATAACGTGGCCTCGGGGAGGCACATAGGCCCCGTACAAAACTGGCTCTACCACGGTGTCCCATACCACCATGCCCGGCTCATGAGTCTTAACAGATCGAGATACCATGGTTAACGGGATTTCACTGGTAAGTTTGGTACCCTAGGTTCAAGCAGTAACGTCCAAATATGGTGAACATACATAAGACAGATCGGGTTACTTGACGAGCTCGGCTAGCTCGAGCGCACAACGAGTTGAACGATATGAAGCGCATAAACACTTTGTGTGGCCAGCCACTATCGCCCACCGAAGTACAACTCGGGTTCGTCAAACACATCCTTCGTGGCGAAATGAATCTCAACCACGATCTCAAGTCTGGTACCGAATGTCTAGACTATAATCATTGTTCCAAACGCAATCAATCCTTATTCAAAGCATGTAGAGTAAAGCATAATAAACAAAGTAATTCAAGCAAGGTAACAAGCATATCATAAAGCATGTTATAAAGCATGTTATAAAGTATGTTCTAAAGCACGATATAAACAAGAATACAAACACATATATTTCATAAGTAAGCGGTTAAAGTAAACAACCACATGGAGGAAATCATACACGTCTCTAAGGTAGTTGAGAATCCCATCTCAACACTTACCTAAGGCACCATCATCCAAACACTTACTCTCACAAGCATTTTCACAAACACTTATAATACACTATTACAACATACATAGTGTGTAGTAGCAAAACATGTATTAAGGCGAGTCCTTTCGCCCAGCAAGTATTTTACGCATATATAATATATTTATACAGCAAATAATCATGGCAAACACATCTCCAAAATTTATACGTATACAGTACTTTCTAGAATACACTATTTCTACATACATAGTGTATATTAACAAATCATGTATTATGGCGAGTCCTTTTGCCAACTAAGTATTTTACCCATATATATTATATTCATATAACAAATAATCATGGCAAACACATTTTCAAAATTTATGCATATACGGTATTTTCTACGAATACCTAGAGTATATAAAATTTCATATTCTTCATCTTTAATCGAAACGGAAAACAGACAGCACTTTGTACATGTGCAATTGCATGCAGATCATGAATCTATCATTATCTGACATTGAAAGCGTTGAAAACCATAACCTATACATCTAAAGTCTGCACCTTTTGTCGTAGAATCGTAACGGAGTCGATGGATTCGCTAAGTTTTCGTATACGGCAGTTTGGTAACCTATAGAATAAAATAGGTTAGCTATTTCATAACCTACAACCTTCACAACTCCAAAACAGATTAGAGTTAGGGTTTCTTACCTACAAACAAAGTCAGAATCGCCGGGAAAGCGACACGACTTGCGTGTAGAACGGCAGGGAAAAGCAATAGGGAGATTCTCCCACTTCTCTCTCTTTCTCTCTCTTTTCTCTCTTCTCTCTCTAGGGTTTCTCTCAAATTCGTATGGCTGTGAGAGAGAGGGTTCTAAGGTCCTTATATAGCCTAAAAACATACCGAAATAGACTTAAGGTCAAGGTATACTTGGGTTTTGTCCAAAGGGCATCTGTTTCAGCTCAACGGAGCACTTCTAGCGGCCCCCCTTGAGCCAAAGGTCGGACTTAAGCTCACTGACATTGGATCTAAGTCGAGTTACGTTTTCATTTCGGTCTGATTCCTAGATCATACGTGGCGGACCAGTTTCAGTTCAACAGTCAGTGGATCTCGATCGGAGATTCCGAGTACATGGATATGTTTTGAGAAATATCCCTGATCCAAGGGTGTAATTTGGCCTGATTCTGACGGTCAGGTTGCTCAATACGGACCTGTAAGCGACAAGTCTCAGATTTCAAAATTTTGTATTTTATTTTTAATTAATTTCATATTTCTCACACTCTCCACTCCGAGCTCAAGCGAATAGCGCTGGGACACTATCTGGATTTGATTTCCGAGATGGTTGTCAAGCCCAACAAGGCGGTCCTAATTCCTTAACTTCCTGTTATTCGGACTTCTGACGTGCGGTCCAGATTTGATATGGAGTTTCAAGATGCTCCCGAGAGCAGCCGGGTAATGAGATTGATCCTAGATTTTAGGGTAACCTAACGTCAATGATTCTACAAGTTTTGGGTCTTGCAGATCGTATTTAAAGTGGATCAAATGAATTTCGTAGCTAATCTAGTTTAGTACTTAGTTACTTTGTCTCATTTCTAAAGGATTTAGTCCTATAAGATTTCTGTCTAAGGTGGTAATTAGTCCTTTGTAGTTTGTATATAAGGTGATCTAAGTTATAATACTTAGCTAGTTTAAGATAGTGTCTAGGGTGAAAGTACTTAGGAAAATTGAAAGAATGGTGGGATTTGTGAAGGAAAATGGTTAACAAGCGATTTTTCGAATATGGGATTGGGTTCCGACAAGTTAATCAGGTGTTAAGATCGATCCATTGCCTAAGGACGTCTAATTCCAGGTTGGTAAAAATCTGGGATGTTACAGCCTATAACTTGTAAGCATTCTCAATTACTTTGAAAATGGGCGAACAATGCCTTAAGGACAGTGTGACCACACGTGCTTCAACACATTCTTGTATTTTCAATTTCTTTAATTGTTTTTACAAAAATTGTAAATTTTGCAATTTGTGCTAACAACAACTAAAGGTGAAAATCAAGACCCTATTAAAGTGGTGACAAATTCACATAACTCCAATCTTGCAGTCTATTATTAAGGTAGCCACCTTTCAAAAGGCACACCTTGCATTTTCAAATGTTCGATTTTTTAGACCATTAGCTAGTTTGAATGTCTCCCCAAGCTCTACTTCGTAATTGTAGGCTTCAAATCATGGAGTAGATTTAACTTTAGCAGATGTTTAGAAAATTCTAGAAGATAATAGATCAAGAGTTGATATTCGTTGAAGCGATTTACAAAAAAGTTTGCTACAATACACAAGTGTATCATTTTAGGACTAGGGGAAGTGGCTTCTACAACGCCATACAAAAAGGATGAGAGAGAGAGAGAGAGTAAAAGAGAGAAAATAAGAAAAATGTGCAAGTTAGAGAGAGAAGTGCGCTTATGGTTTCAACAATGGGTAATCCATCTCCATAATTTCCTGTATTGTGGTCAACCTTACTTTAGATCTACCTCATTTTTTGGTTAAGGTAAGCGGTATATATTTCACACAATTATTACTATAGGATTCATGGAGGAGCCTTTGTTGCATGATCTCCCTACTATGCTTCGTGCAAGTATGTACACATAGAGAAGTTTAAATAGGCTACTCATATCAAAAACTGAAAAGATGCAGTAAAATCCAGGCCTTTGCGAGCTTTTTGCAGGTGAAATCCGACTCATATGCCAAATAATAGTCACATTTTTCAGTTTCCAAAATTACCATTTATTTAAAATAATATCTCGTATCATTTAAATTTTAAAAGTTTTCTGCCCTATGAAACTAAATGCTGGAGCAAATCCAAAACCTACTCTTGATACGAGTAGTATATATAAGTTGGGACAAGCAACAGAAATGGACACGACCCAACAATAAATAGGTTTGAGTCCAAAGTTTGAATCCTTTTAATGGGTCTATCTAAAAGCTTGGCTAGATCGCTGAATGGGTTGGATCTAAGAGCTCTCCAAATTAAGGGTTATTACTGGCCAGGCTCGCCCATTGAGCTTCTGGACCAGGCTTACTTCTGGCCAAGCTTGGAGTTGCATATTAGGCCAAAGGATGGGACCTAGGCCTAAAATTCAAGCTTTTTTATAAATCAAGTTAGACTCGTGCAATGTATAAAGGCCCGTTAGCAGGGTATGGCCCATTTAAAGTTACCAAGGGCATTTTTTCTAATATATCACATTAATATAATTAAGAAATAACACCTGTTTAATTACCCTTCCGATGCGTTTTCTGAAATTTCAATGCTTAAAATTCAGCAAAAACCCAAGCTCCATGGAGACACCGTGATGTTTTGTTTGACTTCCAATTTATTCATCAATTGGGGCATGTCATGTTAGAAGCGGAGCCTAATGATCACGATAGAGAATAGTGAGATGGTTACACCCACCATAGGAACCTTTATAAGGCTTATCATTTCGTTGTAGATGGAGGAAATTAAGAAATTTGATATGAAAATAACATTTGTGGGTTAAGTCTTGACTTGAATAGTCAATATCTCAAGATAGACTTTCTACTTTATATATATATATATATATATATATATATATATATATATATATATATATATATATATATATATATATATATATATATATTCCAACGAGTGCAAAAGAAGGGTGGCGGTAAATTATCTTCGAGATACAATAAACACACATATCTATAATTTAATATAAAAATTTACATATTTAAGTGTTGAATAGATCTTCAAGTGTTGATATTGACATTCGTCACAAAAAATATTCTCAAGAGGCCAACTACAAGAGGGTAGAGATGAGACTACTAGGGTATGGATGGATTAATCTAGGAATATTCTTGTTTCTCTAATGACAGTATCCAAGATATATAGAATCTGTAGAGACATGATATATATCCTTCTTGTAGAGACACTCTTATGCCTCTTTACCACCCATTCACAGACAACGGTTACTTTGCCATGACCTTTCTTTTAGTAGTTATTTCTGTCTCTTTTGGATTAGACAATAGTAAAAAACTATCAGAAGTAACACATGTAACTATTACCCATATTCTAATCAGCCTAACTGTCACCACGTGTATGACATATATCATCGATGCCACGTGTATAGTCATGTGTCAGGCATATTCAACCAACATTATGTTAGTACACTTATTTGTGCACATCGTTTGTCAATCACGTGCATCTGTGAGTTAGGGAATCGGTTGAGCCCTTAGAAGCTGAAGATTGAAAACATATGAAGACTTGGAGCATCAAGGAATGAAGAACAAGTATATGGCGTGCCTTCGTAACCTTAATGATGTAGATCGAGTCGCGGATAGTTTCATGACCAAGATGGATCAGAAAAGGCCTGGTCAATGACGGAAGTGATCCAGACCGTCAGAACTTAAAATGGACGTATCTCACAAATTGGAATGAGTCATCGGACATACCGTATATGATTTTGGGGTAGGACGAGCTACTTTAGCCACCCAACCCCGCTATGCCAGGTTGCCCATGCCAAATTTGCGAAATACCATCAGATCGACGGTCGAATTCATGTTTTAATTTCGTTTTTATTATTTATAGTAAGTTTTAGTTTGATTATAACTCTTCATCCGTTGGGCTTTAGGAGTTGCGCCCAACATGAAAAGTACTTAGAATAATTAGGAGAATAGTGTGGTGAAGCCAAATAGGACACTTAATATTTTTGGCTGAAAACCTTGCACACTAGTAGACATCACGACCGTCTATAAATAGTAAGTTTACTATTTATAGTAAGTTACGAATTATAGGAGTTTTAGTTATAGTTTGATTTTGAAACTTCTTCCATGGCTTAGTATCCCTATTTAAAGGGGTGTAATCTCATTTTTAATCATTAATCAAATTATTTTGAATTTCTTAGAATTATTTTTATTTTCTTCTCCTCGTGGATTCGAGGTTTTTCTATGAGGAATCTAGAGAAGTTTCGTGAATTCGGAACAGTTATCCCCCTAAGGAAGACGATGCTCGACCTCACGTCCTTCCCTGCGTCACTTAACCATTAACCCAAAACAACCATAAACTTCTAAATGATCATGACTTAATAGGTAAACATTTTGGTGATCATTCATAGCCTTAGAAACCTCAATTGGAACATGATAAGATAATAGGTGCTAAGCTGCTGTAAATTATTCTACCCAAAAACATCATCTTTCGACTGGTTCTCGATCCCATTGAGTAGTCCTCGAGGAATCTTCGATGGCATTAAAGACTACTGGATGGTATTGAGTAGTCATCTCAGATCTATTCAGTAACTTGTGATCATTTTATCTGAATTTCTCGATGACATCAAGGACTCATTCGATGGTATCAAATGGTCCCCTCGATGGTATCGAAGACTACTCAACGGTATCGAGTAGAAGAGGGCAAACTATCCAGTAGTTTCTCTGTTGAAATCTTAAGTTTCTCGATGTCATCAATAGAACCGCTTTCTACCTATTTTTTTACCATTGGAACTCGGTTCCTTTATATAGGCATATAACATTTGGGCATTAGGAGGGGTTTTTTGTGAAAAAGAAAGCTAGATGATTCTACATTGATATCACACATCCTATACCTCTAATCTCATGCGTTTGAACTCATCTTCATGAGCTTTAACACTCTAATAAGGATTCTAACCTCTAATGAGAAGATGAACTTGAACTCTACTATTTTTAAGAGATTAGACTCAATCTTATTAGCATATCATTTGTCTAAATCCTCTACAAAACCCTTCTAGGTGAATTCCTTAGGATTTCAACTATCACATTAGTTGTAGGATATTCTATCACCCTCTCATTACCTTTGTCACCTCAAATGGAGCATCGCAAATAAAGTGTTTGTTCATTGAACCAAACCATCAGCATCAACGGGCATAGGAGCAATTAAGTAGCAGATTCAATCACGGGAGAGCTTTGAAGAGGCAACTTAAGAATGGCAGTACAAATAGACTCAATCCGACAAGTAAGTTTTCAAGTATGAGCCCATACTCTCTTTTTTAGTGTAGGATTGAAGGTTAGAGTTTGTGACCCAAACTCAAATAAATTGACCTAGACTCTTGTGTAGGTTCGAATTAACCAGACACCGGTGTGTACGTGTTAGTCTTCATGAGAGCCTTCAGTGGGAGTAAACGTAGTTTCTTAGACTAGGACTAAAGTTATTGGTTAGTTAATAGAAAACCAACTACGTCTCTGAGGGAGCCTCCGACAAGAGTGTACGTTAAGTTCTTGTATAGGACTAAGGTCCTTGTGCAGGGCTGTAAAGGTTAAAGGTGAACTTGTTGAAAACCTCCGATAGCGAATATCGGTACACTAAAGGAGAGTGCGTCCGCTGGGAGTGTTAATAGGAAAAAAAATTCTCATTCACCCCCCCCCCCCCCCCCCCCTCAAAGGACATATTCATTCATTGCTTAGATCTGCCAAGCTTCCGCACGCATAGCTCGTGGGCCCACCACCACACATAATTTCAATTGGTATTAGAACGACTTCTCCTAAAAGGCTTAATCGCCCGGAGCATGATCTGTAGGAGCCTTGGAATGATGTCTTCCTATAAGGGGAAAGCTAAGATTACCCAAAAAAGTGAACACATTTGTAAATCTAATTTGGGTAATACTTTTAGAGATAATAGAAGGTTTAAACTTGATAATCACATCTTTCAACTCTACCTCTACCCATTCAATAATCCAAAGGGACTCATCTACTTCGAGAAGTAGCTCGAGAGCCTCTCTTGTGTGCCATGCAAGTGGTTCTCAATCCTATCAAGCAGTCATCGAGGGGTTTTCAATGGCATCGAAGTATTGAAGACCACTCGATGGCATTGAGTAGTCATCTTGGATTTATCTAGCAACTTGTGATCATTTTATCTGAGTTTCTCGATGGCATCAAGGACCCATTAGATGGCATCGAAGACTAGTCAATGGCATCAAGTAGAAGAGTGCAAACTGTCCAGCAATTTCTCTACTGAAATCTAGAGCTTCTTGATGTCATTAAAGGTCAGCTCAATGCCATCAACAGATCTGTTTTCCGACCATTTTTTTTACTATTAGAACTTGATTCATTTATATAGGGCATGCGGCATTTGGATATTAGGTAGGGGTTTATGTGCAATAAAAGGCTAAGTGATTCCATATTGATATCCAACATCCTATACTTCTGATCCCATGAGTTTTAAGTTATCTTCATGAAGATTTCAACTTGTAATAAGAACATGAACTTGAACTCCACCATTTTCTAAGGATTAGATCCAATCTTATTGGTATATCATTTATCTAAATCCTCTAGAAGACCCTTTTAGGTGAATCCTCAAGGATTTCAAGTATTCCATTAGTTGTAAGAGATTCTACTACCCATACATCACCTTGGTCACCTCAAATGGAGCATCGCAAACAAGGTATTTGTTCGTGGAGCTTAACCATCAGCATTAATGGATGTAGGTGGAATTAAAGAGCAAATTCAAGAACGGGAGAGATTTAAAGAAATAACTCAAGAAAGGCACTACAAAGAGGCTCAATCCGGCAAGTAAGTTGTCAAGTATGAGTCCATGTTCTTTTTCCTTGTGTAGGATTGAGGATAAGAGTTTGTGACCCAAATTCAAATAAGTTCTTTGTAAGACTTAGGATCTTGTGTAGGGCCGAATTCACTGGACACAGGTGTGTACGTGTTAATATCCATGAGAGCCTCCAGCAAGAGTAAACATAAGTCATTGGATTGGGAACGATGTTGTTGGTTAGCCAATAGAAAACTAATTAAGTCTACGCGAGAGCCGCCTGCAGGAGTATACGTTAGTTCTTATGTACAACCTAGGTACTTGTGTAGGGCTGTAAAGGTTAAAGGTGAACCTGTTGAAAATCTTCAATAGTGAATACCGGTAAAATCAAGGAGAGTGCGTCCATCGAGAATGGAGTAGATAAACCAAACCACTATATATATGCTTGTATTTGTGATCGTGAATTGTGTACATTTTTATTTATGCTAATGTACTTGATTAGCTAAATCATATAAATACTTGATTTAGATCGTATGATAGGCACTTAACTTGCAATGTACACACAAGCTCATTATCGGTTATAGACTAGTTGCATAATTGGCATATTTTTTGTAGCCTATGTGATTGAACGCACTTTGGCTTGAAAGCCTTAGTATTACATTGCCTTGTTAGTTTAAATTGGCATATTAGTTTAAGCATGCAATTATGATATAAGTAGCAAACGTAAGTCATTGGACCAAGACCAAATTTGTTAGTTAACCGATAGAAAATCAACTAAGTCTTCGAGGGAGCATCTGGTTCAAGTGTACGCTAGGTTCTTGTATACAACATAGGTACTTGTGTAGGGCTGTAAATGTTAAAAGTGAACTTTTTGAAAACATTCGATAGTAAATACCGGTAGACTCAAGGAGAGTGCGTCCGCCTGGAGTGGTGTAGAAAAAGTGAACCACTATACATGCTTATGTTTGCAATTTTGAATTGCGTACATTTTCATTCATGTTAAATCATATGAATACTTGAATTGGATTGTGTGATAGGCACTTAACTTACGATGCACACGCAAGCTCATTATTTATTATAGACTAGTTGCATAATCGGCACATCCTTTATAGTCTATGTTATTAGACCCACTTTGGCTTAGAAGCCTTTGTTATTAGACCCACTTTGGCTTAGAAGCCTTAGTATTACATTGCCTTCTTAGTTTTAATTGGCATAATAATTTAAGTCTACAATTATGATTTAATTGGCAAAAATTTTATTGCACTCACCCTCCCCTCCAAGCAGATAGCTACCATTCATTAGCTCCGTCAAGCTTCTGCACGCAAATCCTATAAGCTCATTACCACACGCAATTTCACTTTATAGTTAGAGCATTAGAAACAAGTGTAAGCCCCCTACTAAACATTGGTTCACTCTCTAATTGCATCGTAGCTGAAGTAGATAAATTACAACCAAATGCCTAAATAATTGGGCTCTTTAGTCTTCTTAAGATGATACTCACACGCAAAGTGCAAAATGCACCCAAACAGCCCTAAAGCTTTCACTTTGTGGAGATTTGAACCCAAGTTCCTTTTATGGCATTAAATTTTTTTTTATTATATATTATATTTCTATTTATTTACCTTTTAAAACTAAACTATTTTATTTTAAAATTTGTCTTTCAAATAAAAGCACAACACAATTGATCTATGAGATGTGCCCAACCGCAAACATGGGAATGTCAGGACCCAACAAAGAATATCATAGCTATCAAACATTACGAAAAAATGAAACATATGAAATGAACACTGGCGTTAAGGTACATCTATAGGATTTGATTAAACAAATTCCTATTTACATTTGGAACGGCCAAAACATCATTCCAATCACATACATAAGACCACATTCACCAAAAGCGCAGAATGGGGCAATGAAATCAACGGAAATGCCTATGATGGTGCTGATGTCTCCATCTATCCAAGCCAAAGCATTGAAGAATAGGGTAGCAAGCCACAAACATGCACCTGCCAATTCCTCTAGCCGTAGAGGAGATTAGAAAGCATGGGCAGCAACAACAAGCCAAGAAAGGATCATCATATGGGCTATCACTTCCATGTTGATGGTGGTTGTGGTCGTGATGATGACGGCCCATGTCCCCTCCTTCAACACCTAAGCAAAAAAGGGCAAAAAAAAAAAAAAAAAAAAAAAAAAGGCACATAAACCAATACATCAAATAAGGGAAGCCCTTTTCCTTAAATCACTTCAAAATCAAATAGAAGAAAAGTGAAACCTTTAGCCCAAAACCAAAGAACCAATATCCTTCAATAACTTGCCAAAAATGAAATTTCTTGGTCCAATAGCTGGTACCAAGTACCAAATGGTAAAATTCCAACAAACCCAATTTCAGATTAGATCAGCCATTTCCCATGAATCTCTCCAAATGAGAGAGAAGAAGGAACCAACACCAAGCTGCAATGAAAGTTGGGCCTCTTGTTCTTGAATCAATGGATGGAATGAATACCCAAAACCAATATCACTTTTGAGATGCTCAAAGCCCAAAGTTACAAAACAAGGAAATGAATGCAAAATCTAATGAAATCAGGTCAAAAGGGCAATTTAAGTATAGACTCAAATCATTAAAAACATTAAAAACATTAAAAACATGAATTTTATAAATACCTCGTATTGCTTGCACTCAAAGGGCTCTTACGTTGGGCAGAAAAGAGCACGAAATCTCAACAACAACTACCTCATCGAGATCAGACGAAAACCCAAACTCCAGCCCTTGCATTTTAAGAGAGAAGACAAAAGCAAGGATTACTGACTTACGTAAGCATCGCGGGGGGTTGTGCTCACTGATCGCTCCGCGAGACAAACAAGCATCAGATCCACCCCGTCCATCAGGTGTCTCCTCACATTTTCACCATCCATCCTAAATTTTTCGGAAAAATATGACATTATTTATGCCACATCATAGGAAATGGTGTAAAATGACGCCTAAAACTCTAAATTCATATGGTGTGGCCATCTGAATCCTTTAATGTCTTTTTTTTACTTACAATATATTCCTTCTGGTATGCCACGTCATTTTAGTGGATTGGATGTCATATAAATACAACAATGGACCCCACACACAATTTACATGATTTTAAGGGTGGGATTTCTCATCTCAACTCTTTCCCACTGTATGGCCAATCTGAGTGTTAAATACACCTTAATTTTTCTTTCCCAGTCAAAAACAGGATAGCACGCCTGATGGACGGTTGGATCTCATCCACATGAAGTGGGTCCGTCCACCTCAGCAAAAGTAACGCCTCTTTATCCGTAAGACGGCCACGCGCGTATTTTCGGGCAAAACAAAACTGAGCTGGTCGTGAAACGCGTTGATGGCGTGTATCTTCCGTGTCCTACTTGCCAATGGGAGCATCTAACAACAAAAAGGGTTAGTGCACTCGCACAACATGTCCATGTTTAAAATTTCAAGCTGACATGATCACCACGTGGGCCAAAAACGTACAAAACAAATGAAAGGATTAAATAAGTAGACCAACGATTCAAATTGTTCCGACGTGTGCGCCAACATGTTCGTCTGTTCTCTACCATATGGCCTCTATGTAGCAGGATATTCGGATCATCAGATATGATCTTTCACGTGTGTCATTCGTTTGCACGCGTAAAGCACTGCATTTTTGGAGTGCACTCAAGCTACTGTGCACCTAGCATCTTCAAGAAAGAGATAAAAATCATAAAATAAAAAAAGGGCTTGTTTGAAGAGGAAATATTGATACTCTGGCGGCTTTGTACGACGCTCAATACGCAGGCACTAATAAATTGAACACGAGGTACTTCCTGACTCTTCAGTCACAGTACTAAAATTAGATTGATCAAACAATTTAGCCTTTGATTTGACCGTTGGATATTTTCATTTTTAACCGTTCAATAAATGTCACCATTCGAATAGTCAATTAAATAAATAACCACAACTCTTGGTTAATGATATATCTAAAATAGGACTCATCCATTATGCCATTTAAAAGTGATTTATAATTATATTGGTATGATCCATCACTATCTGCCTGACTATCAAAGTTTTCTTCTTCCTATAAAACATCCGGACATATCGTTACAGTGTCCCACTTGTATACGCTGCCTTGGGAAGGGGATTGCGTGGTGCAGAACACTGCACGAACACGTAAATGTCAAAATTACGTGGCCTCACAATGATATATGTACTTTATCCACACCGTCCACTTATTTCTGCGGGTCATTTATTTTAGGGTATAAGCCAAAAAATAAGTCAGACCCAAAGCTCAAGTGAACCACAACACGGAGCAATAGGGATAACGATGGGTAATGTTGAAACCTTCATAAGGCCCACTATGATGTTTATTTGCAATACAACCTGTTCATACGTTCACACAGACACAGCTAAGCAGTAGACTGAGTGAAAGATACCTCGTTTCAGCAGTGAGCTCTTGGTATCCATTCCCTAGTGGGTGGCCAACAGTGAAGTGTGAACTGACAGTGGGTGTCTTAAGAAGGTAACATAAAATATTATAATAATAATAATAATAATAATAATAATAATAATAATAAGAATAAGAATAAGAAGGAAGAAGAAGAAAAGAAGAAGAGAAATCACAAATATCAGCTTAATCAAAACTTGTGGCCCCATAAGTTTTCAATGGTAGAAGTTAAATCCCCACTTTTTCATTTGGTGTGGCTTACTTAGGGGTAGTTTGGAGTGTGGATTCGGAACCCTTGGATTTGAAGGTCTCCTAGTGTGTTTGGCACGGTGGACCGTGAGTCAACTTTAATGCAAAAGTAGCTATGCATAGTATATTTACAGGGGTTTAAATTTAATTACTAAATCAACTTTAATACATCTTATATGTAACTTTTGACACAATAGTTGTAATAAGCCTGCTAAAATATATGTTTTGCCCGAAAATGATGAAATTTCAAGTCTCAGATGGGCCACAAGCACAAGATCATGTCTGAGTGACTAACCAACTATTTTTAATCATTGATTTACATGGACGATGTTTGGATGGTGCTAGACAATGTTTGGACGGTTCTAATTTACATGGACAATGTTTGGACAGTGCTAATCATCATTAGTGGGCCATGTGCCCAATAGAATGATAGTATAGTGACACACATGTTACACCTACTACTATTGAAATGATTTTAGGTGTAATCCAAGCTCTCAGCGTTGATTTCAAGCCCTCTTTGAGGGATTTCAAACACCCTAAATTTGAAACCCCTGGTTACTTTATGCTGTCAAACAATATGGGGGAACCCTTAAGCTTTGGATATGCCTCCTTCTTTCTTTCTTTTTTTTTTTAGTCAAAATAATTTTTTAAAATGAAAGGACCGAGTGCATGAAAAATATACATCATTATAGGGCTCACAAAATTTTGCCATGTATACACAGCAGTATCAACTTCAGTGTTTGTGTCCTGCACCATGCGATCCAAGTCTCCAACTACGAAGATGACTGGGCCCAAAATCACTAGTCCGCGTCAGGAGGGCCATTCCTCCAGAAAATGACAGCTTATCTACGAAAATGTTTATGCTTGTGGTTGGACGTAGAGCCGGCCAACCGGCCTAACCAGTTGACTTCTCCATGTGAGAACTGCTAAAGCCGGCTGCATGCCAAAATCGATACAACCCATCTTTCCTGTACAAGGACTTCTAAAGAATCATGTAACAAATACCCCCACCATGAAGAACACCTGTGTGAGGCCCGTATCCTAGCCCGTACCGTTCCATAGGCCTCCGCGGTCCTCCCGGTCAAATTCTGGTGACCTACGATATATTATCAGCGTTCGCGCGCGATCTTAAGTTGTGTCGCGTATATCAAAGTCGATTCGACCTGAGACTTATACCCTAGCGACCGCGCCATCACCGCGGTTCTGACGTCGTGTCTCACACGTCGAGGCGATACCCGGGCTAGGAGATTTGGGCCTGGGTTCAGTTCGAGGAAAACGTCGCACGTTATGAATGCTGAGGGAATCTATACAACATATCACATCAATCCATCAATCAATGTCAAGTACTACATCCCATCCTCAAGTACAAGCAACCCTTACCTCTCTCTTACACAAGTACCCTAAAGTCAACTCTCCCCATCACCCATCACTCACTCACCCATCCCTCTCTCTCTCTTACATCTTAACCTCTCTCTCTCTCTCTCTCTCTCTCTCTCTCTCTCTCTCTCATTTTCAAACTCATTCTCCTAAGTAACCATGTGAGATGGACGTCCATGGCTTCCAAGAGAGAAGAACCTAATGTGGCCCATCTACCTCCCATCTCCACCATCCAAAGTCTATCTCGACCGTTGAATCGCACCCCTTGGAGCTCTAGATTGCATTGGCGGAAGATGGAAGTGAAGATCTAATGGAGGGTGATCTTAGATCTACATTTTTCATTTTTGTTGTTGTGATTTAAGTGCCCACATATGGTGAGACCCACCTTGATGTATGCTTTGTATCTAAGAGGGGCCCATAGTGGCAGGGCCCCTCCACCATCTCTCTCTCTCTCTCTCTCTCTCTCTCTCTCTCTCTCTCTCTCTCTCTCTCTCTCTCTCTCTCTCTCTCTCTCTCTCTCTCTCCCGTTTGTATGGCCCACCTTGATGTATTATCCTCACCGTCCAATCATGAGGCCCACCATGTTACTGCCCATTTTTGGGGCAGACTTGATGAAGGGGACAATACAAATATTGATTTGATCCAAGTAGGTGGGCCATGCTGTAGTGGACCCCACCCTAATGCATGGTGTATCCATACCGTCCTGCATGAGGACCACCATGATTTATAGGATATATTGCACCGTCCAGCTTGCTGGACGGTGAGGCCCACTTGAAGTGGAATCGGTTTGGCTAGTGTACCTACAGCAGCTATATAGCTGATGTATTGACGTCATCAAGAGAGGTGGGCCCGTTATGCGGTATGTATTATATCCCGCTGCCCATTCATTGTTGGTGGGTCCCACATGTGTGGACCCACCTGGCATGTTCGGCTTTCATCTACATCATCCATATCATGGTGGACCTCACCATGATGCACGTGTGGATCCTCACCGTCCATGGCTTGGACGGTGGGTTACATCGATGTATGTGTTTCATCCAGCGTCCATCTATGTGGATACTGGTTGCTGTTTAATAATAATAATAATAATAATAATAATAATAATAATAATATAAATAATAATATATAATAATATAATATACATATTATATATACATGGGATGGTGGGCACCACGTGGGACCCACCCAGGCTGTCAGCAGCTGGGCTGCTATACGTGGGAATAAATCCACACCGTCCATCTATCTGGTGGGACCCACCATCATTGTATATGCTTCATCTGCACTGTCCATATGGACAGTGCCATGTTCGGCCTCACCATGATGGATGTTTTCCATCCAAACCGTTCATTCATTTGGTGATCACGTCCTAAGGCTTGAGGCTATAAAAAAATAAAAAAAAAAAAAGAGAGATCTAATATCAAGTAGACCACACTGCAAAAAACAATGGGATGAACGTACACCATTGAAACCCTTTGGGTTACAGAAGTTCTGGACCAATATGATATTTGTTTTCCTCCCAGATCAGGTCTTTGTGACCTTGTGAACTGATTGGTTAAAAAATAAACACTATGGTGGACCCTCTAAATTTTAACAGTGGAAATCATTATCACACTATTATTTGTGGCATGGTCTAGACGATCTTTTATTATGATTCATTTGTTTGGATAATGCTCTAAAATGATTGTTATAGATGGATGAATGGTGTAGTTGGTACGCACTATTTGATCCGGCCCATTCGACTTGACCCATTTGATTTGGCCTATTGGTACGGCCCATCCATGAGGCCCATCATGATGTATCTTTGGCCCATGAGCGGGGTCCACCTGTTGCGTATTTATGGCCCATTGATGTGGCCCACTTGATGCATATGATTGCCCATTGGTATGGCCCATTGATGCAGCCCACTTGATGTGTATGGGGCCCATTGGTGCGGCCCATTGATGTGGCCCACTTGATGTGTATGAGGCCCATTAGTGCGGCCCATTGATGTAGCCCACTTGATGTGTATAAGGCCCATTAGCGCAACCCATTGATTCAGCCCACTTGATGTGAATGAGGCCCATGTGCAGGGCCCACCTATGATGTATATTAGGCCCATGTGTAGGGCCCACCTATTGTGTATTTGAAGCCCATGGGTTGTGGCCCATTGTGATGTATTCAAGGCCCATGGGCAAGGCCATGTGATGTGTTTATGGCCCATACGATGAGGCCCATGAGATGTACGTGGCCCATTTGATGCATACGAGGCCCAAGCAGAGCGGCCCACTTGTTGTATATGAGGTCCACATATGAGGCCCATGGTGATGCATTTTCCAGCCCATTGTAATGTACATGAAGTCCATGAGCGAGGCCCAATGCGATGCTTATGCGGCCCATGAGTGAGGCCCATAGTGATGTGTATTAGGCCCATTGCGATAGGTTGGAGGCCCATTGTGATATATCTGAAGCCCATGGGCGCGGCCCAATATGATGTATTCAAGACCCATGGGCAAGGCCCATTATGATGTATTCGTGGCCTATGAGCAAGGCCCATTATGATATATATTAGGCCCATGTCGCGTGGCTCATCTGATGTATTCGAGACCCAGATACATGGCCTATTTGATACATATGAGACCCATGTGTAGGGCCCACATGTTATGTATTTGAGGCCCATGAGTAGGGGGCCACCTGTTGTGTATAATAGGCCTTTGTGTGAGGCCATGGGCCCACTTTATGTTTGGTTCTATGTGGGCCGCTGCTTGGGAGCAATGTTGGTTGAATTTTCATTTTGATGGGCAATGATGGTTGGATGTCCACATTGTGACCTTCCCTTAGGCCTTATTAGGCCCATCCTTACCGATTCTGATTCCGATTGTCGAAGCCGATTATAAAGGCCGATTTCAATTGTCGATACCGATTCCGATTGTCGAAGCTGATTCCGATTGTTGAGGCCGATTTCGATTGTCGATACCGATTCCAATTGTCGACGTTGATTCTGATTGTTGAGGCTGATTATCGAGGCCGATTCCGATTGTCGATACCGATTCCAATTGTCGAGGCTGATTATAGAAGTTGATTCTGATTGTCGATACCGATTCCGATTGTAGAGACCGATTATAGAGGCCGATTCTGATTGTCGATACCGATTCCGATTGTCGAGGCTGAGGCCGATTTCGATTGTCAATACCGATTTCGATTGTCGAGGTTGATTCTGATTATGGAGGCTGATTGTGGAGATCAATTCTGATTTCGATTGTTGAGGCCGATTCTGATTCCGATTATTGAAGTCGATTCTGATTGTCGATACTGATTCCGATTGTTGATACCGATTCTGATTGTTGAGGCTGATTTCGATTGTCAAGGCCGATTCCGATTGTTGATATCGATTCTTATTGTTGAGGCCAATTCCGATTCCGATTGTCAAAACCGATTCCAATTGTCGATACTGATTTCGATTGTCGAGGCCAATTCTGATTGTCGATTTGATTAGATTATCGGTGATTCCGACTATCGAGGCGATTGTCGATTGTACCAATTCTATTATCAAGGCTAATTCCTATTTCGATGCCGATTCTGATTCTGATTGTCGAGGCCGATTCCGATTGTCAAAGTCGATTTCGATTGTCGATTTTGATTGTCGATTCCGATTCCAATTGTGGAGGCCCAAAGAGAAGCATATGCAGCCCATATTTGAGGCCCATCGCATGCGTATTCAACCCGTGTTTAAGGCCCAATGTGATGTATATGAGGCCTATTTGATGAGGCCCATTGTGATGCATTTGAGGGCCAGGCGATGGAGCTCATTATAATGTATGTTAGGCCATGTGAAAGGCCCATTGTGATGTATGTTAGGCCATGTGAAAGGCCCATCGTGATGTGTGTTAAGCTCTTGAGTGAGACCTATGGTGTTGTATATTTGGCCCTTGTGTGAGGCCATGGGTCCACTGTATGTTAGGCTCTATATGGGCCATTCCTTGGGGGGCAATGGTCAATTGTCGATGACGGTTATTGATACCAATTATGAGTATGTGACAGCATAACATCATGATACATGCCCATATGCATCATCTGCATGTTTGTTATGAGATGTGGTTGACCATTGCATATGTCATTGGTGTCACACCCCAAAATTGGAAACCAGGCTCACAAAATTCTCGATCGCCGAATCCTGCGCCGACAACCTCCGTAGTACCCCATTCTCGGCTCCCACTGCCCATTCGCCAGGTTCCGATCCTGGGATGCTACGAGGAGGATTTTTAACAACAGTTTGATTCGTAATAAGCATAACCAAAGGCATAACCCGAAAACAACAACCAAAAACTCCATCACATTTCCACTATGATCAAAGACTTACGGGTACAATGAGCATAAAGGGAAATACAATGATAATGGATAAAAAGCTCCAAGATGATATGTTATGCGGTCCTGCCTCACGCTGCTGCGGTCCAACATCACCTACACGCAACGGTCATGCATAAGCTTATGGAAAGCTTAGAGGGTGGTGAAAGTGTGTGCACAATGTAGTATTACTATTATGCAGTATCAAAGTAATGTGGAATATGCTGATGAATTCATGAATACTATTGGCCATACTAAGGCCATACAATGCATGACATGAATGATGTCGGCCATACCAAGGCCATGCAATGCGAGATGCAACTCAAGCATACCAATCCTCATCTAAGTTCACATATCAATACAGCTCAACTCTGGAATATCACTAGGGTCTAATACATTCCAAGCCAGATTGCCACCCCATCGGGCGCAGCAAGGTGAGTGGAAGAAACCTCACTATCCATCTGCCAATATCGGGCCCGACTCGTCGATAGTGGACCCATTCCTCGAGCTGGTCATACTCAGCCTAGCTTTGCCCCCTCCTCTCAG
The DNA here is from genome assembly GCA_030180095.1 of Magnolia changhungtana. Lineage (NCBI taxonomy): Eukaryota > Viridiplantae > Streptophyta > Magnoliopsida > Magnoliales > Magnoliaceae > Magnolia > Magnolia changhungtana. The sequence goes on along the minus strand of JASAUF010000626.1, from coordinate 3,451,928 downwards.
GCGGGTAAGACTGCACCCCCTTCCAACCAACCACGACATAGTAGAAAGCACAGCCTTCTGGTAATTGGCACTCGGTGCTCATGCATCCACTCGATCTAGATGTTGGAGCAATCTCCTGATACCATAAGGGTTTAGGGACTTTCATCCAGCGATATCTATGGCACCCCATGTAGAATAAGATTTTCGGTATCCAATCCTATCAACCACGATACACCTGTGGAGGTTACAGCCCCGATGTCGCTAGGGCGTACAATAACCATGTCACACAATGCGAAATGCATGAATCACACTATCCAGTCATGTAGCAAATCCTGCACGTATCATGCGCTCATGTAGGGCAACACTGCCTATCCGGGAGCCCATAAACAATCTGTCTGAAGATGTATGTCATAATTAATCACTTCTCATATCAAGCATACATATGATGCGTATGATCATGAATCATGGAAGTATACTAAACATGTTATATGGCGATGAATTTTTGTTCGTAACGAAGATGGGCCTAGACGGCCTACACATTACAACTATGGGCCTAACAATGGGCCCTAGGGAGAGTTACAATACGGACATTTAACTATCATTGCTCTTACAATGTGGACGCCAAACCATCATTGCTCCCAAGGCATGACCGTAAAAAATATCATCACATACATCATGGTGGAATCTCACATAGCAATGGGCTTCATATACATCACATTCGGCCCACACAAAGGCTTCACATACGTCTCATTAGGCTTCATATACATCAAATGGGCCGATCGAATAGGCCGAATCAAATGGGTCGATTCAAATGAGCCGATTCAAACGGGCCAAATCAATTGTGCCGATTCAAATGGGTTGAATCAATGGGCCGAGTCAGATGGGCCGAATCGAATGGGCTGAATCAATTGGACCGATTCAAATGGGTCGAATCAATGGGCCGAGTTAGATGGGCCGATTCAAATGGGCCGAATCGAATGGGCTTCATATATATCAAATCGGGCCTTACCAATGTGCCAAATGTACATCAAATCGGGCCGTACTAATGGCCCAAATGTATATCGAATCGGGCCGTACTAATGGGCCAAATGTATATTGAATCGGGCCGTACTAATGGGCCAAATGTATATCGAGTTGGGCTCACCCTTATGTATTTGAGATCCGACGTATTCATAAGTCAACATAGAGATAGATGAAGTGGAAGCCAAATATCAGCTTGAGTGGGAAGCACTGTGGCTCCTAAGAAGTTTTAAATGGTGAATGTCACTATACCCCATTATTATTGCAAATGGTGGGGTTCACTTGAACTTTGGATCTCACTCATTTACCCCATGCCATAAAATGATCTCACAAATGGTTGGACAGTTTGGATACAACACATGCATCATGGTGGGTCTCATAGATAGACGACGTGGATGAACAGGTGGGACCCACGGAACTTGCCACGGTGAACAGCAGCTGGCAATGGGTCCACTTGCTACCGTGCACAACAGCAATAGGGTTGTCGTATAGCTGTCGTGTACATGCAGCTGCTGTTGCTTAAAGGAGGAAGAGGTGGGTCCCACGTAGGGCCCACCCTTATATATACATAAAGTATATAATATAATATATTTTATATAGCTGCTGCTAGTGCAGCTTTACTGCATTAAAAGGGCAGTGGAGGGTCCCACGTAGGGCCCACCACAACATTAAAGTTATAATAATATATTATATCATAATATAATATATAATATATTATATTAATGTAGTATAATATATTAATATTATTTTTAATATCAACAGCGTCCAGGCCTGGATGGACTGGACAGACGCATGCACCAAGGTGACCCCACACGTGGGGTGGGTCCCACCATCCAGGGACGGTGGAAACCCCACACGCATCACAGTGTAGCCCATCAATGGGTGGACGGTGTGGGATAGGGTGCCCCACTGTTTAATCTCACTTCTCTGTTAGCCACCCTACTAAGGAATCAATGTTAAGACCTCAGCGTTGAAACAAGGTATCTTTCACCCAGTCTACCACGTGAGTTATGGATTTGGGTGTGAATAAATGCATCAAGGAGGGCCCCACACGGACGTGGGTCCCACCGTCCAGGGGCAGTGGACGGTTTGGATAAAACACATACACCATGGTGTGGCCCATAGAAAGGGATGGAGGGCGTGGATGGGTCCAATGGACCCCACTGTCAGCCCACACTTCACTGTTAGTACACCCACTGTCAGTCCACACTTCGCTATTAGCCCCACCCCACGTCAGTCCACACTTCACTGTTAGCCCCACCCCACGTCAGTCCACACTTCACTATTAGCCCAGGTCCAGCGTCCCTGGACGCTGGACAATGTGGATACAACATAGGCATCATGGTGGGTCCCACCTAGACGTGGCCCACCTGATTGGATCAATCTAATATTTGTGTTTTTCCTTCCGTCCATGACCGGTAACGGGTTAGACAGTGTAGATCCAACTCATCCATCGGGTGGGTCCCATAAAGGTGAATGGCATGGATAAAATATATACTTCATGGTGGGCCATAATCATAGAAAGAGAGAGAGAGAGAGAGAGAGAGAGAGAGAGAAGAGAGAAAGAGAGATCAGAGATAACGGAGGGGCCCTGGGCCCCTCTTGGATACAAGCATTCATTAAAGTGAGTCTCACCATATGTGGGCCCTTAGATCACAAAAGACAAATACAAAAGGAATAAAAATGTGGGTCTAAGATCACCCACCGTCCACTTCTTCTTGTTCCGGTGGAAAGGTAGTCACGTAGGATTCGATTTCAACGGAGGATGATGAAGTTTCGATGGTTGAGATGGGAGATGAGATGGTAGGAAGTGGGCCACATACAAAACTCTCTCATGAAGGTTTGGGAGAGCTTAGACGTGTGATGTTTTAGGTTGCTTGGAAAATGGTTTGAGAATGAGAGAGAGGCTTGTAAAGATGGAGAGAGAGATGGGTGATGGAGTGATGGATGTGGTGAGTGATGGGTATGTAAGAACTTTTTGACTTTAGGGGTAGATGATGTAAGAAAGGTATGAGGTGTGTAAGAACTTTTTGACTTATAGGGTTACTTGGGGATGGGTGTGAGGTGATGTGTACTTGACCATTGATGGGATTGATTGATTGATTAAGGTAATATGTTGTAGAGATTTTCTTAAGTTTTGCAACACGAGGTGTTTTCTTCGAACTGAACATGGGCCCATATCTCCTAGCCTGGGTATCACCTCGGCACGCGAGACGCGGCATCAGAACTGCTGCAAAGGCGTGGTCGCTAAGGTACAAGTCTCTGGTTGATGGCATGTAACTCAAGGTCGTGCGCAATTCAATCAGGATGACCGCAGAAACTTACAGAATGGTACGGACTAAGATATGGGTCTTACAGCTCTCCCCTCCTAATAAAAATTTCATCCTCGAAATTTGCATAATCATCGCAACTAGATATAACTCATGAGGAATAAGAAACATAATCATTATCATATAAAATCAGAGACAACATACAAATTATAACGCATGATCAATCAACAAAGAGATGGGGATAGTGCTCTCGAATCTCGGCCTCACGCTCCTAAGAAGCCTCCTCAATAGAATGGTGACCCCAGTGAACCTTCACTAATGGAATGACCTTAGTCCCGAGGACCTGCTCCTTCCAATCAAGGATACAGACTGGCTGCTCAATATAGGAAGCATCCTCAAGAACCTCTAATGGTTGTCAATCAATAATAGGAACAATGTCTGACCCACACTTCCTCAACATAGAGATATGGTAAACGTTGTGGACGCTAGACAACTGAGATGGCAAGGCAAGCCGATAGGCTACGGTGCCAACGTGCCTAGTGATCTCAAAAGGTCCTATGAATCTCGGGGCAAGCTTGCCCTTCGCTCCAAAACAAATTACACCCTTCATGGGCGAGACCTTGAGATACACATGGTCTCCTACATCAAACTCCAATGGATGACGCCGGCGATCAGCATAACTCTTCTGCCGGCTCTGAGCACTACCAAAAAAACGATCAAAGACTACGGACTATGCTAGCTTTTGGCTGCGGATATAAACTGTAGCTATATTACTATGGCTTAAATCCGTAGCTAAAAATAATCGTACTGTAGCTAAAAGCTAACATCACCCCTCACACCTACAACTTGGGACAGCCCTATAAGGGACTCTACGATGCACATTAAAATGTTTGTGCTCCATCTAATACGTCTATTTATTTTTAAAGAGCATTTTGGACAAGAGCCCAAAAAAAGAAGTAGATCGAAGGCTCAAGTGGACCACACGGTTGGAAACAGTGGAGATTAAACACCTGCCATTGATCAATGGTGTGGTTCAAATTGCCTATATTTTGGGGTCATTCCCTATAAAAAAAATTTTAAAAATTAATGGACGGAGTGGATATATGAAATACATCATGATGCATCCCATAAAGCAGCCCTTGAGAGGGTCGTTCATCACCATTAAAATAGTGTGAAAATGGATGTGCGGTGAACGGCTACGGCCATGGGACTTTTAGCTACGGATTAAAATCGTAGAAGGACCGTAGCAGTTTTAAAAGTGGAAACTCATCCCGCGCTGCCCTCTTTCATTTCCCCCCTCGCACGAAACCTGCCCTATTTCATTTCCCCCCTCGCACGAAACTTTTCATCTCCCTCCTCTAGGAAAAAAACCCATTCTGCCCCCACCCGCGTCCATCTCTCTCTCTCTCTCTCACTCTCTCTCTCTCTTGATCTCTCTCTCTCTCTCTCTCTCTCTCTCGATCTCCCCCTCTCACGAACCCCTCTTCTCTCTCTAACCATCCCCTCTCTCTCGATCTCACGAAGACATCCCTCTCTGACGCCATAATCCGCGTCCATTTTAGGTATGCAAGAATGATTTTCTTCTTTTTTTTCTCTTTTAAATATTCATATTGCTGTCTTATTTTTTGTGGAATTGGATTGAGTTTTTTTTTTTAAAAAAAGAAACCCACTCATTTAAGATCTCCACCTCCATAACTCTAGAAGGGGATCTGCATTGAACGTATCCTCTGTTTCACCACTACGGTGGCTCGCCATCACACCCCAACCAGCCTGTTTGGACATTTTCACAGCTTCAATGCTCTCAGCGACAGACCCAATTTAGTTCACCTTTAACAGAGGGGCATTGCGGGCCTTTTCTCTGATTTCTTTCTCCACATGCTTAGGGTTGGTGACAAGTAGATCATCACCAACAATCTGTATTTTCTCACCAATCTCTGCAGTCAGCTTAGCATAATGATCGACATCCTGGTATAAGAGATGGGATGGTCATCATATCTAGGACACCTGATCAGACGCAAGCAGCACAGAGCCTTCTTTAAGCTTTCATACTAAGCTGATGGTTGTTGCTCCAGGATTCTCATGCCCAGCTGCTATCGTCACCTGGATGGGACATGTGAAGATTTGAACTGCCACTGTTCTATATTGAGTGGGCCATGCCATGAGATAAAAAACAAAAAAAAAAAGGTAGATTAGGATGCTTACCATTGAGACCACCTTTCAGCTTATCAAAATTTTGGGTCAGGCTTATATTTGGTTTTCTCGATGTGGGATAGAGTCACCTTATGAACAGGTTGGATGACATACAAACATAATGAGAGGCCCCAGTTCCAATGTCAGGCATCCCCCATCCATACCTTTCACTGTGGTGTGGCCCACTTAAGCTTTGGATTGACTTGATTTTTGGGGGTATGTACTATAAAATGATGGATTAAGTGGATGTCACACACACACAGCTTCTTTTTTCTCTTTTTGGGTTATGCTGTATCAGCAATTTGGACGGTCTAGATTGCAGGACAATTATCCCATGTGTATGATTGAATAGGAGTGGCAATGGTTGTGGCCTAGTCGTGTATGGATAGGGCTTGGTCCCCTTGGTTATTATTATTATTTTTCTATATTTTTGCTCTGCAGATTCTTGAACTGCCAAGTCATCCTTACTTTGTTGGTGTCCAGTTTCATCCTGAATTCAAGTCGAGACTAGGAAAACCTTCCGCACTTTTCTTAGGTATCGTCTCTATTGGCTAGTAATCCTTGTAGTAAGTAATGACAAAAAAAATTGTTATTTCTTCAATTTAAGCATGTATTAGTCGAAGTGCATGCCTCCATGCAAAGTGAGATGATGTCAAAATCGCTCGACAATGTCTTAGACAATGATGAGGCCGAAGAGGAAACTGAGGAACTGACTAACCAGGTAAACTTTACCTTTATTTAATAATGGAATCTGCTCTATGGAGCTATCCATGCCATGGGTTAAATGATTATCCCTTCAAAGACCCGTATCCTAGTTCGTACTGTTCCGATGAATCCTGCGATCCTTTCCGTCGAAGTCCGGCAATCCGCGACTGATAATCGACGTTGCGCACGACCGTAAATCGTATCCTGTAGATTCGAGTCGGTTTAATCTAAGACTTGTATCGTTGCGACCGCACCGTCGCCGCGGTTCTAATGCCGCGACTCACGCACCGATCCGATACCCTGACTAGAAGATGTGAGCCGACGTTTATTCCGAAGAAACGCCGCGCTTTTACGATCCCGAGAGAATCTCTACAACATGTCAAATCAATCCAATCAATCAAATCAATCCCATCAATCACTCAATCACATCAATCAATCAATGTCAAGTACACATCACCTTTCTCCACAAGTAAAGCAACCCATGCTTTTCTCACCAAAGTCAAACCACCTCTCACTTCACCCATCCCTCACCTCATCACTCACCCATCACACCCATCACCTCTCCTCTCTCTCTCTCTCTTTCTCTTTTCTCACACCAATTCCAAGCAACCCATAAGCCTCACACGTCCACATTTTTCCAAGGAGAGAAAAAGAGAAGTGAGTAGTGTGGCCCACTTTCCATCCCAAAATCTTCCATCTTAGCCCTTGAATCTTCATCTCCCACCATCAAAGTGAAGCACAAGGAGGTCGGCTTTCCAACGGACCAAGAAGATCGGACGGTGGGTGCTTTGATAGGGTAGTTTTCATGCTTTCTTAGATGGGCCATGAGGCCTACCGATCAATGGTATGGATCTCACTTGGGACCCTAAGATATGGTCAATGGCCCATTATGATTATTTTTGATGTATGACTAGATGCAAGGGAGAGCCCATGTATCGGGTCCCTCCATCCCACGTGTGTCCCACTTTCTCTTTCTCTCTCTCCCTCTCTTTTCCTTTTATTCTTCTTTCATGTGATGTTGGTGTGAATGTGTGGCCCACTTGGATGGACCCCACCATGAGGCATGGTTTTATCTAAGCCATTTATAAGTGGGGCCTACCTTATATGTGCTGACCCACACCATCCTCCAAGTGGTGGCCCACCTAAACCGGGCCCACCTTGAATGTATGTGTTCATCCCAGCCGACGTGGGAAGGAAAACACAAATGTTGGCTTGAATTTTCAAGCCTTGGAAGTGGGTGCTCATGTAGGCCCCACCTTGATGAATGTATTCAATCCAAGCCGTCCACCATTTTTCCTGCACCATTTTAGGTGTTGAGCCAAGATATGAGGTTAATCGACCCTCAAAGGGCCATAAAGATAAAAAAAACGATTTTCACCATTTAAAACTTCCTCGACATTTCGTACACCAAAAATGCTCGATATTGGGCTTGATGGATTGGTATGGACCATGGAATCCGATGGCGGATCAGACCCCACATGAGAAAAACCTCAAAAATACAAGTTTTTAAAAAAACTATATATATATATATATAAAGGGTGCAAAATTTAGCTGTCGATAGCTTATATTTGACAGTGGGCGGACGTTTCCCACGGCCCATAGTGGGCCCCATATGTGTATATTTTGTATCCATGCCGTCCATGAGGTGGACCACCCCCTCTCGAGGTGGGTCCCTCCAAAATCGTCAGATCCAACGCTTGGGTGGCCCACATCACCGTAAAAGCAGTGTGAATTGAACGCTTACCATTGAAACTCTTTTGGGGTCCACAAAAGTTTCAGATCAAGTCGAATTTGTTTTTCCCCTTCTTTCGCACCCGTGTGGTCTTATGAACGGATTGGATGGAAGATAAACACTATGGTGGGCCCCACATGGGACCCATGATGTACGTGTTTCATTCTCACCGTCCATGATGGTGGATGGTGAGCTCCCCACGATGTATATATTTGGTCCTCCCTGGAGCGGTGTGTGTGTGGGCGGGTGTGCGTACGTATGTGTGCGTGTGTGTATGTGCACGTGTGTGCATGTGTGTGTGAGTGTATGTGTGTATATGTATATATATATATATATAAAATATTATATTATTAATATTGTATATATATATTATATATATTGTATTATATATATATGGTGGACCCCACCTTGGTTTATATAAGGCCCAAGTGTTTTAGGCCCACCTTATCATATTTTTTTGTCATTGTTGAGGCCCACCTTGATGTGTATTTATGGCCGTTGTTGAGGCCCACCTGGATGTGTATTTACGGCCGTTGTTGAGGCCCACTTCGATGTGTACTTGTGGCCGTTGTTGAGGCCCACCTTGATGTGTATTTATGGCCATTATTGAGGCCGCCCATGTGATTAGGCCCATTCGAGGAATTCGTGGCCCGTTGTTAAGGCCAACTTTGATGTATATGAGACCCATATTACAAGGCCCATTGTGATGTTTTCAAAGGCCCATGGGTTATGACCCATTGCAATGTACATAAGGCCCATTGGTGTGGCCCGCTTGATGAATGTAAGGCCCATGCGATATGGCCCATTTGATGTATTTAAGGCCTAATGTATTGTCCTTAGGGTCCATTGCAATGTGTGATTTCTCCGTGGTTATGGCGGGCCATGCCTTGGGAGTAATGTTGGTTTGACGTCCACATTGTAAGAATAATGTCGGTTTAATGTCCGCATTATAACTCTCCCTAGGGCCCATTAGTAGGCCCATACTTGTTGATAGTCCACCACTTTATAACATGCTTAGTGCACTTCTATGATTCATACGCATACGCATCATATGTATGCTTGATATGAGAAATGTTTGATCATAGCATAAGCCGTTGGGCTGAGACATTTACGGGACTCTTTATGAGACGGAGTGCCCCACATGATCGCGTGGTATGCGTGAGATTTTTGCATGATTGTACGGTGTGACTCATGCATCTCGCATATGTGTGACTTGATCACTGCACGCCCTAGCGACATCAGGGCCGTAGCTCCACAGGTACATCATGGATGGTTGTATCGGATACCGGAAATGCTTTGTTCTAGCACTGTGGGCACTTAGGATGTCCTTGGGTGAAAGTCCCAGAACCTTTTTAGTACCAGGAGATGCTCCAACGTCTAGACCAAGTGGATACACGAGCGCCCGAGTGCCGAATACCAGTAGGCCGCATCTCCCACTGTGTCGTGGTAGGTTGGAAGGGGGTGTGGCCTTATCCGCCTGAGTGAGGGGGCTATAAGCTAGGCTGAGTTTGACCAGCTCGCAAATGTGTCCGCTATCGATAAGCCGGGTAGGTATTGGCAGACTACTAGTCAGGCAGATAGTGTGGTCTCTTCCACTTGCTTGACTGTGCAGCTAGGGAGGAGGTAGTCAGTGTGAGGTGTATTAGACCCCGGTGATATCCAGAGAAGAACTGTACTAATATGTGTACTTGATGAGTACTGGCACGCTTGCTTTGCATCTCGCATATGACATTTGGCTACATAGGCCTCGCATCGCATGGTCTTGGTATGACCGACAGCATTCATGCCTTGCATTACATAGCTTTAGTATAGCTGATATCATTCATGGACTTACCGCATATTTCCGCATTACTCTGATATTGTACACTTGGCACTCGCCTTACACACACTTTCACCACCCTCTAAGCTTTTGTAAGCTTATGCACGATAGATGCGTGCAGGTGGCGTTAGGTTGCGAGCATATTGAGCTCGGAGCGTGCAGCAGTTTTCTGGAGCTTTTGGAGTTTTCTTTGATATCATTATATTGTATTTCCCTTCCCGCATTGTACTTAAAAGTTTTTGATATAGTGGATATGTGGTGTTGTTATTTTGTGACTTGGTTATGCTTGTGATTATGCTCCATTACAAAAAAAAAAAAAAAAATCATGCTGAAAATCCTCCTTGTAGGATCTCAGGATCGGAATCTGGCGTATGGGTGCTGGGAGCCGAGAATGGGGTATTACGGAGGCTGTCAGTGCCAGATTCGATGATTGGGAATTTTGTGAGCCCGGTTTCCGAGTTTGGGGCGTGACAAAGCCTCCTAAGGTGACTACTGCTGATCTCTCATTTTAGTGAGCAGTTGGGGACCTTGAATGAAGACAGTTGGGTTTTGAAGTTTAGGGGATAGGAAAAGGTTATATGCTTAAGAAACTTTGAAATCAGGAATATTTGTAACATTTGAAGTTTTAACTAGGAGACAATTTTGGCATGTACTGACATCCAGATCTTGGTAGAAGAAAAAACATAGAATATATTTATTTTGGATAGGTTGGTTTATTTATTCAGGATGAAGTGGAAGTTTCTTTACTAAATAAATGGTCTTTCTCCTTTAGCTTACTCCATTGAGAAGCAAATTTCATGGTGGATGATATAAGTCAAATTGGGTGTGGCTAGTCCTGCTCTATTTGTTGTCGTGGCTAACAATGGGGTGTGTGTACTACTATGCTAACCAAAAAGAAAAAAAAAAGTCCTGCTCTATTTGTCGTTGCCTCTTATTATTTATATCTTGAAAAGATATTGTCCTTGTTTCTCACCTTCCATGAAGTTGTTGTCGCTGATGTCAAATGTTTTTTTTTTTTAATATTATTATTGTAGTTTATGCAATGGTAAAAGTTCTTTAACATTCAATTTGATCTATTATCCTGAGGAAGACTAATGTGACAATTGCAATGAGATTTTGTCAGTTTCCTATTTTCAATTTTGAGAAACTAAGAGGATTGAATCTATCCAATATTCAGGTTGCCTTCCGCACCAAAATTTTGCATCCAAACATCAACAGTAATGGTATCATCTGCCTCGACATTTTGAAGGAGCAGTGGAGCCCCGCTCTCACAATCTCCAAGGTGACTCAGTTCTTAATCTGCCTTGCTTCTTTTCAGTTCTTCTTGTTTGTAGCATATTCATTTTGCATGGTTAAGAAATATCCAACGTTTCAATCATTAATAATGATATCACTTGGCTCAAGGCAATTCATATGGCACTACAGTGGTTCTAAGGTATGGCCTGGTGACTGACCATGTCAGCATGTGAGTCCTATTCGACAATCACTCATCAATGGGTTCCCTGCTATTTTGAGTTGGCATGATGTTTTACATGTCAAGGTGCTTTTTACCTAGTGGTTTGCCTGTCAACTACCCCTCCATGTCCTTACCATGCTTGATTGCCCTTTGATGTGTACATGTAGTAGTTGTTATTGGGAATCAATACCAGATTACCATGTAGTTACCTAGCAACTACCCCTCCATCACCCTACCATGCTTTGGTTGCCCTTTGGTGTGTGCATTTTATAGTTGGTATTGGGAATCAATACCAGATTACTAGGTGGGACTGTAATGTGCTTGTGAATGGTGTCGATGTGAGCATGTGCCATGGTCAGATCAGAGAGCCCAGGTGGGACTGTAATGTGTTTGAGACTGATGGCTTTCTTCTTGACACTTGCCCAGGTCTTTTAGCCCTGGATTCAGAAGAGAAGACTAGCATATGCAAAACATAAGCATGTAATAGTAGGAATTTTAAGGCACGTGCACTCGGAAGCCGCTCTAGGAAGGCTCCTCAAAGAAGATGATCAGCCTGACACAGATGTCATAAAGAAGTTAGTTCCCAACAAATACTTTCTGCATTTTTCAACATCTTTTTATACATGTTTGATATTTATTTTCTTTCCTGTTGTAATTACAGATTATTTAAGAGAATCGATGAGGATAACAACACATTTTTATCAATTCGCGAGTTAACAACACTGATCATTGGAATCAAATTTGACGAGATAGATTAGATAGGGATGATGCTGCGAAAAAGCTTATGGATGAGTTTGATACGTCCAACGATAATCGACTCTCTAAAGAAGAGTTTGTGAGAGGAATCTCAAAATGGGTTGAGCACACTAAGCGTTCTGTCCCTCAACCAACTATTGATCAAAATAGATTAATTCACAACTTTCATCAGGTAAGTTGCCTCATTCTCATGGTATGTTTTCCCATAATTGTCATAAGCAACATTAGTGATTAAAAAAAAAAGTGCATCTTTCACTAAAACATGGTCTAATGTAGAGAAACTTCGTTTGGATTCCCCTTCATCAAAACAAATTCAAGGTATTGACAATAGACATTCTTGTTAACAGCATTATTGATTTTTTTATTTTTTTTAAATGAAAAGTGCATCTTTCTTTTTATTGAAATTTTAGTTATAGAAAATTTCTAGGAATCTCTGAGGAGAAATGTGGCAACTCTCTTGGGTTTGTATTCATAATGTGACTTCCTTATTTTTATTTTATTTGTCTATTTTTGCATTGATTCGTTTTCTTTGTTGATGGAAAATACATCTAGTTTCTTGAAGTAGTTCAACTCGAAGGACATGCCATCACCCAAAAAGAAGCTGTTCTGTCAAGAGATATCCATCTCCTGTAGGTATTTGCTGCTTCTTTTTCAACTGAATTGAACTATGGTTTGTGCTGGTTTTTCTTTTACCTTTAAAAAAAATGATAGGAAGTGATACGTCGGACAGTCCCAAGCCCAGGTAAGGGATAGGACTGATGGCAAGTGGGCAGCTGCTGTGACTTGCACAAGTGGAGATGCTTCTCCAGATTGTCATTGTGTAATGAAACTCATATATCTTGGGTGATAAACTCCCTTTCCGGAAATTGACAGTCAAGTAAGTACTATGTCACATGCACTGGAGAGTACCTCTTCAATATTCTGATTCATGGTAATGTCACTCTATGTGTGTGTGGGAAATGTTCCTATAAGGTTGAGCTTGACACCACGAGTCAGTGCTAAAATAGGCCCGACTGGAACTTGTCGGCCCCTGAAATGGGCGAGTCATGACTTATTCATCGATAGAATGAGTTAGTCCGAGTCGACCTGTCAAAGACCATGCTCGTCTTAGAGTAGAAAAATGCACTAGCAAAGATTTGAGTTTTATGATATCTCACCAATTCATTGTTTTGACAGGCTTATTATAATCCTTTGCTGGATATTCACATTTCTTCTTTTCTTTTTTTTTTTCTAATAGTAACTGTTTTAGGATTTGATATTCATAATACAACCCCATCTTGGTTTTCGTTGTTATAAATCACCCAAACTCAAACAAGTATGTCAGATTTGAAAATTTCTCAATTTCTCCATTTTGCATCTTACGGGCCAACCTGCTATTGATATTAGAAAATGTGCAAACTTTACCATTCATCAGAAGTCCTACTCATCTTGTGGGCCTCTAGAAAGGATGAAGAAGAAGATAAGGAGACTAGAGAGTGCAAGTCTCTCTTTAAAAATTTGAAGTTCTTCTTGAGTCCTGAGGTATGCTTGTTTATCTTTAAGATTTTGAAATTCTTCTTGTGTAATTACTTGTATAATGATTTTCTTTTGATGAGGTATAATTTTTGGCACAACCTGCCAATGGTTCTTCTATAAGCATTTGAACTGTTATCTTTATTTGAAAAATGTTTATGAACATAGGGGCGTGTTCACTATCTTTTTTTTTCTTCTTCTTTTCCATGCCATAGGATTTTGATGTTCGAGAGTTTGCTATATCAGTTGCTGGCAGATTGTCTGAAAAGAATCTAGTATATGTTCTGCCTACACTTTGCCTCCATCTCGTACAATTTTTGGTGCATCTTGAGCAAAGGTAATCTGAAATATATCTACTTGCCAATAATATTATTGATTTATGGGGAAATAGGTGCCCTTTTTTTCATATTCAGAGTTGGTACTGGTGTCATACAGAGGTTTTGGGAAGATTTATGGTGTGAGGAGTGCTTGCTGAGAGTTTTGGAGATCTTTATGTTGGTTCATCACAGAAAGGAGGCTTTGGTGAGGCAGTTGTTTCAGCATGTTCGCAATAATATTGTGTGGAATGTCACCTTTAGAAGGAATCTGAAAGACGATGAAATCTTTTGTATACTCGCCTTTTCTCCTATTTTCAATTTGTTTAAATTCCACTTACAAGTTCTGGCTGTAGAATTTTTACTCTCAGCTCCCAAGGCTGAGTTACTCTACGAAATCTCTTGTTGGAGCTCTTAGTAGGGGGTTCGACGGAAGGAATTTGTATTCTCAAGGATTTGGAAGGGTGTGCTTCCTTTAAAGGTGAAGGCTTTAGCCTGGTTAGCTGCTGTAAGAAAATTCTGACCATGGATAACTTTCAGAGGTGTGGTTTAAGCGCTTCAGACAGGTGTGTTTTATGATATAAAGCAGAAGAATCCATTCATCACATTCGTTTGCATTGTCTGGTGACTGGGAAAGTGTAGACAGATGTGATTGTGAGATTTGAGGTCATGTTTGGACTCTTTGGTTAATCTCATTGCTTCTTGGTTTGCCTAGGTTTAGGGCCCGACAGGTAGCATGCTTGGTCCAAACTGGTCCTCTCTAATTTTTTTTAATGAGAACTCCCCATGATTGTGTCTACAAAAGCCAAGCCTAAGTTAACTCTCTACTATTCTGCTTCTTGATCCGTGAGCATTTATAACACAGTGCTGTGATAGTGTGTTTTGGAAGTACACTCCTTTCATATAGGAATCAATAGCGCATTTTCAGCCTAATTTCTTCTCTAAATATAGAACATGCATATGTAAGTCTGCACTCACTTTGTGAATGAGCCAGCCTCCTCTTTAAGCAATAACTAAGCTATTGAGTAGAAGATGAGAGACTTCCCAAGAACCTTTCTAGTTATACTTTATAGGTTAACCATGTGGCATTGATTGAACGGTCAAGAATATTATAGCCATTCTATGCAACCTTTTCTTTATAAAACCACACTACAAATCCTTGTGAATCTGTAAGTTTCAGTTTTTTAATGTGTTTTTTTTTTTTTTTTTGAATGTGCATTTTTTTTATGAGCATAATTTGTGGGTCTCTTGGATCTCATTTGGTGGCCCATCTAATGGACCATTTGACTTGTGGGCTCATTGGTTCAGTTAGACGCCTTTAGCGGTTAATATACAATTGTATTCTATATTTGAGTCATCTGTAGAAACCATATTGCTGATTATACCCATACAGTTGAGTATACAGACAAGGTTTTGAGTAGTTTAGAGTCTCTTCAAGGCTCT
This sequence comes from Magnolia changhungtana, assembly GCA_030180095.1. NCBI lineage: Eukaryota > Viridiplantae > Streptophyta > Magnoliopsida > Magnoliales > Magnoliaceae > Magnolia > Magnolia changhungtana. The sequence continues at coordinate 3,436,732 of JASAUF010000626.1, read as the reverse complement.
CTCCTTAGTAGTTATTTTTCTTAATTGCCATTGAAACTTTTTATAACAAATGTGCAGGCATCTTACTAGGGTCAAAAGGATGAACCATCTATTGCTACTTCTGACGCTAATGACAATGGATACTCTCACATAGGTGGACTCCAGAACGAACGAAAGGTGGGAGAGGGAAGCCAAGATAGGTATTCCATTTTGAGACTGAGGCACACTCCTGCACAAGATTCTCATAATTCTCACAAATCTGTAAGTTTTGATTTATTTTTTTTTATTTGTAATTTGTGCTTTCTTATTTTATTTGATTGTGTTTTCCTTTTTCCTTTAGATTCCTGTTTCCTTATTAGTTATTTTTCTTAATTGCCACTAAAAGTTTTTATAATAAATGTGCAGGTACCTTACGAGAGTTCTATGTACCAAAAGGATGAACCATCAATTACTACTTCTGACATTAAAGACAATGGACCCTCTCACATAGGTGGACGCCAGCATGAACAAAAGGTGGGAGAGGGAAGCCAAGATAGGTATTCCATTTTGAGACCAAGGCACACTCCATCTGCATAAGATTCTCATAATTCTCGCAAATCTGTAATTGATTAAATGAAGGATTGTAATTGATTGTAATTGTAATTGTATTTAATTGAATGAAGGATTGTAATTGAATGAATGAATTATTGTAATTGATTGTAATGGAATGAATGAATGATTATGTAGGTGGTAATTGAATGAACAAATGATTATACATATTTTTTTAATGTACAAAATAGCTACGGATATTGACCATAGCCGGTTATCTAAGAGCTGTAGCCATTATTAAATTTGGCATATTGCTACGGACTTTTAGCTACAAATAATATCTGTAGCTATTTATGCTTATCGCTACAGATATAATTGTTACGGATTATATCTGTAGCTGTTGTAACCTATAGCTACGGATTAAATCTGTAGCTATAGGTTCCAGACCTATTGTTACAGCACCTACGACTACGGTCGTGCTACGAATGAGAACCGTAGCCATAGGGCTATGGCTACAGATTTTATCCGTAGCCTTTACCCATTTTTCTGGCAGTGGAGCTATGCACATCCTTTACCTGATGATATCGATAGCCTCTGATGTCTGTTGCACAAGCTCGGGACCTAAGAGACGGCGCTCTCCAACCTCGGTCTAACAACTCGGTGATCTGCATGGTCTGCCATATAGTGCCTCAAAAGGAGTCATACAGATGGTCGCCTGATAGCTGTTTTTGTATCCGAACTCAACCAATCGCAGATGCTCATCCCAGCTACCCCTGAAATCAATCGTGCAGGCTCGAAGCATATCCTCAAGATCTGGTTGACCCTCTCAGTCTGGCCATTGGTTTGCGGATGGTACGCGGTGCTGAGCTGTAAATCAGTCCCCATCGCTCTTTGAAAGCTCCCCAAAACCAAGACGTGAACTTCAGGTCTCGGTTAGAAACGATCGAGACTGGAACGCCATGCAGTTTCATAATCTCCTCGATGAATAACCTCGGAAGCCGGTCCATAGTCCAAATCGTACGCATCGCAAGAAACTGTGCTGACTTCGTCTGGCGATCCACAATAACCCAGATGGCGTCATGACCGCACTGAGTCCTCGGCAAGCCCATAATAAAATCTGTCGACACGGGCTCCCACTTCCACGTCAGGATGCTCAACAGCTGCAATAGACCAGGAGGTCTCTGATGATCGGCCTTGACATGCTGGCATGTGTCACATTCGGCCACAAAATTGGCGATCTGGCGCTTCATCCCTGCCCAAAAATACTGTCACCTCATATCACGGTACATCTTCGTCGCGTCAGGGTGGATAGAAAACTGCGATCGATATGCCTCGGTCATAAGATCTCTGCATAACTCAAGAATATCTGGGACGCATAATTGGCCTTTAAAGCGAAGTCCACCATCTGAACCAAGCTGTTAATCTGTCTGACTCTCAGATGTCACCTCAGCCATATAACTCTTCAACGACTCATCAGCCTGCTGAGCCTCGATCACCCTTGCGACAAGAGAGGGTTGAATCGACAGGCTTGATAACTGCATGATAAAAGACTGCAGGCTGAACTCAAAATCATACTCTACTATATCCATGAGCGTCCTCTACTCCTGAACCATCATATGCGCTACCAAGCCTAGTGGCTAACAATTGAGGGCATCTGCCACCACGTTCGCCTTATCGGGCGGTACTGAAGATCCAAATCATAGTCCTTCAGGAGCTCCATCCAGCACCTCTGCCTCATGTTCAACTCAGACTGCGAGAAGAGGTACTTCAAGCTCTTATGGTCAGAAAAGAGCTCGAACCTAACCCCATAGAGATAGTGCCTCCACACCTTCAGTGTGAAGATAACTGCAACCAGCTCCAAATCATGCGTGGAGTAGTTCAGCTTATGGACCTTGAGTTGACGAGACGCGAAGGCCACTAGTATCCCGTGCTACATCAGGACAGCACCCAAACTAATATGCGAGGCATCGGTAAATACAATAAATCCATCACTCCCAGAGGGAAGAGTAAGGACAGGAGTGGACGTGAGGCGGTCCTTCAACTCCATAAATGCTCGCTCACAGGCGTCGCTCAAAATAAACTCTGCGCCCTTCTGAGTCAACCTGGTTAGTAGGGCTGCAATACGAGAGAAGCTCTTAATGAAACACCGGTAGTAGCCCGCTAAACCAAGAAAATTACGGATCTTGGACGTAGTTGTGGGATACCCCACTGATGCAGTGCCTCAACCTTTGAAGGGTCCACTGTGACGACCTCCCTCGTCACCATGTGACCGAGGAACTTCACCTCCTCCTGCCAGAACTCGCACTTCTCCAGCTTCGCATACAGCTGGTGTGCATCAAGGGTCTGCAATGTAACCTCCAAATGTTGCTCGTACTCCTCACGGGTCCTCGAATATATCAGAATATAGTCGATGAAGACTACAATAAACTGATCAAGATACGGATGGAAGACCTCATTGATCAACTACATAAAGACCGCGGATGCATTGGTCAGTCCGAAGGACATGACCTGAAACTCAAAATGACCATAACACGTCTAGAAAGCCGACTTCGGGATGTCCTCCTCTCAGACTCGAATCTGATGATAACCAGAACACAAGTCAATCTTCAAAAAGAATTGTGCACCCTACAACTAATCAAATAAATCATCAATCCTCGAAAGCAGGTAGTTGTTCATGATCGTGACTTTGTTGAGCTCGCGGTAATCCATACAGAGCCTCAACAAGCTATCCTTCTTCTTCACGAAGAGTACCGGTGCTCCCCACGATGAACTGCTCATATGGATAAAGCCCAACTTACGCAACTCATCCAACTGATTCTACTGTTTCTACAACTCCAACCATAAGACCCGTATCTTAGTCTGTACTATTCTGTCGACTGCCGCGATCCTTCCTGTCAAATTTCGGCAACCCGCGACCTATAATCAACATTTGTGCACGATACTAAATCGTATCCCGTAGATTTGAGTCGACTTAATCCAAAACTTGTACCATTGCGACCGCACCATTGTTACGGTTCTGACGCAGTGTCTTGCATACCGATCCAATACCCTGGCCGAGAGATGTAGGCCCGCGTTCAATTCGAGGAAAAACACCGTGCACTATCAATCCTTAGAAAATCTCTACATCATGTCCCATCAATCGATCAATTAATGATTTCTTTCTCCCCAAGTCAAGCAATTTATCCCAAAAGTCAACTAATCTCTCACCTCACCCATCACTCACCTCACCTTACATTCATCACTCACACCCATCACTTCTCTTACAACCACCCCTCTCTCTCTCATTTCTCAAACACAAATTCTAAGCAAGCAAAGTGGTGGACGTCCATGGTTTTTCAAGAGAGAAAGTGAGGAGTGTGTGGTCCACTTCGCACCCCAAAATCCTTCATCCTAGCCATTCATTCCTCATCACCTTCCATCAAAGTGAGACACAAGGAGATCGGCGTTCCATCAAACTAAGAAGATCGAGCAGTGGGTGTTTTTATGATGGGCCAAGTGGGGCCTACCGATTAATGGTATGGATCTCATTTTGGACCCTAGGTGTGGCCGATGGTCCACCTTGATTCTCATGATCATTCCATGATGGGGCCATTCTCCATAGACCCTATCATGATGTTTATTTTTCCTTATATGAATAGAGTTATCTAGACCTTCCATTTTGTGGAGAAGGAATCTCCACCGTTGATCTTTGATTTAGTGGGCCCACATGTAGTGGGACCCACTTGATGTATGATTAAATGTAAGGGAGGGCTCATAGTGACAGAACCCTCCATCACACGTATCCCTTTCTCTTTTTCTCCTTCCCCTCTCTTTTTCATATTTTTTTGTGTGTGATGATGTGGCTGGGTGGCCCACTTAGATGGACCCCACCTTGGTGTATGTCTTATCCACACCATCCACGCATTTGGTGGCCCACCTGAGCAAGGCCCACCTTGTACATGTGTTATGCCCAAACCGTCCAGCGTCCAGGGACGCTGGACGTGAAATGAAAATATAAATACTAGCTTGTTTAAGCTTTTTGGGTGGGCTGCTCATGCAGGCCCCACCTTGATGTATGGATCTAATCCAAGACATCCATTCCATTCCCCATTTCTTTTTAGGCGTTGAGCCAAAAAATGAGGTTAATTCGACTCTCAGGCAAGCCATAGCATAGAAAATAATGGTTTTCACCCTTCAAATTCATTTTGACCTTTTTACACACCGAAACATGCCAAATATTGGGCTTGTTTGGCTTGTCTTGAGCCATAGGAGTTAGTGGATGGGTCGGATTCTCCTGATACGGGCCCCTACCTATGTAAAATCGTAGAAAAATACGTTTTTAAAAAAAACATTGTATGCAGCAGGTGCTGCTGCTGTCCAGATGACGCACAACGTCCTACTGCGCTGGATGTGAAAGGGGGCTGGGACGTGGGTCTCAGCCGCATGCCCCACCATGATGTGGACCCCACACCACCACCGTGCATTTGATGGGCCCCTTTACAATAATGAGGCACCCTCAAAAATCAGTCGTACACTCAGCTCAGGTGGCCCACACAGCAGGAAACAGTGAGGATTGAACGTCTGCCATTGCAACCCTTTTGGTGTCCCAGAAGTTTTGGATTATCATGAAATTTATTTTCCCTCTTCATCTGGTCTACATGACCTTATCAACAGATTGGATGGCATATAAACGTTATGGTGGGCCCCACGTGGGACCCACTATGGTGTATGTGTTTTACCCACACCGTCCACACCATTGGACGGTGGGACCTACTGTGACATATGTGTTTTACCTATGCCATCCAACCATTTTGGCTGGGCTGCTGGATGGTAGGGGACCCCACCTGCTTCATCCACGTCGTCCCTCTATGGGACCCAACATCATGCATGTGTTGTATCCAAGCTGTCCAGCCATTTTGAAAGCTCATTTTAAGGCTTGAGTTCAGAAATGAGACAGGTCCAGTATCAAGTGGACCACACAGCAAAAGCAGTGGGGATTGAGTGTCTGCCATTGAAACATTTGTTGTCACAGAAGTTTTAAATCATTAGGAAACTTGTTTTTCCTCTTAATTCAGGTCTATGTGACCTTATGATCAGATTGGGTAGAAAATAAATGTTATGGTGGGCCTCAAGAGTTTTAAATGGTGGAAATCATTCTCACCACTCTTATTTAGAGTGTGGTCCGGCTGATCTTTATATATATATATATATATATATATATATATATATATATATATATATATATATATATATATATATATATATATATATATATATTCAGTTGATCTTTTAATATGATTCATTTATATATATTATATATACATATTGATGTATTTGTGGCCGTCCGTTAAGGCCCACCTTGGTATATATATAAGGCCCATGTGATTAGGCCCATCTTGATGTATTTGTGGCCCGTTGTTGAGGCCCACTTGGTATATATATGAGGCTCATATGATTAGGCAAATCTTGATGTAGTTATGGCCCATCCGTTGAGGTCCACCTTGATATATATATATATATATATATATATATATATATATGAGGCCCATTTGATATATTTAAGGCCCATGGGTCGAGGCCCAATGAGATGTACACAAGTCCATTACAATGTGTGATTCTACCATGGTTTATGTAAAGATGTTTATAATGGGCTATGCCTTGGGAGCAATGATGGTTTGACGCCCACATTATAAGCACAATGTTGGTTAAATGCCCGCATTGTAACTCTTCTTAGGGCCCATTGATAGGCCCATACTTGTTGATAGTTCATCACCTTATAACATGCTTAGTGTAATTCCATGATTCATGCCCTTACGCATCATATGTATGCTTGATATGAGTAGTGACTGATTATAGCATATGTCATTAGGCAGACTATTCATGGGACTCACTGATAAGAGTTACCCACATGAGCGCGTGGTATGTGCAGGATTGTTGCATGACTGGATAGTGTGATTCATGCATCTCGCATTTGTATGTCATGATCATTGTATGCCCTAGCGACATCAGGGTCATGGCTCCACAGGCATATCGTGGATGGCTGTATCGGATACCAGAAATACTTGGTTCTAGCACTGTGGACACTTAGGATGTCCTTGGGCAAAAGTCCCAGAATCTTTTTGGTACCAGAAGATACTCTAACGTCTAGACCGAGTGGATACACGAGCGCTCGAGTGCCGAATACCAGCAGTCCGCGTCTCCTACTATGTTATGGTCGGTTAGAAAGGGGTGTGACCTTATTTGCCCGAGTGAGGGGGTTGTAAGTTGGTTGAGTTTGACCAGCTCGCAAATAAGTCCGTTATCGATGAGCCGGGTAAGTATTGGCAGACTACTGGTCAGGCGGATAGTATGGTCTCTTTCACTTGCTCGGATGTACGGCTAGGTAGGCGGCAGTTAATATAAAGTATATTAGACCCTGGTGATATCCCAGAGAGAACTGTACTAATGTGTACTTGACGAGGACTGACATGCTTGCTTTTCATCTCGCATATGACATTTAGGTACATAGGCCTCGCATCACATGGTCTTGGTATGGCCGATAGCATTCATGCCTTACATTACATAGCTTTGGTACAGCTGATAGTATTTATGGACTTACCCACATACTTTTGTATTACTCTGATATTGTATACTTAGCACTCGCCTTGCGCACACACTTACACCACCCTCTAAGCTTTTGTAAGCTTATGCATGACCGTTACGTGCAGGTATCATTGGATCACAGCAACGCTGAGGGAGGAGTGCGTATTGGATCATTTTGGAGCTTTTTGATCACCTTATATTTCCCTTTCCGCATTGTACTTAAAGTTTTTGATATAGTGAATAAGTGGTGATGTTGTTTTGTGACTTGGTTATATTTGTAGTTATGCTCCATTACAAGAAAAAATTCATACTGAAAATCCTCCTTATAGGATCCTAGGATCGGAATCTGGCATATGAATGTCGCAAGCCGAGAATGGAGCACTATGGAGCTGTCAGCGCCAGATTCGGCGATCGAGAATTTGGTGAGCCCGTTTTCCAAGTTTGGGCATAATTTGGGAATACCTGAGATCACATCACATATCTACCATGAACTTAGAATAAATAGGTCCTGAGTCTGAATAACTTAGCTATTTTTTGACATAAACCCTTAACATTTATGCCTTTGAGAATTCTCAAGGCTGATAGGCCCTTGTTCCTTCTTGTAGGACATGCTGCTTAGAAGAGTGACCCAAGTGAATCCCACTTCACCACCTGCGACTCCCACTCTACCACCTGCGATTCCCGCTCCACTACCAGATATTCCTGCTTTCCAGCCTGAGGATGCCACTCTTTTACCTGAGACCGGTGCGGACCCAACCATACCTGTGAGTGCCACCCAGTTACAGCAGATGCTACAAGTGATGACCGCTATTCTTCAAGGGCAGAGCAGATGTCCCACTGTTACGCCAGCTGAGGCCATGCAGAAGCGTGCGAGCGCCCTTCTCAAGGACTTCCGATAGCACGATCCCTCGCGTTTCTGGGGTGAGCCAGACCCTACTGCAGTAGAGATATGGTGCTCTAAGGTAGAGAAGATATTCGATACCATGAGATGTACGACCCAGCAACGAGTCTCATTAGCTGTATTTTTTCTCCAGGGTGAGGCTCAGCATTGGTGGGCAGCTGTCGCCCGATTAGTAGTGGCCAATTTTGTGTAGGCCCGGGAAGACTTTGTAGACTAATTTGACCAGAAGTTTTTTCCGAGCATGTACTCCAGCAGTACGAATTAGAGTTTGAGACTCTAGTCCAGGGGGACATGACTGTGTCCTAGTATGAGGCATGTTTCGTTGCGCTATCGAGATTCGCGATGTATCTTGTTAATGATGAGGAGCGGAAGGCCTGTTATTTTGAGGACGGTTTGCATCTTACCCTCAGGAGCCGTGTGATCGAACACATGCTTTCGACGTTTGAGCAGATTGTGGAGAGGACCCAGATCTACGAGTCAGATTGGGCCAGTTTGCAGAGAGCCCGTGACCAGAGGGGAGATTAAAAGAGGAAGGTGCCCTCTGGTGGCTCCCAACACCAACAGCATCTTCCACAACAACGACGCACGACCTGTCCAGCATTTCGAGCACCAGTGGCACCCCCAGCACCACCTCTAGGACCGTTTTCAAGTACTTTCTTTAGGTGCGGTAGGACAGGACATCATAAGCACAAGTGTGCCCATCCGCAGCAGCAACAACCGAGGACACCGTATCAGCCTCCGCGACAGCCCTCACAACAACAGCAGTGACCGCAGCACTAGCCTCCAGGACCTCCCCCATAGCAGCAGAGGCAGCAGATCATGCTGTCATAGCTGCAGCAGCAGCAGAAGCGACCTCAAAGGGGACCTGCACCTCCCCAGAATGCCCAGGGCAAATTTTATACTACCCAGTAGGACCCTCAATCATCAGGAGGGGTCGTCGAGGGTACTCTCCTTGTTTCTGCATGCATTGCACGTGTATTGTTTGATTCTGTTGCATCGCATTCCTTTGTAGCCGATGATTTCTACCGATTAACCGGTTTGCCGAAGGAGTTTGCCTGCGAGGGTTTGTCAGTGTCGACACCCTTAGGGAAGACTGCAGTGTTGGGCCGATTTTGTGCATCTTGCCCCATTCTAATTGGGGATATCTTTTTACCGGCTGATCTGTTCGTATTACCGATGTTCGAGTTTGATGTCATCATGGGCATAAATTGGCTCGCTGAGTACCACGCCATATTGGACTACTCCGTGAGGACAATCATGTTCTGTATACCCAATGTGCCAGAGTTCCAGTTTGTTGTCGAGCTCAGAGGAGAGCAACTTTCCTGCTTGTTATCATGTGCCGTTGAGAAGTTAGTTGCTTTGAGTATCGACCAGTTGTCGGTCATTTGTGGTTTTCCCGATGTGTTCCAAGAGATTTCGGGGTTACCACCTCGTCGGCACACTGAGTTCCAGATTGATCTCGTGCCCGGTACCATGCCTATTTCGAAGGCTCCGTATCGTATGGCACCGTTGGAGTTACCGGAACTGCAGAAGCAGTTGGACGAGTTGTGTGAGTTAGGCTTTATCCGTCCGAGCAGTTCGCCGTGGGGAGCACCGGTACTCTTCGTGAAGAAGAAGGATGACTCGTTGAGGCTCTATGTGGATTACCGCGAGCTCAACAAGGTCACGATAAAAAATAAGTACCCGCTCCCGAGGATCGATGATTTATTTGATCAGCTACAGGAGGCGCAGTTCTTTTCGAAGATAGACTTATGGTCCGGTTATCATCAGGTTCTGGTCCGAGATGAGGATATCCCGAAGACAGCCTTCAGGACATGCTATGGTCATTTTGAGTTCCAGGTCATATGATTCGGACTGACCAATGCACCCGCAGTGTTCATGCAGTTGATGAACAAGGTCTTCCGTCTGTATCTTGACCAATTTGTTATGGTGTTCATCGATGACATTCTGATATATTCGAGGACCCACGAGGAGCATGAGCAGCATCTAGAGATTACCTTGTAGACCCTTCATGTACACCAGCTTTACGTAAAGCTGGAGAAGTGCCAGTTCTGGCAGGAGGAGGTGAAGTTCCTCGGTCATGTGGTAACGAGGCAGGGTGTCATGTAGACCCCTCGAAGATGATGCCATGCGTTATTGGGGCCAGCCCACAAACGTGTTTGAGATCGCAGTTTTCTTGGTTTGGCAGGCTACTACTGACGTTTCATTAAGGGATTCTCTCGTATTGCAACCCCGTTGACCAGGTTAACCCGGAAGGGTGCCGAGTTCTTTTGGAGCGACACTTGTGAGTAGGCATTTATGAAGCTGAAGGACCGCCTCACGTCCGCTCCTATCCTCACTCCTTCCTCTGGGAATGATGGATTTATTGTATTTACCGATGCATTGCGAGTTGGCTTGGGTGCTGTCCTGATGCAGCACGAGAAGCCGGTGGCTTATGCGTCTCGTCAGCTTAAGGTCTATGAGCTGAACTATCCCATGCATGATTTGAAGTTGGTAACAGTTATCTTCGCCTTGAAGGTGTGGAGGCACTATCTTTATGGGGTGAGGTTCGAGCTCTTCTCCGATCACAAGAGCTCTAAGTATCTGTTCTCTCAGTCCAAGCTAAACATGAGGTAGAGGCATTCGATGGAGCTCCTGAAGGACTATGATTTTGATTTTCAGTATCACCCGGGCAAGGCGAACGTGGTGGCGGATGCCCTCAGCAGTCAGCTACGAGGCTTGGTGGCGCACATGATGATTCGGGAGTGGAGGATGCTTGAAGATATGTCAGCTTTTGACTTCGAGATCAGCTTGCAGTCTTCTGTTGTACAGTTATCGAGCCTGTTGATTCAACCCTCTCTTGTCATAAGGGTGATCGAGGCTTAGTAGGTAGATGAGTTAGTGCAGAGTTATCAGGCTGAGGCAGCATCTAAGAGTCAGTCAGACTAGCAGATTGGTTCTGATGGTGGACTTCACTTCAGAGGCCGATTATATATTCCGGATATTCCTAAGTTGCACCAAAATCTTATGACCGAAGCACATCGATCGCAGTTCTCTATCCACCCTGGCTCGACGAAGATGTATCGCGATATGAGGCGTCGGTATTTTTGGGCGGGGAAAAAGCGCCAGATAGCCAGTTTTGTAGCCGAGTATGATACATGTCAGCGTGTCAAGCCTGATCATTACAGACCTCTTGGTCTATTGTAGCCGTTGAGCGTCTTGATGTGAAAGTCATGGATTTGCCGAAGACATAGTACAATCATGACGCCATCTGGGTTGTCGTGGACGGTCTGACGAAGTTGGCACATTTTCTTGTGATTCGTGAGACCTGGTATGCTGACCGACTCGCCAAGATGTTTGTTATTGAGATCGTGAGACAGCAGGTGTTCCTGTCTCGATCGTTTCAGACCGAGACCCGAGGTTCACGTCTCAGTTTTGGGGGAGTTTTCAGAGAGCGATAGGGGCTGATTTATAGTTCAGCACTGCATATCATCCGCAGATCGAGAGGGTCAACCAGATCCTTGAGGATATGCTTCAGGCCAGCGCGATTGATTTCTTGGGTAGTTGGGAAGAGCACCTGCAATTGGCTAAGTTTACGTACAATAACAACTATCAGGCGATCATCGACATGGCTCCTTTTGAGGCATTATATGGCAGACAGTACAGATCTTTGAGTTGTTAGACCGAGGTTGGAGAGCAGCGTCTCCTAGGTCCCGAGCTTGTGCAGCAGATGTCAGAGGCTATCGATATCATCAGGCAAAGGATGCGCATAACTCAAAGCCGGTAGAAGAGTTTTGCTGATTATCGACGTCATCCCTTGGAGTTTGCCGTTGGGGACCATGTATACCTCAAGGTCTCACCTATGAAGGGTGTAGTTCACTTTGGAGTGAAGGGCAAGCTTGCCCCGAGATTCATAGGACCTTTCGAGATCACTGGGCGCATTGGCGCCATGGCTTATCGGCTTGCCTTGCCATCTCAGTTATCTAGCGTCCACAACATTTTCCATGTCTCTATGTTGAGGAAGTGTGGGTCAGACATTGTTCCCATTATTGATTGGCAGCTATTGGAGGTTCGTGAGGATGCTTCTTATGTTGAGCATCCAGTTCGTATCCTCGATTGGAAGGATCAGGTCCTCCGGACCAAGGTCATTCCCTTGGTGAAGGTGTAGTGGGGCTATCATAGTATAGATGAGGTATCTTGGGAGCGCGAGGCAGAGATTCGAGAGCGCTATCCACAATACAACATACAATCAATGTTGATTGTATGTTGTATTGTATTTTGATTATATATGATGTTATATTTTCTATTCTCTTATGAGTTATGGTTAGCTGCGATGGCAGTATAAATTTCGATGATAAAATTTTTATTAGGTGGGAAGAGCTGTAAGACCCGTATCCTAGTTCATACTGTTCTGTCGACTGCCGCGATCCTTTCCGTCGAATTCCGGCAACCCGAGACCTATAATCGACATTTGTGCATGACCCTAAGTCATATCCTGTAGATTTGAGTCAACTTAATCCGAGACTTGTACCATTGCAACTACACCGTCACTATGGTTCCGACCCAGCGTCTTGCATACCGATCCGATACCCTGGCTGAGGATGTGGGCCCGTGTTCAGTTCGAGGAAAAACACCGCGCGTTTGCAATCCCAAGAGAATCTCTATATTATGTCCCATCAATCAATCAATCAATCAATGCTTTCTTTCTCCCTAAGTCAAGCAATCTACCCCAAAAGTCAACTAATCTCTCACCTCACCCATCACTCACCTCACATCCATCACTCACACCCATCGTTTCTCTTATAACCACCCCTCTCCCTCTCATTTCTCTAACACAAATTCCAAAGAAGTAAAGTGGTGGACGTCCATGGTTTTTCAAGAGAAAGTGAGGTGTGTGTGGCCCCCTTCCCACCCAAAATCCTTCATCCTAGTCATTCATTCCTCATTACCTTCCATCAAAGTGAGAGGAGATGGTAATCCCGTGCACGTGGTCAATCTCCTAGCGAACACAAAATCTCTGGAACACATCGGGGAAATCACAGACAATTGGTAACTGATCAATACAAGCGGCAATAGGCTCTTCAATGGCGCAAAACATTAAGCAAGAAATGTCTCTCCCCAGGGCTTTGTGTAAGCCCCGTACCCTAGACCATACCATTCTGTAGGTTCCCACGGTCTTCCCGGTCAAATTTCGGCAACCTTCAACCCTTAACCGGTATTTGTGCGTGACCCCGATTCATACGCCGTCAACCCGAGTCGACTCAAACCGAGACTCGTACCTTAGTGACCGCACCGTCGCCACGGTTCCGATGCTACGTCTCGCGCACAGATCTGATACCCTGGTCAGGAGATGTGGGCCTAAGTTCGGTGCGAGGAAAACGCTGCAGGTTGCAAAACCCAAGAGAATCTCTACGACTTGTCACATCAATCCATCAATCCATGAATCTCAACATGTCAAGTATATGTCAAGTACACATCACATTTCACCCTTTCCTAAACAAGCCCCAAAAGTCAAAAAGTTCTTACAAAGCCCATACTTTTCTTACACCATTTACCACAAAAGTCAAAAATCTCTTACACACCCATCACTCACCACATCCATCACTCCATCACCCATTACTCTCTCTTTCTCTCTCTCTCTCTTTACAACTCTCTTTCTCATTTTTTTTCAAACCATTCCCAAGCAAGGAAGAACTCTACAAGTCCAAGCCCTCCCATGGAGAGAAAAATGCATGTGTGAGGCCCACCTTTTCATCCCAACATCTCCCATCTCAACCATCCAAACCTCATCTCCTTCGTTGGAATCGAAACTAAGGAGCTAAGAAAGCCTAGGATGCAAGAAGAAGCCGGTGGGTGATTTTAGTTTTTTTTTTTCATTCAATTGTTTAATTTAAGGGTCCATATTTATTGGGACCCACCTTGATGTAGTCCTTGTACCAAAGAGGGGCCCATAGTGACGGGGCCCCTCCATCCTCGCCGATGTCTCTCTCTCTCTATTTCTTTCTTATATGTTGTGGGCCCCTCACTATCATGTATGATCCGCATCATCCCATCCGTGGGGCCCACCTTGCAGTCCATCCTTGGGTGGGCATGGATATAGGAGAACACAAATATCGACTTGATTCAAAAACTTAGGTGGGCCACGTCCCTGTGGGACCCACCATGATGTTTATGACCACGTCCAGCGTCAGGGCTGGACACTAGCTAGTGACACCCACGTCCATAGCTCACTGGCAGACCGAGTGAAGGATACCTCGTTTCACACTGAAGGTCTTGGCATCGGTCCTGTGGAGGTGGCTATCATGCAGCAACAGAGGGGGTTTTTGGTGGGCCGCTCATGCAAGCCCGACCGTGATATATGTATTCAATCCATGCCGTCCCCCCTATTCTTGGCTCATTTCAGGCGTTGAGCCGAAAAATGACGTTAATCCGATAATCAAGCAGGCCATACCATAGAAAACTCTGTTTCCTACTGTTCAAAGCTATTAGGACCCACCTTGTTGTACTTGCACAACAAACATGATGTATATTGGACTTGTTTGGTGTATTTCGAGCCCTAAAATCCATTGGGTGAAGTGGATTCTCAGGTAACGGGCCCCACATGTAATTTTCTGTAGGAAAACCCAAAAAAAAAAGGAAGTAGCAACGCTGCTGCTGCTGTCAGAAGGCAGCAGGGGCTGCCTGCGCCCTGCGAACGACGGACGGATGGGTGGACACATGGGTCCAGCTGTGGGCCCCACCATGATGTATATTTGTCATCCAACCCGTTCATTAGGTGGGCCCCTCCCTGACATGGGCCCCCTTCAAAGATCAGGCCCATCCAAAGCTCAGGTGGCCCACATCACAAGAAACAGTGTGAATTGAACCGTCTGCCATTAAAACCCTTTTTGGGCCTACGAAAGTTTTGGATCAAGGTGATATTTGTTTTTACTCTTCATCTAGGTCTGCGTGACCTTATGGGCGGCTTGGATGGCTTATAAACATTACAGTGGGCCCCATGTGGGACCCACAATGATTTATGTGTTTTAATTCCGCCGTCCGCCTGGACGGTGGAGCCCACAGTGAAGTATTTGTTTTATCCCCACCGTCCAGGGGTCGGTGGGTGTATGGTGTGCGTGTGCATGCATGTGGGTGCGTGTGTGTACGTGTGGGGCTGTGCGTGTATGTGTATATATATATATATTATTGCATATTATATATATATATAATGTAATAATCCTGATGGTGGGCTTTCATGGGCCCCACCATGATGCACGGGTTGCATCCAATCTGTCCATCCATTTTAAAAGCTCACTTTATGGCATGAGTTAAAGAATGAGCCAGATCCATAGTTCAAGTGGACCCCATCTTGGTATGTGGATGAGGCCCATCTTGATTTATCGGTGGTAGTCCATTGGGGCCCACTTTGATGTGGATGTAAGGCCCATGTTACAAGGCACATTTTAATGCATTCTAAGGCCCATGGGTTATGGCCCATTGCAATGTACATAAGGCCCATTGGTGCGGCCCATTGATGTGGCCCACTTGATAAATATAAGGCCCATGTAATATGGACCATTTGATGTATTTAAGGCCCATTGGGATGTACCTAAGGTCCATTGCAATGTGTGATCCCAACATGGTTATGTAATGATGTTTATGATAGCTGTGCCTTGGGAGCAATGTTGGTTTGACGTCAACATTGTAAGAATAATGTTGGTTAAACGTCCGCATTATAATTCTCCCTAGGGCCCATTGTTAGGCCATACTTGTAAACAGTATAAGCCCATCTTCGTTATGAATAGCATCCATCACCATATAACATGTTTAGTATAGTTCCATGATTCATGATCATACACATCATATGTATGCTTGATGTGAGGGGTGATTGATCATAGCATATGCCTTCGGGCAGATTGTCTAGGGGCTCCTGGTTAGGCAGTGTTGCCCCACATGAGCGTACGATATGCACAGGATTGTTGCATGACTGGATAGTGTGATTCATACATTTCGCATTGTATGACATGGTTACTGTACGCCCTAACGACATCAGGGTCGTAGCCTCCACAAGCATATCGTGGTTGGCAGGATTGGATATCGGAAATCTTGTTCTATATGGGGTGCTATAGATATCCCTGGGTGAGAGTTCCTAAACTTTATGGTACCAAGAGGTTACTCCAACGTCTAGACCGAGTGGGTGTAGGAGCGTCGAGTGCCGATTACCAGACGGTTGCGCTTTCCACTGTGTCGTGGTCAGTTGGAAGAGGGTGCAGCTTGCCCGCCCGAGAGGAGGGGGTAAAGCTAGGCTGAGTTTGACCAGCTCGAGAAATGGGTCTGATATCGACGAGCCGAGCTCGATATTGGCAGGCGGATAGTGAGGTCTCTTCCACTTATCCTATTGCACGCGATGGGGCGGCAATCTGGTTTAGAGTGTACTAGACCCTGGTGATATTCCAGATTTGAGCCGTATTGATATGTGGACTTAGAAGAGGATTCACATGCTTGAGTTGCATCTTTACATCGCATGGCCTTGGTATGGCCAACATCATTCATGCCTTGCATCGTATAGCCTTGGTACGGCTAAAGGTATTCATGGATTCATCAGCATGTTCCTCATTACTCTGATACTGCATGATTGCATTACTACCTTGTGCACACACTTTCACCACCCTCTAAGCTTTCTATAAGCTTATGCATGACCGTTGCATGCAGGTGACGTTGGAGTGCAGCAGCGCTGAGGTAGGAGCGCTTTGCAGATCATTTTGGAGCTTTTTATCCTTTAGCATTGTATTTCCCTTTATGCTCATTGTACTTATAAAGTTTTTTATCATAATGGAAATGTGATGGAGTTTTTAGTTGTTATTTGTGGGTTATGCCTTTAGTTATGCTTACTACAAATCAAACTGATATTGAAAATCCTCCTCGTAGTATCCTAAGATTGGAACCTGGTGAATGGGCACTGGGAGCCGAGAATGGGGTATTACGGAGGCTGTCGGCGCCGGATTCGGTGATTAGAAATTTTATGAGCCCGATTTCCGAGTTTGGGGCGTGACACTCTGCAACAAACTGAAACTGCAGCAAACCTGGTATACAGAACGTGACTGTCCTCGCGGAGCAGTCCAAGATGTCATGGTACTCGACAAGCCAATCCATGCCCAAGACAATGTCGAAATCTACCATTGGCAGCATGTACAAGTCGACAGGCAAGAAAATCTCTCTCATTAACACGGGGCAAGACGAACAGAAGCGGCCTAATACTGTAGTCTTCCTCAAGGGCGTCGATATAGTCAACCCATCTCGAGCAGACTCTGTCAGCAATCCAGTCAAACGACAAAATCCCTCGGACATAAATAAGTGCAAAGCACCGGAATCAAAACCCAAGCGATGCATGCAGAGACTAGAAGTATACCCTCAACAACTCCTCCAGATAACTCCGGATCCTGCTGAGCCTCATAAAACCTAGCCTGAGCCAGCTGGAGAGGTGTCTGTCCCCACTGAGCATGCTACTGCTACTGCTATCGCTGAGGCGGTCGAAAGTACGACCTCTATTGCCGCAGCCTCAGAGGCTGGTGCTGATGTTGCTGCTGAGGTGGCCTCGGTGGTGGGGGCTGCTATCGCTGCTGTTGTGGGGGTTTCTGCTACTGCTATGGTGGAGGCTGTTGTGGACCTCTCTACTGCTGCTACTGCTGGAGGCAGGGATACTCCCACATACGGTGCCCCGTCGTACCGCATTCAAAACAGGTACCGGTGAACTACCTCAGAGGTGGTGTCAGAGGTGCTACTGGTGCTCGAAAGGCTGGGTAACCTATGCGCCTCTGCTGTTGTGGTCAATGCTGCTGGGAGTTACCAAAAGGAACCCGCTTCTTCAGATCTCTCCTCTGACTACGATCAGACTGAGAACCGGCCCACTCAGCCTTAAAAATCTGATCCTTCCATACCACCCTCTCGAAAGTCGGGAGCTCAGGCCCAATAACACGGCCTCGAAGACCGTAACGCAAACTGTCCTTAAAACGGAGGGCTCTCCATCCCTGATCATCTACCAGATATGGCACAAATCTGGATAGCGCTACAAAACAAGCCACATACTGAGCCACCCTTATATCACCCTGCACCAGTGTCTCGAACTCCAATGCTCGCTGTCATCAGATGTGATCCGGAAAGTACTGTCGGTCAAACCAATCCACAAAATCCTCCCAGGTCCACTCAAAATCGGCGCCTATTGCTCAGGAGACTGATGTCCACTAGTGCTCAGCCTCACCATGGAGAAGAAATACTACTAATCGGACTCGCCGCTGAGTCATAAATTCCATCGTATCAAATATCTTCTCCACATCGAAGCATCATCTCTCAGCTGCTGTCGGGTCTAACTCACCGTGGAAACACAAGGGATTGAGTCGTCGGAACTCTCGAAGAAGGACGCTTGCACACTCCTGCTCTGTCTGGGCCGATGAAACAACTGGGTGCCTGCCCTGCCCCTGAAGTGCGGTCGTCACAACCTACAATATCTGCTGTAACTGAGAGGTACTCACGGGTACAATCGGATCCGCACCGGTCTCTGGTAGAGGAGCGGCATCCTCAGGATGGGTGGTAGGAATCTCTAATGGTGGAGTGGGGATCGTAGGTGGTAGTGCGGGAGTCTCAGGTGGTGGAGCAGGATTCGATCGAGTCACTCTCATGGGCGGCATGTCGTAAAGGAAAGAGCTAAGGTGCCTATCAACTTTAAAAACTCTCAAAGGCATGCACGTTAAGGGTCTGTAACAAAAGATCGCTAAGTTATCCAAACTTCGGGACTTAGTCATTCTAACTCATAGCAGACATGTAATGGTGTTCTCAGTTATTCCCATGTTTTGCTCTGATACCAACTTTTGTCACGCCCCAAACTTGGAAGCCGGGCTCACAAAATTCCCGATCATCGAATCCAGAGCCGACAGTCTCTGTAGTACCCCATTCTCGGCTCCCAGTGCCCATTCGCCAGGTTCCGATCCTAGGATACTACGAGGAGGATTTTCAACATCAGTTTGATTCGTAATAAGCAAAACCAAAGGCATAACCCACAAACAACTACCAAAAACTCCATCACATTTCCACTATGATCAAAGACTTACAGGTACAATGAGTATAAAGGAAAATACAATAATAATAGACAAGAAGCTCCAAGACGATTTGTTATGCGCTCCTGCCTCAGCACTGCTGCGGTCCAACATCACCTGTACGCAACGGTCGTGCATAAGCTTATGGAAAGCTTAGAGGGTGGTGAAAGTGTGTATGTAATGTAGTATTACAATTATGCAGTATCAGAGTAATGTGGAATATGCTGATGAATCCATGAATAATATTGGTCGTACTAAGGCCATACGATGCAAGGCATGAATGATATCAGCCATACCAAGGCCATGCAATACGAGATACAACTCAAGCATGTCAATCCTCATCTAAGTCCACATATCAATACAGCTCAACTCTGGAATATCACCGGGGTCTAGTACACTTTAAGCCAGATTGCCGCCCCATCGCGCTCAACAAGGTGAGTGGAAGAGACCTCACTATCCATCTGCCAATATCGGGCCTGACTCGTTGATAGCGGACTCATTCCTCGAGCTGGTCATACTCAGCCTAGCTTTGTCCCCTCCTCTCAGGTGGTTAAGGTCGCACCCCTTCCAACCAACCACTACACAGTGGAAAGCACAACCTTCTGGTAATTGGCATTCGGCGCTCATGCATCCACTCGGTCTAGACGTTAGAGCAACCTCCTGGTACCATAAGGGTTTAGGAACTTTCACCGAGGGATATCTATAGCACCCCATGTATAATAAGATTTTCGGTATCCAATTCTGCCAATTACGATACGCCTGTGGAGGTTACGGCCCTGATGTCACTAGGGTATACAATAACCATATCACATAATGCGAAATGCATGAATCACACTATCCAGTCATGCCTTGCGTGTATCATGCGCTCATGTAAGGCAACACCGCCTATCCTGAAGCCCATAAACAATTTATGATCAGTCACTTCTCATATCAAGTATACATATGATGCGTATTATCATGAATCATCGAACTATACTAAACATATTATATGACGATGAATTTTTGTTTATAACGAAGATGGGCCTAGACGGCCTACACACTACAAGTATGGGCCTAACAATGGGCCCTAGGGAGAGTTACAATGTAGACATTTAACCATCATTACTCTTACAATGTGGACGTGAAACTATCATTGCTCCCAAGGCATGACCGTCAAAAACATCATCACATACATCATGGTGGAATCTCACATAACAATGGCCTTCATATACATCACATTCGGCCCATACAAAGGCCTCACATACGTCTCATTGGGCCTCATATACATCAAATGGGTCGATCGAATGGGCCGAATCAAATGGGTCAATTCAACAGGCCGAATTAAATGGGCTGAATCAATTGCGCCGATTCAAATAGGTCAAATTAATGGATCGAGTCAGATGGGCCGAATCGAATGGGCCGAATCAATTGGCCCGATTTAAATGGGCTGAATTGAATGGGCTTCATGTATATCAAATCGGGCCACACCAATAGGCCAAATGTATATCAAATCGGGCCGTACTAATAGCCCAAATGTATATCAAATCGGGTTGTACTAATGGGCCAAATGTATATCGAATCGGGCCGTACTAATGGGCTAACTGTATATCGAGTCGGGCCCACCCTTATGTATTTGAGATCTGACCTATTCATAAGTTAACATAGAGATAGATGAAGTGGAAGCCAAATATCGGCTTGAGTGGGAAGCACTGTGGCTCCTAGGAAGTTTTAAACGGTGGATGTCACTGTACCCCATTATTATTGCAAATGGTAGGGTTCACTTGAACTTTGGATCTCACTCATTTACCCCATGCCATAAAATGATCTCACAAATGGTTGGACAGTTTGGATACAACACATGCATCATGGTGGGTCTCATAGATAGACGGCGTGGATGAACAGGTGGGACCCACGAAACTTGCCGCGGTGAACAGCAGCTGGCGATGGGGTCCACTTGCTACCGTGCACAGCAGCAATAGGGTTGTCGTATAGCTGTCGTGTACATGTAGCTATTGTTGCTTAAAGGAGGAAGAGGTGGGTCCCACGTAGGGCCCACCCTTATATATACATAAAGTATATAATATAATATATTTTATATAGTAGGCTTTAGCAGTGCTTTCGCATTTTGCATTAAAGAGCGGTGGAGGGTCCCACGTAGGGCCCACCACAACATTAAAGTTATAATAATATATTATATCATAATATAATATATAATATATTATATTATATATTATATTAATATTATATTTAATATTAACAGCATCCAGGCCTGGATGGCCTAGACAGACGCATGCACCAAGGTTGCCCCACACGTGGGGTGGGTCCCACCGTCCAGGGACGATGGAAACCCCTCACGCATCACAGTGTGGCCCATCAATGGGTGGACGACGTGGGACAGGGTGGGTCCCACGGGCCCCACTCTCCGATCACAATTCCTTGTTAGCCACCCTACTAGGGAATCAATGCCAAGACCTCAGCGTTGAAATGAGGTATCTTTCACCCAGTCTACCACGTGAGCTATGGATCTGGGTGTGGATAAATGCATCAAGGAGGGCCCCACACGAACGTGGGTCCCACCGTCCAGGGGCAGTGGACGGTCTGGATAAAACACATACACCATGGTGTGGCCCATAGAAAGGGATGGAGGGCATGGATGGGTCCCATGGATCCCACTATTAGCCCACACTTCACTGTTAGTACACCCACTGTCAGTCCACACTTCACTGTTAGCCCCACCCCACGTCAGTCCACACTTCACTGTTAGCCCACGTCCAACGTCCCTGGACGTTGGACAGTGTGGATACAACACAGGCATTATGGTGGGTCCCACATGGACGTGGCCCACCTGATTGAATCAATCAAATATTCATTGAATTGACCGTGAAGTAAAGGGAATTAACCATGAAATGCATGGAATTGACCGTGAAGTAAAGGGGAATTGCCAGAATTGATCGTGAAATGCATGGAATTGACCGTGAAATAAAGGAAATTGACCGTGAAATGCACGGAATTGACCGTGAAGTGAAGGGAATTGACCGTGAAATGAATTGAATTGACTGTGAAGTGAAAGGGAATCGCCAGAATTGACCGTGGAATGCATGGAATTGACCATAAATGAAGGGAATTGACCATGAAATGCACGGAATTGACCGTGAAGTGAAGGGAATTGACCGTGAAATGAATTGAATTAAATTGACCGTGAAGTGAAGGGGAATCGCCGGAATTGACCGTGAAATGTATGGAATTGATCGTGAAATGAAGGGAATTGACCGTGAAATGCACAAAATTGACCGTGAAGTGAAGGGAATTGACCGTGAAATGCACGGAATTGACTGTGAAGTGAAGGGAATTAACAGTACCTATCGATACGGTTATAATCCGTAGCCTGAATTGAATTGACCGTGAAGTGAAGGGGAATCGCCGAAATTGACCGTGAAATGCATGGAATTGACTGTGAAATGAAGGGAATTGACTGTGAAATGCACGGAATTGACCGTGAAATGCACGGAATTGACCGTGAAGTGAAGGGAATCGACAGTACCTATTGATACGGTTATAATCCGTAGCCATAGGGCGCTACCAGATCGGAGTGGCCCCACCAAACAGGCCAGCAAGTTGGGGGGGGTGCCAGTTCAATGAGCCCACCCCGATTCGGGTTTGATTTTTGGGGGAGGCCTCTATAGCTACGGATTATGGTATCTATGGCTACGGTTATAACCCGTAGCCATAGATCTGACCGTAGCTTTCAGAAATCATATTTCTAAAAAAGCATGGGCATTTTCGACCTATGAAAAGTTGTCCGTACAACTAGGGCTTATTCTTAGGAGCTAAAAGTAAGTGCGCTTAAAAAGGGAAATGGGTCGTACAGTAGGAAAAATCTCACGTGTATTGGATACTACTGGTTGAGTAGCGAGACTCGCAACTAAAGTTACGTCACCAAGTTATGTGGGCCCTATCAGGATGTATGTTTTGTATCCACACCGTCCATCCATTTGGAAATATAATTTTAGGTAAAGATCCAAAGAATGAGTCAAATCCCATGCTCTAGTGGACCTCACCACAGAAAACAGTGGGGAGAGTGACGCCCACCATTAAAAACTTAAATAGGCCACAAAAGTTTTTAATCAAACTGATATGGACTTCAAATAAAAATCATGGTGAGCCTTAGGAAGGTTTCAATGGTAGGCATCAATCTTGCCACTGTTTTTCATGGTGGGTTCAACTACATATTTGGATCCACCTCATTCTTTAACTCATGCTCTAAAATTAAATCTC
Source organism: Magnolia changhungtana (assembly GCA_030180095.1). Taxonomy (NCBI): domain Eukaryota; kingdom Viridiplantae; phylum Streptophyta; class Magnoliopsida; order Magnoliales; family Magnoliaceae; genus Magnolia; species Magnolia changhungtana. The sequence goes on along the minus strand of JASAUF010000626.1, from coordinate 3,413,461 downwards.
CAAATAGATGGATGGTGTAGATAAAGCACAGACATCATAGTGGGCACATGGAACTTGATGACGTCACTTCGGTAGTGAATCTCGCTATTCAACCTGTCAGTAGCTAATTCACGTCCAAGTAGGATGCGGATTGGTTGGTCTACCTCACACCAGCTATATAGCTGCTGCATTGACATCAGCAAGTTCTGTGGGCCCCATCATGAGGTATGAGGTATGTGTTATATCCAAACCATCCATCCATTTGGCGAGCTCGTATTAAAGCTTGAGACGAAAAATAAGCTGCAAAAAGTAGCGGGGGATTGAACGTCTACCATTGAAACCCTTTTTGGGGTCATAGAAGTTTTGAACCAATATGATTTTTTCCCTCTTCATACAGGTATTTGTGACCTTATAAACATGTTGGATGGAAAATAAACTTCAATAGGCTACAAAAGTTTTGTATCAAGCTATATTTTAGGTGTTTTCACATCGTCCAATTAAGAATGGTCTTATAAACAGTTTGGATAGCATATAAATATAAGGTGGGCCTTATTTGAAGATTTTGTTGTTACTGGTGTTCAATCCTATATAACACATAGTGACAATCTTCCCGCTAAGAGGAATTGAGTGCCTTATGATGATATTTTAGTTTTTTATTAAGTATTTTAATTTATTTGAATTAAATATAATGATTTTATTTTCATTTAATAAAAAATAATTTCTTTATAATGTAAAACATTTCCAAACGAGAGATAGGGGCAAATGTGTCAAATTAACATATTTTAGACATTTAAGATGTTTGTTAACAAACAGATTGTTTCAGATTCAATACTTAATTTTTAGACTTCAGCCATAATTATCAAACAAGTTTTTTACTTAAGATTTCAGATTCAGGCTTCAAATATCAGATTCGGTCTTTAGACTTCAAATTTAACAAACGGGGCCTTATTTTGTAATTATGGCTGAAGTCTAAAAATTAAGTACTAAATTTGAAACAACCTATTTGTTAATAAACATCTAAATTGTCTTAAATACATTAATTTGATGCATTTGCCCCCATCTCCTATTTAGAAATGTTTTACATTATAAAGAAATTATTTTTTATTAAATGAAAATAAAATTATTCTATTTAATTCAAATAAACTAAAGTACTTAAAGACAATTAAAATATCATTATTCATATAAAAAATAGATAAAATATCATTATTCATAAAAAAACAGATACATTCCTTATGTTGATTGTTGCCCCACAAATATTTCAAATCAGGATGTTCAATCCTCATGTTTTAGGCCCACTTGATTATTAGATCCACCTCAGTTTTGGTCCCATGTCCTAAAATAAACTCACAAAATCGATGGACAGGGTGGATTTCTCACAAAATGAAGGTGGGCCCCACCTACATTTCCAGCGTAAGGAATTGTACAAGAGGCTTTAGCAATAAATGCGGTAAATCCGACATATGGACAAACACGGATTTCCTAACGAAAGCCTTTCGCATGCAAGTTCCATCGTAAGGATTTTGGGTGGGATCCACTGTGATGTTTGTGAGAAATCTAACACGTCCATCCATTTTTCAAGCTCATTTTAGGACACTCAACCAAAATGAGAAGTATCCAAAACTCAAGTAAGTCATACAAGATGAAACAGTGGAGAAAGGAATGCCCATTGTTGAAGCCTTCCTAGACTCCACCTTAATGTTTATATTCCATCCAAACTGTTTATAAGGTCATCTTGACTAAGATGAAGTGAAAACACCGTGAACTTAAACCAATACAAAACTTTTGTGGCCATATAAATGTTTCAACGGTGGTCACAAAATCCCCACTATTTCCTATCGTGTGGCCTATTTAAGTTTTGGATACATTTTATTTTTGGTCGCGTGTCTTAAAATGAGCTCGAAAAATGGATGGATGGATGGATGGATGGGCTTTCTCACAAACATGGCAGTGGGCTCCACACAGAATCTTTCACAGGAGGCAGATTAGAAACTTACAGGTTCAATAGCGAGAGTCGCCACTGAAGTGACGTCATGTTCACTCTCTAAGTATAGGGTTGTGATGTAGTAATAAACTCGGTGAGACCGAGGTCGAATCCACAGGGACTGAAACCTGTACGTCTTCTGAAACTGACTAGAACTAGAATCGGAATAAGATATAATCTAAATCGGGTGATTTGAATTAATGATGGTGAAATAATTAACTAAAGCTTAAGAGAATTTAGAGAAGGGAACTAGGGATTCAGGGGATCCACTTGTAGAGATCAGGGAATTCTACGGTAAAAGATATCAAGATTGAACCTTGGTTAATGCAGTTTCAATAGATCAGACGGTTATAAATCAGAATGGATTCAATCACAAAACCATGCCTATGAGACAAAGCCAACAACAGAGTTCAACCAATCCACAACCGATCTGTATGATGTATGAGCGTCAGGAAGAGTTCTGTCATCCAACCATGCCTAAGAGACGATAGTGAACAACAGGGCTTCCTAACCCTATAATCAGAATAAGAAAAAGGAAAACTCAAGCCATCACAGATCTAATGTAATATCCATCACACTAAATCATTAAAAACTAGAAGTATTCCTTGAAATCAAACCAGAATCCATATCAGTTCAAAAACATGAATCAAAGCTATAGAACCACCCTATCACACTACAAGCTTCTCCTCTTAGCCCTAGCTAAGAGGTTTAGCCCCACATAATGAGGTTAATTAGAACTCTTAAATAAATAAATAAACAGTAAATAAAAAGTCTAAAAACTACTCTCTCAGCCGTAGATTGCCAAACCTCCACGGTTGCCTCTTGAAGCCACCTCCTAGGATCCTCAAACTCTCTCTCTCTTTATAGGCAACTGGGCAGTGGATGCATCGGTGGAAATTCGGCTAGAGCCATGCCTAAGTTTATGCAGTTAGTTTGTAATGGAGTCAGACTCCTTGTTTACGCAGAAGTAGCGAAAGGTACATGCGCTGGTTCTTCATAGGGCCCATAATTGAAGTCGATGGAAAACTCTACTCCGTCCATTGAATGCGGCTCGAAAAACCAATCAGAGATGTTAATTTTGGCTCAGATTTGGTGTGGTCCTCCGGTCATTTCTCGCTATCGTTTGTTCTTCCTTTAATCGGCTGAAATCCGATCTCCCTTGTCTTCTACAATTCAGACAGCTAGGTCTTGGTGAGAGGGCCCGTGGGCTCTTGATGGACGGTCCGGATTAGATTTTCGGTGTACAAAGGTGGCCCACAATGAAAAAAATGCAACCTCTGCTGCGAACAGAGCTCGCGTAGACAGTTGTTGTGATGGTCGGTGGGTCCCATATTGACAATGATGGAAAAATCCACACCGTCCATTGGTTCCAAGGTGAAAAACCATCTGGGAAGATGTATTTTTCAAGTGAAATTGGTGCGGCCCACAAACTTATCTATTCCGCCTTCCATCTGACATTTAACGGCTATGATTTTACAATGACTTGCATGATCTCAAAAGGCCACCTTGGTGAGGTTAACACCCCCTATTTTCACACAATGGACGGTTCTGATTATCATTTCAGTCGATGAGTGGGCCCCACTACACAGAACTGGCGTCGGTTCGCAAGACGCTGTGCGTCTTTACGGCTTTTCGAAAGTGCGTCGGTCAGCGTTGCACCGGTGCGATGCTTGAGTGCACCGCACTGTGCACTCATAGCCGAACAGGTGGGGTCCACTGCGGTGTTTATGAGGAATCCGATCCACTCATCAACTTTGTCACCTCATTTTAACGGTTGAGACCAAAATTGAAGCGTATCCAGAGATCATGTGCGCCCAGAATCCAGATTTTGAGGGTTGATCTGTCCGTTAGGCCACTTCCACAATGATTCGGGAGTTGAAATTTGACGTGTATGGTTTATTTATGATCTCCTGACCCTGGATGAAGTTTCGAGCCGATCAGATGGTGAGAACCCTGTGACCTTGAATTCTAAACGTTTTTCAGGCCACTTGAGCTTCAGTTTCTTGATCTTCTCGTATCTTGGCCATGTAAAATCGTCGATCTCAATCCCCAGGAGTCCGTCTCTTGCCTTGGTGACTTCAAAATCTCAAATCCACGCTTTTAGCACATTTTTGTAGTCCAAGCTTGCAAATGTACCTTGTGTCACAAACATGATTAAATTGGGCTTTTAAACGGTGGTATGTTCATAAATCCGGTAATCACTGGGGTCTAATATGTAATATTTGACCCTCAACACAACCCCCAACCAGCATTTTGCTAGTCCCGAGCAAAGTGTGCGAAAAATACGTTTAAGAATTACAGGAGGATTTCTATAAACTCGAATGATTTTTGAAAAACAATCTAGATCCTAGAATTCTAAGATTCGTGAATGTTAGGCATTACTTTCTCATGGACTCAAGCGCCGCTAAATTCCATAATCAAGTTCAACGTAATAGTCCATTAATCAGAAAAATTTTAAACATTAGGATCCATGATTGTATAGTCTAATCTCGGCTTATCGATCATTAAGATTCGATTCGTTATTTCATGATATGATTGGTAACCAACGAGAGCATTCAGGACAGCCACCTAAATCAAAACTTGCCTCATAAATCATCTTTTCATTCTTCCATCTTTTGATGTTCTTTATGAATAATGACGCTAATGAGAGGGATCAAATCCTCACTATAGGGAGCAAACCTATGGTGAAATTTTGTCCTAACTCTTTCCAAATGTTAACCATGGGGAATCGAATCTACACCTATAGGGAGCAAACCTATGGTGGAGTTCATTCACCCAACCCTTTTCGCAGGCAGCTGTTTTTGTAGCCGAGTATTTTCTTTTTCTTTAATTGATCATAACAGGCAAATTTTCCATATTGATTCCTTACATGCTTAGTGATTACCAAGTCAATCCTTCAATACTGAACTGAAACCTCAATGTATAAACGAGATATGACATGTGAAATCATGACTCAATCAATGTTTACAACTTCTAATCATGGATTAATAATTCAACCTTAACTGTGAAATCCAACAGATAACTGAATCTAAGAGTAGTAAATCACCAACATTCCATATCCTGTAATTCTAAATCAAAGATGGTCGTCAAAATCACTTCGACTTCATAAGAAATTCCAGAAAAATTAAAAATTTTCACAATTTTTGCTTAAGACCAAGAAAACATTGATTAGACAACCTAATCTCCCACCCCCAACCTAAAATCTACATTGTCCTCAATGTAAAAGATATGAGCATATAATGCACATGGGACAACAAAAGTAAACAGGAAGTGATGGGAAGATAGTACCTGGATGATGAAATGAGAGAGACTTTCCAAGAGATCGCAGCATAGGAGCCGGTCAGCATGAGAGAGAAAGTAAAACAAAAGTAAAAAAATAAAGTCCTACCTATACCGCTTTCGCAGGTGCTCTCGATTGCATTTAGCATATACAATAAGCCTTTAAACCCCTAGGTTGCCCCTAGTGGACGAGTTTTAGTCTCGTGAGGGTTTGTAGTAATGTTACTCACAAACATTGAACTAAGAAAATGAAATAAATTGAAAAGATGGGTTGCCTCCCATGAGCGCTAAGTTTAACGTCTTCAGCCAGACTAAAGAAACTATCCTAATCCTATGAAAGCAGGGAAAAACTACTAAGTCATGCGCAAGATTCCTCTTTCGGGCAATATCGTGATAAATTTCTCAGTAGGTTTCTCAACAGGATCATCCAAAAGCCCTTTTTGCAATAGGTTTGGCTGCCCTGGAGCTTGACTTTCCAGAGAAACCTATGTACCTCATTAAAAATTTTCCGTTGATTCACCTGAGGTATCCAACGTATATATGATTCACCTGTGTCAAAAAAAGTTTCGAAGTTAGTATCCCATGGTGAATCAGAGACTACAAGTATATCAATTTGAGAAAAATTTTCAGGAAGTGGTGTAGTCTCAACACATTCCGAAGTATCAGACTTCGGTTCAATTTTTAGCTCCTCCTCCCTTAATGGTAAATAGTGAGGATCTGGGGAGGGAGGGGCTTCAGAGTAAGGGTTCTCTCGGTCAGTAATGACTACCGAAATGTCATCTTGCAAGGCATTCACTATGTCTCTTATCATGGGATCGTTTGAATTTGTAAAGTGTGTCAAGCAATCATCCAAAGAGTTGGGACATTCAGCTGAGAGTGACTCATTTTCCCGGCAACGGCGCCAAAAACTTGTTCATTGATTCTATCATCTTTAAAAGTAGATGAACGTGTGCTCTCTTGCTCCAGCCCTGCACAGACAGATTGAGGATCAGTATACGAAGCATTGATGTGCTGACTCTATTCATTGATACTACTTAGAAGAGGCATTGAATCGTTAAAATTTAACAGTTCAGATGGTGGCCTCAACTGAGTGGTTTCAAATTTCAGAGTTGTATCGAGTAACTCATTCATCTCCTGAATCATTTCATCATGTAATTCAGGGGAGTAGTCCAAACATGTCTCACAAGAGATAGAAGAGTTAGTTGTAAGGAGCTCATCCACCTTTAAATTAGATATATCAGGTGAGTGGGGTAGCTCATTATGACTGCTCACTTCATGCACTTCTTGATCATTGACCTGGACCAAACTTGAGATTAATTCCAGGGGAACTGGGGCTGAACATTCATGATCATCATCCCAATACGCATCATCATCGTCTAGTTAAGGTGCGCACTTGGGATGGGATCGCTTTCCTCACATTCTAAATTCGGTTGAGGTTCGAATAAACTAACCTCTACCTCATCATTGAGATCCTGTGTGTCATGTAAGGAAAGTGTGTCATCATCACTGTATTTGACAGACAACCATGTCTCTTCCCTATTCTTTTGAACAGTCATTGAGATCGACTCATCGGGGAATTGAACCGTATGCTCATTAATGGAATCCAACTCCTCATTCCAAATTCCAGATTTTGTCAAAAGCGAGTGAAGATTAATTCCTCACATTGTATTTCTGGATTGGATTATAGTTGAAACGAAGTAGCCTCCGTTATTTCATTAGAAGTAGGGAATCCAAAGGAATAATCAACAGGATCAACGAGTTGCGGTTGGGATGAATTAGTCTCCATTAGCCTATCAAGGCGTGATTCAAGTGCTTCTACTAATTTCCTCATGCCAGTAATATAGTCTGTGTAACTCGGATATGACTCCTCTTGGATCATTTCTGGTGAATATGCAAAAGTGGTTGATCCACGAGGGTTCTTACTATGTTGTTTTACTGACTCAACCTCGACATATTTCTGTTTCCACTAATCAAAACCATACGGGTCATCTGTTGGGAGTTGATACGCGTCATCATTCCATTAATCACGTACTGTTTTCTTAACTTGTGGAATACAATTATTCTCCCGCAGATAATCACCGAAAGACTTCTTAATCGGTGGAGCATCATATTCTGATTGATTCTTGAAGAAATTTTCAGATAAATTTTGAGGCATAGGCTGTTTTCCATAAGCTACCTCAACATACTGTCGTGCCCACTCATTCATATACATGGTGAAACCCTAACTCTGAATCTAATCCTAAGTAAAATAAAAGAAAGGATCCTACAACAGTATGGGAAGTAAGAGAGGAAGAAGTTAGAAGGAAGGTACCAATTAGAAATTCCTATGTTAAGATCCTGCAAAAGAAAACAAAAGAAATTAGTTCCTAAAAATAGATATTCTAAAGTTAGAAAATTCTAAGATGAAAATAGAAAGTTAGTTTCTAAACTGGGAAGAATTCCTAAAAATAGAAAATACAACCCTAAGCCTAAAATAGAAAAAGTAGAGAAATTAGAAAGATATCACCTAATTAGAAGTTTCTATCTTAGAATCCTACAAAACATGAAAACAGGTTAGTTTCTATATATCAGAAAAACCTAAACCTAAAGTTAGTAAAATCCTAATCTTAATCTTATTCTAAAACCAATTAATTTTAGAAATACGTAGCCGTCAGTCCCCGGCAACGGCGCCAAAAACTTGTTCACTCCCAAGTATAGGGTTGTGATGTAGTAATAAACTCGGTGAGACCGAGGTCGAATCCACAGGGACTGAAACCTGTACGTCTTCTGAAACTGACTAGAACTAGAATCGGAATAAGATATAATCTAAATCGGGTGATTTGAATGAATGATGGTGAAATAATTAACTAAAGCTTAAGAGAATTTAGAGAAGGGAACTAGGGATTCAGGGGATCAACTTGTAGAGATCAGGGAATTCTACGGTAAAAGATATCAAGATTGAACCTTGGTTAATGCAGTTTCAATAGATCAGACGGTTATAAATCAGAATGGATTCAATCACAAAACCATGCCTATGAGACAAAGCCAACAACAGAGTTCAACCAATCCACAACCGATCTGTATGATGTATGAGCGTCAGGAAGAGTTCTGTCATCCAACCATGCCTAGGAGACGATGGTGAACAACAGGGCTTCCTAACCCCATAATCAGAATAAGAAAAAGGAAAACTCAAGCCATCACAGATCTAATGTAATATCCGTCACAGTAAATCATTAAAAACTAGAAGTATTCCTTGAAATCAAACCAGAATCCATATCAGTTCAAAAACATGAATCCAAGCTGTAGAACCACCCTATCACACTACAAGCTTCTCCTCGTAGCCCTAGCTAAGACGTTTAGCCCCACATAATGAGGTTAGAACTCTTAAAATAAATAAATAAATAGTAAATAAAAAGTCTAAAAACTACTCTCTCAGCCGTAGATTGCCAAGCCTCCACGGCTGGCTCTTGAAGCCACCTCCCAGGATCCTTAAACTCTCTCTCTCTCTTTATAGGCAACTGGGCAGTGGATGCATCGGTGGAAATTCGGTTGGAGCCGTGCATAAGTTTATGCAGTTAGTTTGTAATGGAGTCGTACTCCTTGTTTACGCAGAAGTAGCGAAAGGTACATGCGCTGGTTCTTCATAGGGCCCATAATTAAAGTCAATGGAAAAATCTACACCGTCCATTGAATGCGGCTCAAAAAACCAATTAGAGATGTTAATTTTGGCTCAGATTTGGTGTGGTCCACCGGTCATTTCTCGTTATCGTCTGTTCTTCCTTTAATCGGCTGAAATCCGATCTCCCTTGTCTTCTACAATTCAGACAGCTAGGTCTTGGTGAGAGGGCCTGTGGGCTCTTGATGGACGGTCTGGATTAGATTTTCGGTGTACGAAGGTGGCCCACAATAAAAAAAACACAACCTCTGCTGCGAACAGAGCTCACGCAGACGGTTGCTGTGATGGTCGGTGGGTCCCATATTGACAATGATGGAAAAATCCACACCGTCCATTGGTTCCAAGGTGAAAAACCATCTGGGAAGATGTATTTTTCAAGTGAAATTGGTGCGGCCCACAAACTTATCTATTCCGCCGTCCATCTGACATTTAACGGCTATGATTTTACAATGACTTGCATGATCTCAAAAGGCCACCTTGGTGGGGTTAACACCCCCTATTTTCACACAATGGACGGTTCTGATTATCATTTCAGTCGACGAGTGGGCCCCACTACACAGAACTGGCGTCGGTTCGCAAGACGCTGTGTGTCTTTACGGCTTTTCGAAAGTGCGTCGGTCAGCGGGCGCTGACCGACCTCTGTTGCACTGGTGCGATGCGGGAGTGCACCGCACTGTGCACTCACAGCCGAACAGGTGGGGTCCACTGCGGTGTTTATGAGGAATCCGATCCACTCATCAACTTTATCACCTCATTTTAACGGTTGAGACCAAAATTGAAGCGTATCCAGAGATCAGGTGCGCCCAGAATCCAGATTTTGAGGGCTGATCTGTCCGTTAGGCCACTTCCACAATGATTCGGGAGTTGAAATTTGACGTGTACGGTTTATTTATGATCTCCTGACCCTGGATGAAGTTTCGAGCCAATCAGATGGTGAGAACCCTGTGACCTTGAATTCTAAACGTTTTTCATGCCACTTGAGCTTCAGTTTCTTGATCTTCTCATATCTCGACCGTAAAATCATCGATCTCAATCCCCAGGAGTCCGTCTCTTGCCTTGGTGACTTCAAAATCTCAAATCCACGCTTTTAGCACCTTTTTGTAGTCCACGCTTGCAAATGTACCTTGTGTCATAAACATGATTAAATTGGACTTTTAAACGGTGGCATGTTCATAAATCCGGTAATCACTGGATATGCAATATTTGACCCTCAACACGTCACCAAGTTCTATTGGACCCAACATGATGTATGTGTTGTATCCACACCATCCATCCATTTGGAGATATCATTTTAGGGCATGAGACAAAGAATGAGTAAGATCCAAGTCTGGAGTGGACCCCGCCACAGAAAACAGTGGGAAGAGTGATGCCCACCGTTGAAACCTTCCTAAGGTTTAATGTTTATCTGAGATCCAACATGTTCATAAGTTAAGTCAGATATGAAAGAAGGCAAAACACAAATTTCAGCTTGATCGAAAACTTTTGTGGCCCTTAAAAATTTCTAATGGTGGACGGCACTCTCCGCACTGTTTTCTGTTGTGGGGTCCACTCGAGCTTTGGATCTGACTCGTTATTTGGCTCATACCCTAAATATCACCAAATGGATGGACGGTGTTGATACAACACATACATCACGGTAAGTCCCACATAACTTGGTGACGTCACTTCAGTAGCGATTCTCGCTAATTGACCTGTCAGTAGCTAATCCGCATCCTTCACGGGAAATCCGCGTGAGGGAAGTGGATTGGCTGGACGTCAGCAAGTTTTGTGGGTCACATCACGATGTATGTGTTATATCCAAACCGTCCATCCATTTTTCGAGCTAGTCTTAAGGCTTAAGCTGAAAAATAGGGTAGATTTAAAGATCAAGTCTACCACACTGCAAAAAGCAGTGGGTGATTGAACATCTATTATTGAAATCTTTTTGGAGTCAAATAAGTTTCAGATCAATATGAATTTTTTTTTTATTCTTCATCCAGGTATTTTTGACCTTATGAACAGATTGGATGGAAAATAAACATTACGGTGGGCCCTACGAAATTTTTAATAGTGAAAACCACTGCTATTTTTGGGACGGTCTATTTGAGCTTTGGATATGATTCAGTTTTTGGCTAATGCTTTAAAATGATCTCAAAAAATGGATGAACGGTGGATATAATAAATACATCATTGTGGGCCCATGTAACTTTGATCTCCTTTGAACTGTTTGCACAACTCGAGCTCGAGGAGCATAGGGTTCGTCTTCCCATGACACGTAACTACTCTCCCTGCCTCTAAACCTGTGGCTGATGGTCGGTGCTCTGATCATGATATAAGTGTTTCATCTATTCTGTTCATCCATTTTTACTGATCATTTTAGAGCTTCACACCGAAAATGAGAGGGATTTAAATCTCAGGTGGACCACACTACAAGAAAACAATAGTGAATGGATATCCACCATTAAAATTCTCCTAAGGCCCACTATACTGTTTATTTGACATCTAATTTGTTGATTAGGTCATACAGGCCAAATGAAGGGAAAAAACAAAGAACATTGTGATCCAAAACTTTTATAGCCCCCAAAAGGTTTTTAATGGTCGACTTGAGTTTTATTCAATTTCCATTAGTTTTTATGGTGTGGCCCACTTGAGTTTTACATGTACCTCATTTTTGGACACATGCTCTAGAATGATTTGAAAAAGTTGATGGACGGTGTGGATCAAGCACATAAATCATGGTGGGGCATAAATAAGTTTCACATGTTGAAAGTTAGTTTTACGCAAACAATTTAAAAGAGAAAAAAATTCCGTAATTTTGGAAGAAAATTTTTTTTTAATAGAAAAATTCATGGAGCGCATTTAGCATTCACCATTAAGCCAGACTCTTATCGCGGAAAGAATTCAATGAAATATTACGGAAAATTACTAAGCGCTTTTCGATTTTGGCGTTAACAAACAACTCTTATACGTAGCATTTTCTTAATTCCGCGTTAAGTATTATTTTTCAGAGTTAACAAACAGGCCCTTAGCTGCAGTTTAAGGGGATAAATTTCTATAATTTGTTGGGGGTGGTGAGAAGGTGTGTATAGAAAATTATGTTTTTCTCTAAGAATTCTAATGAAGGAAATTTCCCTATTTTTTTGCATTTTTTTATAGCAACAATGTATCAACTTGGTACCGGAGTTTATTCAACTCCAAGGATGAATCGAAATCATTCCTTTCCTACGCTGTAGTAGTACAATGAACGATAACTGCTGGAAACATGAACAGATCTCAAACAACTCAAGGAGATGTAAATGGTTGTTTAATGCATTAGAAGATACTTGAAATTTGATCTCTATGATGAATCTCGAATATAATCCTTTTGCGGCTTCGATGGCGACTGTCCAGGCGAAGAATCCCGAAGTTCAATCCAATGATGAACAATCAAGTGCTTTTATTAGAACATCAGTTTTATGAAATGTCACAATGTAACACCTCGGCTTCTAATATTTGGGTACTATTAGAAGTCTTCGAGTGTTACTTTAAAAAAAATAATAATAATTGAAAAATCCAGCAATCGTCCGTGTACAAGTACATTTGAAACTTGAAGCTTAAGACATTGTAGGTGAAATCTTAATTCTGAAAATTCAAAATAAAATTAATTAATTTTTTACTAAAACTATTAAATCTTATTCGAATCTTATCTGATGATTCCTGGTATGATAAGAAGCAAATCCTAAGAAGAAGATATTGTATAGTAGAACCCTAAAATGAAAGAGATTCATCCAACATGAAACTTACTAAAAATAGTAAGATTTTCATAAACTACGATGTTGAAGAGGAAGTAGTTGTTTTCTCACAAAACAAAGCATCACAACCCACTTATGGTGGTCAGTTAGCTCCAGATGGCCTGTTCCAATCAAATTTCATAGGTCATATGTCTCGTAACTCATTTCGGTTCAAAAGTTTTGGTTGATTTATGGTTCGCACTTTGGGCGCCTAGTTCTCCCTACGCAAAATAAATTTCTTCGATCCGGATGTGCCTAGGGCCCATTTTTGTCATGCCATATGTAGGTTTGGGTCCGGTTCCATTAGACTAGGTTTGCTTCCATTTGGGCCTCTGATCCATTTGTGCCGGGAATAGGCCTACAGCCTACTCTATGTTACTTGTCCAATAGAGTTGCTTAATCACTCCCCAGAACCTTAAAGTGATGAAAAGGATTTAAATGGATGACAAATCATTCTCTGTCAGTTCAATCAACACCTTGTCGGTTCGACCAACGAGAGGAGCTCAAAATGGGTCTAAGCGTTGTCGGTTCGACAGATAACAGTCATCGATCTGACCGACGGGACGCGTAAATTACCGATTTGGGAGAAATACTTGAGGGTATAAATACGCATTCTCCCCCATTTCTCTCATTTGTACAATCCACGAAAAAAAAAACCCTAGGGTTTTGAGAAGGAAAAAAGAGGGAGAAATCAAGAGAGAAAGTGATAGGGTTGAATGGGATACGCTGATTCGGCTTGTTCGGGCCTAAATCCGAAGTCTTTCCCCAGCCAAGAATCTTCGATCTAGATCTGAAATCATCTTCTTTTTCTAGGCAAGAGGTTTCCTAACCTTGTCTATGTATTTTTTTTCCCAATTTTCTAGCCATTTGAAGCTACTAGGTTAGAAATCTTCTATATTCCTCTAAATCTCAGGATTTCTAACATTAGGTTTTGCGCTTGCTAGGTTTTGGGGTCCCGATAACCACTTTGTGGTGATCCTTTCTCTTGTGGGAGCTGTGTTAGAGCGTGGCTCCGTATGGGCTTTAGTTTGGTTCTAAGCTCGGGTCCCCTTCCGCTGAATCAAGTTGGGATCATTCTAACCGATGTAGGTAATTCCCTAAACTTTTGTTGAATGTTTAATTAGAATCAAATCCAAGTTACTAACAATAGAATTGTGATTAACTTAGGGTTTGTAGCTTTTTCCTAAATTTCCTATATTTAAGTCATATTTAAGCTAATGAATTCCGACTCTAAGGTGAGAATCTGACTTTCAAGCTTTCCTACAACATTTTTGGTCTTGGGATAATCTTAATACTTGAATAATTATGCTAATTAACTTATAAATCATGTGATAAACCTTATAATCTATGCTTTACGTGTTAACCTTAAAATTATTTAATTATGACTCTTGTGATAACTCTTGTAACCTATGCCACATGTGTCAATTTTAGAATTATTTGGTAGAATTCCTAACAATAGTAATCTGTATATCAACACCCAACATGTTAGCTCTTTATATAGGTTGTTGCACATACACGCACCTCATAACATACCTAAGTGTAATACTTACCTTATAAATTTCATACGAACATGGATTGTAATACGCTTTAGAGTAAGTTTTGAGTGTTAGCATGTTAAAATATTTGGAATTATGAATTCCGGCAACTGGAACTCACTTGTGATATCAAGGTTGGATCAAGTTTGGACAGTAGTTATATAGGTTTTGTTTGAATAAATTGTTTGTGAATTTGACTAATAAAGGTTAGATTAATCATGCATTCATGGCATGCAGGCGTTATTAGGTGGCTAGATGTTGTTGATGCAGTACATTGTGCTTTTGTTGGCTCTTAGTCCACTATTCGAATGACCCCTTTGTTTATGGTGAGATGGGTCAACTGTTTTGAACAATCCAGTCTCTTGCATTGGTGCAGCTAGATGTGCTTTTGTAGTGAGATGCATTTCATGCATTCATACATTCAAATAAGATGAATTGTAAACTAAAACTATTTTGTATGCTATTTTTCTTAAACTATACTTGATTAACATGTTATTGTGTAATCTTGTAGGGATTTCTCACTGAGTTGACCATTCACAATTCGAATTCGAAAAACAATAGTTGATGCAAATAGTTGGAGGTGTGGAGCGTAATTGTAACACCTTGAAAATCGGGGGTCAAGCATAAGCCCAACTCCCGAGTTTCAACACATCACTTATGCAACATAGATAATGATGATTAAATATTGTCTATATTAGTGCATTAAACATGAATAGGATTATACCAACACAGCATATCATACTCCAGAGGTGAGTATATTTTTTTTGCAAGTGGAAGATTGTAATAGACGTATAAGATATATGAACTGTAGTACATCTCCGAAGTGTGATTATGTTACCAGGTTAAGTATATACACGTATACTCTCAAAATTTACAAAATGAATATACATGTGTAGTGTTCCCTATCCAAAACCCTGTAGCCCCGATAGCGCAACTCCAGGCCTACATAGACCCGCCAGAGAGTTGCATATAGGAGAACTCTTCATTGTCATCATAATAGTCTGGCTCTGCCTTAAATGCATCACCATCACTTACAACTAAGACAGAGTCTGGTTGGTGACTAAGCACTGTCCCAAAACGTGGGAGTGAGTGATCAACTCAGTGGAATTATAAAGCAAATGTTAGCATGTTATCAATTCAGTCAAGCAGTAATGATAAAGCAATACAGTCAAGCATCCCTAAGTACTCTGGTTAATGCAAGAATGATATGTATTAATGATGTATGTCCTTGCTTGCACTCCCTCTGCGATCTTCCTCTTAAGGTCGCGACATGCACCCCTTCCTCTGTGCTCAACACCAACGCCAAAGGTACATGTAATGCGGTGCATGAGCGTGATTATTGAGTTCTTATTAGACCTTTTCATACAGCAAGATTGGAAAGCTAAGGTACCTCCCTTATATCATTTCTCAAACAATGATTCATTCTAGGGTCGTCAGTCCTAGCTAGTCTTATACGATGTTGCGGTTTCAGGTTGTTACAAAGGGCTCGTCACCTCAATGCAGGCCTATCTTATACTCCAGATGCTAAGAAAGGCTCGTCGCCTCAGCGCAGTCTCAAAGTATACTCGAGGTCACTACAAATGGCTTGTCACCTAGTCGTAGGCCGACAGCTCGAATACACTGTATCATACCACCATATTCGGCTCACGAGTTTAGGTTGCTCACTGGTCACTGTGGGGAGGCTCGTCGCCCCAGCGTAGGCCAACAACTTGACCACGGTGTCCCATACCACCATGTCCGGCTCATGAGTCTTAGCGGATCGAGGTACCAAGGTTAACGGGCTTTCCACTGGTGAGTTTGGTACCTTAGATTAAAGCAATAACGTCTATATATGGTGAACATACATAGGGCCAATCGGGTTACTTAACAAGCTCGGCTAGTACTAGCGCACGTAGACTTAATCGACATGGAATGCATAAGCATCTCGTGTGGCCTAACCACTGTCATTAAACGACGTATGAATCGGGTTCGTCGAACGCGTCCGTCGTGGCCAAGAATAGTTCGGCCACCGACCGTAAACCATTGCCGATTGCCTGAACTACAACGTAGCCCCAAACACACTCCATAACAATAGCATTCACATGTAATGGCCAAGATAACATGTAACAACACATTTAAATATAGATCTCATTTCAACATTTTAACGAATACACAAAATACATGTTAACATACATGAGCATTTTATTCATTTATCACATAGTAATAAGATAGATTACATGAAGGAAACTGTAACCCTAGATGAGAGGATTGAGAATCTTATCTCAACGTCCTCATTAAAGACATTACATCAAGCATTTTCTCACCCCAGGTATTTCATCAAACACTTAGATACACATATTACATACACATAATACGTGAGTTAAAACATATATAGCAGCGAATCCTTTCACAAGGAGTTGCCACGAGTGCAACGATCATGCATTAACAACCAATAATCATGGCGTGTACAAATCATAATTCTATATTCATTCAAACATTATAACAAACACTTAGACTACACTTCAATATACATGACGTATGTTGGTCATAACATGTATTAGGGCAAATCCTTTCAACAAGGAGTTGTCACATACACACCAATCATATATCCACGACGGATAATCATGGCAAGCATGAATCCAAATTCCATACCCATTCAAACATTTCAACAAACACATGAAATGCAATATATTCAACATAGTTCATATATATCTGTAAAGCGAAGGAAACAACGTATCTAGCATGTGAAACGGCAACCAAGTCAGTTATAAATCATAAACCGACATTAACAGCCTTGAAAACTATAACCTAAACGTTTATAGTCCGCACCTTTCACTGGTAAACGAGTAGCGAACTCAGTTTGAGCACTAAGTCTCAGTCTACGGTACAACGGTAACCTATAACATGAAATAGGTTGGCTATTTCATCACTTACACAATTTGAAACCCTAAAACAGATTATGGTTAGGTTTTCGTACCTAACAACGAAATCGGAATCGCCGGGATAGCGATTCAGAAATGGTGGTAAAGCACGTGGAGTGGCAGGAATGAATCCCTGTGACTATCACTCACTCTCTCTCTCACTTCTCCTCACTTTCTTCTTCTCTTTTCTCCTCTTTCTCTCTCTTAGGGTTGCAAATTCGTATGGAATGAGAGAGAGAGGGTTTAAGGCCCTTATATAGGCCCAGAAGTGATGGGAATGGCCCTAGGGCCATAGTATACTTAGGTTATAGCCAAATAGTGGTTGTTTCAGTCCAATGGAGCACTTCCAATGGTCCCTTTTCTGCGTGCGGTCGGGCTTAAGCTCCCTAATATTAGATCTAGGTCGAATTAAGGTTTCGGTCCGATTGGATTTACAGATCGACCGCGGAGGACCAGTTTCAATTCAACGGTCACCGGCACTCGATCAAGGCCACAAGTATACTAACATGTGTTGAAAATTTCCCCTGGTCCGAGGGTGTAATTAGGTCAGATTCTGATGGTCTGAAAGCTTAGATTTGGCTCGCAAGCAAATGACCAAAATCACTTAAATCTAAGTTCAATTTCTAAAGGTATTCGTGTTTCTCACACACTTCGCTCTGGGCTCAAGTTGTGCATTTCTGGGTATCATTAGGACTTGATTTTCGAGATGGTCGTCAAGCCTAATAAGGCGGTAATAACCATATAGATACACGGTAATCAGACTTTTGACGCGTGGTCCAGGTCCAATATGAAGTTTCATGATGCTCCCGAGAGTAACTGGGTTTTAAGATGGATCCTAAGCTTTTAGGTAATATAGTATTAACGGTTCTACTCGTTTTGGGTCTTGCAATTCGTATTTAAATTGGTTTAAGCTAATTTCATAGTTAATCTAGTTTAACACTTAATTAATTTCATCTAATTTCTAAAGGATTTGGTCCCTAGTGATTTCTGTCTGAGGTGGTACTCGGGTCTTTATACGGATTTTTCGGAGACATTACATTAATGATGTTCAGGTAGAGCTCGAGAGAGAGTTAAGTGTCAGGGTGGAGTATGAAATTGCAGTAGAACCGCTAGTACTGAAGTATAAAGTATGACTAAGTGTCTTAGAGGGGGGTGAATAGGACTTTTTTAAAATTTGTTATCTTTTAATAACAACCTATGCCTTAACTTTTAAAATAGGGAAGTAAGGCAAAGTAACTCTATGGCTTCCAAGCCAATAGAAGGTCCAATTCATATAGGCTTATACAAGATTCATATGTAAAATCAAAGCCAATAAGGATAGTGTGTATTATGTGTGGGATGTGACTTCTATCAATACTTATACATAAACTAACATAAACTAAATCATGCATCAATGCGAACATATGATGAATATAAGCGTAATTAGGTAAATGTATTCAAAACAAACCCAAACACAATCATGTATAGTGGTTCGGCTACTTGCCTATTCCACTCCCGGCGGAAGCACTCTCTCTTAGAGTGTACCGGATTTCACTATCCAATGGTTTTAAATTAGTTTAACCATGAACCTTCACAACCTACACAAAGGTTAAACTAGGATACCTATACAAGGTTCCTAGATGCCTACACAAGGCAACACGTCCTACTTAAGAACACGACATTGGGAGCCTATACAAGGTAACCTAAGCCTACACAAGGCACAACCTACGTAAGGCTACTCATGCTACACAAGGACACAACGTATTCTCTAGTCGGAGGCCTACAACTAGGACTTGGTGAGTTTGACACTCAAACTCTGAATCCCAATCCTACACAAGGAAAGGGCTTCAGACATATTAGATTTTAAATACTTATAAAGTAAGTTGGTGAGTCCCGTTCTCATGCAATGTGAAGATCTTCGATGATGATGACGAATCTTCAACTCCCTTAAACCACAACCTGTTGATAATGCTTTCGCGAAGGCTCTGAAGTTGTGAGGTTTAGGGTTTTTGATCTTTTCTATTTAAAAAATAAGATTTAAATCAATATAGAAAGTTCCCATGAGCAAGGCATTCAGAAGTTCCAAGGATAGTATGATTAGTTGGAAACTTTAGGAATGCTAGAGTTCATAATTCAATCCAAGCATATGAGATATGAGTTGATGCTCAAGCAAAGGATTGAATGATAAACTCTAATGGGAAAGAGAGAGTGAGTAAGAGGGTAGGTAGATCTTGGCATAATAGGCTCAAACTCTCTTAGATTCTAACTCATTTTAACAAGAAGGAACATTAGGTATTTATAGAAGAAGAATCCCAATGGTAATAAAACGGGCAAAAAAACTGACATTGTAGACACTATTGAGAAGTCTTTGATAACATCGAGATTTGAACTTCAATGTTATTGATACATACTCGATTATATCAACTTCCTACACATAAGTATTTGAGTTTGTGTAGAACAGTTTCTACTCGATTTTATAGATCGTCTTTCGATTTTATCGATGTGCACTTCGATATCATCGAGCGATGGATCGATTCCATTTGGATTCTCTTTAGAAATGTACCTTTGGCTGCTGGAAGATTTTGTCCCAGAAATCGATATTGTCGAGCCTCCTTCGATATTATCGAGATTTGAATTTCGATAATATCGAATGGTTTTCGATGTCATTCGATTAGATGATATGTTTATAGACCTTGTTGGACAAAATGTTCCAATTATTCGATGTTATCGAGTATGCTTCGATATTATCGAGAACTTACTCTCGATATAATCGAAGGTTACTCGATGTTATTGATGAACACTTTTTAGAATGTTTTCTATTTAGAGGAAGTCCCTGAGTCGATATTATCGAATATGGTTCAATATTTATCGAAGTTTGAATTTCGATATTATCGAACTGTATTCGATATTATCGAGATTTTCAGTAGATAATTCATTTTGTTGTTAGACAGAATGAGACTATATATTGATAGTATCGAACCATCTTCGATAATATCGAAGATGCCTTCGATTGCAAATTGATGTAATCGACTTGCCAGTATAGTGCATTTTTCATTCCTCTAACATTCTAAGTGTCTTTCTTACTTAAGCTTACCAAGGTGTTTTCTAATGTTTGTAGAGGTAAGTTTTAAGTTGGATGTGGGTCATATATACCTTAGGGTTTGGTTTAGGGAAGTGAGGCTTCATTACTTGTTTGGAGCACTCAAGCTTATATCTAGTTGAGGTCTTCATCTTGAAATATTTGTCTTAGGATTCATTTAAAGATTGATAAACTAGGGCACTTTTAGAGTAAGGCTATGTGGCTGAGCTGTAGGAGCTTGAGCCGATAGTTTCTAGTCTCTTCCTTTTGACTTTGTATATGTCTCATACATTAGGATTGTTTATGATTTGTGGTGGTCCATATGGGCATCTTTTTGGATTTGTACACTTTTATATGAATATTTGCCCAACTACTTTATGGATTAGTAACATTTGCTTATCTCTAGACATCTGCTATATTGAAATGTGCTACTCCGATGTTTGTGTATGGATGAAGGTTAATCTGATTACATATACAAGTGGGAAATACCCCCATGTGTGGCACCCCTAGGCGACACTTGGGTTTATACGGCGAGAGCATTGTACTCAAGCGATGGAATTGGGGCATTGCTAGAGTTCATATCAATACACCCAACCATCATAGTGTTAACACCCTCGAATTTGGGATCTGAGCCTCCATAATCGGGTGTTGGGTTTTAGGGCGTTACACACGGGTAGTTTCTTAAATTGCACGTGGAGGGCCCACGGACTGTGCATGGAAGCTTGGTGAATTATGGCTATTTGTCCTAGAGAACCAAATAAAATTTTAGCCGATTAAAATCATAATTTCATAACTTAAACTAATATGAAAACTAACCTACGCAAGACAATTAACTCTAAGGCTTTCATGCCATTAGAGGGTCCAATCACATAGACTATAAAAGATATGTCATTCATGCAACTAGTCTATAAACGTGATAGTGTACATGTGTGTGTGGGATGTGCTAACTATCAACAGCTAGCATTCATTTAATTATGCATACATATATAATTAAGAAAGTGTTCAAATAACAATCCCAAACACAAGCATGTACAGTGGTTCAATTTCCCTATTCCACTCCTGACGAACGCACTCAACCCATGAGTGTACCAAATTTTACTATCAGAGGCTTTAAATCAGGTTTACCTCTAACCTTTACAATCCTACATAAGGACGAGCTTCCGCAAGAGACTTTACGTGATTTTTTATAGGCTTACCACGAAACTTGGTCCTACACAAGAACCTACTGACGTACATTCTCGTCGGAGGCTCACGTAAGAGACTTTAGTTGATTTTTTATAGGCAAACCAACAACCTCAGTCATAATCCAAAGACCTACGTTTATTCCTGATGGAGGCTCTCTTAGAGACTAACATATACACACCCATGTTCGGTGGCATATAAAAGGACTTTAATTTAGGACATACATAAGAGTCAATGTTTTACACAAGAACCTAGTTGAGTTTGACAATTCAAACTCTTACACTCAATCTTATACAAGGAATGAGTGTATACAGACTCTTACACATGACAACTTACTTGTCGGATTGAGCCTCCTTTTGTATCACCTTCTCAGGTTGCTTAATCGATGTTCTCACATGCTTTAATCAACTCCCATTTTCTCTTCCGATATGATGTCGATGCTTTGCTAAGGCTTCAGCTCCAAGGGCAAATACCTTGCATGTGATGCTCTGATGCAATGACCAAGGTGATGGGAGCTTAGGTAGAATCTCCTAAAAGTAATGAAAAGTTGTAAAGGCTAGGAGATTCTACTTGATGAGCACTCTAAAGGTTGATGATAGACATTTGGATTTGTCAAGAAAGATGGTGTCTAAACTCTAGAGAGGGATTGAGATTATGGTCTTCTTGTAGAAGAGCTTAGAATGCTCATTAGAGTGAAGAATCACCAAAAAGAGAGCATGAATCTCATTAGGATATATCCTAAGAGGTTTGGTATAGCTCAGGATGCACTAAAGTCTCTAAAATGCTAAAATTCATCCTCTCCATACATATCCAGTTGCTAGATTTATAGGAAAATGGCTTCAATTGATCTATAACGGCTAGTCTTCAGTCATACCCAGTGGACGTTTGGTCACACCGAATTGAGGTTTGGTCAAACTGATTTTAGATAAGAAAGTCGTTAGACATATTTGGATACTTTCGGTCGCACCGAAAGAAGTCTTCAGTGAGACCGAAGGCAGCACTCGGTTGGAGTCAAATTATCCGAAATTCTATCATAACACATTGTCCTGTTTTAGTCGTTTTTGTCAGACCGACGGTGGGTTAGGTGGGACCAAATGTTGTTGAAATTATGTAGTTTTCTTAACAATATGGGACCTTTTAAGCCAATCTAAAGATGATCAATTAAGCTACTATGGCTTAAGGGATGATCAATAAAGGATTTACCTATTGGGTTTAAGATCATCTAGATGTTTAAGTTGTCTGAGGTCAAGGGATAGGGTCACCAAGGCATCACATTTACCTATTCTTTGCTCCTTGATGCTCCACCTTCACTTATGTCTTCGGTCTTCAGCTTCCAAGGGTGTAACACCCCGATTCTTGAAACCCAAGTATATTACTCATTTTCCAAAAACCCAAGTGTTAACCGTTAAAGATAGTCCACATTTCGTGTATATATATTTTTTCTTTTTCAGAGTTAATAGTTTAGCAAAATAGAAACTCGTCAAGCATAAAAGAAAATCCAATATATATATATATATATATATATATATATATATATATATATATATATATATATCCAATTATCCAAATGGATACCCGAAAGCTTATACAAACCAATGTCTCAAGGATACACAGTTACAGGAAGTAATGATTTAACAAATAATAAAAAAAAATAAATTCTACTAGACTTGAGCTATGTGTACAACCACACATCCCCAATTTTTGTACCATGCTCCTCATCAATCCGGTCATGAGTATTACTTAAATCGCCTTTACAACTTGTATGGTTAAATATTCAAAGAATGAGTGGCCAGCTCAATGTGAATTCCCCTCAAGATTTCAAACTGTCAAATTAGTTAAGTGTAGTTTAACAAGTAGAAATAACAGTTCATATTGCACGAGACATACGATAAATCTCGGTTAAATGCATGAATGCATGTACATGCTCACAAACTTGAGGATGCACATCCAGCTGGCAAAAAGGTTTCCCAAAGAGAACTAATCACCTAGAAAAGTACTAAAAGGTACGTCCTAAGGAGAATTAGCTACTCGGAAAAGACCATGTAACGAGGACACCATGTAGAGATAGATGGCCTTATTAGGCCCACTGTGATGTATATATTTTATCCACGCCGCCCATTCATTTTAAAAGATCATTTTAAGGAATGAGCAAAAAAATGAGGCATATTAATGGCTTATGTGCACCATACCATAGAAAGTAGTGAAATTGAAAACCTTTTGGGGGTTATAAAATTTTTTGATGTAAATCATTTTTTGGCCTATAATGTTAAATTAAATTCTAAATCCAATAGACGGATTGGATTCGATACATACATCACGACGGGACCTACGACCCTTATAACATAACAACTTCGACCCTTATTACGTTACAACCACGAACCCTACACATTACATGACAACCTCGACCCATATAACATGACCACCATGACCCATATAACACGACAACCTCCATGACAACCACGACCTATATAACATGAAAACTACGACTCATATAACATGACAACTTTGACCCATGATAACTACGACCCGTAGTATGACAACCACGACTCATATAACATGACAACATTGACCTATGACAACCACGACCCACATAACATGACAACCATGACCCATATAATATAACAATCTCAACCCTTACCACATCACAACCATGACCTATATAACATGACAACCACGACCCATATCCATATAAAATGGTAAGGGTTGTGGTTGTCAGGGTTATGTAATTAATAACTTAATTATTTTTAAATAATAGGAGTCAAGGCCCACAATGGGGTGATCCATTCCATCCACCTTGTTGGCCAGCTCGTCGTGGCCAAAAAGTCCTGACTTGGACAGTGTCCACTTTTAACAAACATCACAGTGAGCCTGGAAAGTTTCAATAGTAAATGTCATTGTAACCATTATTTTCTACTATGTAGCCCACATGAGCTTTGGATCAGGTTGATATTTGAGCCCTAGCCTTAAAATGACACGACAAAAAAGATAGGTGACATAGATTATACACATACATTAATGTGGGCCCCACGATTTGGGCCTTTCCACGCCTAAAAAGACATCCTTCCGTGTCACTTTCTCAGCATTAAATACTACCTAACTTTTTATTCACTAAAAAACTGTAAAACTGCTTAACCAAGATTAATGACAATTTGGTCTAAAAAACTTATCAAGACCCGTCAAAGGCAGGGTGTTCAATAACTAATGTTACCTCCGGGGTGGGTCAAATGAGTTTTGACTCTGCGTGATTTCTTTCTAACATGGGCCGTCTAACGGATGGACGGAGTTGATATCCTACGAAGATGACAAATGATATCCTACGAAGATGACAAGTCAGAGGGGTTTCATGTAACCGCGGGTTACAGGCAAGTTGCATCCCCGGACTACCGTACGCTAGCTCAAAAACCTTTCAAATCTCTCCCTCTCCTTCTTCTCAATCCAAAGCTCGCTCGCGCTCGCTCTGATTCGCTCTCCCTCATTCATGGCAGTTCTTCTGGAAGCCTCTACCATTCACAACTCCTCTCTCTTTCCTTCTCTCTCTCATCCGTTTCAGAACCTCAGGCCTACAAATTCCCCTCCAAAACCTCTCTCTCTTTCTCTCCTCTCTCCTTCCAAACCCCGTCTCTGCTCTTCTGCTCGTCAGACCCTAGAAGAAGACCCCGAACCTCCACTAGAAAACCCTAACCCAAGACCTAATTCAGTTGGTGGTCCTCCCAATGTCCGGAAGGATCGGCGCAGAGCTGTCCGGATTGCGTGGGAGAAGCTGGTCCGGTGGTCCCGCTCGTGGCGGTCCAAGGCGAAGGCTGATGTTCTTGAGCGGACAAAAAAGGTCGGCAATTCTTTCCATTCGTGGAAAGCATAGGAAAGGAAATATTGTTTATTGGGAAACCTTATTTCCAGGAAACTGGGGGAAAATTAAACATTATTTTCCTTGTTTGTTTTGAACAAAAATTTCCTAGAAATTTAGTATCTATTTTCAAATTTGTTGTTTGGCAAAACAAAATTTTCTTGTGAAAAAAATTCTAGGTGGTGCCAAATTAACACATGTGGATGCTTGAAGATGGTGCTAGTACCACACGTGGCATACATGGCATATGCGTGCGTTTGAAGCTGAATTGTGGCACACGTGTACCACTGTGAGGTGCTTGAAGCTGTCATGTGGGCGCTTGGAGCTAGATGGCAGCACTTATGAGTGGCACATGTGGCATGAGGCACTCGTTGGCACATTTGACATGTGGGCACTTGAAGCTAGATGGCAGCATTTGTGCACATTGGCACCATTGGTACACATGACATATTTGGAGCAATTGAAGATGGATGATGGCACATGTGGCACATTGGCGCATGCAGAGTGCTTTACACATCTAGGGCTGAAGAGAAGATAATTGGTGGTACATGTGGTGCGTTAGCACATGGGGCGCAAGAGAAGATGGATGGAGTCACATGTGGCACCTTAGCACATGTGGGATGCTTTACATGTAGGGTGCAAGAGAAGATGGATGGTGACACATGTGGCATTGTGTCACATGTGAGGCATAACCAAAGATGGGCAATGGTTTATTTGGCACTTTGACACGTGGTACATGTGGGAAATTGAAGATGGATGGTGGCACTTTTGGGCATAATCCCCGAGAAACACATTTTCCTTCATTTGTGGGGAAATGCCTTTCTTATGAGTGGTGGTGGGAAATCGAATTTGTTCATTTCCCAACAACGATAAAGTGGAAAATGGTGTTTCCCACAAATTCCCACAAAGAAAGGCTTAACAAATAATGGAAAGTGAGTTTCATGAGAATTAATATTTCTTTTCCTTTCCATGAATCTAAACAGGCCTTAAGGTTTCTGATTTTTTTTTTTTTTTAAATTTTAAATTTTAAATTTTTTTTTTTTTGGGCCCGTTTGGATTCGTTGAAACATAAACTAAGGAACATGAAGAAACATACTCACTTGTGGGTAGATTCACATCCATTAAAATATTAATGTCAATTGTTCCCCACCTTGATTTGGAATTATATTAAATGGATGTTAAAACAACATCCTAAATGAAAAACTTAAAGGATATATTTATATGATACAACCTGATGAAATTGCGTAATACATGTGGAAGGTTGGCGGAGCTAAGGAATGAAGGTTATGTCCTATGGGAGTGATTAGGACCAAATAAAAATTATGTCAATTAAAACATAGTTGCTTACTTCAACTAATTTCCAAATTAAACTAAGGCAATTTAATACTAGGGCTTCTAAGCCAATAGTGGGTTCAATCACATAGACTACAATAAAAGCAACATGCTAAGCAACTCGTCTATAAATGATAATGTACATGTGTGTGTGGGATGTGCTAACTATTAACTCCTAGCATTCATTGAATCATGTATACATATAATTCACTAATCAATCACATAAACATAATTAAACAAGTACTCAAAAGATAATCCTAAATACAATCATGTATAGTGGTTCGGTTTCCCTACTCCACTCCCGGCGGACGCACTCAACCCACGAGTGTACCGGATTTCACTATTGGAGATTTTAAATTAGGTTCACCTCTAACCTTTACAACCCTACATAAGGATGTACCTAGCATACAATCTTTCTAGAGGCTCCCGTAAGAGACTTTAGTTGGTTTTCAATTGGTTAACCAACAACCTGGTCATAGTCCAATGACTTACGTTTGCTCCCACCGGGGGCTCTCACGAAAACTAACACGTACATACTCGTGTCCAGTGAATTCGGCCTTACGTAAGAGCCTAACTCGTACACAAGAACCGAGTTTGGGTAATAAACTCTCACCCTCAATCCTATAATAGGAAAAAGTGTATGAACTCATACATGACACTTGTCGAATTGAGTCCCTTTGACGGGCCGTGCTTGAGTCGCTTCTTTAAAGCTCTCCCATGCTTGAATTAACTCCTCAATTGCTCCCCTGATCATTTTGATGCGGATGCGTTGCTAATGCTCTAGCTCCTATGGTCAAACACCTTCCATGCAATGCTCCATTGAGGTGACTAATGTGACGGGAGGTTGGGCGAATCTCTTACAACTAATGGAGAGTTGAAATCCTAGGGGATTCACCTAGAAGGGTCTTCTAGAGAGTTTTGATATAGATTTGACTATAGGCATAATGTCTAATATCTAGAAAATGGTGGAGTTCAAGATCATCTTTAAGGCAGAGGTTGGAATCCTCATTAGAGTGAAAATTTCAAGGAAGATGACTTGAAACTCATGAGATTTAGAGGTCTAGGATGTGGATATCAATATGGAACACCTAGCCTTTTATTGCACAAAAACCCCCTCAAAATGTCTAAAGATCTGATGTTCTATATAAAGGAATTGAATTCCAATGGTCATAAAATGGGAAAAAATGGCTAGTCTTCGATCAGATCGAATGGAGCTTTTGTCGTACTAAATTAGATAGGAAAAGCCGCTGGACAGATTTTGACACTTTCGGTCGGATCAAATTTGGTCTTCGGTTGGACCGAACATGGTATTCAGTCGGACTAAATGTGGCATTCGGTAGGGGTGCACATGGAACCGATAGAACCATGGAACCGGACCGAAACCGATCCAACGGTTTGGTTTGGTCCGGTTCTAGATTGCATCGGTTCCGGTTCCACATTTTCAAGAACCGTTAGATACGGATCGGTTCCGGTTTAGGGCCGTGCAGAACCGAACCGAACCGAATCGTGGCTTGAACCGTAGATTTGAATCGTGGATCCGAACTGTTGATCCGAATATGAGTTAAAAAAAAAAAACAAAAACCCTAATCTCTCTCGCCCTTGCCCTGCCCCTGCCCTCTCTCTCGCCGACTGCCGCCCCTGCCCCTGCCATCTCTCTCTCTCTCTCTCTCTCTCTCTCTCTCCTCTCGTCTCTATTCTGCTTTTGCCGGTTGCCCGTGCCCTTGCCCAAGCTCTGCAAGCTCTCTCTCACTCTCTCTCTCTCTCTCTCTCTCTCTCTCTCTCTCTCTATCTCTTTTTAATTAAATATATAACAACATTTCATGGGAAATTTGTAGATGTATATTCGATATACGTGCGAAGGGGAAGCTATTGACTTCTTTAATGGCGGATTCCTGAACATCTGAAAAATTGGAAATTCTTCTTATTCTTACATCAATGGATAGTTTAACACAACTGGAAGCCTTGTGCGAAAGGCTTTACAACTCGCAGGATTCAGCTGAGAGAGCTCATGCGGAGAGCACTTTGAAATGCTTTTCTGTGAACACCGATTACATCTCACAATGTCAATACATTCTGGACAATTCGTTGACTCCTTATATATTGATGTTGGCAAGTTTAAGCTTGTTGAAACAACCTGATTTTTGGGCCAGAACTGTGGAACCGATCCGGAACCGAACCGTTTTTCACGGTCCGGTTTTGGTTCGGTTCTAGGGTACTAACAGTCCAGTTCCGGTTTCGAAAATCGTAGAACCGTTAGGAACGGTTTGGTTCCGGTTTCACCCCAGAACCGGATCGAACCGACCCGTGTGCACCCCTAGCATTCGGTTGCAACTGAGATATCTTGGATTTTTGTTTAAGCACGCTGACCTGTTTTAACCGATTTCAGTCAGATCGATGGTAGATTCGGGGGACCGAAGGTTGTTGAAATTGTGTAGTTTTTCCAAAAACTCGGGACCTCTAAAGTCAATTTAAGCATGTTCAATTAAGGCTCATAAGGTTAAGGGATGATTTAAAAAAAAGGTTTACCTATTAGGCTTGGATCATCTAGAGGTTTAGGTTGTTTTGGGTCAAGGGTTAGGGTCACAAGGCACCTCATATACCTGTTCTTTGCTTGTTGATGCTCCACGTCCACTTGCGTCTTTGGTATTCAGCTTCCAAGGGCTCAACCAACTCTCCGGCACATGGACTCACGTGATTGACAAACAATGTGCACAAATAAGTATACTAACAATCTCCACCTTTGTCAATTACGCGACAAAAACCTAACGTAAACTTTATTATGGTCCATACCAATGACAAACCAAAACAACTCAAATATTACTTGTCCATGATTACGAAGATTTACAAATTT
Source organism: Magnolia changhungtana (assembly GCA_030180095.1). NCBI lineage: Eukaryota > Viridiplantae > Streptophyta > Magnoliopsida > Magnoliales > Magnoliaceae > Magnolia > Magnolia changhungtana. The sequence continues at coordinate 3,384,116 of JASAUF010000626.1, read as the reverse complement.
AAATACAGGACTCAAGACATGTAATACTAGCAATGCTGCCCCATAATTGTCCCCCCTATATCATCAATTCCTGCAACAACAAACCAATCCTGCACAACCGAATTGAACTTGTTTTGGTAGAACTTGATCTTTTTCTCCATTTTTGTCAGTATTTGACAAAGTGTTAATTTCATAAATATACCAATAAAATCATAAAATGGAAATAAATTCAAGTCATACATGTTACTATAAGCACATACTAACAAGGGGTTATGGTGCATATAAACTTTAAAACATGGAGCATGCTTATTAAGGTCATTTAAAGGATATACCAATCGAATTAGGAATGACCAATGACAATTGTTATCACTGGAATCTGGATGGACATGTATAGTCAGCTACAGAAGTAGGCCTACCGAATATACCTGCACAGACAATGTGTAGAGGACAACGGGGGTGCCGATCACGGCTGGGGACCCTTCGATGCCTAAGTCAGGCAGGCTGAATAAATGTTGAAGGAATCCTTGAGCTAGGGTTTTTGTTACTTACCTCTCTTCATCTGCGGCAGAAGTATTTATAAGGTTCATAGGGTTGTGTTGGGATCGCATATCTTGTGGAATTTCATAGGGATACATTGAAGTCTTATCTTGGATATGGATCTCCTTCCAAATCTATTACTGAGCTCACATTAGTTGGCATGATCTTCGGTTATGTCGGATCTGATCCCTTGATGATGATTGGTGATAACGGTGGTTGCTGCGCGCGTCCATGATGATTAAGGTAGTGGTGGGCCTGGTGGCTTTGATTGTGTTTGTTGGTGGCAATGGCGGATGTTTATCTTGATAGTACCAATTGTGGATGCATGGGTGGCTATGAGGTCATTGTGATAGGTAATACTGCGTGAGTGGTGTTGGTCGTTAGAGACTGTTAGCTAATAGGGGTGGTTGCTAGACACTTTGATTCAGCTTTCATAAACAAAACGACAACAATTTCTAGTAATGGCCATGGTGTAAAAAAACGGTAACAACCGTTACATAATGGTAATAGTGGGAGCTGTTATGCGATATGGGGTGTAATGACTGTTTCGAAAAGAATGGCCTGTAACGGTCCGATACAATTTCTTCCTTTAGAAAATATTTTAACTGTTATAGGACCGTAACGTTCCTTAATGTAACGGTCATAAGGTTGACTGTTACGTTCACCGTTACTGTTATTAAATAACTCGGTAATGATGGCGGTGGCAAGTTTATGGTAGTTGCTAGAGGGGGTTACTTTTGTTGGCCTCTGTCAAATCTTGTGTGTAACACCTTAGGCAACATAATGAGGAAAAGGGGAAGCTTTTAGGTGCTGCCTCTTGCAGAGATGGATGTTGAATTGCAATGATATCTCTCTGCCTGGTAAAATTGCTATTGATTGACCAAAATATCTGATACTAGTGAGCAATCACGAAACTTTAGATCTCCAGCCTCCCAACTATTTGCTGTATCTTGGTGATTTGAGCCTTAAAGGCATGTAAATAAAAATACCCAAATAACCAGATTAAAAAAAGAAAGGGTAGTGGGGATTATGAGAAATAGTTGATACTTTTTTTTATATGGATTGTTTCCCATTGGGTGAGATTTTTAAAGGCGTATTATGTAACAAACCCACATGTAAAATCTACCTTCAAATTCTATTCGGCTGCAGAGTAATGCAACCAATGAATAGGGAGTTGCCAACCGTTACTCAACCTCAACTACTTATTAGACTTGGTAGTTGAGGATCAATTGGATAATATTCTTGGCAGTGATTTATCCATATCTGGTGATGCATCTAAATCAAGGGTCATGCATCTTGATTTGGTAGCATTCTAAACCGTCCATCATATTACTCTTATATTCTATGGTATGAGGATATATTTCCATCATGCATGGCTATTATCTGTGGATCGAGGACTATTTGGCCACCCAATGTGGTCAGTCTAAAAAGGAAATGCCATTTAAGTGGAAACAACGTTTCCGTTACTGGCCTTTGTAATTTTTCTAGAAACTCAATTTCCATTTCCCTCCAATTTCTTGGAAAATGTTAATTTTTCATTTCCTTGCCCATGCTTAAGAAACACAATGTCCAAGAATTTCAAGAAAAAGCAAATGAAACAAGCCATCGGCTTATAGAATGCTTCATGTGTGCATTGACCATCTTCAAGCACCCCACATGTTACCCACATTTACCCCTGCCAATCCTCAAGCGCCCACATGTGCAACATATGCCACTGGCCATCATAAAGCGCCACATATGTGACTGTGTGCGACTGCCCATCTTCAAGTGCCCTATTTGTCAATGCGCCACATGCTCATCATGTGCGACTGTCTATCTTCAAGCATCCCACATCAAGCAATTTCCCTCATGTGTTGAATGTGTCATATGTGAAAATGTGGCACACGTACCACAGTGTATCTTCAATGCTACACATGTGCCACCTTCCATCTTCAAGTAAATTTTACATGAAAAATTTCCCTTTGCTAAGCAACATGATTGAAAATGGCAGAAATATTTTCAATAAAATCTCGTGGATGAACAATCGGGGGAAACATCGTTTCCTTTTGTTAGTTTCTTGAAAATGGTGTTTCTCAAGCAAACCCTAGTATGAAGTAGAATTATTTGCTCAATTGTTATTAATGTTTTGTTTTGTTCTCATGAGGAATTTGATCAATTGTCTTGGATTTTTTTGTTTAAAATTTTGAATTTATTTGAATTCCATCAATTTTTTATTTTTGTGAATTATATGATCTACCTTTAGGACTAATGTATGAAGTCTTAGTTTGAGTTCTTGCGGGTGGGGGCTGTGGTGTGGTGATCTTGGACATTGATTTGATAGGCCCTACCTTAGATAGACCATGCCTGTGAAATCTTCCTGAAGGTGCAATCTTGAACCTTTTACAGTTAAGAAAAATATATCAATGGCCACATTCAATGCAAAAGAAGGAAAGGCCAAGGGTTGGATGTCAAGGATATCCCAATCTGGGAGTGCATATCTTCTCCCTTCTTTTGCCTTGTTAAATGGCATGTTGGTTGGCTTCTTCAGGAGCTCTACAAGTCTACGTCAAGGAGATCCTCCCCCCCCCTCCTCTTGTTCATGGTTGTGGTTGATAATCCGAGCATCATCTTTCTTTGGGTGAAGGAGTACGAAATGGTGAAGGGCTGTGGGTTTTTTTTCTCTATCTTTAGTTCATGGACGACACTTTGGTTCTATGAGAAGCTTCAAAGTCCCAAGTTAACAATCTTTGAAGGCAGTTTCTAGCTTGAGAGTCAATCTTAGCAAGAGCGGGATGGTATTGCTTTTGAGGACACTTTGTTATTCACGTCCCCATAGAACGGGGTGTAAAAAAAATTTCTTCGTATCACCTACTCTTCTCTTTTTGGGATATGGTCTAAAAAGTAATGAGAGAGCTACCTTGTGTTAAAGAAGATAATTACCTCCGGGGGTCACATAATGCTAGTGAAGGATGCCTTGTCCGACGTTTCCCTTCTATCACTATTTTGCATTTCAACGGTCGTAGAGAAGAAGAAAGAGGATGAAGATAGACTTTCTTTTGGGAAGCATATGAAGAGAAGCATGATACCGCCTCTTCAAATGGAGTGAGGAGCAACAAGTGAGGAGTGAGTCTTAGAGTGGGGAGAAGTAGAGAAAGAAATTAGAGCCTCTGCGGGAAATAGCGGTAGAGATTCGAGAATGAACAAAATGCTCTTTGGAGTTGTGGAAGTACGAGGAGAATAGAGGGTGGAACTCAGGCATGAGAGAAGGAAGACTTGCCTCAAGGTTGTGGAATAAGGTTTGAGTAAGTATTGTTGGTAATAACTTTGGGTATGTTTGGAAGGAAGGAATCCAAAATGTGGACATGGAAAATTCTTATGGTGTATAGGGCGATGCTCACCCTCTAAATTATTTCCCTTGGTGTGGCCCACCTGAATCACTTTTGGGCCTCATGGCTAAATTTTGTTGTGGCATCTAATGGTTGGAGTGGATTTCATATAATCATCATGATGGGCCTGGTAAGAATCAAGGGTGGACATCTCTTTTTAATCGGTTTCCTTTGGCGTGGCCTACCTAATCATAGGTTAGTCTTATTTTTTGGCCCTGGGCCTAACATGGGATTACACATGTAATGGTCAGAGTGGATCTCACTTACTGCATCATAGTGAGCCTCATAAAAAAATTGAGGGTGGGCGTCCCTCTACCAGTTGTTTAGATATTTGGGCTAATATATTAAAAAAAACTTTTGGTACACACCCTTGATTTTTAAGGGGCCAACCTTGATGTGTATGTGAGATCCACTCTGACCATTAGATGTGTAATTCCACATTAGGCCTTGGGCCAAAAAAACAGGTCGACCTATGATTTAGGTGGGACACAAAAGAAAACAGTTTGGAGAGAGATGTCCACCTTGATTTTTGCAGGGCCCACCGTGATGATTATATCAAATCTACTCCGACCATTAGATGCCACACCAAAATTTAGGCATGGGACCCAAAAATCAAGCTCATCGGTGATTCAGGTGGGCCACATCAAGGGAAACGGTTTGTAGGGTAAGCATTGCCATGTACACTTTTTCCAATCATGTGGTCCACTTGAATCACCAATAGGGCTGACTTTTAGGCCCTGGGCCTAACATGGGTGACGCACCTGGTGGTCAGGGTAGATTTCACATAAACACCACAATGGGACCCACTTGAGCCGCAACCACTTGCTCACCAACTTTACTGTTCCCTATTTTAAAAAAGGGATTTGAATGATACTCTGGCAACATGTATAACACTTAATTGCGCATGCACTAGAAATTGTACATGTGTCATATATTAACTAAAATTAAACCAATTAAATTGTGGAACCCACTATGGCTAATCCACGGTCCCAAAATCAGATTGTTTGTACGATCTTCATCTCGTGGACACTTGTTTATTGAAATAGGACCATTGGATATTTTTCATTCTAACTGTCCAACAAATGTCCATCAATCTAATCTGGATGAGGAAATAAACCTAATTTTTGGGTCATGATACATTGGATAATTTAATTTCAATTACTTGTATGCAATGTTTGCGGTTTTAAAAAATAATTAATTGGTCATTGATGCAGGACAAGAAATTCAAATATGATATGCGAGATTTCAGGCTTAAGATCATTTTAGTTTAGAAATAATTACACAAATTCCATATCCCGAGTGAAAGTCCAAACATTCAATTAAGGGGAATCTATGCGGGTCCAAGCCTACACATGATAAGGCTGGATCAATAAAAATTATGAACCAAACGATACTCAAAGATAAGAAATAATCATCCACACATGCATAGTAATCAGTCTCTAATCAAAGGGATTCAGAAATTCCAATTCGGGGAACTTTAGGGTAAGAAAAGGGGCATAAAATTGGAGATTTGAGTAATTTAGGGTTAGGTTTAGGGATTTTGGGTGAAAGCGGAGTGAAAGAGAGGAGAGAGACGAACCAAAGAAGTACCGCACGCGTGGACAACAACAATGGCCCAGACGCATGTGCGTGTGATCCCGGCCGTACGTGTGTAAGGCCCACTATTCAGAAAAAGGCCACCTTGGCCCTGGTCGGCCAGGGATGGATTCCAAAATTCCAAAATCTCAGCTCGATCTAATGTACGGTTTTTGCGTAGTGCTTCGCCGAAGTTTCAGTCCTCCTATAGGGCCAGATTCTGAAATTTTGATGTGGAGAGGAGAATTGCTGCAATAGATGATTGATTTGAAGTGTAGATGATGGGGTAAAGTGAGAAGAATGGATGATAGAAGATGGGTAGTAGAGATGATGATGGATGGGGGCGAATCGGGATAGATGTCGCTTCGCACCACGGTAGTTAACCCTTCGATGAAGGGAGGTCTTCGCACCCAATTAGGCTTCATAACTCAGAGAGTAAGAAAACGCAGAATTTTTATTAATCTTCAATGCCTGAAAAAAGCTATAAGGGGTGCCTATTTATAAGAAAATCCTATACCCCAAAACTCGCGCCATGTGCGCAACCTATTACTTGGCGATGAAGTAAACCAAAAGAAAAACTAATTAAATAAATCTAAAGCATCCATGATGTTCTAAATAACATTAATAAACAAAACCTAAAATATAAAATCAATCTGACTAGTGGGCCACGATCATGAAATCCCATAATGGGCTTTTCTTGACTAACGGGCCCACTCTTTTGAATCAAAACTCCGTCTTCTAGTTAGTAGGTCCTCCCTGGACATCGTCATCGATCCAGATCGACGGTGGGGCCCTCCTTCTGGCGTACGAGCGTAGGGGGGTGGTGTGAGTGCAAGTGTGGACGGCGTGCGCGAGATGTCCCCATCAATTCTCCTCGGCTGGGAAGATTTCGCTACTGGCGAAATAAAACTCATGAATTGCTTCGAGATGTAAGGATTAAGTCTCTGAAGCTTTTCCTCAACGAGCCACGTATTGGTTGAAGCTGGACGTGACTTCCACTTGACCAGGTACTTCTGAAACCCGCCGTCCGACGTTGAAACTATGCGATGGTCCAGGATATCCTCTATTTCCTCCTTGGGTGTGTGAAGGTTAGGTATGGGAGGCAGAGGCTGAGAAGAAATGTCAGGAAAAGTAGGTATGGGAGGTAGAGGTTGGGAAAATGGGTCGGGACGGGTAGGTATGAGAGGTAGAGGCTGAGAGAATGGGTCGGGACGGGTAGGTATGGGACATAGAGGCTGGGAAAATGAGTTGGGAATGGTAGGTATGGGAGGTAGAGGCTGGGAAGAAAGGTCAGAAAGAATGGGTATGGGAGGTAGAGGTTGGGAAAATGGGTCGGGAAGGGGCCATGGTTCAAGGGATAAACATGGAGAATCAGGATGGGTGGGCAAAGGGCCTGACAAAGTATGAGTGGTCTTCTGAAAAGTAACTAGATCCTCTATATCATATGTGAAACTAATTCCCATGGAAGGTGAAAGATCTACCTTAAACACATTGAGACTGTTTCGTTTTATAATTTTGAAGGGTCCAGCGCTACGCGCGTGTAACTTACTAACGGCCCCCGGAGGGTACCCCTCAAGCTACATGCGGACCATCACAGAGTTCCTAATATTGAATTCTTTGAAACGTTTATGCTGGTTTACAGAAAATTTGTAATGTTCATTACTAGTAGTGATCTTCTGCCTGATTTCTTGATGCCATAAATGAATGTGATGTGTAAAAGACTCTGTAGGCTTTGACGCCGTATGGGACAGTGACATAGGGACAATATCAATAGGTTTCCCACATTTATAAATAGTAATGACTTCATAAGGACTGAGACCTGTGGACCTATTGACAGAACTATTAAACGCAAACTCGGCTGCAGGTATTACGGTGTCCCATATTTTGGTGTGCTCTATATCCCTCCTAGGGGGAGACTCATCCGGTAGATCATCAAGAAAAACATCACGTAACTCATCCATTATCGGAATGGCCTCAGTGGGTAACTCTACACTAGACTCTGGTGCACTCTCTCCAGCCACCAGGTTGCACACGTTGTACCCCTCAAAATAGTGGTCTTGATGTCTCTCATGGGGTGAGTGTATGGGTGCACACCCATAATTGATTCCTTGACCAACTCCATTCATTGGTCTATCCTCCAGGCCACCTGCCTGAGATTGGACATCTACCCCAATGGTGGGGTTTGTCCTGGCGATGGTCTTTAGTCGAGTAATGCGTACATCAAGTTGTTCAAAGCATTGGTCCATTTCCAGGCGCTTATTCAAAGACTCCAACTTCTGAGACAACTTATTTAGTGACTCTTGCAATTGTTCCATGTTTAGTGTAGGGTGCCAACCAAAATTCAGCAATATAGTTGTCAAAATATAAGATTTTTATTTATTTATTTATTTTTAACGAAACAACCTAGTTTCTAAAAATGAAAAAGGAAAGTTTCTAAGAAAAACAAATTAGGAAAGTTTCTATAAAAAAAAACAAATTAGGAAAGTTAAAAAAAAACAAATTAGGAAAGTTTCTAAAGAAAAGCAACCTAGTTTCTAAAAACGAAAAAAGAAAGTTTCTAAAAATAGAAAGTTAGTTTTTAAAAAAGAAAAAGGAAAGTAAACTAGTTTCTAAAAAAGAAAAAGGAAAGGAAATTAGTTTCTAAAAACAGATTAAGAAAGTTTAAAAAAAATTAGTTTCTAAAAAATAGAAAAGGGAAGTTTCTAAACCTAGAAATAAAAAGCTAAGATAATTTCTAAAATAATTCAAATAAGGGGATAACAAAAAATTTTAGCAGCTTATGTCAGGGTTTATAGACTTCTAAACAGCCATATACGATGAGAAGTGATGCGTAATGGACATAAACAACCAACCCCTAAACATGTAATGAATTCCCCTGCAAGAATCCTAGGCTTTGATACCAAATTTGATGCAGGACATGAAATTCAAATATGATATGTGAGATTTCAGGCTTAAGATCACGTTAGTTTAGAAACAATTACACAAATTCCATATCCCGCATGAAAGTCCAAACATTCAATTAAGGAGAATTTATGCGGGTCCAGGCCTACACATGATAAGGCTGGATCAATAAAAATTATGAACAAAATGATACTCAAAGATAAGAAATAATCATCCACACATGCATAGTAATCAGTCCATAATCCAAGAGATTCAGAAATTCCAATTCGGGGAACTTTAGGGTAAGAAAAGTGGCATAAAATTGGAGATTTGAGTAATTTAGGGTTAGGTTTAGGGATTTTGGGTGAAAGCGGAGTGAAAGAGAGGAGAGAGACGAACCAGAGAAGTATCGCACGCGTGGACAACAACAATGACCCAGACGCATGTGCGTGTGATCTTGGCCGCACGTGTGTGGGGCCCACAAAAGGCCACCTTAGCCCTGATCGGCCAGGGATGGACTCTAAAACCCCCAAATCTCAGCTCGATCCGATGTACGGTTTGTGCGTGGTGCTCCGCCGAAGTTTCAGCCCTCCTATAGGGCCAAATTCTGAAATTCTGATGTGGGGAGGAGAATTGCTGCAATAGATGATTGATTTGAAGTGTAGATGATGGGGTAAGGTGAGAAAAATGGATGGTAGAATATGGGTAGTAGAGATGGCGACGGATGGGGGCGAATCGGGATAGATGTGGCTTCACACCACGGTAGTTAACCCTTCGATGAAGGGAGGGCTTCGAAAAATGGAGGTAGAAAATGCCGAAAAAAGCTACAGGGGTATTTATAAGAAAACCCATGCCTCAAAACTTCGCGCCATGATAAACCAAAATAAAAACTAATTAAATAAATCTAAAGCATCCATGATGTTCTAAATAACATTAATAGGCAAAACTTGAAATATAAAATCAATCTGACTAGTGGGCCACGATCATGAAATCCCATAATGGGCTTTTCTTGACTAACGGGCCCACTTTTTTGAATCAAAACGTCGTCTTCTAGTTAGGAGGTCCCCTCGGACATGTCATCATCCGGACATGTCCTTCTATAAGAGTGATTTATAAATTATGTGGACGGCGGCATGAATGTTTTCATACATGTCTTCTATGATTTATAAATTATATGAATTGATTTTAAATATAGTTTCATCGCTTCTATCAGACAACGTATAGTTTAGGATCCTATACAAAGGAAACTTATTATGGGCGCTTGTTTTTTGTGATCTTTATTTTTATTTTTAATTTTTTAGTGTGTAGTGATGTCTTTTATAACTTCCCTTAAAGTTTTCTTGAGAAATTCGATCAATTTCCCAATGTTTCCCAAAAACATCATAACATTACACGATTCATCTGATACTTCCCATGCAATAATTCCATATCCCAATGGTGCGATACATCCATTGATGCTGATACCAACATGGTTTGAGGATACTACAACCATGCGTCCTACTTCAATTCAAGAACAATGATGACCTTAATGATAAATTTGCAGAAGTAATGATATTTTGTTATCTTCAGGTTGTTGTTCTCGGAGGTGGATCTTTTGGTACAGCAATGGCAGCTCATATTGCAGGCAATAAGGCTGAAATGGAGGTTAATATGCTTGTAAGGGATGCTCATATCTGCCAATCTATTAACAAGAGCCACTATAATTAGTAAGTTGTGGGAGTAAACAACTTTGTCAGTTTGCTATATGTCTCAGTCTATGCAATACTAGATATAATTGCACATGCTTTTCAACCTAAACAAGTACATATTGCTGCTGTTCTTTGCTCTGCAGTACACAAATTGTAATTCAAAGGCGTCTTCTAATGCAGAACTTCCCACCTCTGGAGCAACATGTGGATCTCTGTGTTTTTTTTTCCCTAAGATAACATGTTATTCATTTCCCTTTGGTTTCAATATGGTAATAGAAACACGAAACTTCTTTCACCATTCATGTCAAAATGATTTGGGCCGCCATGTATGGATAACATAAGTGACATGCATTGATGAAAGATGGACACACATATAGCCATTAGTGCATCATTTAATTTAATTATTATTATTATTATTTTTAACTTTGTACGTACATGGTGATGATGAGGATTGAGAGATTGTTTCTTTAATCTTTGGATGACCAAAGTGATTTACTACTCATATTGAATCTTTAGAAAATAAAATGCAAGCAATATGAAAACGATGTCTGAAAGGCACAAAAACGGTCCATTAGAAAGACTATTCGACTTAGCTTCAAAGGAACCATGATGATGCAATTCTTACATGAATTGAGTTACGACTGATTTATGTAAGAGATGTATGATAATGATGGTATTTAAGGAAAGTATAGTCATTGTAAATATCTTATTAAAGTAGATGGTGGAATTAGAAATGATGGATAGTTGAGATTAGATAACCAATTTTTTCCATTAGGAAAAGTGCGTGTGCGCATGCACGTGTGTGCATCTTTGCCTGTGGGTGTGTGTGTGTGCGGGTGCTGGTGCATGGGCATGGGCGTGGGTAAGATTTTTTTACAAATGAATGGTGAACTGTGAAAAAGAAAGTTCTTTGTGTGGTTGCGTGTGTAAAGACACTTTTATGTATGAATGGTGAATTGTGTGAATATTTCTATGTTAGTTCTGCTTTGGACTAATTTTGCGGTGCGATGCTTCAATCTGTTGTGTGACTGAACCAGGACTCTTGGTTTGAAGTTACTCCAAACCTGAAACTTCAAATCAGGTGTTATAGTGTATTTGCTTATCTGTATGGCATCAATAAGGACTCCAAATATGGAGTAAAACCCCTGCATAATTCCTAGTCTAGAACTTGAAAGAAGTGGGATCCACACAATACACATGGGCTAATAGAATGCCTTGAAGTTTGACATCAGCCCATTGCTGTTGTCTGCATGATGTCATCCCCTATTTGGGCTTCCAAATCTGCCAAACAGCTTTGTATTGCTGTTGTTTTTGCTGCTGCTGTTGGGTTGGGTGTCGGGTCCTGTTTGAGACAGTTTTGGATCCACATAGTGCCCCCATTTTCTCTTGTATTGTTTCCTGGATCTCTATCTTCATTTTCCTTGTCTTCCTCCTCACATCTGCCTTAGTGTTTAAAGAAGTATGATTATATATAAAGTTTGCTATGTGGTTATCTAAACTGTTTGTGCACCGTTTTCTTTTAGTGAAAGACACTCTTCTTCTCAAAATGTTGATGGATGGGAAAGATACAAATAACATAATTTTCAATGATTTATATTGGTTGCCTTTGGAAGCATGGAGTTCGACAATATGATATTTTGGAATTGGCTTTTGCCATGCCTCATTGTTTGGGGTTTTGGCAGCACAATAAGAAAGTAGAAGAAAAATCTTGTTATGCTTGGTTTCTTTTGGTTGAAACTTGATCAATTTAAAATTTTCTGGCTACAAGAAATATAATGTGGGATTGGATAAACTGCTTGCGTATTTAGAGAATCAAATGATATTGGAGGTTTTTTGCTTCTCCTTCCTAGGTGCATGGATCTGCAAGACTCTTTTTTTGCAAGCTCTGCCCGTCTACATGGGTTATTTCCTCCTTTCCCTTTTGCAAGTTGAGAGCTACTCTTGAATATGATTAGGTGGTTGGGTGACAAAGACCAGGTACGTTTTGTTGTTGCTGGAGTAGATTAGGGTAATCTTACTTAGATTAGGATATTCCCATTTATGTTAAGAAGGGTATCTGTTAAGATCTCTCCAGATCTCTATCTCTTCTATACATTCATGTAATTCTCAAGAAGAAAAAAAAACAAGTTTACAAATTTCACAATGTGGTCCCCTATGGTTTTACATGGTATTAGAGTTGGGATAAATCCTTAGACCCGATATCTTTCTCCTTCTTGTTTTGGCATTTGCTGCACTGGTGGTAGCCATTGCCTTTGCTGGTGCCCTCGCAAACACTACATCAACCTTGCAAATAGCCATCTGTTGGTACATAGATAGTTGTGTTAGCAAGTACTATATAATTCGTCGACAGTGTTGGCTATTGAATTCGACAGATCTTGTTGCCATTCGTACATCATTGCCGGATCTGGTTACCCCTCTTTTTCCTATTGCCGTTGAACCCATCACGCACATGCTCGTTGCTGAAGACTCCGAACTTGTTCCTGGACCCTTGAACTCGTCGGCCCTTCAAATCTACTGCCCTGTTTCCCCTTATTGTCAACTTTAATGTCAGTGCCGCTCGCCCTCATCTCCATCTCTAGCAAGATCTCCACCAACACACCACCCATTGCAACAATCTTGCCTACTATCACCTCCATTTGCTGTCCACAACCTGTCGCTTTTGTCCACAAGATCTGCTTTGTCCATCACTGCTTGTGACCTAGAACCCACCAGATCTACTGTCTGACCATCCACCACTAATTTTGTTGCTGTCTAACCACCGCTGCACTCTAGATCTCGCAACCATTTGCACCTCCATTGTCTCCAATGCACCGTTCTGCCATCACTTGTCATCCCCAAATCATTGGCAGCTTCGACTACCCCCATCTGTTCCATCTGGTTGCACAATGCCTCATCTTTGACAATTGAAGCCGCTTGCAACCATTGTCTTCTCGTTTCTAACTGCCGTCCATCGTTGTTGCACCTTGAGCTCCGCCGTCCTTTCTTTCTCTGATTCATCTTATTGAACTAATTATCTCTATAATGCAACGACGCTTCTATCTTTAGAACTCATCACCATCGTCGTCTACATATGTGGCTAGCCTCGATCTACAACGCTTAGCCTCGATCCTGCCATTGTCACAACCTCTTCTACCATCATCCACGACTCCAAGCTATGCATGTTAGGGGAGGCCCATTTTCTTGTCTTCAATGTGTTGATTGCCACTGTAATTTGATTGATTATGCACGACATAGTCCTCAAGCTTTGCCATTGCATCCATGACACCATTTTTTGAAATCCCCAACCTCCACAACTGCTGACTTGATCGGTTCACTAGTTTGACTCTCTTTCGATGGTTGGAGTCCATGATATGGGACTCTGTGTTTGATTTTGCCATCCGGTGATGGGGTTTATGAGGTTGTCAGAAGGGGATTTAGGATATGGTTTTAAGAGGGAGAAGATGGGGTCATGATTGAGAATCATGGTGTTTTGAGGATCAAAGATTTGTATTTTGTAGTCATGATGGTTTCGAGCATTGATGAAAAATCTTTACATGCAATTTTGGTGGTTTTGCCAATTTGTTTCATCTGAGTTTGGCGATTTTTTTAATGTATGCTCGTTGGGGTGATACCCCATCAATCACACCATCAATCGGCTCCTTCATTCACCTTTGGCGATGTGTCTTGTCCATATCAAGCCTTTTGATAAGATGTGCTTTTCGTTTGTGTTGGGCTTTTGGACTGAACTTGTCTGTTTCGAGCATTTTTGGACGGAACCCATTATTGTGCTAGGTGTATGGACCAGACCCCTTATTGTGCCATGCATTTTGGATTGGACTCGTTTGTGCTGGTCACCTTGACCCAACTCATTTGTTCCAAGTTTATGAATTAGAGTTGTTATTGTGTCGGACGGATGAACCGGAATTGATTGCCCTATTTGCCTTATGGTGGAAATGGTTCTTTTCTGTCGGAACATCTAGACCACCGGAAGAGCAATGGTTGAACTTTCAGCCTATAGAAGTGTGTATTCACCGGAAGAGCAATGAGTGAAATTCTAGCCACCAAAAGTGCCGTTAGATTATTCATCAGTTGTTGGACGTTGCATTGGTTCACATATAAAAAATCATCAAAAGTGTTTGCTCGCGTCATGGTACTCATCATTTCGTTGCCTTATGCTCGCTCCACTTTATCGTTGAAATTTTCTTTTACATTTAAATTAAAGTGATCGTACCTTTCAAACTCAAGTTATTCCTTTCAGAGCACCTTACAAGGTGTGCGGTAATAATAATGGTGGGTGCAATGGTCCCCACCGTTACCGTTATGCATAATGGTTGTTACAAGGGGCGTAACAATCGTTTTTTTTTTTTTTGCCAAAATCTTGAGAAAAATATGGAAAAAATTCCAAATTTTCAGAGGATTCCATATATGTATTCTTTTATGGTTTTGAACATATTTATGATTGTGTAACGGTCTACTCTTTGGTGAGAATGTTGTCTTGATATGCCTGATGATTTTGTTAACCTGATTCATGCAGTGGCATTTTCATACAGTGCTCGAGTGGGGTGGCCTGTGGGATGCGGGGGCACACTCGAGGTGGGTAGCCTGTGTGAGGCGGGTGGCTCGTGTGTAGCGGGCCCCACCCGTGTGAGGTGGGTGGCTTATGTGATGCGGAACCCATGTGATGTGGGACCCACGAGGGGGGTTTAGTCGAGGACCTAACCCATTGGATGTGGGGCATGAGGTATGAGATAAAGGGATTGATTCGCCATGCTCTATCAGTTCGAGCTTTGAGAGCAAGTGGTTAATTATCTTGCGTCAAAGTGGTATCAGAGCAAGAGGTCTCGTGTTTGAGACTCTTCATCGGGGTGATCAATGTAGGAGCATTTTCACATTGGGCTTGAGTGGGGTGGCCTGTGGGATGCAGGGGCACACTCGGGGTGGGCGGCCCGTGTGAGGTGGGTGGCTCGTGTGATGCGGAACCCATGTGATGTGGGGCCCACGAGGGGGGTTCAGTCGAGGACTTAACCTATGTGATGTGGGGCCTGAGCTATGAGATAAAGGGATTGATTCACCACGCTCTATCAGTTCGAGCTTTTAGAGTTAGTGGTTAATTGTCCCGCGTCACTGATAGGCTTAACTTTACTCTAAATTAGCTTGAAAGTCATGCAAGTAATGGAATTCATCCTACTAATGCACATCTCCCCAAGTAGTTTTGTTAAAAAATTAAAAATAAATTTGTGTGAATAGTGCCACCAATTTGGGGGACCACTCGAATGGCCCCAAATTGATCCTAAATACATGCAATCTATGGTACTCATCCCACTAATGCATCTCCCTAAGGATTTGACATCATTCTCCCCAATAAATTATAAAGGCTTGTTTGGATTCATGGAAAGCATAAGAAAGGAAATATGTTTCTTGAGAAACATTATTTTTGGGGAAATTATGGGAAAAGGAAACATTGTTTTTGTTGTTTGCTTTTCAACAAGATTTCGTAGAAACTTAGGATATATTTTCAAATTTGTTGATTGGTAAAACAAAAAATAAATTTTCTTGAGAAAAAAAATCTATGTAATCACTAGCATGTGCCAAATTAGCATGTGGCATATCTTAGATGCTTGAAGATGGATAGTGGTACATGTGGCATATGCTGCATGTGTGGGTGCTTGCAACTGAATTGTGGCACACGCGGTACATGTGAGGTGCTTGAAGATGTATGGTGGCACATGTGGCACAACTCACATATTGACACATTGAACATGTAGGCACTTGGAGTTAGATGGTAGCACTTGTGCACATTGGCACCGTTGACATGTGGCATACTTGCAGCAATTGAAGATGGATGATGGCACAACTGCATGTGGAGTGCTCTGCACATGTGGGTACAAGAGAAGATGGATGGTATCATGTGTGGCTCATTAACATGTGGGATGCTTTACCTGTGGGGCGCGACTCGCAAGGGAAGATGGATGGTGACACACGTCTCACATTGGGACATGTGGCATAGTGTCACGTGTGGGCCATAATCGAAATTGATAATGGCTCATTACATTGACACGTGGCACATGTGGCACATTGAAACGTGTAGCACATGTGATGGATGCTAGCACATTTGGGCTTAACCCTTGAGAAACCCATTTTGCCTTCATCTTGGGAAAATGCCTTAGGACTAGAGGTAGGTAAATAACTTTGTTTGTTTTCCAACAAAGATGGTAAGTGTGAAATGGCATTTCCTATAAAGAAAGGCTTAACAAATAATGGAAAGTGAGTTTCACGGGAAATAATGTTTCCCGTCCTTTTCTTTCCATGAATTCAAACAGGCCCTAAGAAAAAAATTGAAATTAAATTTGGATAAAAATTGAAAATTGAAATTCAAGTTGGCCCGGAATTCATGCAGTTTATGACACTCATCCCACTAATGTATATCCCTAAAGATTCAACATCATATCCCCAATGCCCCCCCCCCCTTTTATAAGAAAAAAATTGAAATTAAATTTGGATGAATAGTGTTGCTGATTTGGGGAACCACTTTAATGCCCCCAAATTGGCCCTAAATTCATGCAATATATGCTACCTGTCTCACTATATCCCTAAGCATTTGACATCACTCCCCACAAGTAATTATAAGGAAAAAAAATTAAATTAAATTCCTATGAATAGTTTTACTAATTAGTGGGACCACTCGAATGCCCCTAAATTCACGCAATCTATGACACTCATCCCACTAATGCATATTCTCAAGGATTTGACATCATTCCCCCCTAAATGTTTATAAGAAAAAAATTTAAAATTAAACTCAAATGAGTGTTGCCAAGTTGGGGGACCACTTGAATGCCCCCCAAATTGGCCCCAAATTCATGCAATAGATGGCACTTGTTTCATTATATCCCTAAGCCCTTGACATCTTTAACCTTAAGTAATTATAAGAAAAAAATAAAATAAAATTCGGATGAATAGTGTTATCGATTTAGGGGACCCCGCTCGAATGCTCCAAAATCCATGTAATCTATGACACTCTCATCCCACTAACGCATATCCCTAAGCATTTAACATCATTCCTACCCCACCAAAGTAATTATAAGAAAAATTAAAATTAAGTTCAGATGAATAGTGTTGCCGATTTGGGGGACCAATCTGATGCCCTTTAATCGACCCAAAAATCATGCAATCTATGGCACTCATCCCATTGATGATATTTCCAAGTATTTGACATCATTCCCCCCAAGTAATTATAAGAAAAAAAATTAAAATTAAAATCGAATGAATAGTGTTGTTGGGGGGGCCACTTGAATGCCCCCAAATTAATCTGTCTGAAGTTATGATTATCTCATTATCTAATTATTAGGTCAATGGACATTTATTAGATAGTGAAGAATGAAAAATATCCATTGGTCCTATTTCAATAAACAAGTGTCCACAAATTAATGGTTAGAATCATTCAAACAATCTGATTTTGGAACTGGAACTTATAACCAGTGTTCGAAATATCGGTATCGCGCAATGTATTGCACCCTTGGGATACAGATACATATCGTTTGTATCGCGTAATTTATCACACTTTTTGGGAAACATGGGGAAACATTGGGAAATTGGTTGATTTTTTCAATAAAACTTCAAGAATTATTAAAAAAATACCTTAATACACACTTTTAAATTATAAAGTCTCAAAAAAGAAGTGTGCATAATAGGTTTCCTTTGTATAGGGTCTTAAGCTATGCGTTGTCTGATTGAACTAAGACAACTAACTATATTCAGATATGATGCATAATGGACAACTAATATGCCATGAAAAAAAAGGATGGACACAGTGGATTTGTCACAAATATCATGGTGGGCCACACCACGAGCCTGATAGGACCATGAGGCAATTCAAATCTCATGTGGAACACACCACAGGAAACAATGATTCTTGAACGACCACCATTAAAAACTTCTCAGGGCCGCACTGAAGGTGAACCTTGACTATGGGTCCACCATGATGTATTGATAGATCTATCCATACCATCCATCCATTTTAAGAGATCATTTTAGAGCATGAACCAGAGAACTATGTGCATGGAACCCTGATTGTGGCCCCTCCCATTATGCATGTGTTGTATCCACACCGTCCATCCATTTGGAGAGACCATTTTAGGGCTTGAGCCAAAGAATGAGGCCGATCCAATACTCAAGTGGACCCTACCACAGAAAATAGTGCTATCGTAGGGCCCACCATGATGCTATGTTGTATATCAACTCCGTCCATTCAATTTTTCAACTCATTTTTGGATGTTGTCCCAAACATTAAGTACATCCAAATTTTAGGCGGACCACACCACATGAAACAGTGATGATTAAATGTTCACCATTAAAAACATATGAAGGCCCACTTTAAGTAGATCCGTCATGTTTATTTGTCATCCAACCCGTTGATAAGGTCAACCAGAAGTGAATGAAGGGAATATACAAAGATGACCTTAACCCAAAACTTTCTTGGCCTATAAAATGCTTTTAATGATTATTCACCACTTTTTATGCTGTGGTTCACCTGAGATTGGGATCTGCTGAAGTTTTGGCCTAATGTCCTTAAATGATATGAAAAATCAGATGGATGGCATGGATAAAACATATACATCAAGGTGGACCCCACAACCCGTTTGTAAAGTAAGCCAACTAGTTGTTGTATTGCACATCAGCGGCTTCGCTGGTGTATGTCTACATGCGTATTAACTATGAAAAGAGGATTAAAGCTATGTGGGCCCCATCATGATGTATTTATTATATCTATACTGACCATCCATTTGGCGAGATCATTTTAGGACATGTAATAAAAAATGAGTCATATCCAAAGGTCAAGTGGACCACATCACAAATAGCAGTGGGACAATGAGCCTCACTGTTAAAAAATTCGTAGAGCCCACCGTAATGTTTCTTCTCCATCCAATCTATTCATAAGGCCACACAAACATGGATGCAAAGAAAAAACAAATATTAGATTGATCGAAAACTTCTGCGATCCCAGAAAGATTTCAATGGTAGACGTTTAATCTCCCACTACTTTCTACGGTGTGGTCCACTTAATCTTTGGATCTGTCTTATTTTTAGGCTCAGCCCTTGGAATGATCTCACGAAATGGACGAACGGTTTGGATATAACATTTACTTCATGGTAGGGCCCACAAAACTCGTCGACTCACCAGCCAGGTCGCTGGTGTGCGGTACACCACCCGATCCGCTTCCATAAATGGCATCGGAAGCCATTTTCACGGCAAATGTCAAATCCCAAATCCAAAATCTCTACGATTTTGGCAAAATTTTGGCCGAAATCTCCATTTCGCAGAAAATCTCTCCCCTGTTCGACGAAAAAATAGGAGAATTGGGGGTTTTTTTCACACTTATACGGCTCACCACTACCTCTCGATCGAGTGGCCCACTAGATTTAGCTTCCATTCATGCTCACATCTTTTACAGGTACCGAAATCCCCTCTCTTACATGGATTTCCCTCTTTTTGTTTGGTTTTTTTTTCAATTTTTTGAGAATATTGCAAACCCGACATTCCCGGCCTTTTATTGTTGGAATTCTCTCCTCAAATGGTTGTTGGCTTTGTAATGTGCAGTAGTATCACTAATATTGGGGATTTTGCAAAAAATCATGCGATATTGTGCGATATATCGTACGATACAAAAAATATCTATTTTTAAAAAAAATTTCGGGGACTTTTGATGGGTTTCGTCTCGCTGGCCAACAATAACGGTAATATCGGCCGATATTATTGATGTTGCGAACACTGCTTATAACAATAGGTCCCACATTTTATTCGATTTATTGTGATTTAATATGTGCCATGCCCCATGTGCGCAATTTGCAAATTTCTGAATGCAAGTGTGTCAAGCTTCATATGCCACAAGAGTATCTTATATAAGTCATTTTAAAAGCTTGGCTAGTATTGGCTAGTATTAGGCCAAGTCACCCCTCTTTAATGCTTTTTCATTTTGAAATGACAAAAGAGACCGAGAGAGGGTAGGAGAAGAAGATGACCATTATGGTCAAATCTTTTTTGGGTACCCCTGATACCGTTACGTAATGAATTCAGGACACCTTGACACTTTTAAGTTTGAGGGGGGATGTTAGAGTAGATTAGGGAAATCTTACTTCGATTAAGATATTTTCTTCTATGTTAAGAACGGTATTTGTTAAGGTCTCTCCAGACCTCACAAATCTCTATAGATCTCCCATCTCTTCTACATATTTATGTTATTCTCAAAGACATAAACAACTTTATAGTTTCCTTGATGTAGTCCCTTGTGGTTTATAGTCGTCTACAATAAGCACTGGAATATAATTTTGAGACCTTAGGTAAGACCTAAGTTGTTTTGATCTTGCATGTTTAATGGTCTTATTACTCTATTGGCTACTTTATTTGTTGATCCATACTTTATTACTATACCCTGCCCAATGCAATCTTGTTTTTTGTCTCGTGTGGAAGTCTTGACTCCCTATTTTTGTCTCTGATTATATACCTTTTTTCATCCCTACATTGTCTATGGGCCTGTTTGGGAGCTTGGAAAGTATTTGTGTGGAAAATACTTTCCAAAAAAGACATTTTGGTGGAAGAGATTTTTCCAAGAATGGATTTTCATGGAAAAGGTCCTATAATTTTTCGTAGTCCGCTTTTTCTTTTATTTTCTCCCCAAATGCTTTCTTGGAAAATAACTTACAAAGAAAATGTCACTTACTCCCCTTTTTATTTTACAAACTCCCAAATAGGCTGTTAGGAACTACAAGAAAAATGAAAATATTGTTCTTATTCTCACTGTTTGGGGGTCTTTCTTTATAAATGATTCATGGCTGTCTAAATGATAAGGCAGCAATTTGAAATGTGGTGAAACTCCATGTGTGTGCTCATGTTGTGCTCCGATTGTTGGTTCCTGTTTTATTTTCATGTTGTTAGTGCTTGCCTAATATTAAATTTATCTCAGATTGCATGTTTATGGTATGCAACATTGATAATCTCACAAAGCTAATAGTTTTTTTAAGGGCCTGTTTGGGAGATTGGAAAATAAAAGGAGAGTGAAATTTTCTTTGAAAGTTATTTTCAGAGAAAGCATCTGGAGAGAAAAGGAGCACGCTGGGAAATTTTTTTAGGACACATTCTTGGAAAATGTTATCCACCAGAAAGTGAGCTCTCAATCAGGAGAAAATGTCATTTTCTTGGATATGTTTTTTCCACCCAAATATTTTCCAAGCTCCCAATAGGTCCTGAGAAGGATTCATATTTTCTTTCTCAATTTTTTTCCATAGTAATTTCTCTTTAAAAGATTTTTAGTCTAGATCATTTCTTTTACATAGTAATGTAGTCTAGACATTATCCTAGGGGCAATAATGTTGCTTGTTGTTTGTTTGTATTTTTTTTACTTCCAGCAAATATTTTCCGGATGATAGACTACCAAACAATATTACTGCAACTACTGATGCAAAGGCTGCCTTGCTGGGAGCTGACTTTTGTCTACATGCTGTCCCAGTTCAGGTAACTGGAAACCCCTTTCATGCACTCACGTTATGATGATCAATTTGATTCGTAGACCATGTTTGGAAACCATGGTTTCCATGCCAACCAATGGAGAAGGAAAAGTGTTTTCTTTGATGTGATTATTTGTGTTGTTTGGATAGCAAAGAGAAGGGTGAGTTACACCTTGCAATCATTACAGTATTCATAATTTGGATTCTTGCCACAAGAAACTAGGTGAATATTGTGGGAGGAATATGATATTTCCACATGCTATCCAAACAAGAACTCAAAATTGGAATCCATGTTTCAATAGTTCTCATGGAAATCATCATTGGACATTTATTGGTTTTTTCCTTTCTTTTGCCTTGGGTTCCATGTATCCAAACATGCCCTTAGGGCATTTGCTAGAAGATTGTGCAGTCTTCGTTGACTGATCAACCGTCTCGAGCTGTGTTCATTTGATACTCGAAAATGAAACGTATGATTACATTTGAGTGGTCCTAGCAATTGCTTTCGCCCTGGTAATGACTTCAAGTGCATGGCATTGACATGAGATGTGTTGGATCTTCATGCTTATCATAAAAAACTGATTTGATTCCTCACGTGGGCAATTTTATTGAACGAAAATATTGCATACAAGTCGGAAGCAAATGCCCTGATCTCGTCTATCTTCTTGCAGTTCAGTTCATCATTTCTTGAAGGCATTTCGCAGCATGTTGACCCAAAATTGCCATTCATATCCCTCAGCAAGGGTTTGGAGCTCAACACCTTAAGGATGATGTCTCAAATTATTCCTCAAGCATTGGGAAACCCTGTTCAACCTTTTGTTGCATTATCAGGCCCTTCATTTGCATTGGAGCTGATGAGGAAATTGCCAACAGGTCATCTGCAAACTTACCAGAAGAGTCAAAACAACCATTATGGATTTATGTTGTGGTGGATTAGGCATCATATGTTGGACTTAAATAGGCATGATCTGACAATCAGAAGGCCATGCAGGTCGCATATGGCCTTGTTAAGTCAAGACTTTCAAGTTATAGCTGCAACTTCTTCGTGGTTCAGGGGTTGGGGAGATGGTTCTTATACTTGATTTACGACTCTGCAGCTATGGTGGTGGCTTCAAAAGACAAAAACCTGGCAAGTGCTGCTCAGCAGCTGATAGCTTCTCAACATCTGAGAATTAGCTCATCAAGGTAGGAGACCTTCCAGACATCAACCTTTCTTTTTCACCCAGGCTGCATTTCCTGTACATATATTGATTAAAATTTTGCTTTCAGGTTGATTTAGAGATTTTGACTTCTGGTGGATAATAAACTGTTGGATCTATATTTGTTATAGATTTAAGGGCATAGGTTCAATAGTAATCTGTGATGCTCCAGTGATGTTACAGGTGTGGAGATCGCAGGTGCACTCAAGAATGTGCTTGCTATAGCAGCAGGGATCGTAGAGGGGATGAATCTTGGGAATAATTGCATGGCAGCTCTTGTCGCGCAAGGTTGTTCAGAGATACGCTGGTTGGCGACAAAGGTATTTGAATTTCTTTTCAGTTGTGGGTGTTTTCCTGTGAATGACTGTTTCTCCCATGCGGATGATTAATGGATTCAACACTGTTTACTCTTACGGTTCTCAACTGCTGAGATGTCAATCAACCCATATGAAATTAGCTTGTTGATTGTTATATTGTCTGCTTGATTTGTAAAATGGTAGGAATGGATTATACTAGCATGTTCAAGTCAATTTATTTTCGACCTCCTCTTCTTTTTTTTTTCCCTAGGTAAAGAAGCCATAAGATATGCATCTTCTGCCCATGGCTCTGACTATGGGTACCAATGAGCATATTGGCATGATTGAAAAATTTTATGGTATGGGTGTCATGTGTTGTTATCAGCCTCATATCCGACCATATTGGTCAAAAAAAAAAAAAAAAATTTAAGCCAACAAATATGGAAAAAATAGGAAAAAAGGAAAATAAATGAAATATTCAAGAATCTATCCCATTTTCTTTTTGTGTGTTTTGGACATGTATTTAATGGTGTATTGGACCATTCTTTGGTAAGAACGCTTTCTATTGGGTTGACCTATTGTTAGCTGGGTTGTTGAGTCTTTGCAGCGTTTGTTTTTTTTTTTGGAAGTGTTTGTCTTTGCACTGTAATTGTTTAATGTATGTCATAAATTGATATAATATATGAATCTATGAACTATTCAACTATCATCTTCAACAGTTCATGATGTATAAAGTATGGTCTATAGACTATATAGGCAATTAGGCATAAATTATAGGAAGGAGTATCATTGTAACTTGTAAGGTTCATAGTACTGAAAAACATATATTATGCGTGTACATTCACAAATTATAATTACTTAGTTAATTACCAAGTTTCTAAGTGCATTACCTTATCAATACCAGAAGTATGTTTGACCAGCCTCAGCATTGTCATCCTTGTCAGTTGTCAGGACTTCTGTATTAGTGTTGATCATATCCTTACTAACAAATGGAAATAATGAGGATACGTGAACAAATAATTGCATGTGTCAGCTCTGGATGGCGGCTATGGTGGTTTCTGCGAATATTCCCCGTATTGAACGTGTGGGTATGGGGCCGAGTTTGACCATGGAGACTGCATCGCCAAATAACTAGGCACAAGCTGGTCATCATAGTCTTGTGTCCTTTGCTACTACAACTACCACAACCACCATCATCTCCATGACTCAGCTTCTCATCAGATGACACCCTTCTAAGTGCCCTCTTTCTGTGATCCCCACTAAAGTAGCATGTGGTTATGGTGTCATCATGGGGATATGGATAGGTGCTGGACACTATTGTCTCACCGCCACCTTCACCGCCACCATCACCACTATTTCCACTATTGCTTAATCCACGATCTTCATACTCAATATATTGCTACTATGTTCTTCATTATCATTTTCAATAATCGTCTCTGGATTGACTCTGAGGCTGAGCACGCTTCTCGACGATATCCTCATATGAGCACACTTCTCGACGATATCCTCATATTCTTGTTCCTCACTGTTGGTTTTCTTCCTTGTCATTCTCCCTTTGTTCCAATGATGGCAAAAGAGGTTCATATTCAGTGAAAGTATAGTCAAGATTTATTGGACAGTTTTGCGATTCGGTATTGCTCTACGTTCTTCATTTTTCGTCATCTTCCTTCACTGTACTCTATAAGATTGCAAGAGCACCAAGCATTCAATCATAATATATAAATAGTTAAAGTGTTAAACACATGTTTAATGAACGCACAAAGTACATGTAGGCATTGTAAATTGTACAATAAAAAAACTCAAAACAAACATACCAATAAAGAATGAAAGAAATTTTAATTAATGTCACATGATATATCCTAAAATCTAAATTTGATTATACATTAATACATATGTTAAAACCTACATTTCTACATATTAATTTAATCATATAATTTAAGATAAAAAAATAAAAAGAAGAAACTATAATCATTTTAATGTAATAATTAAAAAAACCAGAAAATGAAAAAGATGTGAAAATAATGGGATTCAGCTCCATACGTGAATCCCGAAAAAGTAAAAAAAAAAAAAGATCCCAAAGAAATTAAAGAAAAGACTAAAAAATCAAATGAAAGTAATTGCATTGTGAGATGCTAGATCTATGTTCAACATACTTAGAACAATAACTCCCCCAATACCCAATATTTGGAACTGCAATGGCTGCTACGATACTGATATTTGGAAATATGCTTTGGCCCAATTGCGCATTGGATAAATTAGTGATGTATCTCAATTTGTTTTAGTCTATCACTGGTAAGAAGTTTCTGATTGTGACAACCAATCAAACAACATCAATGCTTTCCCTCCAGATGCAATCCCTTGGCAATCCCTCCAGATGCTTTCCCTACATTTTATGTTCGTGTGTGTGTGTCCTTATGATTTCAATATATATACACAGATTGATAGGAAAGGGGATGCTTTCTTTCTAAGGTTCAATCTGCATTTTAGAAATTGATGCAGATGTTTCTTGTCTTTAATAGAAAAGACTTGCTTCATTCTCTGTTCAGTGCAATTATCTTACATTTACACTCATTTTGAATGTGAAGATGGGTGCAAAGTCAACAACACTTACTGGATTATCAGGAACTGGTGACATTATGCTTACATGCTTTGTCAATCTTTCAAGAAACCGAACAGTGGGAGTGCGTCTTGGATCGGGAGAAAAGCTCGAAGAAATTTTGAGTTCAATGAATCAGGTTACTTAAAAGGTCTTTTATACACCTCTCTGGTTTTGCGCTGTTCAATATGAAATGAAATTACTTACAAAGCAGTTTGCTTAGGTAGCCGAAGGGGTATCAACGGCTGGAGCTGTTATCGCATTGGCGCAGAAATACAATGTGAAGATGCCTGTCTTGACAGCAGTGGCTCGCATCATTGACAATGAACTGACTCCAAAGAAAGCTGTTTATGAGTTGATGAGCCTTCCTCAGGTTATTCTGATCTTTTGTTAAGTTCGTATTGGCAATTTGTGTTTTAGCTTCAGTGAAATGTATTAATACTTGCATATCCAGTTTTCCTGTACTGAAAGCAGATAAATGATTTAAAAAGTATGTTGACATTCAATTCTTCCTCCCTTTATTATATGAAATGTTTTTATTGGAAACTGTAGCGTGATCCTTCCACAGTACAAAAGTAATAGAGAGTATGAATAACTTTCTGGTCTTTGAAATTTTGATTTTGGATGACAGGTGGAAGAAGTGTGACATAAACATTGGACAATAACTTCGAAAGAAATTTCATGGGAGCAGTCAGAGACCCAATTACTGTTTTGGTGAAGTGGTGAGGTAAAACCATTGGATGAATCAATTTTTTCAAAAAACAAAACCTACAGGAAAAGGTCACTTGTCATTTTTTCCAAGCAATTTATACAACGGCAGATGTTTACCTTGGCATGACAAACTTGGATGGGAAAGTGAATTTGCCAGATCACTGAAGCCTCTTTAGATTACTGAAGTAGAGATACTAGATTCTGAAAATTGTTGGTGTTCTCTTTCCTGAGAATCATGTTCAGTGTCTAAGAATGCTCCTGTCTGAGATTCTTTGCAATTGTTAGTGTTCCACTTGGAAGTTGATACAAAAATAGAAAATAAGAATAGAAGTCTTAATACATGTCAATGGAAAGCGGTTCTCCCCAGTTGTTCTGGTTTGACGTTTTTTGGGTTCCACAGGCACCCATGGTTATAAAAATGGAAACCATTGATGCCACCAGTCATTTGAGGGGTTTTTCATCTGATTTTGGGAAAGAGATTATCTGTGCAATTGTTTCCAGTTCGGGAATTGCTCACCTGTTTCATAAAATCCCAAATGGAAATCAGAATCATAAAATTTAGGGAAATTGACCGTACTCGCCTCAAAGTTTGAGCAAATTACCTCGATTGCCATGACACTCCATATATTCCCTAAATGACCTTCTGACAGCTTTTGGAGATTATTTTGGACGAAAATGCTCCTGACTTTCGTTCAGTAGTTGCACGGTTTTCTAGGGACTAAGAAGTTACGTTGTATTTAATGCCAATAAACTGATGTGTACGGAACCCTTTTCGCGCGTGGGCAAGGACTAAACTCGTGGGGCCCATATTGATGTATGTGTATAATCCATGCTATCCATCCTTTTTACCGTGTCATTTTAGGGCTAGGGCCCAAATTTCAGCCTGATCCAGAGCTCGTGTGGGTCACATAATAGAAAATAATGGTGACAATGGAACCCAATGTTTGTTAGAAGTGTACATTGCCCAAGTCAGGACTTTTTGGGCCCACGCCGAGTGGCCGACAAAGTGGACGGAACGGATCTCCCCATTGTTGGCCCTAGCCCGCATGGATTATTCACATGCATCAATGTAGGCCCCACTAGATAGTCCTTACCAAGGTCTATCAAAATGAAGACTTCGACCTATATAGGAAGTGAACACGTTGCAAACTACGAACTATACAACATGACAACCACGACCCATATAACATGACAACTATGACCCATGCAAACTACGACTCAAATGAGCCCACATTGATGTATGAGAATAAGCCATGCCGCCCATTCTTTTTATTGTGTCATTTTAGGGGTAGAGTCAAATATGAACCACGACCCTTTGTGGATGAAAACTAAGATCTATTGTGCATGCGAACCATGACCCTTTAAATGGATCGTAGTTGTCATATTATATGGGTCGTGGTTGTCACGGGTCGTAGTTATCATGTTATATGGGTCGTGGTTGTCATGTTATATACGTCGTAATTGATATAGGTCGTGGTTGTCATATTATATGGATCGTAGTTGTCATATTATAGGGGTCGTGGTTGTCACGAGTCGTAGTTATCATGTTATATGGGTCATGGTTGTAATGTGGTAAGGGTCATAGTTGTCATATTATATGGGTCGTGGTTGTCATGTTATATGAGTTGTGGTTATAATGTGGTAAGGGTTGTAGTTGTTATGGGTCGTGATTGTTATGTTATATGGGTCGTGGTTGTCGTGGGTCATAGTTATCATGTTATATGGGTCGTAGTTCTCATGTGATGCTTGTTAGAAGTGGATAATGTCCAAGTCAGGACTTTTTGGGTCCACAGCGAGCTCGCCAACAAGGTGGACAGATCGGATCACCTCATTGTGGGCCTTAAGCTATGGTACCAATGGTTTGGTAGAAAAGGAAGTGAACACGTTGCAAACCACGAACCATGCAACAAGACAACCACGACCCATATAACATGACAACTACGACACATACAAACCACGACCCAAATTGGCCCACATTGATGTATCTGAATAATCCATGCCGCCCATCCTTTTTGTTGTGTCATTTTAGGAGTATGGTCAAATATCAACCACGATCTTTTGTGGATGAAAACCACGATCCATTGTGCATGTGAACCACGACCCTTCGAATGGATCGTGGTTGTCATGTAGCAAAGGTCGAGGTTGTCATATTATATCGGTCGTGGTTGTGAAGTTATATGGGTCGTGTTTGTCATTTATATGCGGTCGTGATTGTCATGAGTCGTAGTTGTCAAGTTATATGGGTTATGGCTTTGGTCGTAGTTGTCATGTTATATGGGTCGTGGTTGTCATGTTATATGGGTCGTGGTTGTCATCCGAGTCGTGATTGTCACGGGTCGTAGTTATCATGATATATGGGTCGTGGTTGTCATGTTATGTGGGTCGTGGTTGATATAGGTCGTGATTGTCATGCCCCAAAAGGTTTTCAATAGTGGGTTTTCAATTTCGCCGCTTTCTATGGTGTGGTCCATATAAACCTTAGATATGCCTAATTTTTTGGCTCATTCCTTAAAATGATCTTTCAAAATGAATGGATGGCATGGATAAAATATATACATCACAATGGGCTCAATAAGACCATTCATCTCTACATATATTGGGATGCGTAAGCCGAGTAACGTAACTTACTAAAATAGTCTTCCCGAGGTCTCGAGAATCTGGACTCCTCGAAGACTTCTAAAACTACACGTAAGTCGAGTAACTTTTAATCCGCATCGGAAGCGGAAACAGTATAGTACATATATCATACTCGCGATACATATAATAAGACAATTATACGCACAACTATAGGGTCGGGTGAATAGATTGGATGACCACGACCCATATAATAAGACAATCACGACCCATATAACATGAGAACCACGACCCATATAACATGATAACTACAATCCATATAACTACGACCTATGACAACCACGATCTATCACAACTACGACCCATGACAATCATGACCTATATAACATGATAACTGCAACCCATATAACATAATAACCACGACTTATGAAAACTACGACCCTTGCCACATTACAACCGTGAGGCTTACATTGATGTATGTGTATAATCCATGCCGCCCATCCTTTTTGCCATGTCATTTTAGGGCTAGGGCCAAAATATCAACCTGATCTAGTGCTCGTGTGGGCCACATAAAATAATGGTGACAGTGGCACACAAGTCAGAACTTTTTGGGCCCACGGCGAGCAGGCCGACAAGGTGGACGGAACGGATCACCCCATTGTGGGCCTTATACTATGATACCAATGGTTATCCTTTCGTTTGGTAGTAAAGGAAGTGAACATGAAATAACTGCGACCCATATTACATGAGAACTACGACCTATATAACATGACAACCACGACCCATGACAACTACGACCCTTAACCGAATTACAACCACGACCCATGACAACTACGACCCTTACCACATTACTTCCTTTAATACAGCCCACTTGAGTCTTGGATCCTGCTCACTTTTGGTCTCATATTCTAAAATGATCTCAAAAAAGGGATGAACGGAGTGGATTCCTGACAAACATCACGGTGGGCCCACCTATAATCCCAACGGATGAACGGAGTGCGTCCTCTATTTCCTATCCTCACGACACGTACCTACAGCAGCTAGCGGAGGCGGATTTCTTGCGAAGGCCTTTCACAGGAAGTTACTGCGCAATGATGCTGGGTGGGACCCATCGCTATGTTTGTAAGAAATCCACTCTGTCCATCCGTTTTACAAGATCATTTCATGACATCCGACAAAAAATCAGCAGGATTAAAAACTCAAGTGGGTCGCACGAGAGGAAACAATCGATTTTCAGCTAGCACCATTGAAACATTCTACTAGCCATAAAAGTATTGTATCAACCTAAATTTGTTCTGTTTTTACTTCATCCAAGTGGGAATAACCTAATAAGAGGTTTGGATGACATATAAACAACAAGGTGGAACCTAAGAAGATTTCAACAGTAGGAATTTCTTTCCCCAATTTTCCATCTCGTGAGACCCACTTGAGTTTTGAATTCTCCTGATTTATGTCTCAATGTCATGAAAATTATCTGTGGATCCCACTCACCATCCTTGCGCAGGAACTTCCTGTGGAAGCCTTTTGCAGGAAATCTGCGTCCGTAGCTGGTGTGGGAAAGGAAGCGGATTGCGTGATGAGTAACTTAGTACCCTTAGCGTACTGAGTAAACTTAAGTGGACCACACCACACGAAACAGTTTGATTGAACCTCTACCATTGAAACTTTTTTGGAGGCCAAAAAAGTTTTGGATGAATCTGATGTTTGTCTCTTCATCCATGTCTTTGTCATATTATGAACAGGTTGGATGACAAATAAAAATTAATTTGGACCCTAGGAAGGTTTCAACGGTAGAAATCATTATTCCACACTGTTTCCTTTCCTGTGTAATGGTCCACTTGAGCTTTGGATTCACTTCAATTTTGGGATCAACCCCTAAAATTATTAGTAAAAATGGATGGACGGTGTGGATAAACCACATACAATCACAGTGGCCCAACTGAGTTTACTCATTATGATAAAAGCATACTGAGTAACTCAGTACACAATCCGATTTCCGTGGGAAACGGATTTGGGACTCCCCTGCGACCAACCCGGTGGCTGATGGTCGGTGATGTGTGGGCCCCACCATGATGTATGTGTTTCATCCATTTTAATAGGTCATTCTAGGATTTGATATAAAAAATTAGAAGAATATAAATCTTAGATGAAGCACAACAAAGGAAAACAATAGTGATTGGATATACACCGTTAAAATACCACTAAGGCCTACTGTACCTTTTATTTGACATCCAATCTGTTGATTAGGTCATACAGACCCAGATGAATGGAAAAAACAAAAATAGGTGGGACCATGTAACTTTGATCTCCTTTGCACCATTCGTACAACCTGGAGCTCGACGAGCGTCGGTGCTCATCTTGGTACGACACGTACATACATATATAGCTGGCAGCCAATACGCGGACGCGGATTTCCTGTGAAAGGCTTTGCAGGAAGTTACTGCGCTGGAAACATAGGTGGGCCCTACCATGATGTTTGTGAGAAATCCAACCCGTCCATCCATTTTTTGAGATCATTTTAAGAATTGAGAGAAAAATTGAGAAGGATCCAGGACTCAAGTGGGCCGCAATAAAGGCAAATGTGTACAGGGAAATTCTTGCCGTTGAAACGTTCCTGGTGTAGACAGTGATGTTTATATGCCATTTATACCGTTTAAAACGTCATTCATACTGGGATGAAATGAAAACAGAAATATTATCCTGATTCAAAGCTTCTGTGGCCACACAAATATTTCAACTGTTGACGTTCAATACTCACATTTGTGGCCCAACTGAGTATCGGATGAATGGAGTGGATTTCTCACAAACATCACGGTAGGCCCCACTTAAGTTCCCAGTGCAGGAACTTCCTGCGAAAGCCTTTCGCAGGGAATCACCGTCTCCAATCCGCTTCCGGACGCGGATTGGATACCGACAGGTTGGATAGCGAGACTGGATACTGAAGTGACGTCACCACTTCGGTATGCCCCACCATGATGCATGTGTTGTATCAACACCGTCCATACATTTGGAGAGATCGTTTTAGAGGATAGTCCAAAGAACGAGGCAGATCCAAGGCTGGGGTAGACCCCACCACAGAAAACAGTGATGAGAGTGATGCACGCCGTTGAAACCTTCCAAAGGTCCAGGATGATGTTTATTTAAGATCCAAAACTTTAGTGGCCCTTAGAACTTTTAACGGTGGGTGTCAATCTCCCCACTGTTTTTTGTGGTTGGGTCCTCTCGAGCTTTGGATCTGATTCATTTTTTTGGATCATGCCCTAATATGATCTCTCCAAATGGATGGACGGTGTAGATACAAAACATACATCATAGTGTGGCCCACAGAACTTAGCGACGTCATTTCGGTGGCGAGTTTCGCTACTCAACCTGTAATTAGCTAATCCACGTCCCAAGGAGTCCTCCCATGACACGTAACTATGTTCGTTTCCCAGACGCAAATAGATTGGCTACTCCAGCTACTAACAGCCTCGTGGCTGGTGGGTGGGCCCACTATGATGTATGTGTTACATCCATTTCGTTCATCCATTTTTATAGATTATTTTAGAGTTTTATACCAAAAATGAGTGGGATATAAATCTCTAGTGGACCACACCACAGGAAAATAATGGTGATTGGATAACCACTACCCATGACAACCATGAAGGTTTCAACGGTGGAAATCATTAACAAGATAAATGCGACCCGAATATTAGGATAACTGCGACTGCGACCCATATAACAAGATAACCGCGACCCATATTGCATGACAACTGCGATCTATATAACTGCGACCCATATAACCGGACAACTGCGACCCACATAACAGGACAACTGCGACCGCGACCCATATAACAGGATAACTGCGACCCATATAGCATGACAACAACGATCCATACAACTGCGACCCATATAACCGGATCGTGGTTTTCAACTGCGACCCACAATTGGGTGATTCGATCCATCCACCTTGTTGGCCAGCTTGGTGTGGGCCCAAAAAGTCCTAACTTGGGCAATGTCCACTTCTAACAAACATCACAATGAGCCTAGAAACTTTTAACAATTACCATTATTTTTTATTATGTGGGCCACACGAGCATTGGATCGAGCTCATATTTGGGCCCTAGTCTTAAAATGACATGGCAAGAAGGATGGGCGGCATGGATGAAATACATACATGGTAGTGGGTCGTAGTTGTCATGTTGTATGGGTCGTGGTTCTCATGTTATATGAGTTGTGATTGTCATATTATATGGGTCGATATGGGTCATGGTTGTCATTAGGTATGGGTCGTGGTTGTCATGCAATTTGAGAGCAGGAAATGAGAACCACGATCTATATCACACGAAACCACGACCCATTTAATATGAGAACCACGACCCATATAACACGAGAACCATGACCCATATAACATGAGAGCTAGAGATATCCTGTGATACACGACTCAATCAACTCTGTAGCTCAATGACAGAAATGGTACGCCACTAGTCATCAAGGGAAAATCCCATGGGTCGTGGTTGTCATGGATCGTAGTTGTCATGTAATATAAGGTCGTGGTTCTCATGTGATATGGGTCGTGGTTGTAATGGGTCGTTGTTTCCATGGGTCGTGGTTGTCATGTTAAATGAGTCGTGGTTGTTATGAGGTAAGGGGTCGTGGTTGACACGACAAAAAGGATGAGCGGCATAAATTATTCACTTACTCTTACCAAGGCCTATAAAATGAATACTACAACCCGCATAGCATGACAATTACACTCTTACCTCATGACAGCCACAACCCTTTCCTCATGAAAACCACGACTCATATAACATGACAACCACGTCCCATACCTGGGTCATGGTTGTAATGTGGTAAGGGTCGTGATTGTAATGTAATAAAGGTAGTAGTTCTCATGTTATATGAGTCGTGGTTTTAATATAGTAAGGGTCGTAGTTCTTATGTTTTACGGGTTGTGGATAGCCATTGGTACAATAGCCTGAGGCCAACGATGGGGAGATCCGTTCCGTCCACCTTGTAGGCCAGCTCGGCGTGGGCCCAAAAAGCCCTGACTTGGGCAATGTCCACTTCTAACAAACATCATAGTGAGCCTAGAAAGTTTCAATAGTGGGTTCCATTGTCACCATTATTTTCTATTATGTGACCCACATGAGCTCTGGATCAGGCTGAAATTTGGGCCCTAGCCCTAAAATGACACGGTAAAAAGGATGGATGGCATGGATTATACACGTACATCAATATGGGCCCCACGAGTTTAGTCCTTGCCCACGCACGAAAAGGGTTCTGTACACATCACTTTATTGGCATTAAATACAATGTAACTTCTTAGTCCTTAGAAAACCGTGCAACTATTGAACGAAGGTCAGGGGCATTTTCGCCCAAAATAATCTCCAAAAGCTGTCAGAAGGCCATTTAGAGAATATATGGAGTGTCGTAACGATTGAGGTAATTGACCCAAACTTCGAGGCGAGTACGGACAATTTCCCAAAAATTTATCAGGCATAAATAATGAAAGAAAAAGAAGACTTTCTTTTCTTTTTCCTACCCTGTTTCATGAATTAAAGCTCGAGTGAAAATCTATTTGGAAGTCATAGTTAGTAGGTAAACCTGTTTCGGGAATTAAAGCTTGAGTTAAAATCCATCATAAGTCATAGTTAGTAGGTACTTCGTAATATTGCTATTATTATCATTATTCTGTGCGCACCACCACCACCGCCGCCAGACCTCAATCTTGCTCATTCACCGGGGCTCTTGGACTGGCCATGGCAGAGGCTCACGTGTTTCATTAGATTAAGTTTATACTGTTGGTTATAGACTTATAGTTCAAAAACTTGAAAACTTCAACTCAACGTCTAGTCACATCAACATTCAAAGACTTGGATGTCTTTATTTCACTCGGACTCAATACTTAAAAATTAAATTATTCATCATCATCATGTCATCATCTAATCCATAACCCAGCTAATTGTGGTAAGCTACATGGATTCTGTTAGGCCATGCTGCTTTATTATGGATCATATCCTCAGTTAAACTATAGGTTATTAAGTCTTTTCTTACTACCTCTACCCACATCATTTCAGGACTTTTCCTTGCCCTTTTAGAGCCTTCAACTTGAGCCGACTCACTCCTTATAGGTGCAGTTATTGGTTCTTCATCCCATCATACTCTACTATCCCTCATCATATAATCTATTGGTGCTACTCTCTAAGTTCCATCGAATGCAGTCATTCCTAATTCTATCCTTTCTTGTCTTGCCACCCATCCAATTTCAATATTTGTTTTTGCAATGCTCATTGTATGAATATGTTGTTGCTTGACTTCCCAACATTTTATCCGGTCAAACATTTCTGGTCTTGTAACTAGCCTATAAAAAATTCTCCTTCAGTTTTATTGGTAGATTGTTATCACATCAAACTCTAGACTCACATCTCCACTCCCTACACCTAGCTCTAATTATATGAGTAACATCCTCTTCATTCTCTCAGCTCTCCAGAATTATTGACTCAAGATATCGAAAATGGTCATTTTGGATATCTCTTGGTCAATGATCTTAATTAATTCCTCATTTGCTCCTAATGTTACTAAAATTTCATTCCAAATAGTTTGTTTTTGTTCGGCTAATTTTAAAACCTTAGATTCTAAAGCATTCAGTTGGAAGATTTTATGTTTTGCAATTAAACTAATCGTTGGGATTTTTATAAATCAGTATCTGACTAATTTTTTTTTTTTTTTTTCATTTACCTTCTTTTTTTAATTGACTTTGTGACATAAGTACCTCGGTTCAGGTCTTTTGCATCTTTGTACCTTTCATCATATTCTCCAACACTTGTTAGTTTAAAGAGCTTTTTTTTAGTAAATGACGAAAGTACCCCCTGAAGCAGGGCCCAAAGAGAGGACTTAATAGATTTATTGTTGGCTCGTGAACTCGAAAGTAAGTTTCTGCACATGGGGCCCACATGGTTTGATTATCTAGACTGTTGATCTTACAGGGCCTATAGTGGATGGGACATGCACCAATTGGAAGATCCTAACCCTTTCATTGTAGGGCTAAAAGTAAATAGTGTAAAATGTACAAAAGTTGTACTGAGTTTAGAGAGATACTAACCTTAACACTAGAGGGATAAGAGAAACAGTTTGGCACCCTGGCAGTGATGGATGGCATGCATGCACACATACGCCATACAAGTTGTGAATTTGCAATCTTTGTTCAAATTCCTCCGTTTAGGTAGTGAGACCCATTTTAGATGCTTTTTTATAAAAGCAGTGGCCCCTTCTTGAATAGTGCTCTAATATTACATGCGTAGGCATGCTTCCTTCATTTTATATAGAAGGGCAATTTTGTCATTATAAAAA
This sequence comes from Magnolia changhungtana, assembly GCA_030180095.1. Taxonomy (NCBI): domain Eukaryota; kingdom Viridiplantae; phylum Streptophyta; class Magnoliopsida; order Magnoliales; family Magnoliaceae; genus Magnolia; species Magnolia changhungtana. Next base: position 3,347,909 of record JASAUF010000626.1, on the reverse strand, counting down.
AGAACCATTTCAACTAACAAACGTCAAGAAAAGAACCCACATATTAGGCAGATCCAAAGCTCAACTAACAAACGTCAAGGAAAGAACCCACATATTAGGCAGATCCAAAGCTCAAGTTGGCTCCGCCAAGACGAATGTGTTTTATCCATGCTATCCACTATCTCCCTGCCAATCATTCATTTTGCTAGATCATTTAAGGGCATGAACCCACATATTAGGCAGATCCAAAGCTCAAGTTGACCACATCATGGGAAGAGGGGGAGATAATGACGTCTACCACTATGATGTTTATTTGCCATCCAACCAGTTCATGAGGTCACATAGACATGGACGAAGGGAAAACACAAACATCAGCTTGGTCCAAAACTTCTGTGACCCCAAGAAGTTTTCAATGGTAGGTGTTCAATATACCCATTGTTTCATGTGGTATGGTCCACTTGAGCTTTGGATCTGCCTCATTTTTGTGTTCATGCCCTAAAATGATTTGGAAAAGTGAACACACGGCGTGGATAATACACCTACATCATAGTAGGCCCACAGTGCCATGTATACACAGTGCAGACATTGGTACTGTTTTCTACACTACACGATCAAAGCGCTTATTAACTCTCCTTTGCAAAATCAATTAAAAACATTGCAGAAAGTAAAAATCGAATTAATGAGGTACTAATTTATAGCAATCCCTTAACAATACTTAGTGGTCTTATCCTTGCCTCGGTAGTAGAACCCGGGAGTTTCAACACGAGGTCTGGGTTCCATAACCCTAGGTGGTGGGGTGTGAGTAGGGTGCGTGCCTAGATACAATAGTTGTATGCATGGTTCAGAAACTCGACTAGATACAATAATCATTTTAAAAATATTTAAGAGTTGTAATAAATGTTTAAAATGATTACTTAGTTAATATACATATATTTGCTAATGAAAACAAATCTATGCCATGCGTTGTATTAGTTGAGATTAGTGGCCTCTCTTCAATTGGTTCAAATCTCAGCCTAATCATTTTATAAAAGAAAATCACCCAACTGATTCACTCGATTTGAGTTGTGTTGCTTCTCGGTTTCAAATTTAGTCATTTGTGATATGTGTAGATGTGGTAGAACTGACTGTGCAGCTTGATTCCAATCGAATAACTTTAATCCTAAGCGCCAAGATAGACATATACGTCAGAAATAATTGTATATGACCAAGATATGAGAAGACCGACCACCTATTTAGCCACTTGCAAGATGTTATTTAAAATGATTAGGCGATTACCAGAGGGTAGGGTTCGTCCTCCAAAGATAGGTTGCACTTTTTTTTGTTTTTTTTTTTTTGTTTTTCATATAAAAGAACTTTCAAATACAAAAACAAACAAAAAGAAAATACTTACAATTGACTGTAGGAAGTAACTACAAAACACCTTTATGAGAGAACTACTTGTATTACAATGGAAATCGTCCAATGTATGAGCGTAGACTTGGATTACAACTATTGGATTACTGCTACTCCTAATGTAAGATTAAGTTATTGGTTACACTAAGGAATGCAAAAGTTAAATTGTGCTAAGGAACATAAAGGATAATTGATAGATTTGATTTGTCTGATTGGGTTAGTATGAGACACTTTGCTTGGTTGAGCTCCTTTGCTATTTATAGACTTCTTCGAGATAGCCATTTAGATGCTTCTTGCCACATTTAGTTGGTTATAACAACTGCTTCAGCACCACTCTGACCTTCTAAACTCTTTTTGGACACCTATCCTAGTAACTGCTTTAACACTGTTTTTCTCTCAACCATGTTCATTCTTTCATTGCTCGGCCACGCTTCGTCTTCGGGTGATGTGTATTATCTAACCAATGCCAACTGTTATTTCCGCAATACGCCCTCGAAATATCCTTAAAGATCTTAAGTAGGTTATATACTTCCCGTATAATGAGATGTGTCCTTTCCTAATTGGTCGTTCCAGGAATGATAAAAAATAGGGTATAACATTGCCCCCCCATGTTGCTTCACCTTTGGAAAAAAAGATGAAAGCGGCGGTGGTTCATGACTTAATGCAATAAATGCAATTGGTCTGTGCTTCCACGTGTCAACTTTCTATTGATTTTGCTCGACCAGGACGAAAACCTGAATGATGGTTTTGCTTTTCCCACAATTGTTTTTGTGACACGTAGCAGACAATCGAATTCTACAAGGAGTAATAATTATCCTTTCATTAATGCTCACGTTCCTGACCAATATATACATATGTTAAAATCAGTTTTGATTTTCTACGCATCTTGCTCTCTTATTCCTCTTCTTTTTCTTCGGAAATCCCTATCATTGCCATGGATGCTTCTTCATCTTCTACTTTTCCGACCTTCTATTAGGAAGATTTCATCAGGGAATTAAACAATCTCTTTCCAAAGATCATAGAAGATATCGTCTTCAATGTTCCTGTCGATAAGAGAACATTCATTTAGCTTAGACCAGCCTTTCACCTTGAAATCACTCACCAAGAGATTTCAACGATAGACCGGTTCTTCCTAGGTTGTCCAGGTGAAAAACTATTACTTCAATCCAGCCTCCCAGACCATGCGAATGCCTTCAAAGTACCAAGATCCTGCCGAGACCAATGAAAGGATAGGTAGAATGGTACAATCGTATAACACAATAGCACGGTGCATCGGGCTTTCTCTTTTTGAATTTGTAGCATACACATCCATTCTCACTGCAGCTTCAACATTTTGGAGCTTATCAACCAACACCTTCCATTTCGTATGCAGTTTTATGAGTCTAATAATCATGGATGTCTGTGCGTTCACCCATCTTCTTCCTTTTGGTGAAACAAACTTATCAAGTTTTGCCCAAAATGATGATCACTACTTTGACCTTTCAGAAAAAAATGGAAGAGCTTACTCTAACTTCATGCTTATTCAACATCAGAATCACGCCAAAGTCAATGATTAGAAATATACATTGTTCCTATTAATGTGGATTTGCCATTATCTGCTTGTTCACCACCCTAAGTATAGGGTTGTGATGTAGTAATAATCTTGATAAGACCGATGTCAAATCCACAGGGACTGAACCTTGTACGTAATCTGAAAGTAACTAGAACTAGAACTAGACGAAGATGTAATCTAAATAAGGAAATTTTAAGAGAATAATTGTGAATTACTGAACTAAAACTTATAAAATTTAAAAGTGGGAAATTAGGGATTCCAAGGATTCACTTGTAGCAATTGGGAAGCTTTCTTGCATAATTCAAGGACACAACTGGAATCGGTGTCCTATCTTATCTAGTTGGTAAGAAGAGATTTGTCAGATCTCTGAACTTCTCATGGATCTAATCATCAATAGATAAGAGTGGTGAAAATTTAGAAGTGATTCTGTCATCTAACCATGCCCAAGAGACAATAGTAAATAACAACAATTTACCAATCTCACAGCCAATCATAAGAGAATTGTGAAAGTTAGGAAGGATTCCGTCACCCTACCATGCCCATGGGACGATGGTGAACAACGGAACTTACTAATTTCACAATCTCAATTTAGGAAAAGAAGATATCTCAAGCTATCGCAGATCTATTGTAATTTGAGTCACAACAAACTATTAAAAACTAAAAATATTCCTTCATAATCAAACTAGAATCCAAGAGAGTTCAACAAACATGAATCAACGCATAGAAAAATACCCCATCACGCTACAAGCTTCACCTCTTAGCCCTAGCTAAGAGGTTTAACCAATCACAGACATAATCAACTAAAATCTCTAAACAAATAAAAATAACAATTAAGAAAACAGGGAAGAAGGAAGACTCTAGATGATGAAGTCGGCCGCACTCCACACGTCCTTGATCCTTGATGCTTTTCCTCCACGTTCTCTCTCTCCTTTTATAGCAAAAATGTAGGTCGGCTGGGGTCTTTACGCATAAGAGGTGGTGAGGAGGAGTTTACGTAGCAACAGGCGCAACAACAGAGAAAACGCAAGGTAGACTTGCGTTGGATCGAGTTTTAGGACAAATAATCATCCCAAACTTTTGATTTGGCTCCATGGTTGGGGTTAGGACCCCATTTCTAAGCTTTTGGACGGTCCGGATCATGTATCCGACCGTGATTTTGATCATGTAACTGGCCCACAGCGGTCGGTTTTCACGGACACAGGGCCTACGGAAACAGGGGACGCTGTGATGATCAATGGGCCCCTGATCAGCTCTGGAAGAAAAATCCATTCCGTTCATTGAACTCCCCTCGAAATTTCAGTCGAAAATGGACATTTTTTCTTGGGTTTGGTACGACCCACTATTTCTTTGTTCCCACAGTCCGTCCTGCGTTTGAATGGCTGGGAACCCATCCTCGCTGTTTCTTGGAATTTTGTCACCTAAGCCTTGGTAATATGGACCATGGGGCTCGAATGGACGGTCCGGATCGGACCGTCGAATCACGATGGTGGCCACAAGGGCTGCCTGCAACTCTGTTTCGCAACGCCGGTGCGAAATCTGTTTCCTTTTCGAAATTGCGCGGGTCAGAGTTCGCTGACCGGTTTGACCAATTCGGTGCATTGCGCATGTTATTCTTGTGGTGTGTGTGTGCACTGCAGGATAGGATCCACTGTGATGAATCTTGGAAATCCGCTCCATTCATCCATTTTGCCCTTTAATTTAAGGGGTTGAGACCAAAATTGAAGCATATCCAGAGATCAGGTGGGCCCCAAATCGGTGGTTTTATAGCTGATCTTTTCGTTGGGCTACTTCCACAAAGATCCAATGGCTGAAGTTTTAGGTGTACGGTTAATTTAGGGTCTTCAGGCCTCTTATTAAGTTTCGAGCCAAACAGATGGTGGGAACTTTGTGATCTTGCATTCAGGACGATTTTCAGGCCCCTTTAACTTTAATCACTAAGTTTTCTCAGATCTTTGGCATGTGAATTTTCGATCTCAGTCTCCTACGATCCATCCCTTGCCTTGGTGATTTTTCAGCATCAAAACCATGCTTTTACCACCCTTTTTCAATCCAAGCTCTTAAATTCACCTTGCAACAAAAACATGCTTAAAATAAAACGTTAAACATTATCATGTTCATAAAACCAGGCAATAACTGGGGTCTAATATGCAATATTTGACCCTCAACACTGCTTTGTATGAATGTCATAGAAATCACGAAAAAGTACGTTCATTTGACCGATGTGCTAGCTCAAGGACGACAACTAGCTCTTGCTCTGTTCATGCTTAACCATATGTATCGCCGTATATATGAAGCAACAGACAAAGTTTTTTATGACAATAGATGACATCTGCGGCTTCTCTAAATATGGCTTTATGAATGCTTCCATTCATTCACCAGCAACCCTACTACTTCTTCTATTCTTCCTTCTTCCTTTGGTCAGCACAATATCTTATAGGATCACCTGCACATTTGCAGAATGTATGATCTTCTTCTTTTCCTTTTGTGCTAATAAATCCAATTGTTCTTTCTATCCCTTTCAAAATAAAGTGTAACACCTCGAACTTTTCGATATTCGGGCATTGAAAGTCCTCGAGCATTATCATAAAATTCAACGTGACATATACATGTGTACGATACCAATCCAACTATTTTAGCCTTACATCTTTGCCCCGACACTAACTTAACTATTGGGAATGATCTTCATTCATAAATCAAGCCATCTGACTGTTGAATTTCAAGACAAGCCCATCTATTATATGATTTGACATAAGTACTTTCCCTTAGATGATGTGACGAATAACTCCCTACCCATAATGATTTAGATATACATTCATTTGTAAGAATTGCTTAGAAACATGTCTACAACTATGTGGAGCCATTAGATTTTTCAAAACTCATATATTGACAGTAATTACAAAATTGCCACCAAACTAGACCCCTGAACACTAAATCACATGGTTCGCACGGTCCGTTTCATATGAAATTTTATATCATGCCTAATTATCACAAATTAACCGTACACCTTGAATTTCAGCCCTTAGATCATAGTGAATTAGCTACTTGACTTATACATCCGTCCGTACACATATTAGATCAAGATTCTGATCCATTCATCTTGTTCACCCAATATGAATATGCTTAAACCACCATTAGAACCGAAATCAGAGGAATTTACACATGTGAATAAGTCACTCAAATCTAATGGAATGCATGTCCTACCCATAATCAATCCAGAAACTCATCTTGTGTTCATCTATTTACAAAACTGACCGTACATCCACCTACATACATGGTCAGAGTGCTAACCATTAAGTTCTCCTATTTTTAGCATGTCATCTAGCCGTCCATTATATTAGGAGCCGCCAAATGAACCATCCAAACATCATAATAAACCACTCAGTTGGAAGATCTTAGAACACAAGTCCAAATTACCGGATAATACTGCAACTAAACGTATATAAACGTCACATTAAAACTCGGAGTGGTATGGTCCATTGAAGTGACATCTTTGTTATTCATAAGCGATTAAGGCCCAAACTTAGGCATTAGAAAGAGCACAGAAGATAACAAATGTTGGTGAAATTTCATCCTAATTGCACGTTGAAGCAAACTAGGAGGTACAAATGACAAAAGTTATAATAAGGGAGAGGGGCATAATTGTAATTATATTATTCAAAACTCATATGCCCAGCAATGTTGCAACTTGTTAAGTGAGTTTTTCACCTATACATTCTTGCAACGTGTGGCCCACCCATAGCTCAGATCTACTTAAAACTTAGGCCCGTGGGTCCACATAGCGAGCTGAAGTCGGTGAACAGAGCGGATTGCTCACCAAATATCATGTTGGATCTCGCCCAGCCGTTCGCAAAAATCAAAGAGTTACGTGATTTCACGTGCCATGCATGTAACTAATTTCCTATAATGACTGGGTTCAACGGTGAACCTAAGCCCCACATTGATTAATGGTGTGGCCACACAGAACCTCGGATCCACCCCATATTCTGGCCCCTAGCCTAACATGATCTCGCCAAACTAGTGGTTGGAGTGGATTGGATCATACATTGAAATGGGCCACTTGCAGCACACAAGACTGGAAACCCAGCCAAACCGGGCGCTGACCCAATGAAACCGAGCTCCCCTCCTATATTTCCCGCCCTAGCCGGGATTTGAATGAACGACATCCACTGCTGTGATCGGCTGTGATCGGTGGACCATCTTTGTCGATGACATGAGAAATCGAAGTCGTTTATCTTGTTCAGCAGGTAATTTTAACCAGATACAGGTGTTTCCAACGGTATCCATGCACGCGCAGACTCACAATCTCAACTGCAAATCGAGTTGTGTGCAATTGGGTGTTCCGAAAGTGGAAACTCCGCTCTCAATCGACCTGGTAAAACACATGGAAAGCTTTCTTCCATCTCAACCCTCCATTATAAACCATCTCAACCCTTTATTCATCCTGTTTTTAGGGCTTCCTTAGCAATCAAAGAGCCACCGCCACAAGACAAAAACTAAGCTCGTTTAGATAAGGCGCTAATCACCTCTCGTTCGGTGGGTCCCACAACGGTTGTGAGACCTATCAACACCGTCCAAATGCCTCAAATAGCAAGTTCAACCATCTAATGGCAAATTGCCATTAGCGACTAAAGCATCTTCTCCGTTTGTTCAAAGGACCCATCACCCGATGATGGGGCCCATTTGTCGATCTGAACCATCCATTTGATGGACCATGGTGCCGGAAGATCACTCATGACCTCTGATCTCAACTATGAAAACCATTTTTAAAGATATCAACAACCATCCCTCCTAGTTAATCTAGATTAGTAGGTGCATTTGTAACTAATCGAACAATTAGTAGCCGACCCTTCCAGGCTTTCCCAAGGCTATAAATAACCTATTTCCTTTTAGGGCAATGGATTGAAAAAGGGAGAAAGAGAAAAATCAGAGAGAGAGAGAAATGGAGAAAGGGCGCCATTTCGGCTGCCACATTTGGCTGGAGCTAACTCGGTTCAGCTCACACTGTGTCGGGCTTAGTTTTAGGTTTTCACCAGGTCTGTCCAACTAGACAAGAAGAAGAAGAACAAGAAAAAGGGAAGAAGAAGGAGGCAGGAGAGTGAGATTTGGCTCGAGCAACCCATCTGGCCGCTATCTCTCTGTCGCACTAGCTCGACTCATGTGAGTCACGGCTGAGTTGAAGTGATACTGATCGAGCCTGGATCGTTGTGGCCATTTCACAAGAAGAAGATCTATTGGAGAAGAAAAGAGAAGGAAAGAAAGAACGAGAAGAAGAGAGAGGGCTATCCACCTGTTGCCACAATTGAGTGATTCGACTCAGCTCAAATCACGGTGAGCCAAGTCGAGATCATCAAGTCCAGTTGCTGGACAGTAACAAAAGAGAAGCAGAGAAGAAGGGAATGGAGAGAGTGGTGGTCTGTACAGGTTCGATTTCGAGCCTCACTGATCCAGTTGCAATGAGTCCAACTGAGTTAGCAGGTGTTGAGTTTAGCCAAGGCACATCGAATGAATCGGGTTTGAGGCTGGACACCTTGTTGCCAACTCAGAAAGCAGAGAACCAAAAGTGAGGAAAGAAAGGAGGAGAAAGAGGAAAGGAGAGGAGAAAGAAGAGAAAGGAGATAACTAGTCTACTGAGTTGACTCACTAAGTCAACTCAATGTCCATAGTAAGCCAAGGCGAATTAAGTGGAGGTAGCTCAGTTGGGTTAGGTAAATTGACTAAGTTTATTATAAAATTTAATTTCATTTTGGTTAATCCTCAAATACATATTTGAGTATGGAATCTAAATCGTCTAGGTATAAAACTTTTTGTGAGAAATTGATTAAAATCAACTTGGGTTGGATTAAATTCGAAGTGTCTTGAATTCAAGATCGGGGGTTGGCAAGAAGTGAGAAGTACGACCACACCAAAGGTGAGGATCAACCTTCAAGCTTTTCTACATCTTGACGATTAGCTCTGTTATTTTTCCTTGTTCATTTATCTCATTAATTGCTTAATGTAGTGGATTATTCTTACTGATTTTGATTCCTCAAGATAATTGGTGAATTGGATTTGATGTGAATTAAATGCCTTTAATATGATTTGAAATGTACGCTTTAAATATGCATGTGCTATCTCGATGTTATTATATGTGATTTAATTTATTATCCATAATTACTTGATGGAATGCTTGGAGGTCCTCGAACTAGTGGTCATCTATGTTATGGATTAAATAAATCTATGTTGTAGAATTACCAAATTGTGGATCCTTAGTGCCTTTGTGGCTTTATACGGATAATCCCATTTTTATTACATCCTTGGGATGAACCATTTGCCCTGGCGGTTTTGATAGATTATTTGCCTACATAGCTTTGACGGACCACTTTCTTACGACCTTGCAATGGTAAGTTCCACTTGTAGAACTAGGCCACTAGTTGTATAAGTTACCTTTAAACACCCTATTTGTTAACCTCATGAGCCAGGGATGGTGGAATGAGACTTTATGCCTGAGCTGTCGGCCTATGCTGGGTGACAAACCCCCCATAGTAACCTTTGAGCTTTCTTAAATGAATTGTTTGAAATTGGAATAATAATGGTTGGGCTAATCATGTATTTTCATGGCAAGCAGTCTTTTTCGGGTAACTAGTTCTCCTTGGGTGTACCTTGAGTGCTTTTCCGGGTGGTTAGATCTCCTGGTAAGGGTAACTAGATTCTCCTTGGGTGTGTCTTATACTTTTATTACATATCTTTTTGGGATCTATATACTAGTTCTTTACCAAGTGGTTAGTTCTCTTGAGTACTTTTGTACTTTTACGGGTGACTAGTCCTCCTTTGGTGATTATATCATAGTCTTTTTCGTGACTAGATTTCCTTGGGCACTTTTTATCTATGTGCATATTATTAGCATGTGCATGCTCCATGCATTTACCAAGATGGTGTAATTCATCTCTAATGAACCTTACACATAGATTCCCATGATAATCATTGTGTTATATTTGTACCTTTAATTATCTTGATGATGTTAGGGTTATACCTCCTTTGGATAACCATTGACGCTTCTTAAATCGTAATCGGTGTACAGGGGATGCCGCATGTTGGTGTGCATGTGGAATAAGAGGAGTGGACTACCTTACGACTATATCTATCCTCGATTACATTGTTACCCGCGTACTTTATATCATAATAATCAAAAATTTGTATGTCATGTTCTTTAAATGTTAAGACATTGATTTGTATAAGTTTTGGGTAACCACTTGAAAGATTGGTTATGTATATTTGGACTATTTGATTTATTTCCATCCCGTCCTTTTGGGTGTTTTCGCAAAAAAGGATTTTGACCAAGTCGACACTGTCATGGCCGAGAATAGAGATTGGGCTTGGGAAAGCTATCTTATTTGCGGAGATCTCCCCTTGGATGTGCATCCCTAGAAGTGGTGTCAATACTAAGGCAAGTGTTGCATGTGCATGCATCCATGCATTTCAAATTCCTTACCCTTTCATTAATAGTGTCAATTCATTTAATGAGGGGTTGACATTTATCACACTCTTTACAACAATTTTCAAATGATCTGTGCTACTTTTGAACTGCCTTTCTTCCAAAGCTATCCTCGCAAAAATGATCACTTTCTATGATAATCATTGTGTTATATTTGTTAAATACTAATCTCATCATTTGATAACTATGAGAAACTTAATTATCTTGATGATGCGATAAATCTTAAATTAGGGGTTATACTCAGAGAACATTAGCTACCCCGACCACCTCACCTTAAACAATAATAAGAGTGATTGATCTAACATCTACTAATCGGAAAGTGCCAAGAAAGGGACCAACTCGCCTAGATGATGCCTGTTGGTGTGCATGTGGAATAAGAGGAGCTAGACTACCTTACGACTCTCTATCCTCGATTACATTTGTATGCCTTGGGTTGCTGGCAATTTATCTAAGTCAAACTTAATCAGACTGTTAAAATACTTGACCTTTGAAAATAATAATGTCAATATGTTCTTTAAATGTTAAGACATAAATGGATTTGTGAACATTGTCACGCCCCAAGTTTTTGGGTTCCCGACCACTTGAAAGATTCTCGGTTATGTATGCTATTTGGACTTTTCTAATAATAAGCATAACCAAAGGCATAACCCACAAACAACAACCCAAAACTCCATCATCCCGCTATATTAAACTACATAAATGAAAAAAAGCTCCAATGTACGTGGAATTCCCGCCTACTCCAGTGTTTTCACTCGCACGCATTGGTTAACGCTCGATGTTTTGGAAATGTGCGCGAGTAGTGTATGAAGTATCAAGTAATGGGAAATGCCGTTAATACCACATAAAGACATCGGCAAATGATGTCGGCCATACCAAAATGCGAAATGTAACTCAAGATTTCATACCAAGTATTAGACACTCAAAATCCGGGATATCACCGGGTCTAGTACACTCTAAACCGCATTAACCCCCATCGTGCGCAATAAGGTAAGGGAAGAGACCTCACTACCCGCTAGAATATCGTGCTTCGGGCTTGGGAATTCCTCGAGCTAGTCTCGGCCAGCATTTTTGCGGGTAGATCTCATGACATACAAGGAGCGCGCGCCTCCGATAATCGGCCATCGGCGCTCATGCACCCACTCGGTAATTGAGACGTTGAAGCAACCTGTCAATACTTTCAAGGCAAGGGATTTTCGGTAACAATATTATCCCAATCTTCTTACCCGTGCTATGGCGCTAATTCGGGCTTAACTCATGCAAGATGCATTCACTTAATCCTTTCATTCGTATCACGCGTTTATGTAAGGCAACTCTACCCTCGGGAGTCCATAATCAACCTTCATGTGCATTAACATCAATCTTAATCATAGATGCATATGTGGGTTGACATTTATCACACTAATCGGTTTCAACAATTTTCAATTTATGATCATTCGTCATGGCTTTTTCCATAAAAGAATGGGCTACCTTTCTTCTAAGCTATCCTCGACGTCAAACCAAAAAGGATCACTTTCTAAACATGATAATGGTATGGCTACGTACTATAACAATGGTCCTTTCATCAAACCCACTAATCTCATCATTGAATACTAAGGGCTTCTCCCTCAATATTAGGCCTCATATATCTGGGCCTCACGTAGATCAAACTTATGGCCTCATGTAGAATCAAATCGAGGGCCTCATGTATATTATATTGGGTCTTTACCAAAGGTATATAAAACCGTGCCAATGGGCCTCATGATAAATTGGGCTATGTCTTTTGAGATCCGACCCATTCACAAGTTGACATTTGTTTTAACTATTAGAGGCCCATAGAAGTTTTTGAACGGTGGATGTCACTATGCCCCGTTATTAATGCAGAATGGTGGGGTCCATTAGCTACCTTGGGTCACCATTCCCTCACCTTAAACAATCACTTTGATGATTGGACGGTTTGGATATAACACACGCACCATGGTGGGTCCCATATATAGAAGGGGTGGGTGAGACAGAAGAGTGATTGATCTAACATCTACTAGAGCGTCAAATGCCAGTAGAGTCTCAGAGAGAGAGCTAGAGACAGAGAGGGCAGCCACGTACTGCCTCTCCTTTTTTTTTTAGTTTGTTTCATGTTTTTTTTTTTTTTTAATTTTGCCTTTTTCTCACTTCCAAGAACAGAATGTCCCAACCAACTCACTAATAACATATATTATATAAAATATTCCATATATATCATATAATATAATATATTATATATATATATATAAATAATATAATCTATAATATCTCCACGTCCAGGCCATCTAAGGCCTGGAGTCATCACGGTGCAGCCAGGTGGGTCCCACCATCCAGGGAGGAGATCACACATGTGGCATGAACCACAAGGGAATGGACGGCATAGGTGGTCCCATACCCCACGTCAGGTTCCTGTCAGCAACCGCCACCACGGATAAATGCCAAGACCTCAGTGTGAAACGAGGTAGCTTTCACACAGTCTACCACGTGAGCTATGGGAGCCCATCGTTGAAACGATGTATCCCCACTCAGTTTGCCAGTGAACAAGGGATTTGGGCGTGGAAGTGGGCCCCACATGGACATGGCCCACCGTCAAGAACAGTTCCTAGCACATACTTCAATGTGGCCCATTGGAGGGGTGGAGGACGGGAGTGGATCCTATGGTCCCACCATTGGTTCACATCACTGTTAGCCACTCCTGGCAGTCCACCCTTTGTTCTACACACGTCCAGCGTCCCTGGACGCTGGACAAGGTGGGTATGGCACACGCATCATGGTGGGCCCCACAGGGATGTGGCCCACTTGACTTTTGGATCAAGCGGTTAATTGTGTTTCCCCCTACATCCAGGTGGCCCACAATTTGGATGGCCCACACTAAAAACAAAAGGGGCAAGGTGGCCCACTATTTGGGTGGCATGGGTAAAATACACTCATCATAGGTGGGCCATGATCATAAAAAAAAGAGAGAAAAAGAAGACACCGGCAAAGATGGAGGGGCCCCGCCACTATGGGTCCCTCTTTGGTACAAAAACTACATCAAGGTGGGTCCCACTACATGTGGCCCTTACATCAAACAAATGGATAAAAACAAAAATTCAAAAATCACCCACCGGTTCTTCTACTTGCACCCAATGCTTCCTTAGCTCCTTAGCTTCGATTCTGACAGAGGAGATGAGGTTTGGATGGTTGAGATGGAAGATGGAAGGGTAGGAAGAGGTGGTCCACACTTGTTGCTTGGAAGAAATGGGGAGAGGCTTGGACGTGGGATAATTTGGAATAGGTTTTGCAAAAGAGAGAGAGGGTTGTAAAGAAAGATGAGTGATGGATGTGGTGTGATGGGGTGTAAGAGCCCATTTTCTTGACTTTTTTGGCAAATGGTGTAAGAAAGACATGTGTGTTTCAAAACTTTTTTGACTTTTGGGGCTTATTTGGGAAAAGGTGAAAGTGATGTGTACTTGACCCTGATGGATTGATGGATTGATGGATTGAACATATCGTAGAGATTCTCTTGGGTTTCGCAACGCGCGGCGTTTTCCTCGCACCGAACGTTGGCCCACATCTTCGGCGAGTATCGCCTTCAAAATACGGTTGCGCGAGTCGCGCGTCGGAATAAGAACGATGACGACGTGCGGTCGCATTGGTACAATTAGGCTTGGAAAAAATGGAAAAAAGAAAAGAAAAAGGCTAAACAATCCCAACCTTCATCTCTATTGTTACCTTAAACCTTACATACCCGATCTACCACATTTTCCTCTTTCATTCAACTTGTCCTTTTGTAGTGGCTATCTATCGCCCAACCAAAATTCAGTTAGTGAGCAATCGATACTCTACCTTCACTATTTGTTCTAACCTAGGTGGATATATTTCCTTTTGTTTTCTATTTATTTCTCATTCTTTACCTCTTTTAACCTTCTTATCTAGTGCAGAACTGAGAGAACCTACATCTGCTGAATAAGAAACCTCCCTTGCAATAGTTTTTAATCCCCAACAGATTGAAGAAACTACCACCTTTGCTACTGCATTCAAATCTACAAATCTTATGGTGGAAGTTAGTGGCTCTAATTCTGAAGCAATCACAAGCAATGCACCTCGGCCTGAAGGAGATGTCCTTAAAGACATGAAAATTACCTAATCATTGGAACCTTTCCATGTTTCCTTTCATTCTGAGGCTCCATCAGTCATTCTCGATCCAGAAAATGATCAGCCAATCGTGTTAACACTGTAAAACCCTCGATAGGGCACATCTTCTCATTCTACTCATACATTGGCTAGCCGCTCTGTACCATCCTTAGGCCCTACTGAACAACCTACTCCTATCACAACTGCTAGACGCCTAGTGATTGTAGATGAGGAAGAAGATGAACCAACTCAGCCAAATGATTTTCCATAAACAACTACCTCTAGTCGAGAAATAGCTAGTGAGGTTCTTGTGACAGACTCCACCACTTTTACCATATCCAAAGTCATCACTCCTGCGGAGCCACCATTTTCTTCTACTCCTACACAAATAGAAATGGTACCAACACCTAATAAAATATCTCTTGTTGAAGTTGTACTCTCCTCTCTCGGCTAAACTCTCAGCAGTGATATTTCCATAGGCGAATCTCCTTCACTTTCCTAGAACTTCAGCAACTCAAGGACGAATTATGAGCTCTCAGTAGTGATATTGCCATAGCCGAAACATCCTTTTCAGATACGTTTTACCAATTCAGCATGCACTGACCTATACTCTGAGATTACACAAATATTTACCAACAGATTGTCATTTGTACACCCAATCAAAATTCACAAACCAAGAAAAAAGATTTAACAAATACACATATGTTCAAAAAGAGTAATGAGGCTAAAAATCATCAAATATAGCATTTCATTCAAATGAGTCATTTATATCACGCATACTCAAATAGATATTTGGAGGTCTCCAAATCCATTAACATTCAGCGGTTTTGTTAAAATATCGGTAAGTTGTTGCTCCATAGGCATATGATCCAGTATTGCAATTTTTTCCTTTATATGTTCAATAATATAAGATGTGCATAACAATTACCAGTTTCAATGTATCTACCCTTGGTAGTAGACAAGAATATCAAGTTTAGTTTTATGCCAATGTACAAGTTAGTTACCGATATATACAACCATCGCTGTTTGAGTTGTGTTCATCAATACTACCATCCCAATTTCCATCCGAATATCCGAAGATGACGACTTATTGATCTTAAGGCACTACTGGGTCTCCACACTGGTTATAAGATCTATGATGATTTGATTGAGGTGTTGATCTTAAAAACTGGTATGATACTCAACACCTAAGACTCAAATGGAGGAATGGAGTAGTTTTCAGGTTTTCCTATAATGCATGATTCACATTAGCCTCCATATTAGTGGAAAGACCATTTTGTCATGTGGTTGGTCATCAACAACCGTATTGACAATCATTAATTGTGCAAAAATCTTATATTCATTTTCCTATGTGATCCAAGATCTTGCACATTACCTTGAGTAAGATGATAGATAGATCTGATCACAGATCTTGGGAATTATTTTGAAGATTATGTTTTAGTCCCTTAACCATTGAAGCATCTTCAATCCTACATAATCCAAACTCAAGTATTGTTCCTTGCTCACTTTTCTTAATGGAGCTCCCTTTTGATGTGATTGACCCATTATTAAATTTAAGAGTTATCACATAAATGGGTCATAGTCATTAGTTGTTTCACTTGGAGCAATCACTACAAGTGCCCAAGTTAATATCACCCATTTGGTAACCACTTTCTTTGAGCATGATGTTTCATTTTCTCGTTTAGAGTGGTTACCCATGGGTGCTTTGAATTCTCCAGGTAACTAATTCAAATATTCTTGTTTTGGAGAATTCCTTAATTTTTGCATCATTTCTCCGGTAGGTTTGGATATACTTATATAGCTCAACTTGAAAGTGGAGTGGGGTCGTCTAAGTGCAAGACATTCAAATTTGTAGTGGCCCATATCTCCACATGTATGGCAAATATGAGTAGCTTTTGTGTTGCTTCCAGTGCAACATATTTCTTAGTCATAGGAGGTACCGGTGAAGAACCAAATTTACTTATTTTGTAGCCCAAGCCTATCCTATTCTTAAAGTTTCTACCCAAGCCGAGAAGTTTTTCTAGTTTTTCATTACTTTGGGAAAACTTACTGTTTGCTTGCCTCTAAGTGCAGATGTTCATAAGTAGTATCCTGTGAATATAGGGTCGATCCCACAGGGAGATGGTTTAGGAGAATGACAAATCAAATGCAAAACTAAGTAAGGGAAACTGACCTATAAGAATTCTAATTAATGGATGTGTTGAGGCATAAAATGAAGGATCAAAGATGAATCAGAAAAAGAAATTAGAAGGAAAAGAATGATGAAAATAAGGAAATTCATAGCATTTGCACGAAGCAAACAATTATATTGATTGCGCGCACATGCGCAACATCTAGTTTAAACCGTTCAAGATGAAAAATTGAATCTGATGGAAGGTGGGCCCCATAACAGAAAGATCGAGGGTTCGCATGTGTGGAGGCCTATAAATACCCCACTCCCCTCTCTCATTTGGACGTTGAAGATTTCGAAGAAGATCAGAGCTTTGGAGAAGAAGAGAAGTTTGAAGGTATTCAGGAGAAGAAGGAAGAGAGGCAAGTTGTGCTGGTCCGTGCAACCAGTAGTGCAGTTGCGTAGACCCATGCAAATACTACTGGTTACGCGAGCATTAATAAATGGGATGAAATGCTATCAAAATGTTATCTTTTCTTCAGTTATAGGGTTTCTCCAGAAGGAAGACATGAGATCATTGTATTCCTCTTAATGAGATGACCAAATCACAAGCCGAAATGCTGCCGGATTGGATATTCAAACTCTTGCGATTCTTGTGTTTTAGATATACTATCTTAGAATCAAGGGAAATCAAAGGATGTGAATGAATTTAGTATAAATAAGAAATGATGATTGTTCTCTACACACTTTCTCTGTTATGATTAAATAAGACAATCTCCCAAATCAAATGCATTTGTTTCTTATCGAAACAAACTGGCGACTCCACTGAGGATCTTATCTTATTTAAGATTAACATCGAGAAGGTTATGGGGACTTTCGTCATACTTTGGTGTCTTTTGGACACCAAAATGGCGACTTTCAATGGGAACATCCTCTCCTTCTCTAAGATGAAATGTTTTACCATTCGGATATTAATTGCAATTTTATATTTTGTTTGAAGGTAAGAAGATAAAACTGGGGTGGAGTATGTAACGAACCAGTCCTCAGATCATAAGGTCCAATCTCTCGCAACCAAAGTTGATAAATCCCAAGCGACGATCGGAGTTATATCTGCTTCGCCTTCAGCACAAGAAGGTGATAAAGACTGGGTTGTTGTGAAATCTCGAAGAACAAGGGCTTGAAATGCGGTAATAACGAGAGTGAATTCACCTCCACAAAGACTCAGGGGGCCAGTAACGTGAAATGCCGCTAGAAAGAACCCTAAACTCACTCCTCCTGCATTATATCCTGGGAAAACTGTTCCGCTATTGACATCACATGATTTCCCGACCCTGCTTGATGTGAGTGCTCGATGGACAAAAGAGCAAAAGGGTAAGGAGCTACTTGCATGCTCACCAACTTCTGTATCGCTCTAATCAACCAACTGCTGTGGAAGTACAGGAAAGTCGAATGACACTCCTCTTTTTGTAAGCCCCATTGCATCGACATATTCCCATTCTACCCTGACTATAGCTTCATCGGGAAATGGAGAAGTCGTCGTGTGCATGGCCGGAACAAGTCAAGGACCCCTACCAACAACAGAGGACCATATGACCGAGATGGCACAAGCGTAAAAAACACTAATGGAAGAATGCAGGAATCTTTGGGAAGCTTTAGCAACTCTTGTGCACAATGTAGCGCAAATGATAGTTCCTCCAATGATGGGTAATATGAATAGATGAGAACAATAACCTGAAGGCTCTCAACCGTTAAGAATAGGATCACTCGGATCTACTCCTGCAACAAGAGCGATAACTCAAGAGGAAATGCAACAGGTTGTCGAAGAAGCCATCAGAATGGAAAGAGAATGTAAGAATGTTGGTTGATTCAGATATTGAATGCCGTATCCGAGAGAGGTAGAAGATGTTCCTTTTCCAGTTAACTTCAAGCAGCTAGATTTTTAAAAGTTTAATGGAGACGGATCGACAGAAGAACATTTGATGCATTTCATTACCAGTATAGGAAATTTCTCTATAGTACCGCAATACTGTCTTCGGTTATTCGATTCCTCCTTGATGAGTAAGGCATTTCGATGGTACTCCAGTTTAACACCAGGATCGATGTAGACTTGGGAATAGATGCAAGATGCCTTTATGTCAAATTTCTTTTCGTCAGAATGTGACGTTAGCATCACAGAGTTAGCTTTAGTATGACAGAGAGAAGGGGAAACCGTAGAGAAATTCATAGACAGATGGAAAACATTGAGAGCTTCTTGTAGACAATTACCGGAAGAGAAAGAACAGGTGAAGATGTGCTTAAACTCTATGGAGACGGGTATCTCGTTTGACCTCATTAGTGCTGATATCAAGACCTTCCGCGATTTAGCCACAAAAGCTCACGCCTTAGAATTGATGACCAGAAAAATGTCAGCGTTTCACTATGAAACGAGTAGAAGAGGATCTAGTAGGCTGATTGCTAACGCTTTCGATCATGAAAAGAGAAGTCAAGATATGAGAGAAATGAGAGGAAAGAAGATTGAGAAGAAAGAAGAGTCAAACTGTCCTTGAGGTAGGTTCAGTGATAAAAGGCCTAGGTCGCTTAATTCTCATGAAGGGTTTGCATTTGAAAAAGAAGATGTGGTCCCTATGATGAACCAATTCTTGAAAGCTGGTATGATAGAGTTACCTCCATCCAAATGCCCTGAAGAGGTAGCAAGAACCAGAGAGAGACTTCTATCATTATCATCGTTTGGTAGGGCACCCGACAGAAAATTGCTTTACATTAAAATGTATAATACAAATAATGATAAATAGGGGCGAGATAATAATTGGAAAAGAAAAAAGAAAGAGATGCAAAAGTGAAAGTGAATGTATTAACTGTCTGAGAAGACACTCATGAAAGAGCAGGGAGAGAACGACATAAGATTATAGGCAAAGCCGCAGTAATCACCCTACAATCAGGAAAGCGGGTGACAGGTCCCCCCCAGACAGAAAGCTGAAATGGCAAAGGTAGAGCTTACCCAGAATCATTTCGGCAACAATAAAAAGGAAGAGAAGAATGAAATAGAGAAAGTGACTTATGACATAGTGAGTCATCTGAAAGGCATACCGGCTCGGTTAAGTGTCTATGATGCATTAAGGTTGTTAAAGGACTCCAAGCAAAGGTTGATCCAAGCCCTGTCCAACAGTAATGTTAGAGAAGCATTGCTCATAGAAATGACAAGTAGGGAGCTTGAAGAGCGGAAAGATTGCATGCCAGTAATTTCCTTTTCTGATGATGATTTGACCTGTAGTAAAGGGCACAACAGGCCACTAATGATCATGGGCCATATTTGCAGTAAACAAGTCAAGCGAATAATGGTGGATAATGGGTCGACAGTGAATCTGTTACCATTAACAATGTTGAATAAGTTGAGATACTGTTGCTCTAACCTACGCCCTAGTTGAATGATGATACAAGGCATTAATCAAGATGGGCAACGCGCGCTTGGTAAAATTACAATAACGTTGAAAATAGGAGAGTTAACTACAAATGTTGTCTGCCATGTCATTAATGCAGTGATGACATGTAACCTCTTTTTGGGAAGACCATGGACGCATTAGTACGGCATTATTCCCTCCACCCAACAGTGTTTTAAATACTATAAAGATGGGATACAACATAAGGTAATGGCCGATGAAAGACTATACAGAAGCTGAAGCCTTCTTCGCTGATGCTAGCTACTATGATGGATTCGCCAGTAAAGAATAAAAAGAGAATGATGTAAACAAGGCCCCAAGAGATCCTCATATGAAGGTGGTAAGAAAAGAAACTGCAGATACAGAATCGTGCGAGATGACAAATATGAGAAAGAAATTTTACTTTGTACCTAAGCACCTTAGACAGCCGGGACAGTCGTCGTTGATGCTGTTATCACCTGAACAACTAGAGATTTATAGTCAAATTACACGTTACCGTTATTGTATGTCGAAAGGAGTAAGCCATTCCCAGTCATTCCAAAAAGATTTCATGTCAAACCTAGCACGAAGTACCCAGAATTGATCGAATTTTATGCCCCTTCGGAAATAAAAGTAGAAGAAAGAGCTGATAACGACACGTACTATGGAAGGTTGACATCTGAAGATCTCAAGAGGTATAGTTCAGCAAGCATGAAAATCATGAAGACTATGGGTTTCGATTCTGAAGAACCGACTGGCCTAAATTATGGAAAATGAATTCAGATTCCGATTGGAGTTAATCAGAAAAGGAGGGAAGAATTTCGAGGATTAGGGGGCAGAGTCTTCGGTGAACACGGTTACAGTTGATCAAGTAAAAGAAACATATTCTAAAATTATCAAGCATCCTGAGATAGCTCCAAAGCAAATGGAGGACAGGGGGCAACCGACAATTGATAGTCTGCGAGAAATAAATTTGGGCACGAAAGAAGAGCCACGGAACATGTTCATAAGCGCTAGTCTCCTCGAGCAAGAAGCCGATAAATACGTCTAACTCCTGAAAGAAAACAAGGACATCTTCGCTTGGATGTATGCAGCAATGCTGGGCCTAGAACCATCAGTAGCAATGCATCGGTTGAATATATCTAAAGACAAGAGGCCGATTAAGCAAGCGTAAAGGCGATTCCATTCGGACCTAATTCCTTTAATAGAAGAAAAAATAAATAAACTAATAAAAGTCGGGTTCATCAGAGAGGTTAAATATCCTAAATGGATATCGAATGTTGTCCTAGTAAAGAAGAAAAGCGGGCAAATCAGGGTGTGTGTTACTTCAGAGATCTGAATGACGCTTGCCCGAAAAATGATTTTCCATTGCCGATAATTGAGTTGCTAATCGACAGTACAACGAAATATGTTGTCATGTCCTTTATGGATGGCCACGCCAGTTATAACCAGATAAGAATGGCTCCTGAAGACAAAGAAGTAAGAACGTTCAGAACTTCGTTGGGAATTTACTGCTATAAGGTTATGTCGTTTGGTCTCAAGAATGCCAGAGCAACATATCAAAGGGCGATGCAGAATATCTTTCAAGACATGATACACAAGCATGTTGAGTGTTATGTGGATGATTTGGTAGTCAAATCGAATGACCATGAAGAACATCGCGAACATTTGACCTCAGTCTTTCGCCGACTCAGAAAAAAGGTAGTTAAAGATGAATTCGGCTAAGTGCGCCTTTAGGATCATTAGGAAAATTTCTCGGCTTCATCATTAGGCACAGGGGAATTGAGATCGATCCAGGAAAAGTCAAGGCCATACAAGATATGTCGCCCCTGAAAACGCTAAAAGAATTAAAAAGTTTGTAAGGAAAATTGACATATATTCGCCGTTTTGTTTCAAACTTGGCAGGGAGATGTTAGCCGTTTTCTCTCTTGATGAAGAAAGGAATAGAGTTTATATGGGACAAGTCTTGTCAGAATGAGTTCGACTCAATAAAAGAACTTTTGAAACAACCTCCAATATTAGCAACTCCTATTAAGGGTAAACTGCTTATTTTATACATATCTGCTGCTGAAAACTCATTGAGAGCTCTATTGGCACAGATGAATGAACATGAGAAAAAATCTGCACTGTATTATTTGAGCAGAACTTTGATAGGTGTAGAATGCAATTATTCTCCGATCGAAAAAGAATGTTTGGCGCTGATATTTGTAGTACAAAAACTTAGACATTATTACCTTTCCTATGATATAATTTTAATCTCATGAGTAGATCCCATAAAGTTCTTAATGACAAGGCCGATGTTATCAAGAAGATTGGCCAAATGGATGCTGTTACTTTCAGAGTATACTGTTACTTATGAACCAACAAAAGTGGTTAAGGGGCAAGTAGTGGCAGACTTCTTGACAGCTCATCCGGTAGCAGACAGTGAAACCATCGGCGACGATTTTCCTGATGAGCAAGTTATGATGATTGAGTCACAAAACCCATGGCAGATGTACTTTAACGGTGCTTCTCGAACATTAGGAGCAGGCGCTGGAGTGATATTCATTACTTCTTAGGTTGACTTGTTGCCTTACTCTTTCACATTAGGTACTGCATGCACAAATAATGAAGCTGAATATAAAGCTCTTATTATTGGAATGGAGATAGCGTAAGAGATGAAAATAAAAGCACTATAGATTTTTGGGGACTCCAAGCTAATCATAAATCAACTGAAAATAGAGTTCGAAATAAGGAAACAAGAACTCTTGCCATATTGTCGGAAAGCACAACAATTACTAGAGAAATTTTATCACATCGAAATTAAACATGTGTTGCGATGTGAAAATGTAAGGGCAGACGCTTTAGCTAGCCTGGCAGCAGCTTTATCCTGTTCGAATCGGAGTCTTCTTTAGGTAACGATTGAAGAATGAAGTTGCTGTTGCACTCCCTATATCGTGTCTAGAGGTAACAATGGACGATTAACGCCAACCTTTTGTAGATTACCTCAAATATGATATTCTACCGGAAGACTCAGTACAAAGACAACAAATCAAGCAAAGATCAAAACGATTCATCATGTGTAGCGAAGTATTATACAGAAGATCATACAATGAAATGCTGTTGCGTTGTCTGGATGGACAGGAAGCAAGTTAAATGTTGTAAGAGGCTCATTCCAGAGAATGTGGAGCGCATCAAGCCGTCCGAAATCTATTCCATCGGGGTGCATCAAATGAGATATTATTGGTCCACCATGTTCAAAGATGCTATAGAATATGTGAAGCGATGCCACGAATGTCAAATCCATGAGGATGTCATACATATGCCCCTCGAAGATCTTCATCAGACAGTCGCTTCTTAGCCTTTTGTTAGCTGGGGACTTGATGTTATTGGTCCTATAAATCCACCTTCATCTAAAGGAAAGCAATATATATTGGCAGCAACGGACTACTTCTCTAAGTGGACAGAAGTGATCACATTGCGAAATGTCAGAGAAGAGGATGTTGTCAACTTCATTCAGCATGCAATAATACATCGTTGGTACTCCTTTCAATAATAGGGGCATGGAAAATTTGTGTAAAAAATTCAGCATTCACCACTCATTTTTAACACCTTATTATCTACTGGCTAATGGGTTGGTGGAGTCATTTAACAAGACGATTGTGAAGATATTGAATAAGACAGTGACTGGGATGAAAAGGAAAAGTTGTAAGAAGCATTATGGGATTACAGGACTACTCATCGAACAACAATAAGAGCTACATTGTATTCATTGGTTTATGACGTAAAGGCTATTATCCCGATTGAAATGCAAGTCACATCACTTAGAGTAGTAGTGCATCAGTTAATTACAGATGATGAAAATGCAAGGATAAGGCTGGAAGAATTGGATTTAATTGATGAAAAGTGGTTGGCAGCTCAACAACGGTTATAATTGTATCAAGCAAGAATATCTGCCGCCTTTGATAAAAGAGTCAAGTATCGCTCTTTCAAGAAAGGTGACATGGTACTCATCTTGAAAAGACCGATAGTGGTCACCCCCAAGTCAGGGGGCAAGTTTGAGCCCAAATGGGATGGGCCATATATAATAACAAAAGTATATTCCAATGAAGCTTATAGAGTTATGGATCAAGATGGACAGGGTATCAGTATACTAGTCAATGCTCGTTTCATAAAAAAGTATCATCCCTGAAGACGGATATAGTTTTGATCCAGAAGATTATCAAAATAATGCTTCTATATCAAAAGAGGGCAAGAATAAGTGAAGCCATGTATTCTTTTTTGTACAGATATTTTTCGTACAAACGAATAAAGGATGAATCTCAAATGTCAACCGCTGCCAAGTGTCAATTCGTTGATGAAGACCAAAATTAGTAACTATCATTGTCATTATCAAACAAGCCTTGTTATCATCACTAAGCCAATATATTATTATAAACATAACATGAATATCGTCAAGACACTATTAGCAGCGGTGATGTATCATTTATTGACTCGCCATTCATGACAGTATTACAAGCCTAGCCAAGCCCATGCGGCCAACTACGCATAAGGCCTACCATTATCGATCATACATATATTATTCAGGTAGTAGTGAGAAGCTAGTGGCCCTAAAAAGCCCAAATAGGCCATCACATGCATACCCATGCGGGCAGCGGATGGAGCCAGCGACTAAAAGCCCTAAGTGGCCAAAAAGTCTACAACGGCTAGTCATGCGTGAGACCAATGCCATCTGTATAGCTTCTGACAACGTCACAGGGAAGGAAGAAAGTGCTCTCCTGTGAATGGGTCTGACCTTACAGATAAAGAAAAAGCGGGCTGCAGTGTACGCTCTTTGGCCATTGTCCATAGATAGGCTAACCATACATAAGACCCCTAGATTCCTAGCTTGATTTCAGTAGTAACTCATGAGGACAGAGTTTCTATAAAATACCCCCTCATTGATGGACTGACGGCCTTGGATTTGGTACCCTAAGGTAGCCTTGCACACTCCGTGAACTCTAGAGAGTTAATGCGGCCAACCCTGTACATAAATCCCACTGAGTTCACGGCCCCGGTAGCTTCACTGGGCCCCTCTGATGGATCGCCGTTTGTGAACTCCCCGGCTGTGATAAGTTCAGTGAACTCATAAGAGTTACAAAAACCATTCACGTGAGACTCGACTCCAACTACTCATGAGTCTAAAAAACTATGTTGCTCCACTACTCAAGAGCTTAAATTGTGTGGCTATCTAATTGAACTAAAATCTAGTTCCGCCTATCAAAACAAAAATCATATAGGAAATCCTGTGCTAACAATCATGATAAACTACGATGAAAAAATAATGTATCATTAAAAGATCGCATGAGTATATATGTTTAAAATAAGCTGTAATTCAAAAAAATAAACTTTATAAAAAAAAACTTTCAAAAGAAACAGTTATCCTATAGCATCATAATGCATTCATATATCTTGCATGCTCAAGAGAAAATTAAATATAATCATAAAAGAAAAGAAAACAAAATAAAGTCTTTTATAGTTCTTCTGCCATGCCTAATGCTGCTAAGTATTTTTGCAAGTCTTCTTTGAGTTGAAGCTGAGCCGCAATATGTTTTGATTTAGCCTAAAAAATGATATTTGCATGATCTGGAATGCTGACTAACTTCCTCTCCAAAGCGATAATTAGTTCTTCATTTTTTATCAGCTCAGATCGTTCAACATCGGTAGAATGAATATTGACCTGCATCTTCTCCTGGATCTTCTTTATATTCAACTCCTCCTCCCAATCCTTCGTCTCCAATTGTAGAATTCCCTTCTTTAAAAGAGCAATCTGATTCTGAATAGCTATTCTATTGTCAGTGGATGCTCTTAGTTGCTCTTGGAGGGATAACTGCTCCTGATCATATTTGGAGACGACAGAAGCAATTTGGAAAGCCTTCTCCTTGGAAGATGCTAGCTATCTCTCATATTCCATAATCTCTGGAGCGACAACCACATTCTTTGTCGATTTTAAAATAGTTACCAAATCATGAAATCTTAAGAGAGAGTTGCGCAAAGGAGAAACATTGATTTTGGCCGTCCTTGCAGCACTGTCCAAGACCTCTATATCGATGTTCAGATCCGACCATTAATCAAGATCTTTAAACATGTGGACAACTGCTGACATGGAGTTTTTCACTAATGTCAGCTTATACGCAGGGACTTTCACAAAACATAACAGATCGAATACTGTGGCAACGGAACTAGAGCTAGCTATGCCACTTTGAGGAGGATTTCCTACAAAATAATAAAAGAAGAAACTTGTAATAAAAGCCATGAAAGTAAATGATGTAAAAGCACAAATAAAGAAAGAGATGAATATACCTTCTTCAAGAATCTGAGTAGTAGGAGATTGTATCTATTTGATGGAAGAAGGACCAGGCCCCATCATATCAGTAAAGGAAGGAGCCCTAGCTTCGGTGCTCGAATCAATGATTGCTGGAGTTGGTAGGTCAGTGGGCTCCACTGGAAAAATGATTTCACGAGCTACCATTCTTGGTGCCACCAGGGGGGCCAGGGAAATTTTCATTAGGACCAATGGTGCAATGGGAGGAAGATCTTTGGAAGGAGTATTGCCTATTCTAATGTCAATAGCATGAATACCTGGGATAAAGAAAATATCAATAATGATAGAATAACGACTACAAGCAAAAGATTAAATGATAAAAATTGTAGGAAAGTTCTTACTCGATGAGTATTCGTACTCCCCGTAATCTAAGGGTCATCATCTCCCTCTCCTATTGTTATTGAGATTCTTGCAGGAATATCAGTAGCAGGAGGAGCTTCAATTTCGATATTTTGAGGAATTGATGAAGGATGTTCTTCGCCAGTAGGAACACCTTCAATAACGGCGTCATCATCATCATCAATATTAACTTCTCCCTCTTTAACGTCATCATTTTCATAAGCTCCTTCATCAATATTTCACAGAAGCAGTATCTTCAGATGACGAGGGTGACTTCTTTTCCTCTGATTCTTCTTCCTCTATTTCTTCGATTACAACTTGCTTCCCTTTAGAAGGGGAAATTCTGCTACTTCCTGGTTGAGAATCCTTACCAACCGGGATTGGAGAGGTCGCAACAGCAATTCGTTCTTAAGGGGAAGGAGGAGAAGCCTGAGAATGCGATCGGAACCTTGTCATTAGAGAAGATGGATTGGGATGAGCAGGTTGAGGAGCAAGAGAAGGAACTAGATCATTTAGAATTGTAGCAACATTCTCTTGAACGGGGGAGAGAGCTGCCGTTATATCTTCAACCACTCTATTGGAGTGATCTTGAGGGACTTTTTCAAAATCCATGACAACTCCATGGGCTATCCATCCCTTGAGAGTGTTGGCGGATTTTCTTTCACGAATTGGCTCCTCCAAGGATATCTTTCTACAAAGTTGACCAAGAAAAGGCGTGTGACTCCTCTCTGGCATAAAGCCTATTCCCTCTTCCAATCTGCGACCCTTGAGTTTCAGAGGAGAAATAGGGTGAGTTACTGGTAAGCATTTATTAACTAGATATGATTGATGAACCCACCAACTCATATAATCCTATGAAGCACGGGTGGTGCGGTTACTGCCTGGGATTGTGAAAGTAGACTTAACTCGACCGCCTAGCAACTGCTTCCATACCATCGTCTAGTTAAACAAGCTGGTTCCATAGCTACGCATCCTCCTTGTTACCAATCCACAGTCTTCTGGAATGGCTTAATTAAAACCAAACTGGCGAGCAAATCGGCTTGGGTAGTAAGGCTCCCTCCAGAATTCTACCCCTTCTCTTAGTGGGAGACTGCAAGACCGAATGGAGAGGTAGAAAGCCCTTTCTCTTGGAGAGAGTGATTCAGTATCCACCACATCTATATCCTCTGTATATGGATACAGGAAGAACTGGAAAAAGTTGATTGTATCAGCTGCCAAGATTGTGTTGACGACCTAGTTATATGACCTTTTATCCATAACTCTTTTCTGAAAGAACCACAAAGGGATATGCGAGGGGTAGATATATGCTTTCTCTGGAGCTTCAAAGGTCCATGGGAAGTAGATACCCTACCACCTAGTAATGTAATGCCAAGGAGTGTAAGTAGAAGAAGCATCAACAGTGAGACTCTTTATGTGAGTCGCTACCTCCCCAAGAGCTTTGTAAATAGAGTACAAGACCGGAGGGACAAGGGAATGCTTATGGCCTTCTACCATGGCACTGACAATGACAAATACTATGGGGTGATTGGCATCCGCACATTTGGATCTTGGACGGACAACCACGCTCAGCCGATAGACAAGGAATGCTGCAAGCTCTCCGTCGAGACTATATTCGACACTATTCTTTATTTTTGCGCGAAGATTTGTTAATTCTTGCGAATGACAACCACTAAAGCTAAGAAAAAGAAGAGAGAAAACAGATGGTGAGAAATATGAGAAATCAAAATACAACAAGAAGTGATTGATTTATGAAGAGGAGAGTTACTAGAAGGCTTTAGTGAAATGCACAAGCCATTGCAGAGGAGAGATCTTGTGGATGTTTGGAAACTTGGACATCTCTTTGAAGAGTTCCATAGTTGTTTCTGAAATTGAGGCCACTAGGCTTGGCGAAGAGAGAAATGTTAATTCTTCATTAGTGGAAATGAATTCGTCATAAAATTTCTTCATCAACGGAAGACCAACAATTCGATGGAGGTCCTAGAGCATAATACTCATTTCTCCTGCTGGAAGGTGGAAGGAGTTGGTTGTGGGGCACCAGTAATTGAGGAAGCCTTTAAAAATAGAGGTCTCCTTGTAGAAGTGCTGGGAGGTAACTTCTATCACGTTATATACATCAATCTTGATCAATGTCTTGGAGTGCATTGCTAAAATTGCCGTTGCCTAATATGCGCAGGAAGTTAGGAGGCCCTTAGTTATGAATTCTTCTTGGCCCCAAAGTGATTCACGATCCTTGAAACGTTACTGGAGTGTTTCATATAAATGAGTGGTGAATAAGGCATGAGGATCATGGGAAGGAGTGAGGACGATCATCGGATGGACTTCACCAATCTGCTGCCTTGGATTCTTTGCTAACAAGGTTCCTTCCAGAATTCGAGCTTCTTTTGATACCCAGGATTCTGTATATGCCAATTTTTCTCCGTCCATTTGATCTAAGGGCTTGTAATTGAGAATGGACTGGTAGTGATGGAGGTTTAGTGGGATCACAACCATGCCTTGTTTGTAAGGGTTATTGAACATTATGATACCCTCGATGACTCGGACCATCTCCCAAGAGTTTTAAAGTCTATTTTTGTTGTGTTCCTTTATCTTCTCCTGGAATTCCTTAGCCTTATTGCGACAAGGCTTCTTTGATTTAGAGGGAGGGGGTGTGTCTTCTCTGGCTGGTGGTTTCTGGGTCATGATTGGCAGATGGGTTGTTGACTTCAACCATTCTTCCCAATCAAATTCTTCGCCATATCTGGGAGGCTGTTCGATTTCACCCATCGATATCGCTCTATGGATGTTTGAGGGTAGTGTGGAAATACGGTCAGTGGAGAAAAAAAATGGGGCAGACAGGTTCTTTTATATAAGCAGGGCGCCTGCTAGTGGTTTTGAAGCACTTCCTTTGTCTTTGTTCGGAAGGTGGAGATAGAGATGATTCGGGAGCATGAGAAGACGAAGGGTTTGGTAAATCTTGATGAGAGGGTTGTGCCATAGACGGTTTAATAAGACGGAAGGTTCTCTTAATACTGGCCATGGTGGATTGAAGATGACAAGTGCTGGAACTATCTTGAAGGAAGGATGTTTTAAAGGTTTAAAGCACTAAGTACTTGGAAAAATTTCTAAGCAAAGGGGTGATTGCACGAATGCGCACAAGAATATGTGGTTGCACGGTATAGCACCAAGTGCAGATGCCTTGTGCAAAACAGGGAGATTGTTGCGCGAGTACACATAAACACAAGCGATTGCGTAGAGATGCGACAGACGGGCAGAGTTTTGACAAGGAAGCAGGAAATAATAATCGAAGGGAGGGACTTGGTATTTATAGAGGAATGGGACTCGACTACTGGACCCAATTACCCTTTGCGCAGGTGCACGCAAACGAAGTGAAAAGCAAGGAGAAAGAGAGGAGGGGATTGATCCTAATTCTTTATTTCTAGAAAAAATAAAGAAAGGATCAAGGGGGCACTATTGAGGCATAAAACGAAGGATCAAAGATGAATAAGAAAATGAAATTATAAGGAAAAGAATGAGGAGAAAATGATGAAAATAAGGAAATTCGTAGCATTTGCGCGAACTCGTGCAAACCATACTAGTTGCGCGGGACCGCGCAAACAATTATGTTGATTGTGTGCACATGTGCAGCATCTAGTTTAAACTGTTCAGGATGAACGGTTGGATCTGATGGAAGGTAGCCTCATGACACAAAGATCGAGAGTTCGCACATGTGGAGGACTATAAATACCCCACTCTCCTTTCTCATTTAGACATTGAAGATTCCGAGGAAGAGCAAAGCTTTGGAGAAGAAGAGAAGTTTGAAGGTATTTAAGAGAAGAAGGAAGAGAGGCAAGTTGTGCTAGTCTGCGCAACCAGTAGTGCAGTTGTGCGTACCCGCTTAAACATTACTGGTTGCGCAGGCATCAATAAATGGGCCGAAATGCTGTCGAAATGTTATCTTTTTTTCAGTTTCACGGTTTCTCTGGAAGGAAGACATGAGATCATTGTATTCCTCTTAATGAGATGACCAAATCAGACCAAATCACAAGCCGAAATGCTGCCAGATTGGATATTCAGATTTGATATTCAAACTCTTGCAATACTTGTGTTTTAGATATACTATCTTAGAATTAAGGGAAATCAAAGGATGTGAATGAATTCAGTATAAATAAGAAATGATGATTGTTCTCTCTATACTTTCTCTGTTATGATTGAATAAGATAATCTCCCAAATCAAATGCATTTGCTTCTTGTCTAAATAGGATGCAATGATTTTGAGGGTTTTATTTTTAAATGGAATTTAATTAAATTAAAAACAATACCCAAGCTTCAAAGTTCCACACATAGGTTAATAACCCATAAATCATGACAATTTTGATAACACAATTAGGATCCGAGCACTATGGTTGGCCTAATCGAAAAATAAAACAGTTCGAATCTTTTTAATAAATGACGTGAGAGGTTAGAGAATTATGAATTTGCACTATTAACATATATTCTCAAGCGCCAATGATTGTAAGCATAAAATATCCACGAGATAATGAATCAAACAATGTAACATGTTGAAAATATCTCCCATCTAGGAAATCTAATGATCTAGGTTAAGCCTATCCATTAATATGGACCTCACATGATATAAACATATGGATCTCACATGAGGATAAAAAACCTAAACCTAGATGATTGATAACGTGCATACACCATTCATCTCATCCTTAAAAATAAATCAATCAATCATAACTTATGAATCATTAAACCCATGTGTTTCCCTTCTAGCTTGGGCTAAAGAGAACTAGAAAAACATAATTAAAACAAAGAAAGTAAAAAAGCAAGTGCATAAACAAATTAAGATCTAAAAAAAAAAGTTGTAAGGAAAAATAAAAACAAAAACTATGAAAATTGAAACTTTTCTAAAGAAACTAGAAAGCTTTCCAAAAACCCTAGATCTGCTTCAAAAAACCTTAGGTATCCTTTAGAAGTCCGTAGGAAACCTTTATTTATAGCCTATCTCAGTTACTTTCGAAAAATAAACTCTATTTATGCAATTCGTGTAGACATTGCGTTACACTCTGTGCCTGCATTTTATCGCATTTAAAATTATGTGTAAAGTACTTAGGCGGTAAAATTTTCCACCGAATTTTCTACCGAAATTGATTTTCGTGGCACCAAATTAAACTTAGGTGGAACCAAATTAAGTTGTTTTCTTGCTGGACTATTTTTTGCACTTTAGGTGATACCAAAATTGGCTTAGATGGCACCGAAATGTCCTGTTTTTCTGCTGTTTAACTTGTGCTTTTGCCAATCTTTTCTCAATCCTTTGTACTTAGTTTTCTTGGATCTTTGGCATGAGAATTCTCTGTTCTTGGTTTCTTAAGATCCGTCCTTTGCCTTGGTAATTCTTAAGCGCTATATCCATGCTTTTAGCATTCTTTTCAATCTAAGCTCTCAGATTCACCTTGCAACACAAACATGCATAAAGTATAACATTATGTAGTATCATGTTCATAAA
The DNA here is from genome assembly GCA_030180095.1 of Magnolia changhungtana. Classification (NCBI taxonomy): domain Eukaryota; kingdom Viridiplantae; phylum Streptophyta; class Magnoliopsida; order Magnoliales; family Magnoliaceae; genus Magnolia; species Magnolia changhungtana. Next base: position 3,315,709 of record JASAUF010000626.1, on the reverse strand, counting down.
ACTAAGATATAAATGGGGAAAAATATGCAATATTTAAGTCTCAACACACCCCCAACCAGCATTTTGCCAGTCTCGAGCAAAATAATCGAAGAAAATTTTTAAATAAAGAATAAAAACCGTTTCAAAACGAAAATAAAAATTCTAACCACACCACTTTCGCAGGTAATCTCGATTTCATATAGCATATGTAACAAGCCTTTAAACCCCTAGGTTTCCCCTAGTGGACGCGTTATAGTCTCGGGAGGGTTTCTAAAAATGTTACCCACAAACATTGAAAATTCAGAAATTTATACAATTATGCCTCCATTCATCATATGAATTCTAAAACAAAGCAACACTTAAGTCTGAAGTTAGTTAGAATCTCAATTTCCTAATCCATTACATCCTTGAGTTCAAAGACCTAATCAAAATTTAAAATAGTTATGATCCAATGTACTTAGGTGCTTGGTGACAGTAGTCTAACTTTGAGAAATATGCATGTTCTCTATCCTAACTCCTTTCAATCACCCCGAGAATATGAAATCTTTAGTTATCTCATTTCCTTCATGCCCTTTCTTCTTTTATGATCATATCCTCATTATTGTAGACCACCCTTAGATGAAGAATCCCACCGGATTTGCTTTACAACCTAAGGTGACGTAATTGTAATAGTAACAACACTAGATACTTAGGTACCTTACTCCGGATTACTGACATGATTGTTATGGTCATTACATTCATAAATTTTCTTTTTCATCACCTTTTTTCTCTTTTTTTTTTTTCTTCAATATTCTCTCTTTTAAGCATATGTCAATGGTAATAGTTCATTCAACCTTGTTTGAATCAAAATTTATTATTCTAGTTCACATATCATATTCATCACTTAGTTAGCTAGGGTGTATTGTGAATTCAGCACATAAAATTACAACTCACTCTAAACTAGTGATTAGATAATCGAGCTCAAGTTTATAATTTTTAGTTATTAGAATTCTGACTGCTATCAACCTAGACTAAGTATTAACTTTGTCTTTGGAATTCGCATAATATCATGTTCACATTCTTGTATATAAAAAAGAAATTATTTTGAAAATTTTGAAAAAAAAAAAAGACTCTACTATTCCTAAAATATAAACTCACATGGATGAATATCCACATCCCCAACCTAAAATCTACATTATCCCCAATGTAATGATACATATAATGCAGAAAATATGAGAACAATAAAAATAAAAGAAAGGATGGATAGTACTTGCCATGAAGAACTCACCTGCAAGGCGACACTAAAAAAAATGAATATTATACAAATCCTACACAACTGTTCTGTCAGACTAGGAACCTCAATCCGAATATTTCGGCTCATGAAGAGGGACGGATCCTCTCTCAAATGAAAGTTTTTCATATAAAGCTTCAATCTTTGACTATTAATCTTGTACACATTGCCATTACATGGATTCTCAATTTCAACAGCCCCATGAGTATATACTTTCTTCACAATGAAGGGGCCCGTCCATCTTAATCTTAACTTTCTCGGAAAGAACTGGAGACGGGAATTGTACAATAGGACCTTTTGCTAAGGTTCAAAATTCTTCCTCAGGATACTTTTTTCATGGAAAGTTTTGGTCCTGTCTTTATAGATTTTAGAGTTTTCATAGGAGTCTCTCCTTAGCTCTTCTAATTCATTCAACTCTAATTTCTTTTGTCCACTTGCTTGGTCCATGTCAAAGTTTAATTTCTTTATTGTCCAGTATGATTTATGTTCCAATTCCACAGGCAAGTGGCAAGCCTTCCCATACACCAATCTGTATGGGGACATTCCAATCGGGGTCTTATAAGTAGTCCTATAAGCCCATAAAGTGTCGAATAGTCTGAGGGACCAATCCTTCCTATTTGGCCTTATAGTTTTCTCTAAAATGTGTTTGATTTCCCAGTTAAAAATCTCAACTTTTCCCCTCGTTTGTGGGTGGTATGGGGTGCTCACTTTATACTTGATGCCATATTTCTTCCTCAAAACCTCAAATGTCCTATTACAAAAGTGAGAGCCACCATCACTAATGATGGCCTTTGGAGTTTCAAATCTAGAAAAAAATATTTTCCTTGAGGAATCGTATGACCACTTTGTTGTCATTGGTCGTAGTTGGAACTATCTCAATCCACTTGGAAACATATTCTACACCAACCAATATATAAAGAAATCTAAAAGAAGATGGAAATGGGCCTATAAAATCAATACCCCAATAATAAAAAATCTCTAATGGTAAAATAGGGGATAAAGGCATCATGTTTCGCCGGGACACTCTTCCTAATCTTTGACATCTATCACACACAACATAGAAAGCATGGGTGTTTTTAAACATGGTGGGCCAGTAGAACCCACACTGTAGGATTTTTGCAGTCGTTTTCTTAGTAAAAAATGGCCACCACATGCTTCTATGTGGCAAAAAGAAATAACACTCTAAACTTCATTCTCTGGGACACAATGTTTAAAAATCTGAACAGTCCCATATTTAAATAAATACGGGTCATCTCAGAAGAAGTTCCTAACCTGGATTTTAAAATGCTTCATATCTTGTGACTTCCAATGATATGATATTTTTTTCCGTCACAAGATAGTTCACTATATCCGTATATCAAGGCAATTTGGAGATTGTAAATAATTATTCATTAGGGAAAGTGTCCTGGATATGTATCTCCTCAGTGGAATCATCTAACACCAATCTGGAAAGGTGATCGGCCACTACGTTCTCTACTCCTTTCTTATCTTTTGTCTCTAAGTCAAATTCATCGAGTAGGAGGATCCATCTCGAAAGTCTCAGCTTTGCATCCTTCTTAGATAACAAATATTTTAAAGCTGAGTGGTTTGTGAAATGACCACTTTAGATCCCAGAAAGTAGGACTTAAATTTATCCAAAACAAAAGCTACTATAAGTAATTCCTTTTCGTTTGTTGAGTAGTTCACTTGGGCCGAGTTTAGAGTTCTACTTGCATAGTGAATAACGTAGGTGTAACACACCGCACCTCTGGTACATGGGTGTTACCATTTAAACCCACATCGATGGGATCCAGAATCAATTAACAACCAACTTGAACTCAACATATGCAGGATGGGGCATCTAGTCATCATTGAAGCCGTCCATTAGAGGTCCTAGGAGTTGAGTTAAAGCCTATAATAGTCATGAGGGTAAGCTTAACCAAACCACCTCAAGTTAAAACAGTTTTAAATCAGTTGGCCGTCAAGAAATGGAACAATACACTAGAGATTGACCTTCGAGGGCTAGTGAATAGCCAACTAAGCTCTCACTACTTCTTAAATTCACATTTAACCGTTGAAAGTAAGTATCAAACTAATCTAGTCATTGGGTCGAGGGTATTAGCCATAAAATGGACTAGGACGTGTGATACGGCCCACCTGGGCCTCACATCCGCCCCAAACTAGGGTAGGACCCCTAAGTGGCGCTCCTAAGGTGAATGGACGAAGTGGATTTATCACAAACATCATGGTGGACCCCACACGAAGTGTGAGTGCACTGAACACTCCCGTGCACGAATGGGGCTTGCTGGTTTGACTAGTGCTGACTCGACCCATCTCAAAGAAAAGTCAGATTTTCTCCCGCCCGTTAGATTTTTGAATCTGACGGACGTCAGCTCCCAAGGTGGCCCACCTCGGCCACTATCTGAATGATCTGAACCTTCCATCGGATTCGTGGGGCCAGGCCAACCAAAACGTTATAGGCTGACGGACACATGCATAGAGATGACGATTTTGGGTGGAACGGATCAAAAAGTCATGTGTGGCTAGGATCAAGGATGGTAGGCCAACTTGTGGCCATATGGGCGGCCTATGATCGACCTAATCGTGCTATCCTAGCCATCCGTCTTCTAGATGAAACCGCGTCCTCCCATTTCCAAAAATGGCCGAACAACAGCCTGCACCAAGAAAAGCAAAAAGGAGGTTTTTCTCTTTTGGAAAATAGGTGCTGACACGGTTCTAACCGTTCCCTGGGCCAAGTGGAGCAATCGAAGCCCCTCCCTGTAAGGCGGTACGAGATAAGGGAGAGAAACGCCTCATCTCATGAGAAAGTGACGAGAATTGGAATATCTCGTGAGTATTCTGAAACGCAAGTTAAAGGCCCAAAAAGTGGGCCTCGCAATGATCAGCAATCCCATATGGTCTGCTCAAACAGACTAAATCATACTGAAATACCTTATAGGATGATTTGCCATTAATGGCCACTCCATCTTCTTCGTTAACTTATCCGACCCACGATCACGAGATGGACCCCACCAAGGCTAAAAATGTGCTTTTCTGGTGGGACCCCATGCATAACAGTTTTTCGAAGATGGCCCTTGCAAGAGGCGTTTGAATCTCAACCGTTGGCTGAGATGTACTGGAGTCCTCTCTCGGCTATAAAAACCATTGGGTTGCTCTTGGGATTCACACTAGAGCTAAGAAAGAGAGGGAGAGAGAGAGAGAGAGAGAGAGAGAGAGAGAGAGAGAGAGAGAAGGAGAGAAAGGAGGGAGAGAGTGAAAGAGCGGGAGAAGGGATCAGCTGCGTGACTCGGTGCCGCACTGCATTGAGTCAATCCAGCTATTTTGGGTTGAGTCAGGTTAGTGAGGACCCTCTGACAAACTCTCCAAGCCGGGGCAGGCCAGCCCTGGTCAGATCCATTAGATGTGCCAACCATAGCCCCTTGGCGAAGAAAGATAGGTAGGTGTGTCATTTGTTATGCCCCAAACTCGGAAACTAGGCTCACAAAATTTTCGATCATCGAATCCGATGCCAACAGCCTTCGTAGTACCCCATTCTCGACTTCCAGTGCCCATACGCCAGATTTCGATCCTGGGATCTTAGAAGGAGGATTTTGTGACGTACATTTATCTCATAAGAAGCATAACCACAAGTTTACCCAAATTACAAAGGCAACATCATTATTATCACATATTCACTAATATAAATCACTTGAGTACAGTGCTAAAAGGGAAATACATATATAAAAAATTAAAGCTCTAGAAGACAGCTGCACGCTCCAAGCTCAACGCTGCTGTGACCTAACGCCACCTGTATGCATCTATCGTGCATAAATTTAGAGAAAGCTAAGAGGGTGGTGTAAGTGTGTGCGCAAGGTAAGTGCCAAGTATACAATATAAATCCATAAATCATATAATGTCAAAAATACTAGCCAGTCCAAGAGTCATACAATATCAGAGTATGCAATATTAAAGTAATGCAGAAACATGCTGGCAGGTCCATAAATACCATCAGCCTTATCTAGGCTATACAATGCAAAAAAATAATAAGCCAAATATCATATACTGAGGGTGTAATGCAATATGCAAATCCTGACGAGTCCACGAGTACCGTCAACTTCATCTAGGCCATATAAATGTAGAAACATAGTAACCCAAAATGCCATATGCTGCGGATGTAATGTAATATGCGGTGCGAATGAAATGACCTAGAGTGTGAAGTCGGGATGATAGTACATAGTATCGCAAGCTATGAGGTCCATCACAACGGACTTCTATCCAAACTAGTTCCATACCTAAATTTGGATAGATAGACTCAATGTGGTAAACTCCTAATCTTAGGTTGGTCGTGCGCCTAACCGAAACTATGGCCATTGCGAAGGTGCACGTAATGATCTAGTTATGCACCATCAGCCCGAGTGGATAGTGAATGAACGAATGAATGAGTCAAATGGTGGGTACGTAACCCCATACTCAGTACGTCCACATGTCAGTATGGCTCATCTCTGAGATATCACTGGGGTCTAGTACACTTCATAATGGCTACCGTCTCCCTAGTCGCACAACCAACTAGTGGAAAAGACCTCACTATTTGCCTAGCCAGTAGTTTGCCAATACCTACTCAGCTCGTTGATAGCGGACTCATTTGGGAGCTGGTCAAACTCAGCCTAGCTTATAGCCCCCTCACTTGGGCGGATAAGGCCATACCCCCTTCCAACCGACCATGACACAGTGGGAGATGCCGCCTACTAGTATTCGGCATCTAGGCACTCATGTATTCACTTGGTCTAAATGTTGGAGTCTCCACCGGTACTAGAGGATTCTGGGACCCTTACCCAAGGACATCCTATGTGCCCACAATGCTAGAACTAAATATTTTTGGTACCCCATCTAGCCATCCATGATGAATCTGTGGAGGCCACATCCTTGATATCACTAGGGTGCCAAATGATCATGTCACATAAATGCGAGATGTATAAGTCATACCATCCAGTCATGCATCAAACTTGCGCGTACTGCACGATCATGTGGGGCAACTCCGTCTCTTAAAGAGTCCCCTAAATAACTCAGCCCAATGACAATGCTATGATCAACTATTCCTCACAACGGGCATACAAATGATGCGTATGGACATATATCATAATGTAATACTAAGCATGATCTCAGTGTCCTACTAGACTAAGTATACTAGCATGATTATTAGATATAACAGGCGACGACCGGTCTTAACTGGTATGTCACTTACGAGAGTAGGGGCTGAATGATATGCCCTACTAGACATGTAGAAGTCTATATGGAATGGTCCACAATAAATTATCCTAACCTATTCAAGGTACTAACATATCATATATCCTAAGGTGGGGTCCACAGAGTGACGGTGGATCTAACACATACATCGAGATAGGCTTTACACAGTGGATATACTAAATCTGGTCCCACATATTCTTCTAGCTACGATAAGGGAGGTGATGATGATGTACTAATGTCAAAGATAGGCCTCACACTCGTCCTAAGAAGGTAAATAGACAGTGGGGATGATACATACATAACACGAGGTCTTAACAATCGATTACAAGGTAGGATACATCTCACAGGGTGAGTTAAGAGGGTATACTGTAAATGTTATTCTATCTAGCTCCAATGATTGTCAAATTTTGGAGTGCCAAAACCTCTTAGAATCTGTATCTTATGTAGCTCGTTGTAACACCCCGACTTTTCAGGACCAGAGTATACGACCCGTTTCTCAAAAACCCGAGTGTTAACCTTAAAGGATGGTCAAATTCGAGTCTATAGTATTTTTCTTTTATCAGAGTTAATAGATGAGCGTAGGATGGACAAGTAAGCATAAAGGAAATTTTTCATTTACATTTGACATATACAAGAAGCTGCCCATAATGACTTATACAAACCAATGTCTTTGAATTTAACAAGTACAAGATTTACAAGAATTTAATACATGAAGAATAGCAGAACACATAATAATATAAGCCGCAAGATCACATAGCTCCTCTAGGAAAATACAGCCAAGCATCCCTGGTGATTGTACCCTACTCCTCATCAAGTCTGAACATGCATATCACTAAGGCCACCTGTATTACCTATACGGTTGTATATATGATGGATGAGTGGCCAACTCAGTGTAAATTCCCCTCAAGATTACACACCGCCGCATTAGGTAAGCATAGTTATAAATATAGTAAACAAAATAATACATGATGCATGTCTTATTAGATGCATGGATGAGTAAAGTATGCAATCACGCCCCAGGGATGCTCATCCGTGCGGACAGCGGGCCGTCACCCATGCAATTATCGAACCTGAGACACATCTTTCAGTCGAAATCATCGAACCTGGGACACATCATCCAGTCGGAATGATACATACATCACGTACGATAGCACTAGATGCTAATTTGTGCCATGTATGCATGATTAGCCAATCCGTTATTAATCCAATTACACTCAGCCACTTTAATTAAGCTCATGGTCACTACAGGGAGCTCTTGGCCCAGCGTAGGTCGATGGATCGCGCATAGTGTCCCATGACCACCATCCTCGGCCCATGAGACTACCATCTTAGGATGTTCAATGGAAACCTGTTGACTAGTGGCCAATCATATTACAGTATATGGGCTTGCCATCGCATAGTCATCGCATGGTTGCACAATATAAAACATATAACTCATATAGGAAAAATACTAGAACAAAGCCACATAGGGTGATATCAAAGTAGGCCACATAAGGCGAGTATTAGAACCATGCGATAAAAGACCATCCTTGAAAACCATTAGGCATAACAACCCTGGATGGTAGGCCCACATCAATGATCCATCTAGACCACCACTCAATAACCACTAAGTCGAAAGTCCATTACGATCGCAACTAGTCAAGTTATAAACCAAGTATGGGTGTACATTCATATGTGGGAATTTTCCACTAATGTACCAGTTTAAATTCCGTAAGCAATCCATAAAAAGAAATCCACAAGCATGAACAATTATACAGGATAATCATAAAGCATGTAATACAACAATTCAATTTCTACCAGCTAACACATGTGATTATAAAGGGAGATATCAATTATGAATTTAAATAAAAAACTATAACTTAAGCTAATGAGAAGATGGAAAGCTTAAGGGGAAGAATCATCACCTGATGTTTTGATTTGTCTGCGTCATTGCTAAGAAGTGCGTGCGCCATTAGAGTCGACCCTACCACTAGTTATGAAGTTGTACAATTAGATTCAAGTTCCATGCACTCATGGCCTAAGGTTTGAATTGATTGTTCTTCGGATTTGATGTATAATTAAGGTTTCATCCTAGAGTTTAGTCTTAAACTTAGATTGTAAAATTTAAATCCTAAATTATCATTAATATTACTATTATTATTATCATTATTTTATAACGGATTGAGTAATATTCATCTTAATGCTGGTTCACAAGTTCATATCCGAATGCACCGACAAGTAACATTATCTAATATTTTTATAATGACTAATAATCTCTTAGATAATACAAGTAATGACAATAAGACATTTTCTAATGATAATACAATAAAGACTAACATTAATAATCATTTTAACAAGTATTTGACTAATCCTATAAGGGAGATGATAATATCTTCTAATGATAATAATAATAGTTATCGATAGTGAGTCTAGTCATGATAATATTTAAGGATAGTAGATAAAATGTAAATGTCTAATAATTATAGTTTTGCTTATTATATTTAATATTAATATACGTAACAGGCTATTCATGCTTAAGATTCAGGATAGTCAGGGTCTTAACTATGCTATCTAATGAACTTCAACCTACAATCTATCCTATAGTTAGGGTTTTGGTCACAACATTTAGTGGACTTTGACCCACACTCCCACTTAAGGTCAAGGTTTGAGAAATACAAGTTTAATAGCAATAACATCTAGTTAAATAAATAAAAGTAATTCACAACACAAGAGAGTGGAGGGTTTATACCTTAGTAGGTGTTGAGTGTGTCCCAACTCATCATCCAGTGAGTCAACTCGGCCCAACTGAGTTGACTCGGCTCAACTAAGCACCCACCTACTTTGTCTCCCTCCTTTTCATCCTTCTTTCTTCTCCTTCTTTTCTCTTTCCCTTCTCCCCTACTGGGATGTCCAACAATGAGTCTAGATAGATCGAACCCTGTTTGACTCCCTCAAGACTTGATGAGTCGACTCGATATTGAACCAGGCAACCATCAGCCATCCACACTCTTCCTCTCGATTCCTCTCCTTTACTCTTTCTGTTCCTTTTCTTCCCTTCTATATTTCCCAAAAATCCCAGCCATCATACTGGCTTGAATCGGGTCGAGCTGGGTGGGTGCACACAGCGGCCACAACAACTCTCTCTCTCTCTCTCTCTAATTTTCTCCTCTTTCTTTTCTTCCCTTTTTTTTTCTTCTCCTCTTCCTATCTCTTTTCTTTTCTCTCACTCTCCCTCTTTCCCTGCTGGAGAGGCCCAACAGTGGACGTTGAGCTTGGCCTGGCTCTGTCCAGACTCGGCTCGGTTGGGTCGCCGGATGAAATGGTGCAGTGCGGCACCAACCCGCACTGACTCTCTCTCCATCCTATTCTCTCCTTCTATTTCTCCTTTCTCATTTCTTTCTTTTCTTTTCCAGCCGCATCCAACTAGCCCTGGATGAGGCCAAACAAAAGGTTAAAACCATCAGCGTTCTGATCGCTTCTCGGTGGAGAAGAAGACCTTCTTTAATGACAAATTTAGACTCGACGAGTATTTCTCCAAAAAGGAGATCCTGGGTGGCTTGAACCATTGCACCGACGCTTATGGATGCTTCAAATCGAAGCTCCATGGAGGTTTAAGTGATGGGTTCGAAGGTAGAAGGAAACGGTCGGTTTCCTTTGAGCGGCTGTAATAATAGGGAGGGGCCTTAATACACTCGGTGATCCCGAACCGTAGGATCTGAAATGGGTGGTCCAGATTGCACTGCTTTACCGCACTCTTCAATACAGCCAGAATAACCTAAACAACTATGGTTTCTCTTTACGGTGGGTAGAAAACCTTAGGGTGATCTGGAACGGACGGTTAGGATCTGTCTCATATGAACGATTAAGATTGAAGGAGCTACGTTCACGCGGATTGCCGTCATGGCAAGGAAAATAGTTTCCATTTTCGAAAATGCACCACAAGCAGCTCTGTTTGGACCCTCACTGTGCACATGCACGTATGCTTGAACTCGCATGAGTGACATGGTTTTGGTCTCAGTTGAGGGCTCTATGAGGTGAACGGTTTCGATTGGTCATAGGTGACCTGTATTGATCACAAATGGCTGGTTCAGAGAGAGCAGGAAACACAACTTCGCTCCTACGCTAGCCCACTTGCACCTACCACTACGAGCATGCACGTGTACAAGGATTTACAAGATCAACATGGTTTTTGTCATTTCTGGCATCCCGTCGTGATGGACTGTTCAGATCATCTGTTTGGGCAGTGGAAGTGGGCCTCATCTCGTTCAAACACAAGCAGCCCGTTTTAAACGGCTACGGGCGGGAGACAGAAAGGAAAGAAGGAGATTTCCTTCTTCGGAATGTTAGGTCAGCAGCTCTGACCGAGGTCTCCAGGTCCAGTGCCCCCCAGGTGCACACTCTTTTGTGCACACGAGGCCCGAAAGTGGGGGGTCCACAGGACTGTTTGGTGCAATCCACACCGTCCATTCTATTTGGTGGTCCCTGCCATGGTCTTTTACCAAAGGTGGGGCATATCCACGGTCCAAGTGGGCCGTACTCGTAGGTTTTCATGCCCCATGCTGGATTCTTGTTAATCTACTGGTTGGATCATTCCAAAATTGAACGTCAATGGTCAAAAGGGCCTAACGCACCATTTAAGCTACAAATCCAAGGCTAGATCATGGATATGTGATCTATTATGTTTTTATATTATTAAATATCATGTTATAGTATTTTTTATAATATTATTTATTATTATCATTATTATTATTATTTTCTCTTTCACACATGCATGAAATTTTAATTCATGACATGGGTCCCACTCTATAGGTTAGGGTTTTCCATCTCATGATTCTATGTTATTAAATGTTTTATTATTATTATAATTACCTATACATTGCCATTCATTTATTTATCTGTCTTTATTTATTTATTTATTTATTATATATGTATGTAGGTTGTGGGACTACTCGACGTGCGTTATTTAGCTATGTGTATTACCACATACATGTAAGCTAATTTAGATCTGCGTGGTGACACCCGAGCATTAAAAGTACGGGGCGTTACACTTGTCTTCATATTCAAGATCAAACAATTCAAGTACAAGTTCAAGATGTTCCAATTCAAGATTCAAGCAGCACAAGTATAAGAACAAGAGATTCTTATACAAGTACTAGATCAAGTTTTCAAGCTTCTACTATATCAAGACAATGTGCATTACTTTAAGAATTAAAACTTAAGTAATCTTCTCAAAGCTCATATACGCAAGTTGAAACATAAGTCACAAGTACTTCAAGTTCAAGCTTCAAAGTACTTCAAGATGTCAAGCTTCATGTACTTCAAGATCAACTATCAACCGAAGCGAATGATGTTTCAATGCTTAAATCTCACATATAAGGTATGAATGACCCTAGATTGACCATAGGTTAGGTCATGTGGATTGCATACTTAATTTGGGTCATTGTATAATTTTATAGGCTTTTTCTTGACTAGTCTTAACTTATGTTCGACTAGTCGTAGTACTGGCTCGACCAATCCAAGAAGTTCCTCGACCAGTCCAAGGTTTGTTACTAATTTTTGAGATTTTTTGTTGGACCCTTGACCAATCCTGGAGACTGCTCGGCCAGTCGAGTGAACAATACTTGACCAGCCTCAAAGTCCAGTAACCATTTTAGGTCTCACTTGACCAGTCGAGTGCAGGGCTCGACCAGTCGATCAGGCCACACAACTAGTCGAGCAAGCCACTCGACCAGTCGTGGAATGGTCTAATCTTATCACGCTTGAAATTTGAATTCTTGTTGGTCCTTCGACCAGTTGAACCGACCACTGGGCTAGTCGAGTAATAGTAATTTTACCTACAAATTGAGGATGATTTTTAGAGTTTTTCATTTAATTCCAAGATAATCAAGACACCACTCTGAGAGATAAGTTTGTGATATTCTTAAGCTATATCATGTTCATTTAATATTCCTTTTAATTTAGCTTTTTTGCATTTGATTTTGAATTCTCTATTCCAATCTTAATTGAAGAAGGGATTTTCCCCCTTTCTTGAGATCAAAAATCAAATCAAGCTAGCCTAAGGTGATTTAATCTAAAAATCATTTAGAACTTTAAACCCTTTCATAAGTGAGTGTAGACATTGAACATCTACACCGAATTAGTTCTATCGGGCTTCATTAAAGGAGAATATCCAAATAAGTATATTTACAATTTTGTAAATCTCTTTTTGATTTTTTTGAGGTTGTGCCAGAAAAATCTCTCGTTCTTTTTTGGTTTGTTTGAGGTGATCCAGAAAATCTCAGAGTGTGGGGTTTTTGAATTGTGTAAGCCCACTAGAAAGCCACAATTGTGAAGGTTTTAGGTGAACCTTGAAAAACCTATTTTATAGTGAAAGGCAATATCCACTGTGTGAGGATATTGGGAGTGGAGTAGTTGTGTGGCTATTTTTTTAACAGTTAGTGTACACACAAGCGAACCACTATAATTGCTGGAGTTGTGAATGGTTGAATGGGCCTAAGTGTGTGATTGTTGTAATTTATTTTTCTAGCATTTGTGGTGAATGATTGTAATTTACTTTCAGTACATGTGGTGAATGTTGTAATAGTAGTAGAATTTTATTTCTATTTTATTCTTTATTCCTCTGTATTGGTTTGAGATTTTGATATACAAACCGTTCTAGGAATCAGGTTGTCCTACTGTAAGCCGTTGGTTTTTGATGTAAGGTTGTCCTTAGAATAACATCTGTATCAACCTCTTAATACTTATGCATTTGAGGTTGCTATTCATTTCTGCTATTTGAATTGTTAAGTGCTATCATTGTTGATTTCTTTCTTATTCCGTATTAAAAATTTTAATTTGGCATAGTCCTATTCACCCCCCTTTAGGACTCTTAGCTCGACCTTTTCATATACAACAAGTGGGCTTCCTTGCTCCCTTTATCATGAACAACTGGGCTTTCTTATGAGGGCCCAATACGAATACAAGGTGGGCCTTGGTAGGATCCACACATCCAGGACTATGTAACCCTACAAACGGTCCTGGTCGTTATCTAAGTGGGGCCTCGGGTTGGGTTACTAAGCTTGGACATACACATGCATTTAGGTGGGCCACATTCCCTATGGAAGGTCGGTACGAATACAAGATGGGCTTCAAGGCATGGGTGGTCCTACAAGGTATGGTGGAAAGCATCAATATCAAATGGGGGCCTAACGGTTTGGGATAGCCCAACAAGGGAAGGATGTGTATCACTAGAATCAATAGGGCCCAGCGATTTAGGGTAGCCCAATAAGGGAAGATGGGTTGAAAATTGGGTATCACAGTGGGCCCTACAAGGTATGGTTTTCAACGGTGGATGTTTAACCACCACTATTCCTATGATGCGGTCCACTAGGGATTTGGACCTGACTCTCAATGGGGTCCGTGGCCCTATGAGATCTGGAAGAATGGATGAACAATGTATAAATAACACATACATTATGGTGGGACTCTACTCAAGGTTGGAGTAAAAGAGAAGATAGGAAGATGGGCTTCATGGTGGGCTCTAGGATGGTTCCCAATGGTGGACATTTAACCACCGTTGCTCCAAGGTGTGGCCCATTTGGCAATCGAAATCGTAACGGGGCCCTCGGCCTTCCAAATATCTAGGAGATGGATAGACGGCGTGGGCCCATCACTCATATAAGGTGGGCCAACATAAGTCGGCAAAGTTTATGGCCTTAAATGGGTAGATGGTGCATTTATAACACATACATCATGGTGGGTCTCATACAATCACAATGAGACTCATATAATCACAACGGGCCTTATACAATCTCAATGGGCCGCATCTCATGGGCCTAATACACATCATAATGGGACGCATCATGTGGGCCTGATATACATCATAGTGGGCCTCACTCATGGGCCACATATAGATCATAATGGGCTGCATCTCATGAGCCTCTTACATTGCAATGGGCTGCATCACATGGGCCTGAAATACATCAAGTGGGCCTCATCGCATAGGCCACATATACATCACATTGGGCCTCACACATGGGCCATAAATACATTATATTGGGTCTCAACAAATGGGCCAATATATATCACATTGGGCCTCATCAAATGGGCCCCAAATGCATTATATTGGGCTTCGCCAAATAGGCCACAAATACATCACCTAGGCCTTATCAAATGGGCCTCATATACATCATGTGGGCCACATCCACGGGCTGCACCATCTACACCATTCATCTATTTTTAGAGATCATTTTAGAGTATTTCCCAAAATGAATCATATCAGAAGATCATCTGGACCATGCGACAAATAACAGTGGAGATAATGATTTCCGCCGTTTAAAATTCCCAGGGCCCACTATAACGTCTATTTTCCATCCAATCTTCTCATACGACCACAAAGACTTGAATCAAGAGGAAAAACAAATATCATATTGATCCAGAATTTCTGTGATCCCTACAAGATTTCAATGGTGGACGTTCAATCTCCACTGTTTTCTGTAGTGTGGTCCACCTGACTGACGGTTTGGATGTAACAACATATACATCGAGGTGGGTCTCACATGATCGGACCATCAGAACTTGCTAACGTCCGAGCATATGGATGGTTTGGATGCACATATACATCACACGGGCCCCACAGAACTTACCGATTAATACAACACTTGTATTGCTGGTGGGATGCTGACCCACCAGCAGATGGACGATTATGATATAAAACATACCTCATGGCGTGACCCACCGTCTAGCCATCTGGACGGTGTGGGCCATCACATACATCATGGTGTGGGTCTCACCAAACTTATTGACGTTAATACCTCAGCAACATAGGTGGTGTGAGGTACCCCAGCCAATCAGCTCCCACCATCCATGAATTGGACGGTGTGGATACAACATATTATCTAGTGGGCTCCACATGCTGGAGGCAGCATGGACCACATGCATCACAGTGCGCTCCACCCAGCACCGTCCAGATGGACGGTGTAGATGCAAAATACGTACATCAAAGTGGCCACACACAACCTAAATAAAATACACATATCACGTGGGTCCACACGTGTGGGACCCACCGGTATATATATATTATATTATATTATATATTATATATATACATATACATATGCTATGTATTATTTTATTATATATATACTTTTTCTTGAAAGAGCAGTAGTGTCTAGGCACGGGACGACCTGGATGAATTGCAATGTCCAGGTGGCCTCACCTCCCTAGTCTGGCTGAAATCAAGGTGGGGTCCGCGTGGTGGAAATACAACACATTCATCAAGGCATGGTCCACGTGGTGGCCCACCACAGCTTTGAATAAGCTGGTATTTATGTTTTCTCTTCATCTGGGCCTATGCAGACGGACAGGCGGTGGGCCCTACACATGGACGGCATGGATATAATGCATCATCATCAGGTGGGCCATCATACATCATCGCCATCAAAAAAAGAGAAAGAGAGAGAGAGAGAGAGAGAGAGAGAGAGAGAGAGAGAGAGAGAGAGAGAGAGAGAGAGAGAGAGAGAGAGAGAGAGGAGAGAACGGTGAGATGGAGGGACCCCGACACTATGAGCCCTCTCTTCCATGCATTACAACATACATCAAGTGGGTCCCATTACATGTGGGCCCACCAATCAAAGTCAACGGTGGAGATCCCTTCTCCACTAAAATGCAAGGTCTAGATGACCCTTTTCATACAAGGAAATTAAACATCATGATGGGCTCCATGGAGAATGGCCCCATCATGGAATAGATATATGAATCATGGTGGGCCATTGGCCACACCTAGGGTCCCAAGCAAGATCCGTACCATCAATCTGTAGGCCCCACTTGGCCGATCATCAAAACATAAATCTAATCCTATAAAAATACCCACCATTGGATCTTCTTGGTCCGATGGAATGCCAAACTCCTTGGCTCTCTCTTTGATGGAAGATGATGAGGATTGAAGGGCTAGGATGGGAGATCTTGGGGTAGGAAGTGGGCCTCACTTAGCTTATTTTCTCTCCTCAGTTGCTTAGAAATGGTGGAGAATGAGATGGGAGTGAAATGAGAGAGGAGTGATGTGTGTAAGAAGGATAGGATGAGAAGGATGGGTAGTGTAAGAGAGGGATGGGTGTGTGTAAGAGAGAGTTGACTTATGGGGGGTGAGGTGGCATGGGGTATGGGTTGCTTATCTTTGTTAATAAGAAAGGGATGGGAGAGGCATGGGTTTTGTACTTGACTAGTACTTTATTGATGTGATGGGTTATAAAGATTTTCTCAGAATTTACAACGTGCGGCATTTCTTTAGAAAATATGTGGGCCCACAACTCCTAGCCTGAGTATCGTACGCGGCGTTGGAACTGCGCGATGACACTCGCTAGGGTACAAGTTTCGAATTGAGCTGACTCAGATCTTCGAGATGCGACTTAAGGTCGCACACAAACGCTGATTACAGGTCATGTGTTGTGGAAATTCGACAAGGAGGACCATGGGAGTCTATGGAACGATACAGACTAGGATACGGGCCTTACATCATCTCTCTCGACCTAACAACTCAGCACCTGAGTTCAAACTCAGTCGGCCACTCTATACGCAGCAGAACCACGACCGAGTTCAAACTCAGTGGGCCTCAACCTGCATCTGTATTGAGGGCCTCAAATAGGACCGAAATCAAGCCTTGCAAGGGTCTAAAATTAGGCCTTCATCAGGCCATGTATGGGGGTGAAAAATGTCCCACTAACAGGGCCATGAGATGAACTGAAAACTGGTCTCAGATGGGTCATACAAAGAGCTGAAAATGAGCCTTTATCTGGGTCTTGCAATGAACTAAAACGGCCTTCAGCTGGGCCATGAATGAAGCTGAAAATAGGCCTCAGCTGGGCCATGAAAAGAGTTAAAATCTGGACCGAGACCGGCCTTGAGTTAGGGCCAAAATCAGATTATACGTCTAGGCTGAATGTTGTCACAAAGCTGGGCCGAGATCTGG
This sequence comes from Magnolia changhungtana, assembly GCA_030180095.1. Lineage (NCBI taxonomy): Eukaryota > Viridiplantae > Streptophyta > Magnoliopsida > Magnoliales > Magnoliaceae > Magnolia > Magnolia changhungtana. The sequence goes on along the minus strand of JASAUF010000626.1, from coordinate 3,298,313 downwards.
CCCTGTGTAGGGCCATAGCCTGGGCTAAAAGTCAGCCCAAAACTGGGCCGAAACCAGCCCTTGAAACCATATAGTGGGCCAGCCCCTTGAAATCTTACATTAGGCCCAGACCCTTTGCAACAATGGTCTGGGCCAGAAACAGCCCAGCCGATCCCAATGGCTATTCAAACTGGGTTGAGCCATCTTAGTGGGCCGCACGACCTGGGCCTGGCTAGGCGGATAGCCTAGCCTTACCCTTGAGCCACACAATGAGTGGACCGGACTGTTGGTCCAGCCACACAACAGGTGGGCCGCACCGTCTGTCCAGCCACATCACCATACATGAGGTGGGCCGCACTTAGACTAATTTCAGTGGGCCACACCATGAATTGCAATGGGCCTCACCTAGCTGGGCTAGGCCACCTTTGGATCGCAGTTGGGATAGTAGGTCTGGGCTGGAATGAGTCCAGCCCAACCCAACCTTTAGGCCATCACTAGGAGTAACGACAAGGCCGAATTGGGCCTAGTCTAGCCCAGTTTCTGGACCACAGATGGGTAGCAACTGTTAGGCCGAACCAGGCCTAATTCGGGCCTTAACTAAGGGCAAGTCTCAGGCCCAACCTAGGCCACGTGTGGATGCAAAATCTGGTGGGCCTGTTCACCCTAATTCAGGCCCAAATTCGCTTGATTATTGGGTCCTTACAAACCCTATCCATTCTAAGGGCTTGAATGCCTTATAACACAAGTTATTATTTTTGGAATAACTCTAGGAGATTGCTTACGTGATTTGAGCCGCAAAGTATACACGGGAATGTGGGTCAAGGACGATAATACAACCCTACAAGGTGATGACTTCTCCCCTTAAGCTTCCCATCCCCAAACTAGACTAAGAATAATTTTATTATAACTACGAACGATGACCCATAAGTGGTTAATCATTTGATAGTTACTTGAATACATATTGAATAAGTGATTTGATCATTGGATTATCTACTTGGATTCATGTATTAGAAGTAATTTGGTCACCTGACTAGCTCTCTTAAACACATGTCTTAGAATTGATTATAATGCTTGGTTAGACAAAGGCTTTAGATATAGGATGTAAGTTAAAACACTTAAAAGCTCTCTCTTCTTTCTCTCACAGCTACAAAAGACAAGTCCTCTATATATAGGCAAAAAGTTCTAACGGATATAAAATGGTCACATTTATGACAGAGTTCGATATCATCGAGCAAGTTCGATAACATTGAGCGTATACTCTCGATAACATCGATGGTCTGCTTGATGACTCGGACTCAATGTCATACGCTTTTGAAACTTCTTGCCAATTGGTTGATGAATCGAAGCTATTGTCGATGTCATCGGATTTCGAACTCCGATTCCATCGATGACAGGTTCGATTAATCGACACTTGAAAAATGAGAGAGACTTGACTTTGAGATATTTCAGGTTTTTATGAATGATCGGGGGAGCCGTCGAGATCATCGGAATTTGAATGTCGATGATATCAAGATCAGAGTCGATGCATTGATAAATCCAGCGGATTTATCTTTAAGCTTGCTGGACGATTTGTGTCCTTGTTCGATGCAATTGACCTGGTACCGATATCATCAATATTTGAATATCGATACTATCGAAGGGCCCTCGATCATAGTTAAAAACAACCTGAGATATTTGCTGTAAGAAATGCGCACCCACAATCGATATCATCGATGGACCTCCGATCTTATCGATATTTGAATTCAGATCATATCGGACGATTATTGATATATCGAAGGAATTTGAGATTTTCATTAAAAAACTGGGGCGCCGAAAATCTGCCTGTCGATCTTATCGAGCCACTCTCGATGGACTCAAAATTTGAATATCGATGATATTGATGTGTATCGATACATCGATAATTCGTCCAGTTATGTTGTGAAGTTGCTAGACATATTTAGTGCTTTTATCGATGATATCGATAGGTGTATCGATACATCGATAAATCGGTCCAGATGAATATTTAGTTGCTGGACATTTTTGGTCCTCTCATCAATATATCGTTAAGGTATTGAGGACATCGACAGTGCCGATCGATCATATCGAGGGTGTATCGATAAAATCGACAAGGTGAGAAAAGCTTGCAGATTTTCCTATTTGTAAAAAGTTTTTCTCACCTTAAAAACCCTAAGATGTCTATTATATTTTAAGGGTTTTAATCACCTAGTGTTTTGGGACATGGGATGTGAGGCTATGATTTACCTATTGTGAGCTTCCACACATCCGGTTGAGGCAGACGCTTGAAATAATCTTCTTATCAAGTTCTGCAGCTAGTCTGACTTACCATTCACGTAACTTGACAAACCAGGGCACTAGCAGGTGCACTTTAAGCAGTCTCACAATCTCCTCAAAAAATAACCTCGCAAGCTGGTCCAAAAACCAAGTCGCACGAATCGCAAGAAAATGTACCGACTTCGTTAGACGATCAACGACAACCTAGATGACATCATGACCGTGCTGAGTCCTCAGCAAGCCTATAATGAAATCTGTCGACACGTGCTCCCACTTCCACATTGGGATGCTCAACGGATGTATTAGACCAGGGGGTATCTGATGATTGGCCTTGACACGCTGACATGTGTCACACTCAGCCACAACCGCCTAAAAATACTATCGCCTCATGTCACGGTACATCTCCGTCGAGGCAGGGTGGATAGAAAACCGTGATCGATGTGCCTCGATCATAAGATCTCTATGTAACTCAGGAATATCCGGGACACATAATCGGCCTCTGAAGTGAAGTCCACCATTTATACCAATCTGCCAATCTTCCTGACTCTCAGATGCCGCCTCAGCCCTATAATTTTATAATAACTCATCAGCCTGCTGAGCCTTGATCACCCTTGTGACAAGAGAGGGTTGAATCGATAGGCTCGATAACTGCATGATAGAAGACTGCAGGCCGAACTCAAAATCATACTTTGCTATATCCTCAAGCATCCTCCACTCTTGGATCATCATATGCGCTATCAGGCCTCGTGGCTGACGTCATCTGCCACCACGTTTACCTTGCCAGGGTGGTACTGAAGATCAAAAGTATAGTCCTTCAGGAGCTCCATCCAGTGCCTCTGCCTCATGTTCAACTTAGACTGTGAGAAGAGATACTTCAAGCTGTTGTGGTTAGAGAAGAGCTCGAACCTAACCCCATAAAGATAGTGCCTCCACACCTTCAGTGTGAAGACAACTGCAGCTAGCTCCAAATCATGCATGGGGTAGTTTTACTCATGGACCTTGAGCTAACGAGATGCGAAGGCCACTGGTCTCCCGTGCTGCATCAGGATAACACCCAAACCAATATGCGAGGTATCGGTAAATACGATAAATCCATCACTCCCAGAGGGAAGAGTGAGGACAGGAGCGGACGTGAGGTGGTCCTTCAACTCCATAAATGCTCGCTCACAGGCATCGCTCCAAATAAACTCTGCGCCCTTTCGAGTCAACATGGTCAGTGGGGCTGCAATATAAGAGAAGCCCTCAATGAAACGCCAGTAGTAGCCCGCCAAACCAAAAAAACTGCGGATCTCGGACACTTTCATGGGTTGACCCCACTGACGCACTACCTCAACCTTCGAGGGGTCCACCGTGACACCCTCCCTCGTCACTACGTCACTGAGGAACTTCACCTCCTCCTGCCAAAACTCGTACTTCTCCAGCTTCGCATACAATTGGTGTACGCGAAGGGTCTGCAAGGCAATTTCCAGGTGCTGCTCATGCTCCTCATGGGTCCTTGAATAGATCAGAATGTCGTTGATGATGACTACAACAAATTGATCGAGATAAGGGCGGAAGACCTCGTTCATAAACTACATGAATATACGAGCATATTAGTTAATCCGAAGGACATGACCTGAAACTCAAAATGACCATAACGCGTCCTGAATGCTGTCTTCGAAATGTCCTCCCCTCAGACCTGAATCTGATGATAACCGGAACACAGGTCAATCTTCGAAATGAACTGTGCACCCTGCAGCTAATCAAACAAATCATCAATCCTCGGGAGCGGGTACCTATTCTTGATCGTGACTTTGTTGAGCTCGTGGTAATCCATGTAGAGCCTCAACGAGCCATCCTTCTTCTTCACGAAGAGTACCGACGTTCCCCACGGTGAACTGCTTGGACGAATAAAGCCTAACTCGCGCAACTCATCCAACTGCTTCTATAGTTCCTGTAACTCTAATGGTGCCATACGATACGAGGCCTTCAAAATAGGTGCGGTATCGGGCACGACGTTAATCTGAAACTCGGTGTGTCAGTGAGGCGGTAATCCTAGAATCTCCTAAACACATCGAGAAAATTACAAACCACATGCAACTGATCAATACAAGCAGCAACAGGCTCCTCAACGGCGCAGGACATTAAGCAAGACAATAGCTCTCCCCCGGGCTCTGTAACGAACTGAAACTATGGCAAGCCTGGTGTACAGAATGTGATTGTCCCCACGGAGTAGTCTAAGATGACGTGGTACTCGGCAAGCCAATCCATGCCCAAGATAACATCGAAATCTGACATCGGCAGTACGTTCAAGTCGGCGGGCAAGAAAATCTCTCCCACTAACATGGGGAAAGATGAACAGAAGCGGCCTAACACTGTAGTCTTCCCCAAGGGCGTTGATACGGTCAACCCCTCTTGAGCAGATTCTGTCGGTAATCCAGTCGAACGATATAATCCCTCGGACATAAACAAGTGCGAAGCATCGGAATCAAATAAAACCCAAGCGATGCATGCGGAGACTGGAAGTATACCTTCAACTACTCCAAATGACTGCGGATCCTGCTGAGCTGCATAGAACCTAGCTTGAGCTGGCTGGGGAGGTGCTTGTCCCCTCTGAGCATACTGCTACTGCTGCTACTATCAATGGGGTGGTCGAAACTGCTCTCTACTACTGTGGCCTCGGAGGCTGGTGCTGATGTTGCTGCTGAGGTGGCCTCGGTGGTGGGAGCTGCTGTCGTTGCTGCTGTGGGGGTCTCTGCTGCTGCTGCGGTGGAGGCTGCTGTAGACCTCTCAGCTGCTGCTGTTGCTGGGGGCGAGGACACTCCCATATACAGTGCCCCATCACACTGCACCTAAAATAGGTGCCGATGAACTGCCTCCGAGGTGATGCTGGAGGTGTTGCTGACGCTCGGAAGGCTGTGCGCCTCTGCTGCTGTGGTCGATGTTGCTGGGAGTCACCGAAAGGAGCCTGCCTCTTTCGGTCTCTCCTCTGACCGTGATTAGACTGAGAACCAGCCCACTTAGCCTCATAAATTTAGGCCTTCTATACCACCCCCTCAAAATTCGGGAGCTCAAGCCCAATAACCCAACCTCGAAGACCGTAACCCAATCCGTCCTTAAATTGGAGGGCTCTCCCCCCTCATCATCTACCAGGTATGATGCAAATTTGGGTAATGCTACAAAATGAGCCGCATACTGAGCCACTGTCATGTCACCTTGTACCAGGGCCTCGAACTCCAATGCTCGCTATTGTCGAATGTGATCAGAAAAATATTGTCAGTTAAACCGATCCACAAAAGCCTCCCAGGTCCATACAAAATCGGTGCCTGCTGCTCAGGAGATTAATGTCCACCAGTTCTTAGCCTCACCATCGAGAAGAAATACTGTTAATCGGACTCGCCGCTTGTTCGTACATCCCATTGTATCAAATATATTCTCCACGTCGGAGCGCCATCTCTCAGCTACTGTCGGGTCTGGCTCGCCATGGAAATGTGGGGGATCGAGCTGTCGAAACTCTCGAAGAAAGGCACTCGGGCACTCCTGCTTGGCCTGGTCGGGTGAAACAATGGGGTGCCTACCCTGCGCCTGAAGTGCAGCCGTCACAGCCTATAACATCTGCTATAACTGTGAGGCATTCACGGGTATGGTCAGATCCACACCGGTCTCTGGTAGAGGAGCGACATCTTTAAGCTGGGGAGTCAAAATCTCTGGTGGTGGAGTGAGGATCGTAGGTGGTAGAGCGGGAGTCTCAGATGGTGGAGTGGGAGTCGATCGGGTCACTCTCCTGGGCGACATGACCTACAGGAAAGAGTAAATGTGCCTATCAACCTTGAAAGCTCTTGAAGGCACGCACGTTAAGGGTCTGTAACAGCATATCACTAAGCTATCTGAACTTGGGACTCAATCATTCTAAACTCATAGTAGACATGCAATGTTGTTCTCAGTTATTCCTTAAGTTATGCTCTGATACCAACTTTTGTCATGCTCCAAACTCGAAAACCGGGTTCATAAAATTTCTAATCGCCGAATCCGGCGCCGACAGCCTTCGTAGAACCTCGTTCTTGGCTCCTAGTGCCCATTCGCCCGGTTCTGATCCTGAGGTGCTACGAGGAGGGTTTTCAACATCAGTTTGATTCGTAATACGCATAACCAAAGACATAACCCACAAACAACAACTAAAAACTCTATCACATTTCCACTATGATCAAAAACTTTATAAGTACAATAAGCATAAAGGAAAATACAATGATAATAGATAAAAAACTCTAAGATGATCTACTACGCACTCAGTAGTAATATAATTATGTAGTATCAAAGTAATGTGGAATATGCTGATGAATCCAAGAATACTATTAGCTGTACCCAGGCCATGCGATGCAAAACATGAATGATGTCGGCCAACCAAGGCCATGGAATGTGAGATGCAAATCAAGCACACCGATCCTCATCTAAGTCCACATATCAATACAGCTCAACTCTGGAATATTACCGGGGTCTAGTACACTTCAACCATATTACCGCCCCATCGTGCGCAACAAGGTGAGTGGAAAAGACCTCACTATCCGCCTACAAATATCGTTCTTGGCTCATCGATAGCGGTCCCATTCCTTGAGTTAGTCAAACTCAGCCTAGCTTTACCCCCTCTTCTCGGGTGGGTAAGGTCACACCCCCTTCTAACTGACTATGACACTGTGGAAAGTGCGACCTTCTGATAATCGACACTCGGCGCTCATGCACCCACTCTGTCTAGACGTTGGAGCAACTTCCTGGTACCATAAGGGTTTAGAGACTTTCACCCAGGGATATCTATAACACCCCATGTAGAATAAAATTTTCGGTATCCAATCCTTCCAACAACGATACACCTGTGGAGGCTACGACCTTGATGTCACTAGGGCTTATAGTAACTATGTCACGCAATGTAAGATGCATGAATCACATAATCCAGTCATACAGCAAACATGTGCATACCACGCACTCGTGCGGGCAACTTCCCTTACCAAGGAGTCCATAATAATCTACCTAATGACATGTACTATAATCAATCACTCATCTCATCACAAGCATGCAGATGATGCGTATGAACATGTATAATGATGCTATGTTTCCATAATCGGAATCGATAATCGGAAATCGATAATTGGAATCGATCAATCACATACGGTAAATGGGGCCCACTTATTTGGGTTAACCTAAGAAGAGAATGGGCCTAACAAGGCCTAAGGGAAGGTCACAATGAGGACATCCAACCATCATTGCCTATCAATGTGGACGTCAAACCATCATTTCTCCCAAGGCATGACCGCCAAAAACATCATCACATACATCATGGTGGAATCTCAATTAATGGATGATTCGAATTGGGCCGAATCAATGGGCCGATTCAAATGGCCGAATGAAATGGGCCGATTCATATGGGCCGAGTCGAATGGGCCAATTCAAATGGGCCGATCAAATGAGCCGAATCGAATGGGCCAATCAAATGGGCAAATGTGTATCAAATCGGGCCCACTCTTATGTATTTTGAGACCCAACCTATTCATAAGTTAACATAGAGGTAAATGAATTGAAAATAATATCAGCTTAATTGGAACTACCATGGCCTTTAAAAGTTGAATGGTGGAGGTCACGGTCCACTGTTTGAATGGTGGGGTCCACTTGAACTTTAGATCAGACTCACCCATTTTTTCCATGCTGTAAAATGATCTCACAAATGATTAGATGGCATGGATACAACACATGCATTATGGTGGGCCCCATCGTCCAAATAGTGGATGGTGTAGATAAAGTGCATACATCATCGGGGCTCACACCATGGGGATGGAGCACATACACATGGAGTGGGTCCCACCGTCAAATGGATGGTGCGGGATACAAAATATACATCAAAGGGGGGACTGTGGGCTACTAACATCTAGAGAGCAGCTATATAGCCGCTACACGTGCAACATTGCTACCTTACAAAGGGAGAGGTGGGTCCCACGGACCCCACCAACACACACACACACACATATATATACATATAATATACTGCTGCACAGTAGATTATGCATTAAAGAGAGGGCAGAGGTAGGTAGTACACATAGGGCCCACCCTCTCATATTGTACATATATAACATATAATATATAATATATAAAATATATAATATAATATATACATTATATATCAAAGTGACGTCCAGGCCTTTGGACGGCCTGGACAGTCACATATGTCAAGGAGGGCCCCACACATGGGGTGGGTCCCACCGTCCAAGGACGGTGGACGGTTGGATGGACACATACACTGTGGTGTGGCCCATCAAAATGGATGGGCGACGTGGGTGGGTCCCATGGACCCCACCGTCAGCCCACGCTCCACTGTCAGCACACACCCACCATCAGTGTTGAAATGTGGTATCTTTCACTCAGTCTACCACAAAAGCTATGGATCTGGGCGTGGATAGATATCAAGGAGGGCCCCACACAGACTTCGGTCCTACCGTCCACGGGTGGTGGACAGTATGGATACAACATATACACTATGGTGTGGCCCATTTGGAGGGTGGAGGATGCGGATGGGTCCCATGGACCCCACCATCAACTCACACTTCATTGATAGCCACCCTCACTAGGCAATCAATGCCAATACCTCAGGATTACAACGAGGTATCTTACACTCAGCCCACCACTGGAGCTATGGGTTTGATCCCACTGGCCAGCACGTCCAGCCCACCGTCCAGTAAACTGGACGGTGCTGGATGACATTTAAACATCACGGTGGTCCCACGTGATGGGCCACCAGATTTAGATCAAGATGATATGTATTTTTTTCCTTCATCCGGGCATGTGTGACCGTTTAGTCATGCATGCCCCAATTTGGGATCAAGGTGGCCCATTTGTCGGGTGGCATGGATCAAATACACACATCATAGGTGGGCCATTCATCATTGAGAAAGGGAGAAAGAGAGGAAGGAGATTAGCGATGATGGAGGGGCCCCGCCACTATGGGCCACTCTTGTATACAAACATACATCAAGGTGGGTCCCACCATATGTGGCCCTTAAATCACCAAACAATTAAATATCAAAAGGGAAAAAATGTGGGTCTAAGATCACCTACCATCCACTTCTTCTTGCTCCCTTGGCTTCCTTTGATCCTTAGCTTCAATCCTAATTCAGGAGATGGAGTTTAGATGGTTGAGATGAGAGATGAGAGGGTAGGAAGTGGGCCACACTTGTTATTTCGGGAGGGCTTGGAGAGGCTTGAACGTATGGAATTTTTTGTGTTTGGGTTGCTTGGAAAAGAAGGAGAGAGAGAGAGAGAGAGAGAGAGAGAGAGAGAGAGAGAGAGAGAGAGAGAGAGAGAGAGAGAGAGAGAGAGAGAGTAAAGAGAGAGAGATGGGTGATGGAGTGATGGATGTGGTGACTGATGGGTGTGTAAGAAACTTTTAACTTTAGGGGTAGATGGTGTAAGAAAGGTATGAGGTGTGTAAGAACTTTTTTACTTATGGGGTTGCTTAGGGATGGGTGTGAGGTGATGAGTACTTGACATGTACTTGACCCTTGATGGGATTGATTGATTGATTGAGGCAATATATTGTAGAGATTCTCTTGAGTTTTGTAACGCGCGGCGTTTTCCTCGAACTGAACATAGGCCCACATCTCCTGGCCTGGGTATCACCTCAGCGAACGAGACAAAACATCAGAACCATGGCGACGGTGCAGTCGTTAGGGTACAAGTCACGAGTTGAATCGACTCGGGTTGACGGCGTGTAACTCAGGGTCTTGTGCAAATGCCGGCTAAGGGTCGAAGGTTGCTGGAATTTGTCAGGGAGGATCGTGGGAACCTAGGAATGGTACGGACTAAGATACGTGTCTTACATAGGGGAGCTAACAACAGACGTTGTTTGTCACGTCATTAACGCAATAACGACATATAATCTCCTCTTAAGAAGATGCATCAATACGACATCATACCATCGACTCTCCATCAATGCTTCAAGTACTGTAAAGATGGGACTCAGTATAAGGTAGTGGCTGATGTAAAGCCATATACAGAAGCAAAGTCTTTCTTCGTCGATGCCGGTTATTATGACGAGTTCATTGCAAGGAATAAAAAGGATAGTAATGAGAATAAAACAGCAAATGGCGAAATAAGCACAGTGCAGAATGGGGTCGCAAAAATAAACTTATCTGAGAAAGAGAATGTGAATCAAAAATTTTATTTTGTGCTAATGCATCTAAGATGACCGAGGCAGCCTTCCTTGACATTATTATCGCCTAAGCAGTTAGAAATTTTGCAGTCAAACTATACGATGCCACTACCACATGTAGAAAGGAGAAAACCATTCCCAGTTATGCCTAAGAGGTTCCACGTTGAAGCTAGTTTGAAAAGCCCTTATGCAGTCCCGGAAGCCGAGGTAGTAGAAAAAAAGATAGATAATAAGATAAACTTCACAAAATTAATGTCTGAAGATCTAGAAAGATACAACTCTGTTAGTAAAAAGATACGAAGAAAATGGGCTTCGATTGCGAAGAACCAACTGGGTTAAACAATGGAAAAGGCATCTTGACCCCGATCGGAGTCAATGAAGAAAAATGAGAGAAACACCACAGATTAGGAAGAGAATCTTCAGTAAATATGATTACTGTTGAATCAGTCGAACGAACAAAAGCTGAAATGATCAAGCATCTTGAGGTGGCTCTGAAGAAGATAGAAAATGGGGGCAGCCGATGATCGCAGCTTGTAAGAAATAAATCTAGGGACAGAAGAAGAACTTCAGAATACATTTATAAGCGTCGGTCTCCCTGAACAAGAGGCTAACCGGTATATTAAACTGTTGAAAGAAAAAAAATATGTGTTTGCTTGGACATATGTAGAAATGCCAAGTTTGGAACAATCAGTGGCGATGCATCGATTAAATATTTTTAAAGACAAGAGAACGATTAAACAAGTGCAAAGATGATTTCACCTAGATCTGGTTCCCTTGATTGAAGAAGAAGTGAATAAGCGAATTAAAGTTGGGTTTATCAGAGAAGTCAAGTATACTAAGTGGATATTAGACATTGTCCCAGTAAAGAAGAAAAGAGGACAAATTAGAGTATGTGTTGACTTTAGAGACTTAAATGAAGCATGTTCGAAGGATGATTTCCCACTGCCAATTACTGAGCTATTAATTGACAGTACGACTAAGCATGTTGTTATGTCCCTTATGGATGGTTATGTTGGGTATAACTAAATAAGAATGGCCCCAGAAGATGAGGAAGCTACGACATTCAGAACGTCGCTGGGAATTTACTGTTACAAGGTTATGCCGTTTGGTCTCAAGAATACTGGCGCGACATATCAGAGGGCAATGCAGAATATATTCCAAGTCATGATGCACAAGCATGTCGAATGTTATGTGGATGATTTAGTGGTCAGGTCAAATGACCATGAGGAACATTGTGAACATCTGGTTTTAGTATTTCATCGGCTTAGAAAGAAGCAATTGAGGATGAATTCGTCTAAATGTGTGTTCGGTGTTTTGTCGAGAAAGTTCCTCAGTTTTGTTGTCAGGCACAGGGGAATTGAAGTCGATCCAGGAAAGATCAGAGCTATTCAAGAAATGCCATTTTTAAAAATACTAAAAGAGTTAAAGAGTTTGTAGGGAAAGTTGGCATATATTCATCGCTTTATCTCTAATATTGTAGGAAGATGTTAGCCATTTTCCCATCTAATGAAGAAAGGGGCAGTGTTTGTATGGGACCAATCGTGTCAAAACGCATTTGATTTGATCAAAAAATTGTGGAAACGACCCTTAGTACTAGCGGCACCTGTGAAAGGTACACCCCTCACCCTTTATATTTCTGCAGTAGAAAATTCATTTAGAGCCTTGTTAGCGCAAACGAATGAGCAAGGGAAGGAGATTGCGCTGTATTATCTGTGCAGAACTCTGATAGGAGCTGAATACAACTATTCGTCCATCGAGAAAGTGTGCTTAGCTCTAATCTATGTAGTACAGAAATTAAGACATTACTGTCTCTCCTATGATATAATCTTGATCTCGCGAGCGGATCCCCTGAAGTTCTTGATGTCAAGACCGATGCTATCTGGGAGATTGGCCAAATGGATGGTTTCATTGGCAGAATACATGATCACTTATGAACCGGCGAAAGCAATAAAGGGACAAGCAGTGGCGGATTTCTTAGCAGCCCACCCTGTACCAGATAACGAAATGATTAGTGATGACTTTTCGGACAAGCAGGTAATGATGATAGAATTGCTTGGTTTGTGGCAAATGTACTTCGACGGCACTTCTAGAACTTCAGGAACAGGTGCAAGAGTGATATTTATCAGTCCGTAAGGTGACTTGCTACCATATTCCTTGACATTAGGCGCGACATGCACTAATAACGAAGTCGAATATCAAGTTCTCATTATAGGGATGGAAATAACCCAGGAAATGAAGATAAAAGTACTACAAATTTTTGGTGATTCTAACCTAGTGATAAACTGGCTTACTACAGAATTTAAAATAAGGAAGCAAGAGCTCCCCCCGTATTATCGTCAAGTGCAACAATTGTTGGAACAATTTCAGGATGTTGAAATTAGGCATATACCGAGATAAAAGAACGTAAGGGCAGATGCCTTAGCTAGCTTGGCTGCAACTTTGGCTTGTCCTAATTGAAGCCCTCTTCAAGTAATAATCGAAGAAAGAAGGTTTTTGTCATCTACTGAAGATGCCGAAGTCTCTGAAGCATTGCCCATGTCATTTTTGGAGATTTCAATTGATGATTGATGTTAGCCTTTTATGGATTATCTCAAATATGATATTTTGTAGGAGGATCCAGTGCAAAAGCTACAAATAAAGCAAAGGGCGAAGAAATTTATTACGTGTAACGAAGAGCTTTACAAAAAGTCCTATAAAATGGTGTTGTTGAGATGCTTGGATACGAAAGATGTGAATCAGATATTGCGAGAAGCACATTCAGGGGAATGCGAAGGTCATCAGGCCGGTACAAATTTGGTCCATCAAGTACATCAAATGGGGTATTATTGGCCTACAATGTTTAAAGATGCGATTGATTACACACGACGGTGTCATGAATGTCAGATACATAGCGCTGTCATACATTTACCACCTGAAGACTTGCATTAGTCAGTGGCTTCTAGGCCCTTCATAGCTTGGGGGCTCGATATTATCGGTCCTATAAATCCATCGTCATCTAAAGGAAAACAATACATTTTGGTAGCCACAAATTATTTCTCAAAGTGGACTAAAGTTATTGCACTAAGAAATGTCAAAGAAAAAAGATGTCGTGGGTTTCAGACGGCATGCAATAATATACCGCTATGGTATTCCGAAGAAGATCATCATTGATAATGGGACTCCATTTAAGAACAGAGGAATGGATAAATTATGCCAAAAGTTTGATATCCAGCATTCATTCTCGACACCCTACTATTTGCCGGCTAATGGGTTGGCTGAAGCATTCAATAAGATGATTGTAAAGATATTGAAGAAAACAGTTGTAGAAAATAAGCGTGATTGGGATGAGAAGTTGCAAGAAGCCCTATGGGCCTATCGAATTACTCATCGTACTGCTATGAAAGCAACGATATATTCTTTGGTTTATGGAAGCTGTTATCCCCATTGAAAAGCAAGTTGCAATGCTCAGAATAGCAGTACATCAGTCGATTACTGATGATGAAAATGCCAAGATCAGGTTCGCAAAATTGGATTTGCTAGATGAAAGGCGATTAGCAGCCCAACAGCGATTAGAAATGTATCAAGCAAGAATCTTTGCTGCTTTTGAAAGAAAGGTCAAGCATCGCTCCTTCAAAAGAGGCAATATGGTATTGATGCTGAAAAGACCGATAGTGGTCACTCGTAAGACTAGGGGCAAGTTCAACCCTAAATGGGATGACCCATACATAATATCAGAAGTACACTCCAATAGGGCCTATCAGGTGATAAATCAAGATGGGCGAGGCATAAGTATACCAGTCAATGCCTGTTTCATAAAAATATATCATCCCTGAATGTATCGCAGTTTTGATTCAGAAGATTCGTGATGTAATTCTTCTCAATCAAAAGGGGGCAGACAAAAGCATACAAAGGAAGAACTCTATATTTCTTTCTAACATCGCATTTCTATTTGAATACTAATGAAATACAGGCCTTCAAAGCATATCAAATTCAAGCGAGTCAATGAAAAGCGCCAGTGATTATCACCAATTCGCCAAACACATATCGCCAAATGCAAATCGCCGATGATTATCACCAAATCGACAAACACATATTGCCAAATGTAAATCGCCAATGTGGCAATGATTTATCTTGCTAGCTCATGGCCATTTAAATTTATCGAAATCAATAGCACCGCTAGGCTGATATCACTATAAAATTTGGTTTCATATCATCAGCAAATACGATATATTAATTATGATTTATTATTTCAACAAGGCCAATTCATCATTTACAGGTGGCAGAATAAGCTTATAAAGTTAAGTATGAGAATCACGATAATAATAGTGACTTATCACATATGAAAGCGAGACAGACACCGCTATGAAGCTGAACACCCATAAGGCTTATCATTATGGGTGATGGCGATATGGTAGAACTATACGGGTAGCAGTGTCACCTATGGCTTAAAAAGTCCAGCAAGAGCCTCATACGCACCCATGCGGGCAGTGACTTATACCGTCTGTATAGCTTTAAGCAGCGTCACGTGGGCGGCCTGTAACGCCCTGAAATTCGGGGGTCGAGTATGAACTCAACTCCCGAGTTCCAACGCATCACTTATGCAACATACACAAAGATGGTTAAATGTTGTCTGAGTTAGAGCAATAAACATGAATGAGATTATACCAAAACAGTAAATTATACTCCAGTTCAATTGTATAAAGGCAAGCGGAAGACTGAAATTTTATATTCAAAGTATGTAAAGTAACAAAATTTTATGAACTCCAGAGTATGAGTACTAACTGAGTACCAATATACATGTATTGTTTCTAAGTCAAAAATCAAAATACAATCCTCAAGAGAGGCCTTGAAAATCCCGCGATGCAGCCTAAGCAAAGCCGTCGAGAATCGCATAAAGGAGAACTCCTCCCGATCCTCATCAAAGTCGGGCTCCCGCTCCTGAACCAAGGCGCCATCTACACCTGTGACAGAGTCTGGTGGGTGTTGCAAACACCGTCCCGTAACGTGGGAGTGAGTAGCTAACTCAGTGGAACAATAAAGCATAGGTTAACATGTTATCAAATCAATCAAGCAGTAATGATAAAGCAGTACAAATCAAACATTTCTAACTACTCTTGTTAAGTGCAAAAATGATATGACATGATGCTGTATGCCCTTGCCAAACCACCCTCAAGCGACATCATCTTACGTTCGCGAATGCTTACTCCCTCAGTGCGCCACATCTATAAAGCACATGCGGTGCGATGATGCTCATGATTACCAAGTTTTTATTAGTCCATTTCAACTAGCAGTATTGGGAAACTAAGGTACCTCCCTTGTATCATTCTCAAACATGATCCATTTTAGGGTCGTCAATCCTAGTTAATCTCATATGATATTATGGTTTGAGAAGCATAGTGAAGGCATCGCAAAGGGCTCGTCACCCGTCAGCCGCGGATGCTGAGATCTCATCGTATGCGGCTCAATTGTCGGCCGTCGGCTCAAGTACGTGCATGGTCTCCTTGTACTCGGCTCAATCACTAGGCCGTCGGCTCGAGTACGGTCTCACCGTACTCGGCTCAACTCATACTCTAGTTGCTATGAAAGACTCGTCGCCAATCACGTACACTTGAGTACACTCGATGATACTACGGAGGACTCGTCGCCTATCGGCCACGAGCACAGTCTCACCGTGCATCGGCTCTCGCCGTAAGTATCGACAACTCGAATACGTTGTCCCATACCACCGTATTCGGCTCACGAGTTTTGGTTGCGCAATGGTCACTACAGGGGAGGCACATGGCCCCAAATGGCGTAGGCCGACGGCTCGACCACGGTGTCCCATACCACCATGCCCGGCTCATGCGACTTAGCGGATCGAGGTACCATGGTTAAACGGGATCGCCACCGGTAAGTTTGGTACCTTAGGTTCAAGCAAGAATACCAAACATGGTGAACACACAATACATTTCGGTTTACTTGTGACGAGTTCGACTAGCTCGGCGTACCACAAGTTGAGCGATATGGAGCGCAGCACTCCGTGTGGCCAACCACTATCGCCAACCGAAGTACGACTGGGTTCGCTAGACACGTCCGTTGTGGCGATATGAATCTCGGCCACAACCGCAAGTCTGTCTTGAATGTTTGGAATATAGACATAGTCCCAAACTCAAACAGCCATCAATAGCATGTGGAGTAAAGCATGATAAACAAGCAATACAAGCATGTTAGTAGGCATGTTATAAAGCATGAAGTAAAACATGATGTAAAGCATGTTGTAAAGCATGTTGTGAAGCATGTAGTAAAGCACTATCCACATAGGGATACAATTACGTACACATTACAAGGGAGTGGTTATAGCGAACCACCGCATGGAGGGGATCCTACATGTCTCTAAGGGAGTCGGGAATCCCATATCAGTACCTCTCTAAGGCACTAACACTCAAGCATTTACACACACAAGCATCTACACAAACACTTAGAATACACTATTCCAACATACATGATGTATGTTAGCAAAATACGTGTTAGGGCTGTCCCTTCGCCACGTGAGTATTTTACCCATGTATATCATAATCATACAGCAAATAATCATTACAATTGTATTTTCAAAATTCACACATATGCGGTATTTCTAGAATACACAATTTCAACATACTAGGCATTTACAAGCGAACATGTATTTCAGCGATTCCTTTCGCCAAACTAGTATTTTATACATATATTGTATAATCATACATTAAATAAACATGTCATACATTTTTTCAAAAAAATAAATACGTATACGGTATTTCTAGAATACACTATTTCAACATACGTAGCATTTACACATGAACATGTATTTCAGCGATTCCTTTCGCCGAATTAGTATTTTATCCATATATCATATAATCATACATTAAATAAACATGTCAAATATTTTTCCAAAAAAAATACGTATACGGTATTTCTACGTATACCTAGAGTATGTGAAATTCCAATTTCTACAACGTTAATCGAAACAGGAAACGGAAAGTACTTTGTACATGTGCAATTGCATGCAGATCATGAATCTATCATTATCTGACATTGAAAGCGTTGAAAACCGTAACTTATGCACTTAAAGTCCTCACCTTTGCCCTTGGAATTCCAACGAATCAGCAAGGGTAGTAGAGCTTCCGTATACGAGAGTTTTCTAGCCTAAAGAGCAGAATCGGTTAGCCTTTACATAACCCACAACGATCCTACCTTAAATCAGACCTAGGGTTAGGGTTTCTTACCTTCAAATGGGATGGATACTCACGGAAAACACCTAGAACAGGCGGTGTAGGCCGTGCGACAACCCAAAGCAAGGGAGGAAGATCAAGACAAATTCCAAGCTTTTCTCTCTCTTTTCTTTCTTTCTCTCTAGGGTTTTTCTCCCAAATTCGTATGGCTGTGAGAGGGGCTGTTCTAAGCCCCTTTTATAGCCAAAAACATTTCCAAAATAGACTCAGGTTCAAGGGTGACTGCTTATATAGGCATTTCGCCACTTTTCCACTTCAAAAGGGAGGTTCTGGTGGCCCTCCTTGAGCCAAACGTCGACTTAAGCTCACCATCTATGGATCTATGTGGGATTACGTTTTCGTCTTGATCGGATTCCCGGATCGCACGTGGCGGACCACTTTCGCTTCAACGGTCGGTGGGCCACGATCGTAAATTCTAAGTACATGTAAATGTTCCTGAAATTTTCTTAATCCGAGGGTGTAATTTGTCTCGATTCGACGGTCAAGTTGCTTAATACTGACGTGCAACCGAACGATGCCAGATCACTATTCCTGATATTTTTATTAGGATGGGAATAGTGTTTTTCACACTCCCTTGCTCCGGATGGAAACAAATGGCCGTGGGACATCGGTCGAGCCCGATTTTTGAGATGATTGTCAAGCCCATGTGGGCGGTCCTAGTTCCTTAACTTTGTGTTAATCGGACTTCCGATGTGCGGTCTAGACCTAATACGAAGTTTCGTTTCATTCCCGAGAGCAGCCGAGTAATGAGTTTGGCTCTAAACTTTAGGGTAAACTAGAGTCACTTGTTTTGCAAGTTTTGGGTCTTGCAGATCATATTTAAAGTGATCCCAACGGATTTCATGGCTAATTGAGTTTAGTACTTAGTTAACTTTGTTAAATTTCTAAAGGATTTAATCCTACGTGATTTCTGGTCGAGGTGGTACTCGACCCAATGTACGAAAATTTACAGGTCGTTACACGGCCAGAGAACACCCCCTTGTGAATGGGTTTGACCTTACAGACGAAGAAAAAATGAGTCTCTTAAGCAAGATGATTCCCCAGATCCTTGGTTTGAATTCAGTAGTAATGCATGAGGATAGGTCTCTGAAGTAAGACGACCCCTCATTGATGGACTGACGGCCTTAGATTTAGTATCCCACGATAATCTTGTGTGCCCCGCGAACTTTAGAGAGTTACTGTGGCCAACCCTGTGCGTAAATCCTATTGAGTTCACTGCCCCGGTAGTTTCAGTGGGCCCCTCTAATGGATCACAGTTTGTGAACTCTCCGACCGCGATAAGTCCCGTGAACTCTAGAGAGTTACAGTGGCCATTCGTGTAAGGCCAACTCCAACTACTTATGAGTCTAAACTATGATCGTTCCAACTATGTACAAGCCTGAACTGTGTGTGCAACTAACTGGAACCGAAACTTTGTTTCGCCCATTCTAAAATACCACTTAGGCGATGCTATGCTAACAACTATAAATAGATTGTTATTTTAATTAGCTTGTATCTATCAAATATGCTTATGAGAATTGTTCAAGCTTAGAAATACTATGAATCCTAAATCAGTATATAATTCTGTAGGCGCGTATGTTCATACATCTGTATAGAAATGCATTATCAAAAATAGATGCAAGAAAGGCGAAATGTTATATTTCCTGTTCAAATACAAAAATGTCAAGTTTGATCGAAACATCTGCTACTTTTTACTCTGAAGAGGATGAATCTGCAATGATGATATGTTTATCCTTTTGAAGAGAATGATGACGTCTTTCTGTCTCTTGTCTTTCTGATGTTACAGGAGTACTCTCTCTTAAAGTTTGCAAGGGAGGAGGATAAAATTGTAAAGAATCATCATTCTCTTCTGAAAAATCTGAAGATTCATAAGTATTCTTTAAAGGCGTACTAAAGACTACCCATCCCTCAAGGGTATCAGCTGGTTTCGTTTCAAAGATGTGCTCTGTAGAAGAAACTTTCATGCATAGTTGATTTGAGGAAGGGGTGCGATCTACCTCTTCGAAATAGCTAATGCCTTGCTCTCACTGGAAACTCCTTAGGTGAGGATGGAGAATCCATACAGCATGATCAATTGGGTAACAATGTTTTACTAGATGATACTGATGAATCCACCATCACATCCAGCAGTAAGAAGCACTGAAAGGGTAATCATAGCCGAGAATTATGAAGTACAATTCGGTGTGAATGATCAAGAGCTTCTTCCATATCAAAGCCCAATTATATGATCCAGTGCCGTAACTTGTCATTGCTGTGGTAACGATATCGAGACTCTTTGGTCCCGTTTGATCAAACCTAAACTGACGAGCAAACCAGTTAGGATAGTATAGCTCGCGCCAGAATATATCGCCTTCTCTCCAAGGAAGGGTGTTGGGCCTGATGGAGACAAGAAATGAATGTTTGCCAAATGAAACAGAATCATCATCAACAAGTACCACATCGTCAAAATAGCTAGAGAAAGGGAATTGATAGAAATTAATAGGATCATTGCTCTCTATTTTTTTGTTGACCTAGCCGTTCGACTTCTTAATCATCTCTCTTAGTTGATAATGTTGAAGAGGGAGTTGATTAGGATGTAAGTATGCTCTGTTGAAATCCACAAATGTCCAAGGGAAATAAACTCCTAGCTAACCCACAAAGAAATGCCATAGAACACAAACAACAAAAGAGTTGGAAGAAGAATTTTTGGAAGAAGAATTTTTTGAAGAAGAAATGGTGTCTTCAAAAGCATGGTACAAGGAACATAGGATTGGGGGAGCTAGTGAATATTTTTGGCCTTCCACCATTGCACCTGCTACCATGAAGAAGGGTGGCCTAATAATGTTTGTCTGCTCAGAATTTGGGAATATCACTACACTTAGCCAGTAGGCTAAGAAGGCAGCCAATTCGCAAGAGGAACTGTATTCAACAGTGCTCTTAGTATTCTTGCAAACGGTGTTAAGTTCTTGGTGATTATGGCCTGCAAAGCTGTCAGTGTGAAGAAATAATCATTTAAATTAGACTGTACAAGATTGAAGTTTTGAAGGAAGAAAGCTAAAAGGAGAAAATATACCATAATTTTTGAGAAAAGTAAGCTAGCCATTCGAGAGAAGTAATGCGATCAGGTTGAGGGAAGTTGGCTAGTGCACTAAAGAGTTCAAGAGTGGTCTTCAAAATTTTAGATTTGCTATCTCTTGCAGAAGCTAGAGCGAGTTCTCCATTAGAGGGTACATAGGCATCGAAGATATTACCATAATGGGAAGACCTGCTATGCGAAGAAGATCCCATAAGGTGATACTCATGTTGCCTAAAGGAAGATGAAATGAGTTGGTGATTGGAGACCAATGGTTGAGGAAGCCTCTGAAGATAGCAGCATCCCCATGAAAATGCTTTGACATAGCGATGATTGCATCAGATAGGTTGATTTATTCCAGAACGGTGGTATGCTTTCAAACGATAGTTCGAGCCCAGGCGTTATAGAAATTGCGAAGAGATAGGAGTCCTACTGCTGAGAATTTTTCAATGTTTCAAGGTAATCTTTTGAAGAAGAAGAGTTGTTAAGCGGTCTCAAAATAGTGGGCAGGGAAAGGTTGTTGAGGATTGTGACATGGACGTAAAAATCTCATTTTATGAATCCTGCCAGCTCTCTAATGGGGCTCATTCTTTTCCAGATAACATGTAAGAATTCTTGGTTCTTTCATGATCCAATTATCCACGGAGACAAAGATATTTCATTGATCAAATGGTTCATTGTGAAGAATTGACTAGTGACGCCGCAAGTTGATGGAATAACAGTCAGTTTGTTGGTAAAGGAGTTAGGAAGCTCCAAAGTTTCTTCGTTTATTTCTATGTATTTCCAAGAATGATGGAACGACTGTTTAGACCCTGAGGAAGATGGATGATTCTTTCTTTTCGAAGAAAATGTCGACAAGCGATGCATGATCTTGAACCAGAAACTGTTGGGTTAAAAATGAAAATTTTGAAGGGTAGAAAGTGATAAAGGACAAAGAGAATTCAGCAGAGTTTTGGAGCAGGGTTTTCGCACTAAGTGCTGGCAAGTTGCGCGTGCAAGTTGCACTGGATAGTTGTGTGGAAAAGGGGTTCAGCAGGGAGAGAAAATTTTTAAAGAGATGAATGGCTGGGAGTTTTGATATTTATAGACCAGTGGGAACTACTGTGAGTTGTGCGGGCCTGCGCAACTCAAGTCCCAGAGAAGGAAATTGATCCTTCAAATTGACTTAGAGTGGTCAAATTTCGAATAAAGAGGGCATTTGTTGGAGCATAAAATTTGGATAAGGAAAGAAGCTTCAAGAAGAAAAATTGGAGAAAGAGATAAGCATAGAAGTGAAGACAAGATGACTTGCGCAGGACCCAAGTTGCACGGGTCCGCACAACTCGTCGAAGTTGTGCTCGGCCGCGCTACCCTTCCTAGGATATGTTGAGTCGGTGATGCGAGGTGGGATCCACAACACGGGATTCAAGGGCTTACATGTGTGGAAGCCTATAAATATCCCCTACCCCCTTCATTTGCAGGATCGAATGTTTGGAAGACTAGTGCCTCTGACAGGTATTGGAGATGGAGAGAAGGAGAGGGAGTGTAGAGTGCAGATGGTTGGGTCGCTCCACTCCTTGTGAGTTGTGCGGGCCCATGCAACTCATAGAGGAGTTGCACAGGTACTCTTTGAGGCAACACTAGTTGCATTTTCTCAATTCCTTAGGCCATTCCAGGTGTTTCAAAGTGATCCAAGCACTCCTTTATCATGTCAATGAAGGATGAAGTGTATGGAAAGCCCACACAACTCATCTCCCTTGGAGACATGACTGATATGAGCCGGAATGCTGCCGAAATTTATATTTGAGCCTATTCAATACTTGCACTTTTATATTTTTTAGAAATTCTATCTTGTAATTAGAGGATCAAAAGGATGTAAATAACTTAGAATGAATAAATTCGATGATTTTTTTTTTTTAGTTTTTTTTTTCTTTTTGTCATTATTGAGCAAGATAATTTTTCAAATCAAATGCTTTTCATTTCTGGTCGAAACAAATGTGATCATGAATATGTTAGCCAAGTGTTTAATTATGTTCATTCATCCTACAGGTTGGGGAAACTAGGACACCCTAATGAAGTTAATGCCCTAACTCGATCGCGAGGCCCAGGCAGCCGCGGCAGCCTTGCGCCCGTGATCCTTGATCCGTTTGGGTTCATCACTCCCTGGAAACACATACGAAAGGTGACTTGTAAAGTAGGCTTACTCGTGGTCATTATGGGGAGTCTCATCACCCTAGCATAGGTCGACAGCTTGAGCATAGTGTCCCATTCCACCATGCCCGGCTCATGAGGCAGGTTTGTACCGTGGATTACTCGCGGTCATTATGGGAGGCTTGTCATCCTAGCGTAGGCCGACAGCTCAATCATAGTGTCTCATTCCACCATGCCCGTCTCCCGAGACTTGTAGATCATATAATAATTGTTGTCAGTGGGCGCTTTGTGGGTGTAAGGTACCTCAGGTTCAGACAGGTGTGATCATACATGGTTAAAAATATGGTTGGTCAGTTAGTGGGCCAATTTGTCCGATTCGGGTGAACTGCAGAATACCCGGCATTGGGTGCGAGCATCCCACATTATCTAACTACTACTGACTACTCATGTTCGACCTAAATTGGCCAGATTGGTCGCTGGGCGACCCAACTGATGGGGCTGCCCATGTGGACCTTAAAATTTTGTTGGCCAACCTAGAGAAGGATTAAATCACTAAGCATCATATAGAAGATCATGAACTACTCTTGGTTGTAGAAAATTTAGGCACGCATGTCAATAACCATACACATTTGACCCAATCTAAGCATATTGATGACATGCGGCACATTAACCCCAAATTGTCGTTAGTTTAGGGATAAATCAAATTCAAAATTTACATAACTAAAATGGGAAACAACGAAAAGGACATCAATTTTAATAACTTGGCCTAATCTAGCATGGAAGCCAAACATTTATTATTCTAAACATACTTAGGAAGATTTACAATGAAATAACTACCAATGAACTTCTGATAAATTAGCATGCATGGCAAATTCACATACACACAATCATTAATTTTGGCCTAGGTTCGATAATTGGCCACCTAAGGCTAATGGTCCGTACCTAGGTATAGTCAGACGGTTTGTGGAGCCGCTCCCAAGGTTTTGGTTTCATAGGTTAGCATATCAGAGCCCTGCGCCAATAGAATTTGCATGTTAGAGTGCATGCAAGGTGCCTAAGATGCCAAAATTTGGAAAGGGGTTGGATTGACTACCTCTCTATTGTCGGTGGGCCGCTTCTACAACGATGAAGTGGTGAGTTCCAATGTGGGTTGGGGTAGGAGGGAGAATTTCTCAAAATCCAGTTCCTTTGGAGCTCTCTCTCTCTATTCTCCCCATTCTCTCTCTCTCTCTCTCTCTCTCTCTCTCTCTCTCTCTCCCTTACAACAAAATTCATATGAGAGTGAGGGAGTGAATTTCTTGGACTTACAGAGTCTGAAATTTTGGCCCTAGGAGCTCTTATTCTAACATGCATGGCCCTAGTGGGTTGATTTCTGGTCCCTAGGGCCATTCCAGTGGCCCCCTGACCCATCTGTGTCATAGGGCAGGTGCCCCATTGTCGGATGAGTGGTTGGTTCGAATTTAAGGGCAAACGGATGACCCGATGGCCATGGGGGCCTGATTTCCGATCAATGGTCATTGATGTTCGATCAGGGCCCTAGTTATATGATCAGGGTCGAATATTGCATATTAGACCCCAGCAATTGCCTAATTTTACGTACATGATAAGGATTAATGGAGTATATTACTCGTGTTTTTATTACAGGATGAAATCAGGAGTGTGTATTGAAAGATGATGTTAAAAACATGAATTTGGCGCTCCAAAGTCACCAGAGCACGGGATGGACTCTAGAGAACAAATGGTGACGATTTTACACGCCTGGGATCGGAGGAAAGCAAGCCAAAGGGGCTCGAAAAGGGTCCAGAATGCAAGATCACATGGTTCCCGCCATCCGATCAGTTCGAAACTTCATACATGGGATGAGGGCCATAAATTAACCGTACATATTAAATTTCAACCGTTGAGGATCTCGGGAAGTGGTCTAACGGCCAGATCAGGCCCTTAATTCATCTAGTGAGGCCCGCTGGATATCTGGATATACATCAATCTTGGTTTTTGCGGGTCAAAGAATATGGGAAAAAGGATGGACGGTGCAGATTTCTCAAAAACATCACAGTGGACCCCGTATACGACGCATGCACACCATGAGTACACGGCTCAAGCCGTGCACCGGACAGCCGAATCGGTCAGCGCGGGCGCTGACCCGCGCTCCTCTCTCAAATTCAAGCGAACGCGTTCCAGTGTCTCAGCACGATCGCCGGTTCGTGGTTGTGGGGCCCACCTTGTGTCCAAATGGACAATCCAAACCGTCCATCCACTTCCGGGGGCGGCAGTTACCCTCGCCTAGGTGGAATTTTGGTCCCATACATACGAAAACACGTAGATCGTCGAAAAACACCGGATGGACGGTGAATTGATTTTATACAGTGGACCGCACTAAAACTCTATGAAAACCACCCATTCCTGACCGAAATTGTGCTAGGAATCCAATGAACGGGTCGGATTTCCACGAATGTATCACTGTGGGGATCACCAAACATGTCAGCGGAAGGAGGTTCGTCCGCGTAACGTGATTCGCTGACGAGTTTTGCGGAAGATAGTGGGCCCCACACATCAACCTTTCGGAAGATCCGATCCGTCCATCGCGTAGAGGGCCATGAATACTACAAAACCATGCTGATAGTTCACTCCCATGCGTACACACGTGCGTGATATAGAGGCCACAAAAGGGCTACCCGGCGAAGTTCAAATCTGATCTTTTTGAGATTTCTTCTGTGGGCCACGTTAATGGACCTTCAAAACCACTCATTCTTGACTGAAATTTCATCCTGAATCCAATGGACGGGGTAGATTTTCCAGAAAATGCCTCCGTGGGGCCCACCGATCACGGCTGCGAAAAATTGCACTTCGAGTCCTTCTACGACTCTGCCACCAATTCCAGCCATCCAGCAGCTATAAAAGGAGAGTTATGGACGTGGGAAAGGCATTCAACACTAGGGAATTCGAGATCCAGAGCCAAGGAGAGAAGAAAGAGAAGAAAGAAGAGAGGGAGATCGTTTGGTTTGGTGTTCCATTTTTTTTATGAATTTTATTTATCCATATCTTTTTATGGATTTTATGGGTCACTAATCTCTCAGCTAGGGCTGAGATGAAACCCCTAATTTGATTAGCTCTTGTACTGGTTGATTTATTTTGAATATTAATTAATTTGTTTCTTTCTCTAAGTGGGCTTAATTGGTTTAAATTCCATACTTCTCCATCTATGAACTTGACCAAAGTATATATATGGATGTTATTTGGATGCTTATTATAGGTGCTTGGGTCTGATCCAGAACAGGTTTCCTATAGAGGAAGAAACAGGGTGCTTTAATGAATGTACATTCCATGTACCCGACCACGGACATGGGATATGTTGTTCATGGCATTGCTTAAAGGAATTAGACAGTCTGTATGCCCGATTTAGGACACAGATTGTGCTTTCTCTGAATAAGTGGTATCAATTTAGGTTAAGGTGAATCAACAGACAAAACAAGGGTTAGGATAATTAGGGGTGGATTCGAAAGTCCTAGTGCTCTCTCTCTGATTGAATTTTCTTCCCTGTTCTTAATTATTTTTTTTCTAGAATTGTGCTTAGTAGTTCATTCCATTATTTGTTGGATTAGTTAAGGAGAGTCATATATTTGAATTGTGATGATCAGTCCTCGTGGGAACGATCTCGTAATACGTACTATATCTACATCTGATTCGTATACTTGCGAGTTTAAAAATCATTTAAATCATGTTGGTTTAAATAAAACATCAAGTTTTTGGCGCCGTTGCCGGGGACTGTTTCGTTCCAAATTGAATTTAGGATTCTCTCTTATCATAATTCATAGTCTTAGGATTTTACTAACTTAGGTTAAAGTTTTTATTTTATTTTATTTTTATTTTATTTTTAGAAATTAACCGTTGCTTAGGATTTTTCTATCATTATTTTAGGAAACCTAATTTGGTTTTTTTTTTTTTGTTTACAGGAATTGAGGAAGGAAGCTACTAAGTGAAGGAGGAACATCTTAAAGTTTCTGACATAATTCATCTCCTTTTCCGGGTTCTTTCTTCCCATTCCTACTTACATAGTTTTAACTTGTTTTAAAATCTCATAGTTCTAGGTCTAGTTTTATTTCTCTTAGGTTGCTTCTTAGTTTAGTTTTCTTTCTTACATTACAATAACATAGTTTATGCTAGGACGTAGATCTCTGAATATAGAACTAGCGCCGTTTGATCCTGAAATAGAAAGAACACTTTGTGAAAGATTGAGAAATAATTCATTGAAATGGCGAATGAGACTGAAGTTAAGGCTCTCAAAGATTATTCAGCTCCTGTCCAATTTAATGCGCCTTCATGCATAGTGTTGCCAACCACTACGGCAGCACACTTTGAACTGAAACCTGGAGTTATACAATTGTTGCCATCCTTTTATGGATTGGACAAGGAGGACCCATATCATCATGTGAAAGAATTCCTAGACATTTGCTCCACCTTTAAGTTCCAAAACTTCTCAGACGATTCAATCCGCCTACGCCTGTTTCCTTTTTCTTTGAAGGATAAGGCGAAAGCATGGTTGAATTCTCTAGAAGTAGGATCTATCACTACATGGGACCAACTGTCTAAGAAGTTCTTAAACAAGTTCTTCCCCGTTCATAAAACCAATGCCCTTCATAGAGAAATTACTAACTTCACACAAAAAGAGGGCGAGCACTTTCATGAATGTTGGGAAAGATGGAAGGACTTGCTTCTTAAATGTCCTCACCATGGTTTTGAGAAATGGCGACAAGTTCAATACTTCTATGACGGTCTGACACCCCAGAACCGTCGCATGGTTGATGCCACCAGTGGAGGGTCATTCATGACCAAAAGTGAAGTCGAAGCGTGGAACTTCTTTGAAACTTTGTGTGAAAATTCCCAGCAATGGGACTATTCAAATAAAGGTGACAGAAGTCCCCAATGACAAAAGAGATGTGGTATATATGAGATAGGAGTCGCGCCAGAGCTGTGCGCCAAGCTTGATAACCTGACAAAGAAAGTTGATGCTCTGGTATTAAATAATGGACCTCCACAAACAACTCTAGTGGAGGCATGTGCCACATGTTCTAGTCCTGCCCATCCTATGCAGTCTTGTCCATCTAGTGTAGCATCCCCAGAACTTCTCTCTGAACAAGTTCATGCTATGAACACGTTTCAAAAATCTGGGAATGATCCTTACTCAAACACATACAACCCAGGGTGGGCTAGGCATCCAAATTTTTCTTGGGCAAAAGGACCACATCAAGGAGGACCATCTGGAAATCCTCCCATGCAACCGCACCTCCAAGTTGGCAATCAACAAATTCCGCAATATCAACAACTGCCTACACAATCAAGGAACCCATCTCTTGAGGATACACTCCATCTTTTTATGCGAGTTCTCTCCAATTCCAAAAAGACACCCAACAAACCTTCTTGCGGCCAACCAAAGAAAGCTTACATGCAAATGCGCAATCCATTACCAAGCTGAAAATACAAATGGATCAACTAGCTGCCACATTGAGTGAGAGAGAGAAGGGCAAGTTCCCTAGCCAACCTGAGGCTAACCCAAAGGGACAATATGAGATTGGCTCTAATTCCAACCAAGGGCAATATCATGAACAGGCCAAATCGATCACTACCCTTAGGTCAGGCAAGCAGATTGATAACAGAATAGAGATGCCTGGGGATGAATCAAATTCTAAAACAGAAGATCAAGATGAAGCAGAGAGTCATACCAATGCATCTAAAGTCCAAAAGCTCTCTGACTCTCCAAGAGCCATTAATGTGCCACCTTATGTGCCCAAAGCACCCTTTCCTCAACGTCTGGCACCAATAAAGAAAAGAAATAACTTTGATGAAATCTTGGATGTGTTTCAAAAAGTGCAAGTCAACATCCCGTTGCTTGACGCTATCAAACAAGTCCCTGCTTACGCTAAGTTTCTGAAAGATTTATGCACTCAAAAGCGTAAGCAGAATGTTCATAAGAAGGTCTTCATTGCAGAGCAGCTCAGCTCCATGATTCAACATAACACTCCTCCGAAATTTAGGGATCCAGGAGCTCCCACCATTTCTTGCGGCATAGGAGATCATAAGATCGGGAAGGCATTACTTGATTTAGGGGCGAGCGTCAATTTGTTACCATATTCGGTTTATGAGCAGCTAGGACTTGGCGAGTTGAAACCGACTAAGGTAACATTACAACTAGCTGATAGATCTGTCAAGGTGCCCCGGGGTGTTATTGAAGACGTGTTAATCCAGGTTGATAAATTCTATTTTCCAGTGGATTTCATAGTTATAGATACTCAGCCTGTCCAGAATCTTCATAGTCAGATCCCAGTCATCTTGGGTCGTCCATTTTTGGCCACATCTAATGCTATTATAAATTGTCGGAATGGAGTTATGAAATTGTCCTTTGGTAACATGAATATTAAACTCAATGTTTTTAATGCAGGACAACAATCCGTAGATTTGGATGACATATCTGAAGTGGACATGATCGAGAGTCTAGTGCAGGACTCCTTCCGTACATCTTTTGAAGATCCTCTTAAGACCTGCTTAGCACAAAATGGCATGAATTTTGACATCGATAGTCCCATCCATGAAGTTAATGCACTGCTCGACTCTACTCCTATATTGGAGACTGAAAAATGGAGAGCGAAAGTGGAACCTCTTTATCCCTCTGAGACGCCTCCTGACAGCACAGTTTCGAACTCTGAAAAGACAAAGGCGAGTAGGCTGCTTAATTTTCTTAGAGCATATAAGGCAGCAATTGAAAGGAAGATAGCGGGAATACGGGGAGTATGCCCTACTGTATGTATGGATCATGCTGTGGAAATGTCGCGTGAAATGCAAAGGAAGCGTGATCCTAACATGGAAGAAATTGTGCGAGCAGAAGTCCTTAAATTATTTGACGACAGTGTCAGTTACCTCCTTGCAGATAGCACAGCTCATGAGAACTCACATCACTTATCTGGGATTGGTTAAGTAAGGTGGTAAGGTAATTTCTTTGGCGGACCTTGGTTATAACGATTAACTCATTCATGGTCCGTTCTTGTCTAGCTGAAGACGTTAAACTTAGCGCTCCTGGGAGGCAACCCAGCCTTTTGTTTGATTATATTGTTTTTCTTAGTTAGTTACTTTAATGTTTGTGGGCAACATTACTGCAAACCCTCACGAGACTACAACTCGTCCACTAGGGGTAACCTAGGGGTTTAAAGGCTTGTTGCATGCGCTAAATGCAATCGAGAGCACCTGCGAAAGTGGTATAGGTAGGATCTTCTTTTGTTTTTCTTTTTGTTATTTTTTCTTATGTTGATTTCTCTCTTGAGCTAACCTGTTTTACGATGAAATTTTTTTTAGAAAGCTTCTTGATTCTCCATCCAGGTATTATCTTTTCATCACTCCTCTTTTATTCTCGTTGTCCCATGTACATTGCATGCTTATTTCTTTTACATTGAGGACAATGTAGATCTTAGGTTGGGGGTAAGAGATTAGGTTACCTAATCAGTATTTTCTTGGTCTTGAGCAAAATTTGTGGAAATTTTAAAATTTTTTCTGGAATTTCTATTGAATTCAAAGTGATTTTGAAGGATAGTTGTGATTTTAACATTATAAGATTTGTGATGTTGGTAACTTTTAACTCTTGGATTCGGCCATCTGCTTGATTTCACAGTCAATTTTGAATTGTTAATCCATGATTGGAAGTTGTAAACATTGATTGAGCCATGATTTCACAATCACATCTCGCTTATACATTAAGTTTTCGGTTCGATAACTGAATGATTAACTTGGTAAAAAGAAGAATTAAAGATCTAAGTCACATAATCCTCACTATAGGTTTGCTCCCTATAGATGAAGATTTGATTCCTCATAGTTGACATGAAAAAAAAAAGTTAGGCGACAAGTTTTCGCCATAGGTTTGCTCCCTATAAGTGAGAATTTGATTCCCCTCATTTGCGTTACCGCTCATAAAGAAAACCAAAGGCTGGTAAAATGAAAAGTTAAGTGTTGGTTTCAAGCTTGGTTGTCACGAATTACTAAGGATATCATGAAATTGACAATTGGATCTTTTACTGATTGTAAGTCGAGATTATACTTTACACTCGTGGAACTCAATGTTTAGGAATGTTCTAATTGATGGATTAATATTTTAAACTTGATTATGAAATCTGCCGAGAGCTTGATTCCAAGAGAAAAATTCCACACACCAATCATGAATCTTAGAATTTTCACATCTCAGCTATCTGTTCACAAGTCACTTGAGTTTACAAGAATTGTCTTTTATTTCTGAAATTATTTTCGTATGTTTTGCTCGGGACTAGCAAAATGCTAGTTGGGGGTTGTGATCAGGGTCGAATATTGCATATTAGACCCCAGCAATTGTCTAATTTTACGTACATGATAAGGATTAATGGAGTATATTACTCGTGTTTTTATTACAGGATGAAATCAGGAGTGTGTATTGAAAGATGATGTTAACAACATGAATTTGGCGCTCCAAAGTCACCAGAGCACGGGATAGACTCCAGAGAACAAATGGTGACGATTTTACACGCCTGGGATCGGAGGAAAGCAAGCCAAAGGGGCTCGAAAAGGGTCCAGAATGCAAGATCACATGGTTCCCGCCATCCGATCAGTTCGAAACTTCATACATGGGATGAGGGCCATAAATTAACCGTACATATTAAATTTCAACCGTTGAGGATCTTGGGAAGTGGTCTAACGGCCAGATCAGCCCCTTAATTCATTAAGTGGGGCCCGCTGATATCTGGATATACATCAATCTTGGTTTTTGCGGGTCAAAGAATATGGGAAAAAGGATGGACGGTGCAGATTTCTCAAAAACATCACAGTGGACCCCGTATACGACGCATGCACACCATGAGTACACGGCTGCCGTGCACCTGACAATCGGTCGGTGGCGGTGCCGACACCGTGCTCCTCTCTCAAATTCAAGCGAACGCGTTCCAGTGTCTCCGCACGATCGCCGGTTCGTGGTTGTGGGGCCCACCTTGTGTCCAAATGGACAATCCAAACCGTCCATCTACTTCCTGGGGCGGCAGTTACCCTCGCCTAGGTGGAATTTTGGTCCCATACATACGAAAACACGTAGATCGTTGAAAAACACCGGATGGACGGTGAATTGATTTTATACAGTGGACCTACTAAAACTCCATGAAAACCACCCATTCCTGATCGAAATTGTGCCAGGAATCTAATGAACGGGTCGGATTTCCACGAATGTATCACTGTGGGGATCACCGAACATGTCAGCGGAAGGAGGTTCGTCTGCGTAACGTGATTCGCTGACGAGTTTTGCGGAAGACAGTGGGCCCCACACGTCAACCTTCCAGAAGATCCGATCCGTCCATCGCGTAGAGGGCCATGAATATTACAAAACCATGCTGATAGTTCACTCCCATGCGTACACACGTGCGTGATATAGAGGCCACAAAAGGGCTACCCGGCGAAGTTCAAATCTGATCTTTTTGAGATTTCTTCTGTGAGCCACGTTAATGGACCTTCAAAACCACTCATTCTTGACTGAAATTTCGTCCTGAATCCAATGGACGGGGTAGATTTTTCAGAAAATGCCTCCGTGGGGCCCACCGATCACGGCTGCGAAAAATTGCACTTCGAGTCCTTCTACGACTCTGCCGCCGATTCCAGCCATACAGCAGCTATAAAAGGGGAGTTATGGACGTGGAAAAGGCATTCAACACTAGGGAATTCGAGATCCAGAGCCAGGGAGAGAAGAAAGAGAAGAAAGAAGAGAGGGAGATTGTTTGGTTTGGTGTTCCATTTTTTTTTATGAATTTTATTTATCCATCTCTTTTTATGAATTTTATGGGTCACTAATCTCTCAGCTAGGGCTGAGATGAAACCCCTAATTTGATTAGCTCTTGTACTGGTTGATTTATTTTGAATATTAATTAATTTGTTTCTTTCTCTAAGTGGGCTTAATTGGTTTAAATTCCATACTTCTCCATCTATGAACTTGACCAAAGTATATATATGGATGTTGTTTGGATGCTTATTATAGGTGCTTGGTCCGATCCGGTAATGTGTTTCCTATAGAGGAAGAAACAGGTGCTTTAATGAATGTACATTCCATGTACCCGACCACGGACATGGGATATATTGTCCATGGCATTGCTTAAAGGAATTAGATAGTCTGTATGCCCGATTTAGGACACAGATTGTGCTTTCTCTGAATAAGTGGTATCAATTTAGGTTAAGGTGAATCAACAGACAAAACAAGGGTTAGGATAATTAGGGGTGGATTCGAAAGTCCTAATGCTCTCTCTCTGATTAAATTTTCTTCCCTGTTCTTAATTATTTTTTTTTCTAGAATTGTGCTTAGTAGTTCATTCCATTATTTGTTGGATTAGTTAAGGAGAGTCATAGATTTGAATTGTGACGATCAGTCCTCGTGGGAACGATCTCGTAATACGAACCATATCTACATCTGATTCGTATACTTGCGAGTTTAAAAATCATTTAAATCATGTTGGTTTAAATAAAACATCATTATACAGATGTGAGCAGGGAAATATCCCTGACTCATGGCCCGAGTTTGATTGCAATTCAATGGTTGGAAAGTCATAACTTCACGAAAGAGCGGAAAGTCTATTTCACTTAAGTTTCAGGTTTTAGCCTTAGGGATTCACCCGTTTCAAGCACTTGGCTTCTGTCCTAAGTTGTGCAGTTCTGGGTACTATCTTGATTCATCACCCACGTGGACGTCAAGCCCAGTGAGACGAACATTATTCTATAATTTTGGAACTAGTAGCCTACTAACGAGCAGTCTAGAGCTTGTTCATATAATTAGGGCATTTCTAAAATGAATTGGATAGGGAGATTTTTCATGCATAATGGTTAGGCTCTGGATTAAGAAAAATGGCGAGTCAGTCATAATCACTATAAACCATCAGTTCTTAGGCTAAGCGGATAATTAGGTTGACCTGGTTTGTTAGTTAAGATCCAGCCCATAGCTAGCTCGGTTTTGGGTAGATCTTTAATTTAGTTATGGTTGTCTTGATTAGTTAGTGATAGGTCGGCTAGATTTGGGTCCTAAATTAACAATTCATGAGGCTAGACTTGAGGTTTAAGATATCAGGCAGATTCATTGGCTTCATACGGTTGGTTAATCGAATTTGTACGGTTCTTTACTGGTATCGTCTATGTATAAGCTTACCTCAAGTGTCAAGGGTCAGTAAGTGACGCTGTGGGCTAGTTATATATATATATATAAATTTTAAAGGATTTTTGGCAATCCAAAATAGCAAAAATTCAGGATGTTATAGTGAGCAACAAGCTTGTAGATCATCCCACGTGCTGGTGAGCACAACTTATCATAGAGAGCACAACTTATCATAGACCTTCCTTAATCACAGAAGGAATCACAAGAATAGGCATAATACTCCCACTAAGCATGTTAAGCATATTATCACAAGCATGATATCATATGTGGGCATGTTACAAGAGAATATGTAATGAATGGTCGAGTCGTAGTGCGTAGTATTGTAGGCTGTAGGGGCCTCACACCAAGGGCCACAACCCATGTTAGTCCAATGCCTAACGTGAGAAGTGATGTCATGATGATAGACTCCTAATCCCAAATAGTCACATACCTATTGGGGACTGTATGTCACACTCTAGTTCTGTAAATCCGAGTTCGCTTGACTTAGTCGCTGAGTCAAGGGTGTAACTCGATGGGGAGGGGATAATATTATACACATAACCATAATAATCATCACAACTAGTAAAATTAATTAATCATCATGTATCCAATCAAAAGTATCAATTATCTACTGTTTGATATCCAACACAAGTTAATACATCATTATTTAAAAGAAATAAATATAAAATGAAAATTTTTTATTCTCATAGAGAATCTCCAAGAGCACGCCTCTCAAATTCATCACTACACGCATAGAGACTCCAGTTCATTTCCCTATCTTGGATGGTTTTTCAATCAACGGAATGAGCTAATAGCCCAACAAATAGTTGTATGCATGATTCACAACATAGGCATGATACAAGTGCATATACAAAGTATGCCACATTACAACATAAATATTTTCTTTAGTGAACAACTAGGGCCATAGCTGCGCACAATGTCTTTCCTACTAACACCCATCCAACTAAGATCCATACGATCCCAACACGTGTAGGAGTTTGCTCATATCATGCGTGAATGCTGGCTTGAGGTATCTCACATACCGTTTGTAACTATATAGTCTGGCAATGAGTGACCCACTCTAGAGATGGCCAAACTCCTTCTCCGGCCTCAACCATAGTCTAAGAGGAGGCCCTATTGGACCAACTCAGGTTTCATTGGGAACTCTGCCCAAGAATTTAAGGGATTACTCGATCCCCGAGTTGTCTAGTGTTCTCAGAATGACATATCAAATACAAGGCAGTTGCATACTTAAACAGATATTAACGGATTATAAGAGTTAAGTAAAAGTAAGCATGTAATATTATGCAATGCATGTGAAAAAATCTATCCATGATAGTGACTACTTACCCATAACATCCATTCCTTATTCTACTATTTTGACCTTTTGATCATTTACTCATGGATCTAATGATTGCACCCAAGTCTACAATCTATAGAAAGTTTTCCTTTTTTAAATCATAGCTAAAATACATGTGTTAAGTTAATTTCTTCATTACTTAGTCTCCATTTTCTTAAACCACTTGTAAAAATGAGTAAGATCATAAGATTGTTACATTAGTCCATTAAATCGGTCAATCAAGTTCCTAATTTCTTAGATCTAAGCTATAGATATTCCATTGACCATGTTTCTAACTATAGATCAAAGGTATTAATATTTATTAAGTTTGACTTAGGATCAAGATATACTTTAAAGACAATTAGATGTTTAGATCCATCTAATCTGACCATTTATTTCCTTATTTCCCACGATTTTGGTTTAATGGTCTTGATTAATCTTTGATCAGATGATCCAATCTAACATTAGATCAAGTATATTTTTAATTTTCTTAAATTTAATCCCTTGATTGGTTTATTAAACCTTTGATCAACATTTGGATTGGACCCGATCGTTGATTTAACAGTCTAGATCACTATTATGATCTTTCCCCTAATTTTAACAATCTGGATCTAAATTTTGGCAGTTGTTGGACTATCAAATGCTCCTAATTTAGGTAGCTTTGTAGTCCGTTCAAATGGTTGAGGTTTATTCAGGTTCCAAGGCCATCTAAGGTCTTTAATTTCATCAGATTTGGTGGTCATTGCTTGTTCTAGAATTGATCAAATTTAGACTCAATAGAATGTCCAATAAATGGGCAGATTTGAATGTCCCCATGTTAGTGCACATGTGCATAGGATGGACTTCAAATCAATGATCAAGATTTGACTGATTGGAATGTCTAAATAGCCCATTCAAAAATCAAAACATGTGGGCCTTGGAAAATACAATATAGATGTTACTTGATGTATGGTGGAGATCAATGATTCTTTAACTTGTGTGACCTGTATCACGTACGTCCCACTCTCTCTATATTTAAAGTGTGAGTGTTTACAAGTTGTACATATGCATATTTAACATGTGATAAACACATGTTAAGTGTATGTAACTCTCATATTAAGAGTAAGAGGTTTTAGGGTAGATGAGGGTGCAAACAATATGTGCATATGTGTTATAGAGATGTGGGTCTCATAAGTACAATCTTCTTGATCTAAGCACATAATTATATTGCTTATATCTTATGCCATCTTATAAAAATGATTTCTTGATCAAAATGACCATAGTTAATTGTAAGAAAATCACAAGTGTTCGTAGAAGCGACAATCCACCAAAGATTATACACGTGCGTTCATGTGAAGTAGGGTGTATAAATCGAGTGAGTACATCCGATAATTGTGTGGGCCAACCAAAAGTTTCTATGTCCAATCATTATATCAAAATGAAGCTTTTATTATAAAGACCATGGAAAAAATAAATTTCAAGGAAAAAAATAAGTGTATAATACTATGGGGCCATGCTCAAATGTATGGTTATAATATATGTGGATAATTTTCATGATTTTACATATGTTAAAATAATTTAAAATCATGGTCTTGAAGATCTAGAGTCATGAAATAAGAAGCCAATATACTCTGCTAGGGTCAACAAAATATGTTAAAATTAATGGTTGAAGAATTCTTGGCCTTATATATAAGCTTTTTATCCTTGTTTAAGTCAAGATTTTTATATGGCGTTGTTAATATTATGTCAAAGTATATATTAAACGGTGGTTTATAGAAAGATCAAGTGGTCTAATGGAAAATTCTTGAGATCTTGATGATACCGTTTATACCCATTTCGGCTGTAGTCCTATTTTAACCAATTAGAGTTAATTACGTGTGATCTGTATGGATACACATGGATCGTTTAGAGGATTTCCCACAGATATGTATGGTTACACCTTGGGAAGTGGAGCCATAACATATCAATTGCTATTGTGTGTCATTAAAGCAGTCGAGAAGGGAGGCGTCTAAGTTTAAATGATCACATGACAGGTGGTAAGCGGTCGTGTTCACACGGTCGCTTGAATTGGCGACCGATCTCTTCAGATCTCGGTTATACTCTGTGTCTACCTATCTCGATGCTCGGGGTCATTGTTGTTTGGTTCAAATTGGAGCCGCAAATCCAATTATGGCACGCCTGCATACACTGTGTGAGAAAACAATGTTCAAACAATTTTCTGGCACACCCAATGGGACCTTGTCTATTAACTACCGGTTTGATTGTTGCCAAAAATGCAAAGAAGAAGTGCCCAAATTTTTAGGGCCGAACTCTCAATGTCGACCACACCACCTCCAGGTGATGATGTGAAGGTCTATATGCCCTTAGAGGCTACTAATTAGAATGCTAACTCGACTGAAAATCAGGATGGACCATCCACATCTCGAGCCGTACTCCAAAACAAGGTATTTATTGTGCTTCGGGATATTCAAATAAGCATCCATATGGTGCAGGAATATGGAAGAGCCCAAGCGGAGCAATTCTATATCTAGGCTAAGAGAACCAATCGTTACATGGACAACCAGACTGAAGCTATGCAATGATTGTTGGTTGTAATAAAGGAACGGACGTCACCAACATCGCAACATAACGAAAGCTCGGTCAGTAATGCAGTGTCATTATCACCTATGCCACTGTTACAACATAACCCACCACCGATCCCTCCTTCGAAGGTCAGGAATACACCACCTCCTATGGAAGTTAGGTGACCAGAATGGGAGGTTAGGGATTTCATGTCTGAAAACAAAAATCATGGACCTCCAGCTGGATTTGATCCGCTGCAGGGCCCTAGATTTCAAGATAATTGCTTACCAGGTATTGGGCCACAACACTATCCCCATGTATCACAAACCATACCCCAAGTGGGTAGATTGGCAACATCCATTATCGAGGAATTATCGACCAGATTTGGCTTTGTTTTCTGGTGACCTGGTCAGTTGATTATTGAACACGTCGGCCAATTCACCATGCAATGTGGCAAGTTAGCTAACAATGATTATCATAAGTTACAGTTATTCGGTCACTTATTGAGTGTCATAGCCTTCACATGGTATTCAAATTTACTACCGGATTTAATATATAATTTGTAGGAATTAGAAGAGAAGTTTCATGCTCAATTCTTCTCTAGAAAT
Organism: Magnolia changhungtana; assembly: GCA_030180095.1. Taxonomy (NCBI): domain Eukaryota; kingdom Viridiplantae; phylum Streptophyta; class Magnoliopsida; order Magnoliales; family Magnoliaceae; genus Magnolia; species Magnolia changhungtana. Next base: position 3,259,833 of record JASAUF010000626.1, on the reverse strand, counting down.
AGGGAGATAACCATGGCCGATCTCGTGCGATTCTGATTGTTGCCTGGGGAACCATGCGAGAGTTATATTATACGATTCAAGCAGGCTAAAAGCCCTTAAAAAGTAGTCATGATTGAAACTGAATTCGTGCAACTCACACAAGATGGTCTGGAATACAAGCTCTGAAAAAAGTTCATAGGCACAGAGTTTACGAATTTATATGACCTAACTAAAAAATTTCTTTCTATGAGGAACTACTCCAGGAAGGAGCTAGATGAACAAATTCATCATTAAGGACGTACTACAATGACCTTAACTATGAAATTGCAATTGCTGAAGTAGTGGCTAAGAAGCCATTGGTATGCTCGGCATTGGTCAAAGCCGAATCAACCGCCCTGACCACGCGAAAGGCTCAGAAGGTGTAAACCTTTGACATCACGCGAGCCGAAGAAATAATTGATATATTGTTGCCGAGAAGTTCATTAAGGTTTCTATCAATCATAAAGTACCTTCGGCTGACGAATTACAAAAGATTGAATATTGCAAATGACACATATCTTCTTCCCACTTCACTAACATGTCTATTGTTTTCAGGAACGTCATCCCGGACAACATCGACCGTGGGCTACTGAAGTTCCCGAAAAAGGACAATGAGACGATGTTGATTAACACCGTTCGATTCCCAGCTAATATGGAGGTCAAAATAGTCACGACCAATCTGAGGGATCACCTGAAGCCAAAGATTGATCTCAACCTGAGTGATCCATGAGGAATGATCGGTCGATCTGCACAAGGTCATTGCTAGACTCCTTATCCTCAAAATGATCGGTCAATCGCCATCCAAGGATGTAACGACTCGGAAAATTCCGTAAGATGGCCCGAGTACCACCTCAAGCAGAAATTACTTAGGATCAAATCCTTTAGAAGTTAGACAAAGTTAACTAAATGTTAAACTAGATTAGCTATGAACCTGCTTGAATCACTTTAAATTCGATCTGCAAGACCTAAAACTTGTAGAATCATTGACGCTAGGTTACCCTAAAATCTAGGATCAAACTCATTACCCGACTACTCTCGGAAGCATATCAAATCTCTGTATTAGATCTGGACTGCACATCGAAAGTCCAAATGATACGAGGTTATAGAATTAGGACCGCCTTGCTAGGCTTGACAACCATCTAGGAAATCAAATCCAGATAGTATTCCGAGACTATTCGCTTGAGCCCGGAGTGTGGAGTGTGAGAAAACCTAGTTTTCTTTAGAAATCAAATGAAATTTAAGTAATTTGAGACTTGATGTTTGCGGGCCAAATATAAGCAATCAGACCGTCAGAATCTGACCCAAATACACCCTCGGATCAAGAAACATTTCCCATAAATGTCTGTGTACTTGTAACCCTGATCGAGTTTCTGTGACCATTGAACTGAAACTAGTCCGCCACGTGTGATCTGAAAGCCCGATTGGAATGAAAACTTAACTCGACCTAGATCCATAGTCTGTGAGCTTAAGTCCAACCTTTGGCTCAAGGGGGGGCTCCAGAAGTGCTTCGTTGAGCTGGAACAGATCCACTTTGGATATAGCCTAAGTATACCTTGACCCTGGGTCTATTTTGGTTATGTTTTAGCCTATATAAGGACCTTAAACCCTCTTACATTCAGCCCATACGAATTTGAAGAAACCCTAGGAGAGAGAAGAGGGAAAAGAGAGAGAAAGTGTGAGAGAAGTGGGAGGATCTCCCTGATACTCTATCCTGCCATTATACAAGCTTAACCACCTCTTTCTTATCGCTTTCCTGGCGATTTCAGCTTCGTTTCTAGGTAAGAAACCCTAACCCTAATCCGTTCTAGGATTATGATTATTACAAGTGATGAAATAGCTAACCTATTTCATGCCATAGGTTGCCATTCTACCGTTGATAAAGGCTTAGTGTTTAAACTGACTCCATTACGCGTTTATCAGTGTAAGGTGCGGACTTTAGACGTATAGGTTATGGTTTTCAAGGCTTTCAATGCCAGATAATGATAGATTCATGATCTGGATGCTGTTTCACATGTACAATGAGTCGTTCGTTTTGTGATTTAATTATGTATGCAAATTATGGTTTATAGTGTATTCTGTATATTTGTAGAAAGTACCATATACGTACAAATTTTGAAAGTGTGTTTGCCATGATAAATTACTGTATGTACATGCTAGACATAAGTGTGATACTTACTTGGCAAAAGGATTCGCCCTAATACATGTTTTTGCTAATATACATTATGCATGTTAATAAGTGTATGCTAAGTGTTTGTGAAAATGCTTGTAAGAGTAAGTGCTTAGATAATTGTGCTTTAGGTAAATGTTGAGTTAGGATTCTCAACTAACTTAGAGATGTATAAGATTTCCTACATGTTAGTTGTTTAATTTAACCGCTTACTTATGAAATATATGTGTTGTATTTCCTGTTTATATTGTGCCTTATAACATGCTTGTTAATATGCTTGAATTACTTTGTTTATTCTGCTTTACTCTACATGCTTCTGGTTAAGGATTGAATGTGATTAGGGCTATGATTATAGTCTAGGTGATCGGTAACAGACTTGAATTCGTGGTTGAGATTCATTCACCATGTAGGATGTGTTTGACGAACCCGAGTCATACTTCGGTTGGCAACAGTGGTTAGGCCACGCGAAGTGCTTATGCACTTTATGTCGTTCAACTGGTTGTGCACTCATGCTAGTCGGGCTTGTCAAGTAACCCGATCTGTCTAATGTATGTTCACCATGTTTGGATGCCACTACTTGAACCTAGGGTACTAAACTTACCAATGTAACCCCGTTAACCTTGGTACCTCGATCCGCTAAGACTCATGAGCTAGGCATGGTGGTATGGGACACTGTGGTCGAGTTGTCGGCCTACGCTGGGGCCATGAGCCTCCCTGTAGTGACCATTGAGCAACCAGACTCGTGAGTCGATTATGGTGGTATGAAATACTATATTTGAGCTCTCGGCCTACACTGATAAGGTGATGGGGGAGTGGTGCAACGATTCCGTGTAACAACCCTGACAGCCCTTCGTAGTGACCTCGAGAGTACTCTGAGTCTACATGGAGGCGACGACCCTTCCGTAGCAACAAGAGTATAAACTAGGCCTGTATTGATAAGGTGATGGGGGAGTGGTGCAACGATTCCATTTAACAGCCCTGATAGCCCTTGCAGCGACCTAGAACCACACTATCATATGAGATTATCTAGAATTGACGACCCTAAAATGGATCATTGTTTGGGAACGATATAAGGGAGGTACCCTAGTTTTTCAATACTGCTGTTTGAAATGGACTAATAACAACTCGGTAATCATGCTCATCATCGCATTGCATGTACCTGGAAGATGTGGAGCACTGAGGGATGAACGCATGCCGCGGACATAAGATGGTGCCATATGAGGGTGATTAGGCGAGGGGCATGCATCATGATCGCATCTCATCCTTGTATTAATTAGAGTACTTAGGAATGTTGATTGTACTGCTTTATCATTACTGCTTGACTGAATTGATAACATGTTAACCTGTGCTTTATTGTTCCACTGAGTTAGCTACTTACTCCCACGTTATAGGACGGTGTTCTAGGCACCCACCAGACCTTGTCTTAGATGTAGGTATTGACGAGACACTGGAGGCTGAGCCTGATTACTATGATGATCAGGGATGAGTTCTCCTTCATGCAATTCTCTGGAGGCTATGCTTAGGCCATTTAGATGACGGGGCTACAGGGTGTACCACTAGTTGTACCATTTTTGGCATTTTGATTTTTGAACTTAAGACATGTATATGGTGACTAAGTAAGGTGTTCATACTCTGGAGACCGATTGTGACATTTTTTCTTTATATACATTTATATACATCTTTTAGTCTTCCGCTTAGGTTTCATAACTTGATCTGGAGTATGAATTACTGTTTTGGTATAATCCCACTCATGATTATTGCACTAACATAAACAACATTCAATCATAAGCATTTATGTTGCATAAGTGATGTTTTGAAACTCGGGTGTTGAGCTGCTACTCAACCCCCAATTTTCAGGGCGTTACAAAGGAAGGCACTAAGGTTCTCGAATTTGCATTTAATGCATACGGGAAATTGTTTCTCAGTTGAAAAACCCTCCCGAAAAGAGAAAATAATACCTTAATAATGGTTGAGGTTACAATTGGTTGATACATTCGGCTTCCAGTTGCCGTTCACACTGGGGACTACCCCTGATAAGATGGTCAAGCCTCCTACCACACAAGAGGGGGTATGGAAATGAGTTATTCACCCTAAGTTTTCAGAAATACCGGAACCTTTGACAAAGATTCAGAAGTGCCGGTGGCAGAGGTAGAGGGTTTCTACAAGAAGAGAAATGGAAGGGGAAGGAATGCTCCCTCGACCGGAAGCTAGAATTCCCCGCCTGGTTTGGAAGGTTCCCGTGCTTGATGAGCAAGTGGTAATGAATGCAGTTGAAGTCATGATACCAGTTATGACGTAAAAAAGCCAAGATGCACTTAACAACATGGCTAGGTTGGGAGATTCTAAAGAGGAGGACAGTTGTAGTAACTTATCAGACTATCTCAGCGAAGATTGCTTTCTAACACAGGAATGACTAGCCAACGAACTCTCATCGACCGTGGATGCTTGGAAGAGTTCCCCGACCGTTGACCTCTTGGCCAAACCCGTGGTCAAGAAACACCTTAGTCAGATCAAAGAAATCAAATCTGAAATAATAGGGGGCAAGGTTTGAGTGGTGAAATTGTGTTTGGTTTGTTGTTGCCAGTGACATTCCATTGTAACATGATTTTGATGTTATCATCTAGCTTTTAGGCACGACCCACTCAACCAAACACAATGCCAGGGGATCTAGAAGAATATGCTCCCCCCAGTTATCATACAACTTGCTTCCTTCTCGTTTGAAGAAGGTAAGGAAAATGAAGAAAATGAAGTCAAGATTGACAAAACGTCACATGCCAACACCATCACCGTTACAACCAATGGTGCGTCCGAAAGAATAATCATCGACATACCCATCGATGATATGATGCAGCACCTAAATCCGTTGTATATATCAGTCCACTTGGATAGGTGTCCCATTACCAGAATTTTAGTAGATAATGGGGCCACAGTAAATTTGTTACCAAAGAGGATGATAGGTAAGTTAAGAAAGACTGTTGTCGATTTGATCCCATCAAAAGTGTCTATTAGCAATTTTGCTAGCCATGTCACAAATACACATAGTATCTTACCAGTCGACCTAACCGTAGGCACTAAGACAGTTCTGGCACCATTATTCATAGTAAACACCTTGTCAAGCTATAACACGTTATTGGGAAGGGATTAGATCCATTCCTTTGTGTGTATCCCATCTTCCCTACATCAGTTTGTGATTTTCTGGAAGGACAAGGTCGAGCTAGTCCTGGCCGACAATAAATCCTTCTTGGCCACATCGAATGCCAATGAGGCTTATTATTATGGCGAATAAGTGGGGCCTATCATATTTACCAAGAGGAACAAGCTCGATCATCCTACTGGGTACACAGTGAAAAAGAATCCAGATAGTATTATGCAGGCTATTCTGGAAATGACCCAGACCAATGATGCTCAGCCGAAGGACATTGTCCCTTATCGGCCACCCACTCGTTATATCATTAAGGAGATCTCATGATCAAGACATTAAGGAGTGAAGTACACGGGGTCGAATTCACAACTGGAATAAAGAGCCTTGAAGAAAGCCTAAAGTAAACCGATGAAGGCAGTTTTGTGAACATGTTTGAGATAGATGAATTGGTTGAAGAAGACAATTTTAAGCTTGAGGACCTCTCAGAAGAAACAGAAAATAGTTGATCGTAGGTCTAGGACTTGCTTGTCGAAATCAACATGGGGACAGATTAGGATCCCAAACCAACATTCATAAGTAACTTGTTACGACCACCCCAAAAGGAAATGTTAACAAATCTACTTTTAGAGTTTGCTGACTATTTCAGGTGGGATTATCATGATATATCAGGGCTTGATAGATCCCTAGTCGAACATAGATTGCCCACGAAAGAAGGTTATCGACCGTATAAGCAGCCATCGAGGCAGATGACAGTCGAAGTTTCCCTCAAGATTAAGGAAGAGATTGAGTGACTCGTAAAGGTCGGTTTCATCTGACTGATTAACTATGCAAAATGGATGTCAAATGTAGTCGATCAGCTTATCGATTGGGCCACTAGACATGGGTTTGTGTCCTTCTTAGATAGGCATTTCAGATACAATCAAATATATAGCATTGGATGATGTCTTGAAAATGACATTCAGATGCCTGGGACCTTTGGGGACATATTATTGGGTGGAGATGCCCTTCGGGTTGAAAAATACAAGGGCCACATACTAAAGGGCAATGAATGCTATCTTTCATGGTATAATTGGTCAGTTTATGAAAGTCTACGTGGACGACATGGTTGTCAAGTCGACCTATGCAAATGAGCATTTGGCTCACTTGCGTAAATCCTTTAAGCGGATGAGGCTCCAGAAATTAAAAGTGAACCCATTGAAATGTGCTTTTAGGGTATTGACCAGTAATTTCTTCGGATTCTTGGTGCATCAAAGAGGGATTGAAGTTGACCAGAACAAGGCCCAGGCTGTGATTAATGCAAGCTACCAGGAAAGAAGGCTAAACTGTAAAAGTTCTTAGGCCATGTCAATTTTTTGAGCGGTTTATATCCAATTGTGTAGGTAAAACTAACATTTCTCTCCATTATTGAAATTAAAATAGGGAACTGAATTTGTGTGGGAAGCAGAGCACAAGCTGACTTTTGATAGAATTAAGGAATATCTAATGAAGCCGCCTATGTTGATGCCCTTCATTAAAGATCGACCGCTCAAGCTAAATGTCGCAACCTTAGCAGAGTCGATAAGAGCTCTTCTAGGACAAGATGACAACATGCAGAAGGAAAGGGTGGTCTATTACTTAAGTCAGACATTGCTTGATGTGGAGTATTTGGCCATAGAGAAGTTATGCTTCTCATTGTACTTTGTGGCCACTAAGCTAAGGCATTATTTATTAGCCGAAAGGGTAAATATAATAGTTGTGACTGATTTAGTGAAATATATATTAAACCAGTCGATTTTAAGCAGCCAAATTGGTAAATGGGGATTGGCTTTATCCGAGTTTGATTTACATTATGTACCACAAAAAACAGTAAAAGGTTAGGCCATAATAGACTTTTTGGCCGATCACCCTTCATATATCGAGGAGTAAATTCCTCTGGGTATCCTAGATCTATATTATGTGCAACTCACACCATAGAAATTAATTTTTGATGGGCGAGGACACATGAGATGTCTGGAGTCAGAATCGTATTGAACGTCCCTAATGGGAATCGGCAGGAATTCGCATTCCAATTAGAATTTGAATGTACTAACAATTAAGTTGAATATGAAGCTATTATAATCATCCTAGAGTTATTACTGGAATTATGAGTGAAAAACGTGATGGTAATCAAAGATTCATAGTTGGTGATAAATCAGATAGCATGATTGTTTAAGTGCACCAACCCATCTTTATTACCATATTATGCCATAGTGATCTAGTTGCTCGACCAGTTTGAGAAGGTCAGACTGATGCACATCACTTGAGAATATAACATGGATGCCAACGAAATGGCACAGTTAACTGCAGGTCTAGAAATCTGGAAGGGATTGACCGATCTATTGATTACGGTCTAGAGAAGATCTTTACCTTCTGTTTTCCAAAGGGAGGATGCAATGGAAATATGCCAAATAGAAGTGGAAGAGGATAATTGGAGGGCTCCTCTCATGGGCTATCTATAAAGTCCACGTACCAAGACTGATAGGAGCATATGGAGATTGGTCGCAAATTATGTGATGATTGATAATGAACTTTATTGAAAAGGGGTTGATGGAGTTTTACTTCGGTGCTTATCTAAGAAAGATGCCATGTTAGTCATGGAAGTAGTTCACGAAGGAATTTGTGGGGCCCATCAGGCATGAAGAAAGATGAAGCTTACACTTAGATGCTATGGGTATTTTTGGTTGAAAATGATGTCAACTGCATTTAATATGCGAAAGGCTATGAAGCCTGCCAAAAGAATGGGCTAGTCCAGCATGTACTTGGGGCCGAATTACACCCCATAATAAAGTCACGACCATTTCGAGGATAGGCGATTGATCTGATCGAATAAATTCACCTGCCTTTGACTCGAATGGACACATTCATCATAGTAGCGACCGATTACTTCACTAAATGGGTCGAGGCAAAACCTATGAGAAAAGTCAGTCATGAAGAAATCATTGATTTCATTGAAACTAATATTATCCACCATTTTGGAGTACTAGAATCCATTACCAAGGACCGGGGTAGAGCCTTCTCGGCCAAGGAAGTGCGGGCGATGGCCGACCGATATGGCATAAAGATTCTGCATTTGACCTCATATTATGCCCAAGCCAATGGTCAGGCTGAGGCCAGTAACAAGGTGATCAAGAATATTTTTGAGGAAAATGTTATGAGGGAATTGCAAGAATGACGTATCAAAATATCTAAGGCTTTATGGGCTTACAGAGTATCGCCTTGCACTAGTACTGGGTCCGTCCCTTTGCATTAACTTACGGGCATGATGCAGTCCTAGCCTTGAAAATTGTGGTCACATCACTGTGAACTATATATCAAGCCCAGTTAACTCCTCCAGAGTTCACGGAGGTGTTATTAGCCAAGCTTGAGGAGTTAGACGAGGTTCGTATTAAAGCTCTGGATTTGATCATGGCCAACAAAGCGGCCATGGCATGGGCATATAATAAAAGGGTGAGAGAAGTCCTTTGGAGAGGGGGACACAATCTGGAAGAAGGTTTCGCTCATCGGCCAAAAAGATCAAGCATTAGGCAATTGGTTGCATACTTGGGAAGGACCATATGTTATCGAGCATGTCCTTAAGGGAGGAGCCTATGTACTGAAAGATATAAATGGTAACATTGCAAAAGCTCTCATAAATGGTCGTTTCTTGAAATAGTGCTTTCCTTCGTTATGGGAAGTAATCAGGAACTAGGTCGAGCCAAGTTAGTAAAATAAATAGTTTATTCAAATAAAGCCCTGAGAAAAGGGTCGATTAGTTACAGAATATAGGGTCCATTAGTTACAAGATGATTGCAAAGAGAAAAAAAGATGATGAAGAAGAAGAGGGGCATGATGAGAGCTATAGGTGGGTTGACTTAAGGTTTTCAAATATTTTAGCGGCCTCATCTTTCACCTTCTTCGCCGCATTGTGCCTCTCGGTCCATGAAGCCTGTTAACTCACGAGCTCTGCAGAAGTGCACTCAATGTATCCGAGGCGACGGTCGATAGCCACATGCTCCAACTCTACCGTTCTCTTTTCGGCTTCACTAGATTTAGCACGAGCCTGATCAAGAGCGATTTAGGACTCGATGAATGCGACCACCTCAGTATTTTTCAGCCAATCATGGTTCAGATGAAGCCGATTGGTCTCGGCCAAGTCAATAGAATGATTGTTGCATGCACGCTTCAATGTTCGCAACATCTTCTCATTAAAATCATGCTCGTAAGTCCAATGCAACCTGTTTTTGCAAGCTACTTCAGAGCAGGTTGGTAGGGTCCTACACTCAGTGCTAAGGGCTGACAGACGTGACAAAGTGACAGAGCATCATTCGATCTCTCTGTTTGCCTTAGAGAATTCATCTCTGAGTTGGCAGAATTTTGAGATGATTTTCAGAATCTCCTGGGGAGGCCGTTGGTCTTCAAGGAGATCACTAACATCCCTGAGGAAAGGGAAATGGTCACCCAGAAAGGAGGAACATGAGAAGGATTTGATTCCTTCTTCGAATTTCTCCTCAATGATTTTGATAGATAAGGAAAAATAGTCCATGAAGGCTAAAGCTTTCGCGACAGAGACTTTGTTTCAAAGTAATTCGTGGTGCATTTCAAAAGCTAAGGGCTACTTTTATAAATTGAAGATTCAACAGTTAACCGTTGGTTACTCAAGGTTGAGTGAACCGTTTTCTAAGATTATGGGGAACATAGTGAAATAAATGTGATTTCCTCAAAAAGAAACCGACACTATTACTGTGACCGAGGTATGTCATGCACAAATGACGAAAGGCTTACTGCACGTCCGTACTGTAACAGTTAGGCCAAGCCAACAACTAAACTACTAAAACACCATCACAATCAAAGGGCATGGCCAAAAGGGAGGTACGTCTTATCCCTTGGATGTTTATTTAATCTTGGAATTTATTTATCACCATGTCGATCATGAATCACGTTACTATAAAGGAAAAACATAAACAAAAGCATAAAAGCGGTCGAGCGAACTAGATTTTCATCCCTTCAAACTCTTCAAGGAGGGCTTGCATCTCTATTTCATCCTTATCCTTAAGTGAAGCCCAGGTCGCCCCTTCTTCAATGACAAGTGGCAGGAAATGGAGTAGCTAGTCAACACGAATGGCGGCTGAAGAGACTTCACCCTCGGCCGCTTTCCTAGCGTTATAACTTGCCTTCAATCACGTCTGGTATAAGAAGATCTGTTCATCTAAGAATGATAAGTCCGTTAGAATGATCATCTCTTTCGCGTAGAAAGTGTTATCGCGCTCCTCCAATTCTTTTATTAGTTCAGCTCTGTCGAACTGTAGTATCGACAATATGGTTTAGTTGAATTGGTGTGCTTGGGCACATCGCAACTGTTCATACCAAGCCAATTCTTATTTGCCACTCAATTCGGCAGAATCTTCCTTGGCCGCTTCTTGTTGTCATAGGTAAGCCGAGTTTACTTGGTGAGAGTAATTCATATCGCAGTTGCATGTTCCCATGACATGTAAACGTGTTAGCTTTTAGATAAAGCTGAACATTTGATTCATCCATAGGAGAAGTGTCTTTCGCAAATTTATTAGCATCGAACAAGTTGGAGAAAGAATAGTCTATCAAGCCAAACTCGAGAATTTCTTTCACGTAGTTTTCTGCACTTGCAATAAGAGAGGGTGAACTGGAAGCCATTGGGATAGATTAAGGTTGTGAGGAATGGTGAAGAGATACGAGATAAGATGCTGCTTAAATAGCAGGCATCCGACACCCATGATTTAGAAGAGTCATGGTGATAATACCGCCACATGTTCCTGTTTATCAGGGACATGGGGCAGTTAAGCAATGAGTTTGGAAACAACCCACGATCCACCAAATTTTTAGGAATAATTAATTTCACATAGTAAAAGCAAGGAAAAAGAAGGACAAGTTGTAAAAAGTGGCTTGATGGCCATTTATATAAGTAAGATTTTTCTTTACAATCAGAAGCCTTTAGACAACAGTTATTGTAGGGAATCTATAGGTATTCTCAATTGGTCTTTTGCTTCCTACAGTCAAGCCTCCTTTTTACCCTCAGACCGGGAGAGTCGGCCATTATCCGCTATCTTAGATTGCACAGCAGCAACCAATTGACTAACTTCCTACTTCTGCTGGAGATGATCCGCGTGTATCCCTACATATTCTCATTTCAATGCAGTTAGTTCTAACTCCAAGGTCATGATTCTAACTTCCAAATTCTCTAACTTGACATTGGATGTTTTCATAACGACATGTTTGGCTTTAAGTTCCTAAGCATTAGTGTGTGAAGAAGTCCTCTTGGATTCCGCCGCAGTTCGGTCTACTTCAAGTCAGCCAACGCCAACGCCAACATAAAAGTAAGTCTTGAGTAGCACCTAGAGTTCCTGAACAACAGGAACACTACCAATAATGGTCGAGTTAGAGAAGGAGAAGGTGTGATAAGCCTCTACCAATCGGTTAATTTCATCGACTGACTCAAAATCAAGGGATCCTTCCAGACCCTTATTCGATAAGATTTAGAGCTTGGCTCTCACATCCTGCAGGCTGCTGGAAGGTGAAGGGGATTCGAATGTCGTAGTCTCCCTGACAAAAGCTTTCTAGAAGAATGAGAGGATATCATCCTCTAGAGGAAAGTCTTCATTCACAGGAGCAGAAGCAGTCTCGGTTGGAATGATGTCGGCCGAAGCTAATTTGATGATCTCAACCGCGGTAGGTTTTGCAGCTTCAACCGTTACTACCTCACCAATCTCTATCGCAATGGCAATAATCTCCCCAATATGGACCATGTTTGGATCGCAAACCTCAATTGGAGTTGGTTCAGCAACTTTTGTTGTAGCCGTAGCTTCAGACTTAGATGGAGCCGGAGTCTTCTCGATTACTATAGGTGGTGGGAGAAGTAGCAATGGAGGAGAGAACTTCACAGCAAAAGATTGAGAGGGAAGATCCACGACCGTACTCTGAACAGCTGGTGTAGGGCTGGAGGGAGTTTGTGTCTCACACTCTGAGCCGTCAGGAAGATTGCTAACTTCGGGTGGACTATTGGAATGAATACCCTCTACATTGATCGTCATTTCCGAATCGAGGGTCACAATCTCAATGATCATGGGGTCGGGAACCCTTGGAACTGATGCTGCGGCCGTTGTGACTGTTGATATTATTGTTGATGAAAAAATTGTGGATAATGAGATTGTTGCTATGGGCGATCAATGTTCTTGTTGGGTCATAACCATTTGTCTAACAGCTGGTGACAGCTCCCAAGTCACTGCAAGAAGAACAGAAGGGAGTTAATGAGTGCATAGGTAGAAAAATCAATGTAAGTAGATGTATGAGCAAGTGATCTCCACCTAAGTCGGACCAAACGATGTAGACGATCGAGCGATCCTTAACAGCTTGAAGATTTTTTTATTATGGTCGCCAACGGTCGAGTGGAGGTGGGGAATGGTGGCGGATTAGGGCAATAAGGCGAATGATACTTCTCATCAAAAGGGAGATTAGGGTTATTCAATTTCTCTCTATCCCTCCACCATTCATTCCAACATTTATTAAAATGAGCTTCCTGATGATGTTCCAAACCCTCTTCAATCTCTTGAGAATAGTCGGCAATGGTAAGACTAGGCCAATACTTTGTTTTGAAATATGTTTTGAAGGCAGAGATGGCCTCAGTAGAAGAAGTACTAGACGATCGACGTTGTTCTGTTGGTGTTGGTAGTGGCCGATCATCCATTGTTGAATACGACTTAAGGGGTTTAATGAGTAGTAGAGCAAGGGGTGGTACTGCTAGTGGTAGAACGGGAAGAGCTCCCAAATCAGAGATTTTCTATAGGGATATCGATGGTTGTTAAGTGGAAACCAGAGTATTAATACTCATGGTGACGTCCTGATTAACTGGGTCAGTAGCTTCTGAAATTGCGGTGATGACCGCTTTAGTAGAAGTAGGAATAGGCCAAAGTGTCCTAGAGGGGGGCGAATAGGACTTTATAAAATTTTATGATGATTTAAAATCCCATTATCAGAATCCTGATTTAACAATTAACTATCAAGATGACCCCAATTTAACTCTAATGGCTTCCAAGCCAAATAGAGGATCCAATCATAAGACTATTCAGTATTTAAATAGTATGCAATCTAAGTCTATGATGAATGAACGATGCGACTGTGTGTGTGTGTGTGGGATGTGATTCTTATCAGTTCTAAATAATCATGTTAGCATGCTTTATGAGAATATTCAAAGTAAACACAAACAGTAAGGCGAAAATATCAATCCCAAACACAGTCGTTTATAGTGGTTCGGCTACGTGCCTACTCCACTTCTGGAGGACGCACTCAACCCTTGAGTGTACCGGATCTCACTAAAGGAGGTTTTAAATCAGGTTCACCTCTAACCTTCACAACCTACACAAGGTCGACTCTAGGACCTACACAAAGAACCTAGACATGTCTCCATGAGACACTAGTTTATGCCCCACACAGGATTAAGGGTCAACAAACAGCAGCTGGGTTTTATGCTCTACACACGAGCAAAGGGTCCACACAAGGAACCTAGGGTTTTAGGCCACACAGGCCAAAGATCCACATTAGGACCCTAGAGTTTATGCCCTACACAAGAGCGAAGGTCAACACACAGCACCTAAGTTTTATGCCCTACACAAGAGCAAAGGATCCACACACGGAACCTAACTTTTAGGCCACACAGGCCAAGTACCTACACTAAGGACCTAAGTTTATGCTCTATATGAGCAAGGGTCAATACACATCACCCACAAGTACTCTCCCATTGCAGGCCTCCTATGAGGACTTGAAAGGGGTGAGAATCACCTGTGACTCAATCCTATACAAAGGAATGATCAGCAGGGTCTCTAGACTCTAATGACTTATAGATAAGTAGATGAGCCCCATTAAGTACGTTGATGCAGATCTCCTCATTTGATGACGAAGAATCTTCAGCTCCCTTGAACCGTAACACTGATGATGCTCCGATGTATGGCGATAGGTTAGGTCAAGGTTATGTTGGTAATTACTCTATTAAATGATAATCACTGAAGAGACAGAGTAATTCCAAGATCTTTGGCATTCAAGGGATCCCAACTCAATGATTTGCCATTAAGGTGATAGCTCGAAGATCCTTGAATGTGGAAGTTCATTCACCAATCCACTTTATTGAATGTCAATGAAGAGGGTGGATTGAGGAATGAACTCTCATGAGAAAAAGGGCTTAGGTTAGATGATATGTAGTTACTCTCTAAAAGCTCTCTCTCTTTTTCTCAATGCGGCAACCAAGAACAAGCTCTCCTTAAATGGATAAAAAGTTCCAACGGTATTAAAGATGTCAGATTCTAACTGAGTTTGATATCATCGGGCCTGCTTCGATATCATCGAACATATACTTTTGATGATATCGAAGCAAGGTTCGATGATACAAACTCCACTGAAATATATACCTGAAACTTTTTGCCTGAGGATCGATGTCATCGATCATGCATCGATGCCATCGGAGTTTAAATTCCGATTTCATCAACAATCTGTTCAATACATCGATCATTTCCACATGATTTTCAAAAGAGCTTGTTGGACATTCTTTTATCCATTTAGATGATATCGAGCATATATCGATTTCATCGATATTTAAAATACGATCATATCGAGACGTCATCGATTCCTTGGTCATTTCCAGAGGATTTTCCTATTGAGCTCGCTGGACTAGTTTAGTCCGAATTCGATAACGTCGGAGGTCCCTCGATATCATCAGAATTTGATTTTCGATGGAATCGAGGCTCGCTTCGAGTTATCGATAAATATGAGTTTTGCCTTATCAGCACGCTGGACACAAAGTAGCCAGAATTCAATTATATTGAGCTGTCTCGATGTTATCGGTATTTGAATTTCAATGATATCGAAGAGTCCATCGATTCATTGGGAATGTTGTCTAGGATCATGTTGGTTGTTGGACACAAGATGTCCTTAATTCTATGATATCGAGTACTTTCCAAGGACATCGTTAACAGGTGTTCGATCACGTCAATGTGTATCATTATATCGAGAAAGGTCAAAAACTAAGACATTTTCTTGTTTTGCAAGATAAGTTTTCATACTCAAACACCTATGTTGTTCTACTCATTTTAAGGTTTTTATATACCTGGGTGTTTTCGGGATATGGCATGTGAGGCTTAATTTACCTTTGACGAGTTCATAGCACACATCCAGTTGAGGCAGACACTTGAATGATCTTCTTGTGGGGTTCACTTGACTTGCTGACTCAACACTCACGCTAATTGACAAACCAGGGCACTTTCAATCTCCCCCTTTGTCAATTACGTGACAAAACACCTAATGACACCTAGAACAACATCCTAAATTGTGTGTACATAAACCTTTACACAAATTTACAATGATACTATACAGTTCACACAATTTCTTGCGTAGCTGTTCCCCCACAGTGCGCACAATTTCTTAAGTAGCTGCTCCCCCTGTCTTCATTGCAGCTGCTCCCCCTATCACCTGTATCATCATGAGATACATAGATACACACAATTTTCCTCATGGTGGGATTTGTTCTCCCCCCTTTTATCAGTCATTGGCAAAGGGCAATATATATATTAATATTAGTTGACTGAAGTTGAAGCATAAAAACATGGGAGAATCAAGGCAAATGAGAGCTGAGATTTCTCAAAAGTAGATAACAACATATCGTTAAAAAGTTAGAAATCACCAACCAGCTTACAACCTCTATGGATATACAATAATTATCAGAAAAGCAAGCACCATTTATACCATGTATACCATGTATTCCATAGATAAGTAGAATGAGATTCCAATAGATGATCAGTGAATAATGTGAGCAGATAGACTTAGCAAAGAATAGGCATCGAATATATATATTAACATTCAACCATCAAAATATCTAAAAGAAACTGCCCGAGCTTGGCAGTATTTAAGCATCCAAACTAAAACAAACCACCCAGATATCCAGCCCAACCATGGGCACATGAAAACAAAAAGTAGTTTCTTTATTCAGAGGATGAACAACCTTAGAATACTTAAACCAACTACTGTTTATATAATCATAAGAAAATCATTCTATCCCGAAAAAGAATTTAACCATAGTGTCTAGATATGGCCACCCCCATACCAATCCTTCCTTCAGCAACTAAGGCACTCGAGTTTCTCCATCTGTCAGCAACTCATCTACTTGTTGTGTGGTATCCTGGAGTGCTTCAATTCTATCCTTGATCCCTATCAAACACCTTTCACAGTCATGAAGACACTTGTCAATACCAGCCAGACCATTCAGCAGATGACGTTCAAGTTGGTGATCCCAGCAATTTGTGATTGACTCAGGACTATGAAGCGGCCTGCGATTAGATCCCCATGGCATTGGTGGATATGAGTGCTGATCATTATTGACGCCAGGAGTTTGTGCAGGAGGACTATTTGGTTGATAGGATGAAGTTAGGCATAACTGTTGTGCCTGCTAGACTGCATCTTGATCAAACCGTACTTTCGGATGAGTAACATCGGACGTTGCTGGTAGGCCCACATATTGAGCTAGCTTGCATATGAGCGAGGGGAATGGCAGTGTATCACAATGTTCCCCTTTGATTATATGAGCTTGCTATCTTAGAATAAGGGTTGGAAGGCACACTTAGACCTCTTGATAGACATCATATAGGACATTGAGCACAAAGGGAGTAAGATGACTTTCCTTTACATCACATGGATACACATTAGTCCCAAAGATGCTGTGGAGAATTTTAAAGGAGGGTCCAAGGTGGTTGACGTGAAAAGTGTTTTCATCATTCCTAGGAATTGTGGTGCCAGGGCACAATGCTCGTGTTATCTCTCCCCATACTCCTAACCCATTTAGATTGCATTCCGTGACTGGGATTCGAGTTACTTTTAGGTTCAAGAGATGACCAAGTATGATTGGAGTAATAAGTTTCGTGTGATGTATGAGCTCCAATCGAATACATGGGGGATTATCACGAACAATATGGCAGCTGTTAAAAAACTGATGAATCAGAATTGGTAGGATCCACCAAGATTGAATATATTTTTCCACCCTATTACTTCTAATAGGAGATCCACTCCGAATGGTTCGATTGTGCTGTTAAGAACAATGCGCTCTACTAATGTAACTTGTTCCCAATCCAACTGATTGGGACAAGACTTACTTGTTTTTGGTTGCTTATTCTTTGATTTGGACGATTTGGAATGAGTAAGATCCTTACCTTTGCCTTTCACCATGGTTCTTCTTTTGAGAAGAGGGTAGGAAGATAGATATGGATCAAAGAAAAAACAACCAGAGAAGAGAGAGCAAGTTGAAAAAAAAAAATCATACGCTCGTTTATCTTTTATAGTAGTGTGTTGATGATATCGATATCCTTTCGATGGCATCGAACTCAAGCACATAATGATATCGAAGACTGTATCGATGACCGTTGGAAAGGACCAACAGATATTGAGACTGATTGAATTTATAACCGTTGGAAGGGACTGACGGTTAAGACATTGTATTCCCGAGAGCCATTGATGAGATTGATACTTGTTCGATTTCATCGAGTATGTTAAAAAATTGAAAATTATCTCTCTTGACATACATAATATGGTTAAAACATGAAGATATACCTATATAGTACATGTTTAACCATACAAAAATAAGAGGACCATAGTCCTCGGATATGCCAATTCAGCTCATGTTCGACTCGACTTGTCATCAATTTGCACATAATCTAATTGATTTCTAAAGATTGATAAACCTATTTGCATCTAGAGGTTTAGTTAGTATATCAGCAAGTTGATTTTCTGTAGACACTTAGTCTAACACTATGATCTTTTCTTCAACAAGTTCTCGGATAAAATGATGTCTAATGTCAATATGCTTGGTCTAAGAATGTTGAACAAGATTCTTTGAAATATTGATAGCACTAGTGTTGTCACAGAAGAGAGTCATTGTTGACTGCTCAATCCCATAATCCAGTAGCATCTGTTTCATTTATAGGAGTTGAGCATAGCAACTACCTGCAGCAATGTATTTGGCTTCGACAGTGGACAGGGATATCGAATTCTGTTTCTTACTCTACCATGATACTAAACAATTTCCAATATAAAAACAGCCACCACTAGTTGACTTACGATCATCTAAATTTCCAGCCCAATCGGCGTATGAATATCCAACAATGATGGTAGATGTTTCGAATGGATACCATAGACCAAAAGAGGTTGTTCCAACCACATACTTGATGATTCTTTTAACTGCTGTTAGATGAGATTCCTCGGGATCATCTTGATATAGCGCACATGCTCCTATGCTAAATGATATATCTAGAGACTTGCAGTTAGATATAATAGGCTTCCTATCATGCTTCGATACAGGTGTTAATCCACACTTTTCCCATTTATATCTTTGGAGAGTTTAAGTGTGGTGCTCATGGGAGTATGATAGGTACGACCATAGTCAAGTCCAAATCTTTTTATTAAATCTTTTGCGTACTTAGTCTGACATACAAAGATCCCATTGTGCAATTGCTTCACTTATAGACCTAAGAAGAAGTTCAACTCACCAACCATGCTCATTTCAAATTCAGATTTCATGAGATCGGCGAAGTTATGAGCAGTATCTTCACATGTAGAACCAAAGACTATGTCATCCACATAGATCTGGGCAATGAGCAATGAATTCTCTATCTTTTGAGTGAATAGTGTTTTATCTACACTACCCCTGTAGAATTTTTGGTCCAGAAGAAATTGCGTCAAATGTTTATACCAAGCACGTGGTGCTTATTTGAGACCATAAAGTGCTTTGCTCAATCGATAAACATATTGAGGATACTTGGGGTTTGAAAATCCCTTAGGTTGTTCCACATAGACCTCTTTATCAAGTACTCCATTGAGAAATGCACTTTTGACATCCATTTGAAATAGTTTAAATTCCTATGCACATGCAATTGACATGAGAATCCTGATTGACTCAAAGCGAGCTAAAGGTGCAAATGTTTCATCAAAGTCAATGCCTTCTATCTGTGAATACCCTTAAGCTACCAATCTTTCTTTATTCCTAATCACATTGCCAGATTCATCGGATTTATTCTTGAAGATCCATTTGGTTCCAATGGTATTTGTATTAGGTGGTCTAGGAACCAGTTGTCATACCTCATTTCTCTGAAATTGTTGAAGTTCTTCTTGCATAGCATTTATCCAATATTCATCTTGAAGAGCTTCCACAACATTCTTGGGCTCAATCTTTGAGGTAAAGCAAAAATGACTATAAATGCTTTCTATTTGACGTCGAGTTCTTACACCATCATTAGGATCTCCAATGATTTGATTTAGAGGGTGATCCTTAATGATAGGTATGTTAGATGGTGGTTGAGGTTCATTAGATGTGAAAGTTTTGTTATCTGATTTACCTAGAATGCATGAATCCACATCATCTTCGAATTCATTCAAAGGACTTTCTTCTTCTACCACATTAACTGATTCTTGAATGGTGAGGGTCCTTAGATTGTATACTCTATAAGCATGACTATTCAAGGCGTATCCTAGAAAGATGCCTTCATCACTTTTAGATTCAAACTTACCTAGGTGTTCTCTGTCTTTCAGAATATAACATTTACTGCCAAAGACTCGGAAGTATTTTACACTAGGTTATTTTCCGTACCATATCTCATATGATGTTTTGTTCAAGCCTGCTCTCAGATATATTCTATTTATTATGTAGTAGGCTGTATTAACTGCTTCAGCCTAGAAGCTTTTGGACATATCCTTTCCATTAAGCATAACTGAGCCCATTTCTTGCAATACTCGATTCTTTCTTTCAACAACTCCATTTTGCTGAGGAGTTTTGGGGGCTGAGAATTCATGGCGAATTCCTTTCTCATCACAATATTTTTAAAATCGTTCATTTTCAAATTCACCACCATGATCACTCCTGATATGATTTATGCAATATCCTTTCTCATTTTGGAGTCGCTTAGCCATAACTACAAATTCATCAAAAGTATCCGATTTTTCTCGAAGAAAAGCGACCCAGGTAAATCTGGAGTAATCATCCACTACCACCAAGAAGTATCTTTTTCTGCTATAACTTTCAACTTTGGTGGGGCCCACTAGGTCCATGTGTAGCAAGTCCAATGGCTTTGATGTTGCTATGGTGGTTGTCTTTCTGTGTTCAACTTTTATCTTTTTATCTTTAAGGCGGTCACCACATACAATCTTTTCTTCCTTTATAATCTTGGGAAGGCCTCTTACCAAATTTCTCAAACTTAACTTGGCTAAGTTTCGATAGTGAACATGTCCCAACCTTTGGTGCTATAGTTTGGACTTGCTTTTCACAACCATATTACATTTTGTGGACAGTACATTTTCATTGCTACTTTCAATTATATAACAGTTGTCACTAGTGCGTAAACCTTTCATGATTGATTTTCCTGTTTGATCTAAGATTCTACACACATCTTTTGAAAAAGTGACCAAGTGTTCTTTGTCGCAGATTTGTGAGATACTAAGGAGATTATGTTTTAGACCTTCCACATAAAGAACATTTTTAATCTTGGGGAGTCCCAGTCCAACTATTGTTCCTTGCCCAATTATTTTGGCTGAGCTCCCATCTCCAAATGTGACTGACCCACCATTAAAATCTAAATACTCACAAAAGTGGGTTTTGTCACCGGTCATGTGTCTGGAGCACCCATTATCAAGGTACCATTTTGAACTATTACCGACTTTCGGAGCAGTATGGATTACTAGGCAATTGTTCTGACCTTTCGCACCCTCTAGTCCTACACCATTAGCCACGATCTCCACCTAAGTCGGACCAAACGATGTAAACGATCGAGCGATCCTTAACCGCTTGAAGATTTTTTTATTATGGTCGCCAACGGTCAAGTGGAAGTGGGGAATGGTGGTTGATTAGGGCAATAAGGCTGATGATACTTCTCATCAAAAGGTAGATTAGGGCTATTCAATTTCTCTTTATCCCTCCACCATTAAAATGGGCTTCCTGATGATGTTTCAAACCCTCTTCAATCTCTTGAGAATAGTCGGCAACAGTAAGACTAGGCTAATTCTTTGTTTTGAAATATGTTTTGAAGGCAGAGATGGCCTTGACCAAAGAAGTACCAGACGATCGACGCTGTTCTGTTGGTGTTGGTAGTGGCTGATCATCGATTGTTGAATACGACTTAAGGGGTTTAATGAGTCATAGAGTAAGAGGCGGTACTGCTGGTGGTAGAGCGGGAAGAGCTCCCAAATCAGAGTTTTTCTTTGGGGCTATCGATGGTTGTTGAGTGAAAACTGGAGTATTAATACCGGGCATGGTGATGTCTTGACTAACTGGGTCAGTAGCTTCCGAAATTGCGGTGATGATCACTTTAATAGAAGTAGGAATAGGTCAAAGTGTCCTAGAGGGGGGTGAATAGGACTTTATAAAATTTTATGATGATTTAAAATCCCATTATTAGAATCCTGATTTAACAATCAACTATCAAGATAACCCCAATTTAACTCTAATGGCTTCCAAGCCAAATAGAGGATCCAATCATAAGACTATTCAGTATTTAAATAGTATGCAATCTTAGTCTATGATGAATGAATGATGTGACTGTGTGTGTGTGTGGGATGTGATTCTTATCAGTTCTAAATAATCATGTTAGTATGCTTTATGAGAACATTCAAAGTAAACATAAACAGTAATGTAAAAATATCAATCCCAAACACAGTCGTTTATAGTGGTTCGGTTACGTGTCTACTCCACTTCCGATGGACGCACTCAGCCCTTGAGTGTACCAGATCTCACTAAAGGAGGTTTTAAATCAGGTTCACCTCTAACCTTCATAACCTACACAAGGTCGACTCTAGGACCTACACAAGGAACCTAGGCATGTCTTCATGAGACACAAGTTTATGCCCCACACAGGAGTAAGGGTTAACACACAACACCCGGGTTTTATGCTCTACACTCAAGGAAAGGGTCCACATAAGGAACCTAGGGTTTTAGGCCACATAGGCCAAGGATCCACACAAGGACCCTAGAGTTTATGCCCTACATGAGAGCAAAGGTAAACATACAATACCTAAGTTTTATGTCCTACACAAGAGCAAAGGATCCACACATAGAACCTAACTTTTAGGCCACACATGCCAACGACGTACACTAAGACCTAAGTTTATACTCTACAAGAGCAAGGGGTCAACACACAGCACCCACATGTACTCTCCCGTCTGAGGCCTCCTATGAGGAGTTGAAAGAGGTGAGAATCACCTATGACCTAATCCTACACAAAGGAATGATCAACAGGGTCTCTGTTCTCTGATGACTTACAGATAAGTAGATGAGCCCCATTAAGCACATTGATGAAGATCTCCTCCTTTAATGACGAAGAATCTTCTGGTCCCTTGAACTGCAACACTGATGATGCTCCGATGTATGGCGACGGGTTGGGTCAAGGTTATGTTGGTAATTACTCTATTAAATGATAATAATTGAAGAGACAGAGTAATTTTAAGATCTTAGGCATTTAAGGGATCCCAGCTTGATGATTTGTCATTAAGGTAGTAGCTGGAAGATCCTTGAATATGGAAGTTTATTCACCAATCCACTCAATTGAATGTCAATGAAGAGGGTGGATTGAGGAATGAACTCCCATGAGAAAAAGGGCTTAGGTTAGATGATATGTAGTTACTCTCTCAAAGCTCTCTCTCTTTTTCTCAATGCAACAACTAAGAACAAGCTCTCCTTAAATAGACAAAAAGTTCCAATGGTAATAAAAATGTGAGATTTTGACTGAGTTCGATATCATCGGGCCTGCTTCGATATCATCAAACGTATACTTTCAGTGTTACTGAAGTAAGGTTCGATGATACAAACTCCACTAAAATATATACCTGAAACTTTTTACCCTCGGATCGATGTCATCGATCATGCATCGATGTCATCGGAGTTTGAATTCTGATTTCATCGACAATTTGTTTGATACATCGATCATTTCCACATGATTTTCAAAAGAGCTTGTTGGACAATCTTTTATCCATTTCGATTATATCAAGCATATATAGATTTTATCAATATTTAAAATACGATCATATCGAGACATCATCGATTCCTTGGTCATTTCCAGAGGATTTTCCTATTAAGCTCGCTGGACTAGTTTGGTCTGAATTCAATAACACCGGAGGTCCCTCGATATCATCAGAATTTGATTTTCGATGGAATCGAGGCTTGATTCGAGTTATCGATAAATATGAGTTTTGCCTTATCATCACGCTAGACACAAACTAGCCAGAGTTCGATTATATCGAGCTCTCTCGATGTTATTGGTATTTGAATTTCGATGATATTAAAGAGTCCATCGATTCATCAAGAATGTTGTCTAGGATCAAGTTGGTTACTGGACACAAGATGTCCTCAATTCAAAGTACTTTCCGAGGACATCGATAATAGGTGTTCGATCACATCGATGTGATATGGATATATCAAGAAAGGTTGAAAACTTAGACATTTTCCTATTTTGCAAGATAAGTTTTCATGCTCAAACACCTATGTTGTTCTACTCATTTTAAGGTTTTTATATACCTGGGTGTTTTTGGGACATGGGATGTAAGGCTTAATTTACCTTTAACAAGTTCGTAGCACACATCCAGTTGAGGCAAATGCTTGAATGATCTTCCTGTGGGGCTCACTTGACTTGTTGACTCAACACTCACGCTAATTGACAAACCAGGGCACTTTCAGCTTTGGTCGAGGGAACTGAAGGGCGAGAAGTGGCCAATCTGGTTCTCGGCTTCTTAGTTATCTTCTTTGCAATGGTGGAGACCAGGAGAGCTGGTATTCTTTTCTTGCTTAACTGAGAAGAAAAGTGGTCGATCAACTTGGTGTGATCCCTATTATTCAACAATTGAGTATAATGACACTCCCACCATTCAAAGAAACTACTCGTGACCTGTGGAAGATCAGGATAGCTTGGAAGCTCTAGAACATTTTCCTCTTGATGATAAAAAGAATTAAGAGTGGCATACACACCTGAGTCGAGCATCACTAAGCGACTATAGGGTGGTTGGTTGCATGATTTGTACGTAAGGGGGCAAGGGATGCACTGTACTAGGCCAATTTGCCGAGCGAACAATGATGGATAATATTGTTCATCCCTAGCTTTAGCATTCTTCCCTACCTCGATTGAGCCTCCATACGGAAGGTCGCGACTGAGGATATATCTTCCCCATGACTGATGCGCTTGATTAGCTGTTACTTCATCATCTATCTCAAATCACCTAGTCAGCCAACCTAGTCCATATACCCTCTATTCTTGAGAACAGCATGAAGGTCCGGTTTTCCTTAGTTTTGTTAAGGGCAAGAAGGTCCTGGAGGTAGGACTTGACCATAAGATTGTCATGGGGGCAATGGAGAATCCGATTGCTAAGTAAGGAATAAGAGTTTCCCTTGTGTGTATCATGATTAAGTAGGGAAGGACAGAAATAAGCAAAGAACCACATCTACAGGAGCCACAACGCCCTCCTACAGAATGTAGCCCTTTGTGGATGATCTTGTAGATGCCTTAGTACAAGTGGCTGAGAACGAAGGATGCTAGCGCAATCATGATACCCTGGGCAAGATCTTCAGCCAAAGAGACGTATTTTGAACTAACTTGTTGAGCACACACACATAAGAGATGTCGGCAGATCCATAATAGCAAAAATGTCGTATGCTCGTCTTCATCAAATAGACTGTCAAATTTGCGGTAGGCTACCATGAAATGAGTGTAGGACTTGACAGACTTACTTGGGAATTTTTTGCGTCGTCTAGAGACAAAGCCTGGAAAGAAGTCCATGCCAAAAGGTAACAATTTAGTCAGATGAGTGATATCTTCAATGGTTGGACTCATCGGACCATAAACAAACAAAAATGAATTGGTTGATGTGCTCCAAAGTGCTGATAATACTAGCAATAAGGGCGAATTTACTAGATATTCCTGGATAAAAAGTTTGATGCATTCATAGATGTCAAGTCTCTTCCATGTCTCCCTATGTTGAGAGGCTACCCGTGGATACCATGCGTTCCAACCTAGAAAGGGTTTCGGCTAGACCCGTGGAGCTTTTAGGGCATTCACTGGCTCAGTGATAAAGCCAGATCGAATAGGATATTATCCCCAGGACAAATGGGGAAGAATGGATATAGAGGTTTGATATCCTTTGTTGTTACTTTAGGGGAGATTGTGTGTCCTAAGTAGAAGTATTCACTGCCTAACAACGATTCGAATACAGTTTTTTCAGCACATTTCTTAGAGAGGAGATCCATTACTGTTATGATATGCATCTGATCAAAGGAAGGGATGGATGATGAAGAAGCAACCATTGTAGAAGGAACGATGAGCAACGAAGGTTTGAGAAGAAGATTGCAAGTAGGAAGGAGATTTGAAAATAGTAGAAAACGTTTGAAGTATCGTTTATATATTTAAATGAAGAGAGAGCATTTATCGAGGTATCATTGCTACTTTAGGAGAATGGCAAGAGAAGACACGTGTAAGTGCATGACTCCTTCGACACCTTAATTCAATGTGACCAGTACTAGTGAAAACAGTTGAAGGTGGTTCGTGTCGGGTGACACATGCATGTATTTATTAGAGCATTAATAATGACTCAAATGTCTCTGTCACTTTTATCAAAAAGACAACGACGAGGGGGCAATGTTTGTACCCGTTTCAACCGTAGTCCTATTTTAGCCAATCAGAGTTAATTATGTGTGGTCTATACAAATACACATGGAACATTTGCAGGATTTCCTATAGATATGTACAGTTACGCCTTGGCAAGTAGAGCCATAACGTATCAATTTCTATTTCGCATAATTAGAATGGTCAAGAAGGGAGGTGACCGAGTTTAAACGATCATATGACAGATGGTAAGTGGTTGAGTTCACACAGTTGCTTGAAAGATGGCATAAGGATAACTCAAAGGAAGCAGAACGTGGGAAGCATCCATAAGCCAAGTAGTGGAGAATGGTTGCGATAACCGTCGGAACGTGGGAAGGATTCAAAATGGCTGGATTAGAGCTATAAATAAAAGAAGATTGCAGCAAAATAATTCATCTCATACTAAACCAAACAAACTCAACATTATCTTTCAATTATTATGTCAATTTACATTCCGTAGTGTGTTGAGACTCAAATATTACGTATTTTTCCCCATTTATATCTTGGTTTTGTGAACATGATAATGCTTAATAGTGTACTTTATACATATTTGTGTTGCAAGGTGAGTTTAAGAGCTTGGATTGAAAAGAATGCTAAAAACATGGATTTAATGCTCAAGAATTGTCAAGCTATAGAATGGATCTTCGAAGACCAAATTTGAAGATTTCAAGACCCCAAGATCCAAGAAAACCAAGTGGAGAAGGAAGGAAGTCGAAAGAACAAAGTGTTGTAATCCACTTCATTCGTCTGTGTCATCGATCACTGTTCGATGACATCGAAGCCATGGTTTGATGACATTGAACACAACTCAATGACATTGAATTTTTACATGAAAATCAAGTTGGTCACTGGACATATTGGGTGTCATTCTCAATTACTCAAAGACTCCCTCGACGACATCGAGGAGCTGCTCGATGACATCGAGCAAAACTCGATGACATCAAATTTTTTGAAGAATTATGAAGTAACTCGCTGGACTGTTTTGGATGCTTTTTCGATTGCTCGAAGACATGTTCGATGAATCGAAGCTTCACTCAATGACATCGAAAGAAGGTTTGATGACACAAAGACTTACGAGTGTGAAAGGAGAAAAGGCAGGAGTTCCAGATTCAAACCCCTTCAATGACATCGAAGGTTGTTTAATGACATCGAAGGCATTATGTAAAGTTATGCGGACTGCGTAAATTGTTACGATTTTGCAAACTTACGGAACTTGGGCTATAAATATGGGTTTCTAAGGCACTTTTGAAGATATCTAGGCTTGGAGGAACAGAGCAAAGGGGGGAGCCATCATTCAAGAGTTTCTTCTTCTCTTCTTCTTAGTTTTAAATGCTTTCTTCTAGGGTTTTGAATCCAATCATGTCTATGGTTGGCTAAATCCCTTAGCTAGGGCTAAGGGGTGAAGCTTGTAGCATGATTGAGATGTTTTCCTTGTTTGATTCTTATTTTTGTTGAACCTCTTTGATTCTAATTTGATATTTAAGGAATAGTTTTAGTTTTTAACGGTTTATCGTGACTCAAATTACAATAGATCTGCAATAGCTTTGAGTATCTTCTTTTCCTGATTTGAGATTGTGAAGTTAGTAAATCCTATTGTTCACCATTGTCCCTTGGGCATAGTTGGGTGATGGAATCTCTTCTAAACTTCCCAATTCTCTTATGTTGGTTGTGAGATCAGTATATCCTGTTGTTTGTCATTGTCTCCTAGGAATGGTCAGATGATGCAATCACTTCCAATCCTCACAACTCTTATCCAATGAGAATTAGGTCAATGAAAGTTCAGATCTGATCTTATCAATATATCTTCCAATTGGATAGGATAGGACTCCAATTCCAATTGTGTTCCTTGAATCAAATAAGGAAACATCCTAATAGCTGCAAGAGGATCCCTAAAAGCCCTAGTTCCCACCTTTGAATTCTTAAGTTTCTAATTAAATATTTCACAATTACTTCCTCTTATTCCCAATTTAGATTAAATCTTCTTTTAGTTTTGATTCTAGTTATTGTCGGAATGCACACGAGATTAGTCCCTATGGATTCGACCTCGGTCTTACCGAGATTATTACTACATCACAACCCTACACTTGGGGTTGTGAACAAGTTTTTGGCGCCGTTGTTGGGGACTAATGGCTGTGCTTTTCTAAAATTTACTAGTTTTGGAATTAGGTTTAAATTAGGGTTTATTTACTTTCTAATTTTATAATAGGGTTTTTCTGAATTGTTTTTAGAAATTAACTTATCTTTCTATTTCTAAGTTAGGAACTTTCCTAATTTGTTTTTAGAAACTAACTTGCTTTTCTGTTTTGCAGGATCTCAATATAGAAACTTCTAATTTGGTAACTTTTTTCTATTTCTAGATTTCTTATTGCTTTAGATTTCTTTCTTTTTAGGGTTAGGTTAGCTTAGTTGCTTGAGGGCTGAGAGTGTTTCATGCCCAAGTGGGTCCGTGATAACACTCTATGTCTCTTGAGTGAAGGAGGATTAGTTGAGGGGTTATCTATCGATCACAGGATTAGACACCACCAAAGATCCTCAGAGTTAACTGAAGTTATGGCTGCCAATCAACTGGCCAATCAACCTCTAAATCTTCCTCAACCTCGGGTTGAAGAAATCCAGGATGAAAATGAGGTGCATCAAGTGCACCCGCCTCGTACTTTACGAGATTATTTACAACTGGCAGGTGTAAGCACACCTTCATATATGGTTTTTCCAGAAAACATAGGAACATGGATATCAAGTTAGGTGTGATCCAACTCCTTCCAAAATTTCATGGACTTGAATTTGAAAATCCATATTTACACTTGAGGGAATTTAATGAGATCATAGCCACTTTATATTTTTCGAATGTGTCTGAAGATACGGTCAGGCTGAAACTCTTTCCCTTCTCTTTGAAAGAGAAAGCTAAGACGTGGTTGGATTCACTACGTCCATGATGTATTGATAGATGGAACGACATGACAAGGGAGTTCATAAAAAAAATTCCCATACCATAAAATGAACACCCTCAGAAAGTAAATCATGAACTTCACCCAAAAGGAAGATAAAACATTCTTCCAATGTTGGGAACGGTTTAAGGATCTTGTTAGTTCATGCCCACAACACGGTTTTGAAAGATGGCACATCACAAACTTCTTCTATGATGGACTGACATCTTTCATCCGTTAATTGGTCGAGACAATGTGCAATGGGCAATTTATGAACAAAAATGTTGATGATGTGTGAGACTATTTTAACAGACTTGCTACAAACGCACAATCATGGGACATCTCCCCAAAACCTAGCACCACTTCTGAGCCAACTGAATCGAAGGAGAGGGGCAGAATATATCTTCTGAAAGAAGATGATGATATAAATGCTAAAGTGGCTAATCTCACAAGAAAACTCGAGGCCATGAAACTTAAAAAGGATAAGGCTAAGGAAACTATTTGCGGTATTTGTGATTGCAATATTCATACGACTGAAAGTCCAACAATACTTACTTTTCAAGAAATTCTGAATGAGCAATCGAATGCCGTAAACAATTACCAGAGGCCTTTCAAATGACCCACCTTCAATACATACAATCCTAGTTGGAGAAATCATCCGAACTTCAATTGGAGGAATGAACAAACTGCTACTCCTCAAGGATTCCCTAATCAAATTCTAAATTAAGGGAAACCTCAAGAGGATCCGGTTCTAAAGCATCTTCAAAATCAAGAGCTTTTCATTCGGCGTATGCTACAAGCCTTTCAAGACCTTACAAAGGCCATACAGGGGCTTGAGACAAAAAAATATGATTGAGGAAAAAGGAAGCCTTCCAGCTCAACCTCTTCCCGATCCAAAACAGCAATATGAAGTCAGTGACTCGAGCTCTTTAAATCAAATGGAGCAAGCTAAATCTATCATTGCTCTTAGGAGTGGGAAGATCATTTACAAAACTATTCCAGTTAGGGCTGAAAAGCCTAAGGACCCAGAAGAGGACAACAACGTAGATCTAGTATGACTCCACAAGATTTAGAATCGGAACCTTAAGGCAAGCCGATTGCTCCATTTCCCTAATGGTTGGTTGCACCAAAACCTCTATTTAAGTTTCAAGATATTCTAGAGGTGCTGAAACAAGTGAAGATCAACATTCCCCTACTGGATGCTGTTAAACAAATACCTTCATATGCTAAATTTCTAAAAGAATTATGTATAACTAAAAGATGACAAAATATTCGAAAGAAAATCTTCTTAACAGAAAAAGTGAGTGTCATCCTAAAGCAAGATGTGCCACAGAAATACAAAGATCTCGGTAGCCCAACCATTGCTTGTGTAATTGGGAATTACTGGATTGAGCATGCACTTCTTGACTTAGGAGCGAGCGTAAATCTGATCCCATTCTCGGTGTACAAACAACTGGGTCTAGGTGAATTAAAACCCACCTGGACCACATTATAACTTGTTGATCGCTCAGTTCCTATACCAAGAGGAATAATTGAGGATGTGTTAGTCCAGGTTGACAAATTCTACTACCCAATATATTTTATCGTCCTAGATGCTCAACCCATGTGGACATGAGCACTCAAATTCCAGTCATTCTTGGTCGCCCATTCCTTGCCACATCAAATGCAATCATTAATTGTAGGAATGGAGTCATGAATTTATCTTTTAGGAATATGACATTGGAGCTCAATATCATTTTCGATATGGGTGAATAGGCAGAGGATGATGATGATGCCCGCAACATTAACATGATTGACTCTTTCGTGGAAGATGGAACTCTTCTGACCTTATCCTATGACCCTTTAGAGACGTGCTTGACACACTCCCCCAATTTGGATGATGATAAGATTAGACCGGTACTTGAAGTTAACCGGTGGAAGCCGCAAATTGAGAAATTGCTTCGAACCGATGTAGTGCCTCTACCATATAGCATCAAAGCACCGAAGCTTGACCTAAAACCTTTGCCCTTTGATCTTAAATATGTCTACTTAGGTCAAGATGAAACATACTCGGTGATGATTTCTTCCTACTTTGAGCAAGAACATGGGAGTATGTTTATTTCTACTCTCATTGAGCACAAAGGGGCCCTTGGATGGTCAATTGCGGACCTCAAAGGAATTGACCCTTTGATTTGTACTCACCGCATTTATCTAGAGGATAATACAAAGACCTCCTAACAACCACAATGTAGATTAAATCCAAATATGAAGGAAGTGGTTAAGGCCGAGGTACTTAAACTATTGGATGTGGGTATCATATACCCTATATCCGATAGTCAATGGGTGAGTCCAACTCAAGTGGTTCCTAAAAAGTCCAGAATCACCATAGTAGCAAATGCCAACAATGAACTCGTGCCAACTAGAGTTACTACTGGTTGGAGAATGTGCATTAACTATAGGAAATTGAATACCGTCATGAGAAATGATCACTTTCCTTTACTCTTCATTGATCAAATTTTGGAAAGGTTATCTGGTCACTCATACTATTGCTTCCTTGACAGGTATTCGAGCTACAACCAGATAGAGATAGCCCTTGAAGATCAGGAAAAGACCACATTCACATGTCCCTTTGACACTTATACTTACTAAAGGATGTCATTCGGACTTTGTAATGCCCCCACGACTTTTTAGTGATGCATGATGAGTATTTTTTCTAACATGGTGGGGCAATATTTAGAGGTCTTCATGGATGACTTCTCTGTCTCTGGTTCATCCTAAGCGATTATTTGGAGAATCTTAAATGTGTGCTGAAGTGATGTGAGGAAAAGAATTTGGTACTAAATTGGGAGAAGTGCCATTTCATGGTTCGTAAGGGAATTGTTCTTGGACATATCATCTCGTCCAAGGGAATTGAGATAGATAAAACTAAAATCTCGTCCAGCAATTGTTCCTACCTCCACCTAAGAGTATACGAGACATGCGATCCTTATTAGGACACGCTGGGTTTTACAAAAGATTCATTAAGGACTTTAGTCAACTCTCTCGTCCTTTATGTAATTTGCTTCAAAAGGATGTACCATCTGAGTGGACTGAGCAATGCCAAGAAACTTTATCTAAGCTCAAGGGCATGTTGACTACCGCACCTATCATGTAACCACCTGATTAGAGCATTCCTTTTAAACTTATCATCATCTGACTATGCTATTGGGGCAGCGTTAGGCCAGAGAAAAGAAAAGAAGCCCTACATTATTCATTATGCAAGTAGGACTCTAAATCCTGTCCAAGTGAATTACTCTACTACAGAAAAGGAACTCTTGGCCATGGTATTTGCTTTGGACAAATTTAGATCCTACTTGATTAGATCTAAGATCATCATCTACACCAATCGTGCGATGCTCAAGTACTTTCTTTCTAAGGATGATGCTAAGCCCTATCTGATAAGATGATCTTCCTACTCCAGGAATTCGATTTGGAAATAAAAGATAAAAAGGGAGTGGAAAACATAGTGGCCGACCATCTTTCGAGACTTATCCTCCCTGATTCCCTTGAAACGGCACCTATAAATGACATGTTCCCTGACGAACAAATGTTTAAAGTTTCCCACTCACCTTTATTGGCTGATATTGCTAATTATCTTGTCACAGGTTTTACGCCAACACATTAGACTGCGTAAGATAAGAAGAAAATTTTCACCGAGGCATGCAAATTCTTCTGGGATGATCCGTATTTATTTAAATATTGCCCAAATCAGATTCTAAGGACATGTGTGCCAGACAATGAAGACCAAAGTGTCATCTCCTTCTGTCACTCTCTGGCATATGGTGGTCACTTTTCTACTAAAAAGACCATGACCAAAATTTTATAGTGCGACTTCTATTGGCCCACTATTTTCAAGGACACTCATGAGTTCTGCAAAGCTTGTGAGCATTGTCAAAAGTCGAGAGCATTGTCCTGTCGAAATATGATGCCTCTGAACCTCATTCTGATCATTGAAGCATTTGATTGTTGGGGCATCGATTTCATGGGACCATTCCCCTAATCCTTTGGAAATTCATACATTCTGCTAGCTGTAGACTATGTCACTAAATAGGTCAAAGCAATCCCATGCCAGAATAATGACCATCAAATGGTTATTAAATTTTTAAAAGAGAACATCCTTTCCCGGTTCAGAACGCCTTAAGCCATTATTAGTGATGGAGGTTCACATTTCTATAATAGGTCATTTGCAAACTTAATAAAGAAATATGGCATCTCTCATAAGGTGAGCACTCCATACCACCCACAAACAAGTGGGCAAGATGAGATTTCCAAAAGGGAAATTAAGCACATTTTAGAAAAAACGGTTAACCCTGACCGAAAGGATTGACCAATCTAATTAATCGATGCTTTATGGGCTTACCGTACAGCCTTTAAAACTTCCATTGGAATGTCTCTCTTAAATTTGTCTATGAGAAAGTTTACCACTTACCTATGGAGTTGGAACATAGAGCCTACTGGGCTATAAAGAATTTGAACTTTAATTTGGACAACGCTGGCTCGCTGCGTAAATTACAATTGAATGAACTTGAGAAAATCCGGAACGATGCATATGAGAACTTGAGAATTTATAAGGGCAGGATGAAGGTGTTCCATGACAGGAACATCCTTCGGAAATCATTCTTGACCAGCTAGAGAGTCCTTTTGTACAATTCTCGGTTACATCTTTTTTCGGATAAACTCCAATCTCGTTGGACCTGCCCTTTCACTATTACTAATGTCTATCCTCATGGGGCAGTTGAGATAATGAATCTAAACAATGGTAATGCTTTTAAAGTAAATGGACATCTTTTAAAGTCATTTGTTGAGAAATTTGTTTCATAGGACATGTACATGCCTCTGATTAATCCTTGTATATCAGGATTGATCTCCTAGTCTGATGGAGGTATAATTAGGTTTATTGCTTTCGTAAGATTTAGGACTAAGGTAGTTTGCTTTTAGATTGTTTAATTTTATTTTGTGCTAACCCATTCTATGCTGAGATTTGTGGAAAAGCTTCAAATTTCCTTCCTCCAGGTACTATCTTTCCATCACTACTCCCTTTCTTTTCATTGCCTTATATGCATTACACGTTTATTTCTTTCACATTGAGGACAATGTAGACTTTAGGTTGGGGCATGTGGATTAGGTAAACTAAGCAGTATTTTGTTTAGTTTCGAGCAGAAATTGTGAATGTTTTGAATTTTTCAAACTAAAGCTTGTTTGGAAGCGATAGTTTGTATAATTAAGAATGCCTTTAGTAAGATAATAAGATGAAGATTGAATATTGAATTGTTAGAGTTTGATCACTCGAGTAAACTATCACCTAAAGTTCTTGAACGATTAAGAGGAAATTTATATATCATGTTAATCTAAATCACAAAACACGCTCAAGTTGCTTCCTTGGGATATGCTAGGATTTCTGATTGGTAGCATGTGAATCATTGATAGACATTGAGAATTGAGTTTGGAGAATTGTATCCAACCTAAAAGATAAAAAAAACTAATTAAAAATAGGAGATCGACAAAAAGGCCATGAATGATGAAAAGAATGAAGAATGACAACATCTTTGAGGAGAATGAAAAAGGTCCTAAAAAGGATGTATTGTCCAAAAAAAATGAATAGGAGTAATCATCGATATAAAATCAAAAACTGGAAAAATAAGGAGAAGGGTGATATGTTCGGAATTAGTACTTGAGTTTTTGACTAATTTTGATATGATGAACATGGCTAACGTTATGAAACGATAGTATTATTATGAGAAGTAAGTTGATATTCACCAAGCACACTTGAAAAACTGGATACATGAATTTATGATTTTAAAACTGATAAAGAACCTATTTGATTGATTGCTTATGTGATTTGGCTCTAGGTTTTTAAAATCTCACTTTCTTGTCTTGATTCTACTCACTCATACTTGATTGCACAAAAGATTATTTTTTGAAAAAGGTTTTGAGTTTTGAAGATGGAAGATTCTTTGACGCATATTTTGCTCAGGACTAGCAAAATGCTGGTTGGAGAGTGTGTTGAGACTCAAATATTGCATATTTTCTCCCATTTATATCTTGGTTTTGTGAACATGATAATGCTTGATGGTTTATTTTATACATATTTATGTTGCAAGGGAAGTTTAAGAGCTTAGATTGAAAAGAATGTTAAAAGTATGGATTTAATGCTCAAGAATTGCCAAGGCATAAAACGGATTTTCGGAGACCAAGATTGAAGATTTCCAGACCCCAAGATCCAAGAAAACCAAGTGGAGAAGGAAGTTGAAAGAAAAGAGTGCCTTAATCCACTTCATTCGTCTGTGTAATCGACCACTGTTCGATGACATCGAAGCCATGGTTCGATGACATCGAACATAGCTAGATGACATCGAATTTTTACATGAAAATCAAGTTGGTCGCTGGACATATTGGGTGTCATTCTCGATTACTTAAAGACTCTCTCGATGACATCAAAGAGCTACTCGATAACATCGAATTTTCTGAAGAATTATGAAGCAACCTGCTAGACTGTTTTAGACGCTTTTTCGCTTGCTCGAAGGCCTGTTCGATAACTCGAAGCTTCGCTAGATGACATCGAAGGAAGGTTCGATGACATAAAGACTTATACAATGCGACAGGAGAAAAGGTATGACTTCTAGATTCAAACCCCTTCGATGACATCGAAGACATTATGCAGAGTTAAGCAGACTACGTAAATTGTTGTGATTTTGCGAACTTGCAAAACTTGGGCTATAAATATGGGTTTCCTAGGCACTTTTCAGGATATCTAGGGTTTGGAGGAGCAGAGCAAAGGGGTGGAGCCATCATCCAAAAGTTTCTTCTTCTCTTCTTCTTAGTTTTTAATGCCTTCTTCCAGGGTTTTGAATCCAATCATGTCTATGGTTGGTTAAATCCCTTAGCTAGGGCTAAGGGGTGAAGCTTGTAGCATGATTGAGATGTTTTCCTTATTTGATTCTTGTTCTTGTTGAACCTCTTTGATTCTAATTTGATATTTAAGGAATACTTTTAGTTTTTAATGGTTTGTTTTGACTTAAATTACAGTAAATTTGCAATAGCTTTGAGTATCTTCTTTTCTTGATTTGAGATTGTGAAGTTAGTAAATCTTGTTGTTCACCATCGTCCCTTGGGCATAGCTGGGTGATGGAATCTCTTCTAACCTTCCCAATTCTCCTATGTTGGTTGTGGGATCGGTATATCCTGTTATTTGCCATTCTCCTGGGCATGGTCAGATGATGGAATCACTTCCAATCCTCACAACTCTCATCCATTGAGAATTACGTCAATGGAAGTTCAGATCTGATCTTATTGATATATCTTTCAATTGAATAGGATAGAACTCCAATTTTAATTGTGTTCCTTGAATCAAATAAGGAAACATCCTAATAGCTGCAAGTGGATCCATAAAAACCCTAGTTCCCACCTTTAAATTCTTAAGTTTTTAATTAAATACTTCACAATTACTTCCTTTTATTCCTAATTTAGATTTAGATCTTCTTCTAGTTTTGATAGTAGTTACTTTCAGAATACACACGAGATTAGTCCATATGGATTCGACCTCAATCCTATCGAGATTATTACTACATCACGACCCTACACTTGGGGTTGTGAACATAGTGTAATCCTTTCATTACTATGTCAAGTAAATTACATTCCTTAGTGTAATCATTTACTTTCCGAAGCTTGTTGTTTCCATTTCGTAGTGTAATTCGTAGTGGTAAGCAAGTAGCTAATAATCATTAGCTGTAATTGGAGTTTACATTCTCGTGCTGAACTTCGTCCAATCATTGGAGAGGCATCCTTAAGCAGTTCATAGTAGCTTACTATAAGGAACCTGCAGAATATGTAAAGCAAGAGAATTAGATTGATGATCAGGTTAATTTGGATTGATGATACGATAAACTTGGAGTCGCCACTAGCCACTTAACTCAAAATCTCGCAGTTGGGTAGAACTTGCAGAATATGTAAAGCTAGAGAATTCAGAGACTCTCTTGCTTTAAGTTGACTCCTGATCTGCGACTTGGGATTCTAAGTAAGGGACCTCAGTTACAGAGAGGGAGGTGTTAGGCACCCTCTCTACCCGTACGGATGTATGGTCTCTACTTCATGTGGTAAAATGGTCTTAAGGGATAAAATGATGGAATTGAAATAGGACTAGGCAAACTCGAATTTCTGATGGGGCAAGGTCCGGAATTCTAACAAGTCATAAAGAATAT
Organism: Magnolia changhungtana; assembly: GCA_030180095.1. NCBI lineage: Eukaryota > Viridiplantae > Streptophyta > Magnoliopsida > Magnoliales > Magnoliaceae > Magnolia > Magnolia changhungtana. The sequence continues at coordinate 3,222,700 of JASAUF010000626.1, read as the reverse complement.
GTCCAAAGAATGTCTAGAAGAGTTATGAACAGATGTGATGATGCTAAAATATCATTAAAAATGGACTAGGCCACCATGAGTTTCTGATGCGACAAGATCCAGAGTTCTGGCAAGTCACAGATCATACATTCAATGGTAATCTAAAGGAGCGGTGGGTTGAGAAGGGAAATAATGATGCGATGTGATAAAATATGAATGTTACTGATGATTGCATGATCTTTGGTTTGCACTTGAAATGGCTCGGATGTTTGGCTGCACCATGGTTAATAATGATTGGCTTGAGTACGACTGGGAGGCTAAGAGGTGGCTGGAGGAGGCTAGAGGGAGCTAAAAAGATGGGAGCTTGAGAACTCAAGCACACCCTCTCACTTTCACTCACTTTCTCTCTTTCACTCTCCATTTCTTAATGGATTGTTAGTTGTTATTTGAAATGAAGAGAGGAGGGGGGGTATTTATAGCCCATTGGGATGGCTTTTGTGTAATACGAAGGTTTATGAAGGGTAAATGATGATGTGGCAGTTTTTGATTGGTAGAGAGAAGGGAGACGTCATGTGGCACTTTCTTATAGGTTGAAGGGCTTCGTAAAATGGTAAATAGTATGAATTTTGGGGTAAAAGAGGTTCAGACAGAGTTGACTTTCGAGTAGAGAAACAGTTGTAGCTCCGGGCACATTTGTCAAGAGAAGGCTGTAATCGGATTACTGCCTCTAATTGATCTAGCTCCTGCACATTTTTCAAGAGGGGGAGGTAATCGGATTACCGCCCACAATAATCCGAATACCGCTCGAGTACAGTTTCTCCCACAGTTTGGCCGGTGGGCTCAATTCGAACCCTAGGCATGACCCAAAGCCCGTTTTAGATTTTTGGCTCAAAATGACTCAATTATGGCTCAAAAATGGTTCAAAGTTGGCTCGAAAGATGGATGGTTTTTTGGCATGCATTGGCTTCGGTGATGGCCTGAGTTAAGTTATGGTTTTAGGTAATGGGATGACTCAGGTTTGGATCAGGTTTTGAGAAACAGTTGCAGTTTTAGGTAGGGTATGGGGTTCATGTTCAATTCCTAAGGATCATCCATGCCTTATCAAATTGCTAGCCTAGGTGGGGTGTCTACACCTACCCTCTGAATATCACCTGATTCGATTTACACATGAGCGAGTGGCTGAATAGGCAACCAATCTATCCAGATCTCGGTCATACTCTGTGTCTGTCTATCTCGGCACTCGGGGTCATTGTTGTTTGATTTGAATTGGAGTTGCAAATCCAGCTATGGTACGTCGCATACATTGTTTGAGAAAATAACAGTCGAACAAATACATTTGTCAAATGATAATATTAACAGTGGATTTGAAAATTAATCAGTTACTATTTAATTTAGGTGGTTTGGATTAATGATTCATGGTTTGGATTGGTGATCTAATGGATAGATTGTCACAGATCTTGGTTTAAATGGTTAAAATGACCCACTTGATGATCAGTTATGATTAAATAATCAAAAGAAAATAATTACCCCTCGAAATTTCTAATATATTACATTCTATCACCCTTAAAAGAATTTCATCCCAAAATTCATCATACCTTAGCTGGTAAAGAGGTCAGGATACTTTTCTTGGATCTCAGCTTCTCGCTCCCATTGGGCTTCTTCTTCATTGTGGTGACTCCATTGGAGCTTGACCAATGATATCACATTCGTTCGTAACACCTGTTCTTTTCTATCTAGGATGCGCACCGGTCTCTCCATATATGATGGATCTTCTTGGATTTTTAATAACTGCCAATCTATTACGTGAGACAGGTCTCTCTCTCGTATTTATGAAGCATAGAGACAAGGAAGATGTTGTGAATACTAACAAGCTGTGGGGGTAGTTCTAGTCTGTAAGTAACATGTCTGATTCTCTCTAGGATCTCAAACGGTCATATAAAACGCGACACTAATTTTCCCTTCTTTCCAAATCACATAACACCTTTCATAGGCAACGCCTTCAAGAACACGTGATCGCTAACTTCAAATTCTAAGTCTCTTCTTCTGGTATCTGCATAGCTCCTTTAGTGGCTTTGGGCAGTGCCCAAACGTTCTCATATCACTGCGATCTTCTCTGTTGTCTCTTCCACCATTTCAGATTTAAGCAATTCCCATTCTCCCACCTCCAGAACAGTTGGGAGACCTACATGGCCTTCCATACATTGCTTCAAATGGTACCATGCTGATGCTCGACTATTAGTTATTGTTGTAAGCAAACTCTACTAGATATAAGTGATTGCTCTAACTTCCCTAAAAATCCATAACAGAGGCATGAAGCATATCTTTGAGGATTTGATTCACTCTCTCGGTATGTCCATCTATCTAAGGGTGAAATCCAGTGTCGTGATCTAATGGTGTTCCTAAAGCTTCTTAGAAGTTCTTCCAAAAGCTCAAGGTGAATCTAGGATCACGATCAGAAATAATAGATATAGGGGTTCTGTGCAAACACACCATCTTTTCAATATATAACTGATATAAGTTACTCATCGGGTATGCTGTGCCTACCGGTATGAAAGGAGCAGATTGGGTGAGTCTATCTACAATTGCCCATATCACATCATGGCCATTCTTCGATCTTAGCAATCCCATAATGAAATCCATGGTGATGTGCTCCCACTTCCATTTAGTTATTGGCAATGGCTGCAACTTGCCTGCTGGTCTCTTGTGCTCAGCCTTAACTTGTTGGCACGTAAAACATTTAGACACGTATACTGCTACATCCTTCTTCATGTTCCTTCACCAATATTGTCTACACAGGTCATGGTACATCTTTATCTCGCCAGAGTGTTTGGTATATTTTGACTTGTGAGCTTCATTGAGGATCTCCTTTCTCAAACTTTCCATTTTTAGGACATATAGCCTTCCTTGGATTCTGAATCCACAATCTGTTCTGATTTTTTATTCCACTTCCTGCCCTTCTGTCGCTTTAGCTAAATGGGCTTGAATCCGCGGGTCTGACTGTTGTGCTTCTATAACATGATTTATGAGGGTCAGGTCAATGTTTAAATTAGATAAGCGTGCCATGGTATTTTGTGTTTCTAGCTGAACATCAAAGTCCCTTAATACTTCCAATGCTTTCCATTCTTGTATCTGTATTTGAGCTACTAAAGAGGATGGTTTACAACTAAGCACAATGGCTATTACATTGGTTTTTTCCCGAATGATACTGCAATTTGAAATTGTAGTCTTTAAAAAACTTCATCCAACGATGTTGACACATGTTAAGCTCCTTTTGTGAGAACAAGTGCTTCAAACTTTTATTATGCAAGAACAGTTTGAACTTTTCTCCAAACAAGTAGTGCCTCCACACCTTAAGTGCAGAAATGATGGTTGCAAACTCAAGATCATGCATCAGGTAGTTCTGCTCGTGTACTTTCAACTGCCTTGATGCATAGGCTACTACCTTACCCTGCTGTATAAGAACACAACCCAATCCCCTGTGAGAGGCGTCATTATACACTATGAAACCTTCACCACTAGAGGGTATGGTTAGGACATGTGCCGATGTAAACTTTTTTTTTTCAGCTCTCTGAATGCCTGCTCACACTCCTCATTACATACGAACTTGACTTCTTTCTTCGTCAAGCGATTCAAAGGTGCTACTAGATGGGACAAATTCTCAATGAAACGCCTATAGTAACCTACTAAACCTAAGAAACTACGAATTTCCAATACACTAGATGGTTGTCCCCAGTTCCATACAACTTCTACCTTCGATGGATTAACGAAAATTCCTTTTTAAGAGATGACATGTCCTAGGAATTTGACTATTGCTTCCAAAATTCAGATTTTTCTGCCTTAGCATACAACTTATGGTCCCTCTGTGTCTGGAGTGTAATCCTTAAGTGTTGTTGATGCTCCTCTTCTGTCTTCAAATATATCAAAATGTCATCGATAAAGACCACCACAAACTAATTGAGGTAAGATTTAAACACTCTATTCATCAAATCCATGAAGACTGTTGGGCAACGTAAGCCAGTATGCCATAACACGAACTCACTCCAGGATCTGAAAAGGTCCAACAAAACGCAGAGCCAACTTCCCCTTATGGCTGAACCTCATCACAAACCTCTAGAAACAAATGGTAACCCTCTGCAAACTCTAGATCTTTACAACACTGATCGACATATCTCTTTTTGTCTGCTCTGTGTCGTCCTAAGCCTCTCTTATATGACAACAATCTTAGTGGTCGTTTCTTGCACCTACTCCGGACCAAGAAAGCTGCAATCTCTAACCTTCACCCAACAACTGGGGGATTTGTACGGTCGCCCATACAAAGCCTCATAAGGGGTCATCCCTAGTTGTAACGCCCTAAATTTTGATGGTCGAGCAAAGCTCTACTCCCAAGATTTAGAACATTACTTATGCTTGTGGATGATGATATTCAATTTCTTTCATGTTAATGAGGTAAGCATGCATGGGATTATACTAAACAACACATCATACTCCAGATTTAATGAAATTAAGCCAGTGCGAAAGTCTAAAACATATCTATTTAAGTATGAAGATGTTTCACAAAACCTCTTCCAGAGTATGAGTACGTAATCGGGTCCAATATATACATGTATAATTCCAAAACAAAAAAAATGGGGAAATGTAAATGTGTTTAACTAAGCCCAGATGCCCAATGTCCCTTGCGCAATGATTCGTGGTCTACATCGACCCGCCCGATAGTTAGAAGTAGGAGAATTCCTCCTCCTCATCCAAGAAGTCTTGCTCCAGAGCATAGACGTCGTCTATACCTGCATCTAAGTCAGCGTCTGGTTAGTGTTTTAAAACACCAACCCAGAGTGGGAGTGAGTGATCAACTCAGTGGTTCTATAAGGCAAAAGTTATACATGTTATCAAGTCAATGAAAGTAGTAATGATAAGGCAATCATAACAATCACTTCCTAACTACTCTTTTTAATGCAGAAATGGAGTACAAGTAATGATGCATGCCCTCACCCATCAATGCTCCCTCACATGCAACTCCGACAGCCTATTTTGCATATGACAACACTTCCTCAAACGGCGCAACTCCAATGCCTTTGTTGCACATCCTAACTAATGCAGTGTATGTTAGCCAAGTAATTAATTATGCTCATTCACATAGCAAGTTTGGGAAGCTAGGGTACTTTTCCTTTTTACATTGACCCGAATCGAATGTTAGGCATCGAACTACCGCAGTGGTCCTACTCCTATGTTCTAGATCCATCTAGGTTCGTTACTCCTAGTTAAACACATATGAAAGACAAGTTGTATGAAGTTGTGCTCGCAGTCACTACGGGGAGGCTCGTCACCCCAGCGTAGGCCGACAACACGAACACGATGTCCCATACCACCATGCCTGGCTCACGAGTCTTAGTTGTTCATTGGTCACTACGGGGAGGCTTGTCACCCCAGCGTAGGCCGACAGCTCAAACATAGTGTTCCATACCACTATGCTCAACTCATGAGTCTTAGTGGATCATGGTACCATGGTTAAAGTGGATCTTTACATTGGTGAGGGGTACCTTAGATTCAAGCAGTCACGTCCATACATGGTAAACACACAATAGGTTAATCGGTTCATTTGGCAAGCTCGATTGGTACGGGTGCACGCTGACTTAATCGACATGGAGGTCATAAGTGCTCCTCGTGGCCTAGCCACTGTTAACAATCGTCGTGCGAATCGTATTCATTGAGTTTACCCACGACGGTAAGACAAAATCGGCCACCTAAACAAGGACTTTTACCGATTGCCTAGGCTATGTTTGTAGCCTCAATCCTACTCAAATGCGGCTAACAATCACGTGTAATATTTATGCCAACATTCAACAAACAATCCATGTGGATTTCTCATGTGGACATTTCATCAAACACATAAACCATGCTAATACAACATGCATTTATCAATTGATTTCATAGAGGAAAATATACATATGTATAAAATAATGAAGAATCCTACCTTAATACTCGTAGTAAATACAATTCATCAACAATTTCTCATTTAGACAATTTATCAAACACATAGACTATGTTAGTTACAGCATGTGTTTTATCAATTCTTTTTGCAGAGAGATCTACATGCATAAGACGATGATGAATCCAAGATTAGTAATCGGCAAGCAGTAATCATTTTCTACTGCTCATTTAAACATTTCAACAAACACATAGGGTGCATCATTTATTTATCACAGTTCATAGGTGTATCTCATACAGAAATCAACGTATTTAAGACAATATGGCAATAATCAAGACAGACATAAATCATTAGCTATCATGAAAGCATTGGTAAGCCGCAACCTAAGCATTTATAGTCTGCACCTTTCGTTAGTATGCTCAACTCAGACTCGGTCCAAATTCTACGTTTCCAAAAATGGAATGTTAGGCACCTAAATGATGAAATTGGTTAGCTAAGTTGACGAAAAACTATCCTGGAGCTGTACCTCGATATTATGGTTGGTATTTCTTACCCAAAATCTTAGCCAAAAGAAGTTTGGTAGCATAAAAGAGGCGGTTATTAGGCACGTGGATGTGTGGGAGAAGATTTCCCACAGTTGAAGTGATCTCCTACACTTCCTCTTCTCTATTTTCTCTTTTCTCTCTTCTCTCTCTCTATCTAGGGTTTGAAATTCGTATTTGTGAGAGAGGGGGTGTGTGGGAAGCTATTTATAGCCTCAAATGTTATGTAAATGGCCCCAGTGCCACTTTATACTGTACTTCTACCCTGTGGGCGGCCATTTCTGACGAACAGGGCTCTCAGGGAGGCCCACTGCTCATCTATGTCATGGGGTACACTCCTTGACAATGGCTCCATGCCAGGGCATGATTTCAGTGCGATCGGACGAGCCGATCCACCGTAGAGAGCCCATGTCAGATCCATGGTCATACGTGTCCAATCGGGGCCACGGTCATACGGATGTGTGCATGGAAATTTTTCTTCTCCATGTGTAAAGTTTGGTCACAAACCAATGGTTAGAAATCCTCAACTTTGCGTGAGAGTGAACAACCCAATTCACTTAAGTTTCAGTTCATTTTCTAAGGATATTCGTGTTTCCCATCCACTTAACTCATGCTCAAGTTGTGCGTTTCTGGACACATCTGGGCTTAGTTCCCATGATGTTTGTCAAGCCCAGTAGGACGGATATCGTCCTATAATTCCAAGGTGATCAGACCCTCAACATGCAGTTTAGGTCCGTTTCAGAGTTTCAATGTACTCCCGAGAGCAACAGGCCCTTTAGGATTTCTTCTAGGTCTTAAGATGACATTGAGCCAGTGGTATTCCTAATTCTAGACCTTCCCATTTGTGAAAATGGTGGCTCAAGCTTAATCCACCGATTATTTAGTACTTAACTAAATCCCGTCTAAATTATATGACAGGATGCGGTCCTTGGGTTATTCTGCCTAAGGTGGTACTCGGGTCTTTGTACGAATTTTTTTGGGACATTACACTAGTACTGGACTGATAACTATTGTTATATGCAAACTCTACCAATGACAGGTGGTTCTCCCAACTACCCTGAAAGTCTGAAACATAAGGCTACAACATATCCTCTAGAATCTAAATATCTTGCTCTATTTGCTCATCGGTCTGGGGGTGAAAGGAGTTTCTTAAGTGTATAGATGCACCTAATGCCTCCTAAAAACTCCAAAATCGAGAGGTAAGTCGTGAGTCTCGATCTGAAACAATAGTCGTGGGAACTCCATCCAATCTGACCACTTGTTCCACATACAACCTGCTTAGCTCCACCAGACCATAAGTAGTCCGAATAGCAAGGAAAAGAACAATCGTCGCCAATTTATCGTTGATGACCCAAACTGGATCATGCCCTCAATGAGTCCTCGACAATCCTACCATAAAGTCAATCAATAAATGATCCCATTTCCAATAAGAAATTGGCAACAACTGCAACTTCCCTAGAAGATGTTCATGTTCTACCTTCACCTACTGGTACGTCAGACACCTAGACACATAGTCCGCAATCTCCCTCTTTGTGCCAAACCACCAATATTGCCTCCATATATTGTTTGAACCCTATCCGACTAGGTCTCATTTTCGATCATTTAGGATCAGACATGTGTGAATTACACGTGCGTGTGCTTAATGGTCGCAAGATTACTATAGATATATATGACCGAATTCCGAGAGAGGGCCATAAGACATCGAGCGCATTGTAAGCAATCGACATTGGTGTGACCGAGTTCAAATAGCCAAGAAAATAACTAGCCAATGGTAAAGTTTGTATGAGTGTTGACAGATGTGAAAAGACTAGAGAAAGTAAGGTCGTGGGAAGAATCTGGAAGCAGAGAGAGAAGAAATAATTACAATAATCATCAGATCGTGAGAAGCATCTAGAGTAGCAAAGCAGTAGTATAAATAAAAGATTAAGCAAGTTTAAAAATCATCTCACACCAACCCAAACAAACCTGCAAATAAATTATCTTCAATTATCTTTCAATTATCCTGTCAAGTTTACATTATGTAGTGTAATCATTGTCTTTATCAAGTAAATCCTTTCCCTTAGCATAACTATTTACTTTTCACACCTACTGTTTATGTTCCTTAGCTTAATTCGTAGCGCAAGTACATTAGTTGATAATCCTAGTTGTAATCAAAGCACTCTATAGGAGTCGATAACAATCAATCTTAATTTCCCTTTCTCCTTCCACTTCCCCTGCATTAAGAAAGTCCTTTCGTACAGAAGGCAAGGTGAAAACCATAATCAGAAGATGAACCCCACCCTTTGACTATTGCATGATCCATTTACACTTTGAGCGAGTGGCTGAATAGGCGACCGATCTCCCCAGATCTCAGTCATACCTAGTGCCTGCCTACTTTGGTGCTCAAGGTCATTGTTGTTCAGTTTAAATTGGAACCACAATCCCAATTTTGGCACGCCCACGCACTCGACACCCGTTCTGGAGAGAGGATCGCTACAAAAATGCAGTGAACACATATCTCTATACATCGCTGTCCCACCCGGATGGAAATTGAGACATGAATGATGAGCTTCATCCATAACTTCTTTCCTCAGATCGACCACATCTAGGATGTACAACTCCCTCTAAATATGACACCTCCATCGACATTGATCTAATAGCCCTATCTATGACCTGAAAGTGCCCTGGGTTGTCAAGTTATGTGAGTGTTGAATTAGATTGTCTACAGAGCCTGATAGGAAGATCAATTCAAGCGTCTGCCTCAACCGGATGTGTACAAGCTCGCTACAGGTAAACCTAAAGCCTCACATCCCATAACCCAAAACACCAAGTGAATAAAACCCTTAAAAACAAGTTAGAAATTAAAGATTTTTAAGGTGAGAAAACCTTTTTTAAAATAGGAAAATCTCTAAGTTTTTCTCGCCTTGTCGATTTTATCGAAACACCCTCGATATGATCGACCTGCTCTGTCGATGTCCTCGATACCTTAATGATATTATCGATGTGGGGACCAAAAGTGTCTAGCAACTAAATATTCATCTAGACGGATTTATCGATGTATCGATACACTTATCGATATCATCAATATAAGAACTAAAAATGTCCAGCAAATTCACAACATATCTGGATGAATTATCAATGTATCGATACACCTATCGATATCATCAATATACAAATCTTGAGTCCATCGAAAATGGCTCGATAAGATCGACAGGCAGATTTTCGACGCCCCTATTTTTTAATGAAAATCTCAAATTCCTTCGATATATCGATGCTCTTCCGATATGATCTAAAATCAAATATCAATAGCATCGGAAGTTTACCGATGATATCGATCGTGGGCGCGCATTTCTTACAATAGATATTTCAGGTTGTTCTTAATTATGATCGGGAGCCCTTCGATAGAATCGATATTCAAATATCGATGATATTGGCACCAAGTCGATTGCATCGAACAAAGTCATAAACCGTCCAGCAAGCTTAAAGACAAATTCGCTGGATTTATCGATGCCTCGACTCTAATCTCGATATCATCGACATTCAAATTCCGATGATCTCGACGGTTCCCTGATCATTCATAAAATCCTGAAATATTTCAAAGTCAAGTCTCTCTCATTTTTCAAGTGTCGATGGATCAAACCTGTCATCGATGGAATCGGGTTCAAAATCCGATGACATCAACAATAGTTTCGATTCATCGACCAATTGGCAAAAGTTTCAAAAGCGTATGACATTGAGTTCAAGTCATCGAACAGACCATCGATGCTATCGAGAGTATACGCTCGATGATATCGAACCTACTCAATGATATCAAACTCTGTCATAAATATGACCATTTTATATCTGTTAGAACTTTTTGCCTATATATAGAGGACTTGTCTTTTGTTACTGTAAGAGAAAGAAGAGAGAGCTTTTGAGTGTTTCAACTTATATCTTATATCCAAAGCCCTTTCTCTCAAGGGAGTTCATCCTCCAATCCACCCTCATCATTGATATTCAATAGAGTGGATTGGGGAATGAACTTCCGCATTCAAGGATCCTCCAGCATAAGATTGGAATCGCTCTATCTTCCTAATAGGAAAATATTTTGAGAGTAGGATTCCATCTTCACCTTGACCTAACCTGAAGCCGAGTATTGGTACATCATTTTGTGTTGCAGATCAAGGGAGCAGAAGACTCTTCGTCAACAACGAGGAGGAGATCTTCGGCATTATATTAAACGGGACTCATTAGCTTATTTGTAAGTATCCAGAGTCCAAGAGGACACTTGTAATCATTCCTTTCTAGGATTGGGTCTTAAATGGTTCTCACCCTTTGAAGTCTTCAAGGAGGCCTCCGATGGAAGTGTACGTGGTGGGTGCGTTGTATGGGCCCTTGCTCTATGGAGAGCATAAACATCTGGTTAGGAGTGAACCAGTAAAACTCTGGGTTTGAGGTGAACCGTGTAAAACCTTATGTTTGAGGTGAACCAGGTGAAACCTCCAGTTGGGTCTTATGGAAGATCCTTGGCCAGTGTGCCTAAAAGTAGGTGCGTTGTATTGACCCTTGCTCGTGAGAGCATAAACAGTCAGCCTCAGTGTAGGTTGTAAAGGTTGAAGGTGAACCTGATTTAAAACCTTAGGTTAGAGGTGAACCATTGTGAAACCTCCTTAATGAAATTCGGTACACTCAAGGGTTGAGTGCAGTTACTGGGAGTGGAGTAGACTCATTGTTGAACCACTATAAAAATGATTATGTTTGAGATTTTTATTCTTATGATTATGTGATTTGCTTTAATACTTCCATATCTGAACATTTGATCACACCACACACACCTACACAGTCATATCCATCATAGGCTAGCTTGCATATTTCTTATCTCTAAAATAGTTTGTGATTGGATCCTCTACCAGGCTTGGAAGCTAGTAAAGTTACATTTGAGTAATCCTGATAACTGCATGATCACAAGATTAGTGAAGTAGGATTTTTTAATAAATCATAAAAACTTTAAAAAGTCCTATTCACCCCCCTCTAGGACATATTAGCATATTCCTTCTTCAGCTAGTGTGGTCTTTACCACCATTTCATGACCTAGTATCCCTATGTATAGACTTTCAAAACGCCCAAGGTGGGGCACATAGTTGTGTGTGTGCAAATCGTGGCAAGGGCCCAAACACGGGCTCCTTAAAAAACTGTGTAAAAAGTGCAGTACAAAAATGGGTTTGACCAATTTTTAGGTGTCTCTCGTGATCCTGTGGGTCTACTTTTTGACATACCGTCAAGTGCCTCGAGTAGTCCCATGTATAGTCTCCAAAAGCCCTAAACGAATCCTTGTGATCATGTGTGTAACACCCCGAATTTTTTTAGCCCGAGTATATAATCGTGCCCGAGAATTCTGGGTGTTAATGAAGCAAAATTTTGATGGTTTAAAATTGTTCCATGTTTTTTTTTTTCATTTATATCACATCCAGTTACATTCATGAGAATAAAATTGGTTGTATTTCTTATTCCTTCAAAGTGTAAAATTAATTAACTGTCTAACGCTCTCTCAAAAGGAGTTTATTACATTGTCTTAAAGTAAACAGTGGAAGGATCCTTAGTATTGCTCCGGTGGTAGACTGTAAGACCCGTACCCTAGTCCGTACCATTTTGTAGGCTTCCGCGATCATACCGGTCGAATTCCGGCAATCCTCGACCCATTTCCAACATTGTGCGCTATCCCAAGCCGAGTCTTGCATACCAAAGTCGGCTCGAACCGAAACTTGTATTCTAACGATCGCACCGTCGTCGCGGTTCCAACGCCGCTACTCGCGCACCGAACCGATACCTAGGTGAGAAGATGTCAGTTTGCGTTCATTTCAAAGAAACACCGCACATTGTGAATTACGAGGGAATCTCTATGAGATGTCCCATCAATCAAGTCAAGTACACTACCATACCTCCATGCCACCTCACCCAACAACAAGTACAAGTGGCCTCTCTCCCTTTTCCCACAAGTCAAACCTCTCCCTCCCCTCACCATTCCTCCTTTTTACAAATTTCAAACATGACCATACCTTTTCCATCCCTTCTCCTTACACCCACCACTCCAACCATCCCTCTTATTATTCTCTTTCTTTCATTTTCTCAAACACTCTCCCATGAGAAATTCTACACGTCCAACCTCCTCTCCCTCCCAAACACCAAGGTAGCCCACTTTCCCCTACTCTCACATCTCTCATCTAACCGTTGGATCATCATCAACCACCATTGAAAGAGAAGGCAAGGAGCATACAAGCCTAAGAGAGCAAGAAGGAGACCAACAAGGTGGGTGATTCACCATTAATCTCAATTAGTAGGGCCACTTGTGTGGGACCCACTCGATGAATGCATTGTATTTGGGAGGGCCCATTGGTGGTGGGGTCCCTCCCCTCCACGTGTATCTCTCTCTCTCTCTCTCTCTCTCTCTCTCTCTCTCTCTCTCTTCTCTTTCTCTCTCTCTTTCTCTCTTCCTTAAAATGAAGTGGGCCCCACTAATATGTTAAATCTACTCCATCTATCAAATGGGGTGGCCCACTTCATTTTAGGAGAGATCCACCACCTATTTAAATATGATATATTATAATATTTTATTAATATTTATATGTAGAGTGGGCCACAAACATGCGGGACCCACCTTGATGAGTATAGACATGTACACGTGGGACCCACCATGAGGGACCCACCATGATATTTGTGTCGTCCAGCGTCCAGAGACGCTGGATGTAGGAGAGGCTAACATGGAATGCGTGTAGTGACATGGTGGTGTACTGACAAGCTAACAAAAAAAATAGTGCTTTTGGGGTGGGCTGCTCATGCAAGCCCCACCTTGATTTATGAGTCTGATCTACGCCGTCCATTCTATTCTCCAGCTCATTTTAGGCGTTGAGTCAAAGTCTCAAGGTGATCTGATCACCGGGTGGGCCATACCCTCGAAAACCATGTAAAGACATGCCAGAACATATAAAAGTACTTGGTGGGACCCACCTGAAGTTTTGATGCAGTTGAAGCAGTTGAAACTCGGTCTGGATGGCCAGAAACATGGGACACACATAATGGGTGGGCTGGATTGTAAATCACATCTCGGTAGGCCCTAAAAAAAAAAAAAGGAAATACTTGGCTATCTTCTCTTGTAGAGCACGACTTGTGCGGCAACACCTGCATGGATGGCGGGCAGACGAGCCAGGCCCTCACGGCTCCAGCCGTGGGCCCCACGTGATGCGTTTCGAACATCAACACCATACATTTGGTGGGTCCCCTTTTTCTGTAGAGCATCCCCAAAAATCATCCGCAAACGGAACTCAGGTGGGCCATACCATCTAAATCATGTGAAGACATGCCTAAATCATATAAAAACACTTGGTGGGGCCTACCTGAATTTTTGATGTGGCTAAAAATTGGTTTGGACCCTCAGACAGGTGGGACACACATAATGTATGGGCTGGATTTGTGAACCACCTCGCGGTGGGACCCCTGACAATGTGACCTTATCAACAGGTCAGTTGGCAAATAAACATTACAGTGGGCCCTGCCCAGGGTCCACGTGACCTCATGAATAGATTAGATCGCAAATAAACATTTGTGGCCCCCTCCCCTGACCGTGGGCCCCTGGACAGATTGGATGTCAAATAAATATTGTAGTGGGCCCCTGGTCCACTTGATCTCATAAACAAGTTCGGTGCCAAATAAACATTCTAGTGGGCCCCTGGTCTCATGACCTTTTGAAAAGATTGGATGAAAATAAACACTTCAGTGGGCCCTACCCTAGGCCCATGAGACCTTATGAGAAGGTTGGATTGAAAATAAACATTATGGTGGGCTTCACATGAGGCCCACTTGGATGCATATGGGCTCATGTACTTAGGCCCATCTTGATGATTTTTGGCCCAATATTGAGGCCCACTTTGGTATATATGGGCCCATGTATGTAGGACATCTTGATGTGTTTTTAGGCCCGTTGTTGGGGCCTACCTTGATATATATATATATATATATATATATATATATATATATATATATATATAGGCTCACGTTATGAGGCCCACTTGATGCATCTGTGGCCCATTGTTGAGGCCCACCTTGATATATATAAGGCCTATGTGATTAGGCCCATTTGATAGACATATAGTTTATGTGATTGGGCTCATTTTAACGCATTCTCAGGTCCATGGATGATGGCCCATTGCAATGTACCTAAGCCCCATTGGTGAGGTTCATTGAGGTGGCCCACTTGATGAATATAAGGCCTATGAGATATGGCCCATTTAATGTATTTAGGGCCCCATGGAATGTACCTAAGGCACATTGCAATGTGTAATTCTACCAGGGTTTATTTAATGGTATTTAAATCGAGCCAAGCCTTGGGGACAATGTTGGTTTGACGTTCACATTGTACAAGTAATGTTGGTTAGATGTCCACATTATAACTCTTCCTACGGCCACTGATAGGCCCGTATATGTTTCATGTAGGCCATCTAGACCCATCTTCATTGAGATGATAGTTTATTACTTTATAACATGTTTAGCATAGCCCCATGATTCATGATCATATGCATCATATGTATGCTTGAGATGAGGAGTGTCTGATCATAACATGTGCCTTCGGGTAGACTGATTACGGGCTCCCCGATATGCGGAGTTGCCCTACATGAGCGCACGGTATGCACAGGATTGATGCATGTCTGGCAGTATGATTCATGCACTTGCATCTGTATGATTGAGATATGCCCTAGCGACATCAGGGCCATAGCCTCCACAGATATATCGTGGGTGGCTGGTTGGATACCGAAAAATCTTGTTCCAAGCAATTGGGGCGCCATAGATATCCCTAGGTGAGAGTCCCTGAACCCGATGGTACCAGAGGATGACTTCATTGTCGAGACCGAGTGGATATATGAGCGCACAAGGGCCGAATACCATAAGGCCGCATATCCCACTGTGTCATGGTCGGTTGGAAAGGAGTGGTGGCCTTACTCGCCCGAGAGTAGGGGGCATTACTAGGCTGAGTTTGACCAGCTCAGAAATGGGTTCGCTATCGACGTGCCGGATAGGTATTGGCTGACTATTGGATAGGCGGACAGTGAGGTTTCTTACGCTCACTTGGACCGTCTTTGCTGGAGAGAGACAGTGCCATTTGGAGTGTACTGAACCCCGGTGATTATCCAAACTGAGAACCGTACTGATTTGATGCTCTAGTGAGGAGTTACATTGGTATGAGGATTGGTATACTTGACTTACACATTGCATCGCATGGCCTTGGTATAGCCGATAGCATTCACATCTTGTACTGCATAGCCTTGGTACGGCTGGTTGTATTTACGTACTCATCAGCATGATTCCACATTACTCCGGCATTGCATTCTGAACATGTTCGCACACACTTACACCGCTATCTAAGCTTTCTATAAGCTTATGCACTATTGATACGTGCAGGTGACGCCAGGACGCAGCTGTAGTCTCGCCACAGTTGGAGTGTGTCACCGAGCTTTTGGAGTTTTGATATTACCACTATCTTGTATTTCCCTTTATACGCACTGTACTCAAAGTTTTTTATCATAGTGGATTTTGTGATGGTGTTCTTATGGTTATTGTTCGTGGGTTATGCTTGGTTATGCTCATTACGAATAAAATTGATCTTGGAAATCCTCCTTGTAGAATCCCAGGATCGGAACTTGGTATATGGGTGCCGGGAGCCGAGAATGGGATACTACGGAGGCTGTCGGCGCCGGATTCAGCAATCGAAAATTTTGTGAGCCCGGCCTCCGAGTTCGGGGCGTGACATAGACTCTCAGGAGTTTCAACACCTGGTCAAGGGTTGGAGTATCCATACTACCAGAAAAATGGGCAAAGGCTATGAATAAAAGTTGTAGCTATAGACCTATGGCTATGGTTTTAGTCCGTAGCACGCCCGTAGTCGTAGGTGCCATAATAATAGGTCTTAAACCTATGGCTACGGATTTAATCCGTAGCTATAGATGACAATACCTACAGATATAATCCATAGCAATTATATCTGTAGCAAAAAGCACATACAGCTTTGGATATTATTTAAAGGTAAAAGTAGTACTGGATCCGTAGTAATATGCCGAATTTAATAACGACTATGGTTGTCAGATTACCAGCTACGGTTAATATCCGTAGCTATTTCCTACATTAAAAAAAATTATAATCATTTGTTCATTCAATTACCACCTGCATAATCATTCATTCATTCAATTCCAATCAATTACAATCCTTCATTCAATCAATTACAATTATAATTACAATAATGCTGAAAATACAAATCTTCATGAGTCTGTGTGTACTCACATATGGCTAGGTACATCCTTCATCCTGGCCTTTGGCTTCATTAGAGAAATTTACTCGACTTCACCCTGAAATTTCAATGATAAAGAATTAAAAGAGAAGATAGATTTTGACAGTATAGTATAACCCGCACATAAAAAAATAGAACCTTGAAATAATAGGCCTACTCGGGTACTTGTGGCAAAAATTTGTAAACCTTAACAGTCATCAAATAATTTTAGAAGAAATCAATTAAAAGAAAAAGGTCAATATGAAAGACATACCTCACTTCTAGGGCTGTAAATGGTCGGGTTCGGGGCGGGTTTAGCCAAAACCAGATCCGCCCATTTACTAAACGGGTCTGGGTCCAAATTTTAGACCCAAACCCTTCTACTAAATGGGTAGGTCTGGGTCGGGTCCGAGTCAACCCATTAGACCCATTTATAAATGGGTCCGGGTCTCACCCTAGGGAGATCACCGGACCCATTTATAAATGGGTCGGGTCTAACGGGTTTGGTTAAGGGAGATCCAGACCCTGAACCAAACCCGTTTAGAAACGGGTCCAATGGGTCTAATGGGTCCAACAGGTTGTTGATGCATGAAAAGTGTAGTTCTGTTTTTAGCTTTAAATAAATAAACTTTTTTCCAAAAATCTAAAATTATTTTAAATATTATTCAAATGGAATGTTTATAAATGTTAAAGTTATATAAACAAAATTAAAAATTTGAGAAATTAAACAAGATATACCTTAGGATTCAATTCTAGACCAATCCTCCAACTCATTAGAATCGTCATCCACTTCTACTACATGCAACTCCTCCTTCAAATCTATAAATTTTACACATGACATACAACCTAGTTAGTAGAGATTTAGGAAAGACTTTTCCATATTAACTAATGATTATGCATCTATTGGCTAAAGTGGATCTCAAATAAACAACATGGTGGGCCAGATAAAAAATCAAGGAGGTGTATCTTATTTTCAAACTAGTTTGTATTTTATTTTGAAGTGGGAACGTCATTAGTTGCTTAATATATAGGGAAGTGGGAACGCCAGTAGAATATATAGGGAAGTGGGAAGGATATGGGTCTGGGCAGGTCTCATGTAAGGTAGACCAGACCCGCCCATTTACTAACAGGGTTCGGGTCAAATGAAAGGAACCCGGACCCGACTTTTGAAAAATGGGTCTATCCTTGGACCCGGACCCGTACCATTTAACAAAAGGGTCGGGTTTGGGTCGGGTCTTAATGGGTCAGGTCCGGGTACCCCCATCGGGTTCGCTGACCCATTTACAGCCCTACTCACTTCTAAGCAACCTTTCACAGTTACGTACAGTAGCTATAATTTCAACATTGTTCTGTTGAGCCTTCCTGTATTTAAAAGATAAAAATCATAATTTAAGTTATTGAATAATAAGCTATCCACCAAAAACAAAACCGCTTAAAAATAATCAACTATGCAAAATCCACATTTGAACATGCTACAAGATATCAAAGAGGTTCATACACTCATAAAGGCTACCACTACACATATTTACCAGGAAACAATACTTGTTTGAGGGATTTCTCATAAAAACAATACTTGTTTTAGGGGGTTGAATGAGCCTGGGCCCAGCTTGGGCTGGCCCCCTAGATTAGATCTAGGTACAGGTCTGGTCCAGGTCCTACTAGTCAAATACCCATTCCAAAAGTTTAAATTAGTACGATCAGGCTAGGCTGGGCTGTCATGTCTCATGCAGGTGCCCAGCCCATGGGCCTTTAGACTCAGACTGAAGAGAGCTGGGAGCCCCTAGATTCAATCTTTCCTACTTAATAAATCATATCCTTGATGTGTATGAAACTCGTCTCTAAAAGAAGGGAGATGTAAAAGGTTTTTTTTAGATGAATGCCAGATGGTGATCATTGAAGAGGTTCAATGAGGGATTAAGAGGTTGATTATAATGGTTTGGGGAATGAATGTGTTGTAAAAGGTGGGAAAAGGAAAACAAGGGTTACTGGTTTAGTGGAATTGAATTTGTTGGAAGTCCAAACCAAACCTTGCTACTCTCAAGGACATTAAATGGAGGAGGAAGCTTCAGGAAATCCAGACGTCTTCCCCATCAAAGCCTTCTCCAAGCGACACTATTTAATATTTTCTTTGATATTTGTAATAGCCATTAATTCTATGCCCCGTAGTGTATTTTAGATGGGTATTTGTGTCTTTTCACCTTGATGGAAAAGTCTATATAAGGAGCCCATGGTCCGTTTGAAGTGAACAAAGTCAAGGAAAATACATTAAAAATACAAAGTCTCTTCTTTCTACGTGTCCATTCAAACCTAAGGCTTTGTAAAGCCAAAACTGTAATATAGCCAACAAACCGTAGTATCGAGCACAATTTCTTCTCCTACAGGGAGTTTTCCAAATGACCTGGCTGAACTACCAAAAAAATCTTTTAAGAAAAGTTTGTTTCTTTGGAGATCGTCAATGTTTAGATTGGAGGGTCAAGCTTTTCTTTGTTTCGCCTCAAATTGTTCCTCTTTTCTCTCTAAAAGATCTCTTTCTTCTCCAAAATTTGAAAAATCTGTTTGAAAAAAAAAATCTCTCTATTTAAAAAAATTCACATTGCGAGTTCGGATTTTCTACAAGAGTTTCCAAAGATTTTTTCAGAAGTCCAGACTGTTGCTGGAGAGTTCCCTTCTCTTGAAGTTGCTTTTTCAAAGTTTTCCCACCAAAGAAAGAAAAAGCTATTTCATCAGTTTTTTTGCGAGGAAAAGTCAAATTCCAAAGGGTTTTGTTTTTTTTTTTTCATTAAAAAAAATTGTTAAAAGAAAAATTCGGTTTCAATAGTTTTTTTCTTCTAAACTTGGTTGATTTCATCTCTTTTTCTTCATTTAAAAAAAAATCAGTTCATCCTTCCTTAAAAATAAAAATGGCCAAGAAAAATCCACCAGGTTCCTACATTGTCTAAGGACAATTATGAAATATGGTGCATCCAAATGAAGGCGTTTGGGTGGGTCCAAGAATTAGAGATCGAATGGGTATGTAGAACCCACTATGGAGGAAGAAGCCTCTAACGAAGAAAAGACGGCTCTAAAAAATCAAAGAAAGAAAGATAACAAGGCGTTGTTCCTCCTCTATCAAGGGTTGGATGAATCAACCTTTGAAAAGATTGCTGAAGCGACATCAAGCAAGCAAGCTTGGGATACTCTTGGCACCATCTTCAAGGGTGTTGCTCGGAATGAAGCCGGTTTTGGTTTGAAGGGGAGTGTTGGAAGTCCAAACCAAACCTTGCTACTCTCAAGGACATTAAATGGAGGAGGAAGTTTCCAGACCAGGACGTTTGATGCGGTCAGCTTCTCCAAGCAGCTATTTAATATTTTCTTTGATATTTGTAATAGCAGTTAATTCTATGCCCCTGTAGTGTATTTTAGATGGGTATTTGTGTCTTTTCACCTTGATGGAAAAGTCTATATAAGGGAGCCCATGTAGTCCGTTTGAAGTGAACAAAGTCAAGACAGCAAGCTTGTAAGCTACATTAAAAATACAAAGTCTCTTCTCTTCTACGTGGCCAGTGAGCTCAAACCTAAGGCTTTGTAAAGCCAAGTAAACTCTGGCTAATATAGCCAACAGAATTTCTGTGACTTGGTAACCCATGTTTTATTAACAAATTTTTAGGGGCGTGGAAATCCATCATCATCATCAAAGCCTTTGGCGACACGAATCCTATCTCGCCATTCCATACCTCCAAAATTTATATTTAAAAAAATGAGTTCTCTAGGATGCAGAAAGGTGGGAAAACTGGAAAATGCAAATAAAAATGCACGGTTTTTATTAAAATCAAAGAATGTTGTACATGTTAGTTTAATCAATTCTCTTTCATAAATTTCTACCTGGCTGGACCCAACTGAGTCGACTTGGTTTAGCGGGGTCAGCTCTTCCTCTTCGCCTCTCGTCCTCTCTCTCTCTCTCTCTCTCTCTCTCTCTCTCTCTCTCTCTCTCTCTCTCGAGATCTTTTTTAGCTCTCTCTCTCTCTCTCTCTCTCTCTCTCTTCGAAATTTAGACTTGGATTCTCTCGGTGTTAGATGACTGTTGCTGGAGAGTTCTCCCTTCTCTTTATAGTGTTTTTCAAAAGATTTTTCATGGAGGAATGGGATGGGTTCGCATCGTGCGGAAGACGGTTTGCGCAGGTAGCTTTAAACCTTGGTTGATTTTGCTTATTACATTCCAGATTTCTGGTTTATATCTTCCCAATCTTTCGGAGGATATAACTCGTTTGGGTGGGCCATCAGATGAATGGTTTTGATCCCTGGAATGGTTCTAACACCGTGATCATCTATCAACATCTACACAGAGAAGATGGGTTATGCTCTAATTACAAATCCTCTTCCGGCACACTTTTCTTTGAACTGTTTCTTCTGGGTGGTCCGGATCTATCAATAGAAGCCTAAGAAGGCCCAAGACCAATGTTCTAGACCGATTTCTTTGATGGGTTCGAGGTATTGTTGTGGCGGCCATTTTCTACATGACTTTCCAACCGAAGTCGTAACTTCCAGAAATTCTGGCGTTGTGGGGTTCTCCAGGCTTTCTTAGAGCTCCTAGCTAGAGTCAGAATCTTCTTTAGTGAAGGTTAGACGGTTCGGAGCTTCATAAAGGAGTTCATCTTACAAGTTGGTGGGAGGATCTCCCTCGAGTGCAAGTTTCCAGGACGTTGTTACAGCGTGTGGAAGCTTCCTGCTTCTACTTTGATTGAAGTGGCCAGGTGGGGTCCACTCTGATGAGTTTTGAGAGATTCACTTTGTCCATCTATTTCTCTGTATCATGTTAGGACATGGGGTTAATAATGAGACATATCCATTAATCAGGTGGACCACACGATCTGAAGTAGTTGAAGGTATTCATTTATGAAGTGCTTCTCCCGAGCTTAGAAATTTGGGGAAAGGACTTTCATTTAAATATGTCTCTATATGTGAGGGTAACTTGTCTGTTTTGTGCAGCTATAATGTGGAGTCCATCATGATATTTATAAGGAATCCACTCCATTCATTAGTTTAAGCAAGTCGTGTTAGGCCACAGGACTAAATATGGAGATGATTTGAGGCTTTGGTAAGCTCATCCTGAAAATTCTTCTAGCGGGTGTCAAAACATAATTGAACTTAATTAATGGTACACGCTTAATGATTAGGGCTCAATTTTGGAAGAGTTATGTAGTCAAGATAGGAAAGCGATTGGACAAAATTTAGTGGTTGATCGATGGTGGGAAACAGCCTAAATCTAAAATTTCACTTGTTATACCAAAAGGAAGGAATTGGCTTCAACATTCAACGGTGTGGGATTACAGATCGGGGTCCTAATTTTGTATGATCTCATAGTCATATGAGACCAAAGTGTGGTCTAAGTTTGAGTTGCGATGGACAGCGGGAAGTGTGTAAAAAGGAAGATCTAAATTTACAAAGAGTTGGTAAGCCTAAAGCGGCTAACCTCGCGAGTCCATATGATGGAAAATCCAAGTCGTTTATATGAAGGGAAATATCCCACTACAACTACCCACGAGCTTTCCCCACTCGATGAACACCAAAATCAGCGATTAAGGACTGATTTATCAATTAGGTCACTTCTACAATGATCTAAGGGCCGAAATTCGATGTGTATGGTTAATTTATATCACATAGTCATGGTATAAAATTTCATATCAAACAGATCATGAAAACCATGTGATTTAGAATTCAATGGTGTAGGTTAATAGCATTTTCGTAATTATTGTTGAACTGGGAGTTTTGAGAAATCTAATGGTTCTGCATGTTTATAGGCATGTTTAAAAAAAATTCTTACAAAAGAACTTATATCTAAATCATTATGAATAAATTGTTATTCACCAAATTAATTAAGGGAAGGTACATATATCAACTAAAATAATGGACGGTCAGATATCTTTACCTAGTATTGAATATTTGACTAAACGGTCAGTTATGATGGACAAGTGAGAATACTTGGATGTACGATGATTTTATTTTAAAAATCAATAATCGGATGACTTGATCTATGGATGATTATTGCCAATGGTCATTTAGATGTAAGGTTGGGATTAGGTAAACTGGTATCATACACAGTACATACTTAGTTAAATTTCATGGTAACACTCAAGAACTTTCAATACTCAGGTATTGAAAAGTTTGGGGTATTACAATGTGTGTGCAATCAATGGTGATGGTAAGAAGTGGGGTAGTTGAAAAAACTGTATAAACAAAGTTGCATAACTAATTTTTATTCACTTTTGGACATTACAAACTATTCGTGTAGGGCCTGCTACGACTGTCCAAGAGGCCAATCTTGGACTCTAGTGTGAGACCTATAAGACCAAGTGGTGGCGCCTAATTCTAATGTGGGTGGGGCCACCATAAGGTTACAAAATTGGTGAAATTCTTAGAAAGAAAGGTTGTTGAAAATTAACTAACATAAAAATATGAAATTATGAAAGGGATGTAGGGTCTCATGATCAGTGGGCCCCATATGTTGCCAGTGGACAATGTGACTATCATCGTTGGGGCCCATAGAGATGTCCCACCTCAGCCACAAGAAAGGAAAGAAAGGGAGAGAGAGAGAGAGAGAGAGAGAGAGAGAGAGAGAGAGAGAGAGGGAGAGAACTACAACCCACCTTAGTTGGATGAAGGGATAGATGGCTTGGATGCTTGTTAGTCTTGATGGTTGGCCCATCGCTTGGTCCCACAACCCTCTTTTCTCTCCCAAAATTTCCTAGAATTTGACTAAGTGTTGTAAGGTAAGAAATGCTAGAGAGGCCCCTCTCTTATATTGAGAAAATTGGGGTATGATGTGATTTGTGATGTGGCATTTTGTGCAAATGTCATTAGTGCAAAGTGAGATGAATTAGTGAGGTGACTTAGATAATGAAAAGTCTAGGTGATAATTTTATAAATTTCTATTGCTGCTTGGGGTGTTGAAGTGAATTGATGCGGAAGGACCTAGTACACGTATTGGCTAAGTAGGATGGGACCATGACATGCGTTAGCCATTAAACCAGTGGATGGTGAGATAGCAAGTGATGTGGATGCAAGATGGCTATGTGTAAAGCCCCGGGTTTTTTAAACTCGAGTATATTACTCATTTTCTGATAAACTAGAACGTTAACCTTTAAAGTTATCAAATCCAAATTTCATGCGCATTTTTTTTTCTTTTCATTTTCTTTTCTTTTTTAGAGTTGGTAGTTTAACGGGAGAGAAACAAATCAAGCATAAAGGAAAATTTATATTTACATTCAGAATATACGAGCGGTTGCCCAAATGACTTATACAAACCAATGTCTCAATACTTAACAAATACAAGAATTTCACAATTTAACACATGAGAAATAATAAAATGCATATAAACTTGAGCAGCAAGATCACGCAACTACACTTAGCAGATACAGCCATGCACCCCTGATAAGCGTACTCTGCTCTTCATCAATCTTGACATGGATATTATTTAAGCCACCTGCACTACCTGTCCGATTATATATTCGATGAATGAGTGGCCAGCTCAGTGTGAATTTCTCTCAAGATTACATACCACCACATTAGTTAAGCATAGTTGTAAATAAAAAGGCATTCAAAATAATACAAGATGCAATCTTATTAAATGCATGGATGCATGAATGCACATCTACTGAGGATGCACATCCAGTTAGCTTTTGGGTGAAACCCATGCATGTAGCCGATCACCAGCGAAAGTACATCTCGTACATGCGTAGTATCAAACTCATCAAAAGTGGGCCGATAGTCGGTGTTCTGGGAGCTAGCGAAACAATACCACAACTAAGGCCTAAGGGCACGTATTCTAGCATCTAAAATTAGCCACCCGTCATCTCCCGTATGCTATAATGCATGATTAGCCCAACCGTTATTATTCTGATTACAATCAGCCAGTTTAAGAAAGCTCGAAGGTCACTATAGGGGGCTCATCACCCAGCGTAGGCCAACAGCTCGGGCATAGGTCTCACACCACCATCCCCGGCTCATGAGACTCCATGTCTAATGGAACATCATCGACTAGTGGTCAATCATAGTTCAACAAGTGGAACTTACCATCGCATGGTTGCACAAAGTAATACATTAAACCTGCATAGGGCAAATACCAAAACTAAGCCACATAGGGTAAATATCAAAACTAAGCAATATAGGGCAAATATCCGATCAAAGACACATTGGGTGAATACCAAATTGATGTGATAAAGAGATCGTCCTCAAAAGCCACGTAAGCACAATGATCCATGGAAGGTAAATCCACATCAATATTCACATCATTCAAGTAACCACTAGGTCGAAGGTCCATTATAATAATAATCGATCAAGTTACATCCCAAGTCTGGATGTAGAGGTGTACATGAACTGAGCTAGCTTAGTTAGTTCGCTCGACTTGACTCAAAAAAGCTCGATTCGACTTGGTTCGAAGCTGAGTTCGAGTCGAGTCGAGCTGATTTTTTTAGCTCAAAAATGAGTTCGAGCTGGCCCTAGCTTGACTCGACTCGGATCAAACCCAACTCGAATCGAACTCGAATCTAACCAGTTCGGTGACTCAGTTACTTTAATATTGATGTTGCTCACCAAGTGTTTGATGAAATGCCTCAAAGAAGTGTGGTTGGTAGCGAGGAAGGTATGTATATAAAACCAACAACATTTTTTTTCTTGATTTTTATGTTACTTAGAAGGTGTTTGATAAAATACCTGTAAAGCCATTCCTGATGTCTCAAATACAGTGAAATTTTGAAGGTGCAGTCCAGGTGTTTGTGAAAATGCTGCAATGACAAACTCAGCTCGATCTTGGCTTGACCTCGGCTCGAACTGGCCCGAGCTACTGATCGAACCAAGCCAAGCTGGCTAGTCAGGCTTGAGGACCGAGCCGAGCCGAGTCAAGATGAGGCCAACTTGACTCAATTTACACTCCTATTTGGATGTACATATGTAAGTGGGGTTCTCCACTGATAAACATACTAATTCAAGTTCCCCAAGCAATCTACAAGCATGAGAGAATATGCAGGATAAATATTGAGCATGTAATCTATCATTCAATTCCAACAACAAGCACTTGTAATTATAAGATAAAGATATCAATTATCAACCGAAATTAAAGCAGAAACTATCACTTAAGCTAATGGGAAAATAGAAAGCTCAAGGGGAAGAAATCATCACCTTATATTTTGAACTGCCTACATTGTTGCTAGAAAGTGCATGCGCCCTTAGAGTCGAATACTATCATAATTTATGAAATCGTACAGTTAGATCAAGGTTCTACAACTATCTAGGGTCAAGATTATAACCTAGAGTTTGAATCACTTAGGTTTAGGCTTCATCCTAGAGTTCAATTTTAGGTTTAGACATTAGGATTTTAACACTAATCGATGAACGATTGATCGCAATGTTTAGGATTTTAACACTAATTGATCGCAATGTTAGTCACAAAATTGCCATTAACATTAACGATGTAGTTAATATTAATTATTATGATAATAATGATCATTCTGATGGTACCAAGTAGTGTGATCTATTGTCAATGATAATATTTAGGAATAATAAATAAACACTAATATCTAATATCTAACAGTTGTAGTTTTGTTTATAATAACTAATATTATTGTATATAACCTACTAATGGCTAATCACATTTAATAATTGAAATAATTATAGAAATACCAATGATAATAATAAGTCAGACAACTTACTTTGCGAGAGGAAGCTAACTTACATTGGTTGACTTGACAGCGAGTTGGGCTTCCAAACCCGATCTATTTTCAACAGCCCCACATGGCCACCACTCCTCTCATGCTCCATCTTCTTTCTCCTCTACCTCCTTTCTTTCCTTTCTCCTTCCCTGCTTCCTCTCTTTCTTCTTCCATTTCCTATCTCATTCTTTCCTTTTCTTTTCTCTTCTTTTTTATTCTTCTTCTTCTTCTTCTTCTTCTTCTTCTTCTTCTTTAGTACTAAGCTTGACATTGAACTTGGCTTGACCAAGTCCCAAACGAGCTAGCGACTCGACTGAGTCAATGGACCGACTCGGCATCAGCCCCGTGAAGAGGAGAGCATCCCTCTCCTCTTTTTCTTTCTATCTTTCTTCCAAAACCAAATGCCCAACAAGGCAGCTGGATTCAACCAGGCCCACTTTACCCAACCCAGGTCAACTCAAAGAAGACAACTGAGTCAGCGAGCTCGGACTGGCAGCAAGCAACCCGCACTCGACTCGCCCTCGCTCCCTCTTTTCTCTCCCTGGATCTCTCTCTCTCTCTCTCTCTCTCTCTCTCTCTCTCTCTCTCTCTCTTCTTCTTCTTCTTCTTCTTCTTCTTCTTCTTCTTCTTCTTCTTCTTCTTCTTCTTCTTCTTCTCTCTCTCTCTCTCTTTTTGAAGGCCAGCAACACCAATGGACTCAACCTAGCCATGACCCAACCGATTCGAGTAGCAGCTTGGTGCAGTTAAGTAGCGCTATGGTGTAGCCGCACCACCCCTACTCTCTCTCTCTCTCTCTCTCTCTCTCTCTCTCTCTCTTGTTTCCTTCCTTCTTGGAGTTTTGTAGAGCTCTAGAATTAGTCCAAACTCAGACAATCTCGCGGTAATGACTCAACGTGGGTCACAACATCGGTGGAGGAGAAGATGGCCGTTAATGGCGTCTTCGGCTTCCCAGCTTCTTCCTCCGATCCAGTCCTTGGGGACAATCTGTATGGGCCATAGAAAGCTTGTAGACAAGCTTCATCGAAGTTTAGAGGAGATTGGACCGGTGGGTTCGACGTTGGGAGCTTGTGGTGGGTTTTCGAGTAAAGCTGCTGTAAATGGATGAGGACTGTTGTTGCTTCTTCTCTTATAACGAACCCTAACCCTTACTAGACCGTTGGATTGATCCCAAACGGTCGGGATATGATCCGTTTGAAACCACTCCCAAAATCGGCCAGAAATGCAAAACTGGCCATTGTTTTGGTTTGGATATGGAAGAGAGCCCTAAGTTGAAGGACTGAGATTTCTTTGGAATGAACGGTCGAGATAGAGGATGAGGGTCGTATGCGGATTGCCAAGCTAGTAGCAACAGTTCAGAATTTTCATTTTTGGAAAGCATTATGTGTGCGGGTCCTATTTGCATCAAGAATCGTGTGCATGCACACGTGCTGCATCGTGCGAAACTTATCAGGTTTTGGTCGCACGTAGCCCCTCTACCAAATGGATGGTTTAGATCTTCTTGATGGTCAGGGATGGTGGCCCAATGAGTGCCACAATGTACATCGTCCATTTAAAACTTCAACAGCGGGAAAACAGGAGGAGAGAGAAAATCTCTCTTCTTTTGGAGTACATTGGGTCAACACATGATTGACCAAGCTCTTGGTCCAGTGCACTACGGGTGCATGCTCACTGTGGTACACACCCTATGTAATGTGGGGTCCATATTGATGCTGGAAAAAATCTACCCCATCCATTCTCTTTGGAGTTCCCAACCAGAGCCTCTGAGCAAAGATCAGGTAGATCTAAAGTTCAGGTGGAACCCCACAACTTAATTTGGGTCCAATTTATGGATTCGTGTCGATCCGACAATCAAGTCATACCAAATTTGAACGTCAATGGTAAAAAGGGTCTTAAGGATCCTAAAGAATGTTTAGGTGTGATATAAAGATTGATTTGAAACTCAAGTGGGCCACACTACGTGATTTTAGGAGTTTTACTGACATTTACCAACAATTTAACGGTCAAATTGATGTCAGGTGTTAATCTGCACGACCCCACATGATTCTTAAGTCACTCAGTTCATGAATATCTCCATTCAACTATTCAATTAGGTCATTTCAAGCAAACACACATCTTTGTAGTCTACTATAATGTTTGTTCTATAATTCAATGGGCGGGTTGATTCAAAACCACACTCATCAACGGTCCTAATAGCCCTGGGAGCCATCTAAGTGAGATTTGCTACTTGATTTAATACTTAGATTGTCTAATTGGTGAGATCAAGTGGCGGATCACTTTACGGGATGTTATGGGCATGATGGATGGTGGATCGAATGGCAGTGGTCCTGGTATTAAAATGAACAGTTTGATTGGTCTATCCGAGTTATTAAAGTCCTAGAGTTGATGACTCTGAAGTTGTGACAGGCCATTTTGAGAATCAATCAAATGGATAGTTTGATCTGTGGATGACGACTACTTTCGAAGGTCGGATTTAAACTGAGATGGATGTGAATGTCCAGGTAGGTTAGGTTGGTATTTATACTTAAATTAAGTCACACGAGAACACTCGAGTACTAAAAGTACTGGTTGTTACACTATGATTGATTAACAAGGGTGACATGGTAATTTCAAGATCATACATTAGTTGCATGTGAGATGAGGTGGCAACAGGCATGGGCCACCTCTCATGATGGATTATGATGATGGTTAGAGAAGAGCTTCTCTTGCCTTTTAGTACGTGCCAGGGCCTTATTTTTCCATGTAGCTATTGTCCTTGGGATATGAGCTTAAAGGGTCTTAATCTACGTGCTTAGACTTTGGCCTTTTGGACCTAGTCCCACTAGAGTTGCTTGTTTAACAAGGTACGTGATTTGGGCTGCCGGGCCATATCTCATTAATGGAGCGTTGGATCGACGCATGGGTACCTGTGCTCGTGGCAGCGATGCAGTCGACATGGTAAAAGTTTCGGGTGCAACAGGCGTCATCCACTTGAAAGCCAGTTTGTGTGGTAGGATACTGTTGTTTGTTGTCTGCAGAATGCATCCGGCGGACCCATGTAACTATGAGGTGATACAAAGACCGAAGTCCTACATAAGGCATTTTAAATTTAAATTCCTTACAAGGTCTTTTGTAAGTGGATTTGCCAAATTTTAGCTTGACAGAATAAATAAATAAAAAGTATTAGTCAAATCTTCAAGTAATTGTATCATATAGCTATGCCTACATAATTTTCACTTTCACCGGGTTGAGTTTTTCCCAAAAATCAAGGTCAAATTCCACCCATATTTCAAACAGATTGCATGTATTTCTGTTTTATTATCCTTGTACCACGTTTTACCTGTATTTACACCAAACCAGACTGGCCATGGAAAGACACAGATGTCCACAAAGGACATGGAGGATGTAATAGGAAAAAACGATTTTTTACTCTTGTTTTTTTTAAAAAAAAAAATAAATAAATAATTACACACACTCACAAAGACAAGACGTGTATTATAAAACTCGATCCAATGAGTTCAGTATCAAACCAAGACGTGTGTATTACCAAGCTGGGTCCAATGATCCATTGAGTCGACCCAACCCGTTTACACTCGTAAGTTTGCTCTAGTTGAGCAAAGTTTCTCTGTGCGTCATGAAAACAGATGGAAGATTTTGAGTACATTGTATTACTTTTGTGTGGAACAAGGCTCTTTTCTAGCTATAAATAAAAAGGAGAAATTTGCGACTGTACGACCCATTTATGGCCCATTTGCGAGACAAAGCCCACCTCATTTTACCTTGCGAGAATAAGCCCCGGCTGTACGGACGCTTTGCTAAAGGTCGAAAATGCCCCTGCTTTTTCCTCCAAGCGGATCCGCTGGTGCTCGAAGACCAGCGTTGACGCTCCTCAAACTCCTACGAACGGTTCAAAAGAGATCAACGTTACATGGCCCCACAGTTATGCATTTATTATATCCACAACGTTCATCCATATTTTGAGATCTTTTCGGAGCATTATCCAAAAAAAAAATCATGTCCAGAGTTCAACTGGACCACACCACAAAGAGCAGCAGAAAATTGATTTTCACCGTTGAAAATTTTGTAGGGCCCACCATAACATTTATTTTCCATCTAATCTATTCATAAGGTTACAAAGACCTGAACGAAGAGGAAAAACAAATTTCATAATGATCCAAAACTTCTGTGACCCCTAAAAGGGTTTCAATGGTAGACGTTCAATCCTCCACAGCCTTTAACAGTGTGGTCCAATTGATAGCTAGATCTGTCTTATTTTTCGTATCAAGCCTTAATACGTGTTCGCCAAAAAGATGGACGGTTTGGATATAACACATACCTCATAATAGGACCCATAAAAAGCAATGAGATTACAGGTGAAAAAAAGAAAAGAAAAAGAGAGGAACTTATGGCTACAAAGCTTTCTATAGCTATGGATAATAACCGTAGCCATAGCCCTCGCCCATGCCAAATGAGGACTTAATTTGATATTATCGACCATATGTCGATATATCGACAAAATCAAGTATCGATATATCGACATATTGTCGATATATCGACGTTACATGGAATTTTTGATTAAGTCGCTGGAACAATAAGGACTTAATTCGATATTATCGACCATATGTCGATCTATCGACAAAATTAAGTATCGATATATCGACATATTGTCGATATATCGACAAAAATAAACATCGATATATCGACATATTGTCGATATATTATGTCGATATATCGACGTTACATCAGATTTTACGAAAGCTTGATGACTTACCCAGATAAGATCGATGATATGTCGATTATATCGACAACTTACTTCATATCATATCAACGATATGTCGATATAATCGACGTTACATGGAATTTTTTGGTTTAGTTGCTGGACAAATGAGGACTTAATTCGATATTATCGACCATATGTCGATATATCAACAAAATCAAGTATCGATATATCGACATATTGTCGATATATCGATAAAAATAAGCATCGATATATTGTCGATATATCGATGTTACATGGAATTTTTCTAGTGTCGATATATCGACTTTTTTTTTTGGGTGGAATTTATTCATGCACGTTTTTCTTGAGGTAATTTTTTTATTTTTTTTTATTATTATTATTTTTTTACATTTGGGTTAGTTTGTTGAACACACCCTCCATGTTAGCCATCCCCACTAGGGATCAATACAAACATGAATAAATTCCTGATAGTGAATTTAACCACGACTTGATCAATCATTGACCAAGCACTAAAGCCTGATAGTGAAGGGGCATGACCGTGAAATGCGCCAAAGTGACCGTGAATCAACACGGAATAGGCGGGAATGACCGTGGTATGCATGGAAATGACCGTGAAGTGAATCGATTGGAACGCGAAATGTGCGGAAATGACCGTGAAGTGAAGGGGCATGACTGTGAAATGCATCGAAATGACCGTGAATCAACACGGAATAGGCGGGAATGACCGTGGTATGCATGGAAATAACCATGAAGTGAGGCGATTGGACCGCGAAATGCGTGGAAATGACCGTGAAGTGAAGGGGCATGACCGTGAAATGTCGAAATGACCATGAAATGACCGTGAATCAACACGTGGTATGCATGGAAATGGCGGGAATGACCATGGTATGCATGGAAATGACGGTGAAGTGAATCGTAAAATGCGTGAAATGACCGTGAATCAACACGAATGGCGGAATGATGCATGGAAATGACCGTGAAGTGAAGGGAAATGACCGTGAAGTGAAAATGCGATGAAATGACCGCCGTGATTTCCATGCATATCACGGTCATTCCCGCTTATTCGTGTTGATTCACGGTCATTTTGTGCATTTCACGGTCAATTCCCTTCATTTCACGGTCATTTTCATGCATTTCACAGTTAACTCGCTTCACTTCACGGTCATTTCCATGCATTTCACTGTCATTCTTGCCTATTCCGTGTTGATTCACGGTCATTTCGACGCATTTCACGGTGAAGTGTAGCGATTGGACCATGAAATGCGCGGAAATGACCGTGAAGTGAAGGGGTATGACCGTGAAATGCGTCGAAATAACCGTGAATCAACACGAATAGGTAGGAATGACCGTGATATGCATGAAAATGACCGTGAAGTGAGGCGAATGGACCGTAAAGTGCACGGAAATAACCGTGAAGTGAAGGGGCAATACCGTGAAATGCGTCGAAATGACCGTGGATCAACATGGAATAGGCAAGAATGACCGTGAAATGCGTGGGAATGACCGTGAAGTGAATTGAATTGACTGTGAAATGCATGGAAATGACCGTGAGATGAAGGGAATTGACCATGAAATGTGCCGAAATGACCGTGAATCAACACGAAATAAGCAGGAATGATCGTGATTTCAATGCATATCACGGTCATTCTCGCCTATTCCGTGTTGATTCACAGTCATTTCGGTGCATTTCACGATCAATTCCCTTCATTTCACGGTCATTTCCATGCATTTCACGGTCAATTTGCTTCACTTCACGGTCATTTCCATGCATTTCATGGTCATTCCTGCGTATTTCGTGATGATTCATGGTCATTTCGACGCATTTCACAGTGAAGTGTAGCGATTGGATGGTGAAATGCGCCGAAATGACCGTGAAGCGAAGGGGCATGACCGTGAAATGCGTCGAACTAACCGTGAATCAACACGGAATAGGCGGGAATGACCGTGAAATGCATGGAAATGACCGTGAAGTGAGGCGAATGGACCGTAAAGTGCGCAGAAAGGACCATGAAGTGAAGGGGCATTACCGTGAAATGCGTCGAAATGACCATGAATCAACACGGAATAGGTGGGAATGACCGTGAAATGAGTGGAAATTACGTGAAGTGAATCGAATTGACCATGAAATGCATGGAAATGACTGTGAAGTGAAGGGAATTGACCATGAAATGCGCCGAAATGACCGTGAATCAACACGAAATAGGCGGGAAGGACCGTGATTTCCATCATATCACAGTCATTCCCGCCTATTCCGTGTTGATTCACGGTCATTTTGGCGCATTTCACGGTCCATTCCCTTCATTTCACGGTCATTTCCATGCATTTCACGGTCATTTCGGCGCATTTCACGGTCCATTCCCTTCATTTCACGGTCATTTCCATGCATTTCACGGCCAATTCGCTTCACTTCACGGTCATTTTCATGCATTTTACGGTCATTCCCGCCTATTACGTGTTGATTCATGGTCATTTTGACGCATTTCACGGTGAAGTGTAGCGATTGAACCGTGAAATGCGAAAATGACCGTGAAGTGAAGGGGCATGACCGTGAAATGCATCGAAATGACCGTGAATCAACACGGAATAGGCGGGAATGACCGTGATATGCATGGAAATGACCGTGAAGTGAGGCGAATGGACCGTAAAGTGCGTGGAAATGACCGTGAAGTGAAGGGGCATTACCGTGAAATGCGTCGAAATGACCGTGAATCAACACGGAATAGGCGGGAATGACCGTGAAATGCGTGGAAATGACCGTGAAGTGAAGCGAATTGACCGTGAAATGCATGGAAATGACCGTGAAATGAAGGGAATTGACCGTGAAATGCACCGAAATGATCGTGAATCAGCACGAAATAGGCGGGAATGAAAGTGATTTTCATGCATATTACGGTCATTTCGGCGCATTTCACGGTCAATTCCCTTCATTTCACGGTCATTTCCATGCATATCACAATCAATTCGCTTCACTTCACGGTCATTTCCATACATTTCATGGTCATTCCCGCCTATTCCGTGTTGATTCACGGTCATTTCAATGTCACTTCACGGCCATTTACCTAAACCTTAATCTACACCCTAACCTAAACCTATTCTTAAATCCCAAAACCTATAACCTAAACTTAAACCTTAACATAAACTTATAACCTATAACCTAAACCTATAACCTAAACCCGAAACATAAACACCTAAACCCAAACATAAACTGAACCCCGAACCCGAACCCAAATTCCAAAACCTAAATCTATACTTATAACCTAAACCTATTCTCAAATTCCAAAACCTATAACTACAACCTAAACCTTAACCTATACCTATAACCTATAATTTAAACATATAACCTAAACTCAATTCCCTAAACCTTAACCTACAACCTAACCTAAACCTATACTTATAACCTAAACCTATTCTCAAATCTAAACCTACAACCTAAACCTAAAACTAAACCTATAACATTAACCTAAACCTTTAACCTAAACTTATAACCTTAACCTAAATCTATTCTCAAATCCCAAAACCTAAACCTTTACCGATAACCTAAACCAAACCTTTAACCTAAACCTTTAACCTATAACCTAAACCCAAACGTATAACTCAGTAACCTATAACCTAAACCTAAACCTTTAACCTATTCTCAATTCCCTAAATCTATAACTTAAACCTAAACTTAAACCTTAGCCTAAACCTAAACCTAAACCTTAACCTATAACCTATAACCTATAATTTAAACCTATTCTTAAATCCCTAAACTTGAAATGTGCGAAAATGACCGTGAAGTGAAGGGCATGACCGTGAAATGCGTCGAAATGACCGTGAATCAACACGGAATAGGCAGAAATGATCGTGATATGCATGAAAATGACCATGAAGTGAAGCGAATTGACGGTGAAATGCGCAGAAATGACCGTGAAATGCGTCGAAATGACCGTGAATCAACACGAAATAGGCGGGAATGACCGTGATATGCATGGAAATCACGATCATTCCCGCCTATTCCGGGTTGATTCACGTTTATCATTTTGGCATTTCATCATGTCATACCCCTTCACTTCATGCATTTTCATTTCAATTTACGGTTTAATTGCCTCACTTCAAGATCATTTCCATGTATATCACAGTCATTCCCACCTATTTCGTGTTGATTCACGGTCATTTCGACGCATTTTACGGTCAATTCCCTTCATTTCACGGTCATTTCCATGCATTTCATGGTCAATTTGCTTCACTTCACGGTCATTTCCACGCATTTCATGGTCATTCCCGCCTATTCCGTGTTGATTCACGGTCATTTCGGCGCATTTCACGGTCAATTCTCTTCATTTCACAGTCATTTCCATGCATTTCACAGGCAATTCACTTCACTTCACCCTCATTTCCATGCATGTCACGGTCATTCCCGCCTATTCCATGTTGATTCACGGTCATTTCGACGCATTTCACGGTGAAGTGTAGCGATTGGACCGTGAAATGCATGGAAATGACCGTGAAGTGAAGGGGCATAACCGTGAAATGTCATCAAATGACCGTGAATCAACACTAATAGGTGAATGACCATGAAATGCATGGAAAATGACCGTAAAGTAAAGGGAATTGACCGACCGTGAAATGCATGGAAATATCCGTGAAATGAAGGAATTGCCCGTCAGAAATGCGCCAAATGACCGTGAATCAACATGGAATATGTGGTAATGACCGTGAAATGCATTGAAATGATCGTGAAATGAAGTGAATTGACCGTGAAATGCATGAAAATGACCGTGAAGTGAGGAATATGACCGTGAAATG
Source organism: Magnolia changhungtana (assembly GCA_030180095.1). Classification (NCBI taxonomy): domain Eukaryota; kingdom Viridiplantae; phylum Streptophyta; class Magnoliopsida; order Magnoliales; family Magnoliaceae; genus Magnolia; species Magnolia changhungtana. The sequence goes on along the minus strand of JASAUF010000626.1, from coordinate 3,186,804 downwards.
TCGTCGAAATGACCGTGAATCAACATGAAATATGCAAGAATGACCGTGAAATGCATGGAAATGACCGTAAAGTGAAGGGAATTGACCGTGAAATGGGTGAAAATGATCGTGAAATGAAGGGAATTGATCGTGAAATGCGCCGAAATGACCGTGAATCAACATGGAATATGTGGTAATGACCGTGAAATGCATGAAAATGATCGTGAAATGAAGTGAATTGACCGTGAAATGCGCGAAAATGACCGTGAAGTGAAGGGGTATGACCGTGAAATGCGTCGAAATGACCATGAATCAATACGGAATATGCGAGAATGACCGTGAAATGCATGGAAATGATCGTGAAGTGAAGCGAATTGACCGTGAAATGCGTCGAAATGACCATGAAGTGAAGGGGTATGACCGTGAAATGCGTCGAAATGACCGTGAATCAGCACGGAATATGTGGGAATGACTGTGAAATGCATGGAAATGATCGTGAAGTGAATTGACCGTGAAATGCACGAAAATGACCGTGAAGTGAAGGGGTATGACCGTAAAATGCGTCGAAATGACCGTGAATCAACACAGAATATGTGGGAATGACCGTGAAATGCATGAAAATGATCATGAAGTGAAGTGAATTGACTGTGAAATGCGTCGAAATGACCATGAAGTGAAGGGGTATGACCATGAAATGCGTCGAAATGACCGTGAATCAACACGGAATATGTGGAAATGACCGTGAAATGCATGGAAATGATCATGAAGTGAAGCGAATTGACCGGGAATGTGCCGAAATGACCATGAAGTGAAGGGGTATGACCGTGAAATGCGTTGAAATAACCGTCATCAATACGGAATATGTGGGAATGACCGTGAAATGCATGGAAATGATCGAGAAATAAAGCGAATTGACCTTGAAATGTGTGAAAATGACCGTGAAGTGAAGGGGTATGACCATGAAATGCGTCGAAATGACCATGAATCAACACAGAATATGCAGGATTGACTGTGAAATGCATGGAAATGATCGTGAAGTGAAGCGAATTGACTGTGAAATGCGCGGAAATAACCGTGAAGTGAAGGGGTATGACCGTGAAATGCGTCAAAATGACTGTAAATCAACACGGAATATGTGGGAATGACCGTGATATGCATGAAAATGATCGTGAAGTGAAGCGAATTGACCGTGAAATGCGTCGAAATGACCGTGAAGTGAAGGGGTATGACTGTGAAATGCGTCGAAATGACCGTGAATCAACACGGAATAGGTAGAAATGACCGTGATATGCATGGAAATGACCGTGAAATGCAGCGATTGGACCGTGAAATGAATGAAATCGACCGCAAACTTATTGAAATTGTCTGCGAAGTGAATGAAATGGATTTTTGACCATCGACCTGACGGAATCTTGGAAAATAACAAGGTTAGTTGGCTAAAGTAGCTTCTCCTACCCCAAAATCATATATGCTACGTTAAGTAACTAGTTTTGGTTTAGAAGATATTCTTGTTAAATGAATAAAGAAATAAATGAAAAAAAGAGGGAAAAAAAAATTTATATGCTTATAAATACATATTTATATAAATATGTATTAAAGAAAATTGTAAGTAGAATAAATTTCTCCATGTAAAAAATAAAAAATAAATAAAAAAAATAAAAAATTTCATAGACTGGCACAAACTACAATTATTACTACGGTTATAATCCGTAGCTAAAGGTAAAATACCTTTTTCCTCTAAGATTTTTGAGGAAAACTCATTGGACAGTTATGGACCATTTTGGATTAATGGAAAGACCTTCGATATATCGAAGTACATTTCAATAGACTTTTGGATTTTTATTTATTATTATTATTATTATTTTAAAATTTTTTGCTGCTGTAATCCCATCGCTTTTTGTGGGTCCTATTATGAGGTATGTGTTATATCCAAACCGTCCATATTTTTGGCGAACTCGTATTAAGGCTTGAGACTATAAATAAGACAGATCTAACTATCAAGTGGACCGCACTGTTAAAGGCTGTGGAGGATTGAACGTTTACCATTGAAACCCTTTTAGGGGTGGGGTCACGGAAGTTTTGGATCATTATGAAACTTGTTTTTCCTCTTCATCCTGGTCTTTGTGACCTTATGAATAGATTGGATGGAAAATAAATGTTCCGGTGGGCCCTACAAAATTTTTAACGGTGAAAATCAATTTTCTGCTGTTCTCTGTGGTGTGGTCCAGTTGATTTTTGGATATGATTTTTTTTTTTTAATAGATAATGGTCCGAAATGATCTCGAAATATGGATGAACGTTGTGGATATAATAAATACATAACTGTGGGGCCAATGTAACTTTGATATCTTTTGAACCGTTCGTACAACTCGGAGTTCGAGGAGCGTCAGCACTTGTCTTCCCGCTTGAAGTCAAAAGCAGGGGCATTTTCGACCTTTGGGAAGGCATCCGTACAATGGGGCTTATTTTTGCAAGTAAAAATGAGGTGGGCATCGTCTCACAAATGGGCCATAAATGGATCGTACAGTCGCAAATTTATCAAAGAAAAAGCCAGGGAACTAAAGAAGGGCGCGGATTCGGTGCGGCCCTGTTCTCACATAAGACGTACGTGCCCTTATCATGGGCCCCACCTTGATGTATGTATTCTATAACCACTCTGTCCATCCATTTTTCCATATCATTTTAGGGCATGAGCCCAAAAATAAAGGTCTAAATCTCACGTGGATCATACCAAATGAAATAGTGGTGATTGAAAGGCTACCACTAAAAACTTTCCAGGGCCAACTGTAAATTTTCAGTAATGTTTACTTTCCATCCACCATGCTGATAAGGTCACATGAACCTGGATGGAGTGATAAAACAAATATCAGCTTGATCCAAAACTTTTGATAGCCTATTAATGGTCAGTCGCCATTATTTCCTTTAGTATGGTCCACCTGAGAATTGGATCTACTTCATTTTTGGGTTCATGCTAAAAAATATTAAAAAAAAAAAAAATCTGAAAAAACGAATGGATGACATTGATATAGAATACACACATCAAGGTAGGCCCCACGGTAAGGGCCGCAGTGTCTTGGGTGAGACCGGGCCCCACGTAATCCGTTCCCACTGAAGAAAGAAAAAGTGTGCTCGCATAACGCTAATATCTAACTTTACTAGCTTTTAATGTGTACATGAAAGCATATAAAAAATCCGCAATTCAAGTAATTTTAACCTAGCTAGCTGGGAAAAGCCATATGCCAAAGATCTCATCAGTCAGTTGATCGTAGCCATTGATTGGTTATACAGACAGCTATAATTTTTTTCATAAACGTTCACTTCTATCAGTTATTAAGATCACGCACGCGTGTTATTTCTGGCACACGCCGGATCTATGGATGGATGGATAGACGAGTGGCTCAAATCTCATACGTGTGTACTGCGTGTGTAGGTATTGAATGTTTGTAAAGTAACTATAGGTGACATAGATAGTACCGGATCCTGTCTCTAAAGCCAAGGAAACAAAGAAAAAGAAAGAAACATGGTAGTCTTCGTATTCAAGAAAGAATAAAGTAGATGAAGGGAGAGACTGAGGAATGCTCAGCGCACTCGCAAGTGACTTTCTTGGAATTAGCTAGTCTTTGTTAGGTATGCCCATTCATCAGATAAGCACGTCGCGAGTAGAGAACTACAGTAAAAAAAAAAATGGGGCCAGGCAGCTCATCAGGCATGCCAGATGTGTTTGTTAAATATGGACCGTTATATTTTTCTGTAATCTTACGGCACATTTTCACGTACGATTGTAGCCCAGCTGATGAATGGAGCGGTCTGACTTTCGGGGTATGGGAAGCTCATAAAAAGCTTTTACCTGATGAATGGCTCAGATATCAGGCACGCGTGTATGTTGCTCATCCATCTCATGCGAACGAGTGAATTTCACTTGCCGGTCATCGGAATTTTAAATAAAGCTGGCCCGAAACAGTTCAAAATCTGGGCCGAGCACTGGCCCGGCTAGTTGGCAGCCCTAGTCACATCATACGCCTCGACGTACTCGTCGGTTCTAAGTTTTCATGATCCAATCCGTTTAGATGATGGGCCTCATGTGGACGGAGATGACCAATAACGAAACTTTTAGATTTGGAAATTTTTTTAATAATTTCATTGTTAAACTCTTTTCCTTTCAATACCGACCGTGTTGGGATGCCTTGCACAAACCTTAGGATCTAGCCTCCCGAAACAAACCAGAATTATGCATAATAAATTAATGAAATAAATCAAAGCATCAATCACACACCACACAAGAGATTTTTACGTGGAAAACCCTCAAAGAGGTAAAAACCACGGGACCTCATCCAGATCAATAATCCACTATGAAGTAGAACGTTACAAACTTCTTCACTCATGCAGGAGGGGATAAACAATGAGAGAAACAAAGAAAAACGGAGAGATCTCACCGATTACGAGGACATAGAAGCGCTGAGATATAGATTGCACAGTAGATAACCTCTATTCTATAAGCTTCCTCTTTCTCTTTCTTTCTCTCTCTCTCTCTCTCTCTCACCTTTGATAGCCCTAAACCCTTAAGCAAATCCCTTGTAAAGTTTTAGGAAACCCTCTTGGCATACATAGAAAACCCTAGGAACTCCTATTTATAGTTTAGGAAACTCTCTTCCGCATCCTAGTTGCGAATGGACTTGCGACACGAAATCCGTGGAAAATCGCGGAACGAATCTACGTAACTTCGACTGGTCGAACCGAGTCTACGACCGGTCGAGAGCCACCTACGACCGATCAAACACCTCATTCGACTGGTCGAGCACCCCGAAGAAAAATAGTTCACAGTCGCTGGACTTTGAGTCGTGCCATGACTCGAACTTACGACTGGTCGACCACCAGCCTTCGACCGGTCGAGAGAAGCTCACGACCGGTCGACGACAGGTCAAAAAACCCATAAAATCTCCTCCTTCTTGACACAAGAGGGATCCACTTTCTTCAAGCCAGCCAGGTTTGTACAAACCTCAAATTTGCCCTTGAGTAAAGCCTTGGTCATCATGTCTGACCCATTATCGTCCGTGTGGACCTTCTTAAGCTGTAACACCTTCTGTTCCAAAGTATCACTGATCCAGTGATACCGAATCTCTATGTGCTTCAACTTGGAATGCTGACTTGGATTCTTGCTCAAGTGTATAGCACTTTGACTATCGCAATAGACCACGTGCTCCTCCTGTTTTAGGCTAAGTTCCTGTAGGAACCTTTTCATCCAAAGCATATCTTTACATGCTTCTATGACTGCGATGTATTCGGCCTCTGTCGTCGACAATGCTACGACCTTCTGTAGCTTACTCTGCTAAGAAATCGCTCCCCCTGCAAATGTGAACATGAACTCCGATGTAGACTTCCTAGAGTCTATGTCACCTGTCATATCTGCATCTGTGTAGGCCTCTAACACAGGTTTAGTGTCACCATAGCATAGGCTCAATCTGGATGAGCCTCTTAGATACTGCAGTATCCACTTCACCGCTGCCCAATACTCTTTGCCAGGATTGACAAGATACCGACTGACCACACCAACCACATATGTTATGTCTAGGCGTGTACATACCATAGTATATATCAAACTTCCTACCGCTGACGCGTAGGGGATCTTCTGCATCTCTTCCACCTCTACCTTTGTCTTGGGACATTGCCTATCGCTCAATCTGAAGTGACCATCTAGTGGAGTACTGGCCAGCTTTGCTGCATTCATATTGAACCGCTCTAGGACTTTTCAATATACCGCTCTTGTGATAGCCAGAGCTTCTTACTTCTTCTGTCACGGGTTATCTCCATTCCTAAGATCTGTCTAGCCAGGCCCAAGTCTTTCATCGCAAAAGACTTGCCCAACTCCTGTTTCAGCCTGTCAATCTTCTTGATGTCTTTTCCCATGATGAGCATGTCATCAACGTATAAGAGCAAAACTAAGAAATCATCATCTAAGAACTTATGCGTGAACACACAGTGGTCCGAATCCATTCTGTCATATCTATGTTTCAACATAAACGAGTTGAACTTCTTGTACCATTGCCGTGAAGCTTGTTTCAGCCCATACAAGCTCTTCCTCAGCCTACACACCATATGCTCCTTGCCCTTGACTTCAAACCCCTCTGGTTGGTATATGTAGATCTCTTCTTCCAAGTCACCATGGAGAAAGACAATTTTAACATCTAACCGCTTTATCTCCAGATCCATGCTAGCCGCCAACCCAAGCAACACCCGTATGGATGTCATCTTCACCACTGGTGAGAATATCTCCTCGAAGTCAATGCCTTTCCTCTGACCAAACCCTTTCATAACAAGTCTGGCCTTGAACCTCGTCTGTGAATTCTTCTGCTCAATTTTCTTTTTGAAAACCCACTTGTTGCTCAAATCATTCTTGCCCTTAGGCAATTTCACCATATCATAAGTGTGGTTCTTATGCGAGAATTCTATCTCCTCTTGCATAGCTTTCAACCACTCCCCCTTATGCTCGTCGGCTAGGGCCTCAGAATAATCTTCTGGCTCTCTCCCATCAGTCAGCATAATGTACTCATGTGGTGAGTACCTCTTGAATGGCTGTCTGTCCCTAGATTACCTCCTCACTTGTGGCTCAACAAGTGGATCAAGTGGGGGCAGCTCTCCTGGTCCATCTTTTGAAGAAACTCCCTTGTCCTCTGCACCTTGCTGTACTCCCCCATCATTAGGCACTATGGGAGGAGTAATCGGATCCATGTCCTCTAGCTCACCTGAACTAGGATGGTTCTTCTCTGGCTTACCAATGTCTTCTATACACTAATCTTCAAAGAAAACCACATCTCTGCTCCTGACGAGCTTCCTCTCGGTCGGATCCCACAATCTGTAACCGAATTTTTCATCACCGTACCCTAAGAACACATACTTCCTGATCTTCATATCGAGCTTGAATCTCTCGTCCTTTGGTACGTGAACGGATGCCCTGCATCCAAATACCCTGAGATGACTGTACGGTGGATCCTGTCCAGTCCACACCTTCTGAGGTACTTTTCCATTCAACAGGACTGATGGAGACCTATTTATCAAATATATCGCCGTGTGCATTGCTTCTCCCCATAACATCTTGGGCAATTTTGCATGGGATAACATGTATCTAATTCTCTCTACAATGGTGTGATTCATTCGCTCAGCTACACCATTATGCTGAGGGGTCTTGGGAACCATCTGTTCATGCCGTATACCTAGGGACTTGCAGTATTCGTGAAAGTCGCCAATGTATTCACCACCATTGTCAGTGCGGATACACTTCAATGGTCTACCTGTCTCTCTCTCGACCATAACATGAAACAAGTTAAATACACCAAAGACCTTATCCTTGGATTTCAAATCATAAACCTAAACCCTCCTAGATGCATCATCTATAAAAGTAACAAAATACAATGCCCCACCCAAGGTTTTTGTCCTCATAGGACAATAAACATCAGAATAAACTAAATCTAATGCATGCACTTTATTAACATGAGAAACAAATTTAATAAATGAAACTCTATGCTGTTTCCTGATAAACAATCAAGACAGGTTTTGAGAGGTGTACCTGTCATGTTTGGAAGGAACCGTTTTTTTGCTAGTACCTGAAGCCCCTTTTCACTCATGTGGCCTAGACGCTTGTGCCACATGTCAATAGCTGAATCTTTCACTGCGTTCAACTCACAATTGCATATACTGACACTTGCCTTGTAAAGGGTGCAACACTTTTTTCCACTGGCCACAATCAACGAACCCTTGATGAGTTTCCATCGCCCACCAACAAACCGACTTTCGTAGCCATCATCGTCCTACCTTCCCGTCGACATTAAGTTGAGGCGAAGGTCTGGGATATGCCTCACATCCCTGAGAACCAATGTGCAGCCCACATTAGTCTTCACACAAATATCACCGACTCCCACGATTTTTGATACGCCAGAATTTCCCATCTTCACAGTCCCATAGTCACTTGACTTGTAGCTTGTGAAGAAGTTCGTATGTGGAGTCGCATGAAAAGAAGCTCCCGAGTCTATTACCCAGTCGGTGTCCTGACTCGTAGCCGTGAGAAATACATCGTGATCTACAGAAAGAATAACTATAACGTCGCCATCTGAAGCGACCGTAGTGGAATCTGATTCATCTTCCTTCCCTTTTCATTTCTTGTCAACCACGACATTTATACTTGTAGTGGCCCTTCTTGCCACAGTTTTAGCAATCAACATCCTTTCTATTACTCGACTTGCCTTTTGATTAATCTCGGGCCCTCCCGCCCTTCCTGTTATTTCCTCTCTCCCGTTCCTATGTGACAAGGGCCTCTTGTTGAGTAGACCCCTCAGACTTCCTCCTTGTCTCCTCATTGAAGAGACAACTGGTTACCTGTTCCATGGATATCTTTCCGTCTGACGCGGAGTTACTTAGAGACACCACCAATGTCTCCCAACTGTCAGGTAATGAACTAAGCAATAGTAAAGCCTGCAATTCATCATCCAAGACCATCTTCATAGAGGTGAGTTGGTTCACTATATTGCTCACCTCATTCATGTGCTCAGCCATAGAACCATCATCCTTGAATTTGAGATTCACAAGTTGCCTTATCAGAAAATTTTTATTACCGGCTGTCTTCCTCTCATACAACCCTTGTAATTTCAAATTATAGGCTAGCGGTGAGGTTTCTCAGAGACACATGGTGGAACACGAATCATCCAACCATTGTCTAATGAACCTTACCGCCTTTCAGTCCATCTTCTTCCAATCATCATCAGTCATATCCTTGGATTTTGCTGATATGCCTAAAATTGGAGAATATAGGTCCTTGCAGTAAAGCAAGTCCTCCATCTTAGCCTTCCATATGGTCTAATTAGAACCATTGAGGCTGATCATCCTTGATGAACCACCTTCCATAATTCAAAACCGATCCTATCCATTCAATGAACTTAGCTCTAATACCACTTTGTTCGGATGCCTTGCACAAACCTTAGGATCTAGCCTCCCGAAACAAACTAGAATTATTGATAATAAAGCAATGAAATAAATCAAAGCATCAATCACACACCACACAAGAGATTTTTACGTGGAAAACCCTTAAAGAAGTAAAAACCACGGGACCTCGTCCAGATCAACAATCCACTATGAAGTAGAACGTTACAAACTTCTTCACTCACGTAGGAGTGGATAAACAATGAGAGAAACAAAGAAAAATGGAGAGATCTCATCGATTACGAGGACATAGAAGCGCTGAGATATAGATTTCACAGTAGATAACCTCCACGAGCAGAACCTCCCTTCTATAAGCTTCCTCTCTCTCTCTTTCTCTCTCTCTCTCTCACCTTTGATAGCCATAAACCCTTTAGCAAATCCCTTGTAAAAATTTAGGAAACCCTCTTGTCATACCTAGAAAGTCCTTAGAACTCCTATTTATAGTTTTAGGAAACTCCCTTCCGCATCTCAGTTGCGAAAGGACTTGCAACACGAAATCCGCGCAAAATCGCGGAACAAATCTGCGTAACTTCGACTAGTCGAACCGAGTCTACAACTGGTCGAGAACCACCTACGACCGGTTGAACACCTTCTTCAACTGGTCGAGCACCCCGGAGAAAAATAGTCCACGGTCGCTGGACTTTGAGTCGTGCCACGACTCGAACCTATGACTAGTCGACCACCAGCCTTCGACCGGTCGAGAGAGGCTCACGACCGGTCGACGATGGGTCAAAAAACCCATTAGACCGTCTATTTAATAATTGTTTAGTAGGCCATTTGTCGAAAGTTTAAGATCAATAAGATAGATTCAATGCGCAAGTGGACTATGTTGGGGATTTGTGCTGTGTAATCACATAGATTTAGATCTAAGATAGTAGTTCAATGGCACCAAGCACACACAAGAGAACACGCAGATTTAACGTGGAAAACCCTGTCTGGAAAAAACCACGGTACAAAGTGACAGAATTTCACTATAAAAAAAGAAATTACAAAGAGATTGGACTTACCCGATTCGAACAACCTCGAATCTCACCCTTGCTACACCCTTTAGAAACCCTAAAACCCTTTTAGGAACCCTTGAAATACCTTTAGGAAGCCTTAGAATGCTCTATAATAGCCCCAGGGATCCCTATTTATAGTTTAGGAAATCACTTACGCACTTAGATTGAAACTGCATCAAATTAACGCAGTCTGTGCATGGGCTGCGTAACCCTCGACTAGTCCTGTCTCGACTAGTCGAAAGACCCCTTCGACCAGTCGAGCCTAACCCTCAACTGGTTGAGCATCTCAGACACCTAAAAAATTATGCTCGCTGTACTTCGAGTCGAGTAGGCCTCAACCAGTCGAGTCAGTCCCTCAATCAAGATAGAAGATTTAATGCATCTGTTTTTACAATAGACTAGAGTGAGATTAAACTTCTACTGTCGAAGGCTTCTTGAAGGTCACATAAGTTAAGTTGGGGATAAAGTTGATATTTTTGTTTTGCCTTCATCCATGTATACGTAACCTTATGAGCAGGATAGATGGGAAATAAACATCACGGTGGACCCTATGAAGGTTTCAACGATGGCCATCATTATCACCGCTGCTTCATGTGGTGTGGTCCACTTGAGCCCTGGATCTGCTTCATTTTTTGGGGGTTATACCCTAAAATCACATAGAAAAATGGATGAACGACGATAAAAGCCATCGCGGGACGGGCCGGGGTAGTACCCAATCCGCTTCCGCTGGCAAGCAGCATTTCTCACTTCTACTCCAAGGACTCTGTCACTAGTACTCGCGCGAGTATGATTTCAAATATACTTACCCTATACATGCCGATGTGATATGTCTGTGCAAGATCTAGGACCTTTATCAGGTGGGACCCACAGGCAATGTGCCACGGTACGGAAATCAAGATAGTCCAGGAATCAGGTGGACCGGAATCGTCTACAACAACAGTTGTATGAAGTCGTAAAACACCCAATGGGGCCATCATGTTGTATATGTATACGTAAAATCCACAAGATTTGTTTCACAGCACATATTGCCGATAGAAAACCCCAAGTGGCCAACATGATTGAGAATAATATAAAAAATTCTCCTAGAAGTACTTGTTCACGTGGTGTGGTCCACCCGAGTTTTGGATGAGACTAATTTTGTATATTGTAATCACGCCCAATGATTTTCACCTGATTAACGGATTTGATGAAATATAAACATCATGGTGTCTTAGCATATCATCCCCTTTCTTCCTTGTGGTGTTGGCCACTTGAGCTGCGAATCCGGCTTATTACTTCCTCCTTGTTATATCATCGAGGATAGAAGATGATGGACGGAGTGGATTTTACACATACAACACGGTGGGCGCCATGTACTTGGAAGTTTTAGGTGTTCTAGAAGATTCCAATACGCACCAGATGGCCTGAACGTTACCGTTGGTCAAAGTCCATCTTTCATTCTAACTATGAGGGTACCATCCTATTTTTAATTAATTAATTATAAGAGAACAAACAGGTGGGGGCCACCAAGAGAACGTCCATGGTCTTGCAATTTGGAGAGTAGGATTCCATGCATCAACATAAGTGTTGCAGTAAGCTTTTACATATTCCTTCCACATGAATAAAGGTTGCACCTGAGTTAGAGTAACTGAGAGTTGTCCACCATGAAAGGATCATCAAGTTCTAATACGAAATTCGGAGATGAACAAAGCTCCCTCTTCGATCAGTTTGAACGGCTCTCCTTTGAGATCCAGCTCAATCAGGCCATACTGGGAAGGAGCACCTCCGAGCCAAATATGGCTCGCTTTACGGCTGCACCTCCTCCACCACCAGCACCACTCCATCATCCGCAACAACGAAGATCAAAGCTGTTCAATACATTCAAGAAGCTTTTAAGACTGATTTTCACCAAAAAATCACAAAGATCTAAAAACCCAGATGCAAGTAGCCTCCATGATTTCAAGGCATTTACCCGATCTTTATCACGCTTGAATTTTGATCAGGTTATGTATTAAATCACTTCAGTTGTTAAACTTTATTTTTTTATTTTTTTTAAAATGAGGTTTTGTAATGCACCTTCACCTCTCAACATGCCTACCTACGTACGATTCAAGCTCATATGTGCACCCTAGCCATTGATGAGGTGGGTTTACAGCCTACATCATAGTTTAAAAACATGAAAATTCGTTTTAAAAACCAGTTGAGTCACCTCAGAAACTCCGGTGAGTTTCAGGAATACTTAATAATAGTTTGTTTTCTTGAGCTTTTTCAATGTTATTTAATATTTGAAAAGTACAAATAATATATAAATAATGTAAGGTTATGCCAATTGGAGTCGAGTTTTTCCAGTTTTTGTTGAGTTGTGCTGAGTTTTCATTCGAAGCGAGTCAAATTTTCGGACACTTGATGGGGTGATGATGAGATTGAGTTTTTCAGTCTTATGAAATCTGGTCGAGGTGAGTCGACTCAGGAGAGTGGAATCAAGTTTTTTTAAAGTATGGTGAGAAGATAATCATGCCCAGAAATTGAGCCAGCTCACCCTTCAAGTTGGCTCCACTTGTACGTTCAACATCAAGAGATGGCCATTTTCTTTTGCCCTCCACCCATTTTTCGTATGAATGAGGCCAATTACTTGATGATTGGAGAGGGTTGGTTTTTAGGGCCACATGATAGCAGTAAGGTTGTCTCAATTAGGTTCTGGCACTTGTGCCGGAATGTAGGTGTGCATGGAGAATTTGGTAAGCGAATAGCAAGCGTCTGTGTTTTTACTATGTACTGAGGACATGTTTATGTTTAAAAATATATATATACTTTTCATGTCTTGTAATTTTTTTTCAGAGATAAAAATAGATTACATCTCCTGTGGAATGATAAAGCCTGGATTACATGTATTTAATGCTGTGTTTGGATGCACAAGTGAACTAAATTCAGAACATTCATTCAGTTTATTTAATTAAGAGGAATGTCAATTTTAATGAAATTTCTGTGTTGATGGGTTTTAATAGAATTCAAGGCCCCACAATACGGCTACCAATTTGAGCCTGATTCCCATTGTCGTACCATACGTATACACATGTTAAAGATTCAAGTCATTCAAGTAGTCTACACTGTGGTATAAGAGTAACAAGGGCAACACAATTAGTTTATCCAGAGCCATAAATTATTCTTTAAAAAATAATAATAAATAAATAAATAAAGGTATGAGAAGGAATTTAGACCATCGATAATGTTATTTAGGCATTTTTCAACATTTTCACATACGTCCTCCAAATACCGCACTATACCCCCTCTTCATGACTGGGGAACGATCGCATCCTTTGTAATTTTTATTGTAATAAGGCCTTCAGAACAAAACTTTGTTTGTACAAATGGGGCCATTGTTGTCCAACAACAAAATATGGAAGGAACTTTGTCTATTTTTGTTATTTGTATGAATTAAAGGGAAAAGAGGTTTGATACTATTAAGAGCTTGATGGATGAAACGGATGCGTGTAGTCGTTGAACATTTGGCGTATGTCTTACTTAGGTGTAACCGTCCATACATGTGAGGTTCACTTTAAACGTTTCGTAAAAGAACAATGTTGATAAAATGGTGGCTTAAATTGTCAACTATTAATATTTAATGAATGTTTTGTTAGGGATTGGGTTGCGGAATCACATGGAGATGGATGTAGGATAGCAATCCAAGAGCACTAAGCAAATACAAGAGAACACAGATTTAACGTGGAAAATCCTTTCGAGAAAAAACCACGGTACAAAGTGACAGAAATTTGCTATAAAAGCATAAATTATAAAGAGAAAAGACTTAACCGATTCAAATAAGCTTGAATCTCAACTTTTTTTTTTTTTTTTTATAAAACCCTAGAACTCCTTCTAGAAACCCTTTGGAATACTTTAGAAAGCCTTAGAATATATTAAAAAGGCCCTAGGAACTCCTATTTATAGTTTAGGAAACCCCACTTTTACACCGGCTTGGAATAGTTCGGAAACTGCCTCAAATTTACACAGTCCGTGTGCTGTCTACATAACCTTCGACCAGTCGAAGCAGATCTTCGACAAGTCGAGGATTATGGAAATTCCAATATGCTTTGTTGATGGACTTCAAGCCGGACTTTCTTGGGCTAGTCGAACTTTTCTGAATTTAAGACATCTTTTAACAACAATCTTCACCATGTCTTCAATCTTCAAACCTATAGCTTCTTGACCTCTTCTATTATATGTGCATCACATCATAGCTTCAATCAATGTTTCTCGTACATACTTCGTCCTTCTTTTACGTCATCGCCAAGCCCAGTGAAGTTGCACAGAATTTGAACTTCTCTATAGGAACAACCTTGGTGAGCATGTCTGTTGAATTTACGCTGGTGTGAAAATTTTCCAGTGTTATGCTTCCTTCCGTAAGCATCTGTTGGATAAAGTGGTGATGAACATCAATGTGTTTAGTACGTGAGTGATAAATAGAATTTTTAGCCAAATTGATAGCACTTTCGCTATCACAATTAACCGGTACAGCCTCCTGTTGAAGTCTCAACTGGTTTATCATGCCTCTTAACCAAACACCTTCCTTAAACGCTTCTGTCACTGTCATATATTCTGCTTCGGTCATGGAAAGAGCCATTACAAACTGAAGCTTTGACATCTAATTAATTCCTTCACCTGCTAGTACAAATGAGTATCCTAAAGTTAACTTTCTGGAATTCACACTGCCTACGTAGTCTGAATCCACAAACCCTACCAACTTTACCCCTGTCTTCTCAAAAGTTAAGACGCAGTCTTTTGTACCTCGAATGTATCGAAGTAGTCATTTCACTGCTTTCCAATGTTGCTTGCCAGTGTTTGACATGTATCTTCTCACAACACCGACTGCATATGAAAATCTGGTCTCGTACAGACTATGACACACATTAAACTGCCAACCGCATTCGAATAAAGCACATGAGATATAACCTTCTTTTCCTCATTTGATTTATGACATTGTTCTGAGGAAAACTTGAAGTGAGCCGCATGGAGAACACTCATCAGCTTTGCCTGATCCATCCCATACTTGGTCAGTACCTTTTTAAGGTATTCTACCTGTGATAACCAAAGTCTGCTCCTCTTCTTGTCTATATGAATATCTATGCTAAGAACCCTCTTTGCAGCACCCAAATCTTTCATCTCAAATGTGTTCACTCCCCAAGTATATGGTTGTGATGTAGTAATAATCTCGGTAAGTCCGATGTCGAATCCACGGGGACTGAACCTTGTATGTAATCTAAAAGCAACTCGAACTAGAACTAGAATAAGATGTAATCTAAATCAGGTGAATATGAGTGAATAATGGTGTAATAGTAATCTAAAACTTGTAGAATTCAAAGGTAAAAAATTAGGGATTCAGAGGATCCACTTGTAGAGATTAGGGAGATCTAATTCATGAACTCAACTAGACTTAGAGTCACATCTTCATCCAGTTGAAGGGTGTAATCTTGAAAAATTGAATTGAACTTTCTTTGATATAGTTTTTAAGAGATGAAAGGTATATGAATTAGAACGGATTCCATCACCAAAATAATGCCCAGGAGACAAAGTAAACAATAGAATTAAACTAATTAACAACCAATTATAAGATGTATGAAGGTTAAGAAGGGTACCATCATCCGACCATGCTCAGGAGACGATGGTGAACAACAGGGCTTCCTGACATCATAATCAAAATAAGGGAAAGAACATACTCAAAGCTATCGTAGACCCCTTGTAATTTTAGTCACAACAGACCATTAAAAACTGAAAACATTTCCTTAATTATATTAACATCAACATCAGTTTAATGTAAACAAAAGACACAAGCAAAGAGTCTCCCACACGCTACAAGCTTCACGTCTTAGCCTTAGATAAGAAGTTTAGCCCAACATAAACATAATTAAGCTTAATCTCTTAAGAAGAAAACAAATAATAATAATAATAATAATAAACAAAAATTAGAGAAGGATGGACCAGCCAAATGATCTCTTCCTCTCTCTCTTCTCTTCTCCACGTCCAAAACTTGCTCCCTGGATTCCCCCCTCTATGACCCTCTCTCTCTTCTCCTTATAGGCAACTGAAGACGGTGGCTGACTGATTTACACAAAAAAGATTCGGGCTTTTTCCGCAGCTACTTTCGCAGCCGTTTGCGAAAACAAGAATTGACACTTCTTGGAACGATTATATCTCAGCAAAACGAAGCCTATTGCCTAATCTGATCCGTGCAGTTAGCTTGGCATCGGTCGGTTGTACTTTGGGTGGTGTTTGGACCGTCCATATGAAGGGACCGATCATCCCCATGATCACCAAACGGCCGTAAAGTACGTGCGTGCGTAAATAGGGCCTGCGGACTGAGCTGCGTTGTTGGTGGGGCCCACTTTTTGGTGTTTCTTGCAAAATCCAGTCCGTTCATTGGATTGATCACAGAAAACCATTCGGACATAACTGTTTTTAGTTTGTTTTGGTATGGCCCACCAAATTTCTCCTTACACCGTCTATCCTCCGTTTAGAAGATCGAAAACTGATCTCCAATGTCTTTCGAAATTTTGCCACTTAGGGAAGGGTCACGCCTCCCTCTTGAGCTAATGGATAGCTTGGATCATCCAAAGGGATGATGGATGGGGTCCACAACCAAGAACCGACGGACGCCAGTCCGTCCGTTGGCTCCTCTGCGCGAGAGAGACGAGTCAACTGTCTGGTTGACCGAATCCTAGTCTGACCGAATCCTAGTCCGGTGCGGCTCAGGGTGCGATGCACTCCCACCTTATATGTGGGGTCCACTGAGATGTTTGTGACAACTCTACTTCGTTCATCCTCTTCCCTATCCAATTTAAGGTGTTACTAACAAAATTGAAGCATATCTAGATGTCAAGTGAGCTCCATTTTGACAATCTGTGGACTAATTTGTCCATTGGGCCACTTCCAGAGGGATCCAGGGGTTGAAATTCGACATGTACGGTTAAGTCATGGCCCTCAGGCCATATCTGAAGTTTCAAGTCGAACGGATGGTGGAAACCCTATGATCTTGCATTTTAGACACTTTTCAGGCCTCTTTAGTTTGACACGTGATTTTCTTGAATCTCGGCCGTATAAAATCATCGATCTCGGTCCCCTAGAGTTTGTCCATTGCCTAGGTGACTTATGAGCATTAAATTCATGCTTTTAGGACCCTTTTCCAGTCCAAGCTCCTAAATTTACCTTGCAGCATAAACACGATTAAAATAGGGCGTTAAATATTATCATGTTCTTAATTTCAGGTAATAAATGGGGTCTAATATGCAATATTTGACCCTTCACACAACTCCCAACCAGCATTTTGCTAGTCCCGAGCAAAGTATGCGAAAAATAATTATAGAAATACAAGACAATTCCGGGAAACCCGAGTGACTTGTGAAAAATAGTCGAGATGCGAGAATTCTAAGATTCATGAATGGTGAGCAGTACTTTCTCCTGGCATCAAGCTCACAGTAAACTTCATAATCAAGTTCAAAACATTATTCTATTAATTAGAACAATTCTAAACATTGAGTTCCATGAGTGTATAGTGTAATCTCGGCTTATCACTATTAAGAGATCCAATCGTCAATTTCATGATATCATTGGCAACCAATAAAGGATCGGAATTCATGACAACCAACTTAAACCAAAACTTGCCTTATAGATCAACTTTTCATTCTACCAGCCTTTGATTTTTTCATGAATAGTAACGCCAAGGAGGGGAATCAAATCCTCACCTATAAGGAGCAAACCTATGGTGAAAACTAGTCGCCTAACTCTTTCCAAATGTCAACCATGTGGAATCGAATCTACACCTATAGGGAGTAAACCTATGGTGAAGTTTGTTCGCCTAACCCTTTTCGCAGGCAGCTATCTTGTAGCTGGGTATTTTCTTTTTCTTTCATTATTCTTATTGAACACGATGAACAAATTCCCTAGATTAGTTCCTTCCATGCTTAATGATCACCAAGTTACAATTCAATATCGAACTGAAACCTTAATGTGTAAGCGAGATGTGTCCAGTGAAATCATGACTCAATTAATGTTTAAAACTTCTAATCATGGGTTAACAATTCAAACTTAACTTTGAAATCACCAACATCACGTATCTTGTAATTTTAAAATCACAACAATCCTTCAAAATCACTTCGAATTCGTAAGAAATTCCAGAAAAATTTTGAAAATTTTTCACAAATTTCTGTTCAAGACCAAGAAAACACTGATTAGGTACCTAATCTCCCACCTCCAACCTAAAATCTACATTGTCCTCAATGTAAAAGATGTAAGCATGCAATGCACATGAGACAATGAAAATAAGGGAGAAGTGATGGAAAGATAGTACCTGGATGAAGGAATTAAGAAGCTTTTTCCAAAGAGAACGCAGCATGAGAGTGGCTAAGCGTGAGAGTTTAAGCACGAAAGCAAACTAACCTAATGGTAACGTATCAAGCAAACTAACTTAATGGCATAAAACCGTCTATCCTAGAGCAGCATAAAGAAAACTATCCTAGTCCCATGAAAGCAATAAACCTACCTATACCTCCATCAGATTAGGAGATCAATCCTCGTAAACAGGATCAGTCAGATGCATGAACATGTCCTCTGAATCAAATTTCTTGACAAATGGTTTTAATCGATGTCCAGTTACTTTAAACTCCTTACCATTATCGGGATCTCTTATCTCGACGGCCCCATGAGGATACGCAGTGACAACAATGTAAGGGTTGGTCCAACGAGATCGAAGCTTACCCGGAAAGAGATGTAGTCAAGAATTATACAAAAGGACTTTCTGACCTAGTGTGAATGATTTTTGCAAAATACATTGATCATGAAAAGCTTTCATCCTGTCCTTGTAAATTCTTGAGTTCTCGTATGCTTCATTCCATATTTCTTCAAGTTCATTCAACTGAAGTTTGCGTAACGAGCCAGCGTTGTCCAGATTGAAATTTAGATTTTTGATCGCCCAGTACGCTTTATATTCCAACTCCACAGGCAAGGGACAAGCCTTCCTATAGACAAGTCTAAAGGGAGACGTTCCAATAGGAGTTTTAAAAGCAGTACGGTATGCCCATATGGCATCGGTCAATCGGGTTGACCAATCCTTATGATCAGGGTTAACTGTTTTCTCCAGGATATGTTTGATCTCCCTACTGGAAATCTCAACTTATCCACTTGTCTATGAATGGAATGGGGTGCTCACCTTATGAGAGATATTATATTTCTTCATAAAGCTCTCGAATAGTCTATTAGAAAAGTATGAGCCCCCATCACTAATGATGGTTCGAGGCATTCTGAACTGAGAAAGGATGTTCTCTTTTAAGAATTTAATGATTGTGTGATGGTCATTGTTTCGATACGGAATCACTTCGACCCATTTAGTGACATAGTCTATCGCGAGCAAAGTAGACAAATTTCCAAAGGATTGGGGGAATGGTCCCATGAAACTAATGCCCCAGCAATCAAATGCTTTTATGATAAGGATGAGATTCAAAGGCATCATATTTCAAAGAGACAATGCTCCCAATTTCTAACAACACTCACAAGCCTTGCAAAACTCATGAGCATCCCAAAACATAGTGGGCCAATAAAAGTCACACTGTAGAATCTTGGCTGTGGTCTTTTTAATAGAAAAGTGACCACCATAGGCTTGTGAGTGACAGAAGGAGATGACACTCTGATGCTCATCGTCTGGCACACATCTCCTTAGGATTTGATCTAGACAATATTTAAATAAATATGGATCATCCTAGAAATAGTTGTGCACCCCTGTAAAGAATTTCTTCTTATCTTGTACGGTCCAATATGTCGATATAGAACCTGTGGCAAGATAATTATCAATATTAGTGAACCAATGTGAATGAGAGACTCTGTACAGTTGTTCATCAGGGAACATGTCATTGATATGGGTCACCTCAAGGAAATCAGCGGTATTAAGGCGAGAAAGGTGATAAGCCACTACGTTCTCTACTCCCTTTTTATCTTTAATTTCCAAATAAATTCTTGGAGTAGAAGGATCCATCTTATCAGGTGGGGCTTAAAATCATTCTTAGAAAGAAGATACTTGAGTGGCGCATGATCTGTATAGATAATGATCTTGGATCCGATCAGATAGGACCTAAGTTTGTCCAAGGCAAACACTATGGCTAGGAGTTCCTTTTCTGTAGTCGAGTAGTTCACTTGGGCTAGATTTAGAGTCCTACTCATATACTGAATGACGTAAGGCTTTTTGTCTTTTCTCTGACCTAGAACCACTCCAAGAGTATAATCAGAAGCGTCGCACATATGCTCAAAAGGAAGGCTCCAGTCGGGTGGTTGCATGATTGGTGTAGTGGTTAACATGCCCTTAAGCTTGGTGAAAGCTTCCTGACATTGCTCAATCCACTCATATGGTGCATCCTTTTAAAGAAGATTACATAAAGGACGAGAGAGGAGACTAAAGTCCTTTATGAATCGTCTGTAAAACCTTACATGTCTTAAGAAGGATCGCACGTCTCTGCTATTCTTGGGTGGAGGTAGGTTAGAGATAAGATCGATTTTTGCCTTATATACCTCTATTCCCTTGGACGAGATGATATGCCCAAGGACAATTCCCTTCTGAACTATGAAATGTCACTTCTCCCAATTAAGTACTAGATTCTTTTCTTCACATCTTTTCAGCACACATTCAAGACTCTCGAAGCACTCGCTGAAAGATGAACCAAAAATAGAGAAATCGTCTATGAAGACCTCTAGATATTTCCCCAACATGTCAGAAAAGATACTCATCATACATCGCTGAAAGGTAGCAGGGGCATTACATAACCTGAATGGCATCCTTCTATAGGCAAAGGTGCTGTAGGGACATGTAAATGTGGTCTTTTTCTACTCCTCAGGGGCAATTTTAATCTGATTGTAGCCCGAATACCCGTCAAGGAAACAATAATAGGAATAACTAGCTAGCCTTTCCAAGATTTGATCAATGAAGGGCAAAGGAAAGTTCCTTCCTCGTGACGGTATTCAGCTTCTTGTAGTTAATGTACATTCTCCAACCAGTAGTAACTCTGGTTGGTACGAGTTCATTATTGGCATTAACTACGATGGTGATTCCGGATTTCTTAGAAACCACCTGAGTTGGACTCACCCATTGACTATCGGATATAGGGTATATGATACCCACATCCAATAGTTTCAGAACCTCGTCCTTAACCACTTCTTTCATTTTCGGATTTAGTCTACGTTGTGATTGTTGTGAAATCTTTGCATTATCCTCAAGATATATGCAGTGAGTACAAATCGAGAGATTAATTCCCTTAAGGCCCGCTATCATCCATCCAAGGGCTCCCTTATGCTCAAGGAGAGTAAATATAAGCATACTCTCCTGTTCTTTCTCCAGGTGGGCAGAGATCACCACCGAGTATGTCTCATCTTGACCTAAATAGATATATTTAACATCAAAGGGCAAAGGTTTTAGGTCAAGCTTCGAAGCTTGAGGTTAGACGGTAGATGCACTACATCGGTTTGGGATAATTCTTCAAATTGTGGCCTCCACCGATTAACTTCAAGTACCGACGCAGTATCAAAAAAGACACTCGTCTCCCTAATTATGTCATCATCCAAGTCATGGGAGTGGGCCAAACATGTCTCCAGAGGGTCAGAAGATAAAGTCAGAGGCGTTCTATCTTCCACGAAGAATCAATCATGTTAATGTCATGGAAATCGTCATCATCCTCAAAATTTCTAACGTTATTGAAAAAGATATTTGACTCCAATATCATATTCCCAAAAGACATGCTCATGACTCTATTCCTGCAATTGATAATTGCGTTTGAAGTGGAAAAGAATGGGCGACCAAGGATAACGGGAATCTGAGTGCTCCATTATTGACGGGTTCAGTATCTAGGACGCTAAAATCTACAAGGTAGTAGAATCTGTCAAATTGGACCAACACATCCTCAATTATCCCTCTTGGTATACGAACAGAACGATTAGCAAGTTGTAATGTGGTTAAGGTGGTTTTTAATTCACTTAACCCTAACTGTTTGTACACCGAGTAGGGAATTAGATTTACGCTCGCTCTTAAGTTAAGAAGTGCATGCTCAATATGGTAGTTACCGATCATACATGATATGATTGGGCTACCGGGATCCTTGTATTTTTGCACCATGTCTTTCTTTAGGATAGCACTCACTTTCTCAGTCAAGAAGATTTTCTTTTGAATAGTTTGCCGTCTTTTGGTCGTGCATAGGTCTTTCAGGAATTTGGCATATGAAGGTATTTGTTTTACAGCATCAAGTAGAGGAATGTTGACTTTCACTTGTTTTAACACCTCTAGAATATCCTGAGAGTTAACGTGGAAAAAACCCTTTCGGGAAAAAACCACGGTACAAAGTGACAGAAATCCGCTATAAAAGCATAAATTATAAAGATAAAAGACTTACCCGATTTAAACAAGCTTGAATCTCACCCTTTTTATAAAACCCTAGAACTTCTTCTAGAAACCCTTTGGAATACTTTAGAAACCCTTAGAATATATTAAAAAGGCCTTAGGAACTCCTATTTATAGTTTAGGAAACCCCACTTTCGCACTGACTTGGAATAGTCCGAAAACCACCTCAAATTTACGCAGTCAGTGTAACCTTCGACGAGTCGAGGATCACGGAAATTCCAATATACTTTGTTGCTAGACTTCGAGCTAAACTTTCTTGGGCTAGTCGAACTTTTACAAATTTAAGACATCTTTTAACAACATTTTTCTTAATAAATTATTAGATTTTAAGAAGTATATATTCATACATTAGACACTACGATTTTCAAAACTGGCCCAATTAAACTTTCATTTTTAAATATTTGCCTAATCAAATTGTTGATATTCATCATCAGTTAATTAGGACCTTTCATCTTAAATATTAGTGGAATTAGACCATTGATCTTTAATATCGACCTAATCTTACTATTTTTTCTTAATATCAACCTAATTGATCCTTATCCTCAATATCAGTCTAATCAGGTTGTTTACTTGTATATAAGCCTAATCGGATGATTTTAAAGAGACATTGATGAACTCATTCGCATGGACTTTGGCCTACTTCTTTGATCTTTAATGGACTTCAATAAACTTAGACAAAATTGGGAGTTAAGTGAACTTTGGTACACTTCTAGCCAAAGTTGGGAAACATCAACAAACTTTGGTAGACATTAGTAAACTTGGACAAAATTTGATACACCGAGGTCCACCGATTAAAATATGCTGAAATTTGCCAAAGCCTGTCGAATGTTAATATTTTGAGAACGCAATGGGAAATAACAAATTTTGAAGGTCAAGATTAATTAGTTAATCCCTAAGGATTACCATTTAGATATTATTAAGTTTATATATAAAAAACCAAAATCAGACATCTAGGTTCATATATAACTTTTGATCGCCGCTATTAAATATTGTTCAATTGTCAATGTTGTGCATTCAAAGTATAAGGTTCATCTTCAAACTTATTTCTAATGAGCAGAAGAGAAAAACCAATACATTGATCCTATAGCAGAGCTAGAGCAACATACACGAACATAAACACATAGTGGGCCATGTAGACATGTGGATGTAAGAAAGGAAGAGGGGGGGATTCTCTCTTCTTCTCTTCTCACTTTTCTCTCTATCTCTTTTTCTATGCGGTAATACCCTATGGGCCTTGGGAGTGATTAGGGGATTTTACAAATTGAGCTGAATAAAAATATTTTCAAAAAATTCAATACTATTTAGTCAATAAAGATCCTCGTTTAAATCTGGTCACGTTCTTAATATATATATAATCTAACTCAATTAGATATACCTAACAATAAGTCGTCAATCAAATGAACCTCTCCCAGATCTATCACAAGTGGAAAAGAGTAGATAATTGCTGTTAAGATCCTAGTAGGGCCCAAATTTGACCCTGAGCTATTTGAGAAATGGACCACCACATGCATATATATGGATGTGTGGACTAGAGCTATTTGAGCGTGACCCACCTCTCTTTTCTTTTCCTCACTTTCTCTCACTATCTTTGGCTCAAGCTGGGACATTCACATAAAAGGAGGGCATGTGGATGTCTAGGGCTCTCATTTCCCTCATCTTTGGAGTAGGATCTTATAAGGAGGATTTTAGAGTTGTAAAAGGAAACACACCATTTGGTGCTCCACTAACCTATGGAACATCGATATACTTTATTATGAAGGATGTCCATAAACCTCTAGTAATCATGCACTCCTTCCGTCTAAATCGCTCCAATATCAGTGGTCA
Organism: Magnolia changhungtana; assembly: GCA_030180095.1. Taxonomy (NCBI): domain Eukaryota; kingdom Viridiplantae; phylum Streptophyta; class Magnoliopsida; order Magnoliales; family Magnoliaceae; genus Magnolia; species Magnolia changhungtana. Next base: position 3,162,633 of record JASAUF010000626.1, on the reverse strand, counting down.
TCAACTTTAGGCAATTCTCATGCCACTTAGGGTATGAATTATCTTAGATCTCAACTATTGGATATCCATTAAGTGTGATTTAAAACAAATTGATGGTCAAAAATGAAAATTAACAGTTGAAAAATATTGGCTAACCTATTAAAAACCTCATAGGTGCCAGTCGGTCTTTTAAACACTTGATGAACTCTACAAACCAAAAGATCACCCACCTATTCATGTGATATTCATGTCTGGGGAAGACATAACGGATCCCTTGTTAGATCGTGCATACTTTAAAGACCTTGATGAAGAAGCCCAACTACACTCGTTTTTAGTGGCTATGCAGAAGCCTTGTAAGGAGAGCCAAAGCATGATCAATCGGGGCTTCTCCATCCACACATCCTCAGATCATGGTGAAAAGGCCTAGCTATATGTCCTGGGGGGGGGGGGGGCGAATAGGACTATGCCAAATTAAAACTTTAACAGCAGAATTTAAATGAATAAGATAGCCTTAAAAACAAATAGAAGAAAGATAGCACTATAATCAATTCATAATACTGAAATGTAAAGCAACTTCAAATGTATGAGTATTGAGATATTGATATAAATGTTGTTCTAAGGACAACCTTACACCAAAAACTAAGGTTTATGATAGGACAACTTGATTCCTAGAAAGGTCTTTGTATCAAAAACTCAAACTTGATAGTAAGGAATAAATAAATAACAAAGAAATTAAATCTAAGTTATTACAACATTCCCCACAATGCTTGAAATGTAAAAGATTACAACATTCATATCCATAAATACATTCCACAGCTTTGAATGATAAAAGATAGAAATTAAATAAGCATTCAAACCATAAAACACAAAGAATTATAGTGGTTTGCCTGTGTGTACACCAACTGTTAAATAATAGCTACACAGATTGCTACTCCACTCTTAATATCCTTACACAGGGGATATCAGCATTCACTATGAAAATAGGTTTCACAGGTTCACCTAAAACCTTCATAATTGTGTCTTTCAAATGGGCTTACACAATTCAAAAACCCTACTTTCTGAGTTTTCTTGCTCTCCTCAGATAACCACAAGATTGAGATTTTTCTGGCTTAATCTCAAACAAAAACCAAAAGCATAAAGGATTTACACAAATGTAAAATACCTGGATTTCTCCTTTTGTAGCAGGCCGAAAAAACCAATCGGAGTAGAAGTTCGAATATAAAAGTTCAATTGTCCAATACTCACTTTGATATGGTTCTAAGTTCTAATTGATTTTAAATTAAACAAAATAGGCTAACTATATTTAATTTTGATTCCAAGAAGAAGGAATACAGCAATTCCTCTTTTCAATTCAGATTGGAATGCAGAAACAAAATCAAATAAATAAAGCTAACAAAAGAGAATATTAAATATGCACAGCGTAGTTTAAATAACACAAACTTATCTCAGAGTGATGCCTTGATTTTACTTGAATTCAATTCTTGAAAAACTCTGAAATTCATGTTCTATTTATAGTTGCAGAAATCGCATCTTCGACTGGTCGTGTAACCACCACGACTGGTCGTAGTCAAACTGCATTCTGAAATTTTAAGCGCGATCGGATAAAACCGTTCTACGACTGGTCTTAGGGTGTCCATGATTGGTCATGAGGCCTCCACGACTGGTCGTGAGAAATTAGGAATGGTTGCTGGAGTTTGAGTCGTAGTTGTAGGACTAGTCGTGAATGAGTTGACACTGTTCCTACGACCGGTCAAGCAGACTCCAGGACTGGTCGAAGCTCAACTAAAAAATTCTGAAAATTTGCAACAACTTAGGATTGGTCTTCGAATTTCTTGGACTGGTCGAGCCAGTTCTAGGACTAGTCGAACAGAGTTCAGGACTGGTCTTAGAACAGACCAAACACTTATAAAAATATTCTATATGAATTATGTATTCAAAATGACCTACCCTAAGGTCAAACTAAGGTCATGCAAACCTTAAATGTGAAGCATGGACATTGAGTCTTCATTTCTTCAGATGTTGGTTGACCTTTGAAGATTGTGAAGCTTGAGTTCTCTGATGTTGCTTGAACTTGAGATCTTCTTAAGTTTGGACTTCATCTTGTACTCTTGTCTTGAGTTGTACTTGAGACTTGAACAAAAACATTCCTTTTAATGTAGCTCTTGTGAAACTTGTAGAAGTAGTCAAAGAACTTGAACTTGAAGTAGATTACCGTTCTTATTAGCATTGATGCAGTGACTTGAGCATATAAATCCATAAGATACACAAGACATAGAATGTGTTTTTGGCACCACACCTAGATTTTATTTTTGGCACCACAAAATTTGACAACCAAAGGGGTAAATAACAATTGCACTTACAATATCCCCCTTTGTCAAATTTGTGACAAAACACACTTAACAAGAATATGATATGATCATTATGAACACAAAGAATCATGCACTAGTTAGTTATAACATGATTAACGAATCATGCACCAGTTGTTATTCACAAATTTCTCATTACTTACTCTCCTGAGTAGCATACATAAATCCTTTAAAAAAATGATACAAAAATGATGCTCTCTCCCACAATCCATCTTCAACTCGTCTAAATTATTCTCCCCCTTTTTATCACAAAATGACAAAGGAAAAAAGGAGGAAATGGAAATAGAAGACCAATAAGAGAGTAATTAAAGGAGTAACTAGTTAAGATATACAATAAGCAAATCAAAGTTCATATAGCATTAACCAGCTGAAATAAAAATTAGTCATATAAACTGAAGTAAAATGAAAGTCCACACACCAACATAAGTAGTATAAAAAGTTATTACAGACCAAAGATTAAAATACTTAATCAGATCCTGAGGAGGGAGCAAGTATGGTAGGATCAATTTGATGAAGGCCCTTGTTTAAATGCCTAAGGTACTTGCGCGTATATTTAAATTGCAAATCATGGGCAACATTCATATTCTCTACCCTCTCCTCAAGAGCACGAAGACGAGCATCAAAATCTGATGGCTCATAGTCAGGATCATTTCCAGAGTCTGATCCAATTTCATCAAATATATCATCCATATTGATATCATCAGGAGGAAGATCGCCACCTTTTTCATTATTCCTAGCTTCAGCACCCACTTCTCTTTAGCTAGGTGCCAGTTCGAATTTCATCTTATTTAAATTAGTATTGTTAAGCAAAGGATAATGAATAGGAACCTCTTCGACAGGCATAGCAACTAGCATGTGAGTAGCTAACACAGTCATAAGATAAGCAAACGGAATATCACCGTGTCCTGGATGGAGTCGAAATTAAATGATGAAATGTCATATCAAAGAAGGCATACAGACTTTAGTACCAGTGACAATAGAATGCAGAACCCGAACCATATAGGAAGTTAGTTCTGTTTTGTTAGCAGAACATGGATATAAATTTGAAGTAAAGATCTGTGGAGAACCCTATATCTGGGTAACAAATACTTTGCGGGGAGCACATTCCCTTTATAAGTCCATTGAATGTCCATATTACATAAATCTCTGTTTAACATCCATTTTTCTGATTCTAAAGGTTTTTCCATTAAAATATGAATAGGGATGCCCTCATAATTAACAAGTATTTCCATTAGATCCGCAATCAGATGATGGTCTACTATAAATGGACCTTCTCTAGTATCAATATTAAAAGTTAAATTATCAGATGAAAATTTAGAGATACATGCACACATAGCCTGTACAATGGATTGGTATACAGGCCCACTCCAATGTAGGATGTTATCCTGACCTACAGATTGGAGAATGTAGGATGTTATCCTGACCTACAGATTGGAGAAGAGGAAGGATACCAAAAGGAGCAATGTGATCAATACACACAACTTTTTCAACAATAACATTGCGCATATGCAAATCCCATACATGTGCGGGATCATCTTCGAGTGATCGAAGATGGCACTGAGCGATAGGAGCTCATTTAGAGGATGATAGACTACGAACAGTTTTCTTTTTCCCTCTAGCATCCATTAGCAATTGGAAAACCAAGGAAACAAGAAGATGCAAAGAGGATAGAGATGGGTTTTCTAAGATCAATAAATGAAGAAAAAAAACCCAAAATCTTAAGAAAACTTGAAATCAAGCCTTCAAGGAAGAAAATGAAGTGAATAGAGCTTGAATCTATAAGAAAAACACAAATGATATACTAATGTTGATGAATCAGACAGTTGGCTATGACTGGTCATGCTTATACCTATTGGAGAGGAAATAAGAAATGAGGAAGATGAGTTTTTCCCCCAAATTAAAAAGATCCAGCGCACTACACGACTGGTGGAGGACCGTTCTCGACCGGTCGTACCACGACTGGTCGAGCACTTCCTCGACTGGTTGAGTACCAACAAAAATATACATTTTTAATAAAAATTTGAAATTTAAACCAATAAATTATCAAATATATATACACTATGATACACATATGCATGAATAATCAATTTAAATTGCACATACCAAGATTAAATTTCAATTTATTAAACCTATTTTTATCGAGCGATTTAGTGAAAATGTCAGCAAGTTGTCTCGGTCGGAATGTAATCTAAAGAAATTATTTTTTCTTCCACTAATTCATAAATGTAATGATAACTAATGTCAATGTGCATGGTACGTGAATGCTGGATTGGATTTTTTGAAATATTTATAGCACTGGAATTATCACAATATAATATCATTGATTCCTGTGCAATATCATAATCGTTTAACATACGTTTCATCCAAACAAGCTGAGTACATGCATTTCCAGCTACGATGTATTCAGCCTCAGCTGTGGAGAGCGATACAGAACTTTTCTTACTAAACCAAGAAACTAAACAATTTCCGATATAAAAATAACCACCACTGGTTGATTTCCTATCATCGATATTACCATCCTAATCAGCATCGAATACCCAACCAATTGAACACTAGTATCATATGGATACCAGAGACCCAAATTAGCAGAACTTGCGACATATCGCATAATCCGCTTAACAGCAGTTAGATGAGATTCTTTAGGGTTAGACTGATATCTAGCATAAATACCAACACTTAAAGCAATATCAGGTCTACTTGCAGTTAAGTAAAGTAAATTCCCAATCATGCTACAATATAGTTTAGGATCTATATTTTTACCTGTAGAGTCTTTTAAGAGTCTTAAGGTTGTACTCATAGGAGTATCAAAATTCTTACCATTCTCAGATCCGAACTTTTTACTCAAGTTCAAAGCATATTTGGTTTGAGAAATAAAAATACCATCAGGTTGTTGTTTTACTTGCAACCCTAGGAAATAATTCAATTCCCTAGCCATGCTCATTTAGAACTTAGATTTCATTAAATCTGCAAACTCAACAGTCATGTTAGTATAGGTAGATCCATAAATAATATCATCAACATAGATTTGTTCCATTACGATATGATCATTATGTTTCTTAACAAACAAAGTCTTATCGACACTACCCATTTGAAAATTATGACTTAGTAAAAACTTAATCAATTTTTCGTACCATGCTCTGGGAGCTTGTTTTAGATAATACAGAGCTTTGTTAAGACAGTATACATGATCAGTAAACTTAGGGTCTTCAAACCTTGTAGGTTGTTCAACATATACTTCTTCATGTAAATCGCCATTTAAAAAGGCACTCTTTATATCCATTTGATAAATTTTAAACTTTCTAAAGCATGAAATGGATATAAAAAGTCTAATTAATTCAAGGCGAGTAACTGGGGCAAAGGTTTCATTATAATCAATCCCTTCTATTTGAGTGTACCCTTGTACAACCAGTCTTGCCTTGTTTCGAATAATATTACCAAGTTCATCAGACTTATTTTTGAAAATCCACTTAGTTCCTATAATGTGTTTATCTTTAGGTCTAGGAACAAGATACCAAACATAATTTCTCACAAATTGGTTAAGTTCTTCCTGCATAGCAACTATCCAGTTTTCGTCAGAAAGTGCTTCTTTTACATTAGCCGGTTCAATCTGGGATGTAAAGCACACGTAATTACATATGTCTTCTATTTGTCTACGAGTGCGCACACCAGTGAGAGGGTTTCCAAGAATTTGAGTGGTTGGATGATCTTTAACAGTCCTCAGTTCAGAATTAGTTTGATTTGATGAAGTATCTGGTTTGTCAATTAAAAGAACTTCATCATTATCTAAACTTAGGGCAGGTGTATTCAAGTGATCATTAATGACCACATTGAAGGACTCTTGAATAATACTGGTCCTTTTGTTCAACACTCGATATGCACGACTGTTTAAAGAATACCCTAAAAAGATACCTTCATCATTTTTAGTGTCAAACTTCTCCAGATATTCATGGTCATGTAAAATATAACACTTGCTACCAAAAACTCGAAAGTATTTGACTGTGGGCTTGTTATCGAACCACATTTCATAAGCAGTTTTATTATTAGATTCACAAATATAAACTCGGTTGATAATATAACATGAAGTATTTACGGCTTCAGCCCAAAGGTTTCTAGGGAGCTTCATACTATTCAACATTACTTTCCCATTTCTTGAAGCACTTTATTTTTTCTCTCCACAATTCCATTTTGTTGTGGTGTTTTGGGTACAGAGAATTCATGTGATATTCCATGTTTGCTACAGAATTTCTTATAACTGTTATTCTCGAACTCAGATCCATGATCACTACGGATCTTACAAACTTGAGAACTTTTTTCAGTTTGGATCCGTTTGAGAATCCTTTTTTACTTCGTCAAGGGTTTCTGATTTATCGCTTAAGAAGGCTACCCAAATGAATCTGGTAAAATCATCCATGATTACTAGTATATATTTTTTGCCACCTCGACTCTTCGTCTTGGTAGGTCCTACAAGATCCATGTGGAGTAGATTGAGTAGTCTTGATGTGTCATTGGAATCACCTTTTTGTGAGAACTCCTAGTTTGTTTGCCAATTTGGCATTCGCCACATATTGTCTACTTTTTTAAGTTTAGGTAGACCTTTTATTAGTTCTCTTTTGCTCAATCTATATAGATTGCGGTAGTGTACATGTCCAAGGTGTTTATGCCATAATTCTGTCTCATCGGTATGGACCATGTAGCACGATTGATTAGATGAGCTACCATCGCTTACAATATATCAGTTTTCAGAAGTCCTATGACCAGTTAATATTACTGAAACCTTTTTATTTAAAATTTCACAACCTCGATTAGAAAAGTTCACGCTGTGATTGTTATCGCATATTTGAGATATGCTTAACAGGTTTGTAACGCCCTGAAAATCGGGGGTCGAGCATAAACTCAACTCCCGAGTTCCAACGCATCACTTATGCAACAAAATGAATGATAATTGAATGTTGTCTGTATTAGAGTAGTGAACATGAGTGAGATTAAGCCAAAACAACATATCATACTCCAGAGACAGTTAAATTTATAAGCGGAAGACTGTGATAGATAGATAAAATATATAAACTGTGGTGAGTCTCCAGAGTGTGATACAGTTACCAGGTTAATTCATTACAAGTACAATCCTAAAATATACCAAATGTGTAAGGTCCTCTAGTCAATATCTCAAAAAGCCCCGTCAATCAGGACACGACTCACAGGAACCCGCCCGAACAGCATAAAGGAGGAATCCTCCTCATCCTCATAAAGTCCGGCTCTGCTTCGCAGCATTGCCATCATCTGAAACTCAAACAAGTCTGGTTAGTGTATACAACATCATCCCGTAATGTGGGAATGAGTGGCCAACTCAATGGAACAATAAAGCATAGGTTAACATGTTATCAATTCAGTTAAGCAGTAATGATAAAGTAGTATAATCAAACAATTCTAACTACCCTTATTTAATGCAAGTATAAAATGACATGATGTATGCCTTTGCCAAACCACCCTCATGTGACACCATCTTACATTCGCGAATGCGTTCATCCCTCAGTGCTCCACATCTACCAGGCACATGCAGTGCGATGATGAGCATGATTACCAAGTAGTTATTAGTTCATTTCAAACAGTAGGATTGGAAAACTAAGGTACCTCCCTTGTATCATTCCCAAACATGATCCATTCTAGGGTCGTCAGTCCTAGTAAATCTCATATGATAATGTGTTTCTAGGTCGCTGCAGAGGCTGTCAGGGCTGTTACGCACAATGGTTACACCACTCCCTCATCACCACTTTAACGATTCATCACTATACAGATACAAGCCTAGTTTATACTCTATATACTGCAGCAAAACTCGTCGCCTCACCACAAATTCAGAGTATGCTCGAGGTTACTACAAAGGGCTGTCAGGGCTGTTACGCACAAAGGTTACACCGCTCACCCATCACCTTATCAATGTAGGCCGACAGCACAAATATAGTGTCCCATACCACCCTAATCGGCTCACGAGTCTAGTTGCTCACTAGTCACTACGGGGAGGCACGTGGCCCCAGCGTAGGCCGACAGCTCAATCACGGTGTCCCATACCACCATGCCCGGCTCATGTGTCTTAGCGGATTGAGGTACCATGGTTAATCGGATTCCACTGGTAAGTTTGGTACCCTAGGTTCAAGCAGTAGCGACCAAACATGGTGAACATACATTAGACATATCGGGTTACTTGACGAGCCTGACTAGCTCGAGCGCACAATCAGCTGAACGACATGAAGTGCATAAGCACTTCACATGGCACTACAAGAAATGTGGTTTTTACCCACGAAACTTTTACCTACGGAATTTTTTTTCGTAGGTAAAGATGACTTTTACCGACGAAACTTATTTTCGTAGGTAAAAGCCTACTTTTACCAACGAAATCTAAATTCGTAGGGAAAAGTCATATTTACCTACGAAAATTTTCGTAGGTAAAGGGTCTTTTGACTTTTTCAACATTCAAACGATTGAAAACTTTACTTTTACCTACGAAATCATATTTCGTAGGTAAAACCCATATTTACCTACGAAAGTCTTCGTAGCTAAATGGTGTTTTGAATTTTTAAAAAAACAAAAAATTCAAAAGTTTACTTTTCCCTACCAAAACAAATTTCGTAGGTAAAACCCTTATTTACCTACGAAAATATTCGTAGCGAAAAGGCCTTTTGAACAACAAATCATGTTTTAAATTTACTTTTACCTACGAAATCAAATTTCGTAGCTAAAATCCATCTTTACTTACGAATATATTCGTAGCTAAACGGTATTTTTAATTTAAAAAAAAACAAAAAATGGAAACCTTTACTTTTACCTACGAAATCTAATTTCGTAGCTACAAGCCATCTTTACCTACGTTTATATTTGTAGCTGAAGGGTGTTTTTAATTTTTTAAAAAATAAAAAATGAAAAACTTTACTTTTACCTATGAAATCTAATTTCGTAGCTAAAAGCCATCTTTACCTACGTGTATATTTGTAGCTAAAGGGTGTTTTAAATTTTTTAAAAAACAAAAAACGGAAAACTTTACTTTTACCTACGAAATATAATTTTGTAGCTAAAAGCCATCTTTACCTACAAATAGCTTCGTAGCTAAAGGGTGTATTTAATTTTTTAAAACATAAAAATGAAAAACTTTACCTTAAATCCATTTTTACCTACGAAAATATTCGTAGCTAGAGGGTCATTTGAATTTAAAAAAATCGAAAACCTTACTTTTATCTAAGTAAAATTTATCTTTACCTATGACAATATTTGTTGCTAAAAGGTCATTTGAATTTCAAAAAACAAAAACTTTACTATTACTTACGAAATTGAATTTCATAAACCAATCTTTAGCTACGAAAATATTCGTAGCTAAAGGGTCTTTTGAATTTTGAATTTACTTTTTACCTACGAAATTAATTTTCGTAGGTAAAACCAATATTTACCTACGAAAATATGCGTAGCTAAAGGGTCTTTTCAATTTTGAATTTACTGTAAAACCTACATTCACCTACGAAAAAATGCGTAGCTAAAGGGTCTGTTCAAATTTTCTAATGCACGAAAAATCGAAAGCATCTTTTGCACCTTAAACGAGACAAAAATTCAAAAACTTTACATTTACCTACGAAATTGAAATTCGTAGGTAAAGGTCTATTCATTGATTCCCAAAAACTCACCTTTGGCTACGAACATAATCGTAGCTAAAGGGTCTCTTGAAATTTCAATATAACGTAAACCTTGCCTTTTGCAAACTTTCAAAATTTTCGCAGGGTACCAACAAAAATTAAAAAACTTTACATTTCCCTACGAAATTGAAATTCGTAGGTAAAAATCACCTTTGGCTACGAAAATATTCGTAGCTAAAGGTCTGTTAAAATTTCAAATATTAAAACCTTACTTTTTGCAAATTTTCGAAATTTTCGCGGGGGAAGACTTTTACCGACGAAAATTTTCGTTGGGAAAAGTTTTACGTGAATATTTTTTAAAAATTGTTTTAATTTTAAAAATTTTTGTCTATAACCTAAATGTGTGTGTGTTTGTGTGTGTGTGTGTGTGTGTGTGTATAATTAAAAGGTAGTATTTAAAAAATTTGTAATATCACATGAAAAAGAATATTGAAAAGTTACAAAATTTTAAATATGTTTAAGTAATATTTTGAGAACAAAATAATGCTTTTGAAAAGAAAAATTGGCATTTTGAAATGTTTGAGAAAAAATTAAAATATGAGAAATTTTTTGAGATTTTGCAAATAAAAATTCAAAATTTATTTTTAAATATTTTTGAAATATTTTATAATAAAAATGCTATTTATTTAAAAGAGTAAAAAATATACCTTTTAAAAAAATGTTAAATTTGTTTGTGAAAAATAAAATTACTAAATTATTAGGCACACCCACTAATTGAATCTTTAATCATTTTTGGACAATCTAATTAATTTAAATTAAAGAGTAAATAACTTCAGATGTTTAAATCAAATTTCACTGAAATTGTTGATCAATCTTGTATGCCCAATATCTTTCTCATATGTAGCTTAATTGAGTCGAGTAATTAGTCAAATTGAGAGTATTGATCAGTAAAATAAAGTGAATGCATCAGACATGTAAAATGAGCCAAATATTTTGGTTATAATTGTGACCCAACTTACTGACCTCATGAGAACCTAAGAATTGATGTTAGTAAGTTTTGTGGACCCCATCATGATGTCTGTCGAACATCAACACCGTGGAATTGATGTGTCCCCTTTAGGTTATGAGATATCTCAAAAATCATCGGTAAATGAAACTCAAGTGGGCCATACCATTTAAAACTATGTGAAGACATCGTAAAAAATATAAAAGCACTTGATGGGGCCAACATGAGTTTTGGATGCTGTTGAAACTTGGTCTGACCCCTCATCCAAGTGGGACACACATAATGAGTGGGTTGGATATGTGAATCACATTTAGCCAGGCCCAATATATGATTACAAATGTTGTAAGGAAACCATTCTCCACTACATTTAAGTTACCCGTTACCCGTTACCTTTACCAGAGTAAACTCTGTGGGGTCCACCTTTATTGATTTATTTTATCCACTCCATTCATCCATGTTAACAAATAATTTTATTGGTAGCCGTTAGAGGCCTTAAACGGTTAGTGTCCATCCTCACTATTCCCATTATGCGGCTCACTTAAGTGTTAAATCTACCTCATTTTGGACTCATGTCTCAACACAACTTAGTGAACCATTTGGACGGAGTAGATTTTCTCTCAAAAATCACGGGGGACCCCACTTGGCTCCCATCGTAAGGCTCAACCTCTACAGGGAACTAATCAGCCACGAATCGACTCTCAACCGAATCCTTCTCTAACTACAACACTTCCGTTTCTTCCATTCCATCAACTCCAAAAGCACCCGCCACTACAAAAATGCATCAAGATCATCTAAAACGGATATAAGAACCTCGGATGGTACCTGAGAAGGCCCCAAACCCTAAAGAACAGTGTCTGAACTCCTCCATTCATAGTAGCATGTGGCTACTGTCAGAAATGTTTCGCTCTTGAACCCCACTAGATAACCACATCCAAGCTTCAATTTTAGGATTCTACAAGCTCCTTTAGACTAATCCATACCATGGAGATCATTACGAAGCAAAACCCTCTAAGTCAGAATTTGCCATTAACGGGGCACCATTTTCTCCACCGACCACCACCACCGTATGATCTCGAAAATCTTCACATACGCCATTAACGGGCCACCATCTTCTCCACCGACCACCACCACCGCATGATCTCGATCATCTTATGGACACTGGATCACGGGTGGATCAATGTCACAAGGGTTGAGTGACATTGAAATGTGATGGCGAGAGGGTGTTATACTTTATAAAAGTTGTCACTTGCTAATTACTTCATTCCCATAGTTGGCTAAACCTCAGTAAAAATATTAAGAATGAGAATACGGAGGATTTCAATATCTATTGTCTCTAAATCCCCAAATTCGATACCAACATTAGAAAAAACAACTGTCCACAATCAATGACACCTCAAAAAATAAAATCAAACATATAAAAATTCAATGTTTTACATAAACATATACTTATAAACAACATACACATGCAAAATTTTGTGTTCGATTTTATACCATGGACCATCTACGACCGAAACAACTAGATGTATGGTCGATCCTCCAACCGAAATTATATGGGTCACTTTGTTAAAATGGACACTGATTGGGTACTACCCGCATTTACCGAACTTCGGAACAGTTGCTCTCAGAGGCTCACCGTGATGTATGGGTTTATCAACACCGTCCATTCAACACCAGATGATATACTCTCTTCTATTAAATGGGACACGGTCAAATAAACACTACGGAAATATTATGGTGAGCCCTAAGAAATTTTTAATGGTAGAGCTTGCAATCACCACTGTTTCTTATAGTATGGTCCACCTGATAATTGGATCTGTTTCATTTTTGGGATAATGCCCTAAAATGATCTGAAAACATGGATGGACGGCGTGGATACAAAATACATATATGAAATTGACTCAGCAATGCATGATATTGACCATGGTCTTCTAGTTAAGCACTTAAGAATTTACCTAGAATTTAAACTTCAATGTAGTTGACCACGAACTCCAATCACTCCCTAACACTCAGTGAAATCCGTGTTCGAGATAAAGAATAGAGTGCATTGATCTGAAACACGTTCTTTGGAGAAAGGTCTTCAAGATTTCACGTTCATCAATGCATTCGCGTCCTCTCGTGAAAAGAATGCACTTGGGCTTGAGGAGAATGTAACAAGGAAGATGTAATGTGATAGCATGATGAAGATAATATGACAATTTAGGGAAGAAATATGTGAAAATAAGAAATACGGTTGATAGAGATGAGTCCGAACATGTTTTTGTGTGTAAATGAGAGAATTGACTGAAATTGAAAAAGGAGGGGCATTTTCAACCTTTGGGAAGGCATCCGTACAGCTGGGGCTTATTTTTGTAAGGTAAAATGAGGTGGGCTTGGTCTCGTGAATGGGCCATAAATGGGTGTACAGTTGTAAATTTCTCTATACAATATACGTTGATGTAAACTTTGATAACCTGGCAGTGTGATGGATGATACTCAGGCACTTAGAAATTGCATACGTGGAATAAAATTAAATCAAGTTGAACTGTCCAAATTAATGGTCCCAATTTATATATATTATGAATAAAAAATTGAGCTTATTTGATTATCTGACTATCTGATTGGTGGGTATTTATTAGTCAGTTTTTTTTTTTTTTTTTTAAAATTCCCAAAGCCTTGTTTCAAAAAGTGACTGTCTAATCAGAGGTTATGATTATTTAGCCAGTCTAATTTTCGGTTTGTGATTTAGGGTCAGTTTGGGCAGTGGGATTAGAAGGGATTAGGTGGGATGGGATTTAAAAAACACAACTATTACCAATGGCTGGGATTGTCCCCTATTGCGATGGGATAAAATTAATGCCATGCTTTGTTGACAATACGGTGGTACATTGAATGGATATACTCATCATCATTTGAAATTACTGAGAAAAACACACATGTGTTATATCTAAATGGTTCATTTGTTTTGTAACCTCATTTTATGGTATGGGCCTAAAAATGCGGTAGATCTAAAACTTATGTAGCCCCAAAGAAGTTTTCAATGGTAAGTATTCAATCCCTGTTGCTTTCAATGGTGGGGTCCACTTGAGCTTTAGATTTACTTAATTTTTTGGCCCATGCTCTAAAATAATCTTGATAAATGGGTGGATGGTGTGGATATAACCCACACATCATGGTGGGACCTACACAACTTCCCAAACATTGAGTGAAATTGGCACTGGACCGAATGCAATTTCATTTAATGTAATTCCACACTTTTCCCTCCATCCCAAACATGGAGTGGAATTGGCACACGACCAGATGAATCCTATCCCACCTAATCCCTTCTAATCCCACCGCCCAAACTGACCCTTAGTGATTACAAATTCCACACTTTAGTCGGTTTAGTAGGAGTTAATGTATGCCCCACGTATGTAATTCCTGAGTGCCTGTGTATCAAACACCATACATTGCGGGAGTATTAAATAACTGGATTAGAAGATCTGGATATAACTCATTTTTGGTCTTGTACCATAAAATGATCTGGAAAAAGTGATGGACGGCGTGGATGAAACATATACATCATGGTGGGGCCACATATCACCGACCTAGTGGCAGGGGTAGCCAATCCGTTCCGTCAGAAACGGACGGTTTCAAATGAAAGCCTTTAGCAGAATGTTTCTCGCGGAAGGTTCTGGTGTGGGGCCCACTACGATGTTTGTGAGAAAGCCAATCCGTCCATCCGTTTTTAGAGTTTATTTTAGGACATGCGACCAAAAATAAGGAGGATCAAAAACTCAAGTGGGCCACATTAGAGGAAACAAGTGGGGATTTAGTGACCACCGTTGAAACATTTCTATGGCCACAAAAAGTTTTGTATCGGTTTAATTTTTTGGTTTTTTTCACTTCATCTCAAAGGAAAATGACCTTATAAACTATTTGGATGGAATATAAATATCAAGGTGGATCTGGGAAGGTTTCAACGGTAGAATTCCTTTCCCCACTGTTTCATCTAATATGGCCCACTTGAGTTTTGGATCCTAATAATTTTAAGCCTCATGTCCTAAAATGAGCTCAAAAAATGGATGGACGGGTTAGATTTCTAACAAACATCACAGTGGGGCCCATCCAGAATCACACGAGTTTATGAACTCCCTGACGAAGGCTTTCATAGGAAATCCGCGTCCGTCGGTGGGATTGCATGGTATGCTCTTACCGTACTGATTAAACTCAATTGGGCCCACCGTGAATGCAATTTTCTTATCCACTTCGTCCATCCATTTTTTCAGATCATTTTAGTGGTTGATACCAAAATTGAGGTATATCTAAAATGAAGTGGATACATACCATAGGAAACTGTGGGAATAATGATTCCCACTGTTGAAACATTTCTATGGCCCCCAGTGATGTTCCTTTGTCATCCAAACTGTTCATAATATCACAAAGACATGGAAGAAGTGAAAGCACAAATATCATATTGATCTAAAACTTCTATGGCCCCACGAAATTTTCAATGGTAGTGTTTGTTGAATTCACACTTGCTTTCCTATGGTCGTGTGTCCATTTGAGCTTTAGATATGCTTCATTTTTGGCTAAAAATATAAAATTATCTTCTGAAATGTATGGACGGAGTGGATGAAATTAAAGAATGACTGTGGGACCCACAGAGTTTAGTCAGTACGTTACTCAGTACACAATATGTTTCCAAAACTCTTCCAAAACACCCTCCCCAAACCATTTTCCAAAACGCCCTTCTTCCAAAACCCTTCCAGACGAAAACCCATCTCTCTCTCCATCTCTCTCTCGCACTCAACCTCTCTCTTTCCTTTACCATCTCTCGATCTCCCGCTCTCTCTCACTCTCTCTCCCCCTATTGGCCACATTTCCCTAACTCGTTGTCAAAACCCCTTTCACCGTAAGAAGGAGAAGAAGAAGAAGAGAAGGAGAAGAAAAAGGACGGTAAGTTTCTCTCTCTCTCTCTCTCTCTCTCTCTGTTTCAAAATCATTGTGATTTTATTTTTTTTACACACGCACACACACCCCCCACACACTCACGCCACACGCACACACACCCTACACACACACGCATCAAGTTTCTCGATGACAAATCATCTTTTCATGTTTGTAGGTAAGATGAAATATTGTTATTGTTTGATCCTTGGTTGAAAAACCTTTTTATTTATTTTTTTCTTTCTTTTCTAGAATTTTTGTTTGAAGGGTCCTGTAATATATCATAATGCCTGGGAATTTCTTGGGAGGTTTTCAGATTTGGACATTTTTCTTGCAATATTATTGTTTAATTTCTTGCATAAATAAAATATTTATTATAGATTACTAAATAATTTTTAAAATTTGAATATAAAATATTGTTTGATCCATTAATCTATACTGTTCATTGGATTTTGGAAATGATCATCATTAATAAAGATAGATGGGCCAGTGTTCTTAGTTGCATTGGGACACTTAGACACTGCAATCCATTAATCTAGACTATTCATTAGTTCAGCACAAAGTCAAAGCAAAACCCAAAAAAAAAAAAAGAAAAAAAAAGCTACCATGTATAACAGCATGCCGATCTAACAAATATGAACCATTTGATCAATTGACCTTAATATGGACGGTCAAGATAATTTACAGAAATATAGGTCAAATCAACAATTTGATCCATCTGAAGACCATCTGGATTGCTTATGATTCTAATGAATTCCTTTAATTAGACAATAGTAACCCGTCACATCCATGGCTTGGAAAAAGGATGGCTATAAAAATAAGGCCTAATCTAGACGGTTTTGATATCCAATCAGTGTGATTTTTGCATCATTGTGTGAGAAATCCTGTAAAGGGCTGGGATCCGATGCGAGAGGTAAAGGAGAAACTAAATGCAATGAATGCTAAGAGAATAAAGTAGTAGACATCTTGAAAATCTATCTAGAATTGTGTATGTATATATGTATGCTAGAAACTATAAATATTATAATGAGAAATGTTTTTGGCTATGGGTTATGTAAGAGGATTAGGCTAGTATTTATATTGGGGTTATTGAAATGTTTGTCATTGAAATGGTCGTATTATTTTTATTATTATTTGAAATCCAAGACTTCTTCCTCTTCAGTCCTATGTAAAAGAAGGAATTAGCTCGATTCCTGCGAAAATATCATCATTTGTTTATTAATGCTTGATTTCCTTGATGCTAACTACTCCAAATCAGATAAGTGGCATGAAATATACTAAACTTGGTCATGCTTTGAATGGTGGTGATGTGGTCAGAATGGGTTCTCGATGTGCTCGTTCATGAGATTTACCTAATCACACGACCAGGCTAAGCATTTAGTCAACAGAAGAAAATTAACAAAAGCTAAGTAAATGCATATATGCATAGAGTTTTGAGTGGCTACTGTGATACATGGATATTATCCACACCGTCCATTCATTTTTCAGTATATTTTTAAAGTACAAGTGAACTACACAATGGGAGATACCTCGTTTCAACACTTGAGGTCTTGGTATCGATCCCTAGCGGGGGTGGCTAACATAGAGTGTGTGTACTGACATGGGTGCTTCCTGTGGTGTGGTCCAATTTAGACTTAGATCTCCCAGGTGGAGACAGGCACGGTAGGACGCAATCCGGTAGCCACTAAAATGATATGGAAAAATGGATGCACGGTGTGGATAAGACCCATACATCACGGTAGCCGCTCAAAGCTCCTGTCCGTTCCCAGGTGGAGACCGGCTGGGTAGGACGCAATCCGCGTCTGTTTTTATTGCATTAGATGTATTCCACGCATGCAGTTTCTAAGTGCATGCGTATGAATTCATACACTATGCAGCAACAGCAACATTTTTTTGAAATGTAATTAATGTGATAGTTTACCATCATCTTCGTCCCTACAGCTATAACCTATAACCTAGACCTAAAACCTAAACCTAACCCTAAACCTAAAGCCTAAAGGTGTTCCTAAATCCCTCAACCTAAACCTACACCTAATGCTAATCTCAACTCCCTAACCTAAACCTAAACCTAAACTTGAAAACCGAAAGCAAAACCCGACCCAAACCCGATTTCATAAACCTAAACCTTAACCTATTCTCGGTTCCCTACAACTATAACCTATAACCTAGACCTAAAACCTAAACCTAACCCTAAACCTAAAGCCAAAATGTGTTCCCAAATCCCTAAACCTAAACCTACACCTAATCCTATTCTCAACACCCTAACCTAAACCTAAACCTAAACTTAAAACCCAAAGTAAAACCGGTCCCGAACCCGAACACGATTTCCTAAACCTAAACCTACACCTAATCCTATTCTCAACTCCCCTAACCTAAACCTAAACCTAACCATGAAAACCCAAAGCAAAACCCAATCCCGAACCCGTTCCTAAACCTAAACCTTAACCTATTCTCAATTCCCTACGACTATAACCTATAACCTAGACCTAAAACCTAAACCTAAAGCCTAAATGTGTTCTCAAATCCCACAACCTAAACCTACACCTAATCCTATTCTCAACTTCCTAACCTAAACCTAAACCTAACCTTGAAAACCCAAAGCAAAACCCGATCCCGAACCCGTTCCTAAACCTAAACCTTAACCTATTCTCAGTTCCTCTACGGCTATAACCTATAACCTAGACCTAAAACCTAAACCTAAACCTAAACCTAAACCTAAAGCCTAAATGTGTTCTCAAATCCCAAAACCTAAACCTACACCTAATCATATTCTCAACTCCCTAACCTAAACCTAAACCTAACCTTGAAAACCCAAAGCAAAACTCGATCCCGAA
This sequence comes from Magnolia changhungtana, assembly GCA_030180095.1. NCBI lineage: Eukaryota > Viridiplantae > Streptophyta > Magnoliopsida > Magnoliales > Magnoliaceae > Magnolia > Magnolia changhungtana. The sequence continues at coordinate 3,143,930 of JASAUF010000626.1, read as the reverse complement.
CTGTTCCTAAACCTAAACCTTAACCTATTCTCAGTTCCCTACAGCTATAACCTATAACCTAGACCTAAAACCTAAACCTAAACCTAAACCTAAAGCCTAAATGTGTTCCCAAATCCCACAACCTAAAACTACACCTAATGTTATTCTCACCACCCTAACCTAAACCTAAACCTAAACTTGAAAACGCAAAGCTAAACCCGATCCCAAACCCAAACCCCGATTTCCTAAACCTAAACCTTAACTTATTCTTAGTTCCCTACACTATAACATATAACCTAGACCTAAAACCTAAACCTAAACCTAAACCTAAGACCTAAATGTGTTCTCAAATCCCTCAACCTAAACCTACACCTAATCCTATTCTCAACTCCCTAACCTAAACCTTAACCTATTCTCGCCTTCCCTACAGCTATAACCTATAACCTAGACCTAAAACCTAAACCTAAACCTAAACCTAGATCTAAATGTGTTCTCAAATCCTCAACCTAAACCTACACCTAATCCTATTCTCAACTCCCTAACCTAAACCTAAACCTAAACTTGAAAATCCAAAGCAAAACCCGATCCTAAACCCGTTCCTAAACCTAAACCTTAACCTATTCTCAGTTCCCTACAACTATAACCTATAACCTAGACCTAAAACCTAAACCTAAACCTAAACCTAAGACCTAAATGTGTTCAAAATCCCTCAACCTAAACCTTCACCTAATCATATTCTCAACTCCCTAACCTAAACCTAAACCTAAACTTGAAAACCCAAAGAAAACCCGATCCCGAACAGAACCCGATTTCCTAAACCTAAACCTTAACCTATTCTCGGTTTCCTACACTATAACCTATAACCTAGACCTAAAACCTAAACCTAAACCTAAGCCTAAAACCTAAATGTGTTCCCAAATCCCTAAACCTAAACCTACACCTAATCCTAATCTCAACTCCCTAACCTAAACCTAAGCCTAAACTTGAAAACACAAAGCAAAACCCGATCCCGAACCCGATTTCCTAAACCTAAATCTTAACCTATTCTCGGTTCCCTACGGTTATAACCTATAACCTAGACCTAAAACCTAAACCTAAGACCTAAATGTGTTCTCAAATCCTCAACCTAAACCTACACCTAATCTAATCTCAACTCCCTAACCTAAACCTAAACCTAAACTTGAAAATCCAAAGCAAAATCCGATCCCGAACCCGAACCCAATTTCTAAAACCTAAACCTTAACCTATTCTCGGTTCCCTACAACTATAACCTATAACCTAGACCTAAAACCTATACCTAAACCTAAACCTAAAGCCTAAATGTGTTCCCAAATCCCTAAACCTAAACCTACACCTAATCCTAATCTCAACTCCATAACCTAAACCTAAGCCTAAACTTGAAAACCCAAAGCAAAACCCGATCCCGAACCCGAACCCGATTTCCTAAACTTAAACCTTAACCTATTCTCAGTTCCCTACAGCTATAACCTATAACCTAGACCTAAAACTTAAACCTAAACCTAAACCTAAGACCTAAATGTGTTCTCAAATCCCTAAACCTAAACCTACACCTAATCCTAATCTCAACTCCCTGACCTAAACTTAAGCCTAAACTTGAAAACCCAAAGCAAAACCCGATCTCGAACCCAAACCCTTCCTAAACCTAAACCTTAACCTATTCTCAGTTCCCTATAGCTATAACCTATAACCTATACCTAAAACCTAAACCTAAACCTAAACCTAAAACCTAAATGTGTTCCCAAATCCCTAAACCTAAACCTACACCTAATCCTAATCTCAACTCCCTAACCTAAACCTAAGCCTAAACATGGAAACCCAAACCTAAACCCGATCCTGAACCCGAACCCGATTTCGTTAAACTAAACTTTAACCTATTCTCAATTCCCTAAAGCTATATAGCCTATAACCTACCTATAACTTATACCTTAACCTTAACCTAAACCTAAACCTTAACCTTTTAATCTTAACCTTAACCTTAACCTTAACCTTAACCTAAACCTAAACCGATACTTATAAATCTTAATTTATTTGATAAAAGTTCATTTACGGTTAAGTTATTTTCTTTATAAGTTTATTGCCTTAATCTATTATTTATGAAATTGCAGGATAAATTTGAATTGAATTTGAGTGTTCATGCGTTTCCTTTGCCGTTGATATGATCAAGGAGCGGTTCAAGAGTACCGTTCCTTGTTACATAAGCGGTACAAGCAGTGCATGAGCAATGAGGAGGGCGCACTGTCCGCACCGCTGCACGTGACCCGTGATGACTGGCAGATACTCTGTGATAGATTTTCATCTCATTCTTTTCAGGTAATATTTACATATTTACGATATCTTTAAGGTAACAATTAAATTCATAATTAATAACAATGTATTATGAATAATGTGTTCAGAAGAGGAGCAAAATAAATTCTAACAACAGGGGAAAGTTAGCAGTGAACCACGTAGCTGGTTTAAAGTCATTTGCACAAATTTGTCACGACATGGTAAGAAATTACTAGTAATTATTTAGTTGATATATTCTTTTAATACATTTTATATTAACTCTATTGTCCTTTCGATTATGCGCGAGAGATTACATCCCGGTCGGGAGCCGGACCAATAGACCTCTACAAAGGGACTCACTGTCGGCAGGCGACGGGATCTTGGGTACATCCTAGTGCCGACGAGATTTGGGTAAAAATTCTTACATTGTCAAATTTAATTGCATTAAATTATAATAATGTCATTTTTTTTGAAAAAATTCATATGTTTTCATTACAGGCGGCGATGGACACCTTACGCAGTCAGCCCACTCCTGGTGGTACTCAGCGGAGTGAGCCAGAGATCTTGAGTGAGGTGCTTGGCACCCGTTCTGGATATGTGCGTGGGCTTGGCCATGGTGCCAGCTCATGGCACCCGCTAGAGCTGCCTCTGCCCAATCCAGCGTCGTTGGTGAGAGTGCCACCCACCGAGCTGATATCGCAGAGAGAGAGGTTCAGCAACTACATGTCGTCGTCAATGACATCAGAGAGCAACTAGAGAGGAAGAGTGAGCAGCTGGAGAGGCAGATGGAGGACCAACAGAGGAGGATGGAGGAGGGCGACGAGGGAGAGAGAGGCGGGGGAGAGGAGGATGGAGGAGCGACGAGGCGGAGGGAGGAGCAGAGAGGATGAGGATAGAGGAGCATGCGAGGCTGAGGGAGGAGCAGGAGAGGAGGATGGAGGAGATGCGGGTGGAGCATGAGCGACGGATAGCGGATATGTTTCAGGCTCTCGCCGCACGCTTACCCATCGATGCCCCACCACCTCCGCCTCCATCTTTGTGATTTTTTATATTTTATTTATGATATTAAACTTATATGTAAATGCATGATGTAATTTATGTTTGGATGGATTTATTTATGTACTTTGGAGTTAAATGGATGTGAATGTGGAATATGATGAAATATATTACATAACAGGTCTATATTGTAACAGGTGTATATCAGGTGTATATTAAGAATTTTGTGCGCCAAAAAAAAAAAAAAACTTTTACCTATGAAAATTTTCGTAGGTAAAAGCTCCATCAAATTTTTTACCTATGAAAATTTTCGTAGGCAAAAGTTTCATCAAGCTTTTACCTACGAAACTTTTCATTGTTAAAATTCTCATTCATGTTTTTACCTACGAAAGTATTTGTAGGTAAATGTTAGGTAACTATTTTTACCTACGAAAATATACGTAGGTAAAAGAATTTTTAGCTACGAAATTAGTGGTAGGTAAAAGTTTTCTAAGGGTTTTTACCTACAAATATATTTGTGGGCAAAAGTCTTTCAATATTTTTAGTTACGAAAATTTTCGTAGGTAAAGTTTTGTAATTTTTTAGCTACGAAATTATTGGTAGGTAAAAAGTGTTTTAACTAGTTTTAGCTACGACATTGTTGGTAGGTAAAAGTCTTGTAAATATTTTAAGCTACTGAAGTTTTTGGTAGGTAAAAGTGTTTTAATTACTTTTAGCTACCAAAATATTTGTAGATAAAAAGTCTTTAAATATTTTTGGCTACTGAAATTGTTGTTAGCTAAAAGTCTTGTAAAATATTTTACCTACAAAAGTAGTCGTAGGTAAAAAGTTTTATCAATATTTTTACCAACGAAAATTAGCATTGGTAAAACGTTTTTCCTACGAAAAATTTCGTTGGCAAAAGTCTTATCTTTGCCAACGAAATTTTTTTTTTCGTGGGCAAAAGCTTTTCCCCACGGGCTTTTAGCGAGAAATTTGCCAACGAAAATTTTCGCGGGTAAAACTCTTTGCCTACGAAAATTAGACTTTTGCCTACGAAAATTTTCGTTGGTAAAAGTGGCTTTTCTTGTAGTGTGGCCTAACCACTATCGGCAACTGACGTACGACTCGGGTTCGTCAAACACATCTTACGTGGCGACATGAATCTCAACCATGATCTCAAGTCTGGTACCGATTGTCTGGACTATAGACATAGTCCCAAACTCAATCAATCCTTATTCATAGCATGTGGAGTAAAGCATAATAAACAAAGTAATTCAAGCATGTTAGTAAGCATGTCATAAAGCATGTTATAAAGTATGTTATAAAGCACAACATAAATAGGAGTACAAATACATATATTTCACAAGTAAGCGGTTTAAGTAATCAACCACATGGAGGAAATCATACATGTCTCTAAGGTAGTTGAGAATCTCATCTCAACACCTACCTAAGACACCATCATCCAAACACTTACTCTCACAAGCATTTTCACAAACACTTAGCATACCCTATTTCAACATACATAGTGTACGTTAGTAAACATGTATTAGGGCGAGTCCTTTCGCCAAGCAAGTGTTTTACGCACATATGATATATTTATACAGCAAATAATCATGGCAAATACATTTCCAAAATATATACGTATACGGTATTTTTTACCATACACTATTTCTACATACATAGTGTATATTAGCAAAACATGTGTTAGGGCGAATCCTTTCGCCAAATAAGTATTTTATCCATATATCGTATATTCATACAACAAATAATCATGTCAAACACAATTCTAAAATATATACGTATACGGTATTTTCTACGAATACCTAGAATATGTAAAATTCCATATTCTACATTTTTAATTGAAATGGAAAACAGACGGCATTTTGTACATGTGCAATTGCATACAGATCATGAATCTATCATTATCTGACATTGAAAGCATTGAAAACCGTAACCTATACACCTAAAGTCCTCACCTTTTGTCGTAGAATCGTAATGGAGTCGATAGGTTTGCTAAGCTTCCGTATACGGCAGTTTGGCAACCTATAGAATGAAATAGGTTAGCTATTTCATAACCTACAACTATCAACACCCCAAATCGATTAGGGTTAGGGTTTCTTACCTGAAACGAAGCTGAAATCGCCTGAAAAGCGATTAGAACGGAGTGGTGGAGCATGGATAGCAGCAGGGAGACTCTCCCACATCTCCCACACTTTCTCTCTCTTTTCTCTCTCAAATCTTAAATTCGTATGGCTATGAGAGAGAGGGTTCTAAGGTCCTTATATAGCCTAAAAACTCACCAAATTAGACTTAAGGTCAAGGTATACTTGGGTTTTGTCCAAAGGGCATCTGTTTCAGCTCAACGGAGGACTTCTGGCGGCCCCTTTTTTTGTGTTCGATCGGACTTAAGCTCACTAATGCTGGATCTATATTTAGTCAAGTTTTTGTTTCAGTCGGAATTTCAGATCACGCGTGGCGGACCAGTTTCAGTTCAACAGTCAGTGAAACTCGATCGGAGATTCTAAGTATATGGATATGTTTATGAAAATTTTCCTGATCCGAGGGTGTATTTGGGTCAGATTCTGATGGTCAGGTTACTTAATACTAACCCGCAAGCGACAAGTCTCAGATTACTATTCAAGATATTTATTTTGGAAAGAAAATAAGTGTTTCACACTCTCTCGCTCTGGACTCAAGCGAACAGCCGTGGGACACTGGCTGAATTTGATTTCCGAGATGGTTGTCAAGCCCAGCGAGGCGGTCCTAATTCCTTAACTTTGTATTAATCGGACTTTCGATGTGTGGTCTAGATCTGATATGGAGTTTCGAGATGCTCCCGAGAGTAGCCGGGTAATGAGTTTGATCATAGATTTTAGGGTAACCTAGCATCAATGATTCCACAAGTTTTAAGTCTTACAGATCATATTTAAAGTGGATCAAATGGATTTCGTAGCTAATCTAGTTTAGCACTTAGTTACTTTGTCTCATTTCTAAAGGATTTAGTTCTATAAGATTTTTGTCTGAGGTGGTACTTTGTCCTTTGTAGTTTGTATATAGAGTGATCCAAGTTATACTACTTAGCTAGTTTAAGATGGTGTCTAGGGTAAAAGTACTTAGGAAAAATTGAAAGACTAAGGTGGTGAAGGGTGGGATTTGTGAAGGAAATGGGTTCAAAAGCTGCTTTAGACTTTGGGATTGAGTTCTGACAGGTTAATAAGGTGTTAGGATCGACCCATTGCCTAAGGACGTCTAATTCTAGGTTGGCAAAAATTCAGGCTATTACAAGGTTGTATTTTAGCTCTTCAACATATAAAACATTCTTAAATAAGGGAAGATTATAGAGTTGAACCGTACCTTGGACAATAATCTTGCAGTTGCTACCATCACCAAATGTGACCGACCCATCAGTCATATCTTTAAAGTCGATGAATAAATCCTTATTGCTTGTCATATGCCTGGAGCACCCACTATCTAGGTACCGCTTTGTATGACTTGTCGCTTTGAATGCAGTGTGGGCAACCAAGCAGGTAACCTTAGGAACCCATTTCATAACTGTTTTGGGTTTAAGAGTATAGTTGGTCTTCTTATGTTTGTAGTTGTTGTAAGACTGACCCACTGAGTTAGATTTTAAGAGCTCCTTAAGTAGTTCAACTATTTTCTTAGCTAAAGCGTTTTGGTTTTGATTTTTATAATTGATATGGTTATCTTTAGTTTTGAAAGATTGAAAAGTTTTAACATTTTTAGAGAACTTTTGACTTAAACTTTTCTCTTTTGAGTTAGAGGATTCTTCTTTTATAAACTTAGGAGAGGTATTTTTCTGTTTAGGAGGAATATTTTTATCGTAGCCCAAATCGGATCGGTTGCCACATTTTCTTGATCTAGTTAAAAGTTTTTCTAATTTTGGATCACCTTGGGTATACTTCCATGTATCCTTTAAACTCAAAAAGAAAAAGACTTCAAGTTTAAGTTTATCATTTTCAGATTTCAAATTTTTAATAAGGGTGGTTTTGAAATCTAGATCACAATTGCATTTTTCAAAACAATCTGAAAGATGAGATTTTTCTAAAACAATAGTTTCAAAATTATCTTCAAGCTTTGAAAACTTTTCCTTTTGAAGCTTTAATTTTACTGCAATCTTACAACTTTCATTGTATAGGGCATTAAAAGCATCTTGAAGATCTTCTTCATTTTCGTGATCACTATTCAGATTTTCTTCACTAGTAGAATCATCATGATCTAAAAAAGTGAACTTAGCTAGAGTCATAAGAGCTTTGACTTCATTACTCGACTCAGTTTCAGAATCTTCTGATTCAAAAGAGGCTTCAGTGCCAGAAGATTCATCCCAAGTAGCCAACATTCCTTTCTTTTTAAATTTGTCCTTTTTAGGACACTTGTTTGCTAAATGCCCATATTCTTAGCAGTTATAACATTGATTATCTTTTAAAGATTTTCAAGTTTTAGATTTAGACTTAGATCTTTTCTTATCATTTGATTTTTAAAAATCTACCTTCTTTTTACTTTTGAAAATCTTACAAAACTTTTTCGCTAAGAGAGCCATATCATCTTTAGAATTTTCAAAATCAGAATTTCCCTGAGAAATACTTTTGGAAGACTTAAGGGTTATAAATTTACCTTTAGGGGCTTTAAAGTTTAACTCATAAGTTTGTAAATACCCAACTAATTCTTCTACCCTCATATTGTCCGTATCATGAAGTTCTTAGATCGCAGTCACCTTTGAGTTGAACCGTTCAGATAGTGAGCGTAGTATCTTTGCACACACTTTACTTTCTGGGATTTTATCGCCAAGACCCCACGTAAAGTTTACAATGTCATTCAGTTTAGTATAAAAGTTCATGAACATTTCATTTTCCTCCATATGTATTTTCTCAAATTTAGTTGTGAGGATTTGGACTTTAGACTTCTTGACAATTGATGTACCCTCATGTATCATTTCTAAAATATCCCAAGCTTGCTTTGCAATATCACAGGATATAATTCTTTTGAACTCATATGGCATGATAGTGCGCAAGTGATTAGATTTAGTGCTTTTGCATTGGCACTACTCTTACTTTTCTGAAGTGTGGTCTAAGAAAAATAGGGTGATATTCTCATTGATTTTGATTCATCGATACCAGTCACTTCAGTGGTAGGAGGGATCCATTCAGTCACTGTGGCTTGCCATACACTCTCATCCATTGATTTGAGGAAAATCCTCATTCTGGCTTTCGAATAGGCATACTTGGAGCCATCAAATGGTGGAGGCCTAGTGACTGAAAGGCTATCAAAATTTAACATCTTATCATTAACTTAGATCGATTAGCTCAGGAAATAAATCCAAATAATAACAATTAAAATGAGCTATTATACTCTGATACCACTTGAAAAGGCCTAGCTATATGTCCTATAGAGGGGAGGGGGATGAATAGGACTATGCCAAATTAAAACTTTAACAATTGAATTTAAATGAATAAGATAGCCTTAAAAACAAATAAAAGAAAGATAGCACTATAATCAATTCACAATACTGAAATGTAAAGCAACCTCAAATGTATGAGTATCGAGAGATTGATACAAATGTTGTTCTAAAGACAACCTTACACCAAAAACCAAGGCTTATGGTAAGACAACCTGATTCCTAAAAAGGTCTTTGTATCAAAAACTCAAACTTGATACTGAGGAATAAATAAATAACAAAGAAATTAAATCTAAGTTATTACAACATTCCCCACAATGCTTGAAATGTAAAAGATTACAACATTCATATCCACAAATACATTCCACAGCTTTGAATGATAAAAAATAGAAATTAAATAAACATTCAAACCACAAAACATAAAGAATTATAGTGGTTCGCCTGTGTGTACACCAACTGTTAAACAACAACCACACAGATTGCTACTCTACTCCTAATATCCTCATACAGAGGATATCAGCGTTCACTATGAAAATAAGTTTCACAGGTTTACCTAAGACCTTCACAATTGTGTCTTTCAAATGGGGTTACATAATTCAAAAACCCCACTTTCTGAGTTTTCTGACTCTCCTCAGATAACCACAAGATTGAGATTTATCTGACTTAATCTCCAACAAAAACTAAAAGCATAGAGGATTTACATAACTGTAAAATACCTGGATTTCTTATTTTGTAGTGGCCCGGAAGAACCAATCAGAGTTGAAGTTTGAATATAGAAGTTCAGTTGTCCAATACTCACTTTGATATGGTTCTAAGTTCTAATTGATTTTAAATTAAACAAAATGGGCTAGCTATATTTGATTTTGATTCCAAGAAGAAGGAATACAGCAATTCCTTTTTTCAATTTAGATTGTAATGCAGAAACAAAATCAAATAAATAAAGCTAACAAAAGAGAATATTAAATATGCACAGCATAACTTAGATAACACAAACTTATCTCAGAGTGATGCTTCGATTTTACTTGAATTCAATTCTTGAAAAACTCTGAAATTCGTGTTCTATTTATGGTTGCAGAGATCGCATCTTCGACTGGTCATGTCGCCACCACGACTGGTCGTAGGTTGAACTGCATTTTGAAATTTTAAGTGCGATCAGATAAAACCGTTTTACGACTGGTCTTAGGGTATCCACGACTGGTCATGAGAAATCAGGAATGGTTGCTGGAGTTTGAGTCGTAGCTATAAGACTGGTCGTGAATGAGTTGGCACTGTTCCTACGACCGGTTGAGCAAACTCCAGGACTGGTCGAAGCTCAACCAAAAAATTTTAAAAATTTACAACAACTTAGGACTGGACTTGGAATTTCTTGGACTAGTCGAGCCAGTTCTAGGACTAGTCGAACAGAGTTCAGGACTGGTCTTAGAACAGACCAAATACTTATAAAAACATTCTATAATTATGTATTCAAAATGACCTACCCTAAGGTCAAACTAAGGTCATGCAAACCTTAAATGTGAAGCATGGACATTGAGTCTTCATTTCTTCGATGTTGGTTGACCTTTGAAGATTGTGAAGCTTGAGTTCTCTGATGTAGCTTGAACTTGAGATCTTCTTAAGCTTGGACTTCATGTTGTACTCTTGTCTTGAGTTGTACTTGAGACTTGAACAAAAACATGGCTTTTGATGTAGCTCTTGTGAAACTTGCAGAAGTAGTCAAAGAACTTGAACTTGAAGTAGATCACCGTTCTTAGTAGCATTAATGTAGTGACTTGAACATACAAATCCACAAGCTACACAAGACATAGAATGTGTTTTTGGCACCACACCTAGATTGTGTTTTTGGCACCACAAAATTTGACAACTAAAGGGGCAAATAACAATTGCACTTACACATGGAGATTTGACGAAGCTAACCACAAGCTTATTCAAGTCTAGGCATGATGGGTCTCTCAATCTTGATGCTTATAAGCGATCTATGCCAATGCAAATAACTAAAGGCCCAATTAATGGAACCTTCCATAGCTCACTTATACACTCATCGGGGCGTAATTCGTTGATAATGCATTTGAAATTTGAAAGTTTCACCAAGGTGGATTATGCTAGCAATTAAAACTGTGATTTTTAAATGGACACTGAAGTTGGAATACACCATTAATAATTGCTGGGGTTGTGTACTTTTCAACCATAGTCATCAATTGATACAACCCACTAGATGAATGGTCATGATTAACCATCCTACCAGCATCGAATCCTATATGGACCACAAACACCACTTTCAAATCAAGCATGCTGGATTGGACTAGAGCACACATGCTACATTACCTGTGAAATAACTCCAAGAACCCCAAGAGAAACCTTAACAACATTCATGCTAGGATAAGGAAAGAGGCAATCCAATACCAAGTCGGCTCCGATGAGTGGAGATTTTCCATCCTAACACCAAGTTAGTCGCCTTACATGAGATGAACATCCAATCATAAAACAAGTATGCTGTAGAACTTGTATGGTCGTGGCCAGGATAATGAGTTCTATAAACGCAACTCACCCTTGGCTGTCAAGCCGATGTGTTAAATCTTGAGTGCCCAAGAGTATAAGAGGCAATGCCTCTTAAAACCCACACAAAGCATGTTTCATAAGAATTAATTAAGAATAATGAAATGCGTCATGTAACATAAACTGAAGTCTAATAGCATTGATTTTCTAAGGCACAACTTGGAAAGGCCGAGCTAAGAGTCCTGGGGGGGGGGGGGTTTGAATAAGACTATGCCAAATTAAACAATCCACAATATGAATTAAAATATGAATTAAGATAGCACTTAAACAATCCACAATACGAAAATGTAAAATAACCTCAAAAATTGAGTATTGAGAGGTTGATACAAACTTGGTTCTAAGGACAACTTGACACAAAAAACCAATGGTTTATGGCAGGACAACCTTACTAGAACTTGGGTGAGTATCAAAAACTCAAACTAAAGAGGATGTAAAAGAAATAAATATCAAAGGAAATATCTAAGCTATTACAACATTCACCAGACAATGCTGAAATGTAAAAATTACAACATTCACATTCACAAATACATCCCACAATCTTAAATCATAAATGATAAAGAAAATAAACCACACATCCACCAAACACAAAGAAATATAGTGGTTCACTTGTGTGTATACCAACTGTTCAACAACAGCTATCACACCCCAAAATCGGAAATCGGATTCAAAGGAATCTCGATCACTGAATCCGGTGCCGATAGCGTTCGTAGTACCCCATTCTCGGCTTCCAACGTCCATACGCCAGATTCCGATTCTGGGATCTTACGAGGATTTTTCTAATGTACATTTGTTTCATAATAAGCATAACCACAAGTTTACCCAATTCACAAAGGCAACAACATCATCACATATCCACTAATATAAACATTTGAATACAGTGCTGAAAAGGAAATACATATGTCAAAGATCAAAGCTCCATAAGTCCGCTGCGTGCTCCAAGCTCAATGCTGCTGCAACCTAACACCACCTGCACGCATCTATCATGCATAAGCTTATAGAAAGCTTAGTCGGTAGTGAAAGTGTGTGCATAAGATAAGTGCCAAGTATTCAACGCAATGTCATAATCATACAATGTCAAAATAGGCGCAAGGTCATGAATCGTATGTTATCAAAGTAAGCAAAAATACTGACAAGTCCATAAGTCAAGTAACATTAAAATACGCAAAACAGATCAACTATACAAATGAGGAGTCATAAAGAGTCAAATGTCAGATGTCGTATCTAAACCATATAAATGCGGAAACACAGGTAACCCAAAATGCCATATGCCGCGAATGTAATGCAATTAGCAGTGTGAATGAAATGATCGTGCTAGAGTGTGAAGTTGGGATGATAGGACACTCCAAATGACACTGCCTCTCTCAAAGCAGCATAGTCCAAGTGAGCATAAGAAGCCTCACTATCCGCTAGGCCAATAGTCTGCTAATACTTATCCGGCACGTCGATAGCAGTCCCATTTACAAGCTGGTCAAACCCAACTAGCTAGGCCTCCTACTCCCGGGCGGGTAAGGCCACACCCCCTCCCAACCAACCATGACACAGTGGGAGATGCGGCCTCCTGGTATTCGGCACTCGGGCGCTCATGTATCTACTTGGTCTCAGTGATGGGGCGTCCTCTGGTACTAAGAGAATTTTAGGGATTTTCACCCAGGGCCATCCATGACAACCCAATGCTAGAACAAATTTTCGGTGCCCCGTCTGGCCATCCACGATATGCCTGTGGAGGCTATGGCCCTGATGTCTCTAAGGCGTACAATAATCATAATGCAAGATGCATAAGTCATACAATCCAGTCATGCATCAATCCTGCGCATACGTGCACTCATGTGAGATAACCTCCGCCTATCAGGGAGTCTCATAACGACATGCTCAATGACATATGCGATAATCAACCACATCTCATAACAAACATGCAGATGATGCGTATGGACATGTATCATGGTGTTATGCTATCACATACTCATAATTGGTATAATAACTAACATCGACAATCGACCTCGACAATGTGGACATTTAACCAACATTGCCCCTGAGGAATGACCCTCATAGATCTTAACATATAGTGGACCCATGACCTCACACAAGAGCCACATATACAACACCATGGGCCTCACTCAAGAGCTTAATACACATCACGATGGGCCTTTCACATGGGCTTAACATACATCACAATGGGCCTCAACTACGAGTCGCATATATACCACATAGGTCTTGACAATCGGCCTCGATAATCGGAGTCGGCCTCGATACTTGGCCTCTACAATCGGGATCGATCGATAATTAAAATCGGCAAATCGGTCACGATAATTGGAATCGACTGATAATCAGAGTCGGCAAATTGGTCATGTCAATCGGCTATGACAATCGGGATCGATCGATAATCAGAATCGGCAAATCGATCATGACAATCGAGATTAATCGATAATCAAAGTCAGTAAATCGGTCACGACAATTGGGATAAATCGATATTAGAATCAGCAAATCGGTCACAACAATTGGGATCGATCGATAATCAGAGTCGGCAAATCGGTCACGACAATCGGGATCGATCGATAATTAAAGTCGGCAAATCGGTCACGACAATCGGCCTCTATGAGAATGGACCGAACAAGGCCTAAGGGAAGGTTGCAACATGGACATTAAACCATCATTGCCCATCAATGTGGCCATTTAACCAACACTGCTTCTAAGGAGTGACCCACATAAGGCCAAACGTATAGTGGGCCCATGGCCTCACATAAGGGCCTAATACATATCACTATGGGCCTCACTCATGAGCCGCATATACATCACAATGGGCCTTGGCACATAGGAAATAAATACATCACATCGAGCCTTATTACATGGGCCGAAAATATATCACAATGGTCCTCAACGCATGGCCCAGAAATTTATCACAATGGGCCACTCATACGGGCCTAATATACATCACCACGGGCCATGACCCATGGGCCCCAAATACATCACTATGGGCTACGTCCCATTTGGCACAACAATGGGCCTCGTATGTATATCATATTCATTAAAGATGGGCCTCACAGGCCAGCCTTATTGTCCAAAAAGACAGATGGACAGAGAACACATGCAACAGGGTGGGCCTCTGATAGATATGGGCAACCCACAAACCATACAGTGGGCCCAGGAATTTTTCAATGGTGGGAGTCAACACACTACTTTCCAGTAGCGCGCAGGCCTACTGTTGGACGACATGTATACAATATATATCACGGTGGATCCCACCATACAACAGGTGGGTTTGATAGCTCAACGGTATGGACAGGTGGGCAGCGTCCAGTGTCCAGCAGCTACGGATGAAACATACATCAAGGTGAGATTGCATTGTCCAGACGCATGGTGTGAATACATGATACATACATCAAGGTGTAACGCCCTGAAAATCGGGGGTCGAGCATAAACTCAACTCCCGAGTTCCAGAACATCACTTATGCAACAAAATGAATGATGATTGAATGTTGACTGTATTTATGCATTGAACATGAGTGAGATTAAGCCAAAACAGAATATCATACTCCAGAGATAATAAATTAGCAAGCGGAAGACCGTGATAGATATATAAAATATATAAAATGGTGGTGAGTGTCCAGAGCGTGATAACATTACCAGGTTATAAATTACAAATACAGTTCAAATTATACCAATGTGTAAGTGTAATGTCATCTATCCCATGTACCATAGCCCCGTCAATACAGTACCAGGTCTTCAGAGACCCGTCAGAGAGTTACATGATAGGAGAACTCCTCATCACCATAGAAGTAGTCCGGCTCTACTTCATAAGCATCGCCATCATCTGAAATTCAACAAATCTGGTTGGTGTGTACAACACCGTCCCGTAACATGGGAGTGAGTGATCAACTCAGTGGAACAGTAAAGCATAGGTTAACATGTTATCAATCCAATCAAGCAATAATGATAAAGCAGTACAAATCAAACAATTCTAACTACTCTTATTAAGTGCGAGAATGAAATGACATGATGCTGTATGCCCTTGTCAAACCACCCTCATGCGACATCATCTTACGTTCGCGAATGCTTAACTCCTCGGCGCCACATCTACTAAGCACATGCGGTGCGATGATGATCATGATTACCGAGTTATTATTAGTCCATTTCAAACAGCAGTATTGGGAAACTAAGGTACCTCCCTTGTATCATTCCCAAACATGATCCATTCTAGGGTCGTCAGTCCTAATTAATCTCATACGATATTATGGTTTGAGAGGTGTAGCGAAGGCATCACAAAGGGCTCGTCACCCATCAGCACGGATACAGATCTCACCATATGCGGCTCAATTGTTGACCGTCAGCTCGAGTACAGGTCTCACCATACTCGGCTCAATCACTAGCCGTCAGCTCGTATACAGGTCTCACCGTACTCGACTCAACTCATACTCCGGGGCTTCTTTGTGAAAGACTCGTCGCCAATCACAGACCTTGGGTATACTCGAAGATACTACGGAGGACTCGTCGCCGTCGCACGAGTATAGGTCTCACCGTACTCGGCTCTCGCCATAAGTATCGACAGCTCGAATATAGTGTCCCATACCACCATAATCGGCTCACGAGTCTAGTTGCTCACTGGTTACTACGGGGAGGCACGTGGCTCAGTAGAGGTCGGCCGACCACGGTGTCCCATACCACCATGCCCGGCTCATGAGTCTTAGCGGATCGAGGTACCATGGTTAAAAGGAATTTCACTAGTAAGTTTGATACCCTAGGTTCAAGCAGTAGCGACCAAACATGGTGAACATACATAAGACAGATCGGGTTACTTGACGAGCTCGGCTAGCTCGAGCGCACAACAAGTTGAACGACATGAAGTGCATAAGCACTTAGCGTGGCCAACCACTATCGCCAACCGAAGTACGACTCGGGTTTGTCGAACACATCTCACGTGGCAAATGAATCGCAGCCACGAATTCAATTCTGGTACCGATTGTCTGGACTATAATCATAGCCCCAAACATGATAACTTGCAGATAGATAAAGCAGTAATGGATCAAGATTCCACTCATACAATTAAGGTATGATATTATCCGTTTAGGGCTGCCAGGGCTGTTGCATGCACTCGTTGTTCCGCTCCCCCATCACCCATGACGGATCATACAACGTAAATATAAATTTAAACATATGCATTACATAGTTATAATCATAAAGCAGTTGAGCATGTTATGAATCACAACACAAGCATGAGTTTATACATGTTCAATTCCTAATCACACAACAATCCAAGGAGATCATACACATAGTTAAAAGAGGTTGAGAATCACATCTCAACACCCTTATACATTACAATTTGCTAACTACTACTCATTCAGACATTCCAAGAAACACTTAAACAAACATACATCAACATACATGTCATATGTCGATCACATAGGCATTAGGCCAAATCCTTTCCCTAGGGAGTTGCCCTAATCATAACATGCGTACACCCACGATGGAATTCATGGCAAGCAGGAATCCAAGTTTCATATTCATTCAGTCATTTCCACAAACACTTGGGCCACACATTTTAGCATAAGTGGTGTATATTGGCCGTGGCGTGATTTAGGGCAAATCCTTTCATCAAAAGGGGTATCGCCAATATAACAATCATGAATCCATGACAACTAGTCATGGCGAGTACGAATGAGAATTCGGTACTCATTCAATCATTTTCACAAACACTTGGAATACACTATTACAACATACATGGTGTATGTTAGTAAAACATGTATTAGGGCCATCCCTTAGCCAAGTGGGTATTTTATCCATGTATAATATATTACTACAGCAAATAATCATGATAAATTCATCTCCCAATATTTATACGTATACGTGATTTTCTAGAATATGCATTTTCAACATACATAGTGTATACAAGCAAACATGTATTACTTGGCGATTCCTTCGCCAAGCAAATGTTTTATACGCACATAATATATTTATACGACAATTAATCATGACAAACACATCACTAAAATATACATGTATACGGTACTTCTTACAATACCGTATTTCTACATACATAGTGTTTATTAGTAAACATGTATTTAGGCGAATCCTTTCGCCAAATAAGTATTTTATCCATACGTCATATATCCATACGTCAAATAAACATGTCAAATAAATTTCCAAAAAAAAATACGTATACGGTATTTTATACGAATACCTAGAGTATGTGAATTTCCAAATTCTACAATTCTAATCGAAACAGAAAACGGAAAGCATTTTGTACATGTGCAATTGCATGCAGATCATGAATCTATCATTGTCTGACATTGAAAGCGTTGAAAACCATAACCTATACATCTAAAGTCCGCACCTTGTGTCGTAGAATCGTAACGGAGTCGATAGGTTTGTCTAGCTTCCGTATACGACAACTAGGCAACCTAGAGAAGGTAATAGGTTAGCTATTTCATAACCTACAACAATCAAATCCCCCAAATAGGTTAGGGTTAGGGTTTATTACCTAGAAATGACGCCGGAATCGCCGGGAAAGCGGCAAGAATGAGGTGGTTAAGCACCGATAGCAGCAGGGTAGAGCGGCAGAGAGATCTTCCCACAACTCCCACACATTCTCCTTCTTTTCCCTCTTTCAAATCCCAAATTCGTATGGCTGCCATGAGAGAGGGTTTAAGGTCCTTATATAGTCTTAAACCTTCCCAAAATAGACTCAGGTTCAAGGGTTACTGCTATTATAGGTATTTTGTCACTTTTCCAGCTCAAAAGAGGGTTTCTGGTGGCCCTCCTCCAGCCAAACGTCAGGCTTAAGCTCTCAACACATGGATCTACGTGGGATTACGTTTTCGACTCGATCGGATTCCCAGATCGCACGTGGCGGACCATTTTCAGTTCGACGGTCGGTGGGCTACGATCCGAAATTCCAAGTACATGTAAATGTTCCTGAAATTTTTCCTGATCCGAGGGTGTAATCTGGTCTGATTCTGACGGTCTGGTTGCTTAATACTAATCCGCAAGTGAATGGTGCCAGATCACTATTCCAGATATTTATTTTGTAAAGGAAAGAGTGATTTTCACACTCTCTCGCTCCGGACTCAAGCAAATGGCCGTGGGACATCGACTGGACCTGATTTCCGAGGTAGTTGTCAAGCCCAGTGAGGCGGTCCTAGTTCCTTAACTTCGTGTTAATCGGACTTCCGATGTGCGGTTTAGACCTAATACGAAGTTTCGAGATGCTTCCGTGAGCAGCCGGGTAATGAGATTGATCCTAAGTTTTAGGGTAACCTAGCGTCAATGATTCTACAAGTTTTGAGTCTTGCAGATCGTATTCAAAGCGATTGGTGCTAATTTCATAGGCACTCTAGTTTAACACTAGCTAAATCTCACTTAATTTCTAAAGGGTTTAGTCCTGTAAGATTTCTGTTTGAGGTGGTACCTGGGCCTTTGTAGTTTGTATCTAAAGTGATCCAAGTTATACTACTTAGCTAGTTTAAGATAGTGTCTAGGGTGAAGGTGCTTTGAGAAATTGAAAGCACAAGGTAGTGAATGGTGGGATTTGTGAAGAAAATGGTTTGAAAAGAGATTTGAGGCTTTAATTGAGCGTTTAAGAAGTTAAACCTGTATTAGGATTGATCCATTGCCTAAGGACGTCTAATCCCAGGTTGGCAAAAATCTGGAGTGTTACACAAGGTGGGTCCATCCCACACGTGCAGCACGTGTGGGTGGTCCCACGTCCAGCCACACGAATAGAGCAGATACATCATGGTGGTCAGCACCGTCCAGCACATTTGGACGGTGCAGATAAGTCATTTACATCATGGTGGCCCACCGTCCAGGTGAATGAATGGTGTGAATAAGGCCCATACATCACGTCGACTCCACGTGCATCGTCTAGAATGGACGGTGTAGATACATACATCCGTGTGGGGTCCACAGAACATGCTGGTGTCATTACACCACTGATGGGTGGTGGGGTCACAAAGATGGACGGACGACATTGGTTAAACAATTATATCAGGGTGAGTCTCCACACACGTGGCTAAACACATATATATGCGTAGGCTCCACACACGTGGCGGCTAAACACATATATCATGGTTAGGCTCCACACACGTGGCCCATATACATATATGTAGGTATATATTATTATAATATATGTTTATATATTATTTTATTATTTTACCTTCTTTACAAAAACATCATCCAGCGTACATCCAGGTCTAGACGCTGGATGCACACATACATCACGGCGAGGTCCACCGTTCTCAAACGGTGGACGGCGTGCATGAAATACATGTAACACGATGGATTTCCACGTGGCACCGTCTGTAGGTATAGAATACATATACCAAGGTGGCCCCACCTCACACGTGTAGTACGTGTGGACGGGTCCCACGTCCAGAAACGGCTGGACATGGACAGTGGGGATGGAACACATACACTACGGTGGGTCCTCACCTTAGATGGACGGTGTGGATGAAATCCACACGTCTGCTGGATTTTGTCTAGCCACAGATCAGGTGGGTCCCACACACGTGGCCCACATATATATATATATATATATATATATATTACACTATAATATAATGTATTATATTATAATATCCTTAAAAGAGCCAATATATATATATATATATATATATATATATATATATATATATATATATATATATATATATATATATATATATATATATATATAATAAAATATATTATAATATTTTCAAAGAGCTAAGCGTCCAGACCCTATGGACGCTTAGACAAACGGTGTGGATTAAAATCATGCACATCACAGTTGCGTCCCACCACTTGTCCAGATGGGCGGTGTAGATGAATCACATACTTCATGGTGGTTCCACGTCCAGTGGACCACACGTCCGGGATCAAGCTGATAGTTGTATTTTTCCCATCAGACAGCCATGCACAGTAGGCCCTATGATGGCAGCAAGGTGGGCCCACTCGGTGGACAATATGGATAAAATACATTCATGGTGGCCACACACACCTCATCATCACCACAAAAAAAGAAAGAGAGAGAGAGAGAGAGAGAGAGAGAGAGAGAGAGAGAGAGAGAGAGAGATGGAGGGGCCCCACCACTATGGGCCCCTCTATACAATGCGTACATCAACATGGGCCCCACCATATGTGGGCCCTCAATCCATCAAAATCACGCAAATCGACTATAGAAAGCACCCACCTCAAGATCTCTTCTTCCTTCTTCCGCCTATAGCCCCTATAGCTCTAAGGGAACATTTTTAACGGTTGAAATGAACTTTGGATGGTGAGATTGGGTGGTAGGAAGGTGGGCCATACCATGCTTTCTCATGGAGATTGGAGGAGCTTGGACGTTGGAAATTTTGGTGTTTTGGGTTACTTGGAAAAGAAGGGAGAAATAAAAGAGAGAGGAGATGTGATGGAGTGATGGATGGGAGAGTGATGGGTGTATAAGAACTTTATTGACTTTTGAGGAAATTTGTGTAAGAAGGGTATGGGTTGTGTAAGAGTTTGTTGACTTATGGGGTTGCTTGGGGATGGGTGTGAGGTGATGTGAACTTGACCCTTGATGGGATTGATTGATCGATTGAGGCAACATTTTGTAGAGATTCTCTTGGGTTTTGTGATACGCGGTGTTTTTCTTGAACTGAATGCAGGCCCACATCTCCTGGCCTAGGTATCGCCTTGGTGCGTGAGACGTGGCATCGGAACCACAGCGACGGCGCGGTCGCAAGGATACAAGTCTCATATCGCATCGACTCTGATATACGGGACATGACTTAGGATCACCGTAAATGTCAGTAAAAGATTGTGGGTCGCCGAAATTCGACCGGGAGGACCGCAGAAGCCTACCGAACGGTATGGGATAGGATACGGGTCTCACAGCTCTCTCCTCCTAATAAAAATTTCATCCTCAAAATTTAAATCACAATACAACCAATACAAAGTTTACCAAGGGAGGGAAAAACCTATCAGTATAGATATAATCAAAACATTCCATACTAACATAATCAAACACCTAAGGGATGGGGATAGCACCCACAAATCTTAGCTTCTTGCTCCCAAGATGCCTCATCAACACTATGGTGACCCTACTAATCCTCGGATCCCGGATTAGAAATGATCGAAACTGAAATACTATGCAGTCTCACAATCTCAATAGTAGGGAGTTATATTAGAAAATCTCTAAGTTATTCAAACTCGGGAATCTAATCATTTTAAGTTATTAATAATCATAGAGTGCATGCTAGCTATCAGTAGATATGTGATGTCATCCTCAGGTATTCCCAAGTTATGCTCTGATACCAAATTCTATCATGCCCCAAAACTGAAAATCGGATTCACAAGAATCCCGATCGCCGAATTCGGTGTTAACAGCCTCCGTAGTACCCCATTCTCGGCTTCCAACGTCTGTACGCCAAATTTCGATCCTGAGATCCTAAAAGGAGGATTTTTCTAATGTACATTTGTTTCATAATAAGCATAACCACAAGTTTACCTAATTCACAAAGCCAACAACATCATCACATATCCACTAATATAAACATTTGAATACAGTATTGAAAGGGAAATACATATGTCAAAGATCAAAACTCCATAAGTCCGCTGCGCGCTCCAAGCTCAAGGCTGCTGCAACCTAACGCCACTTGCACGCATCTATCGTGCATAAGCTTATAGAAAGCTCAGCAGGTTGTGAAAGTGTGTGCAAAAAGTAAGTGTCAAATATTCAACGTAACGTCATAATCATATAATGTCGAAATAAGCGCAAGGTCATGAATCGTATGCTATCAGAGTAAGCGAAAATACTGACAAGTCCATAAGTCAAGCAACATCAATATACGTAATACAGATCAACTATACAAATGAGGAGTCATAAAGAGTTAAATATAAGATGTCATATCTAAACCATATTAATGCAGAAACATGGGTAACCGAAAATGCCATATGCCGCGAATGTAATGCAATATGTAGTACGAATGGAATGACCATGCTAGAGTGTGAAGTCGGGATGATAGTACATACTATCGCAGGCTATGTGGTCCATCACAAGAGACTTCTATCCAAACTAGTCCCATACCAAAATTTAGATAGTCAGACTCAATGTGGTAAACTCCTGATCTCAGGTTAGTCGAGCGCCCTAACCGAAATCCTGGACGTTGCGAAGGTACACTAACAAATAGTTGCGCACCACCAACCCTAGTGGACAGTGAATGAATGAATGAGTATGTAACTCCTGCTCAATAAGTCCACATATCAGTACAGTTCCTCTTTAGGATCATCACCGGGGTTTAGTACACTCCAAATGCCACTGCCCCTCTCCCAGCAACACAGTCCAAGTAAGCATAAGAAACCTCACTATTCTCCTGGCCAATAGTCTACCAATATCAATCCGGCACGTTGATAGCAGACCCATTTATGAGGTGGTCAAACTCAGCCTAGCTAGGCCCCCTACTCTTGGGTGGGTAAGGCCACACCCCTCCCAACCGACTACGACACAATGGGAGACGCGGCCTCCTGGTATTCGGCACTCAGGTTCTCATCTATCCACTCGGTCTCGACGTTGGAGCATCCTCTGGTACTAAGAGGGTTTTAGGAATTTTCACTCGGGGCCATCTATGACAGCCCAATGCTAGAACAAATTTTCGTTGCCCCGTCTAGCCATCCATGATATGCTTGTGGAGGCTATGGCCCTGATGTCATTAGGATGTACAGTAATCATAATGTAAGATGCATGAGTCATACAATCCAGCCATGCATCAATTTTGCGCATACCGTGCACTCATGTGAGATAACCTCCACCAATCAGGGAGTCTCATAACAGCATGTTCAATGACATATGGGATGATCAATCACATCTCATAACAAACAAGTAGATGATGCGTATGGTCATGTATCAAGATCCTATGCTGTCACATACTCATAATTGGTATAATAACCGGCATCGATAATCGACCTCGACAATGTGGACATTTAACCAACATTGCCCCCGAGGAATGGCCCTCTTAGATCTTAACATATAGTGGACCCATGACCTCACACAAGAGCCACATATACAACACCATGGGCCTCACTCAAGAGCTTAATACACATCACGATGGGCCTTTCATATGGGCCTAACATACATCACAATGGGCCTCAACTACGAGTTGCATATACACCACATATGTCTCAACAATCGGCCTCGATAATTGAAGTCGGCCTCGATACTTGGTTTCTACAATCAGGATCGATCGATAATAAGAATTGGCAAATCGGTCATAACAATCGGGATCGATCGATAATCAGAGTCGACAAATCGGTCACGTCAAACGGAATCGATAATCAACCACGACAATCGTGATCGATCAATAATCAGAATCGACAAATCGATCACAACAATCGGGATCAATCGATAATCAGAGTTGGCAAATCGGTCACGACAATCGGGATCAATCGATAATCAGAATCGGCATATCGGTCACAACAATCGGGATCGATTGATAATCAGAGTCGGCAAGTTGGTCACGACAATCGGGATCGATCGATAATTAGAGTCAGCAAATTGGTCACGACAATCGGCCTCGATGAGAATGGACCGAACAAGGCCTAAGGGAAGGTTGTAATGTGGGCATTAAACCATCATTGCCCATCAATGTGGCCATTTAACCAACACTATTCCCAAGGAGTGGCCCATGTAAGGACAAACGTACAGTGGGCCCATGGCCTCACATAAGGGCCTAATACATATCACTATGGGCCTCACTCATGAGCCGCATATACATCACAATGGGCTTCGGCACATAGGAAATAAATACATCACATCGAGCCTTATTACATGGGCCGAAAATATATCACAATGGTCCTTAACGCATGACCCAAAAATATATCACAATGGGCCGCTCATATGGGCCTAATATACATCACCACGGGCCATGACCCATGGGCCCCAAATACATCACAATGGGCTACGTCCCATGGGCCACAACAATGGGCCTCGCATGTATATAATATACATTAAAGATGGGCCTCACAGGCCAGCCTTATTGTCCAAAAAGACAGATGGACAGAGAATACATGCAACAGGGTGGGCCTCTGATAGATATGTGCCACCCACAAACCATACAGTGGGCCCAGGAAGTTTTCAATGGTGGGCATCAACACACTACTTTCCAGCAGCGCGCAGGCCTGCTATTAGATGGCATGAATACAATATACATCATGGTGGATCCTACCATATGACAGGTGGGCCTGATGGCTCAACGGTATGGACAAGTGGGCAGCGTCTAGCGTCGAGCAGCTGCAGAGGAAACATACATCAAGGTGAGATTGCACCATCCAGACGCATGGTGTGAATACAGGATACATACATCAAGGTGGGTCCCATCCCACACGTGCAGCACGTGTGGGTGGTCCCACGTCTAGCCACACGGGCAGAGGATAATAGATATATCATGGTGGTCAGCACTGTCCAGCACATCTGGACGGTGCAGATAAGGCACTTACATCATGGTGGCCCACACTACAAGAAAACCGAGCGCAACTGACGGATGGGGCTACCCTTTGCCCGCAGCCAGTTTTAACGGCCGCGGGCAAAGGATCCCTATAAAAAGAAAAATAAGAAAGCCCTAGATCATTTCCTCTTCTCACCCGTGTCGACTCTCCCTCTGCCTCTCCCTCTCCCTCTCCACTCCCTCAGGCTCTCCCTCTCCACTCGCTCTCCCTCCATCTCCCTCTCGCGCGCTTTTCCTCTCTCCTTCGCTCTCCCTCTCGCGCACTTTTCCTCTCTCTCCCTCTCCCTCCCTCTCTCTCGCTTCTCCCTCGCCCTCTCCTCTTCGCGCGCTCTCCCTGTCCCTCCCTCTCTCTACCTCTGCCTCTGCCTCTCCCTCTCCCTCTCCCTCTCCTTTCTCTATCCCTATCTTTCTCTCTCTCTCTCCCTCTCTCTCCCCCCAGCCCTCTGCTTCAGTTCAGCCTTCTGCTGCTCGTAAATCTCGGATTCTCGTGTATGATGTAAGGTTTTTCCCTTCTCATTGTTGTTTTCTGCAATTTACAATACCCGATTAGGGATATGCATTGTCGAATCCCTAATTAGGGATTTGTATAACAAATCCCTAATTAGGGATGTGTGTTGTCAAATCCCTAGTTGGGGATTTGCATGGTTGAATCCCTTTTTAGAGATTTGTATTGTCGAATTCCACATTAGGAATTTGCCTTGTCTAATCCCTAACTAGTTGGGGATTTCTTTATTATTATTATTATTATTTTTGTTTTTAAATGTTGAATCTAATGTATTCGAAGATGTATCTGACCAAGATGAATGGATACTAAAAAAACCATGCCCCTCCAAAACTCATGTTAGACACAAGATTTTACCCATGATTTTATACGATGTAGGCCACCTGATTTTTGGGAGACAAAGAAAATAGTAAGGGATTCACATGATGGACGGATTATTTTTAGAATATCACAGTGGGCCTTACACATTGATTTGTATGTTAAGCTCAAAGTAGAAACATTTTAGAACATCACATTGGGCCTTTCTCCTTTACCCAGGCTCGGGACCAGGAATTACATTGCACAGTGCAGCTAGATATTCTATTACATTTTAGCATATATTGAGATAGCAAATTTTAATTTGTTTATCTTGCACGTGATGTGGGTCCTTCATCAAAGCAGTATTAATTTGTTGGAGAACATAGGAGCATGGTATTTTGAGGAAAAGCATGTCCTATTAATTTTCAGGGATGCATGCAACACAGTATTTGCAATGCATTCTGATTCACCATCGATTGCTCATAGGTAAGGCCCTTTGATCCTTGAGCATTACTCTTTAACCTCTCTTTATGTTGATCTTCTTCTGTTAATTTGTGTTGATTTATGATTTGAGAAGAACCCTGTTTGGTTCTGGTTGTGGTGGTTATCTTCTTCCTCTTAATTGCTCTTGGAAGGGTTATGAGATGTGATTCTATCTGTTGGGAGTAGATATAATGTACTTGATCCTAAGGAAATGTATAGTTTTGGAGGATCTGAATTCCATGAATTTGTATTGATGGTGTGTTGATCCAGTTTATTAAATCATTTGGAAAAAATAAACCATTTTGTTGGTCTACTAAGCCATCTTGTGGATGGAAACGTCATGAGATTATCTCATTTTGGAAGATACCAACCCTCTAATTTTGTATTGATGGTGTTCAGAAGAGAAATTCTAAGTGAGAAGGTAGACATCTGGGTAAGTCAATCATCACCCCGTATTTTATAGGAGACTAAGATCAATCTATCATTTTTTGAACAATGCATGTTAGTGCTGTATTTTAATTTGACATTATCTACTTAGTATAACACATTCCTTTTCTACATGGCTAGTAGAGTTAGCATATGCTGCAATTGCCTGATTGTATGCTTTACCAGAAAATATAACACTAAGAATTACATGGAAAATCACAATAGAGGAGATCAAATGCTTTAACTTGCATTTTTCTGTTGTCTTCCGTTTCCTGCTTCCACTTTCATCACTAACATCTTTCTCATTCATGACTTCTTGCATATGATTAAAACAGGGAAAAAATTACTGTGTTGCATGATTAGAAATTGGAAAAGTCTGAATTTTTTGTGAATAATATAGCTAAGGTTCGTAACATATGCTTCCAAGTAATAAAAATAGACTGCATTGAATCAAAGAAAAATAGAATAAATTGGATTTCTCTAGAAAATCCCTCATTTGAAGCTAGGTATAAAAAAATGGTTATGTAACAGTAACAGTGGGACCTCATTATGCGATAACAGGGCTATAATGCCTGATCTGAAAATAAAAAAAGGCTTGTAATGGGCCTGTAATGGCTGTAACAGGTTTGTAATGGACTGATAATGGGGGCAATATATATTTTTTTTCTTAATTTTTTTTTACTGTTATAGCTCCTATTGTATTGTCCATATGGCCAGCCGTTATGGTGGCTATTACTATTACCGTTACTGAATACTTTTATTTGAAGACTCTTAGTGCAAGTTCTGCATCCAATCAGTTTTCAAGACATAATACTTGCCCAGGTTGCACCTCTGGGTGAAGCCAAGAAACTCATTGGTTGTTTCTAAACTGTGATTAATACACGATTGTGAATGTTGTCTCTTCATTTCTCTTCAATTTTGGAAACTAAAGTGTCGGATGTCTCCAAGTTTCAGCAGTATTAATTTCCATGTTTCCTTGATTCCATTTGATTTTTGTGTGATATTTACAGTTTCTATACACCAATCTATAAAAAGAGGTAGGATCCAGTGTTCATCCAGTGCCATATATTAGATGGTATCAGTCCTATGATAAGATTGGCAAATGTGTCAATCCATTCAAACCAGCCAATTGGTAGACCAGGTTATGGATGGACCACTGGTTGAAACTGTTTCCAACCATTTGATCTCAGATTTCTTTTTACTAGTTTATTGATCAATTATAATGAAAATAAGTTTAAATTTATCAATGATTTCATATGGGTATCTAACTACAAATATCTCTATGCATGTTAAATTTGTGCCCACCTTAATTACTAGAGACTCCCATTAGAACTCCCTGTTCCATCCCCGTGATCCATCCACCAGACATGACAATATCCCTTCCACTGTCACAATCAGCAAGAGTAATCACAATGGTCCCTACCCAATAGTGGACTTGGGCTTGAATGGTTGGAGTTGAGCATCTAGCTTAGAGCCATGAACATTAATTACGACCTCATATATAAATCTTTTGTAGCATTATTTGTAGCATTCATGGTTGAAGATGTTGGAGTTTCTGTTACTTATTTGGGGAATGACTTTTAGCATTCATGGCATCTCCAATTTTTATTTTTTTATTTTTTTTCATCTTTTAAACTTTAAGATATAAAACCTGCTTTAAGTTTTCATTTTCTTTCCTTTAGATCTTTTAAACAAAAGGTATTTCTGACTGTGCCACCATACGATGCCTTTACTCTTTTCATGTGTCTTCCTTTTCACCAGTCAAAGGTATTTTACTCCTCAACAATGTGAAAAAGGAGAGCTGCTTTTTTCCAGTTCCTCAGGCAGAAGAGTGAATTCTCTGAGTGTTGGAGAGGGCCAATGTGCCAGAATTTATCTGTCTACGATGCGGTGAAAGTGAAACAGTGGGCCCGATCTTCTGCAGGCACTAACCATGCGAGAATAGCAAGACCATACCTCTAGTGAAAAGGCCAGGTCACAGCTCCTCGAAATGGGATCCATTGTTGTAAAAGGAGAGCTTCTTTTACTCATTTCTTTCTGTGAACTAAAGAGTAGATAAAAGGAAACAAATTAAACAAATCCAAACAAGATTTATAATGATCAATTACTCATAAGCATATAATCAACTCAATGCAGACTTGGGTCAGGCAGTCACTAGGTTTCCGTAGAACCTAGTGACAAAGGAGTGCTTGAAGATCTGTTTTACAAATGCAGAACCTCAAACTGTGGATATTAGAATAAAAAGAAAGTTCTTGGATCTGATTTTCAACTATTACACTCAAAAACTTACATTTCTTTAAACAAATCTCACAAAGAGAACACCAGAAACTGTTGGCATCCTCGCTGTTACTGTAATAAAGAAAATACAATATCAGGAAAAGTGCATGGAAATTGATTGCACGATCCTTTAACCATGTGCCACTCCCACTTCCAATTGTGCTTTGGATTGGTGCATTGGGCCCACTTCCTAGCTATTTATACTTACATTTTGAAATAGCGCTTTCTGTCTCAGAAGTTGAATCAATTTCTACTTCTTTTCATGCTTGCAGAAAATTT
Organism: Magnolia changhungtana; assembly: GCA_030180095.1. NCBI lineage: Eukaryota > Viridiplantae > Streptophyta > Magnoliopsida > Magnoliales > Magnoliaceae > Magnolia > Magnolia changhungtana. The sequence goes on along the minus strand of JASAUF010000626.1, from coordinate 3,115,009 downwards.
CAATACAATTTAGAACAGTCTGTATCACATTGATACCCTCATATCCATTAGTTGCACAATGATTGTAATATGATTTCCCACAGATGGGGGACTTCTGCACACATCATCTTTCTTGGATTCTACTTCTTTACGAACATTATTTCTAACTTCCATACTAGGTGATTTTTCCATTGTAGACCCACTCACTAGAGTGAATATCTATGCCGTGAGCTTTCTAATACCTCTTAGTGTGATTGTCTACACTTTAGTTAGAGGGCTGAAAGCCACCTTCTTGGCAAGCTACATACATTCAGTATTTGGTATGTGATCTGAACTCCGTGTAAGCTCTTTTAGTCCCTGAAATAGGCTGAATTTCATGCGTGTAAGCTCTTTTAGTTCAAGTACCCACCAGTGGTGAAATCCCACGGCGTGTGTGTGTCAGCGTGCTTGTGGGGTGTGTGTGCGTGTGTAAAAAGAGAAAAAAAAAAAAAAAAAAAAAAAAGGGTCTTTTCAAATATCACAGTTTTGGAAGTGTTGTGCCATACCATTTAGCTCCTTTAGAAAATTCCTCCTTTATGCTTCAGTACCACACACACACACACACACACACACACACACACACACACACACACACACACACACATATATATATATATATATATATATATTATTTTTTTCTTTTTCTTTTTTGGGTTGACTTGGGTTGTTTACTTGTTGTTTCTAACTGTGTCTAGCTTGACATGAATTCAATGTAGTAGCATATGTAAAAGGTAAATTACATTTGTTTTTCTGACTTTGGGTTGGGTTGTTTCCCCTACATTTGTAGACTGGAACATCACATTGCATCTTCAAGGAGATTGCTTGTTCCTTACACCATACATTGTTGAATGTGTCCAACCACCATGCAACATTATCCAAGAAGTTGGTTTATTTCATGCTTGCTGATCTATCAGTGTTTTTTTTTTATTTTTTATTTTTTTTATTTTTTATTATTCTTTGCTTTTTTCCTTTTTGCATCTGGTTATGTGATTTCGTATTTGATGTGGTTTCATCACTTTCCTATGAGTTCTAAATTCACCATCCTTTTTCCTAGTATATCTCATTTTTGTGGACTTCTAGTCTAGACCATGTTTATAGATGTTTATTGTAATAATTCTCTGGATATTGATTTGGATATTGACACACTAGGACCCAGAGAAATATAAATATAGCTTTTTAGCCGCATTGACATGGATTAGTCTTTCACCAGACACTTCTTAATTGGAGTCTTTGTACTAAAGAAGGCTAATGCAAATTTTCATTGATTTACTTATGCATATCCAAGCTAGATCTATCCCTCCACTTCGGAAGGTAAAGATGTTCTTGGGGCTTGCAAGGACAGGTTCTGGAAAGACCCTTGCATTTTGATACTGCAGTTGACTTGTTGTATAACATTTTCTTTACTCCTCACAATGGAACGGGCATTGTCATCATATGCCTAACTAGGTAGCTTGCCATACAGGTTCATCTTTTACCGTTTTTACTCATTGCCAATAGAAGCGAAGAATTAAATTATGTCAATTTAAAATATGAAGTTTAGTGGTTTTTTTCCCTTTACTGGGGCAAATCTTGCATGCAGATGAAATTCTTTCAGCTACCATCATGTGTTTTCTTGTGCATTTGGGGTGGATGTTGTTATCCACATCTGGGGTGCAAAGAAATGTTTGGGTTGTTAAGAAGGTAGTTGTTAAGAAGTGTGCTCGTGAGTCATCTCAATTGTGGAGGGCGACTCCAATATTGCTATTGTTTGGGTTTTCTTATACTCTCAAGGATGCCAATGAGGTTGCAGATTCTCCCGCCTGTGATGGTGTGACCTGTGTATCTTTGCATATAAGATTGTTTTTACCTTCTTTCTCAGTAAAGTTATTATGTTTTAAAAAGTACTAATTATCACTCCCATCTTTCAGCAATTGTAGCAAGTCATTTATTTTTGGAATCATTATCCTACGCTATGATACTCATACTTCCTAATAACAGTAGTGTAAGATGTATTATGCCATCTTACATTTTCTATGCACTAAATTAATTTCATGATGACCCTGAAAGTTGTGAATTCCCTTCCATCTATATGGATTCATTATTAAATTTGATCTGTTTGTTTCTCTGTTCTGGTCTTGTTTCTGGTTTTGCTTGCCAATGTGGGATTCTTTATCATTTGCTTCATGCATTCCCTTCTAAAGTTATTTATACAGCAGAATGAAATGCACTCATCTTATGTATGCATTGACATTATTTATACAGCAGAATGTTATGTGTTATCCAAACTTGGGAACAAAAATGAAAGATGTCCATTTATCTGGCAACATATTCAACCACATAACATGTTAAGAAATTTCGCATTTTCAGGGTCTTCGGTTGCCCTTGGAGAACAGTGCTATGTATTTGGGAATCAAAGCTCACACGGGCACTTCTGTTTTTTCAGTGCTAAATGGTGCCAATGAGGAAGCCAATAGCCTCTCTTGTCATGGAGCTACTGGCCATTCCTTGCCCCTTTTGTTATTTTCATTTTTCTTTCAAAAAAAAAAAAAAAATCTATCCTCGTTCAAAATACAATTCACATTTGTATAGAGCTGATGTCGACCATTGTCATCTTTTAGTGCCTTTCCTGAAATGCTGACATTGATCTTAATATAATCCTAATATGTCATTAATGTAGAGTGTTAGTTGGACCTTTTTCTAGCCCTGCATTTGTTATCATCGGAAGTCCCATCAATGGCCAAGCATAGATATAAATTTTTTCTTGGACCGGGAGATTGTCAATATTTCTCTAAGTTTTGTTTCTGCTGAATGGACTTTCATGGCAGTTAAAAGAGGTCTCAGGTAGTATTGTGTAAAATCAGTTAGAGAGGTAGTTCTAGAAAATTTGGGTGTTGGCTTATAATATTTCCTTAGTAACTTGTAATTTCTTGAAATGGTTCATTTAACTTAAAACAGTAAAATGTGCTTTCTTTTGTAGGTGCTCAATGCATTGGCCAGTCTTTTATGTAGGTTATTTGCAGAGATACTATGGGATGGTCGGATATTTTTGTGCCAGATGATCTGAACGGTGTGTCCCATGTCTTGAAATCTCAGATTTCTGCATATGTGTCTACACACGTGTCTTTGGAGTATAGACAAGTAAATTTGTAACCTCGTGTATTTTTACAAGTAGGGGTGCTTCGAGCCGTTGTAATATTTGGTGGACATTTAATGGACGGTTGTAATGAAAATAGTCAACGGCCTGAATTCAACTAAAAAATTTCCATTGATCATTGTTTAGGATCTATCCACTCCATCTGTTTTTGAGATGGTGATCTATTCATGGTGGGTCCCACAATTAATTTAAATTAATGTACGGTTCTGATTTTCCACCTCGATGGTAAATCTGCATGTTTGTACCACACACGTGGCATGTGTATAATGATCTGAGCCATTTATTATTAGAAGGCCCCACGAACGTACCATACACAAAATCACGACGAAGTGTCCTGCAATAGTGCCGATGGATGTCACGACGAGCGGAACCCATCTGCTGATTGTCGGTAAAGGGTGCCCACCGCCAGTTTAGTTCCCCCTATAGCGGCGGTAAGAAAAACCGTCAGGAAACTCTATAGCCGTCGGTAAACCCTTTACCGACCGAGCCTTTCCCTGCGGTTTGCTGACTGTCGGCAAATGCTTTGCCGGCGGTTTTTGGGACCTTTACCGGCGGTTTTGGCCGCCGGTAAAGGCCCACTTTCTTGTAGTGCCACCATCCAGGTGAATGGATGGTGTGAATAAGGCCCATACATTAGGTGGACTCCACGTGCATCGTCCAGAATCGACGGTGTAGATACATACATCCGTGTGGGGTCCACAGAACTTGCAGGTGTCATTACACCACTGATGGGAGGTGAGGTCACAAAGCTGGATGAACGACATTGGTTAAACAGATATATCAGGGTGAGGCTCCACTCACGTGGCTAAACACATATATCATGGATAGGCTCCACACACGTGGCCCATATACATATACGTAGGCATATATTATTATAATATATGTTTATATATATATATTATTTTACCTTCTTTGCGAAAACATCATCCAGTATCCATCCAGGTCTAGACGCTGGATGCACACATACATCACGGCGAGGTCCACCGTTCTCAAAGGGTGGACGGCGTGCATGAAATACATGTAGCACTGTGGATTTTCACGTGGCGCCATTTGTAGGTATAGAATACATATACCAAGGTGGGCCCCTACCTCACACGTGTAGTACATGTGGATGGGTCCCACGTCTAGAAACGGCTGGACATGGACAGTGGGGATGGAACACATACACTACGGTGGGTCATCACCTTAGATGGATGGTATGGATGAAATCCATATGTCCGCTGGATTCCATCCAGCCACAGATCAGGTGGGTCCCACACACGCGGCCCACATATATGCATGTATATGTATTACACTATAATATAATGTATTATATTATAATATCCTTAAAAGAGCCAATATATATATATATATATATATATATATATATATATATATATATATATATATATATATATATATATATAATATAATATAATGTAATATATTATAATATTTTCAAAGAGCCAAGCGTCCAGACCCTCTGGATGCTCGGACGAACAGTGAGGATTAAAATCATGCACATCACAGTGGTGTCCCACCACCTGTCCAGATGGACGGTGTAGATGAATCACATACTTCATGGTGGTTCCACATCCAGTGGGCCACACGTCCGGGATCAAGCTGATAGTTGTATTTTTCCCATCAGACAGCCATGCATGGCAGGCCCTATGATGACAACAAGGTGGGCCCACTCGGTGGACAATATGGATAAAATACATTCATGGTGGCCACACACACCTCATCATCACCACAAAAAAAAATGAAAGAGAGAGAGAGAGAGAGAGAGAGAGAGAGAGAGAGATGGAGGGGCCCCGCCACTATGGGCCTCTCTATACAATGCGTACATCAACATGGGGCTCACCATATGTGGGCCCTCAATCCATCAAAATCACACAAATCGACTACAGAAAGCACCCACCTCAAGATCTCCTCTCCTTCTTCTGCCTATAGCCCCTAGAGCTCCAAGGGAACATTTTTAATGGTTGAGATGAACATTGGATGGTGGGATTAGGTGGTAGGAAGGTGAGCCACACCAAGCTCTCTCATGGAGATTGGAGGAGCTTGGACATTGGAAATTTTGGTGTTTTGAGTTGCTTGGAAAAGAAGGGAGAAATAAGAGAGAGAGAGAGAGAGAGAGAAGATGGGATGAAGTGATGGATGGGAGAGTGATGGGTGTGTAAGAATTTTGTTGACTTTTGAGGAAATTTGTGTAAGAAGGGTATGGGTTGTGTAAGAGTTTGTTGACTTATGGGGTTGCTTGGGGATGGGTGTGAGGTGATGTGAACTTGACCATTGATGGGATTGATTGATTGATTGAGGCGACATATTGTAAAATTCTCTTGGGTTTTGTGATGCGCGACATTTTCCTCGAACTGAACCCGGGCCCACATCTTATGGCCTGGGTATCGCCTTGGTGAGTGAGACGCGGCATCGGAACTGCGGTGACGGCACGATCGGAAGATACAAGTCTCGGGTCGCACTGACTCTAATATACGGGACATGACTGAGGATCACCCGCAAACGCCGGTAACAGATTGTGGGTCGTCGGAATTCGACCGGGAGAACTGCAGAAGCTTATGGAACAGTACATGGTAGGATACAGGTCTCACAACAACCACACAACTACTCCACTCCTAATATCCTCACACAGTGGATATTAGCGTTCACTATGAAAATATGTTTTTTAAGGTTCACCCAAAACCTTTACAATTGTGTCTTTCAAGTGGGCTTACACAATTCAAAAACCCCACACTCTAAGTTTTCTGGATCACCTTAGACAAACCAAAATAAGGAGATTTTTTCTAGCACAATCTCAATGAAACGAAAAAAATAGAATTTACAAAATTGTAAAATACCTGGATATTCTTCTTTTGATGCAGCCCGGAAGAACCAAATCGGAGTAGAAGTTTAACGTAGAAGTTCAATGTTCACATTCACTTGTGAAATGGTTCTAGGTTCTAAATTGATTTTAAATTAAATCATCTTGGGCTAACTTGACTTGATTTTAATTCCAAGAAATGGGAATAGAACAATCCCTCTTTCAAATAAAATTGGAATGTAGAATTCAAAATCAAATATAAAGAAAGCTAATTAAAGAGAATATAAAATGAGCACTAAATAGCTTAAGAATATCACTAACTTATCTCTTAGAGTGGCATATTAATTTAACTTGAATTGAATATTAAACTCTGAAATTCGTGCTCTATTTATAAGTGCAGAAATCGTAGTCATGACTGGTCCTGATGTCACCACGATTGGTCGTAGGACTAACAAATTTTTAAAATTTCAAGCACGATAAGATCAGACCGTTCCACGACTAGTCGTAGGTCTTACTCGACCGGTAGAGCGGCCTTCACGACTAGTCGAATCCTGTCCACGACTGGTCATGCAGGACTCAATTTAGTTGTTGGACTTTGAGTCAAGCCTATAGGACTGGTCAAACACGGGTCGAGCATTGTTCACACGACCGGTCGAGCAGTCTCCAGGACTGGTCGAGGATTTCTTAGACTAGTCGAGCCAGTGCTAGGACTAATCGAACATAGCATAGGACTAGTCGAAAAAAAGACTAAGCACTTATAAAATGAACCAATTGAATTATGTATTCAAAATGACCTACCCTAAGGTCAATCTAGGGTAATCCAAACCTTGTTAGAGTCTTCTTTTACTTCGGTTGATAGTTGATCTTTGAAGTTGACGAAGCTTGAGATCTTGTCATATATAGAAGCTTGAACTCGAGACCTTTGAAGCTTGAAATTGTAATACATTGAAACTTGAGCTTGAGGTTCAAAGTTTAAAAACTTTGTCTTAACTTAGACAAAGCATTTAATAACTTGAACTATGAAGCTTCAAACACTGCACGATGTTCTTGAATCATGAAGTCTTGCTTTTGAAGATCTTGAAGTAAAGACTTTCAACCTTGTACATGAGATGCATAGTCTTGAATATGTAGAAGCGCTACACAAGACACAGATTCCAAGAGGTTTTGACACTACGAAATTTGACAATCATAGGAGCTAGATAGCATAGCACTTACAATCTCCCCCTTTGTCAAATTTGTGACAAAACACACTTCAAAATAACATAAGCATTATACACACAAAGAATCATGCACCAGTTATCGATATAAACAAGTTACAACCTGGTTAAAGAATAATGCACCATTTATCAAAAGGTCAAAAATTCGCATCTACTCCTCCAACAAAACTCCCCATTACTTTACTCCCCCCTTAAAAAAATGGATGAAAAAATGGACTACATTCCACAAACCACATCCAAATTCTCCCCCTTTTTGTCACAATATGACAAAGGAAGGAACCAATAAATGATAATGGAAGTAGATAAATAAGGAAGAAGAGTAATGGGGAATAAATGATCAAGATATTCAATATAATAAAACCATAAGTAAACATCGTTCAAGCATAATCTACCATGTTCAACCAAATAAAACTGAGTTCAACTAAGTTTAACCCCATAAGACAAAAGAAATCCAAATATCATAAAAGTTATTACAAACCAAGATAAGTAAATACTAATCGGAACCCAATGAAGGAGCAAGTATGGTAGGATCAAGTTTATGAAGTCCCTTATTCGGGCGTCTAAGATATTTGTGCATATATTTGAATTGTAAATCATGGGACACATTTATGTTCTCTACCTTCTCCTCAAGCGAGCGCAAACGCGCATCAAAATCAAACGACTGACAATCAAGATCATCAGCCGAATCGAATTCAATCTCATCAAAAATATCATTCATGTTAATGTCATCTGGAGGTAAATCACCTTCCTCTTCATTTACTGCATCAACTCCACCAACACTCACATTAACTTGGCCTACGGCCAACCTAAGATTCATTTTGTTGATAATAGAGTTTTTGAAGATTAGGTGTTAAATGGGAGCTTCCCTAATAGGCATAGCTACTAAAATATGGGTGGCCAACACAATCATAAAATACGCGAAAGGAATGTCACTGTGTCCTGGATGGAGACGGAATTGAATGATGCAATGATAAATTAAAGAGGGAAGGCAGGCAGAGGTACCAGAGATGATGGAATGAAGAATCTGAACCATGAAAGTAGTGAGTTCAGTTTTGTTACCAGAATAGGGAAAAACATTTGAAATAAAAATCCTGTGAAGGACTCTGCATCTGGGTAACAAATACTTTGAGGTAAGCGCATTTCTAGAAGTATTTCATTCAGCATTTATATTGCACAAAGCTCTAGTCAGCATACGCTTTTCAAATTCAGATGGTTTAGCCACTAGAGTGCTAATGGGAATACCTTCATCATTGATAGGTATGTCCATTAGACTAGAGATTAGATGCCAGTCTACTTCAACTAGACCTTCTATAGTGTCAATAATAAATGTTAGATTTTCAGTTAAAAAATCAAAAATACATGCATACATAGCTTACGTAATAGACTGATATGCCGGCCCACCCCAATGTAGAATGTTATCCTAACCTACAGATTGGAGGAGAGGAAGGATTTCAAATGGAGCTAGATGTTCAACATGAACAGGTCATTCAAATATAATATTGTACAACCTAATATCCCATACATAAGAGGGAATATATTCAGGTGACCGAAGCTGGTACACTATGATAGGTGTCGATCTAGAAGTTGAAGGACCACGAGAACTTTTCTTTTTAGCTCTAGCTTCCATTTGCAACTAAGAAATCAAGGAACCAAGTGGTTGCAAAAGAAGTAGAGTGGGTTTTCACAAGATCAGATTTTGGAGCAGAAAACTCCAAAAACCACTACGAATCAAGAAATAAATTACACCAATGATGAAAAATGAGTGATAAGAACTTGAATCTACAATGAATATGTAAATAAAGCACTAACCTTGAAGAACTAGGAGATGGGTTTGACCGGTCGACCTAAGACCTGTTGGAGAAGAAACCCAAAATGAAGAAAAATGTATTTTTCCCCCAAATAAAGCATAAACCCACGCTACACGACTGGTCAAGTACATGCTCGACCGGTCGTGCCACGATTGGTTGAGTATGTACTCGACTGGTCGTGCACAACCCAAAAATATGCATTTTTCATATAATTTAAAATTTTAAACATATAAAATAACAAATATATATATATATATATATTATGATACAAAAATGCATGTATAATCAATTCAAATTGTACATTCCAAGATCAAATTTCAATTTAAAAAACCTACTTTTGTCAAGCAGTTTTATCAATATGTCAGCAAGTTGAGTCTCGGTTCCAAAGTGATTGTCTTATCTTCCACTAATTCACGAATGTAATGGTATCTAATGTCAATATGCTTGGTTCGTGAATGCTTGATTGTATTTTTAGAGATATTAATTGCGCTTGAATTATCATAATATAAAACCATAATATCTTGGGCAATTCTGTAATCGCTTAGCATTCTTTTCATCCACACAAGCTGAGTACATGTATTACCTGCTGCAATGTATTCAGCCTCAGCAGTTGAAAGCGATGCGAAACTTTGTTTCTTACTTAACCAAGAAACTAAATAGATCCCTACATATAAACAACCACCATTGGTTGATTTTTTATTATTAATATTTCCAACCTAATCAGTATCTATGTAACCTGCTAATTGAACATTAGTATCATGTGGATACCAAAGACCCAGATTTGCTAAACTTGTGACATATCGCATAATCTGCTTAACAACAGTTAAATGTGACTCTTTAGGGTTAGATTAATATCTATCACAAATTCCTACGCTAAATGCAATATCAGGTCTACTTGCAATTAAATAAAGCAAACTTTCAATCATACTGCGATATAGTTTAGGATCCACACTTTTACCTATAGAGTTCATTAAGAGTTTTAAAGTTGTACTCATAAGAGTATCAAAATATTTCCCATTCTCAAATCTGAACTTCTTAACTAAGTTCAAAGCATATTTGGTTTGAGAAATAAAGAAACTATTAGGTTGCTGTTTAACTTGCAACCCTAAGAAGTAATTCAATTCCCCAACCATGCTCATTTCGAACTTAGATTTCATATGATCTGCAAACTCAATAGCCATTTTAGCACAGGTAGATCCATAAATAATATCGTCAACATAAATTTGCACTATTAAAATGTGATCATTATCATAGCATTAATGATGTGTTTTAAGAGGGCAAAGTTGTGATTAGAGAGCGCTATCTTCATCCTTTTGTAGATTGATTGTGCCTTGACATATATACTTGATGATGTTTCTTCTTCCCTTGTCTGTTCTGTAAATTTTGAGGATGAAATTTTATTAGGAGGGGAGAGCTGTAAGACCCATATCCTACCCCGTACCGTTCCATAGGCTTCTGTGGTCCTCCTGGTCGAATTTCGGTGACCCGTGATCTGTTATCGGCATTTGCATCCGATCCTGAGTCGTATCCCATATTTCAGAGTCGGCTCAACCTGAGACTTGTACCCTTGCGACCACGCCGTCACTGCAGTTCTTACGCCGCGTCTCGCGTGTCAAGGCGATACCTAGGCCTGGAGATGTGGGCCCAAATTCAGTTAGAGGAAAAACATCGCACTTTGTAATCCCAAGAGAATGTCCCATCAATCACATCAAATGTCAAGTACATGTCTCATCCCCAAAAGCAACCCCAAAGTCAACTCTCTCTCTCTCTCTTACAACCTATACATGTCAAGTACACATCCATCACCTTTCACCCATCCCTCACCCATCACACCCATCTCTCTCTCTCTCATCTCTCTCTCTCTCTCTCATTCTCCCAAGCAACCCCAAAGGAGAGAACTGTTTAAGCTTCTATGAGAGAAGCTAGTATGGCCCACCTTCCTACCTTCCATCTCCACCATCTACGCTTCATCTCGACCGTTGAATCTCATCCATTGGAGCTCTAGAATGCGTTGATGGAAGGAGAAGTCCATGATCAAAGGTGGGTGATTTTATTATTTGATTTTATGATTCAGGGCCCACATGTAGTGGGACCCATCTTGATGTATGCATTGTATAGTGAGGGCCCATAGTGGCGGGGTCCCCCCTTCTCACGTTTCTCTCTCTCTCTCTCTCTCCCCCCTTCCTTGTTGATGTGGCCCACCTATTTTGTGCATGTATGATTCAGACCATCCAGCTATTCGGCCAGCCTCGCTGCCTAATCTAGATGAAGGGAAATCACAAATATCAGCTTGATCCCGGCTTAGGTGGGCCACCACATGGACCCACCATATTGTATGTATTTTATCAATGCCATCCATGTGTTTTATACATTCATCCATCTGTTGGGACGTAGCGGCCACCCCACATGTGTGACACGTGTGGGGGTGGGACCCACTTTGTGGCATGTATTGTATATCCATTCCGTCCATCTATCCAGATGGCTAGACCCCATTGTGATGTATGTGCTTCACGTCCAGCACATCCCAGCTGTCAGTCCAGGCATAGCCCACCCCACACGTGTGGGTGGGACCCTCCCTGATGTATATATTTTGTATTCACGCCATCCATTTGAACGGTGTGATACACGTGTGAGATGGGGCTTTATCTTAGCCGTCCGTTCATTTTGAACAGGCGGGACCCTCCTTGAATTAATGCATTACATCCACACCATCTAATCCATGGACGATGGATGCGGATTGGCTGGAGTACCTCACACCAGCTTGATAGCTGAGGTATTGATGTCAGTAAGTTCCGTGGGGCCCACTTGATTTATGTGGTGTATTCCACACTGTCCACCTGTTTTACATCCATGCCGCTCATCTGTTTTACATCAATGCTATCCATTTGTATGGCATGCTGTGATGTATGTATTATATATCTATGTCGATTTGTGCGGCCTGCCGTGATGTATGTATTATATATTTATGCCATCCATTTGTGCGGCCAGCAGAGACTATTTGTCGCCCAACGTGGTATATTTGTGGCCCATTGATGCGGCCCACTTGATGTATATTAGGCACAGTGGTGTGGCTCATTGATGCGGCCCACTTGATGTATATGAGGCCCATTGGTGCGGCCCACTTAATGTTTTTGAGGCTCATTGGTATGGCCCAATGATGCAGCCCACTTGATGTTTATGAGGCCCATTGTACGGCCCGTTAATGCGGCCTGACTAGATATATTTGAGGCCACCTATTGTGTATTTGAAGTCCATGAGTGAGGCCTGATGTGATGTGTTTATGCCCATGTGCCGAGGCCCATTGTGATGTATATGCGGCCTATGAGTGAGGCCCATAGTGATGTGTATTAGGCCCTTGTGGGAGGCCATTGGCCCACGATACGTTTGGCTCTATGTGGGCCACTCCTTGGGAGCAATGTTAGTTAAATGTCTACATTGATGGGCGACGATAGTCAAATGTCCACTTTGTGATCTTCCTTCAAGCCCTTTGTTGGGCTAATTCTGATTGTCGAGGCTGATTATCGAGACTGATTCTGATTGTCGAGGCCGATTGTCGAGGCTGATTCTGATTACAGAGGTCGATTCTGATTGTCGAGGTCGATTTCGATTATCGAGGCTAATTTTGATTGTCGAGGCCAATTTTGATTGTTGAGGCCGATTCCGATTGCCAAGGGTGATTCCAATTGTTGAGGCCGATTCTGATTGTCGAGGTCGATTCCGATTATCGAGGCCGATTCTGATTGCCAAGGCCGATTCTGATTGTCGATGCTGATTCTGATTATCAAGGCCAATTCCGATTATCGAGGCCAATTCAGGTTGTCGGGGCCATTTATCAGGCCGATTATCAATGCGATTGTCGATACCGATTATGAGTATGTGACAACATAACATCATGTACATGCCCATATGCATCATCTACATATTTATTATGAGATGTGATTGACCAGTGCATATGTCATTAGGTAGGTTGTTATGAGACTCCCTGATAGGCGGAGATTGTCTCACATGAGAGCACGGTATGCGCATGATTAATGCATGACTGGATTGTATGACTCATGCATCTTGCATTGTGTGTTGTGATTACTGTATGCCCTAGCGACATTAGGGTCGTAGCCTCCACATGCATGTCATGAATATCTAAATGGGACCCCGAAAATGTTTGGTTCAAGCATATGGGCACTTTGGATGTCCGTAGGGTGAAAGTCCCTAAAACTCCTGTGGCCAACGGATGCTCCAACATTTAGATTGAGTGGATATACATCAGCACCCGAGTGCCAAATACCAGTAGGTCGCGTCTCCCATTGTGTCGTGGTCGGTTGGAAGGGGGTATGGCCTTATCCGCCCGAGTGAGGGGGCTGTGAGCTAGGTTGAGTTTGACCAGCTCTTAAATGGGTCCGCTATCGATGAGCTGGGTAGGCATTAGTATACTACTAGTAGGCGGGTAGTGAGGTCTTTTCCACTTATTGGGCTGCGCGGTCGGCCGGGGCGGTAGCCAACTTGGAGTGTACTAGACCTCGCTGATGGTCCTAGAGATGTATGGTACTGATATGTGGACTTATTGAGCAGGAGTTGCATACTCATTCATTCATTCATTCACTATCCACTCAGGCTGGTGGTGCGCAACTAATTGCTATGTACCTTCGTAATGGCAAGGATTTCGGTTGGGGTGCACGACTAACTTGAGATCAGGAGTCTACTACATTGAGTCTGGCTATCCAAATTTAGGTATGAGACTGGTTTGGATAGAAGTCCCTTGTGATGGACCCCATAGCCTACGATACTATGTATTATCATCTCGACTTCACTCCAGCTTGGTCATTTCATTCGCATCACATATTGCATTACATCCACAACATTTAGCATTCTGGGTTGCCATGTTTCTACATTAATATGGTTGTTGGCATTCATGCCTTGCATCGCATAGCCTTGTTACGGCTGATGGCACTCATGGACTTACTAGTATATTTTCGCTTACTTTGATATCTTATGATTCATGATCTTGCCAGTATTTCCAACATTATATGATTATGGCGTTGTATTTGTGTGCTTGACACTTATCTTGTGCATACACTTTCACCACCCTCTAAGCTTTCTATAAGCTTATGCATGATAGATGCGTGCAGGTGGCGTTATGTTGTAGCAGCATGGAGCTTGGAGCATGTAGCTGACTCCTGGAGCTTTGATTTTGACATATGTATTTCCCTTTCAGCATTATATTCAAATATTTATATTAGTGGATATGTGATAATGATGTTGCCTTTGTAATTTGGGTAAACTTGTGGTTATGCTTCTTATGAGACAGATGTACATTGAAAAATTCTCTTTATAGGATCCCAGGATCGAAATCTGGCGTATGGGCACTAGGAACCGCTATGGGGTACTACGGAGGCTGTCGGCACTGGATTCAACAATCGAAAATTTTGTGAGCCTGATTTTTGGGTTTGGGGCATGACAGATGGTGCTGATTTACATAGACAATGTTTGGATGGTGCTGATTTACATGGAAAATGTTTGGATGGTGCTGATTTACCTGGACAATGTTTGGACAATGCTAATCATCATTAGTGGGCCATGTGCCCCATGAAATGATAGTGAACAGTGATACACATGTTACACCTACAACCATTGAAATGATTATTGGTGTGGTCCAAGTCCACTTGAGGCCCATTGGTGCGGCCCATCCATGTGGCCCATCATGATGTATATTTGAGGCCCATGTGATAGGGCCTACCTGCCATGTATTTTGAGGCCCATGTGATAGGGCCCACCTACCTTATATTTAAGGCCCATATGATGGGGCCCACTTGCTTATATCTGAGGCTCATATGATGGGGCCCACCTGCTTGAATCTGAGGTCCATGGGCAAGGCCCATTGTGATGTATTCGAGGCCTATGGGCAAGGCTCATTGTGATGTATTTCATGACCTATGGGCAAGGCCCATTGTGATATGTATTAGGCCCATGGGTTGTGGCCCGTGTGATGTATCTGAGGCCCATGTGCAGGGCCCACTTGTTATGTATATGAGGCCCATGAATGAGGCCCATTGTGATGTGTTCAAGGTCTATGTGATGTGGCCCATAGTGGTGTGTGTTAAGCCCATGTGATGTGGCCCATCATGATGAGTATTAGGCCCATGTGACCGGCCCATAATGGTGTGTGTTAGGCCCATGTGATGTAGCCCATAGTGGTGTGTGTTAGGCCCATGTGATGTGGCCCACAGTGATGTGTGTTAGGTCCATGTGAGCAGCCCATAGTGGTGTGTGTTAGGCCCATGTGATGCAGCCCATAGTGGTTTGTGTTAGGCCCATGTGATGTGGCCCATATTGATGTGTGTTAGGCCCGTGTGAGCGGTTCATAGTGATGTATTTTAGGCCCATGTGATGCGGCCTGATTGTTGAGGCCCATATGATGAGGCCCAATGTGATGTATAAGGCCCATGTGATGCAGCCCGCTTGATGTACGAGACCCTTGTGTAAGGCCCATTGAGACTTCTATGTGGCCATTATGATTATATGTGGCCCATTATGATTGTATGTGGCCCATTATGATTGTATGTGGCCAATTGTGATTGTATATGACCCATTGAGATTGTATAGAGCCCATTGTGATGTTATTGTGGCCTTTAATGAGGCCTGATGTGATGTATTTATGGCCCAGTATGATGGGCCCTTGTATGAGGCCATGGGCCCACTATATGTTTGGCTCTATGAGGGCCACTCCTTAGGAGCAATGTTGGTTAAATGTCTACATTAATGGGCAATGACAGTTAAATGTCCACATTATGACCTTCCCTTAGGCCTTTTGTTAGGCCGATTCCGATTGTCGAGGCCATCTATAGAGGCTAATTCCAATTCTCAAGGCTGATTCCGATTGTATAAGCTAATCGTTGAGGCCGATTGTCGATGCTGATTATCGAGGTTGATTATCGGTGCTAGTTATTGATACCGATTATAAGTATGTGATAGTATAGCATCATGATACATGCCTATACGCATCATCTATATATTTGTTTTAAGATGTGATTGGCCATTGCATATGCCTTATGACAGGTTGTTCATGGGGCTCCCTGATAGGCGGAGTTGACCCACATGAGCGCATAGTATGCGCAGGATTGATGCATGAATGGATCGTGTGACTCATGCATCTTGTATTTGTGTGACATGACCACCGTATGCCCTAGCGACATCAGGGTCGTAGCCTCAACAGGCATATCGTGGATGGCCAGATTGGATACCAAAAATTTATTCTACATGGGTTGCTATAGATATCCCTGGGTGAAATTCCTTAAACCCTCTTAATTCCAGAGGTTGCTCCAATGCCTAGATCGAGTGGATGCATGAGCGCATAGGGTTGTATACCGTTAAGTCACGTCTTCCATTGTATCATGGTCGGTTGGAAGGGGGTGCGGCCTTACCTGCCCGAGAGGAGGGGGCAAAGCTAGGCTGAGTTTGACTAGTTCGAGGAATGGGTCTGCTATCGACGAGCCGGACCCGATATCGGCAAGTGGATAGTGAGGTCTCTTCCACTCACCTTGTTGCATGCGATGGGGTGGTAATCTGGTTCGGAGTGTACTAGACCCCGATGATTTCCCAGAGAGGAATTGTACTAATATGTGGACTTATTGAGTACAAGTTGCATACTCATTCATTCATTCATTCACTACCCACTCGGGCTGGTGATGCATAACTAATTATTGTGTACCTTCATAATGGCAAGGATTTCGGTTGCGTGACTAACCTGAGATCAGGAGTCTATTACATTGAGTCTGACTATCCAAATTTAGGTATGAGACTGGTTTGGATAGAAGTCCCTTGTGATGGACCCCATACCCTGCAATACTACGCACTATCATCCCGACTTCACTCCAGCTTGGTCATTTCATTCGCACCGCATATTGCATTGCATCCGTAGCATTTAGCATTTTGGATTGCCATGTTTCTGCATTGATATGGTTGTTAGCATTCATGCCTTGCATCACATAGCCTTGGTACGGCTGATGACACTCATGGACTTACCAGTATATTTTTGCCTATTCTGATATTGTATGATTTATGGTATTGTATTGCATACTTGGCACTTACCTTATGCACACACTTTCACCACCCTCTAAGCTTTCTATAAGCTTATGCACGATAGATATGTGCAGGTGGCGTTAGGTCGTAGCAGCGTTGAGCATGGAGCATGTAACAGACTTTTGGAGCTTTAATTTTTGACATATGTATTTCCCTTTTAGCACTTTATTCAAACGTTTATATTAGTGGATATGTGATGATGATGTTGCCTTTGTGATTTGGGTAAACTTGTGGTTATGCTTCTTATGAGACAAATGTATGTTGGAAAATCCTCCTTGTAGGATCCCAGGATCGGAATCTGGCATATGGGCGCTGGGAGCCGACACTACCAAAAAAATGAGCGAAGGCTACGGACTATGAGAGTCTTTTACTACGGATATAAACCGTAGCTATATTACTACAGATTTAATCTGTAATTATAAGATGATTCAATCTGCAGCTAAAAACTACAATGGCACCACCGTAAGGGGACCTATGGGGGCCATCGCAATGCACGTGTTTTATCTAAGCCATTTTGAAAGCTCATTTTAGGGCATGAGCACAAAAGGTGAGGCAGATAGAAGTCTTAAGTGGACCATATGGTAGGAAATAGTCGAGATTAAGTTCCCACCGTTATATGTGGTGTGGTCAACTTGGGCCTTTGACTTGCCTTATTTTTTGGATCATGCCCTAAAAGTATATTTTAAAATGAATGGATGATGTGGATGAATCACATACAACACAGTAGGCCCCACGGATCTTCCAACAGGACCGTCCATCTTAATTCCTTGGTTATTACCAAATCGGCAACCAAAAATAGCTCCCGCGCCAGGTAAGAAAACTCTTGTTCTTCTTTTCTTTCCTGCACAAGGAAGCAAGAATGGAAGCCCTAGCCCACCTGCCTTGTGAGATCATCGACCCCACGAACCAGCACCTCAAGCGTGTAATGGATCTCTCCATAAAGCACAAATTTCTCCCTGAAGATCTACGGGTCCTCTTTCTCTATACATATTTTTTGTTCATCAATTCAATCGATTTTTTTTCTTTAGATTTTGTGTATTACTATAGGTTATAAAATGAGTTGCAAATGATTAAATCTGTATAGTTTACATCCGTCATTTAAAAAAAAATGGTTATGTTATTCTTTGGCACCTTTCGTGCTTGATAAAATGCCAAACGGCCCAAACTTGCTATATTGTGGAGAACCCTGCTGTATTCCCCTGAGCTGGGTTTTTTTGTTCATGGCGTAAAAGAAAAGCTCTATTGCTATAACTTTTCTAATAGAAACTTCACAATGTACTATATATGTATATCAGATTTCATGTGTACATCTTTACTTATGTATGTATTGGGATCTACTGCAGCCATCTCTCTCTGTTGTGCGCAGCTTCTTCTTACAATGGCTGTTTGCCCAGACGAAAAGGGGATTGCTGACAGAAGCCTTGAGTTCCCTCTTAGATGTTGTTTGAGCATTCCGGTATTGAAGCCCGGGGCAGATGCCGCCACCCATTCTTATTGTTTAGATGTTCTCCTAGCTCTTCTTGATGAAGCTTCTATTCCAGTGAATTTAACATGCCCCTATGGCAGTTCCTAACAGGGCCAGGGTTCTATGAAATCTCAGGGGTGCTTGAGAAAGGAAATATCAGTCCAGAGAGTCCATCACAGCTAACTTTCTTAAGTTTTTTGGAAGTTCCATATCCATCTGAAAGTCAGCCATGCTCGGATGTCCACTGGAATTGCAGCAATCACGTCAATTTGCTGATAGAAAGTGCTGGCAAATGTCAATTGTGTTGTGTGGGTGTAGAGATGTAGGATGGATGTTTAGAAACTCCTAAAATCAATGATGAAATTGTTGGTAGCCCAATGAGAAGCGAGGTGCTTCTAAACAATGCTTTGTCAATTAAGAGCAGTCTATAATTGGGTGGGAAAATGATGCAATTTTTAATGGATCACGGTGCAATATTACTAAGGTGCACTTCTAGAGATAAATGTAATAACGAGAGGGGGTATGATACAACTAATAACAAATGGTGGAGATACAAGCAGTCTGCTTCATTCAATTTGAGGAGAATAGTTCTCTTCTCTTCCGTCTTGAACTGATCCCACCTTCATTTGTGTCACTATCAAGCATGGGAACAATGGTGCTAATATATCTAACATTGAGAGTCAAGCAGATTAGCGATGGGCTTGTTCATGTCTAGACAAGTGCTATAGATGTTTCCACTATTAGAATTTTCTATTTTTTGGGGTTCTTTTCCTTATTCATATGTTTATGGCTATTGATTGTTAGGAGTTTCTCATTGCTAGATGGAGCTTTGTTGTATGTGGTGTCTAGACACTTATAGAGACGTGGTTTGAAATTTTACATACAAAAAATGAGAAATTATGTTTTTGTTGTAAAAAAAAAAATGTATGCATTAGGATCTTAGCCATTTCGCAGTCTTTAGATCTAATTGTTTTTTTTTTTCTTCACTCGATATCTCATTTGTGTAGAGACATTCTCATTTCTGGCCATGATTTCCTTCAAGATTCTTTTCCATCTCATCTCTTTAGTTACTCAGCTTCAATGCCATTTGAAATCAAATCAGTCATACTACAATGCTGATGATTGTATATTTGATGTTTCGTATCTGTCATGCGTGATACATACATTCTCATTTCTGGCCATGATTTCTTCAAGATTCTTTTCTTTCTCATCTCTTTAGTTACTCAACATCAGATGAATTTGAAATCAGATCAGTCTTGAATTTTCTCTGAGTTCATTTGTTACTATATCATCCTTTATGTAATCTACTTCAAAAGGATGTACCATACGAGTGAACTAATCAATGCCAGGAAACTTTTTCTAAGCCCAAGGGCATGTTAACCACCACACCGATCATTTAGCCACCCAACTTGAACCTTCCTTTTGAGATTATGTGTGATGTATCTGACTATACTCTTGAGGCAGTTTTAGGCCAAGGAAAAGAGAAGAAACCCTATATTATACACTACACAAGTAGAACTTTAAATCCTACTCAAGTGAACTACTCTACTACGGAAAAAGAACTCTTAGCCGTAGTGTTCGCTTTAAACAAATTTATATCATACTTGATCAAATCCAAGATCATCACCTACACAGATCATGCAGCACTCAAGTATCTTCTTTCTAAGAATGATGCTAAGCCTCGCTTGATAAGATGGATTCTCCTATTCCAAGAATTTGATTTGAAAATAAAAGATAAAAAGGGAGTAGAGAATATAGTGGTTGATCATCTTTCCCGCCTTGATCTCTCTGATTCCCTTGAGACAACATATATAAATGACATGTTCTCTGACGAACAATTGTTTAAAGTCTCCCATTCACATTAGTTTGTGGATATTGCTAATTATTTTGCCACAGGTTTCACGCCAACACATTGGACTGCGCAAGATAAGAAAAAAAATTCTTCACCAAGGTATGCAAATTCTTCTAGGATGATCTTTATTTATTTAAATATTGCTCAGACCAAATCTTAAGTAGATGTGTGCTAGACAATGAACACCAAAGTGTCATCTCCTTTTGTCACTCTCAGGCCTGTGGTGGTCACTTTTCTACTAAAAAGACCACAGCCAAAATTCTGCAGTGTGACTTCTACTGGCTAACTATGTTCAAGGACACTCATGAGTTTTACAAAGCTTGTGAGTGTTGTCAGAAATTGGGAGCATTGTCTTGTCGAAATATGATTCCTTTGAACCTCATTCTGATCATTAAAGCATTTGATTATTTGGGCATCAATTTCATGAGACCATTTCCCCAATCCTTTGGGAATTTATACATTTTGCTAGCAGTAAACTATGTCACTAAGTGGGTCGAAGTGATCCCATGCCGGAACAATGACCATCAAACGGTCATTAAGTTTTTAAAAGAGAACATCCTTTCCCAGTTCGAAACACCTCGGGCCATCATTAGTAATGGAGGTTTATATTTCTATTATAGGCCATTTGTAAATTTAATGAAGAAATATGGCATCTCTCATATGGTGAGCACTCCATACCACCCACAAAAAAGTGGGCAAGCTGAGATTTCCAACAGGGAGATTAAACACATTTTGGAAAAGACGGTTAACCTTGACTGAAAGGATTGGTCAATCCGATTGACCGATGCTTTATGGGCTTACTGTATTGCATTTAAGACCTCTGTTAGAATGTCTCCCTTTAGACTTGTCTACGGGAAGGCTTGCCACTTACCTGTGGAGTTGGAACATAAAGCCTACTAGGCTATCAAGAATTTGAACTTCGATTTGGACAACGCTGGCTCTTTGTGCAAACTACAATTGAATGAATTTGAGGAGATTCAGAATGATGCATATGAGAACTTGAGACTTTATAAGGACGGGATTAAAGTGTTCCATGATAGGAACATCCTTCGAAAATCATTCTTAGTTGATTAAAAAGTCCTTTTGTACAATTCTCAGTTACATCTTTTTTCAAGTAAACTCCAATCTCGTTGGACCGGTCCTTTCACTGTTACTAATGTCTATCCTCATGGGGCCGTCGAGATTCAGAATCTAAATAATGGCAATGTTCTCAAAGTAAATGAACATCGATTAAATCCATTTGTTGAGAAATTTGATTCAGAGGACATGTCCATACCTCTGATTGATCCTGTTTACTAGGATTGACCTCCTAGTCTGACGGAGGTGTAGTTAGGTTTATTGCTTTCATATATGTTGTGTTTAGGATAGTTTGTTTTCCATTGTTTAAGATAGTTTACTTTTTCGTGTTTAGGATAGTTTGCTTTCTGTTGGTTTAATTCTTATGATAACCCATCTTCACACTGAGATCATTAGAAAAGCCTCAAAATTCCTTTAGGTATTATCTTTTCGTCATTTCCCTTTTCTTTTCATTGCCTCTTTTACATTACATACCTATTTCTTTTACATTGAGGACAATGTAGATTTTAGGTTGGGGAAGGGGGATTAGGTAAACTAATCAGCATTTTCTCAATTTTGAGCAAAAATTTTGAAAACTTTCAATGTTTCAAATTGAAATCTTTGGGAAGCAATGAATTGTGTTCTTAAGAATGCCTTGAGTATGATATAATAGAGATCGAATTTTGGATTGTTGGAATTTGATCATCTAAGTAATCTATCTCCTAAGTTCTTGCGCTTAATTGATTAAGAGGTAGTTTGAATATTAGGTTAATCTACATCACAAGACACATTCAATTTGTTTTCTATAAGACATGCTAGAATTTTTTATTATCAGTATGTGAATCAATGATAGATGGTGAGAATCAGGTGTGGAGAATTTTATCCACCTTAAAAGATAAAAAAACCAGTTAAAAAATAGTTAGATCGATAAAAAAGTCATATATGGTGAAAAGACTAGAAAAGACTAGAAAAGAATGTAAAAATAATGCAAGATCTCTAAAAAAAATGAATAAAAATTGACCGTTGATATAAAATCAAAAACTAGAAAAATAAAGAAAAGGGGTTAAGTTCAGAATCAGTACTTAAGTTCTCAATTAATCTCGATATGGTAAGCATAGTTTACATTATGTAATGATAGTATGCTTATGGAAAGTAAGTTGATCTTCACTGCGCGCATTGAAAAAATTAATATGCAAACTATTCTCTAACTTAATGGATAAAGAACTTATGTGATCGGTTGCTTATATGATTCGGCTATAGGTTTTCAAAATCCCACTTTCACATCTTAATTCTACTCATTCATACTTGAGTACACAAAAGATTATTTTCCAAAAAAGGTTTTGAACTTTGACCATTAAGATTTATTTCACACATACTTTACTCGGGACTAGCAAAATGCTGGTTGGGGATTGTGTTGAGGGTCAAATATTGAATATTATCCCCAATTTATTACTTGATTTTATGAATATGATAATGCTTAATGTTCTATTTTAATCATGTTTGTATTGCAAGGTGAATTTAAGAGCTTGTATTGAAAAGGATTCTAAAAGTATGGATTTAATGCTCAAGAATCACCAAAGCTAAGGATGGATCTTATGAGACCAAGAATGAAGAATTCACATACCAAAGATCCAAGAAAACCAAGTGATGAATGAAGAGAATTGAAAACTCGAAGTGAACAAAAAGAGCCCTAAAAATCTGCGTGCTACAATTAGTCTAAGCTCTGCTTCAACCAGTCTAAGCTCTTCCTCGACTAGTCGAAGGAACTTCGACTCGAACTCTAACAATCGAAATCCTCTAAATTCTCATCACCTCGACCAGTCGAAGGTAACCCTCGACCAGTCAAAGGTTGTCCTCGACCAGTCTATGGTTACCTAAATTCTACGTAGACTGTGTAAATTTGAGGCGATTTCTAGATTTTTCCAACCCAGTGCGAAAGTTGGATTTGTACAACTATAGTCCCTAGGATGTTCCTAAGCATATTCTAGGATTTAAGGAGTAGAGAAAAAGGTGGAGAAGCCATCGCCAAGAGTTTTTCTTCCTCTTCTTTAGTTATTTTTATGTTTTATTTAAGAGCCTTTGGTTTAATCATGTCTATGGTTGGCTAAACCTCTTTTAGCTAGGGCTAAGAGGTGAAGCTTGTAGCATGATGAGATGTTTCTATTGCTTTGATTCATGTGTATGTTGAATTCTCTTAGATTCTAGTTTGATTATAAGGAATATTTTCAGTTTTTATTAGTTTGTTGTGACAAATTACAATAGATCTACAATAGCTTTGAATATCATCCTTTCCTATTTTGAGATTGATGGATTAGTAAATCCTGTTGTTTGTCATCATCCCATGGGCATGGTTAGGT
This sequence comes from Magnolia changhungtana, assembly GCA_030180095.1. NCBI lineage: Eukaryota > Viridiplantae > Streptophyta > Magnoliopsida > Magnoliales > Magnoliaceae > Magnolia > Magnolia changhungtana. The sequence continues at coordinate 3,091,230 of JASAUF010000626.1, read as the reverse complement.
GATAAAATCCCTTCCAATCTTCCCAATTCTCCTTTAATGACTAGATTCATGAGAAGTTCAGAGATCTGACCGTCTCTTCTTCCAACCGGATAAGATAGGACTCCGATTCCAGTTGTGTCCTTGAATCAAGCATAGTATCACCCTAATTGCTACAAGTGGATCCTTGAAAACCCTAGTTCTTAACTTTAAATTTACAAGTTTTAATTACTTTAATCACTATTACTCTCTTAATTACTTCAAAATTATGTTCACATTTTCTCCTAGTTCTAGTTCTACTTAATTTTAGAAATGTACAAGTTTAGTCCTTGTGGATTCGACCTCGGTCTTACTGAGATTATTACTATATCGCGACCCTACACTTGGGGTTATGAATACCCACAACATCATCATCAAGCCCCAAAGAGACATATCCTTGAAAGGTATGACTACCCAACTGAAAGGCCTCCTCAATGTCTAAGGATGGTGAGGCCAATGACAACCAAGTTATATCGATAGACCATTGTTGTTCATCTTAAGTTTTCACAAATACTTCAAGGGTTGACTAAGATGTAAAATTGTCAATTACAAAGACAGAGGGCCATGGCTCAAACATTCATGATAGTCGAGAATGTCATTCGAAAGAGGCCACGACTGATAGCCAAGTGCCTTGGGCCTTGGACTAAAGTTTAAGCATCTTTGGAAAGGAATGGTGTAACGCCCTGAATTTTGAGGGTCGATCAAAGCTCTACTCCTGAGATCTGGCACATCACTTATGCAATATGGATAATGGTGTTCAGATTTTGCCCATATTAATGAGTTAAACATGAGTGGGATTATACTAAAACAATATTTCATACTCCAGATATAAATAATTTAAGCAAGCGGAAGACTGAAACATATATCTTTAAACAGGTAAGTGTTTCACAATCTCCAGAGTATGAGTATGTAACTGGGCTGAATATATACATGTATTGTTTCAAAATATACAAAATGTGAGAATGTAAGATGTCCAAATAAGCCAAGTATCCCCGTGTTCTCGTCGAATCAGCATGAGGTCTACATAGACCCACCCGAGAGCTGGAAATAAGAGAACTCTTCCTCCTCATCCATGAAGTCCTGCTCCGTCGCATAACTTCGTCAACACCTACATCTAAACCAGAGTCTGGTTAGTGTTTTAAAACACCATCCTAGGGTGGGAGTGAGTGATCAACTCAGTGGTACTATAAGGCAAAGGTTAACATGTTATCAAGTCAATCAAGCAGTAATGATAAAGTATTTAGCAATCACTTCCTAACTACTCTTGTTAATGCGGGAATGGAGTGCAAGTAATGATGTATGCCCTCGCATCAAAGCTCCCTAGAAAAAAGTGACTCTAATAACCAATTTTGCATATGATAACACTCCCTCAAAACAGTGCAAATTCAACGTCAAAAGCACGCCTAATTAATGTAATGCGATGCATGGTCGTGTTAGCTAAGTACTTAGTTAAACTTATTCATACAGCAGGTTCGGAAAGCTAAGGTACCTCCCTTTATATCATTAACCTGAATTGAAGGATCCATCTAGGGTCGTCAATCCTAGCTAATCACATACGATAGGCAAGTTATAGGGCATCACTCCCAATGAAAAGCAGTCGATAGGCAAATTCAAAAGTTTATACTCGCGGTCACTATGGGGAGGCTCGTCACCTCAGCGTAGGCCGACAGCTCGAACATGGTGTCCCATACCACCATGCCCGGCTCATGAGTCTTAGTGGATCATGGTACTATGGTTGGAGTAGGCCTTTACATTGGAAAGGGGTACCTTAGATTCAAGCAATGGTGTCCATACATGGTAAACATACAATAGGCCAATCGGTTTGATAGGAAAGTTTGATTAGCACGGGCATACGCTGACTTAATCGACATAGAGCACATAAGCATCCCTTGTGGCCTAACCATTGTCGACAACCATCATGCAACCCGGATTCGTCGAGTTACCTAATGCGGTGGGACTAATTCAGCCACCCGAACAAGTACTGTTACCGATTTCCTAGGCTACGTTGTAGCCCTCATCTTACTCAGACGTAGTAAGTAAACCCATGTGACAATCACTTCAACATTTAACAAACAATTTAAATGAATTCCTCATTTGAGCATTTTACCAAACATATTCAACATGTCACCAAACACTTGCATTTTTATCCATAAATTACGTAGCGACAGATATGATTTCATGAAGGAAACTATATATATGAATAAGGTAGTTAAGAATCCTATCTTAATACTCTTAATAAATACAAATCATTAACAATTTCTCATTCAGAAAATTCATCAAACACTTAGACTACACTTCATCCAATATATAGACTAGGTTAGTTACAACGTGTATTTTAGCAAATCCTTATACAGAGAAGTCAGCATGCGTATGACGACGATAAATCCTAAATTAGTAGTCATGCAAGCATGAATCATATTTACATGTTCATTTAAACATTTCAACAAATACATGAGAGGCATATTTTGTTCAACATAGTTCACATATGTATATTATATCGAAAGTGGCGTATTTAAGACAATATGGCAGCAATCAAGTCAAACATAAATTATTAGCTGACATTGAAAGCATTGATAACCATAACCTAAAGGTTTATAGTCCGCACCTTTCGTTGGAATACTCTATTCGGACTCGGTTCAAACTCTACATTTCCGAAACGAAATGTCGGGCACCTAAATAACGTTAACGGTTAGCTAGTTTGACAAATAATCAGCCCGGATCTCTATAACAAGATTAGGGTTAGGGTTTCTTACCCAAAATTGTAGCCGAAACTGAGTGTGTAGCATAACGGGGAGGTGATTCGGGGCGTGGAGTCGTGGGAGAGAATCACTCAACGATCTCCTAAGATCCTTCTTCTCTCTTTCCTCTTTTCTCTTCTTTTCTCTCTCTCTCTCTTTAGGGTTTTGGAGAAATTCGTATATGAGAGAGGTGGGGTGGTATAAGGGCTATTTATAAGCCTAAAAGTGATGCAAATGGCCCCAAGGCCACTATATACATGGATTATACCCTTCGGGCAGCTATTTTTGACAAACAGGGCTCACAGGGAGGCCCACTACTCACCTACGTCATAGGGTAAGTTCCCTGACGATTGATATATGCCAAGATGTGGTTTCGGTGTAGTTAGATAAGTCGATCAACCGTGGAGGACCCGTGTCAGATCAACGGTCATACTTACTCGATCGGGGCCACAATTATACGGATATATGCAAGAAAATTTCATTTTCCCATGGGCGAAGTTTGGTCAGCAACTAACGATCTGAAATCCTCAATTTCGCGTGTGAGAGAATGGCCCAATTCACTTAAGTTTCATTACATTTTCTAAAGATATTTGTGTTTCTCATACACTTCACTCAGGGCTTAAGTTATGCGTTTCTGGACATTATCTAGGCTCGATTTTCGCAATGGTTGTCAAGGCCAGTAGGACGGACATGATCCTATAGTTTTGCGGTCATCGGATTCTCGACATGCAGTCTAGGTTCGATACGGAGTTTCAATGTACTCCCGAGAGAGATAGGCTCTTGTGATTTCACCTAAGTCTTTAAGTGATGTTGAGCCCGTGGTACTAATGGTTTTAGGCCTTCTCATTTGTGGAAAATGGTGGCCCGAGCTTCATCCACCAATTATTTAGTTACGGTCATCTCAATTAGTTAGTGATAGGTAGGCTAGAATTGGACCCTACGTGAACAAATCCCAAGGCTAAGCTCGATGTTTAAGTGATCGGGTGGATTTGTTGGTCTTTTACAGTTAATCAATCTTGTTTGTACGGTTCTTTATCGGTACTAGCCGCATATAAGCTCATCTTGAATGTCGAGGTTAGTAAGTGATGACGCGGCTAGTTATAAAAAAAAAAAAATAATAAATTTAAGGATTTTTGAAAATTTCAAAATAGTAAAAATTCGGGGTGTTACAATCTACCTCCCTTAAAAATAATTTCATCCCCAAAATTGCCTAAGGGTAATAAGTAAAGATTTTATTATTTCACTTACCTAGGTTTTATTAATTTTAAGTTTATATGCATGGTAGGGTGTATACTATCTATGCTAGTCTAGCTCATTTTAATCTACCCCTCTTAAAACTTTTTTGCCCTGATGGTTTACTACAATTTATTTATTTATCTATTTACTTTTAAAGATTTAGATTTATGACGACGATTCTCCTCTATCTAGAGTAAAAATATTTATTTTCAATGTTCGACCAATACGGAGAGACGGTTGTAGTGGGCTTGATTCTGATATATCGATCATCTACCTGACCAAGGTAGAAGGCTCATTGTATCCCTTCATGGTTCTGGTGGATCCTGGTCTTCTGTTCGGTCAAAGCAGTGAGTTCATTGGTAGTCGCCCAGGATTGAGAATTGGGTCAAGTCGCGAATGCTTCACAGTTGTATACTTTAGTAACTCCGTAGTCCAATCAATCTAAATGTTTAGGGAATGCCCTTCATGAAAAAGTTTAAATTTCTTATTTATAAGGTTGTCCTTTGGGTCTTGGTCCAAGAGAGTCCTTATTTTAATTTATGTCCAAGGTAGGGGTTAATAAATATCTTAATATCACCATTTCGATCTTATGACTAGTGAGTTATGAGCAGACTGCACTTCGATTTCATTAACTTGGAGAGGGAAGGAAGAATCGAGAGTTCTAAAATATTTCAAAAGTTTGGAATGTTAGCAACATAAGGCCGTGGGAAAGGAAAGAAGAGGGACATCTCCTCAACGTGGTATGAACCTTGAATTCACAAGAGAATAAGACACTTATAATATTTTACTATAATCCACCTCTAACATGAGCTTACGGAGTATTTAACTATGAAATTCAATTCTACTCAAGGGTACTAATTTAATTGCACAAAAATAACTTAAACAAAAATATAGGTATATATATAAAATCAAATTTAACCACAGGATAATTCCTAGAATGATTATAAGTAATTCCTAAATAGATACCAAATACTAAACTTTAATATGAAAAGATATGACTAGTCTATTGGCAATTCGAAGTTGTAGAAATTTTTAGTTTCAACCCTTCTAATATTTATAACATATTTGTCACCTTTAGTTACCATATTATTTTTATAATTTTTATAGTAATCCATTGTTAAGCTCACTTTTAATTCATAAATTTTTGTTTAATTCAGAGTTCCATAAAAATTATAAAAATTCGGGAAGTACTAGTTGTCCAAGACCAATAATTTTCTATCTGATTCCATAATGTCTTTATTCTTTATAACATTTTCTATATTTTTAATCAGTAAAATATTTTTAAAATTTTTATGGTAGTTTATCTTTAAGTTTCAAGTCATCCCATAAAATTTCAGTTCATTTGGATTTGTAAAAAAATTATTAAAATTCTAGAAGTTGGACAATTCTCAAAGCATCCTAGCATTAACTATATTAAAATTTTTATTTTATTTTCACTTATTTTATATGAAACTAGACTTATCAAGCTTCAATCTGGCTTTTGAATCACCTAAATTGGAGTTATATTGATGGAGATATGACTTTTTGAAGTTGGTCAAAAAATGTAAAAAATTGCAAAAAATCCAACGGTGTGCCACCTATCCCGCGACGCTGCCGCGCTCTATTGGACAGTCTGGCGGTGCGATGTCGTGGCCCTTTGGTGGTCCTAGTAGTGGTTATGGCACTCGATTTTTGAAACGAGTGTATCTTGCAAACTGGAATGAGTTATTCGACATGCAATATATGATTTTGGGGTAGGAGGAGCTGAGCTATCTAAATAACCTAGTTATTTCCTATGATTTCATCAGGTTAATGGTATAAAATCTATTTTATTTATATATTTACTATTTATATTAAATTTTAGTTTAATTATTGTTCTTCATCATTTAAACTTTAGGATTTGTGTCTAATATGAAAGTACCTAGAAAGATTTGAAGAATAAGGTGGTGGAAGGTGAAATTTTTTAAGGAGATGGGTTGAAAAGGGATGGAAATGGGTTGGGTCCATTTTTCGTGGTCCAATACGCATGTATTCACACCACCTAGATCCATCTTAGGTTTGGAATTCGTCAACTAACGACTCAACCTATCAACTGACGGCCTTAAGGCGACTTGGGTCAATTCATGTGATCTAAAATACGTTGTGGACTAAATTACAGCTCTTGGTCTCGCCTATCAGCAAAACTTTGAGATCCTAACATGGTCTCTAAATGCCATCGCTCCCTTCCTAAGTCAGAGTGCATCAGTGTGCATTGTGTTACCTATAACCCAAGTCTAGTTTAATCCAAAACATGATCTGATACCGACTTGTAATACCCTGAATTTCGAGGGTTAAGTAAAGCTCTACTCCCAAGATCCAGCACATCACTTATGTAATATGGATAATGGTGTTCAGATTTGGCCCATATTAATGAGTTAAACATGAGTGAGATTATACAAAAACAACATATCATACTCCGGATATAATTAATTTAAGCAAAAGGAAGACTGAAACATATATATTTGAACAGGTAAGTGTTTCACAACCTCCAAAGTATGAGTATGTAACCAGGCTGAATATATACATGTATTGTTTCAAAATATACAAAATATGAGAATGTAAGATGTCCAATTAAGACAAGTATCTTTGTGTTCCCGTTGGATCAGCACGAGGTCTACATAGACCCGCCTGAGAGCTGGAAATAGGAGAACTCTTCCTCCTCATCCATGAAGTCCTGCTCCGTTGCATAGACTTCATCAACATCTGCATCTAAACTAGAGTCTGGTTGGTGTTTTAAAACACCGTCCTAGGGTGAGAGTGAGTGATCAACTCAGTGGTACTATAAGACAAAGGTTAACATGTTATCAAGTCAATCAAGCAGTAATGATAAAACAACTTTTCAATCACTTCCTAACTACTCTTGTTAATGCAGGAATGGAGTGCAAGTAATGATGTATGCCCTAGCATCAAAGCTTCCTAAAAAAAAGTGAATCCAACAACCAATTTCGCATATGATAGCACTCCCTCAAAATAGTGCAACTTCAATGCCAAAAGCATTCATAACTAATGCAATGCGATGCATGGTCGTGTTAGCCGAGTACTTAGTTAAACTTATTCATACAGCAGGTTTGGGAAGCTAAGGTATCTCCCTTTATATCATTAACCTGAACCGAATGATTCATCTAGTGTCGTCAATCCTAGCTAGTCACATATGATAGGAAAGTTGTAGGGCATCACTCCTAATGAAAAGCAATTGATAGGCAAATTTAAAAGTTTATACTCGCGGTCACTATGGGGAGGCTCGTCACCTCAACGTAGGCCGACAGCTCGAACACGGTGTCTCATACCACCATGCCCGGTTCACGAGTCTTAGTTGCTCACTAGTCACTACGGGGAGGCCCGTCACCCCAGCGTAGGCCGACAGCTTGAACACGGTGTCCCATACCACCATGCCCGGCTCATGAGTCTTAGTGGATCGTAGTACCATGGTTAGAGTGGGCCTTTACATTGGAAAGGGGTACCTTAGATTCAAGCAGTGGTGTCCATATATGGTAAACATACAATAGGCCAATCGGTTCGATAGGCAAGTTCGATTGGTATAGGCATACGCTGACTTAATCGACATGGAGCACATAAGCACCCCTTGTGGCCTAACCACCATCGACAATCGTCATGTAAACCGGATTTGCCGAGTTACCCAATGTGGTGAGACTAATTTGGCCACCCGAACAAGGACGATTACCGATTGCTTGGGCTATGTTGTAGCCCCAATCTTACTAAAACGTAGTAAGTAAACACATGTGACAATCACTTCAGCATTTTACAAATAATTCAAATGAATTCCTCATTCGAGCATTTTACCAAACACATTCAACATGTCACCAAATACTTACATTTTCATCCATAAATTACATAGCGGCAAATATGCTTTCATGAAGGGAACTATACATATGAATAAGGTACTTAATAATCCTATCTTAATACTCTTAATAAATACAAGTCATCAACAATTTCTCATTCAGACAATTCATCAAACAATTAGACTACACTTCATCTAATATATAGACTAGGTTAGTTACAACGTGCATTTTAGCAAATCCTTATACAGAGAAGTTAGCATGCATATGACTACAATGAATCCTAAATTAGTAGTCATGGCAAGCATGAATCATATTTACATGTTCATTCAAACATTTTAACAAACACATTAGAGGCATATTTTGTTCAACATAGTTCACATATGTATATTATATCGAAAGTGGCATATCTAAGACAATATGGCAGCAATCAAGTCAGATATAAATCATTAGCTGACGTTGAAAGCATTGATAACCATAACCTAAAGGTTTACAGTCCGCACCTTTCGTTGAAATACTCGATTCGGATTCGGTTCAAACTCTACATTTCTGAAACTAAACGTCGGGCACCTATATAACATAAACGGTTAGCTAGTTTAACAAATAATCAGCCTGGATCTCTATAACAAGATTAGGGTTAGGGTTTCTTACCCAAAATTGTAGCCGAAACTGAGTGTGTAGCATAACGGGGAGGTGATTCAGGGCGTGGAGTCGTGGGAGAGAATCACTCAATGATCTCCTAAGATCCTTCTTCTCTCTTTCCTCTTTTCTCTTCTTTTCTCTCTCTCTCTCTCTCTCTCTCTCTCCCTTAGGGTTTTGGAAAAATTCGTATAGAAGAGAGGTGGGGTGGTATAAGGGCTATTTATAAGCCCAGAAGTGATGCAAATGGCCTCAGGGCCATTATATACATGGGTTATACCCTTCGGGCAGCTATTTTTGACAAACGGGGCTCACAGGGAGGCCCACTACTCACCTACATCATAGGGTAAGTTCCCCGACGACAGATCTATGCCAGGATGTGGTTTCCTTGTGGTCAGATAAGCCGATCAACCGTGAAGGACCCATGTCAGATCAACGGTCATACTTGCTCGATCGGGGCCACATTTATATAGATATGTGCACGAAAATTTTCTTTTCCCATGGGCGAAGTTTGGTCAACAACTGATGGTCGGAAATCCTCAATTTAGTATGTGAGCAAATGGCCCAATTCACTTAAGTTTTATTACATTTTCTAAAGATATTCACGTTTCTCACACACTTCACTCAGGGCTCAAGTTGTGTATTTTTGGACACTATCTGGGCTCAATTTCCATGATGGTTGTCAAGCCCAGTAGGACGGACATGATCCTATAGTTTCACGGTCATCAGACTCTCGACGTGCGATCTAGGTCTGATACAGAGTTTCAATGTACTCCCGAGTGTGATAGGCTCTTGGGATTTCACCTAGGTCTTTAAGTGATGTTGAGCCTATGGTACTAATGGTTTTAGGCCTTCTCATTTTTGGACATGGTGGCCCGACCTTAATCCACTGATTATTTAGTTACAGTCATCTCAATTAATTAGTGATAGGTAGGGTAGAATTGGACTCTACGTGAACAAATCCCATGACTAAGCTCAATTTTTAAGTGATTGGGCGGATTCGTTGGTCTTCTACGGCCGATCAATCTTATTTGTACGGTTCTTTATCGGTACTAGCCACATATAAGCTCATCTCGAGTGTCGATGGTCAATAAGTGATGACGTGGCTAGTTATAAAAAAGAAAATTTAAGAATCTTTTGAAATTTTAAAATAGAAAAAATTTGGGGTGTTACAAATGGTCAAGCTGCCTAGATAAAGTCAAACAACACCGCAATAGACAAAGACTTTGTGAAAGATGACTTTACCCCTAAAGGATCCCTCACGGCCAATCAATCCCTTGATGGTTCTCCTTGAAGTGGAGACTTTTTAGGGGATGTCAGAGAGGAAGATGTGTTGTCAAAGCCCGTAGAAGATGTCAGGAAGAATGTAGTCTGATTTGGGACCATACTGTCCCTTATGTTAGACTATAACATAATCCTTATTCTCTCAATGGTGTTCCAAGTGAAGCCCAACAAACCAATCATATGGCATGTGATGTGGAATAAGGAGAAATTTAGACCAGGTTGAATCATCATTTGCCACCAACATCCATGAGTACGGAGCTAGACCAATCATGGCCATTGAGTAGGGAGACAAAGCAAAAAAGGTTGTCATTATAAAGATATATCATTTAATGAAGAAACATCTTAAGCCTCTATATGTATCAGCGCATATGGATGGTTATCCAGTCACCCCAAAATCTGTTGATAATGGTGCAGCTATCAACATTATGCCCCATGGCCATATTCCGCAAGCTCAGCAAAACACCTCAAGATTTGATGCCAACTGAAGTTACGGTGTAACGGCCTGAATTTTGGGAATTGAGTAATGCGTGACTCCCGATATCTCGAGTGTCACTTATACTTAGTGGAAGTGGATGATTTCGGTTTTTACTTGGTGTGTGAGCATTCGATGAATTAAATGGGTTGCACAAGTACACGAAAATAAATGTAACTTAACTTAAGACATGACTAAGAAAATGATGAGTTTATATTCAGTGTACAGGACCATGTCCAAGCAAAAATACATATTGTCCAAAAAAATACAAAATATCCCTGCCTTAAGGCCTCATTATTGGCCCTACGATAGCCTATGGCGACCCGCTCGCAGCCAAAAGTATAAGAGCTCCTCCTCGGCATTTATGGTCACCTCATCCAGCGCATCGGGCTCTATGATACCTGCATCTAAGATAGGGCTGGTTGGTGTTTTAAAACACCGTCCAAGAGTGGGAGTGAGTGATTGTCACGCCCCAAACCTAGAAATCAGATTCACAGGAATTCTGATCGCCGAATCTGGTGCTGACAGCCTCCGTAGTACCCCATTCTTCGCTCCTAGCATCCATACGCCGGATTCCGATCCTAGGATCCTATAAGGAGGATTTTTTTTATGTACATTTAACTCATAATAATCAAAACCACAAGTATACCCAAATTACAAAGGCAACATCATCATCACATATCCACTAACATAATCGTTTGATTACAATACTGAAGGGAAATACATAAATTAAAAATCAAGCTCCAAAAGACCGCTGCATGCTCCAAGCTCAACACTGCTGCAACCTAACATCACCTGCATGCATCTATCATACATAAGTTTATAGAAAGCTTAGAAGGTGGTGTAAGTGTGTGCACAAGATAAGTGTCAAGTATTTAATACAATACCGTCATCATACAGTACCGAAAATACTGGTAATCCATAAATTGTACAACATCGGAATAAGTAGAATTACCAACAAGATCATGAATTACCAGAGTAAGCGGAAATACTGACAAGAGTAGGAATTATCAGAGTAAACAGAAATACTGGCAAGATTATAAATTATACGATAACAGAGTAAGCGGAAATATGGACAAATCCATGAGTAAATCAATATCAGAATACGTAGTATAGAACAGCTATGCAAATGAGGAGTCATAAAGAGCCAAATATCAAATGTTGAGGATGTAATGCAATATGTAATTCCTAATGAGTCCACGAATAGCGTCAATTGTATCTAGACCATATAAATGCAGAAACACAGTAACCCAAAATACCATATGTTGTAGATGTAATGCAATATGCGGTGTAAATGAAATGACCATGCTGGAGTGTGAAGTCGGGATTATAGTACATAGTATCATAGGATATGGGGTCCATCACGAGGGACTTCTATCCAAACCAGTCCCATACCTAAATTTGGATAGTCGGACTCAATGTGGTAAACTCCTAATCTCAGGTTAGTCACATGCCTAACCGAAATCCTAGCTATGCAAAGGTATACATAACGAATAGTTGCGCACCACCAGCCCAAGTGGATAGTAAATGAATGAATAAATAAGTATGCAACTCCTACTCAATAAGTCCACATATCAATATGGTTCATCTCTGGGATCATCACCGGGGTCTATTACACCCTACGCTAGCTTGTCGCCCCTATCTAAGCGCACAACTAGGTAAGTGGAAGCGACCTCACTATCTGCCTGCCAATATCAGGCCCGGTTCGTCGATAGTGGACCCATTCCTCAAGTTGGTCAAACTCAACATAGACATTGCTCTCTCACTCAGGCGGGTAAGGTCACAACCCCTCCTAACCGACCACGACACAGCGGGAGACGTGGCCTACTGGTATACGGCTCTCATGCGCTCATATATCCACTCGGTCTCGACGTTGGGGCATCTCCTGGCCACAGAGGTTTAGGGATTTTCACCCAGGGACATCTATGATGCCCGTATGCTAGAACCAAACATTTTCGGTGTCCCATCTGGCCATCAACGATATGCCTATGGAGGCTACGGCCCTGATGTCACTAGGGCATACAATAATCATAATGCAAGATGCATGAGTCATACAATCCAATCATGCATCAATCCTGTGCATGCCGTATGCTCCAGGGAGTCTCATATCATCCTGCCCAATAACATATGCAATGGTCAATCACATCTCATAATAAACATGCAGATGATGTGTGTGGGCATGTATCATGATGCTATGGTGTCACATACTTATAATCGGTATCAACGATCGGCCTCGACAATATGAACATTTAACCAACATTGCCCCTAAGGAATGGCCCACATAGAGTCAAACATATAATGGGCCCACAGCCTCACACAAAGGCCTAGTATACAACATGATGGGCCTTACTCAAGGGCACATATACACAACAAGTGGACCCTGCTCATGGGCCTAATACATATCACAACGAGCCTTGCCCATAGGCCATGAATACATCACAATGGGCCTTGCCCATGGGCCATGAATACGTCATAATGAACCTTGCCCATGGGCCTCAGATACATGACATGTGGACCCTGCACATGGGTCTTGAATACATAAAATGGGTCATGCATCATGGGCCGAATACATATCACAATGGGCCTCATCACATAGACCTCCTTTTTCTCACATTAGGCCTTAAGCACGGGCTACATATACATCACATAGGCTGAATACACATCACTACGGGTCACATATTCATCATATAGGTCTTGACAATCGAAAGGGATCAGCCATGACAATCGAAATCGATCAATAATCTACCTCGATACTCAAAATTGACAATCGGTCACGATAATCGGCCTCGATCGCAAGGCGGGGTCCATATGTGGACGACCGATGATGGATCAAGCAATATCAATGGGGCCCATTCATTTGGGTTAACCCACTAGAGAATGATGAGGATGGGCCTTATCAGGCCTAAGGAAAAGTCACAATGTAGAATCTAACCATCACTACCCAACAATGTGGACATTTAACCATCATTACTCCCAAGGAATGGCCAAAGCCAAATATATAGTGGGCCCATGGCTTCACACAAAGGCTTAATATACATCGTAAAGGGCCATAATACATTGCATGGGCCTTACCACCTGGCCATAAATACACCATAATCAGCTACGACCCCTGGAACTCAATATATAGCAATGGGTCGCACTAATGGGCCTCACACACATCAAGTGGGTTACATCAGTGGGCCGCATTAATGGGCCTCATACACATCAAGTGGGTTGCGTCAATGGGCCGCACTAATGGGCCTCCTACCCATCAAGTGGGTTGCATCAATGAGCCGCACTAATGCACAATAGGTAGGCCTCGTACATGCAGCAGATGGGCCCCCCCAGATGGTTAGTGTGGATATAGAATGCATACATCTAGTGGGTCATGCATCCCACGGACATTGTGAATAAAACATACATCGAGGCTAGCCCTATATGACCTAGACGGTTAGGATGGAACATATGAGTTGGGCTCTGCTCACGGGTCCTAAATACATTACAATGGGCCTCAACTCACAGGCCCTAATACATCCCAATGGGTCTCAACCCATAAGCCCTAATACATCACAATGGGCCTCAACCCATGGGCCCTAAATACACTACAATGGGCTTTACCAAATGGGCCAAAAATATATCACAATGGGCCTAAACCCGTGAGCCCTAATACATTACAATGGGTCTCAACCCATGGGCCCTAAATACACTACAATGGGCTTTACCAAATGGGCCAAAAATATATCACAATGGGCCTCAACCCATGGGCCCTAATACATCAAGGTGGGCCCGACAAATGGGCCACACAAAATATATTAAGGTGGGCTCGACAAATGGGCCACAAAAATATATCAAGGTGGGCCCGACAAATGTGCCACACAAAATATATCAAGGTGGGCCTAACAAATGGGCCACACAAAATATATCAAGGTGGACCCGACAAATGGGCCACACAAAATATATCAAGTTGGGCCCGACAAATGAGCCACAAAATATATCAAGGTGGGCCCGACAAATGGGCCATAAAATACATCAAAGTGAGCCCGACGGATGGGCCACAAAATACATCAAGGTGGGCCCGACAAATGGGCTACAAAATACATCAAGTTGGGCCCAACAAATGGGCCACAAAATACATCAAGGTGGACCCGACAGATGGGCCACAAAATACATCAAGTTGGGCCCACCAAATGGGCCACAAAATACATCTAGGTGGGCCCGACAAATGGGCCACAAAATACATCAAGTTGGGCCCAACAAATGGGTGGTGTGAATAAAGCACATACATCAATGGTGAGTCCCATGTCCCACATGTGGAAAGTGAGGATATAACATATATATCACGTGTGCCCCACCTTCCCATGCTGTCTAGATGGTGAGGATGGAACACGTTCATCAGATGGATCCCACCGTCCCATATATCTGGATGGTGGAGATCAAGTACATAAATCAGGGTGAGGTCCACTTGAACTTTGGACTTAACTTATTATTAGTCTCAAACCTGTAAAACAACTTGCCAAATGGTGGACGGTTGGGATACAACACACGCATCATGGTGGTTCACATACCTCATGGTAGGGTCCACATGTGTGGCCCACCAAGTAGGACGGTTGGATATAAAATAGACATGGTGGGGCCTACTGGCCGTCCAACAATTGCTTGGACGGCATGCTAAAACACATACATGCGGGTCCAGTGGACAGCATGCATAAAACACATACATCACTGTGGGTCTCATGTGGGGCCCACCAAAATGTTTACTTTCCATCCAATCTGTTGAAAAGGTCACACGGACCCATATGAATAGGAAAAACAAATTTCATAATGTTTCAAAACTTCCGTGACCACAAAAACGGTTTCAATGGCGCAACCGTTCAACCCCACTGTTTCCTATGATGTGGGCCACCTGAGCAGTATATACGGCTGATTTTTGGAGGAGGGCCCAATGGCCTAAGGGGCCCGCCAATGAACGGTGAGGCCTACTGCTGGGACCCAGGTCTAGCCCGTTCGTCCCTGGCGCAGCAGGCCTTTTCTTGCACATCCGGCCCCAGACGTCACGAGCTACTGTAGCGTCAGATTTTTTAAATTTTTTTTACAAATCAAGTTTTTTCGTGGTTTTTCATATGTGGGGCCCACATCGGAAGCATCTACCCCATCCATTGCTTCCCATAGCTCAAGACAAGCCAAACAAGCCCAATATTCGAGGGGTTTTGGAGCATAGAATCATCAAGTAGTTCTTCAATGGTAAAAATCCCATTTCTTGTGCTGTGGCCCGCCAGAAGTTCAGATTAGCTTCATTTTTTAGCTCAACGCCTAAAATGAGTTGGGGAAAAAGATGGATGGCTTGGATTGAATCTATATGTCAATGTGAGGCCTACACAAGTGGCCCATCCAAATGCTTGTGAACCAAGCTAATATTTGTGTTTTCCCATTTCACGTCCAGCGTCCTTGGACGCTGGATGATTTAGGTATGATACATACATTTGAGGTGGGCCCCACCTATGAACGTGGGCCACTAAAAGAGAGGGGTTGGATGGTATGAGTAATACATACATCGAAGTGGGGTCCATCCAAGTGGGCCACACGACTACATCATCATCAAGAAAAGGGAGAGAGAGAGAGAGAGAGAGAGAAAAAAAAAAGAATAGAGTCACCCACTTTAAGATCACTTCTTCCCTCTTCCACCAACACCTTCTAAAGTTCCAAAGAGTGTGATCCAATGATTAAAATGAGGCTTGGAGGGTGGGATTGGATGGTAGGAAGGTGGGTCACACATAGCATCTCCTCTCCCATGGAAAATGTTTGGACGTAGGCTTGCATGGAAATGGGGAAGTGAGAGAGAGAGAGAAGATGGGATGTAAGGAGAGAGAGAGAGAGAGAGAGAGAGAGAGAGAGTGATGGATGTGAGTGATGTGTGTACTTGACTAGGTATGGGTTGTGATAGGAGGTGTACTTTTATTGAGTGATGGGATTGATTTGACATTTGGTAGAGATTCTCTTGGGATTTGTAATGTGCAGCGTTTTCCTCGAACTGAACACAGGCCCACATCTCCTGGACAGGGTACCGCATTGGTATGCAAGACGCAGCATCGGAACCGCGGTGATAGCGCGGTCGCACTGGTACAAGTCTCGAGTCGAGCCGACTCAGACCGACAAGATCCATCTCAGGATCATGCGCAGGCGCCAGTTATAGATCGTGAGTCACTAGAATTTGACCGGGATGACTACAGAAACCTACAGAACAGTACGGAATAGGATACGGGTCTTACAGTGATCAACTCAGTGGTTCCATTAGCATCAAGTTATATAAGTTATCAATTCCACAAGCATAATTAATGAAAAGCAGCTAAGCATATGATCCCTTGATACTCTTGTTCATGCACATGCATGCTGTTATGATATGATGCATGCCCTCACAATCCAATGCTCCCTCACAGTGATTTCATCTTACGTTCGCAAATAACCAATACTCCCTCATGACGCGACCTCAACTGCCGAGTCGCGACTATCTAATGAAATGCAACAATGATCATGTTAGCAAAGTGTTTAGTTAAGTCTGTTCGTCCAGTAATGTAGCGCCCTGAAAATTGGGGGTCGAGTAAAGCTCTACTCCCGAGTTCCAACGCATCACTTATGCAACATAGATAATGATGTTTTAGATGTCGTCCATAGTAATGCATTAAACATGAGTGGGATTATACTGAAATAGCATATCATACTCCAAAGTTAATGTAATTAGGCAAGCGGAAGACTGTAATAGATATGTAAAGTATATAAGTGTTTCACAACCTCCAGAGTATGAGTATGTTACTAGGCTGAATATATACATATATGGTTCCAAAATTTACAAATCATCAAAGTGTAAATGTCCAACTAATCCATAAGTCCCTGTAATCTCGTCAAATCAGCACGGGGTCTACATAGACCCGTTTGAGAGTTAAACATAGGAGAATCCTTTCTCCCCGCCTATGAAGTCCTACTCCACTGTATAGGCTTTATCATCACCTGCATCTAAACTAGAGTCTGGGTGGTGTTTTAAAACACCATCCCAGGTAGGAATGAGCAACTAATTCAGTGGAACTATAAAGCAAAGCTTAACATGTTATTAATTCAATCAACCAGTAATGATAAAGCAGTACAACAATCAAGTCCTAATTACACTTGTTAATGCAAGAATGGTATGCGAAAATGATGTATGCCCTCACCTACGCTCCCTCAGCAATATCATCTCACGATCATGCATGCAACACTCCCGGTAAACGTTCGCTTCCTTGCCAAAGCACATGTAATGTGGTGCATAATCATGTTAGCCAAGTTCTTATTTAGGCTTATTCATACAGCAGATTCATGAAGCTAAGGTACCTCCCTTTATATCATTAACTCAAACAATGATCCATCTAGGGTCGTCAATCCTAGTTAATCACATACGATAAGCAAGTTTACGAGTTTATACCAGTGGTTGTTACGGGAGGCTCGTCACCTCAGCGTAGACTTAATTCATACGCGAGGTCACACCACCAACACCCTTCCAATTGGAAGTCTATTTTCGAAGGCTCGTCACCAATACAATTGGGGACCATAGCCAGGCTACACCGAGATAGGCCTATTTTATACTCAAGGTCACTAAGGGAAGGCTCGTCACCTTAACATAGTCCTAGTGTATACTCGAGGTCACTACGAGAGGCTCATCACTTAATCGTAGGCCGACAGCTCAAATACAGTGTCCCATACCACCGTATTTGGTTCACGAGTTTGGGTTGCTCACTGGTCACTACGGGGAGGCTCGTCACCCCGGCATAAGCCGACAGCGCGACTACGGTGTCCCATTCCACCATGCCAAGCTCATGAGTCTTAGCGGATCGAGGTACCATGGTTGAAACGGGTCTTTACATTGGTAAGGGGTACCTTAGGTTCAAGCTGTAGCGTCGATACATGGTGAACATAAAATAGGCCAATCGGGTTATTTGACAAGTTCGATTGGTACAAGCGCACGCTGATTTAATCGACGTGGAGTGCATAAGCACCCCGTGTGACCTAGCCACCATCAACAATCCTCGTGCAACCTGGATTCGTCGAACATTCCAAATGTGGCACGACTAGTTAAGCTACTCCATCGGGAACCATTACCGATTGCCTGAACCAAAAAGTAATCCTAATCATATTCAAAGATAACATGTGGATACACGTGAGAATCATATAAGCATTTAACGAACATTTCAAAAATAAATCCCATTCGAGCATTTTAATAAACAGATTGAACATGTAATCATCTATATGCATTTCATCCATAAATCACATAGCAGTAATTTAAATTACATGTAGGAGACTATAGGTATTGATAAGGTAATTGAGAATCCTATCTCAACACCCTCATTAAATATAATTCAACCAGCAATTTCTCATTCAGACATTTTAACAAACACTTAGACTACACATTTCAACATACACGAACTAAAATAGTTATCACATATATTATGGCAAATCTTTTCATAAAGGAGTTGTCATACATACAACAAACATGTATTCTAGATTAATAGTCATAGCAAGCAAGAATCATAATTTCAAGTTCATTCAAACATTTCAACAAACACCTGAAATGCATTATATAACCACATAGTTCACACACATGTATAGTTTATCGAATACATCGTACCTAAGATCATATGGCAGTAATCAAGTCAAACACAAATCATTGCTGACATTGAAAGCCTTGAAAACCATAACCTAAACGTTTATAGTCTGCACTTTTTGTCAAAAAATTCATTTTGAACTCAGTTCAAACCCTACACTTCCGTCTACAGAACAACGGCTACCTAAATCACGACATAGGTTAGCTATTTCATCGATTCCTCTATTTGGATTACTAAAATAAGATTAGGGTTAGTATTTCTTACCCAAATCGTAGTTGGAATAGTTCGTGTAGCGATGGTAGGGAGGTGAATCGAGGTATGGAGTTGTGGGAGTGAATCCCAGCAACGATCTCTAGGAATCCCTCTCTTCCCCTCACTCTTTTCTCCTCTTTTCTTTATTCTCTCTCCTAGGGTTAGAGAAATTTGTATGAAAGAGAGAGATGTGGGTTTAAGGTCCTTATATAGGCCCATAACTGATGCAAATGGCCCCACGACCATGGTATACTAAGGTTCTAGTCAAAGGGCATCTGTTCCTGGCCAACGGAGCTCATCTGGGGGTCCATTACCTGCACACGGTCAAGGGTAAGTTCTTTGACAATGGATCTAAGCCAAGTTAAGATTTCGATCCGATCAATTTTGTGGATCAACTGTGGAGGACCAGTTTCAGTTCAACGACTATCGTCACTCGATCAAGGCCACAAGTACATTGACCTGTGTAGGAAAATTTTCCTGATCCAAGGGTGTAGTTGGGTAAGAATCTGACGGTCTGAAACTTTAAATTTGACCCACAAGCGAAAGACCCAAATCACTTAAATCTGAGTTCATTTTCTAAAGATATTCGCATTTCCCACACACTTCACTTGGGGCTCAAGTTGTGCATTTCTGGGCACTAGTTGGGCTCGATTCCCATGATGGTTGTCAAGCCCAATAAGACGGTCATAACCGTATAGTTTCGTCATCATCGAACTTTCGACACATGGTCCAGGTTCGATACGGAGTTTCAATGTGCTCCCTAGAGCAACTGGGTTTTGAGATTGCTCCTAGGTTTTTAAGTAATGTTGAGTTAGTAATTTTAATGGTTTTAGGTCTTGTAGTTTGTATATAAAGTGGTTCAAGCTAATTCTACCACTTATTTAGTTTAGTACTTAACTAAATTTCTCTCTGATTATGATAGAATAAGGTCTTAGGGTAGTTCTATGCCCCTTTTTGGCACTTTTAGTTAGTATATTATTTTAATTATTTTTTTAGTAGTTCGTCATCAAGTTTAATTCATCTCTACCAAATTTAATTAGATTTTGTGTTGTAGAAAAATTCTAAAAATTCTGGAAGTAACAGCTGTCCAAGCTAATAATTTTTGGACAAGTGTCACATCAACCTATATTTAACTATATTAAAATTTTTATTATACTTTTTACTTATTTTTATATGAAACTATACTTATCAAGTTTCAATCTGGATTTTGAATCACCTAATTCAAAATTATAACGAGGGAGATATGACTTTTTGAAGTCATTCAAAAACTGCAGAATTTTGCAGCGAGGGTCTACTGATTTTCGGTGCGCCGCTGTCGGCTGGAGTGCCAGCCATCCAATGTTTTTGAAATGGGTTTATTTTGCAAACCAGAATGAGTTATTTGACATGCAATATATGATTTTGGAGTAGGAGAAGCTAATATATCCAAATAACTTATTTATTTTATAAGATTATATAAGATTAATGGTTAAAAACTAATTTTATTTATTAATTTACTATTTATAGTAAATTGTAGTTTAAGTATTGTTCTTCATTACTTAAACTTTAGGATTCGTGTCTAATATGAAAGTACTTAGAAGCATTTGAAGAATAAGGTGGTGAAAAGTGAGAATTTTAAAGGAAATGGGTTGGAAAGGGGATTTGAGACTTGGGATTGAGTTTTGAGAAGTCGATAAGGTGTTATGATAAACTCATTGCCTAAGGACATATAACTCCAAGTTGGAAAAAAATCTGGGGTGTTACAAGTAAGATTGGAAAAACTGAGGCACTCCCACGAAATCAAAGGCCCTAATCCGATCGTGAGGCTCAGGGCAATTGTAGCACCACCACACCTACGACCCTTGATCCGTCTGTGTTCATCACTCTCAGTTGAGCTCATACGATAGGCATGATTTAAATTGGATTGCTCGCAGTCACTACGGAGAGGCTCGTCACCCCAACGTAAGTCGACAACTCGAACATAGTGTCCCATATATACCACCATGCCTGGCACTCGAGACTTGTGGATCATATCACTATTGGTTATAAGTGGGCGTTCCAGGGGCATGGTGTGTCCCAGGTTCAGGTGGGCGTAATCATACATGGTAAATACACATGGTTAGACAACTAGTGGACTAATTCGGTTAATTCAGGCAAACTATGGTGCACCCGACACTGGGTGAGAGCATCTCGTGTAGTCCAACTATTGTCAGTTGTCTGCATTCAACCTGGATCGATCGATTGGCCCCAGGCAGCCAACCCAATAGGGTTGCCCATACGGCTTTTGTAATTTGTTGGCCAACCCAATTAGCCAGTCAATTAACATTTCATAGCAGGTCACATACATTACTTGTTTTAGGAAATTGTAGGCATGCATGGCATTAAATCTGGGCATTCTATTCAAATTGATCATTATGTCGGACATATAGATACATTGCCCAAAATCATCACAGACTTTACAATTATCAATCAATTAGTTGCATGTGTTAGAGAATAGAGTAAATCATGGACAGCAGTTTAATAATTCTGGCATATTTTAGCATGAAAGCAAAGTTCGACTACACTAAGCATGATTTACAAATTCATGGAAGATGAATAATCAAAGGTTACTCGTTGATTAACATTCGCATTACAATTTTCACAACATAATCATTATTTGTGACATAGGTTCTGTAATTGGTCACCTAAGGATAATGGTCCAGACCTAGAAGTAGTCCGTTGAGTTCCTATAGCCGCCTCAAAGATTTGGATCCGTGGATTGGTGTATCGAAGACCTGTGCCGATAGGATTAGCTTGTAAGAGCACATGTAAATGGCCTACAATGTTAAAATTTGAAGAGGGATAGAGGATTACCTCTTCCTTATTATCGAGCTGCCCCTTATGGCGAGGTGTAGTGGCAATTTTCGATGTGGGTCAGCGGCAGTGTGGAAATCCTTCGTAACAGCTCCCCAAGGAGCTCCTTCTTCCACTTCTCCCCACTCTCTCTCCCTTATAACTGGAATTCATATGGGAGTGAGGGAGTGAATTTTTGGGCCTTATATAGCCCAGATTTTATGTCTAAATGGCCCCGAGGGCCTTTTTTCTAGTATGCATGCCCCTAGTGGGCTGGATTTTGGTCCACAGGGCTCCTACAGGGGCCCGCTGGCTCATCCGTGGCATGGGGCAGGTCCCCATCATAGGATCCGCGATTGGTCCAAATCGGGTGGAGATCGGATGTCTCGATCGACCATGGGGACCCTACTTGTGATCAAAGGTTATCGGTGTTCGATCAGGGCCACAGTTATACGGATATGAGCAGAAAAATATCATTAACTTATGGTTTGAGTTTGATTGTAATCTGACGGTTAGAAAGTTGTAATTTCACAAATGAGTGGCGGGGCTTATTTCACTTAAGTTTCCGATTCAGGTCTAGGAGAGTTGCACGTTTCAAGTACTTCCTTCCCATCCCAAGTTATATCATTCAAGGCACCATCTGGGTTTGTTGTCCGCGATAGTCCTCATGCCCAGTGAGGCCAACATTTTCCTATAGTTTCGGACTTAGCGGGATTCCAACGAGCGGCCCACGGTCATTTTCGTCCGTCGCAGTGGATTGTTGGGAGAGTTGGTGATTACTTGCCTCCAAGTGCAGAGGTTAGTAAGTAATATCCCATGAATACAGGGTCAATCCCACAGGGAGATGAATTGCGAGAAGAGGAAATCAAATGTAAAACAAACTAAGTAATAAAAACAAAACTGATGATTTGATTTTGGCAGTTTTGTAAGTGTTGTGTTATATATCAAGCACCCTTAGTTGTCAAATTTTGTTGAGACAAACCACTTTAGGATGTGACTTATTCATATGATGGAAAGTTCACCTTCATATGAAGATCAACTTTAAGTTCAAGTTCAAGTGTAAGTTCAAGTTAAAGTGCAAGTTCAAGTTTAAGAGCAAGACCAAGTTCAAGTGCTACTTCAAGTTTATATGCTAGTTCAAGTCCAAGTGCACTACATGGTCAAGATCAAGTTAAAGCTTCAAGTGTACCAGATCAAGCTTCAAGTAAATAAAGTTGAAGATCAACCGAAGCAACTGAAGCTATAAGTTCAACATTCAATATTTCAGGTATAAATGACCCTAGAAAAACCTCAGGTTTAGGTCATTCATATTGCACATTTAGTATGGGTTATTGTGCTTGTTATAGGCTTTATTTTGACTAGTCTTAGCCTATGTTCCACTAGTCTAGGCTCTGGCTCGACCGGTCCAAGGTTTTTCTCAACTAGTCCAAGTTTTGTTTCTAATTTTCAGATTTTTCTGGTAGGGTCACGACAAGTCAAGCACCCTGCTCGACCAATCGTGGACACTAGCTCGGCCAGTCGAGTAGGGCTCGACTCGAACTCCAGCAAGGTTTTTTTTTGACCCACTTGACAAGTGGAGCAAGCCACTCTGCCAGTCGAGAGATGGTTTTATCTGATCGCGCCAGAATTTTTGAAATTTGGTTGAATCTTAAACCAGTCGAAGGTGACCTTAGACCAGTCACATGAACTGTTTTTCAGCCTATAAATAGAGGTCTTTTCTCAGCTTTATTCATTCATTCAAAGCCAAATCAAGCCTCTACTTTGAGAGAAAAGCTCCTGTGATTGTCAAGCTATTGTTTGGTAAATTAAGATTCTTTTATAGCTTTTTTATTTCTAATTTCTTGATCTCTCTTTGCTTCAATCTAATTTTATAAAAGGGTGTTCTTCTCTCCCTCTTTTGAGATCCAAGGAATTAAATCAAAGTACCCCAAGGTTGGATTAATTTAAAATTCATTTAGACCTAGAACCCGTCTATATGAGTGATTGAACATTAGACATCTTCATCTTCAAAAGAAGCGGTTCTACCGGGCTACATCAAGCAGAATCTTCAGATAAGTATTTTATTTAAATTGCTTTTGGTTTTTGAGGTTACCAAAAAATCTCCGTTGTGGTTTTGACTGAGATAGCCAGAAAATCTCAGCGCGGGGCTTTTAATTGTGGTACCCCATTAAAAACGCAATTGTAAAGGTTTTAAAGTGATTATTGGGAGTGGAGTAGGTGTGGCTGTTTGAGAACAGTTGGTGTACACACCGAACCACTATAATTTCTGGTGTTTTGTGGTTGATGTATGTGATGTATGAGTGATGAATGATTGTATCTATTTCATCTACATGTGGTGAATGTTGTAATAGCTAGATTTCATTATTTTGCCTCTTGTTTTACTTTGGGTTTTTTTATCCTTACTGAGTTCAAGAAATCAGGTTGTCCTACCATAAACTTTGGTTTTTGGTGTAAGGTTGTCCTTTAAACAACGTTTGAATCAACTTCTCAATACTATTGCATTTGAAATTGTTATTTAATTCTACTATCTTCATTTATATTCCGTACTTATTTTTATTTGGTATAGTCCTATTCACCCCCCCTCTCGCCCCTATAGAACTGAGAGCTTGCCATTTTCACATTTTGAATGGATGTAATTCAACTGAATTAAAACAACACCCAAGCTTCAAAGTTCCACACATAGGTTAATATTCCAAAATCATGATGACTTGGATAACACAACTAGGATCCGAGCACTATGGTCGGCCTAATTTTAAAATAAAACAATTTAAATATTTTAAATAAATGATATAAAAGATTAGAAAATCATGGATTTACACCATTAATATATATTCTCTCAAGCGCCAGTGATTTTAAGAATCATATCCATAAGATGATGAATATCAAAGAAATGTAACAGGTTGAGAAATTTCCTATCTAGGAAATCTAATTGATCGAGGGTAAGTCTATCCATCAATGTGGATCTCATATGATGGAAACATATGGATCTCACATGAGGATCAAAAACTAAACCTAAATAATTGATAACATGCATACACCATTCTTCTTATCATTAAAACAATCAATCATCACAACTATAAAAACATTACACCAATGTGCTTTCCTTCTAACTTGGGCTAGAGGGAGCTTAGAAAAATATAATTAAATTGCAGAAATAAAAAGCAACAAGAAAGAATAAAAGGCTTGTAAAGAAAAATAAATTAAAACTATGAAGCTTTCTAAAAACTCTAGATAAAACTCTCCAAAAACCCTAGATCTTTCTTTGAAATGCCTAGAATGATGCTTAGAAATGCCTTGGGAATCCCTATTTATAAGTGGGGAACTCTCTCCTTCAAACAGATTTGAAAAAAATTAGAAACCGCTTCAAAACTGCTCACTCCGCGTAGGCTCCGCGTAAACCCTTCGATGGCATCGAACTGCCTTCAATGTCATCTAAGACTAGCTTCGATTCATCGAAACTATTTCAATGAATCTAAGACTGCATCTAATTTGTCCAACAACCAAACTTGATTTTTCTGTAATTCTTCGATGTCATCTAAGGGCTTCGATGCCATCTAAGCTATTTCGATGAATCTAAGCTCAGATCCTGCAAATTCATGCACTAATTTTTGCCCTTCCTTTTTCACTTGGTTTTCTTGACTCTTAGGATCTTGAAATCTTCAATCTTGGTCTCCAAATGTCCATTTTTTTACTCGGTGATTCTTGAGCATTAAATCCATGCTTTCAACATTATTTTCACTCTAAGCTCTCAAGTTCACCTTGCAACGCAAACATGTATAAAATATACCATTAAGCATTATCATGTTCATAAAACCAAGATATAAATGGAGGAAAATATGCAATATTTGTCACTCAACACACCCCCAACCAGCATTTTGCTAGTCCTGAGTAAAATAAGCGAAGAAATAAAAATAAAAACTAATCCTAGAAAAATTAAAACTACACTATTTTCACAGGTAATTTCGATTACATTTAGCATATGCAACAAGCCTTTAAACCCCTAAGTTTCGCTAGTGGATGAGTTATAGTCTCGTGAGGGTTTCCAGAAATGTTACCCACAAACATTAAAAATATGGAAAATAGTTCAACACTCAGAAATTAATACAATTATGCCTCCATTCATCAAATGAATTCCAAAAAAAAAAAAAAAAAAAAAAAAAAAAAAAAACAACACTTATCTTAAGTCCGAAATTAGTTAGAACCTCAATTTCCTAATTCATTACATCCTTGAGTATAGAGATCTAATCAAATTTTAGAATAATTATTATCCAATATACTTAGGTGCTCAGTGACACTAGTCTAACTTTGAGAAATTTGCATATTCCCTATCCTAACTCCTTTCAATCATCCCAAGAATATGAAATCTCTAGTTATCTCATTTCCATCATGTTCTTTCGGCTTTTATCATCATATCCTCATTACTATAGACCACCCTTAGATGAAGATTCCCACCGAGTTTACTTCATAACCTAAGGTATCGTAATTGCAATGGTAATAGCAATGAATACTTAGGTATCCTTACTCTGGATTACTGACACGATTGTTATGGTCATTACATTCATGCTCTTTAATGGCAATTTTTTTCTTCTTTTTTTTTCGATCACTTTTTCTTTCAATATTCTCTGTTTAAGCATATGTCAATGATACTAGATCATTCAACCTTATTTGAATCAAAATTTGTTATTCTAGTTCACATATTAGATTCCTCACTTAGTTAGCTAGGTTGTATTTGAATTCATTACATCAAATTACAACTTACTCTAAACTAATGATTAGAAAATAGAACTCAAGTCTATAATTGTCAGTTATCAGAATTCTTACTATCAACTTAGAATAAGTATTAACTTAACCTTTGAAATTCGCATAACATTATGTTCACATTCTTGTATATAAACATATTATTTTGAAAATGTTGTAAAAAAGTTCCCATAAACCTAAAAAAATAAACTTAAACCTTAAAAAAATAACTCTCACATGGATGACTATCCACACCCCCAAACCTAAAATCTACATTGTCCCCAATATAATGAAAATGTAATGTAGAGAACAAAAAAAAATAGAAGAAAGGGTGGATAGTACCTATAATGAAGAAACGCAAATGCTAAGTGACACTAAAAAAGAAATTTTGAATATGATACAAATCTTACACAAATGCTCTGTTAGACCAGGAGCATCAATCTGAATATTCTGGCTCATGAAGAGGGACGAACTCCTCTCCCAAATGAAAATTTTCCATATAAGGCTTCAATTTCTGACCATTAACCTTGTACACATTGCCATTACGTAGATTTTTAATTTCAACAGCCCCATAAGTATAAACATTCTTCATAATGAAGGGGTTTATCCATCTTGATTTCAATTTTTCTTAAAAGAACTGGAAACGGGAATTGTACAATAGGACCTTTTACTAAGGTTCAAAATTTTTCCTCAAAATTTTTTTATCATAGAAAGCTTTAGTCCTTTCTTTGTAGATTTTAGAATTTTCATAAGAGTCTCTCATTAGCTCCTCTAATTCATTCAGCTATAATTTCATTTGTCAACTTGCCTAGTCCTTATCAAAGTTTAATTTCTTTGTTGCCCAATATGCTCTATGTTCTAATTCCACAGGCAAATGGCAAGCCTTCTCGTACACCAATCTATATGGGAACATTCCAATCAAGGTCTTATAAACAATCCTATAAGCCCATAAAGCGTCAGATAGTCTGAGGGACCAATCCTTCCCATCTGTCCTTATAGTTTTCTCCAAAATGTATTTGACTTCCCGATTAGAAATCTCAGCTTGCCCACTAGTTTATGGGTGGTATGGGGTGCTCACTTTATGTTTGATGTCATATTTCTTCATCAAAGCCTCAAATGTCCTATTACAAAAGTGAGACCCGCCATCACTAATGATTGCTTTTGGAGTTCGAAATTTAGAAAAAATATTTTCTTTGAGAAATTGTATGACCACTTTATTGTCATTGGTTCAACTTGGAATTGCCTCAATCTACTTGGAAACATAGTCCACACCAACTAATATATAAAGAAATCTAAAAGAAGATGGAAATAGGCCCATAAAATCAATACTCAAATAATAAAAAATCTCCAATGGTAAAATTGGGGATAAAGACATCATGTTGCGTCGGGATACTCTTACCAATCTTTGACATCTATCACAAGCAACACGGAAAGTATAGGTGTCTTTAAACATGATGGGCCAGTAAAAATCATACTGCAAGATTTTTACAGTGGTTTTCTTAGCAGAAAAATGGCCACCACATGCTTTCATGTGGCGAAAGGAAATAACATTCTGAATTTTATCTTCTGGGACACAACGTCTAAAAATCTGATCAGTCTTATATTTATATAAATACGGGTCATCCCAGAAGAAGTTCCTAACCTTGGTTTCAAAACACTTCCTATCTTGTGACTTCTAATGATATGATATTTTTCCGTCACAAGATAGTTCAATATATCCGCATACCAAGGCAATTTGGAGATCGTAAATAGTTGTTCATCAGGAAAAGTGTCCTAGATATATATCTCCTCAATGGAATCATCTAACACCAATCTAGAAAGGTGATCGGCCACTACATTCTCTACTCATTTCTTATCTTTTATCTCTAAGTCAAATTCTTAGAGTAGGAGGATCTATCTCAAAAGTCTCGGCTTTGCATCCTTCTTAGATAGTAAATATTTCAAAGTCGAGTGGTCCATGAAATTAACCACTTTAGATCCCAACAAGTAGGACCTAAACTTAACTAAAGAAAAAACTACTGTAAGTAACTCCTTTTCAATTATTAAGTAGTTCACTTGGGTTGAGTTTAGAGTTCTACTCGCATAGTGAATAATGTAGGGTCGTTTATCTTTCCTTTGGCCCAAAATAGCCCCTATAGCATAATCACTTACATCGCACATTAGTTCAAAAGGAAGTGTCCAATCTGGTAGACGCATGATAGGTGCAGTGGTAAAGGATGATTTAGTTTTATTAAAGCCACTTGCACACTCATCTGTCCACTTAATGGGACATCCTTTTGGAGAAGATTAGTCAAGGGTCTAGTAATGGCATTAAAGTCCTTAATGAATCTTCTATAGAAACCAACGTGCCCTAGAAGTGATCTAATATCTCTAACAGTTTGGGGCATAGGTAGATTGTCTATAATGTCCAGTTTTGAGGGATCTACCTCGATTCCATTTTTGGAGATAACATGACCCAAAACAAGTCCTTTTTCAACCATGAAATGACATTTCTTTCAATTTAAGATAAGGTGCTTCTCTTCGCACCTAGACAAGACAAGAGATAAATTGTTGAGGCATTCCTCAAAACTACTCCCAAATACAGAGAAGTCGTCCATGAAAACCTTAAAAAGCTTCCCAATCATATTTTAAAAAATACTTAACATGCATCATTGGAAAGTTGTTGGGGCATTATACAATCTAAATGGCATCTATTTGAAAGCAAACGTGTCAAATGGACAAGTGAACATGGTTTTCTCTTGGTTTTCTAGGTCTATTTCTATTTGATTATATCTAGAATATCCATCAAGAAAACTATAGAAGTGACCTGCTACCCTCTCTAAAACTTGATTAATGAATGGTCAAGGGAAATGGTCCTTCTTTGTGACCGTATTCAATCTGCTATAGTCAATGCACACACACCAACCAGTGGTGACACGTGTTGGTATGAGTTCATTATTAGAATTTTACACAATAATTATTCTGGATTTCTTTAGGACTACTTGAGTTAGACACACCCAAACACTATTGGATATTGGGTAGATGATTCCCATATCCAATAATTTGCTCACCTCTTTTTTTACAACTTCCATCATGTTTGGATTAAGGCGCCTTTGAGGTTGTCTAATTGGTTTGTCATCCTCATCGAGGTGGATCTGAAGGGTGCATATGGAAGGGCTTATACCCTTAATATCAGAAATGGTACAAGATAAGGCTCATTTGTGGTCTCTTAGAACATTCAACAATTTAATCTCTTGATCCTTGTCAAAAATGAAATATCGCCATAGGATAAGTTTTATTTTTACCCAAGTATACATACTTAAGCTCATTTGGTAGTGGTTTTAGATCAAGCTTTTGAACATTTATTGGTGATGGCAGAAGTCGCAAGTCCTCGATAGATAGGATTAGAGTACGCGGTCTTTATTGGTGCACACTAATGTCTTGGGTGGTAGTGCTCTCATTATCATCACAAATTTCAGCAAGCACTTTTTCTAAATCAGAATTTTTTAAGTCCCCAAAGACTTGAATTTATTCCTTAGTTAGACTAGGTTCCAATTCCTTTTCTTCTATCAAGCAGTCCATGAAATTCAGCTCATGGATCTCATTAGTGTCAATGGGCTGCTTACAAAGATTGAAAATATTTAGCTTTAAAGTCATATTACCAAAAGACAAGTTCATCATTCCATTCCTACAATTTATGATTGCATTTGAAGTTGCTAGGAATGGGCGGCCTAAAATGATAGGAACTTGAGCGCTAGCGTTTACACAAGGTTCAGTGTCTAGTATAATAAAATTCATGGGGAAGTGAAATTTCTCCAATTGGACTAGAATGTCCTCTAAAATTTCCAGTGGTACCTTAATGGAGCGGTCAGCGAGTTATAGTATAATCGTGGTTGGTTTAAGCTCGCCTAACCCCATTTGTTTGTAAACCGAATAAGGTACTAAGTTAACACTTGCACATAAATCTTGAAAGCATGCTCAATTTGGAAATTTTCAATAATACAAGAAATAGTGGGACTTCTCAAGTCTTTGTATTTGGGTACGGCCCTTTGTTAAATGATAACACTCACTTTCTCAGTAAGGAAGGCCTTTTGTGCACATTTAATTTCCTCTTTATAGTGCTCAAATCCTTGAGATATTTAGCATATGATGAAATTTGTCTAATGGCATCAAGCAGAGGAATATTGATAGTAACCTTTTAAAGCACATCCAACACCTCTTGATATTTCATGGGGACAGTTGGGTTCTGAAGTCTATATAGGAACGGAACTGGAGGTTCATATAACTTAGTCTCTTTTTTCTTTTGTTGTTGTGGCTCTTAAACCATATCCGGTTTATCATTCTCTTGAGATGGTGGATAATTCTCCAGTATTTCTACAGGTTGCGTTATCTTGTTATTGATTTTTTTCCACTTCTTAAGGTAATGATGGTCTTAGCTTGTTCATGATGTAGCTTACTTGGATTTGAGTCTCCAATGAAATGTGTGTTTCTAGGGTTTGGCATAGGTTGAGAAGGAAGGGTGCCCTTTTCCTAAGCATTTACTTGAGTCTCAATCCTAGCCATGACTGTCTTTAATTCCTGATTTGATTGGATTAGAGACTGATTCATTTGAGCTTGAGAGTTCGTGAATGCGGTCAATGCATCCTCCACAGATGATCGCTTTGGCAGGGGTACATATGGTGCATTATTAGATGCCCCAAAGAAGTCATTTTGTAGAGGCATTTGTGATGCAGTGGGCCCATTAATTTATGGTCTATTCTTCCAACTAAGATTAGGATGGTTATGTCAATTTGAATTATACGTGTTTCCCATTGGTTGCATAACTGACCTTTGGTAGTTATTTATAGCATTTGCTTGCCCATGTTCATGCATGATATCTTGTACAACTAGGATTGTTGGACAATCCTTTATGTCATGGTCTGCACCACCACAAATGCTACAAAAATTATCTAAGGAAGTGTTTGCTTTAACCATATCAACCTTCCTAATTTCCAAGGCTTCAACCTTTTTAACTAATATAGCAAATTTTACATTAAGGTCTTCTTCCTCTCTTAGGACGTACATCCCCACTTTCTCTCTAGGAATGGGTCTAGTTTGGTCTGGTTTAACAGAGACATCCCATGCCTGTATATTCTCTACTAACATGTCTAGAAAATTTCAGGCCTCATTATGATCTTTGTCAAGAAAGGTTCCACCCACACATCATCTCTATGAACTGAAGGGTATCTATGGTGAGCCCCTTTTGGAACGCATCAATCATGTGCCATGGTTCATAACCATGATGTGGACAAGTAAGTAAAAGGTCTTTGAAGTGCTCTCAAGCTTGGAAAAACAGTCCATTCCCCTTTTGAGAGAATTTGTTTTGTGCTAGGGAAAGAACTTTTTCAAAATCTCTCTACTTAAGGCTTGCCATATAGTGATGGTTTGAGGTCTTAAAGAGTTGAGCTATGTTTTGGCCCGTTCCTTTAGAGAAAATGAGAATAACCTAATCTTAAGTGCATCCTTATTGCCATTGTTTACTTATAATGTTGTAGTCACTTCCTCAAAGTCCTTGAGGTGCAAATAGGGGCTTTCAGAATCCAAACCATGAAATTTAGGGATCAATTGAATCACACCTGGTTTAAAATCAATGCTCCCTGTGTGATTAGGGAACACAATGCAAGATGGTAAAGTTGATCTCTCAGGGTGTAAACGTTCACATAAAATATGTGGTTGGTTTAACACATTCATATAAACTTCATTCTCATCCTTAAGAGGAGGATTTCGTTGATTTTCTTTATTTTGATTTATAGTTGGATTTGGCAGATTTGGATTTAGATTATCAACTGGGTCTGCCATGGAATCCAAGTGATGTTGAGTGTCTCTCATAAGTGAATGATCAAGGCCTGGAAATAATCCGCCTTTAGAGGAGAGTTGATTATTTTTATCCCAATTTCAACGGGACATAAACCATCTACACCACACAAAAAATATCACTAATTCAAATAGCAAGTATGATACTTAAAATAAAAATGAAAACTTAACCAACAACCCACGCGATAGAGCCGATCATGAGGGTTCAATCCACAAAGCAAAATAAAATAAAACTAACGCAGAAAATAAACTTAAAACTAACGCAGAAAATAAACTATGTTAATCTAAAAAATAGATTTAGCGGATAATCTTTATGATCAAACAGCAACTGTAGGACAGCCATAGCACTTGGGTGATGAAATCTCAAGCAAGGCAACCTTATATCATAGTTAGTGCTCGAAAGACCCAACTGAATTTACTTTCAAAGAAAATAGAAAATCTATAGAAATTTTGGAGGGTTTAGAAGAGAACTTACCTTAGAAAAGAACTTAACTTAGCTATCTTACGCAGATATAATCTGTCTCTCCCCGGTAACGGCGCTAAAAACTTAATTGCTTGCCTCCAAGTGAAGAAGTTCATAAGTAATATCTCGTGAATACAGGGTCGATCCCACAAGGAGATGAATTGCGAGAAGGAGAAAATCAAATGCAAAATAAATTAAGTAATATAAACTAAACTAATGATTTGATTTTGAGAGTTTTGAATGGATGTAATTTAACTGAATTAAAACAACACCCAATATCCAAAGTTCCACACATAGGTTAATGTTCCAAAATCATGATGACTTGGATAAAACAACTAGGATACAAGCACTATGGTCGGCCTAATTAAAAAATAAAATAGTTTAAACATTTTCAATAAATGATATAAAAGATTAGAAAATCATGGATTTGCACCATTGATATATATTCTCAAGCGCCGGTGATTTTAAAAATTTATATCCATAAGATGATAAATATCAAAGAAATGTAGCAGGTTGAGAACCTCTCTTATCTAGGAAATCTAATTAATCTAGGGTAAGCCTATCCATCAATGTGGATCTCATATGATGAAAACATATGAATCTCACATGAGGATCAAAAACTAAACCTAAACAATTGATAACATGTATACACCATTCTCCTCTCATTAAAATAAGCAATCATCATAACTATAAAAACATTAAACTAATGTGCTTCCCTTCTAGTTTGGGCTAGAGGGAACTTAGAAAAATAAAATTAAATTGAAGAAATAAAAAACAAGAAGAAAGAATAAAAAGCTAGTAAATAAAAATAAATTAAAACTATGAAACTTTCCAAAAACCCTAAATAAAACTCTCTAAAAACCCTAGATCTTTCTTTGGAATGCCTTGAATGATGCTTAGGAATGCCCTGGGAATCCCTATTTATAAGTGGGGAACTCCCTCTTTTAAACAGATTTGAAAAAAAAAAAAATCAAAAACTGCTTCGAAACTACTTACTCCGCATAGGCTTCACGTAAACCCTTCGATGTCATCTAAGACTGGCTTCGATTCATCGAAACTATTTCGATGAATCTAAGACTGCATCTAATTTGTCCAGCAATTAAACTTGATTTTTCTATAATTCTTCGATGTCATCTGAGGGCTTCGATGTCATCTAAACTATTTCGATGAATCTAAGCTCAGATCCTGCAAATTCCTACACTAATTTTTGCCCTTCCTTTTCCACTTGGTTTTCTTGACTCTTGGGGTCTTGAAATCTTCAATCTTAGTCTCCAAATGTCCATTCTTTTACTTGGTGATTCTTGAGCATCAAATCCATGCTTTTAACATTGTTTTCACTCTAAGCTCTAGAGTTCACCCTGCAACACAAACATGCATAAAATATACCATTAAGCATTATCATGTTCATAAAACCAAGATATAAATGGGGGAAAATATGCAATATTTTCCACTCAACAGTCGGCCCCTTAGCCCATTTCTGATTCATATCATATTTTGGTTTAACTATGTTTGTGATGTCATCCTTTCGTAGCTTGGTGACACTGACACCTGACGTCATTTATCCCTAGTTTTTAAGGCCTCGCACATGTGTTCCATAAAAGCTACTTAACGTGGTCCTGTGGCAGTTCCGCTAGTGGACGCCCTAGGACGCAGTGACAATTTGGCCTGGGTGTTACAATCTACCCCCCCCCCCCCCTTATAAATAAATTTTGTCCTTGAAATTTGTACATGTTCATACTCCTCGAGCAATTTGGATAATGCTTGCGGATTTCTACCTCCGTCTCCTATGTGGCCTCCTCTTCGGCATGGTGCGTCCATAGCACTTTTACCAACGGTATGACATTATTGCATAGCACTTGTTCCCTCTTGTTTAGGATCTGTGTGGGTCAGAGGATGTATGTAGCATCTTCCCTAAGTTCCATTTGTTCCCATTTGATGACGTGTGTAGGGTCGGGGACATACTTTTTCATCATCAAGACATGGAATTCGTTATGTACTCCCACAAGTAGCGTGGGTAGGGTTAGGTGGTACGCAACAAAGCTTATATGATCCAGAATTTGAAATATCTCAATATATCGCGGAGTAAGCTTCCCCTTTTTGCCGAAACGTAGTACCCCTTTCATCGGCAAGACCTTAAGGAACACATGGTCCCCAGCTTCAAACTCTAAGTCCCTCCTTCTTGTATCTACATAGATCTTCTGTCTGCTTTATACTGCCAAGAGGTGGCGCCAGACAACTTCGATCTTCTTGGTAGTTGCTCGTACCAGATCCAGCCCTATCAAGATTTTCTTGCCAATTTTTGCCCAACAGTGCAGGGCCCAACATGGGCGTCCATACAATGCTTCATAAGGTGCCATGCTAATACTAGCTTTAAAGCTATTGTTGTAAGCAAACTCGGCGTATGGGATGCAGTCATCCCAGCTATCTCTGAAATCGAGCACGCAAGCCCGCAACATATCCTTCAATATTTGATTTACTCACTCCGTTTGTCCATCCGTCTGCAGGTGGAAGGTAGTATTGAATTTCAACTTTACTCACATTACTTCCTATATTCCTGTTCGGAAGATTGACATGAATCGGGTGTCCCGGTTTGATCCAATTTCCAAAGGGACGCCATGAAGCCATACTATCACCTTGATATATAGTTTAGCTAGGTCATCGGCGGAGTTTAAAGCCTGAATCGGGAGTAAATGGGCAGATTTTGTCAACTGATCTACAATTACCCATATAGAGTTGTGCCCCTTCCTTATCTTAGGCAAACCGAAAATGAAATCCCACTTCCATTTTGCCAATGGTATGGGTTATAGGAGGCCTGGTGGTCGGTGATGTTCCACTTTAACTTATTTGCAAGTGAGGCATCGGGATACATAATTTATTATTTGGCCCTTCATGTTGTCCCACCAATAAGTTTGCCTTAGGTCCTGATACATCTTGGTGTTCCCAGGGTGCATAGCTAGTTTGGAATTGCGTGCGGCGTCGAGGACTTCCTTCCTCAGCCCATGAAGATTTAGGACACATAGATGGCCCTGAAATCATAACCCTCCGTCAGAACCAACCCTCCATTTAGATTCTTCATCAATTTCTGCCCTTTCCTTCATTCTTTTTAATAATTCATCCTTGGGCCTCAATAATCCGGTTATTAATCAGAGGCTGGACGTGGATGTGGATTATGACCTCATAGGGCTCTTCCAATGTCAGTTTCAACTCAAAGTCTCACACGAACTCCATCATGTTCCATCCTCCACAATTAGTGGTGCTGCAAACTCTAGGGCCCTTTTGCGACTCAAAGCATCAGCCACTAGGTTGGCCTTGCCCGAGTGGTAGGACACCTCAAATTTGAAGTCCTTTAACATCTCCATCCAATGACATTGCCTCATGTTTAGATCCCTTTGGGTGAAAATGTACTTGAGGCTCTTATGATCGCAGAAGAGTTTAAACTCTTCGCCATGGAGATACTATCTCTATAGTTTTAAGGTAAAAATGACCGCTGCTAACTCGAGGTCGTGCTGAGGTAGTTCTCTTCATGCTTCCTTAGTTGTCGGGAGGCATAGGCGATTAGCCTGTCCTTCTACATAATCATGCAACCCAAGCCAACATGGGAAACGTCCGTACAAATGGTGTATTTAACTCATTGCTTGGGTGATATGAGTGTCGGGGTGATGTCAACTTGTCCTTCAGCTCTTAGAAATATACCTCTGCCCGCTCATTCCAGGAGAACTTGACATACTTTCTAGTAAGTTGGGACAAAAGACAAGCTATTTTCGAGAAGTCCTTGATGAATTGATGGTAGTAGCCTGCTAGTCCGAGGAAGCTTCTCACTTCCGTCACTGAACTCAACTGCTTCCAATCTTGTATTACCACAACCTTAGTGAGATCTACAGCTATGCCCTCCTTGGAGACGACATGTCCTAAGAATTTTACTTCTTCTTTCCAAAAGTCACATTTCTGGAATTGTGCAAATAATTAGTTCTGTTTGAAACTATCGAGGATTGCCCGTAAATGCTCTTCGTGATCCTCTCACCTCTTTGAGTACACCAAGATGTCGTCGATAAATACGATGACGAATCTATATAGGTAAGGCCTGAAAATTTTGTTCATGAGGTCTATGAACACTGTCGATACATTCGTGAGTCCGAATGGCATGACTAAAAATTCCTAGTGCCCAAAGCTAGCTCTAAAGGCCCTCTTTCTACATATCCTCCTTCCTGACTCGCAATTGGTGATACCTAGATTGCAAGTCAATTTTCGAGAAGTATTGAGCACCCCTTAACTGATCGAACAAGTCATCAATCCTCAGCAATGGGTACTTGTTCCTCATCGTGACATGGTTTAGTCTTCTGTAGTTAATACATAGCCACAAGGAACCATCTTTCTTTTTCACAAATAGTACCGAAGCTCCCCATGGCGAGACACTTGGCTAGATGAAGCCCAACTCCAATAAGTCATCAATTTGAGTCCCCAACTCCTCCATTTCACATTGGGGCATGTGGTAAGTCAACAGGGAGATAGGCGTGGCGCCGACACCAGGTCGATAGTGAAGTCAATCTCCCACTGGGGAGGGAGTCCAGGTATAGGCCTGAACATGTCTATGAACTCTTGGACTACAAGTGTGCCAGTTAGTGAGGAACCATCATATCCCTCTTGTAGAGAAGCATAATATAGAATTTGATGCTGGTAGCTGACCTAAGCTGGGAATGTGAAGGAGGTGCCTTCGGCTTCGTGTATTGTCACCGATCAAGTCTCATAATCGATCTCCGCCTTCATCATGGTCAGCCAATTCATGCCAAGGATGACGTCATAATGGAAGACCTTTGTCACGATTAAGTCCACGCACACCTCCTTACCCCCCAAGTCTATAGGGCAATCGCGACATACTTTAGTAGCTTTCGAGAAGGTCCCGACGCCAGTGGTGATTCTTACCCCTAACATAGGGGTGGTGTACAACTCTAAATGCTTGACCATGGTACATGATATTAGGGATGTAGTTGATCTAATGTCCACTAAAAAGAATATGGGGGTACCTCATATGTGGGCTTTCACCGCAAATGTTGTGGGTGAAGATGCAACACCTATATGGCGTGAACTCATGCATGGTTGGGTTGCAGCATAGGTTGTTGTGGCGGCCTATTCTGATGCATATAAGGATGATGAAATTGCAGAGCAGATCCCAATGCCTGCTAAGGGGGCATCGGTGTTGCTTGTTGTGGCTGGCAGTTAATGCATTGAGGGGGCAGGTGGCCATTGTCCCTCATCCGGGAAAAAAAAATGGCGATGAATGGCCAAATTTCTTGTAATACTCGCACACGCGATCGAGCCGCAAGTAGGGAACTAGGGGAGCTGCGAGTGTAACACCTTGAATTTTGAGGGTCGAGCAAAGCTCTACTCCTGAGATCCAGTACATCACTTATGCAACATGGATAATGATGTTCAAATTTCGTCCAAATTAATGAGTTAAACATGAGTGGGATTATACTAAAACAATATATCATACTCCGGATATAATTCATTTAAGCAAGCGGAAGACTGAAACATATATATTTGAATAGGTGAGTGTTTCACAACCTCCAGAGTATGAGTATGTAATCGGGTTGAATATATACATGTATTGTTTCAAAATATACAAAATGTGAGAATTTAAGATGTCCAACTAAGCCAAGTATCCCCGTGTTCTCGTCAAATCAACACAAGGTCTACATAGACCAGCCTGAAAGCTTGACATAAGAGAACTCTTCCTCCTCGTCCATGAAGTCCTGCTCTGTCGCATAACCTTCGTCAACACCTACATCTAAACCAGAGTCTAGTTAGTGTTTTAAAACACCGTCCCAGGGTGGGAGTGAGTGATCAACTCAGTGGTATTATAAGGAAAAAGTTAACATTTTATCAAGTAAATCAAGCAGTAATGATAAAGCAATACAACAATCACTTCTTAACTACTCTTGTTAATGCAGGAATGGTGTGCAAGTAATGATGTATGCCCTCACACAAAGCTCCCTCAAAAGTGACTCTGACAACCAATTTCACATATGAACAACACTCCCTAAAGTGCACTTTCCTCGCCAAAAGCACATCCTAACTAATGCAATGCGATGCGGCTGTGTTAGCCGAGTACTTAATTAAGCTTATTCATACAGCAGGTTCGAGAAGCTAAAGTACCTTCCTTTATATCATTACCCCGAACCGAAGGATCCATCTAGGGTCTTCAGTCCTAGTTAATCACATACGATAGGCAAGTTATAGGGCATCACTCCTAATGAATAGCAGTTGATAGGCAAGTTCAAAGTTTATACTCACGGTCACTACATGAGGCTCGTCACCTTGGCATAGGCTGACAGCTCAAATATGGTGTCCCATACACCACCATGCCTGACTCACGAGTCTGGGTTGCTCACTGGTCACTACAGGGAGGCTCATCACCCAAGCGTAGGCTGACAGCTCGAACATGGTGTCCCATACACCACCATGCTCGGCTCCTGAGTCTTAGTGGATCATGGCACCATGGTTAAAGTGGGCCTTTACAGTGGTAGGGGGTACCTTAGATTTAAGCAATGGTGTCCATACATGGTAAACATACAATAGGCTAATCGGTTTTTTAAACAAGTTCGATTGGTAAGAGTGTACACTGACTTAATCGACATAGAGCGTGTAAACACCTCTCGTGGCCTAACCATTGTCGACAATCATCGTGCGACCCGAATTCATCGAATATATCTAATGTGGTGAGGCTAATCTAGCTACTCAATAGGGACTGTTAGCGATTTTCTGGGCTACGTGTAATGCCCTAAAAATCTTGAGTCGAGCAAAGCTCAGCTCCCGAGTTCCAACGCATCACTTATGCAATATAGATAATGATGATTATGATGAGAGCATTGAAACATGAATGGAATTATACCAAAACAGCATATCATACTCCAGAGACAGTTAAATTACAAGCGGAAGACTGTGATAGATGTATAAAATATATAAACTATGGTAAGCCTCCAGAGTGTGATAATGTTACTAGGTTAATGAATGAAA
Source organism: Magnolia changhungtana (assembly GCA_030180095.1). NCBI lineage: Eukaryota > Viridiplantae > Streptophyta > Magnoliopsida > Magnoliales > Magnoliaceae > Magnolia > Magnolia changhungtana. The sequence goes on along the minus strand of JASAUF010000626.1, from coordinate 3,051,316 downwards.
AGTACAATTCAAAAATATACAAAATATGTAAGGTCCTCTAGTCAACATCCCTGTAACCCCATCGATCAAGACACGGCTCAAATGAAGTCGCCAGAAAACAGCATATACGAAAAAGCACCCTCGTCGTCATAAAGTCCGGCTCTGCCTCAGGAGTAACGTCGCAATCTGTAATCAGAAAAAGTCTGGTGGGTGTCCGGAACACCGTCCCATAACGTGGGAGTGAGTGATCAACTTAGTGGAACAATAAAGCATAGGTTAACATGTAATCAAAACAGTCAAGCAGTAATGATAAAGCAGTACAATCAACAATCCTAATTACTTTTATTAATGCAAGTATGAAATGTCATCATGATGCATGCCCTCGCCAACATACTCCCTCATGCGACACCATCTTACGTCCGTGGTATGCTTTCATCCCTCAGTGCTCCACATCTTCCAAGCACATGCAGTGCGATATGAACATGATTAGCGAGTTGTTATTAGTCCTTTTCATACACCAGGATTGGGAAACTAAGGTACCTCCCTTATATCATTCCCAAACAATGATCCATTCGAGGGTCATCAGTCTTAGATAATCTCATACGATGATGCGGTTCTAGGTCGCTGTAAAGGGCTACCAGGGCTGTTACACGGAATCGTTACACCACTCCCCTATCACCTTATCATTACAGGCCTAGTTTATACTCTATTTACTACGGGAAGGCTCATCGCCTCACTGTAGATTCAGAGTATGCTCGGGGTCACTACACCGGGTACAGTCAGGGCTGTTAGGGCTGTTACACGGAATCGTTACAACACTACCCCATTACCCATCAAAACAGTATAGGCCAACAGCTCGAATACAGTGTCCCATACCACCATATTCGGCTCACGAGTCTAGGTTGCTCACTGGTCACTACGGGGAGGCACATCGCCCCAGCATAGGCCGACAGCTCGACCACAATGTCCCATACCACCATGCCCGGCTCATGAGTCTTGGCGGATCGAGGTACCAAGGTTAACGGGGTTGCACTGGTAAGTTTTGTACCTTAGGTTCAAGCAGTAACGTCCAAACATGGTGAACATACATTAGACAGATCGGGTTACTTGACGAGCTCGACTAGCTCGAGCGCACGACAAGTTGAACGACATGAAGTGCATAAGCACTTCGTGTGGCCAAGCACTATCGCCAACCGAAGTACGACTCGGGTTCGAACACATCTCACGTGATGAATGAATCTCAACCACGAATTCAATCCCGTTACCGATTACCTAGACTATACAATAGCCCCAATCACATTCAATTATGGAACAGTTAAAGTAGTAATGGATCAAGATTTCAAATCATATAATCAAATACCCAATATTGTCCGCTCAGGGCTGTCAGGGCTGTTGCACGGAATCGTTACATCACTCCCCCATCACCCATCATGGATTTTATGGAATACAACTTAAACATGTGAAGTAGTCGAAGCAGAATTAAATAAACAAGTAATTCAAGCATATTAATGAGCAGGTTATAAAACACAATGCAAAAAGAAAATCCAAACACATACATTTCATAAACCAGTAAGTGATTAAACTAAACACTTACATGAAGGAAATCATACACATCACTAAGGTAGTTGAGAATCCTATATCAACACCCTTATACATTACAATTTATTAACTACTACTCATTCAGACATTTCAACAAAAACTTTAGACTACATACATATACATACATGTTGTATATTAATCATATAGGTATTAGGCCAAATCCTTTCACTAGGGAGCTGCCCCACTTATAACACGCATGCACCCATGATGGATAGTCATGGCAAGCAGGACTCCAAGTTCCATATTCATTCAGTCATTTCCACAAACACTTGGGCTACACATTTTAACATATATAGTGTATATTGGCCGTGGCTTGATTTAGGGCAAATCCTTTCGTCAAAGGGGTATCGCCTATACAATAATTATATATCCATGACAATTAGTCATGGTGAGCATGAATGTGAATTCTAAACTCATTCGGTCATTCACACAAACACTTTGAATACAGTCTTTTAACATACATAACGTATACTAGCAAAAACATGTATTAGGGCAAATCCTTTCGACGAGTGAGTATTATACATATATATAGCATATTCATACAGTAATTAATCATGGCTAGCATACTTTTAAAATTTGTACATATACAGTATTTTCTACAATTATATAGAATACACAATATACCATAATTTGTATACGTAATCGAATTGCAAAACAAATATCGGTTTGTGCATGTACAATTACACTTAGGTCATGAATCTATCATTATCTGACATTAAAAGCGTCGAAAACCATAATCTATACATCTAAAGTCTGCACCTTTTGTTGGTAAACTTGAACCGAAACCAGTTTGAACCCAATGCCTTTGTCTACGGCACAACGACAACCTGAATCATGAAACAGGTCAGCTATTCCATCACCTACACTCTTAGAAATCCTAAAACAGCTTAGGGTTAGGTTTTCTTACCTACGAATGAAGCCAGAATCACTGGAAAAGCGATTAGATCATGATGATTAATCACATAGGATAGCAGGGTAGAGTATCAGGAAGAATCTCTCACTGCTCTCACACTTTCTCTCTCTTTTCTCTCTTCTCTCTCCTAGGTTTTTCTCAAATTCGTATGGGATGTGAAAGTGAGGGTTTAAGGTCCTTATATAGGCCCAAAACTCACCAAATTTGACCTAGGGCTAAGGTATACTTAGGTTTTGTCCAAAGGGCATCTGTTTCAGCTCAACAGAGCATTTTCGGAGCCCCCCTTGAGCCAAAGGTCAGACTTAAGCTCACAGACATTAGATCTAGGTCGAGTTACGTTTTCAATCCAATCGGGTTCCCAGATCACACATGGCGGACCAGTTTCAGTTCAACAGTCACCGTAGCTCGATCAGGGCCATAAGTACACTAACCTGTGTATGAAATTTCCCCTGACCCGAGGGTGTATTTGGGTCAGATTCTGATAGTTTGATTGCTTATATCAGGCCCGCAAGTGGCAAGTCTCAAATTACTTAAAATTGAACTTTATTTCTAATTAATTTCACGTTTCTCACACTCTTCACTCTGGGCTCAAGCGAATAGCACTAGGACACTATCTGGATTTGATTTCCGAGATGGTTGTCAAGCCCAGCAAGGCAGTCTTAACCGTTTAACTTCGCGTTAATCGGACTTCCGACGTATGGTCCAGATCTGATACGGAGTTTCATGATGCTCTCGAGAGCAGCCGGGTAATGAGATTGATCTTAGATTTTAGGGTAACCTAGCGTCACTGATTCTACAAGTTTTAGATCTTGTAGATTGGATTTAAAGTGATTAGTGCGGATTTCGTATGTGATCTAGTTTAGCACTTCGTTAACTTTGTCTAATTCTTAAAGGATTTGAGGTTTAAGAGGTTCATAAGGGGTTAGAATCTACCCCTTGCCTAAGGACATCTAACTCCAGGTTGGCAAAAATCTGGAGCGTTACACTATGTCATAGCCCCAATCTCACTCGAATGCAATAAGTAAGCACATGTAGTAATAATCTCAGCATTTAGCAAACAATCCAAATAATTTCATCATTTAAGCATTTCATCATACACATTGATCACATCACCTAGCACATGCATTTTATCCATAAATCACGTGGATGAAATTAGGATTACATGAAGAAAACTATACATATGAATAAGGTAATTGAGAATCCTATCTCAATACCCTTAATAAATACAATTCATCAACAATTTCTCATTCAGACAATTTATTAAACACTTAGACTACACATTACCAAATACATAGACTGGATTAGTTACGAGGTATATTATGGTAATTCCTTGCACAAGGAAGTCAGTATACATAAGACAATGATGAATCTTGGATTAATAGTCATGGCAAGCACAAATCATGTTTACATATTCATTCAAACATTTCAACAAACACATGGGATGCATCTTTTATTCAACATAGTTCATACATGTATGTTGTATCGAAAACGTCATATCTAAGACGATATGGCAGCAATCAAGTCAGACATAATTCATTAGTAGATATTGAAAACATTAAAAACCATAACTTAAACGTTTATAGTCGGTACCTTTCGTTAGAATACTCGATTCGGACTCGGTTCGAATTCTATGTTCTTGAAAACGGAACGTCGGGCACCTAAATAACGTAAAGGGTTAGCTAATTCAACAAATACTCAATCTAGATCTCTACAACGATATTAGGGTTAGGTTTTCTTACCCAAATCGTAGCCGAATCCGATTGTGTAGCATAACAGGGAGACGATTCAGTGCGTGGAGTCATGGGAGAGAACCACTGTAACGATCTCCTAAAAGCCTTCCACACTCTTTCCTCTTTTCTCTTCTTTTTTTTCTCTCTCTCTCTCTCTCTCTCTCTCCCTTAGGGTTTTTAGAAGATTCGTATATGAGAGAGGTGGGGCGGTATCAGGGCTATTTATAAGCCTAGAAGTGATGCAAATGGCCCCAGGGCCTTAGTATACTTAGTTTATATCCCAAAGGCGACTGTTTCTAACAAACAGGGATCACAGGGAGGCCCACTACTCACCTACGTCATAGGGTATGTTCCCTGACAATGGATCTATGCTAGGATGTGATTTTAGTGTGATCTGATAAGCTAATTGACCGTGGAGGACCCATGTCAGATCAACAGTCGAACTTGCTCGATCGGGGCCACCAGTATACGGATATGTGCAGGAAAATTCCCTTTTCCCATCGGTGAAGTTAGGTCAAAAACTGACGGTCCGAAATCCCCAATTTTGCGCATGAGCGAATGGCCCAATTCACTTAAGTTTCATTACCTTTTGTAAAGATATTCGCGTTTCCAATACACTTTACTCAGGGCTCAAGTTGTGCATTTCTGGACACTATCTGGGCTCGATTCCCGCGATGACTGTCAAGCCCAGTAGGACGGATGTAACCCTATAGTTTTGCGGTCATCAGATTTTCGACGTGCAGTCCAGGTCCGATAAGGGGTTTCATTGCACTCTCGAAAGCGACAGGCTCTTGGGATTTCTCCTAGGTCTTTTAGTGGTGTTGAGTTAGTGCTATTAATGGTTTTAGGCCTTTCCATTTATGGAAATGGTGGTTCATGCTAAATCCACTGTTTATTTAGTTTAACACTTAACCAATTTTTGCCAAAATTATGACAGGATATGGTCCTTAGGTATTTCTGCCTAAGGTGGTACTTGGGTCTTTGTACGGATTTTTTTGAGACGTTACAATCTACCCCTCTTAAAGAAAATTTTCATCCCTGAAATTAGTACCTTTTCGTACTCCTCGAGGATCCGTGGGTAGTTCTTACGAACTTCTGCTTCCGCTTCCCAAGTAGCCTCTTCCTCAATGTGGTGTGTCCACAACACTTTCACGAGTGGGATAACCTAGCTGTATAGCACTTGCTCCTTCCTATCTAGGACACGCGTTAGTCGCAATACATAGGTAAAATCTTCACTTAGTTGCACTTGCTCCCATTTGATAATATGGGTAGGGTCAGGAACATATTTCTTTAGCATCGATAAGTGAAATACGTTGTGCATGCCTGCGAGTGGTGTAGGCAAGGCGAGATGGTATGCCACCACACCCACTTGGTCTAAAATTTGGAACGGGCCAATGAATCTCGAGGTGAGTTTTCCTTTCTTGCCAAAACGAAGTACTCCCTTCATTGAGGAAACTTTAAGGAATACATGGTCCCCAACTTCAAATTCTAGCTGTCGTCATCTTGTATTGGCGTAACTCTTCTGTTTACTCTGGGCTGTAAGAAGCCGACGCCTAATAATATCAATCTTCTATTAGGTCGCCTGTACCAAATCTAGGCCAACCAAACTCTTCTCACCAACTTCTACCCAATAATGTGGAGCTCAATATGGGCGTCCATATAGGGCTTCGTAAGAAGCCATGCCAATGCTTGGTTGGAAGCTGTTGTTATACGCAAACCCGGCATAGGGGAGATAGTCATTCCAACTGTCCTTGAAATCAAGCACGCATGCTCGTAGCATGTCCTCAAGTATCTGATTTACTCATTCCATCTGCCCATCAGTTTGTGGATGGAACGCGGTACTAGACTTCAGTTTCACTCCCACTGCTTCTTGGATTCGAGTCTAGAAAATAGATGTAAATCGCGTGTCTTGGTCCGACACAATTTCCATAGGAACCCCATACAGTCGTACTTTCTCCTTGATGTATAGCTTAGCCAGGTCATCGACCAAATTAGAAACTCTAATTGGGAGAAAATGAGTCAATTTCGTCAACCGGTCCACAATCACCCAAATGGAGTCATGCCCCTTTCTCATCTTTGGTAACCTGGAAATGAAATCCATATATATGAAATCTCACTTCCACTCAGCTATGGGCATGGGCTGAAGTAAACCATGGGGTCGGCGATGCTTGGCCTTGACTTGCTGGAACGTGAGACAACAAGATACATAATCTGTTATCTGGGCCTTTATGTTGTCCCACAAGTACGAACGCTTCACGTCTCGATACATCTTTATACTACCTGGATGCATCGCCATCTTTGAATTGTGTGCGGCCTCTAAAACTTCTCTTCTCAAGTCGTGATGGTTCGGGATGCATAGGCGTCCACGATATCACAAACCTCTATCCGAGCCAACCCTCCATTTAGATTCTTCACTGTCACTTACACGTTTTCTCATCTTTACCAAAGTTCATCTTCTTCCTGAGCCATAATGATTCAGTCATCAATAAGTGGCTGCACGTGGATGTGTGCAACGTTCTCAAATGGCTCCTCCACTGTCAACTTCTGCTCGAAATCTCGCACAAATTCCACCATATTCCACTCTTCTATCATCAGTGGAGCTGTAAATTCTATAGTCTTCTTGCGGCTCAAGGCATCGGCCATAAGGTTGGCCTTACCAGGATGGTAGGAGACTTCAAACTTGAAATCCTTCCAAGTCTCCATCCAACGTCGTTGCTGCATATTCAGGTCCCTCTGAGTAAAGATGTACTCGAGGCTTTTGTGGTCGCAAAAGAGCTCGAACTCCTCTCCGTAGAGGTCATGTCTCTAAAGCTTTAATGTGAAAATGACTGTCGCCAACTCTAAGTCATGAGTGGGGTAATTCTCTTCGTGTTTCCTCAACTGTCATAAGGCATAGGCCATCACCCTATCCTTCTGCATAAGTACACAACACAAACCGACTTGAGAGGCATCGGTGTATATAGTATATTTGACCCCTTACTCTGGTAGTACAAGCACGGGTGCGGACGTCAGCTTGTCCTTTAATTCTTGAAAGGCTGCTTCTACTTTCTCGTTCGAGGCAAACTTAAGATCTTTCCGAGTGAGTTGAGACAACAGTCGGGCTATCTTGGAGAAGTCCTTAATGAATCGGCGGTAATAGCAGGTAAATTCTAGGAAACTCCTCATTTCTGTAACCGAGCCGGGCTACTCCCAGTCTTGTACCACAGTCACCTTGGCAAGGTCCACGACGATTCCTTCTTTGGAAACCATGTGTCCCAAGAACTTGACTTCTTCCATCCAGAAGTTGCATTTTTTATATTGTGCAAATAATTGATTTTACCTGAGAGTATCAAGGACCGCTCATAGGTGTTCTTCGTGATCCTTCCGAATCTTGGAGTATATCAAAATGTCATTTATAAATACAATGACGAATCGGTACAGATACGGCCGAAATACTCGGTTCATGAGATCCATGAATACGGCCTGTGCATTTGTAAGTCCAAACGGCATCACGAGGAATTCGTAGTGCCTGAAGCTGGTCCTGAAAATTATTTTCTGCACATCTTCATTCTTGACGCGCAACAGATGATACCCAGACATTAAGTCTATCTTACAGAAATACTGCACCCCCTTCAACTGGCCAAACAGGTCATCTATCCTGGGCAAAGGATACTTGTTCTTCACCGTAATGTGATTCAACCTGCGATAATTTATACATAATCGTAGCGATCCGTCCTTCTTCTTTATGAACAGCATAGGAGCTCTCTAAGGAGATACGCTCGGTCGTATAAAACTCGCATCCAACAGATCATCTATTTACTTCCTTAATTCCTTCATCTCACATGGAGGCATGCGGTATGTTGGTAAAGAAATAAGCATCACATCTGGCACAAGGTCGATAGTAAAGTTGATCTCGCTCTGAGGAGGTAGTCCAGGAATCGTTCTGAACACGTCCATGAAATCTTGGACTACTGACGTGTCCCCAAGGGTCAGACTATCATAATTCTCTAACAAGGAAGTATAACAACTGATGTCATAGGGCCAACTAACCTAAACAGGGAAAGTGAAGGTTGTGCCCTCGGGTCTATGGGCTGTCACCAATCTGGTATCGTAGTCAATCTCTGCCTTCATTTCGGTGAGCCAATCCATGCTGAGGATGACATCGTAATGATATAGGGTAGTGACAATCAGGTCAATACACACCACCCTACTCCATAAGTCTATAAGGCAACCCTTACAAAGCTTAGTGATGCATGTGAAGGTTCCTGCTGCCGCAATGACTCTCACACTAACCATAGGAGTAGTGTTCAGCCCTAAGTGCTTAGCTGTAGAGTATGATAGTATCAAAATAGTGAACCCGGTGTCCACCAATAGAAACATAGGTGTACCTTGAATGTGGGAAGTGACTTTAAAGGCTAACGATAGTGCAGTTGCTGACTCAGATGCTTCAGCTGCAAGTGTATGTACACCAGCTTGTTATGGACGATTTGCTTGCGTGGCCATAGGTTGTTGGGGTGGCCTGTTTCAAGGTACGGGCGGTCGGTAGAATGGCTATGCTGATGGTATAGATTGTAGAGGTGGAGCTGCTATAACATGCGGTGGCTGACGATTGATCTTCTGAGGTGGCATGAAACCGTTGTCCTTCATTTTAGTAAAACAGAAGGGGTCAGTGTATCCCCCTTTATTACAATATGTACACCAACAGTCAGTTCGCCTCTGCTGGGTCGGTGGGGCCATTAGCTTGGGAGGCGAGTCTACATGTGGCCTCTTGCCGAGGACTGGCTGGTTCTGTAATTCAAATCAAGGCCTCGGGCCTATTGGCATACATGTCCAAGACAATATCTCACCATCCTGCTCAGCTCTCAGGGACATGTTCACTAGCTCAGCATAATTGGGAATGCTAGCGCAATACATATTAGTGCAGATTTCAAGCCACAGACTTTCTGAAAACCACAGCATTCTCATCGGCTCATTCGCTAGGATCAATGGAGCATATCTGGCCAGTTCCATGAAGCAGTTCTCATATTCAGCACTGTCATCCCCCTTGTCGAAGGTGGAGGAATTCACCCTCCTTTTCATTACGGTAAGTGAAGGGGAAGTACTTTTCATGGAAACGAGTTTCAAACACCTCCCATGACCTGCGAGAATAGTTCGTAGGATGCTATCCCACCATAGACTATCCTCCTTCTTGAACATATAAGTAACAAGCTCCACTTACTCTACCTCAGTATAGTGCAATGGCTTTAACATCTTGGAGATGCGATCTAGCCAGTATTTAGCCTCCTCGGGCCTATGAGTACCCACAAAAGTAGGAGGGCAAAAGCGCTGAAAGCGCTTGAATAAGCCACTTGTACTCATCGTTCCAGTGGGCTGCATAGGTGACATAGGCGGGACTACATTCATGTTTTGGGCAATAGCCCCTGCAATCATAGCCAAAACTTATTGTTGTTGCTGTATTAGGAGCATCATCTGCTCCAACCTATTAGGAGGAGAGGTCGCTTGAGGTACATGTGGCATCGATGTAGATGCACGGTTTTGTCCCAGAAACGGTGGTGCACTAGGTGTTAGCCCATTGGTGGGGCCAGTGCCCGGCTATGAATCCGGCATTGTCTCAATATTCAAGCCCAAACTGGAGTCCATATGACTATTGGTCAGGGGAGGTGCCTCGTCAATCGATCCGCCAAGTGCCAAACGTGCTATATTCCGAGTGGTTTTAAGAGGCATTCCCTATATACAACATAGGGTGCAACGTATGTAAGATTAGGATAATATCACCCACTTTTTTTCAAACATTCTATACATTTCAAATCAAAAGAAGCTTCATACATTTCATTTAGCCAAAATTTGTCACAATACATGAGATGTAGTATTACATGAATTATGACAGAGAATGCATGTGAGCTAATTTAGCAAAAAGCTTTAACACTGACTACTCTAACATCCAACTAAGCCAACCAAGGTGATTACAAAGAAAAAGAAAAAATAAGAAAAGAACTACAACACATGACTAGTCCTCCGACTCTGGCGAAGGTGGAGGTGCACCCTTATCCTGCATACAGCACAAGAGGGCCTTCAATGTGCGAGACATTCTCTTGAATTTCTGTTTCAAATAGGCCTGATTCTCTTCGAACTTTTGCTTCGACTAGTCCTGATTTTCTTTAATTTTAACCGTGCAGGCTTCTAAGGCGGCCCGATCATGGCGGTCTCCATGTGTAGTAGGAGGTCCCCCATCTGAGTCCTGGGCGTCCTCTTCTCCTCCCTGCTCTTCTTCCTCACCGCCTACCTCCTCTTCATTTCCTTCCTCATCTTCACTGCCTTCTTCCTCTCCACTTCCTTCCTCATCTTCACTGCCTTCTTCCTCTCCACTTCCTTCCTCATCTTCACTACATTCTTCCTCTTCACTCTCTTCTTCTATTTCATCCCCATACTCATCGAGTCGGGTTTGGTGTCTCCTAGGGCTAATTCCCATATTGTTGAGCATAGTGTCACTGATGAAGTGGATCGGCGCAAGATTATCCTTATGAAGTTTGAAACTGAAGTTGCAGGCAATCTTGCAGATGAGTCGGCCGAATGGGAGAGATGCGTCCCCCCGAGTAGATCGTGCAGTCCTGATTATCTACGACAAGGAGAGAGTAGGCAGGCATACTTTTTCCCCTTGTCCAACCTTATACAAGTCCACCATGAAGCGAGTGCATTCTGTGCAATTACTCTACCAAGGATACACGTTATATGTGCATATGTGGTGGAGTAGATGGAAGTCTGCCATCATGCGTGTCGATGTGAGGCTATTGTCTCACCTCCAATGAGCCAGTCGACCGCAAAAGAAATGTGTGCGGCGATCTTTCTTTCATCCACCAGCAATATGAGTTGCACTAGCATGTATCGCACCATGCTATATTCCCATAATATGGGCCATCACATCCACATTAACTACGGCTTCCTGCCTCCCCAAAGAGATAGTAAACTGAAGAGGCATTGGAATCGGGTTCCGTATGTGGGCATAGAAGGCTCGTACGGTGCCTTCACTTGCATGAGCCTTCCCTTAAAACATGGGACCCCACCCGGTCCCCAACAGAAGATCAATTACTAAATATAACCCAAATAGTTTCTCATCAACATGAGCTTCAAATACAACTTTGCGGTCACGGAACTTACCAAGTTCGGCACCTACCGGTAGAGACCTTTCCAACGAGATTCGAGGATCGAGGTCCCATTTCGATCTTCGCTCTCACTAGGCACTTGCACTAGTCTCGGCGCTCGTCTTCTTCCTCGAGCGGCTTAGACGGCTAGGTTCAGCCTCATCCGGGGCCGCTCTTTTCTTTCCCATAAGGGAAAGGAGCATTGAGACAGAGAAAATGGCGGTGACAAGCTCAAAAAGTGCCATGGGAGTGAAAAAGATTGGAGAACGGAGTGGACTTGAAGGTTTGAAGGTTATGAGACACAACAATGTCAGTTTTATGCCCAAAGGAGTGGAAATAATGAAGATAGAGAGTTTTAAGGTATAGTTTTAGGGGATTGGTGGTGAATGGGTGTAAGTTATGGAAGAGATGGAAGATTTGAGTGTATGAAAAAGGAAATTTGAGAGGGAAGGGAGTTTTTAGAGGGTGTTAGAGGGTTAGAAGTGGGGTGAAATGAGCAAAGAGGCAAGAAGGGGGTTAAGTGGGTGGTCCCACACGTGGGAGGGCCCCACATGGACGGTCAGTCGGTGGAGCACCGTCGCCCGCGCGGTGCTGTCGTGCCCCGCTGTGAAGGCAAGCAGTGCCCTGCTGCCCCGACGGTGCCGCAGCGTCCCTCTGCGGTGTTCAGTGGTGGTTCCACCCTGGGGTAGTGGCCACCCCCTCTCGGGGTGCCTAATGCATGCGTAGGACCCCATGGGCCCAACTGAATTTTATAGTTTGGGTCTCTACAGCTCAGGCATAGGTCCCATACCACCATCCCCGGCTCATGAGGCTACCACCTTAGGATGTTTAATGGAAACTAGTCGACTAGTGGCCAATCATATTATAATATATGAGGCTTACCATCGCAGGGTGCACGATAAAAACATCGAACCCATGTAGGGAAAATACTAGAACAAAGCCACATAGGGCGATATCAAAACAAGCCACATAAGGCAAATACCAAAATAGGCCACATAGGGCGAGTATCAAAACCATGCGATAAAAAGACCATCCTTGAAAACCATTGGATAAAACAACCCTGGATGGTAGGCCCACATTAATGGTTAATTTAAACCACCATTCAATAACCACTAAGTCGAAGGTCCATTACTATCACAACCAGTCGGGTTGCATCCCAAGTATGGGTGTACACATATAGGTGGGGGTTTCCCACTGGTGAATCAGTTTAAGTTCCATAAGCAATCCATAAATAATCCATAAGCATGAATAAATATGCAGAATAAACATTAAGTATATAATATAGCAATTTAATTCCTACAATTAACACATGTGACTATGAAATGGAGATATCAATTACAAGTTAAAATAAAAACTATAACTTAAGCTAATGGGAAAATGGAAAGCTCAAGGGAAAGAATCATCACCTTATTTGTCGACTCGCTTTCCCATATTATTAGGAAGATCGCACGCCCTTAAACTTGGATCCTATCACAAATTGTAAGTTGTATGGTTAGGTCCATGTTCTACATACTATTTATGGTTGAGATTATAACCTAGGGTTTGAATTACTTATTTTTAGGGTTTTGGTGTAAAATTAGGATTTTCATCCTAAGGTTTAGTTCTAAACTTAGATCGTAGGATTGAAATGCTAATTTATGTAAAGTCAATTATCATGTTAATTTATAACTATAACATAATTATTAATATTAATGATAGAATTAACATTTGCTAATCATGGCAATGATAGTCATTACGATTAGTACCATCTACTATCCAAAATAAATATTTGGGATGATAAATAAAATCTTACCATTTAATAATTGAAATTTGTTTATAATAACTAGTTCTAACATAATGATCTACTAATGGCTACATAAGAATAATATTAATAACGATATTTGTTAATATAAGTATCCATATTAACTAATATTAGCAAAATCAATATACTAAAGGTTAACCACAATGAGGTAGGCTTATTGGGATTTACTCAACCCATGAAATTGGGCTCAACTGAGGCTGGGCTGGTCGCCCACTGTGTGGCTGGGCTAGTTGCCCACTGTGTGGCTGGCTTAGCACAGGCCCACTATTGTTTTAGCCTGATTTCTGGCTCGAACTTGGGCTGATTTCAGCCCGGCGTGTAGCCCATTTCTACGGCCCACTTGAGGGATGTTTTCTCTCCAACTCAAGGCCCATCTGAGAGTCTGTCTTGACTCAAATTCTAGCCCATTTAAAGGGTTGTTTAAAATCATGGCCTAATTGAGGCTTCCTTTAGCCCAGTTACAAGGCCAAAGCTAGCACCGGTTTTAGCTCAGATCTGAGGCTGATCTTGGCTCAGATCTCAGCCCAGCCTTGTGGCTGCATTCGACCCACATTTTAACCCAGTTTTAGGGCTGCATTCAATCCACATTTCAATCCAATTTTCATGGCTGCACATGGCCAGATTCTTTTCCAAACATCAATCCTCATCATGGCTTGATCTCAGCTCATTCAAGGCCTGATCTCGACCCACTTTTCAGCCCATATTATGACTGAGCTTGGGCTGAAATTGTAGCTGGACAAAACTCATCTCTCAACCGAGAAATTTTCTTAACTCAACAGCACAATCATTAGGCAACTCATTTTAAAATTGAATTCAACCAATGCTGAGCTTAAACCATACCTGATCCACTTCTTGGAGTGTCTTGAAACATGCCCACCCATCAACCGACTCGGTAGAACTCACTAAATTACCGAGCTAACTCGATCTGACTCGGCAGTGGGTCAAGGTGCAGCAATGCACCATCTCTTTCTCTTTGTTCTTCTCCTTTCCCTTCTTCTTTCTTCTTTCTTTCTTTGCTTTCTTTCCTGCTGTTTTAGAGGCCTGACAAAGCCTATGGCTCGACTAGATTTCACCCCAAGTTTAGATGACTCGGTGTAGCTCCAATGAGGAAGATGAGTTGCCATTAACTGTAGATCGCTAATCAACATGTTTTCCTCCATTTTGCTTCTGCTGGACACTCCGTATAGGTCCACAAGAGCTTGTGGAAGAAGGATTTTGAAGGTCCGACGAAGATTTCTTGGCGGGTTGGAGCTGGGGCAATGAGAGGGATTTTCGGTTGTTCTTTCTCTCTCTATTTCTTTATAGCAAAAAAAAAAAACCTAGATTTGGATGGTCAGGATTTCCCTCCCATGGACTACTGAGATCTAAGGATGAGGGCGCACACAGATCATGCTAGCTAGAATGGTGTAACACCCTGGTTCTCGAAACCCAAGGATGCTCGCCCAAGTATGAGAACCTGAGGGTTACGTTAAGAAATGAAACTACCATTCATCTATCTATCGACACAATTCATAATAACAAGGTATAACCATGGTATAAACTAACCAAAGGAGTTCAACATGCGTGAATGAAAGTATGAAGTATAGTAAGTAACACTAGGTCCCACAGCAGGGGATTTTTAATTACAAATCTCAGAGCAAGCCAAAACTAAAATAATGTCTGAAAGCATGAAATGAAAGCAGTAAATCCTAAGTGTTTAGTGGAGCTCCTGTGGCTCGGCTACATCATCATACTGGCCCTCCTCTCCGTATTCCTCTTCTGCTACGCCAAGAGTGATGTCATAGACACCATTTTCCTCAGTCATACCTGCGTCTATTTGGTGCAACCGCACTATAGGGTGAGTGAAAACTCAGTGGGAATCTCCCTCATAGATTCAACCATAACCCATCATTCCAAAGTAGATTAACAATTCATATATAATTCACAGGGCAATACAAATACATATACAACATCTTCAAATTACAAGGAGACTAATCATGAAAATATAAATAAATGTATGGGTGTATGAATGTATGTTCAAGTCACAGATCCGGGTATGCAATCCAGCTATCAAAATAAAAGACCGCCCGTGGTAGCTAAACTACCTGGAAAAGGCCATGAAGGTGAGTGTGCCCAAGGACGACCTCCTGGAAAAATACTTGGGGTATGCCTGAGGAGGAATGAAAATCTCGAAAATGCCTCATGTAAAGTAAGAGCGCCCAATGTGGCTCAAATGCACAACTCTAGTCATTCAACTGATCTACAGTGAATCGAGCAGAATGTGACTTACATTAAGCACTCGGAAAAGCTCACATGTCATGCGTGAATGTTATGCACCATGACACATATATGCATTACTTTGATAAAATGGGAATGACCTTCAACTTTCAAATAGGAAATATCCAACTATGCATTCCATATAAACTTCCATGATTTCTTTACATTCAAAGGAGGGCTCACCAAGAGTCATGTAAATTTTCAAGGGAGGTCATATCATTTGGATTATCTAAGAGTCCTTCTGTATCCATTAAGGACTCTTCCCATACTCAATCTTCATACTACTCACAATGTGTAATAAAATAAGGGTTTGTAAAACAATACATCATACACATAATCATAAGGAAATATGGCATTAAAACAATCACTTCATAAAATTCAAGATAGCTAGGAATTAATAATCTTTTAAAATTCTATACATTAGAGATTTAATCCACATGGAAATTAGTAAAAGGAAGAAGCTATAGGGGATACTCCTCACCTAAAGCGAATGCCCTTCTTAACTTGCACTTCCTTGTGAGGTGAGTTTGATTCGAAACAGACTGTTAGGGAGTATTTCTAGCAAGGTCAATTTGTAAATGACACCTGATAATATATTTCAATGTACCAGTAGGTTAGGACCGAGTTTACTCGGTTGAGGTTTTCAACTACTAGCTAGTTGAGTTACTTGTGATGATATCTGCTATTATAAAGTCAAATTAATAATTATCAGATCTAACAACTCCTAAACCCAGCTGAAGTGGTTCTTATATAGGAATCAACTTGACTCAGTTGGGGGGTTGGTCGGGCCAACCCATCACCGAGTGTAGGGTAGACTCAACAGGGAAAAACCAATCGAATCCAACCCCGAAAGGGCGGTTCTGGATCATCCATGAAGAAGGCCTTTGTTGGCTAGGGTAAGTTACTTCCCAGCTATAAATGAGTCAGGTCCCTTGAGTCAGCAATGGTCTTGAGTCACAGACTCAGTGGTGACCCGACTCAGTCGAGGCCATTCGGCCTGTAGCTAGCCTCATTGCATATAGTTCGGAGACTGGTTTGTGGTGATGATTTTAGCTCAAGGAGAAATGATCACAGTCATGAGCCTAGATCAGGGTTTTAACCCTAGTGGTTGCAGCTGAGTCACTCAACCTATGACGAAGTTGAGGTGACGGCGAGTCTGGTCTGCCCAACAGAAGTGTTCTTTCGTAGCAGAGGAAAGGCAATGAGGATTACCAGAATTTGGGACGACGCTCGGTTGTTGACGGATGGTTTAGGATAATAGAATTCACCAGCGAGTGATGTAGTTGGTCGTTAATTGGAGGGCGACCCGGACTACTTAAAACGAGCTGAAATAGTTGTTGAAAACAGGTTTCAGCAGCCACTCCCTCTCAAATTTCACTCCCTACTTCCCTCTTTCAAATCTCCCTCTTCTCTCTAACTTCTTACTATCCTAAGATCTTTCTTTTCTCACTATATCCTGTATACAGCAAACGGATTACTCAATTGACTCGACTGAGTCGAGTTGGTATAAAACCAATAACCTGCTCGAGCAGCTCTTTCGCACCCTCTCCATCTTTCTCTTTCTATTTCTTTTATCTTTCTTACTGTAACGCCCTGAAAATTGGGGGTCGAGTGTAACTCAACCCCCGAGTTCCAGCGCATCACTTATGCAACATGTTTAATGATATTTGAATGTTGTCTGTGTTAGAGCAGTAAACATGAATGAGATTATAC
The DNA here is from genome assembly GCA_030180095.1 of Magnolia changhungtana. Classification (NCBI taxonomy): domain Eukaryota; kingdom Viridiplantae; phylum Streptophyta; class Magnoliopsida; order Magnoliales; family Magnoliaceae; genus Magnolia; species Magnolia changhungtana. The sequence continues at coordinate 3,034,207 of JASAUF010000626.1, read as the reverse complement.
CAAAGCAATAATTCATACTCCAGATCAATTGTATAAAAGCAAGCGGAAGACTGAACTGTATATATGTGTATGTAAAGAAACAAAATAAACGTTTCATTATCTAGAGTATGAATCCTTCTGAGTCACAATATACATGTCTGTTTATAAACAAATGTCAAAATAACTAGGTACAATCCCTGTAAATCCCATCGGTCCCGGCAGCCTAGTCGAAGCCGCCAGCGAACTGCATATACGAGAACTCCTCCTGGTCCTCGTCATAATCAGGCTCCGCCTCCAGAATAGTCGGATCGCCTAAACCTGAGACAGAGTCTGGTTGGTGTGCGCAACACCGTCCCGTAACGTGGGAGTGAGTAGCTAACTCAGTGGAACGATAAGGCATAAGTTATCATGTTATCAATACAGTCAAGCAGTAATGATAAAGCAGTAAATCAAACACTCCTAGTTACTCTGATTAATGCAAGTATGAATGCGGGTATGATGGATGCCCTCGCCGACATACTCCCTCATGCGACACCATCTCACGTTCGCGGCATGCTTACATCCCACAGTGCTCCACATCTTCCAGGCACATGCGATGCATGATGAGTATGATTACCGAGTTTTTAATTAGTCCATTCAAACAGCAGGATTGGGAAACTAAGGTACCTCCCTTGTATCATTTCCAAACATGATCCAATCTAGGGTCGTCAGTCCTAGTTAATATCAGACGATGGTGTGTTTTCTAGGTCACTGCAGAGGCTGCCAGGGCTGTTACGCACAAAGGTTGCACCACTCCCCCATCACCCCTTAAACGATTCATCACTATACAGAAACAGGCCTAGTTCATACTCTATATATCGCGGCGAACCCTAAGGCACACTGCAACTTCAGAATATGCTCGCGGTCACTACAAAGGGCTGCCAGGGCTGTTACGCACAAAGGTTGCACCACTCCCCCATCACCTTATCAGTGTAGGCCGATAGCTCGAATATAGTGTCCCATACCACCATAATCGGCTCACGAGTTAAGTTGCTCACTGGTCACTACGGGGAGGCACGTAACCCCAGCGTAAGCCGACAGCTTGACCACGGTGTCCCATACCACCATGCCCGGCTCATGAGTCTTAGCGGATCGAGGTACCATGGTTAACGGAATTTTCACTGGTAAGTTTGGTACCCTAGGTTCAAGCATTAGCGATCAAACATGGTGAACATACATAAGACACACGGTTTACTTGACGTGTTCGGCTGGCTCGAGCGCACAACAAGTTGAGCGATATGAAGCGCAAAAGCACCTCGTGTGGCCAACCACTATCGCCAACCGAAGTACGACACGGGTTTGCCAACACATCATGTGTGGCGGAACGAATCCCGACCACATCTTCAAGTCTGATACCGGATGCCTGGACTATGAACATAGTCCCAAGCGCAGTCAAATCCTAACCATAGCATGTGAAATACGGCATGATAACATGGTAATTCAAGAACACTAGCAATCATATTATAAAGCATATCATGAAGCATGTTAATAAACAAGTCACAAAGCATGTTCAAAAGCATGTTATAAAGCATTATGCAAATAGGGATACAAATACTTATATTTCATAGGTGAGTGGTTAGAGTGAACAACCACATGGAGAATGTTATATGCGACTCTAAGGTAGCTGAAAATCCCATCTCAGCACTTACCTAAGGTTCTAACACTTACACTCACAAGTGATTTCACCAACACTTGGAATGCACTATTTCAACATACATGACGTATGCCAGAGAAATGTGTACTAGGGTTGTCCCTTTGCCAAACTAATATTTTATACATATACATCATATTCATACAAAGAAATGAACACCGACAATCATGTCAAAAAAATTTATACGTATAGGGTACTTCCTAGTGTACCCGCTTTCGACATACATAGTGTTTACAAGGGAGCTTATGTAATACGGCGATTCCCTTCGCCAAGTAAATTTTTATTCATATATTGTATAATCATATATTAAATAAGTATGTCAAACATTATTCCAAAAGAAATACGTATACGGTATTTCTAACATACACAATTTCAACATACGTCGCATTTACAAGTGAACATGTATTTTGGCGATTCCTTTCGCCAAACTAGTATTTTATTCATATATTATATAATCATACATTAAATAATCATGTCAAACATTTAGCCAAAAAAAAATACGTATACGGTATTTCTACGTATACCTAGAATATGTGAAATTCCATATTTCACAACGTTAATCAAAACAGGAAACGGAAAGCACTTTGTACATGTGCAATTGCATGCAGATCATGAATCTACCATTATCTGACATTGAAAGCATTGAAAACCATAACTTATACACTTAAAGTCCTCACCTTTGCCTTTGGAAACGAAACGAATCAGCAAGGGTAGTAGAACTTCCGTATACGGGAGATTTCTAGCCTAAAGAGCGGAATCGGTTAGTCGTTACACATCCTACATCGATCCCACCTCAAATCAGACCTAGGGTTAGGGTTTCTTACCTTCAAAGGAGATGGATACCGCCGTGAAAGCGCCTAGAATAGGGCGGTGTAGGCCGTGTAACAAGGCAAAGCAGGAGGAGGGAAATCGGCAACAATCTCCAATTCTTTCTCTCTTTTCTCTCTCTCCCTCTAGGGTTTTCTCCAAAATTCGTATGGCTGTGAGAGGGGCTGTTCTAAGCTCCTTTTATAGCCAAAAACATTACAAAATTAGACTCAGGTTCAAGGGGTATTGCTAATATAGGATTTTCGTCACTTTTCCAGCTCAAAAGGGAAGTTCTGGTAGCCCTCTTTGAACCAAACGTCAGACTTAAGCTCACCATCTATGGATCTACGTGGGATTACGTTTTCGACTTGATCGGATTCCCAGATCGCACGTGGCGGACCACTTTCAGTTCAACGGTCAGTGGGCCACGATCAGAAATTCCAAGTACATGTAAATGTTCCTGAAATTTTTCTTAATCCGAGGGTATAATTTGGTATGATTCTGACGGTCAGGTTGCTTAATACTGACGCGTCAACGAATGATGCTAGATCACTATTCCAGATATTTATTTTTGGATGGGAATAGTGTTTTTCACACTCCCTCGCTCCGAATCGAAACGAATGGCCATGGAATATCGGATGGAGCTGATTTTTGAGATGATTATTAAGCCCGGGGCGGTCCTAGTTCCTTAGCCGGGTTAATCGGACTCCGATGTGCAATCTAGACCTAATACGAATTTCGTTTCATTCCCGAGAGCAGACGGAAATGAGTTTGATTCTAAACTTTAGGGTAACCTAGCGTCACTTATTCTGCAAGTTTTGGGTCTTGCAGATCGTATTTAAAGCGATCCTAACGGATTTCATGGCTAATTGAGTTTAGTACTTAGTTAACTTTGTTAAATTTCTAAAGGATTTAATCCTACGTGATTTCTGGTCGAGATGGTACTCGACCCAATGTACGAAAATTTTTGGGTCATTACAATCTACCCCCCTTAAACAAAAAATTTCATCCTCGAAATTTATACCTTTTCGTAGTCCTCGAGAATCTGAGGGTAGTTCTTCCTGACCTTGGCCTCAGTCTCCCAGGTAGCTTCCTCCTCGGAATGATGTGTCCAAAGCACCTTCACAAGCGGGATGACCTTGCTATGCAGTACCTGCTCCTTCCTGTCAAGGATGCGCGTCGGGCGCAACTCATATGTAGCATCCTCGCTCAACTGTACCTGCTCCCATCTGATGATATGCGAAGGATCAGGAACGTACTTCTTCAGCATAGACACATGAAATACGTTGTGTACGGAAGCAAGTGGTGTAGGCAAGGCGAGACGATACGCCACATCACCCACTCGATCCAAGATGTCGAAATGGACCGATAAACCTCGGTGTGAGCTTCCCCTTCTTCCCAAACCGAAGGACTCCTTCATAGGGGAAACCAAGGAACACATGATCACCGGCCTCGAACTCCACGGTCGCCGCCTCGTATCGGCGTAACTCTTCTCGCTCTTTCGCGCCAGTGAGTAATCGGCGCCGATAATGTCTACCTTCTCTGTAGTCGCTGAACCAACTCGGCCAATCAGCTACGCTCTCCAACCTCCGCCCAACAAGTGCGGTGCCCTCTGCAAGGTCGACCATATAGAGCCTCATATGGCGTCATGCCAATAGTCGCCTGGAAGCTGTTGTTGTAGGCGAACTTTGCGTACGGAAGACAGTCATCCCAGCTGTCCTTGAAGTCCAACACACACGCTCGCAACATATCCTCCAGAATCTGATTCACCCGCTCACCGCCCATCGGTCCCGAGGATGAAACGTTGTGCGAACTTCAACTTCACACCCATCGCCTCCTGGATACGAGTCCGGAAGATAGATGTGAACCGCGTGTCTCTGTCTCGACACGATCTCCAAAGGAACCTCGTGCAGACGGACGATCTCCCTGATGTACAATCTAGCCAGCTCGTCTGCAGAGTTCATAACTCTGATAGGGAGGAAATGGGCCGATTTGGTCAACCGGTCCACAATCACCCAAATGGAATCATGCCCCTTCCTCGTCTTCGGCAACCCTGATATGAAATCCATGGAGATGAAGTCCCACTTCCACTCTGCTATAGGCATGGGCTGAAGCAGTCTAGGAGGTCGGCGATGTTCTGCCTTGACCTGCTGGCACGTCAGACATCGAGACACATACTCAGCAATGTGGGCCTTCATGTTATCCCACCAATACGTCCGTCTCATATCCTGGTACATTCCGTGCGGTTACCCCACCGTGGGTATATATTGTATGTGAAGATGTGATGGAGCAAATGGAAGTCTTCGGACATCTTGGTCGCCGCAATACAATTTCCTCTCTTCCAAGTAACCTAGCGACCACAGAGAAATCGCGTGCGACGATCCCTTTCCCGCGCACTTCTAGAGAAGTCATCACTAGGATGCACTTGACCAAGCGGGATCTTCATGATTCGAATCACCTCATTCACAGTGATTGTGCGCCTTATGCCCCTCACAGAGACAGTAAACTGAAGAGGCTCTACTGATGAGTCCACGATGTGGGCGTAGAAAGCGCGAACCGTGTTCTCACATGCGGGAGACTAGCCTTCAAAAATGGAATTCCATCCGATATCCACCAAGTGGTCCATCATCGGGTGTAGGCCAAACATCCTTTCATCCACATGAGCTTCAAACACAACCATGCGGCCCGCGAAGCGCCCATATTCCATGCCTATCGGATAAGCATTCCTGGCGGGGTGGTCAGGATCCAGGTCTCGCTTCGACCTAAACTCCCGCACGGTGCTTGTGCCGGCCCCAACATCGGATCTTCTTCGGGAATGGGCTGGCCTACTTGGGCCGGCGTCATCGGCCGTGGTCTTCCTCTTTCCCATGAAAGATAGGATGGAGGAAATGGAGAAAATGGTAGCCACCACACCAAGGAGGGCCATGGAAAATTTCCAAAATGGGGAAACAAGGGCCTGATCTCTTTTATCTTCCACAATCAACAATCCAACAGGTGTGGAAGGAGCTCTAGAGGTAGGAAATGAAGAAGAAACAAGAAGAAAATGGAATGGGTTAGTAGATTACCCGATTTTGAGCTCCAAGGAGGGGTATGAGAGCTCCAACTTGTGAAAATGGGGAAAGGGAGAGGCTAGGGCTGTTGTGGAAGGTAGGGGTGTGTGAGTTATGGAAGGAAATGGAAGATTTGAAGGTTTAGAGGGATGATTTTTCAGAAAAATCAGAAATGGAGGTGAAGGTGCTTGAAAAGGGGGTGAAATGAGAGAAAGGGGTGTTCCAGCCCTTTAAAACCCAACCAAATAGAAATTTGGCACGTGCCATGGGGTAGAGGGGGCTGGGCCGACCAACCCCACGCTTGAAAATTCACCGGAAAGCTGACCGGACCGCGGTCCGCCGCCGGTGCCGCGGCGCCGCCACGGTCGGGCTTGGCCGGAACCGCGCCGCCGCGGTGGGACCCTGTTTGCCACATTCCCAGGGTGCCAAATGCACCCTGGTTTGGTCTGAACCCTTGATGGATTAATCGTGGGGGCCCACAGACTCATTTCAGTTCCAGAACGGTCAGTTCCGGTACATTTCTGATATAATCTGATTTTTCCTGATTTTTAACGACTAATTTTTTGGTGGATTGTGACCTGTACACGTCATTAGACGATCTTGGAGTGATTTAGGGCACGTATGTGCAGTCAGGACCGAGTACAAACTCGATCAACCTGTCCATTTGCAATGAACTTCGCCGAACGCAGTAGAATCGGAGACCCTAAGACTGTTGCTAGATTTTGCGCACCCTCCTAAGTATAATGCGTCAGCGTACGTAGTGGGGACGTAACTCAGGTCCGGTTTAATCAAAATCATGCTCGATACCAACTTGTAACGCATTCGAAAATCGGGGTCGAGTGTAACTCAACTCCCGAGTTCAGTAACATCACTTATGCAACATGTTTAATGATATTTGAATGTTGTCTGCGTGTTAGAAGCAAAACATGAATGAGATTATACCAAAGCAATAATTCATACTCCAGATCAATTGTATAAAAGCAAGCGGAAGACTGAACTGTATATATGTGTATGTAAAGAAACAAAATAAACGTTTCATTATCTAGAGTATGAATCCTTCTGAGTCACAATATACATGTCTGTTTATAAACAAATGTCAAAATAACTAGGTACAATCCCTGTAAATCCCATCGGTCCCGGCAGCCTAGTCGAAGCCGCCAGCGAACTGCATATACGAGAACTCCTCCTGGTCCTCGTCATAATCGGGCTCCGCCTCCAGAATAGTCGGATCGCCTAAACCTGAGACAGAGTCTAGTTGGTGTGCGCAACACCGTCCCGTAACGTGGGAGTGAGTAGCTAACTCAGTGGAACGATAAGGCATAAGTTATCATGTTATCAATACAGTCAAGCAGTAATGATAAAGCAGTAAATCAAACACTCCTAGTTACTCTGATTAATGCAAGTATGAATGCGGGTATGATGGATGCCCTCGCCAACGTAGGTCGACAGCTCGACCACGGTGTCCCATACCACCATGCCCGGCTCATGAGTCTTAGCGGATCGAGGTACCATGGTTAACGGGATTTTCACTGGTAAGTTTGGTACCCTAGGTTCAAGCATTAGCGATCAAACATGGTGAACATACATAAGACACACGGTTTACTTGACGTGTTCGGCTGGCTCGAGCGCACAACAAGTTGAGCGATATGAAGTGCAAAAGCACCTCGTGTGGCCAACCACTATCGCCAACCGAAGTACGGCACGGGTTTGCCAACACATCATGTGTGGCGGAACGAATCCCGACCACATCTTCAAGTCTGATACCGGATGCCTAGACTATGAACATAGCCCCAAGCGCAGTCAAATCCTAACCACAGCATGTGAAATACGGCATGATAACATGGTAATTCAAGAACACTAGCAATCATATTATAAAGCATATCATGAAGCATGTTAATAAACAAGTCACAAAGCATGTTCAAAAGCATGTTATAAAGCATTATGCAAATAGGGATACAAATACTTATATTTCATAGGCGAGTGGTTAGAGTGAACAACCACATGGAGAATGTCATATGCGACTCTAAGGTAGCTGAAAATCCCATCTCAGCACTTACCTAAGGTTCTAACACTTACACTCACAAGTGATTTCACCAACACTTGGAATGCACTATTTCAACATACATGACGTATGCTAGAGAAATGTGTACTAGGGTTGTCCCTTTGCCAAACTAATATTTTATACATATACATCATATTCATACAGCAAATGAACTTGACAATCATGTCAGCAAATTTTATACGTATAGGGTACTTCCTAGTGTACCCAGTTTCGACATACATAGTGTTTACAAGGGAGCTTGTAATACGGCAATTCCTTTCGCCAAGCTAGTATTTTATTCATATATTGTATAATCATATATTAAATAAGTATGTCAAACATTATTCCAAAAGAAATACGTATACGGTATTTCTAACATACACAATTTCAACATACGTCGCATTTACAAGTGAACATGTATTTTGGCGATTCCTTTCGCCAAACTAGTATTTTATTCATATATTATATAATCATACATTAAATAAACATGTCAAACATTTATCCAAAAAAAAATATGTATACGGTATTTCTACGTATACCTAGAATATGTGAAATTCCATATTTCACAACGTTAATCAAAACAGGAAACGGAAAGCACATTGTACATGTGCAATTGCATGCAGATCATGAATCTACCATTATCTGACATTGAAAGCATTGAAAACTGTAACTTATACACTTAAAGTCCTCACCTTTGCCTTTGGAAACGAAACGAATCAGCAAGGGTAGTAGAACTTCCGTATACGGGAGATTTCTAGCCTAAAGAGCGGAATCGGTTAGTCGTTACACATCCTACATCGATCCCACCTCAAATCAGACCTAGGATTAGGGTTTCTTACCTTCAAATGAGATGGATACCGCCGTGAAAGCGCCTAGAATAGGGCGGTGTAGGCCGTGTAACAAGCCAAAGCAGGAGGAGGGAAATCGGCAACAATCTCCAAGTCTTTCTCTCTCTTTTCTCTCTCTCCCTCTAGGGTTTTCTCCAAAATTCGTATGGCTGTGAGAGGGGCTGTTCTAAGCTCCTTTTATAGCCAAAAACATTACGAAATTAGACTCAGGTTCAAGGGGTACTGCTAATATAGGATTTTCGTCGCTTTTCCAGCTCAAAAGGGAAGTTCTGGTAGCCCTCTTTGAACCAAACGTCAGACTTAAGCTCACCATCGATGGATCTACGTGGGATTACGTTTTCGACTTGATCGGATTCCCAGATCGCACGTGGCGGACCACTTTTAGTTCGACGATCAGTGGGCCACGATCAGAAATTTCAAGTACATGTAAATGTTCCTGAAATTTTTCTTAATCCGAGGGTGTAATTTGGTCTGATTCTGACGGTCAGGTTGCTTAATACTGACGCGTCAACGAATGATGCCAGATCACTATTCCAGATATTTATTTTTGGATGGGAATAGTATTTTTCACACTCCCTCGCTCCGAATCGAAACAAATGGCCATGGAACATCGGATGGAGCTGATTTTTGAGATGATTGTTAAGCCCAGTGGGGCGGTCCTAGTTCCTTAGCTTTGGGTTAATCGGACTCCCGATGTGTGATCTAGACCTAATACGAAGTTTCGTTTCATTCCCGAGAGCAGACGGGAAATGAGTTTGATTCTAAACTTTAGGGTAACCTAGCGTCACTTGTTCTGCAAGTTTTGGGTCTTGCAGATCGTATTTAAAGCGATCCTAATGGATTTCATGGCTAATTGAGTTTAGTACTTAGTTAACTTTGTGTAATTTCTAAAGGATTTAATCCTACGTGATTTCTGGTCGAGATGGTACTTGACCCAATGTACGAAAATTTTCGGGTCGTTACACTTACCTTGGAATTTGCCCTGATTTGTGGCCCTTTTATAGCCACTCTATTTCTGGAAACGTCTCTTGCTAATCGCAGGGATTAGTGTGCGGTTATCCCAAGCTAGCCGAGAGAACACCATCATCAGGATTCTTTCAAGTAGCGAAACGTGTGCATGGGTCTAGATGTCCTTCACAGATGGGTTTCAAGTTTGATGGACCATAAGATGGATGCATCAGATGGGTGAATGGACCATACACACCGATGGTGGGTTTCTCAGTTGATTTGGGAAGATGAAGTGCTAAAAATGGCAAATTTGTAATGGGCAATTTATCTTCGGATCAGGGCCGTATGGACGGTCCTGATACATCTTAAATACGATGTGGGGCCCATTTCACGGTTAAGGAATGGTCCTTGATTACCGCATTTGTTAAGTCGGGGGTCGGTTCGAGATGTGGTTGCATCTCACTGATTTCTTGGCGTTGCTACGAGTTTTTGAACAACCCTAGCACGAACGATCCAGATCTTCTCCAGAGAAGCTTCTCGAAGCCAGAGGAGGGCGGAGATCGTCCTTACCCGAAATGGAAGTTTTCTTCCACTTTTCGGCCGTGTAGGGTATTATTTTCGAAAATTGTAGGTCTGACTTGGCCTTCCTCTGCGGACGGAGCCTCCATCCGCCCATTTTCAACGGTCGGATTGGTCGGAGGCGCAGCGTACGTGGACACTTCATCCTCGTCAGCACCATTCTCGTGTGTTGTTTGCTGATTTGTTAACAAAGGAGGAGAGGATGGTTTTTAATGGGTAATATCGACATGGACGTGGTCAGTGGGACCCAATAAATCGGATAGACGGTGTGGATTTAGTTACTTTATTTGAAAATTGATCATTTACACCATCAAATGGACGGTCTGCGTTGAGCCAACGACGGGCAGGAGAGTTTCTTTTGAATTTGTTGTGGTTATGAGTTTTATCGAGTCAACGAAAGTTTGACCGAGTATTTAGGTGCTGTGTGAGCACACTATCTGTGTTCATGCATCTATCAAAATGGGCTCCACGACTTGATCTAGAGTGATCAGCACCGACCATTGGCCTTAGAAGGTCATTATTTACCCATGAATGTTGTTATTTGGAAATTCCTTATTTCCTGGTGGTGAGGTGTTCGTCATCCGTTTTTCAAATAGGGTTTATAATTCATTTTAAGCTTGTTTCCACTCTTGTAGAAGCTTGTACTAGGAGTTTTAGTGTTGGTTATCATAGTTAGACAGTTAGCTCTTATTTAGTTGTGTTAGTTAGTATCACAGGGTGGTTTAAAGTCAGTTAGTGGTTATTAGTTGAAATGTTAGTTTCAAGTGGGGGATGGTTCGTCCTATTTGTATTGAAAATTAATGTAAAGAAGGAATTTATTTTAGGGTCGTTACAATCTCCCCCCGTAAATAGAATTTCATCCTCGAAATTGTACCTGGGTGGGGTCATTGAAAAGATGTGGATGCTTTTCTTCCATTTCAGCTTGCCACTCTGTAACATCCTGAAAATCAGGGGGTCGAGCATAAACTCAACTCCCGAGTTCCAGAACATCACTTATGCAATAAAATGAATGATGATTGAATGTTGACTATATTCGTGCATTGAACATGAGTGAGATAAAGCCAAAACAACATATCATACTCCAGAGACAGTTAAATTGCAAGCGGAAGACTGTGATGGACATATAAAATATATAAACTATGGTGAGTCTCCAGAGTGTGATGATGTTACCAGGTTAATTAATTACAGGTACAATTCTAAAATATACCTAATGTGAGGAAGTGTAATGTCTTTTATACCAAGTACAATAGCCCCGTCAATACAATATAAGGTCTTCATAGACCTGCCAGAGAGATACAGATAGGAGAACTCCTCCTCATCACCATAGAAGTAGTCTGGCTCTGCTTCATAAGCATTGTCAACACCTGAAACTCAACAAATCTGATTGGTGTGTACAACACCGTCCCGTAACGTGGGAGTGAGTGATCAACTCAATGGAACAGTAAAGCATAGGTTAACATATTATCAATTCAGTCAAGCAGTAATGATAAAGCAGTACAATCAAACAATTCTACTATTATTTAATGCAAGTATGAAATGACATGATGTATGCCCTTGCCAAACCACCCTCATGCAACATCATCTTACGTTTGCGAATGCGTCCATCCCTCAGTGCTCCACATTTACCAGGCACATGCAGTGCGATGATGAGCATGATTACCGAGTAATTATTAGTTCATTTCAAATAGCAGTATTGGGAAACTAAGGTACCTCCCTTGTATCATTCCCAAACATGATCCATTCTAGAATCGTCAGTCCTAGTTAATCTCATACGATATTATGGTTTGAGAGGCGCAGCCAAGGCATCACAAAGGGCTCGTCACCCGTCAGCACGGATACAGATCTCACCATATGTGGCTCAATTGCTGGCCGTCAGCTCGAATACAGGTCTCACCGTACTCGGCTCAATCGCTAGCCATTAGCTCGAATACAGATCTCACCGTACTCGGCTCAACTCATGCTCTAGTTGCTGTGAAGGGCTCATCGCCAATCACAGACCTTAGAGTATACTCGAAGACACTACGGAGGACTCGTCGCCCGTCAGCACGAATATAGGTCTCACCGTATTCGGCTCTCGCTGTAGGTGTCGACAGCTCGAATATAGTGTCCCATACCACCATAATCGGCTCACGAGTCTGGTTGCTCACTGGTCACTACGGGGAGGCACGTGGCCCCAGTGTAGGCCAACAGCTCGACCACGGTGTCCCATACCACCATGCCCGGCTCATGAGTCTTAGCGGATCGAGGTACCATGGTTAAAGGGATTTCACTTGTAAGTTTGGTACCCTAGGTTCAAGCAGTTACGTCCAAACATGGTGAACAAACATTAGACAGATCGGGTTACTTGGCAAGCTCGACTAGCACGAGTGCCCGTTGAGTTGTACAACATGAAGTGCATAAACACTTCGCGTGGCCTAACCACTGCCGACAAGCAACGCACGACTCGGATTCGTCAAACACGTCCTACGTGGCGGATGAATCTCAGCTACGAATTCGATTCCATTACCGACTGCCTGGACCATACAATAGCCCACAATCACATTCAATTGCAAATAGATAAAGCAGTAATGGATCAAGATTCAAATCATACAATCAAGTCTGGTATTATCCGTTTAGGGCTGCCAGGGCTGTTGCATGCACTCGTTGCTCCACTCCCCCATCACCCATGACAGATCATACAACGTAATTATGAATTTAAACATTCGCATTACATAATTAAAATCATACAATCAGTTGAGCATGTTATCAAGCATATCATAAAATATATTATAAAGCATGTTATAAGCATGTTATGAAGCACTATAAAACCAGGAATACAAACACATATATTTCATAAGTAAGTGGTTAAAGTAAACAACCTCATGGAGGAAAACATACATGTCTCTAAGGTAGTTGAGACTCCCATCTCAACACCTACCTAAGGCACTAACATCTAAGCACTTACTCTCACAAGCATTTACACAAACACTTAGAGTACACTATTTCAACATACTTGACGTATGTTAGTAAGATATGTATTAGGGCTATCCTTTCGCCAAGCGAGTATTTTATCCGTGTAAATCCTATTCATACAGCAAATAGTCATGACAATTATATCTCCAAAGTCTATACATATACAGTATTTACTAGAATACACAATTTCAACATACATAGTGTATATAAGCAAACATGTATTACGGCGATTCCTTTCGCCAAGCGAGTATTTTACGCATACATAATATATTTATACAACAAATAATCATGGCAAACACACCTCTAAAATATACATGTATACGGTACTTTCTACGATCTGAGTATTTCTACATACATAGTGTATATTAGTAAAACATGTATTTGGGCGAATCCTTTCGCCAAATAAGTATTTTATCCATATATCATATATTCATACAACAAATAATCATGTTAAACACATTTCCAAAAAATATACATATACGGTATTTTCTACGAATACCTAGAATATGTAAAATTCCATATTCTACAACTTTAATCGAAACAGAAAACGGAAAGCACTTTGTACATGTGCAATTGCATGCAGATCTTGAATCTATCATTATCTGACATGGAAAGCGTTGAAAACCATAACCTATACACCTAAAGTCCGCACCTTGTGTTGTAGAATCGTAACGGAGTCAATAGGTTTGCTAAGCTTCCGTATTCGGCAGTTTGGCAACCTATAGAATCAAATAGGTTAGCAATTTCATAACCTACAACCACCCAAGTCCCAAATCAGATTAGGGTTAGGGTTTCTTACCTAGAAACGGAGCCGGAAGCGCCGGGAAAGCGATTAGAACTAGGCGGTTAAACACGTATAGCAACAGGGAAGCATTGCAGGAAGATGCTCCCACCTCACTCTCACTTTCTCTCTCTTTTCCTATGGTTTTTCTCAAATTCGGATGGCTGAAATGAGAGAGAGTTTAAGGTCCTTATATAACCCTAAATCTCACCAAAACAGACTTCTGGAGAAGGTTTACTTAGGTTATAACAAAAGCGGACCTTTTCCAACTCAACGGAGGACTTCTGGCGGGCCTCCTTGAGCCAAAGGTCGGACTTAAGCTCACAAACTATGGATCTAGGTTCTATTAAGTTTTCGTTCTAGTAGGGTTCTCAGATCATGCGTGGCGGACCAGTTTCAGTTCGACGATCAGTGGATCTCGATCGGAGATTCTAAGTACATGTAAATGTTTATGAAATTTTTCCTGATCCGAGGGTGTATTTGGGTCGATTTACGGCCTGCAGTTGCTTATCTTGATCCATAGCGACGAGTCTCAGATTACTATTCAAGATATTTATTTTGTAAAGAAACTAGTGTTCTCACACTCCCTTGCTCCGGACTCAAGCGAACAGTCGTGGAACACTGGCTGGATTTGATTTCGGAGATGGTAGTCAAGCCCAGCAAGGCGGTCCTAAGTCCTTAACTTTGTGTTAATTGGGCTTCCGACGTGCGGTCTAGATCTGATACAGAGTTTCAACGTACTCCCGAAAGCAGTCGGGTAATGAGTTTGATCCTAGGTTTTAGGGTAACCTAGCGTCAATGATTCTACAAGTTTTAGGTCTTGCAAATCGTATTTAAAGCGATTCAAACAGATTTCGTAGCTAATTTACTTTAGCACTTAGTTACTTTGTCTCATTTCTAAGGGATTTAATTTTAAGTGATTTCTGGTCGAGGTGGTACTCAAGCCTTTGTAGTTTGTATATAAGGTAATCCAAGTTATAATACTTAACTAGTTTAAAATAGTGTCTAGGGTGAAAGTATTTAGGAAAAATTGAAAGAACAAGGTGGTGAAGGGTGGGATTTGTGAAGGAAATGTGTTCAGAAGCGATTGTAGACTTTGGGATTGAGTTCTGACAAGTTCATAAGGTGTTAGGATTGACCCATTGCATAAGGACGTCCAATCCCAGGTTGGCAAAAATTCGGGATGTTACACACTCCCATGTTGCTTCCTTGACTCCGCGACGTGACCAAAGGACCTTCACTAATGGAATGGTTTTGGTACGTAGAATCTGCTCCTTGTGATCCAATATGCGAACAGGTACTTCGATGTAGCTGGCATCATCATTCAACTCGATCTCCGCCCAATTGATAATATAAGATGCGTCCGGTTCATATTTCTTCAACATAGATATGTGGAAAACATTATGAACATTGGCGAACTTTGGTGGAAGAACTAGGCGATAGGCAATAGCTCCCACCCTGTCCATGATTTCGATGGGTCCAATGAATCGAGGGGAGAGCTTTCCTTTCTTCCCGAATCACATGACACCCCTCATAGGAGAGATTTTTAAGAACACGTGATCACCGACTAAAAATTCTAAATCTCGCCTACGATTGTCTGCATAACTCTTTTGCCTGCTTTGAGCCGTACGCAGGCGCTTTCGGATTGTGTCAATCTTTTTTGTAGTCTCTTGGACAAGTTCTGGTCCGAGCAAACTCTTTTCCCTGATTTCAGCCCAGCAATGAGGCACTTGACAGGGTCGTCTGTATAAAGCTTCAAATGGTGCCATACCAATGCTAGTTTGGAAACCGTTATTATAAGCAAATTCTGTGAGATGGATATGCTCATCCCAACTACCCTTAAAATCCAGTACACAGGCCCTCAACATGTCTTCTAGCACTTGATTCACCCTTTCTGTCTGACCATCTGTCTGGGGGAGAAATGTTGTGCTAAATTTCAACTCTATACCCAATTCTTCTTGCAATCTCTTCCAGAATGTGGAAGTGAACCTGGCATCGTGATCCGACACAATTTCCCACGGAATACCATACACACAAACAATCTCCCTAATGTACAGCTTAGCCAACTCATCAACTAAATTATTTACATGTAGAGGGAGGAACTGGGCTGACTTGGTAAGTCTGTCAACTATCACCCAAATGGAGTCATCGTTCCCACGTATCTTTAGAAGTCCCGAGATGAAGTCCATGTCGATACAGTCCCACTTCCATTCTGCGAGGGGAATGGTTGCAAAAGACCTAGAAGCTTATGGTGCTCTGCCTTCACTTGCTGGCAGGTGAGACATTTTGAAACGTATTCTGCAATATCCCGCTTTATATTTTTCCACCAATATTGACGCCTGAAGTCACGATACATTTTTGTACTCCCAGGATGAACGGTCAGACAGGACTTGTGCGCTTCACTTAGTATTGCCTGTTTTATTTCTGCTACTGCCGGTACACAGATACGACCTGGATATCTGTAACGCCCTGAAAATCGGGGGTCGAGCATAAACTCAACTCCCGAGTTCCAACGTATCACTTATGTAACAAAATGAATGATGATTGAATGTTGTCTGTATTAGAGTAGTGAACATGAGTGAGATTAAGCCAAAACAGCATATCATACTCCAGAGACAGTTAAATTTGCAAGCGGAAGACTGTGATAGATAGATAAAATATATAAACTATGGTGAGTCTCCAGAGTGTGATAACGTTACTAGGTTAAATAATTACAAGTACAATTTCTGATTATACCCAAAGGTGTAGTGTCATCTAGTCAATATCCCAGAAAGCCCCGTCGATCGGGACACGGCTCACAGGAACCTGCCTGAAACAACATAAAGGGGGAATCCTCTCCATCCTCATAAAAGTTCGGCTCCGCTTCGCAGCATCGCCATCATCTGACACTCAAGCAAGTCTGGTTGGTGTGTACAACACCGTCCCGTAACGTGAGAGTGAGTGATTAACTCAGTGGAACAATAAAGCATAGGTTAACATGTTATTAATTCAATCAAGCAGTAATGATAAAGCAGTACAATCAAACAATCCTAACTACTCTTATTTAATGCAAGTATGAAATGACATGATGAATGTCATTGCCAAACCACCCTCATACGACACCATCTTACGTTCGCGACATGCATTCATCCCTCAGTGCTCCACATCTACCAAGCACATGCAGTGTGATGATGAGCATGATTACCGAGTAGTTATTAGTCCATTTCAAACAGCAGGATTAGGAAACTAAGGTACCTCCCTTGTATCATTTCCAAACATGATCTATTCTAGGGTCGTCAGTCCTAGTTAATCTTATATGATATTGTGTTTCTAGGTCGCTGTAGAGGCTGCTAGGGCTGTTACGCATAATGGTTACACCACTCCCCCATCACCTCTTTAACAATTCATCACTATACATATACAGGCCTAGTTCATACTCTATACATCATGGTAAAACTCTAAGGCTCACCACAATTTCAGAGTATACTCGAGGTCACTACAAAGGGCTGTCAGGGTTGTTGCTCGCATTCGTTGCACCACTCCCCCATCACCTTATCAATGTAGCCCGACAGCACGAATATAGTGTCCCATACCACCATAATCGGTTCACGAGTCTGGTTGCTCACTGGTCACTACGGGGAGGCACATGGCCCCAGCGTAGGCCGACAGCTCAACCACGGTGTCCCATACCAGTATGCCCGGCTCATGAGTCTTAGCGGATCGAGGTACCATGGTTAACGGGATTTCCACTGGTAAGTTTGGTACCCTGGGTTCAAGCAATAGCGTCTAAATATGGTGAACATACATAAGACAGATCGGGTTACTTGACAAGCTCGACTAGCACGAGTGCCCGTTGAGTTGTACGACATGAAGTGCATAAGCACTTCGTGTGGCCTAACCACTGCCGACAAGCAACGCACGACTCAGGTTCGTCAAACACATCCTACGTGGCGAAATGAATCTCAACCACGATCTTAAGTCTGGTACCGATTGTCTGGACTATAAACATAGTCCCAAACTCATTCAATTGCAGATAGGTAAAGCAGTAATGGATCAAGATTCAAATCATACAATCAAAGTCTGATAATATCCGCTTAGGGCTGCCAGGGCTGTTGTACGCACTCGTTACACCACTCCCCCATCACCCTTCACGGATTTATGGAATACAATTTAAACATGTGAAGTAATCAGAGCAGAATTAAATAAATACGTAATTCAAATATATTAACAAGCATGTTATAAAACACAATGAAAACAGGAAATTCAAACACATACGTTTCATAAAACAGTAAGTGATTAAACTAAATCACTTACATGAAGGAAAAATCGTACACATCACTAAAGTAGTTGAGAATCCTATCTCAACACCTTTATACATTACAATTTACTAACTCCTACTCATTCAGATATTTCAACAAACACTTTAAACTACATACATCAACATACATGACATATGCTGATCACATAGGTATAAGGCCAAATCCTTTCACTAGGGAGTTGCCCCAATTATAGCATGCGTGCACCCACGACGGATCGTCATGGCAAGCAGGAATCTAAGTTCCATGTTCAATCAGTCATTTCCACAAACACTTGGGCTACACATTTTATCATATATAGTGTATATTGGTCGTGGCGTGATTTAGGGCAAATCCTTTCGTCAAAGGGATATCGCCAATACAACAAACATATATCCATGACAATTAGTCATGGCGAGCATGAATGAGAATTCTATACTCATTCAGTCATTTTCACTAACACTTAGAATACACTATTTTCACATACATAGTGTATATTAGCAAAACATATATTAGGGCGAGTCCTTTCGCCAAACAAGTATTTTACGCATATATAATATATTCATATAGCAAATAATCATGGCAAACACATCTCCAAAATTTATACATATATGGTAATTTCTAGCATACACTATTTCTACATACATAGTGTATATTAGCAAATCATGTATTATGGCGAATCCTTTCACCAAATAAATATTTTATCCATATATAATATATTCATATAGTAAATAATCATGGCAAACCTATTTCTAAAATTTATACATATACGGTACTTTCTACAAATACGTAGAATATGTAAAATTCCATATTCTTTATCTTTAATCGAAACAGAAAACAGACAGTACTTTATACATGTGCAATTGCATGCAGATCATGAATCTATCATTATCTGACATTGAAAGTGCTGAAAACCATAACCTATACACTTAAAGTCCTCAACTTTAGTTGTAGAATCGTAACGAATGCGATAGGTTTGCCAAGCTTCCATATTCGGCAGTTTGGTAGCCTATAGAATGGAATAGGTTAGCTATTTCATAACCTACAACTATCAACACCCCAAATCAGATTAGGGTTAGGGTTTCTTACCTAGAAATGACGTCGGAATCGCCAGGAAAGCGATTAGAAATGAGTGGTGTAGCTTGTGTAGCGGCAGGGTAAAGTGGCAGGGAGATTCCCCCACTTCTCTCACACTTTCTCTCTCTTTTCTCTCTTCCCTCTCCTAGGTTTTCTCCCAAATTCGTATGGGCTAAATGAGAGAGGTTTTAAGGTCCTTATATAGGCTAGAACATTACCAGAATAGACTCCAGGTTAAGGTATACTTGGGCTATAGCCAAAGTGGCCCAGTTTCAGCTCAACGAAGGACTTCTGGCGGCCCATTTTCTGTGTGCGGTCGGACTTAAGCTCACTAACACTGGATCTAGGTTTAGTTAAGTTTTCGTTTCAGTCGGCTTCTCAGATCACGCGTGGCAGACCAGTTTCAGTTCAACGGTCAGTGGATCTCGATCGGAGATTCCGAGTACATGGATATGTTTATGAAATTTTTCCTGATCCGAGGGTGTATTTGGGTCAGATTCTAACGGTCTGGTTGCCTAATACTGATCCGTAAGCGACAAGTCTCAGATTACTATTTGAGATATTTATTTTTAAAGAAAATCAAGTATTTTCATACTCCTCGCTCCGGACTCAAGCGAACAACCATAGGACACTGTCTGGATTTGGTTTCCGAGATGGTTGTCAAGCTCAGCGAGGCGGTCCTAATTCCTTAACTTTGTGTTAATCGAACTTTCGACGTGCAGTCCAAATCTGATACGGAGTTTCGAGATGCTCCCGAGAGCAGCCGGATAATGAGATTGATCCTAGATTTTAGGGTAATGTAGCGTCAATGATTCTACAAGTTTTGAGTCTTGCAGATCATTTTTAGAGTGGATCAAACGGATTTCGTAGCTAATCTAGTTTAGCACTTAGTTACTTTGTCTCATTTCTAAAGGATTTAGTCCTATAAGATTTCTGTCTGAGGTGGTACTTTGTCCTTTGTAGTTTGTATATAGAGTAATCCAAGTTATACTACTTAGCTAGTTTAAGATAGTGTCTAGGGTGAAAGTACTTAGGAAAAATTGAAAGATCAAGGTGGTGAAGGGTGGGATTTGTGAAGGAAATGGGTTCAAAAGCGGTTTTAGACTTTAGGATTGAGTTCTGACAAGTTAATAAGGTGTTAGGATCGACCCATTGCCTAAGGACGTCTAGTTCCAGATTGGTAAAAATTCGGGATGTTACAATATCTCAAGCCGCCGTCTGAACTGGCATACCAGTCTGTCACTCCTTCATCTTTGCATCTTAGCCTTAACTTCTTTAGTGTTTCATCCTGATCTTGGGATTCGATGATACGGCAGATTAGGGCTGGTTCTATAACCAACGAAGCTACTAAGATACTCAGTCCTTGGAAAGAAAGCTGCGCATCAAAGTCTTGGGTGAAATCCATCATCTCACCTTCTCTTATCATGAGACCAGCCACTTTCGACTCAAGGCATTAGCTACGAGGTTTGCCTTGCCAGGATGATAAGATACTTCAAATTTAAAGTCTTTTAGCGTTTCCGTCCACCGGCGTTGTTGCATGTTCAGATCTTTTTTAGTGAAGATGTACTTCAAACTCTTGTGATCGCAGAATAATTCAAACTCCTCCCCATACAAGTAGTGCCTCCAAATCTTTAGGGCGAAGACTACTACGACGAGTTCCAGGTCGTGGGTAGGATTATTTTCTTTGTGTTTCTTCAACTGCCTGGAAGCATAAGCAATCACCCTCTCGTTTTGCATGAGTACGCATCCAAGCCCTGTCTGCGATGCGTCACTATAGACCACGTACTTGACCCCTTCTTCTGGAAGGGTGAGCACGGGGGTAGTGGTGAGTCTCTCTTTAAGTTCCTGGAAGGATGTCTCTGCTTCAGTGCTCCAATTGAATTTCACATTTTTCTTAGTCATCTGGGTTAGGGTCGAACAATACAAGAAAATTCCTTTATGAATCGCTGATAATATCCAGCCATACCCAAAAAGCTCCTGACTTCTGTGACCGTATTAGGTTGTTCTCACTTTACTACAGCCTTGACCTTGGTTGGATCAACCGCAATACCTTCCTTCTTCACTACGTGACCTAGAAATTTTACTTCTTCCCTCCAGAAGTCGCATTTGATAATTTTGCATACAGTTGTCTTTCCAGGAGGGACTTCAAAACAATTCTCAAGTGCTCCTCATTCTCTTCATGACTCTTGGAATATACCAGGATGTCGTCAATGAAGACTATTACAAATCGATCTAGGTATGGCATAAAGGCCCGATTCATCAAGTCCATGAATACCGCAGGCACGTTAGTGAGCCTGAACGGCATCACTAAGAATTCATAGTGCCCATATCTGGTGCAGAACGCTGTCTTGGGAATGTCTTCTTCTCTGACCCTCAGTTGATGATACCCCGACCTGAGATCGATCTTTGAGAAACATTTGGCACCCTTGAGCTGATCGAATAGGTAATCGATACGAGGTAAGGGGTATTTATTCTTCACTATAGCCTGATTCAATCTCCTATAGTCGATACAAAGGCGTTGCGATCAATCTTTCTTTTTCACAAATAGCACTGGTGTGCCCCATGGAGATACACTAGGGCGGATGAATCCCTGCCCCAATAATTCATCGATCTGCACCCGTAATTCTTCCATCTCACATGGTGGCATTCTATATTAAGCCACGGATATCGGGGTGGTACCGGGTAGGAGGTCAATGGTAAAATCTACCTCTCTCCTTGGTGGTAGCCCCGGTATGTCTTGAAACACTTTCAGGAATTCATTAACCACCGGTATCTAATCAATGGTGATCTCTGCTGATTCTGACTTTTCTAGAGCCCGTAGACCTTCATAGGTTTCATATTGACACTTCCCTTTATAGTGAAGGGTGAGTACCCAGGTAATGTTACTGTAACCGTCCGGGCATGGCAGTCAATATCGTATGAGCCTAGGTAAGCCAGTCCATACTAATAATGATATCGAACTGTTTCATTTTCATCACAACTAGGTCCATACAAGTCTCATGACCCTCCAATACAACCAAGCATGCACGGCAAAATCTCGCAGTTTCCACAAATCATCCCATTGGAGACGCGATGACTAAGGGTCGTTCGAGGTGGTTCAATTCTAAGTTCAATTCCTTAACTATGGATGAACTAACAAGAGATATAGTAGAACCCGAATCAAACAAAATAAATACTGGAACATTCTGAATGTAAGCCGTACCTTGGACAACTTGTGGTGTGTCCTCATTCCGTTCTTCTGCGGACATAAAGAATACCCGAGCAATGGGGGCTCTGTTCTGTGGTGGAGCTACTGGTCGCTGAAATGGAGGTTGGCTACTAATAGGTGGCCTAGCCACAGGCTGCGGTGGACGGGGTTGAATTGCTAGTGGCCCAGGCTTGTTACCCTCATCACGTGCCCTCCTGAAGCAAAACTTTGCAGTATGCACAGGCTTCCCAAAGTAATTGCACAGCATACCTGGATACTCAGAAATCCTGGATCACTTATCGACCACAGCGAGGCTAGGAGGTGGAGGAGCGGGTCTGACTCGACTACTCGAATCCCTGAACAGAGTTCAAGCTTTCAACATCTGGTCTACATCCTTCTCTACCCTAGTGGCCTTGTCCACCACTTGCGCATATCGAGAAAAGTCGAAGCAGCACAATTTCAACCTGATTCCCAGTCGCAGTCCATCTCTGAATTTTCTCAGCCCAACCCTTTCCTCACTAACAATAGTCGGCACATACCGAGAAAGTTCAGCAAAGTGGGCCTCATATTGCGCAACCGTCATATTCCCCTGCTCAAGCTTTAAAAACTGAGACACCTTCTCATTACGAAACGACTCTGGGAAATAATTCTCATTGAACTTGGTCTAGAACCTCTCCCAAGTCCATAGATAATCTGTGATAGTGAGCCTACGCATAGAATCCCACCATTCATCGGCTTTCCCTTCCAGCGCGAAAGTGGCAAGGGTTACCTTCTGCGTATCTGAACACCTCAATGGCTCCATAAGTTTCAACATGCTCTTTAACCAATGCTCGGCCACTATGGGATCAGTCGTCCCAGCAAAAGTTAGAGGTCACAGCTTCTGGAATCTTTCGAACACATCGACATCATTCCCTGTGACTGGCCGCGATGCTGATACGTGAGGCCTCTGATATAATGCTTCCACTATAGCTGCCATGGTGGCCTGCTATTCCCTCATGAAGGCCTGCTGTTGGCCCAGCAAGGAAACCATTTATTCCCAAGCATCTAGTGTTGGGACTCCTGTCTGTGCCTCAAATGATGAAGTCCTCTCCGCATGAGTTGGGTGAGGTGTCGGGATAGCTATTCACTCCCCAAGTATAGGGTTGTGATGTAGTAATAAACTCGGTGAGACCGAGGTCGAATCCACAGGGACTGAAACCTGTACGTAATCTGAAACTAACTAGGGCTAGAACTAGAATAAGATGAGTTCTAAATCAATTGTGATTTGAGGAATAATTGTGAAATTATTATCTAAAACTGAAGAGAAATTCAGAGGAGGGACACTAGGGATTCAGAGGATCCACTTGTATAGATCAGGGAGATCTTATGCCTGCTTCAAGAATCATAGAAATTAACTGAACTGACGTTGATATAGTTTTCAAGAGATGAAAGGTATATGAATTAGAATGGATTCCATCACCAAACCATGCCCAGGAGACAAAGCAAACAACAGAATTAAACTAATTACCAACCAATCAACATGCCATGAAAGTTAGAAAGGGTACCGACATCCAACCATGCCCAGGAGACGATGGTGAACAACAAGGCTTCCTGATGTCATAAACATAAAAGGGAATACGAACATGTTCAAAGCTATCGCAGACCCACTGTAATTTCAGCCACAACAAACCATTAAAAACTAAAAACATTTCATTAATTAAACTAAAATCAACCTCAATTCAGTATAAACAAAAGGCATAAAATAGCGTCTCCCATCATACTACAAACTTCCCCTCTTAGCCCTAGCTAAGAGGTTTAGCCGCACATGAGTGGGCTGGAACCCTTAAACAAAATAAAATAAATAAAAAATTAAAAATAAAAATAAAAATAAAAGAAAAAGAAAAGAAAAACAAATCTACTCCCTCTATCTGTCGGCTTCACGTCTAACCAAGCCAAGCTCCCGATTTTTTTCTCCTCTCTTTCTTTTTATAGCTATGGCCGTCGGTTCTGAGCATCATTAGTGGAGAGTGCGTACAGCAGGCCTACGTAACAAGCAAGAACACGGACTCCCCTGCGTAAGTTTTTTTTTTTCGCAGTTAAGAAGATGAGCAGCCAATGGCCCACTTTCCTCACTTCCTTTCCAAATAGATAACGTCACTTGGGATATTTTTTGACGACCTACATAATGAATGGTTCAGATTGATCGTCCGATCAAAGATGGTGGACCACAACCGTCCGAAAATCCCAGATTTCCCGGACACGCGTCCCTGCATAAACAGGGTACACTGTGAAGATCGATGGGCCCCACGATGATGTTTTTGATGAAATCTACCCTGTCCATTGAACTCCTGACGAAAAACCAGTAGGGAAGGGGTGGTTTTTGTAAGTTCTGACGTGACCCACTTAATCAACTCAAGCGGCCGTTCATTCTGCGTTTGGACGGCTGGATTTCTCTCCTCGAGATATTTTGGAATTCTTCCACCTAGGCAATGTAGATAAACTCCATAAGGATCTGATGGACGGTTCGGATCGACGATCTAGATGATAGGTGGGGCCCACAACAGAGAACCGAAATCTCTGTTAAAAAAAATGAAAACGGAACTGCCTTTTTTTATTTGTGAAGTAGAGTCGGTCAGCGTACGCTGACCGACTTTGGTTCTTCTGGTGCACGGCCGGTGCATATGTGCACCGTGCACGTGGGTCCCACACAGGGTCTATTGTGATGTGGATGAGAAATCCGCACCGTCCATCCTTTTCCCCATCCAATTTAAGGTGTTGGTAATGAATTTGAAGTATATCCAGATATCAGGCGGGCCTAAAATCGACCATTTATGGGCTGATTTACTCGTTGAGCCACTTCCACATGGATCCACAGGCTCAAATTTGAAATGTATGGTTAATTTATAGTCTTCAGGCCCTGTATGAAGTTTCGACCCGATCAGATGGTGAGAACCCTGTGATCTTTTATTCTGGACATCTTTCAGGCCACTTGACCTCCAGTTTCTCAATTTTTGTGGATCTCTAGCGCGTAACTTCCTTGATCTTGGTCCCCTAGAGTCCATCCCTTGCCTGGTGACTTCAGAACGATAAATCCATGCTTTAAGCTCCATTTTTCAGTCCATGCTTGTAAATACACTCTGTATCACAACATGATTAAATCGAACCGTTAACCAGTACAACGTTCGTAAATCCAGGCAATAACTAGGGTCTGATATACAATATTTGACCCTCAACACAACCCCCAACCAGCATTTTGCTAGTCTCGAGCAAAGTATGCAAAAAATAAGTTAAGAATTACAGGATAATTTCTATGAAACCGAGTGATATTTTGAAAAACGATCCAGACACGAGAAATCTAAGATTCATGAATATTGGGCATTCTTTGTTCTGGATTCAAGTACATGACAAAACCTCATAATCAAGTCCTAAGCATTAATCCATAAATTAGAAAAAATTCTAAACATCGAGTTCCATGGGTGTATAGTGTCACCTTGCTTATCATCATTAAGATTCACTTCGTTAATTCATGACATCCTTGGTAACCAACAAGAGTACCCAAGACAATCAATTTAAACCAAAACTTGTCTCACAGATCAACCTTTCATTCTAATAGCCTTTGATTTTTCCATGAACAATAGTGCTTAGGAGGGGAAAAAAATCCTTACCTATAGGGAGCAAACCTATGGTGAGAACTAGTCGCCTAACTTTTCCAAATATTAACCGTGGGGAATCGAATCTACACCTATAGGGAGCAAACCTATGGTGAAGTTCGTTCGCCCAACCCTTTCCGCAAGCGGCTATCTTGTAGTCGGATATTTTCTTTTTCTATTGATCATGATGGAAAAATTGCCCAAGATGGTTCCTTTCATGCTTAATGATTACCAAGTCAATCCTTCAATATCAAACTGAAACTTTAATGTGAAAGCGAGATGTGTCTTGTGAAATCATGACTCAATCAATGTTTAAAACCTCTAATCATGGATTAACAATTCGAACTTAACTATGAAATTTAACAGATACTGAATCTAAGAGTCATAGATTACCCACATCACGTATCTTGAAATTTTAAGTGCCCTAGATGGCTGTCAAAATCACATCGAATTAACAAAAAAAATTTTAAAAAATTTTCACAAATTTCTGCTCAAGACCAAGAAAACACTGATTAGGTAACCTAATCTCCCACCCCCAACCTAAAATCTACATTGTCCTCAATGTAAAGGAAATAAGCATGCAATGCACATGGGACAACGAAAGTACATGAGAAGTGATGGGAAGATAGTACCTGAATGACGAATCGAGAAAGACTTTCCAAGGATAATAACGTAAAAGCGGATCAGCACAAGAGAGAAAGCAAAACAAAAATAACAAAAATAAAATCCTACCTATACCAGTTTCGCAGGTGCTCTCGATTGCATTTAGCGTATGCAACAAGCCTTTAAACCCCTAGGTTGCCCCTAGAGGACGAGTTGTAGTCTCTTGAGGGTTTGCAGTAATGTTACCCACAAACATTAAACTAACTAACTAGGAAAATGAAATGGAATGAAAAAGCTGGGTTGCCTCCCAGGAGCGTTAAGTTTACTGTTTATCCTAAAACAGCATAAAGGAAACTACCCTAGTCCTAAGAAAGCAGGGAAAAACTACTCAATCATGTCGCAAGGTTCCTCTTCTGGCTAGTATCGTGATAAATTTCTCAGTAGGTTTCTTAATAGGATCATCCAAAAGCCCTTTTTTGCAATAGGATTGGATGCCCTGGAGCATGACATTCCAGAGAAACTTATGTACCTCATCAAAAATTTGTCGTTGATTCGACTGAGGTATCCAGAGTATATATGGTTCACCTGTGTCAGAAAAAGTTTCGAAGTTAGTATCCCATAGTGAATCAGAGGCTACAAGTAGATCAAATTGAGAAAATTTTTCAGGAAGTGGTGTAGTCTCAACACACTCCGAAGTATCAAACTTTGGTTCCATTTTTAGCTCCTCCTCCCTTAATGGTAAACATTCAGGATCTGTGGAAGGAGGGGCTTCAGAGTAAGGGTTCTCTCGGTCAGTGATGACTACCGAGATATTGTTTTGCAAGGCATTCACTATGTCTCTTATCATGGGATCATTTGAATCTACAAAGTGTGCCAAGCAATCATCCAAAGAGTTGGGAAATTCAGTTGAGCATGAATTATGTTCCATATTAGAGCTCATGATGATCTACCCAAGGAATCCATCGTCTTTAAAGGTTAATGGAGGTATGCTCTCTTGCTTCAGCCCTGCACAGACAGATAGAGGGTCAGTAGACGAAGTATTGAAGTGCAGACTCTGTTCATTGATACTACTCAGAAGAGGCATTGAATCGTCATTATTC
The DNA here is from genome assembly GCA_030180095.1 of Magnolia changhungtana. Classification (NCBI taxonomy): domain Eukaryota; kingdom Viridiplantae; phylum Streptophyta; class Magnoliopsida; order Magnoliales; family Magnoliaceae; genus Magnolia; species Magnolia changhungtana. The sequence continues at coordinate 3,006,662 of JASAUF010000626.1, read as the reverse complement.
AACTGTTCAGATGGTGGCCTCAACTGGGTGGTTTCAAATTCAAGAGTCATATCGAGTAGCTCGTCCATCTCCCGAATCATATCATCATTCGATTTAGGGGAGTGGTCCAAACATGTCTCACAAGAGATAGAAGGATTGGTTGTAAGGAGCTCATCCACTTTTAAATAAGATATGTCAGGTGAGTGGAGTAGCTCATTATGACCGTTCTCTTCGTGTACTTCTCGATCATTGACCTGGACCAAACTTGAGATTAATTCCAAGGGAACTGGGGCTGAACATTCAAGATCATCATCCCAATACGCATCATCATCTAATTCTGTGCAGTGCACACTTGGGATGGGATCGCTTTCCTCACATTCTAAATTCAGTTGAGGTTCGAATAAACTAACCTCTACCTTACCATTGAGATCCTGTGTGTCATGTAAGGAAAGTGTGTCATCATCACTGTATTTGAAAGACACCCATGTATCTCCATCATTCTTTTGAACAGTCATTGAGATCGACTCATCGGGGAATTGAACCGTATGCTCATTAATGAAATCCAACTCCTCATTCCAAATTCCAGATTTCGTCAAAAGCGAGTGAGGATCACTTTCCTGGCATTGTATTTCTGGATTGGATTGTAGTTGGGATGAGCGAGCTTCCTCTATCCTCTCGAGGCACGAATTGAGTGCTTTTAATGATTTCATCATTTTCGCGACATGCTGGTTGAATTATTCTAGATTAAAATATGAATCCTCTTGAATCGTTTCTGGTTGGATCTCATGGGTATGAGATCTAAGAGAATAATCATTACAATATGTTGTTGGTTCATCTTCCCAGTTTTGATGGTTCCACTGGTTATAGTCATACTGATCATACATAGGAGAGTATGATGGTTGATAATAATCCTCATTCCCATAATTACGATCATATATGACCCTATTAACCGATGGAACATAACGTTCTAGTCTGTTCTTAATGTCTATTCTTGATGGAGAGAAATCTTGAGGTATTCGTTGAATTCCACAACCCTCCAGCATTCCCCAATATCTCCTATCCATCTCGGCATATGCACGTACCCATGCTTCCATGGTAGACCCCTAACTCTGAATCTAATCCTAGAAAAATAAAAGAAAAGATCCTACAATAATATGGAAAGTAAGAGGAGAAGTTAGAAAGGTGTTACCAAATAAGAAGTTCCTATGTTAATATCCTGCAAAAGAAAACAAAAGAAATTAGTTCCTAAAAATAAATATTCTAAAGTTAGAAAATTCTAAGATGGAAAATAGAAAGTTAGTTTCTAAACTCGGAAGAATTCCTAAAAATAGAAAATACAACCCTAAGCCTAAAATAGAAAAAGTAGAGAAATTAGAAAGATATCACCTAATTAGAAGTTTCTATCTTAGAATCCTACAAAACAAGAAAACAGGTTAGTTTCTATAAATCAGAAAAACCTAAACCTAAAGTTAGAAAAAATCATAATCTTAACTAATTCTACAACCAATTAATTTCAGAAAATCGTAGCCGTCAGTCCCCGGCAACGGCGCCAAAAACTTGTTCACTCCCCAAGTATAGGGTTGTGATATAGTAATAAACTCGGTGAGACCGAGGTCGAATCCACAGGGACTGAAACCTGTACATAATCTGAAACTAACTAGGGCTAGAACTAGAATAAGATGAGTTCTAAATCAATTGTGATTTGAGGAATAATTGTAAAATTATTATCTATAACTGAAGAGAAATTCAGAGGAGGGACACTAGGGATTCAGAGGATCCACTTGTATAGATCAGGGAGATCTTATGCACTTCAAGAATCATAGAAATTAAGCGAACTGATGTTGATATAGTTTTTAAGAGATGAAAGGTATATGAATTAGAATGGATTCCATCACCAAACCATGCCCAGGAGACAAAGCAAACAACAGAATTAAACTAATCACCAACCAATCAACATGCCATGAAAGTTAGGAAGGGTACCGACATCCAACCATGCCCAGGAGACGATGGTGAATAATAGGGCTTCCTGACGTCATAAACATAAAAGGGAATAGGAACATGTTCAAAGCTATCGCAGACCCATTGTAATTTCAGTCACAACAAACCATTAAAAACTAAAAACATTTCATTAATTAAACTAAAATCAACCTCAATTCAGTATAAACAAAAGACATAAAATAGCGTCTCCCATCATACTACAAACTTCCCCTCTTAGCCCCAGCTAAGAGGTTTAGCAGCACATGAGTGGGCTGGAACCCTTAAACAAAATAAAATAAACAAAAAATTAAAAATAAAAATAAAAATAAAAGAAAAAGAAAAGAAAGAAACAAATCTACTCCCACTGTCTCTCGGCTCCACGTCTAACCAAGCCAAGCTCCCGATTTTTTTCTCCTCTCTTTCTTTTTATAGCTATGGTCGTCGGTTCTGAGCATCGTTGGTGGAGAGTGCGTACAGCAGGCTTACGTAACAAGCAAGAACACGAACTCCCCTGCGTAAGTTTTTTTTTTTTCACAGTCAAGAAGATGAGCCGCCAATGGCCCACTTTCCTCACTTCCTTTCCAAATAGATAACGTCACTTGGGATATTTTTCAACGACCTACATAATGAACGGTTCAGATTGATCGTCCGATCAAAGATGGTGGACCACAACCGTCCGAAAATCCCAGATTTTCCAGACACACGTCCCTGCGTAAACAGGGTACGCTGTGAAGATCGATGGGCCCCACGATGATGTTTTTGATGAAATCCGCCCCGTCCACTGAACTCCTGACGAAAAACCAATAGGGAAGGGGTTGTTTTTGTAAGTTCTGATGTGACCCACTTAATCAACTCAAGCGGCCGTTCATTCTACGTTTGGACGGCTGGATTTCTCTCCTCGAGATATTTTGGAATTCTTCCACCTAGGCAGTGTAGATAAACTCCATAAGGATCTGATGGACGGTCCGGATCGACGATCTAGATGATAGGTGGGGCCCACAACAGAGAACCGAAATCTCTGTTAAAAAAAATGAAAACGTAACTGCCTTTTTTTTTTATTTGCGAAGTAGAGTCGGTCGGTCGTCTCGTTGGCCAAACAGTTCTTCTTAGGTGCACGGCCAGTGCATATGTGCACCGTGCACGTGGGTCCCACACAGGGTCTATTGTGATGTGGATGAGAAATCCACACCGTCCATCCTTTTCCCCATCCAATTTAAGGTGTTGGTAGTGAATTTGAAGTATATCCAGATATCAGGCGGGCCTAAAATCGACCATTTATGGGCTGATTTACTCATTGAGCCACTTCCACATGGATCCACGGACTCAAATTTGACATGTACGGTTAATTTATAGTCTTCAGGCCCTGTATGAAGTTTCGACCTGATCAGATGGTGAGAACCCTGTGATCTTTCATTCTGGACATCTTTCAGGCCACTTGACCTCCAGTTTCTCGATTTTTGCGGATCTCTAGCGTGTAACTTCCTTGATCTTGGTCCCCTAGAGTCCGTCCCTTGCTCTGGTGACTTCAGAATGATAAATCCATGCTTTAAGCTCCATTTTTCAGTCCATGCTTGCAAATACACTCTATATCACAACACGATTAAATCGGACCGTTAACCAGTACAACGTTCGTAAATCCAGGCAATAACTAGGGTCTGATATACAATATTTGACCCTCAACACAAACCCCAACCAGCATTTTGCTAATCCCGAGCAAAGTATGCGAAAAATAAGTTGAGAATTACAGGATAATTTCTATGAAACCGAGTGACATTTTGAAAAACGATCCAGACACGAGAAATCTAAGATTCATAAATATTGGGCATTCTTTCTTCTGGATTCAAGTATATGACAAAACCTCATAATCAAGTCCAAAGCATTAATCCATAAATTAGAAAAAATTCTAAACATCGAGTTCCATGGGTGTATAGTGTCACCTTGCTTATCATCATTAAGATTCACTTCGTTAATTCATGACATCCTTGGTAACCAACAAGAGTACACAGGACAATCAACTTAAACCAAAACTTGTCTCACAGATCAACCTTTCATTCTAACAGCCTTTGATTTTTCCATGAATAGTAGTGCTTAGGAGGGGAAACAAATCCTTACCTATAGGGAGCAAACCTATGGTGAGAACTAGTCGCCTAACTTTTCCAAATATTAACCGTGGGAATCGAATCTACACCTATAGGGAGCAAACCTATGGTGAAGTTCGTTCGCCTAACCCTTTCCGCAAGCGGCTATCTTGTAGCCGGATATTTTCTTTTTCTATTGATCATGATGAAAAAATTGCCCAAGATGGTTCCTTTCATGCTTAATGATTACCAAGTCAATCCTTCAATATCAAACTGAAACTTTAATGTGAAAGCGAGATGTGTCTTGTGAAATCATGACTCAATCAATGTTTAAAACCTCTACTCATGGATTAATAATTCGAACTTAACTATGAAATTTAACAGATACTGAATCTAAGAGTCATAGATTACCCACATCACGTATCTTGAAATTTTAAGTGCCCTAGATGGCTGTCAAAATCACATCGAATTCACAAAAAAAATTTTGAAAAACTTTCACAAATTTCTGCTCAAGACCAAGAAAACACTGATTAGGTAACCTAATCTCCCACCCTCAACCTAAAATCTACATTGTCCTCAATGTAAAAGAAATAAGCATGCAATGCACATGGGACAACGAAAGTACATGAGAAGTGATGGGAAGATAGTACCTGCATGACGAATCGAGAAAGACTTTCCAAGGATAATAACGTAAAAGCGGATCAGCACAAGAGAGAAAGTAAAACAAAAATAACAAAAATAAAATCCTACCTATACCAGTTTCGCAGGTGCTCTCGATTGCATTTAGCGTATGCAACAAGCCTTTAAACCCCTAGGTTGCCCCTAGAGGACAAGTTGTAGTCTCTTGAGGGTTTGCAGTAATGTTACCCACAAACATTAAACTAACTAACTAGGAAAATGAAATGGAATGAAAAAGCTGGGTTGCCTCCCAGGAGCGTTAAGTTTACTGTCTATCCTAAAACAGCATAAAGGAAACTACCCTAGTCCTAAGAAAGCAGGGAAAAACTACTCAATCATGTCGCAAGGTTCCTCTTCTGGCCAGTATCGTGATAAATTTCTCAGTAGGTTTCTTAATAGGATCATCCAAAAGCCCTTTTTGCAATAGGCTTGGATGCCCTGGAGCATGACATTCCAAGAAACTTATGTACCTCATCAAAAATTTGTCGTTGATTCGCCTGAGGTATCCAGAGTATATATGATTCACCTGTGTCAGAAAAAGTTTCGAAGTTAGTATCCCATAGTGAATCAGAGACTACAAGTAGATCAAATTGAGAAAAATTTTCAGGAAGTGGTGTAGTCTCAACACACTCCGAAGTATCAGACTTCGGTTCCATTTTTAGCTCCTCCTTCCTTAATGGTAAACATTCAGGATCTGTGGAAGGAGGGGCTTCAGAGTAAGGGTTCTCTCAGTCAGTGATGACTACCGAGATATTGTTTTGCAAGGCATTCACTATGTCTCTTATCATGGGATCATTTGAATCTGCAAAGTGTGCCAAGCAATCATCCAAAGAGTTGGGAAATTCAGTTGAGCATGAATTATGTTCCATATTAGAGCTCATGATGATCTACCCAAGGAATCTATCGTCTTTAAAGGTAAATGGAGGTGTGCTCTCTTGCTCCAGCCCTGCACAGACAGATAGAGGGTCAGTAGACGAAGTATTGAAGTGCAGACTTTGTTCATTGATACTACTCAGAAGAGGCATTGAATCACCATTATTCAACAGTTCAGATGATGGCCTCAACTGGGTGGTTTCAAATTCAAGAGTCATATCGAGTAGCTCGTCCATCTCCCGAATCATATCATCATTCGATTTAGGGGAGTGGTCCAAACATGTCTCACAAGAGATAGAAGGATTGGTTGTAAGGAGATCATCCACTTTTAAATAAGATATGTCAGGTGAGTGGAGTAGCTCATTATGACCGTTCTCTTCATGTACTTCTCGATCATTGACCTGGACTAAACTTGAGATTAATTCCAGGGGAACTGGGGCTGAACATTCAAGATCATCATCCCAATATGCATCATCATCTAATTCTGTGCAGTGCACACTTGGGATGGGATCGCTTTCCTCACATTCTAAATTCGGTTGAGGTTCGATTAAACTAACCTCTACCTTATCATTGAGATCTTGTGTGTCATGTAAGGAAAGTGTGTCATCATCACTGTATTTGAAAGACACCCATGTATCTCCATCATTCTTTTGAACAGTCATTGAGATCGACTCATCGGGGAATTGAACCGTATGCTCATTAATGGAATCCAACTCCTCATTTCAAATTCCAGATTTCGTCAAAAGCGAGTGAGGCTCACTTTCCTGGCATTGTATTTCTGGATTGGATTGTAGTTGGGATGAGCAAGCTTCCTCTATCCTCTCGAGGCGCAACTTGAGTGCTTTTAATGATTTCATCATTTTCGCAACATGATGGTTGAATTGTTCTAGATTAAAACATGAATCCTCTTGAATCGTTTCTGGTTGGATCTCATGGGTATGAGATCTAAGAGAATAATCATTACAATATGTTGTTGGTTCATCTTCCCAGTTTTGATGGTTCCACTGGTTATAGTCATACTGATCATACATAGGAGAGTATGATGGTTGATAATAATCCTCATTCCCATAATTACGATCATATACGGTCCTATTAACTGATGGAACATAACGTTCTAGTCTGTTCTTAATGTCTATTCTTGATGGAGAGAAATCTTGAGGTATTCGTTGAATTCCACAACCCTTCAACATTCCCCAATATCTCCTATCCATCTCGGCATATGCACGTACCCATGCTTCCATGGTAGACCCCTAACTCTGAATCTAATCCTAGAAAAATAAAAGAAAAGATCCTACAACAATATGGAAAGTAAGAGGAGAAGTTAGAAAGGTGTTACCAAATAAGAAGTTCCTATGTTAATATCCTGCAAAAGAAAATAAAAGAAATTAGTTCCTAAAATAAATATTCTAAAGTTAGAAAATTCTAAGATGGAAAATAGAAAGTTAGTTTCTAAACTCGGAAGAATTCCTAAAAATAGAAAATACAACCCTAAGCCTAAAATAGAAAAAGTAGAGAAATTAGAAAGATATCACCTAATTAGAAGTTTCTATCTTAGAATCCTACAAAACAAGAAAACAGGTTAGTTTCTATAAATCAGAAAAACCTAAACCTAAAGTTAGAAAAAATTCTAATATTAACTAATTCTACAACCAATTAATTTCAGAAAATCGTAGCCGTCAGTCCCCTGCAACGGCACCAAAAACTTGTTCACTCCCCAAGTATAGGGTTGTGATGTAGTAATAAACTCGGTGAGACCGAGGTCGAATCCACAGGGACTGAAACCTGTACGTAATCTGAAACTAACTAGGGCTAGAACTAGAATAAGATGAGTTCTAAATCAATTGTGATTTGAGGAATAATTGTGAAATTATTATCTAAAATTGAAGAGAAATTCAGAGGAGGGACACTAGGGATTCAGAGGATCCACTTGTATAGATCAGGGAGATCTTATGACTGCTTCAAGAATCATAGAAATTAACTGAACTGATGTTGATATCGTTTTCAAGAGATGAAAGGTATATGAATTAGAATGGATTCCATCACCAAACCATGCCCAGGAGATAAAGCAAACAACAGAATTAAACTAATTACCAACCAATCAACATGCCATGAAAGTTAGGAAGGGTACCGACATCCAACCATGCCCAGGAGACGATGGTGAACAACAAGGCTTCGTGACGTCATAAACATAAAAGGGAATAGGAACATGTTCAAAGCTATCGCAGACCCATTGTAATTTCAGTCACAACAAACCATTAAAAACTAAAAATATTTCATTAATTAAACTAAAATCAACCTCAATTCAGTATAAACAAAAGGCATAAAATAGCGTCTCCCATCATACTACAAACTTCCCCTCTTAGCCCTAGCTAAGAGGTTTAGCCGCACATGAGTGGGCTGGAACCCTTAAACAAAATAAAATAAACAAAAAATTAAAAATTAAAATAAAAATAAAAGAAAACGAAAAGAAAAACAAATCTACTCCCTCTGTCTGTCGGCTCCACGTCTAACCAAGCCAAGCTCCCGATTTTTTTCTCCTCTCTTTCTTTTTGTATCTATGGCCGTCGGTTCTGAGCATCGTTGGTGGAGAGTGCGTACAGCAGGCCTACGTAACAAGCAAGAACACGAACTCCCCTGCGTAAGTTTTTTTTTTTCACAGTCAAGAAGATGAGCCGCCAATGGCCCACTTTCCTCACTTCCTTTCCAAATAGATAACCTCACTTGGGATATTTTTCAATGACCTACATAATGAACGGTTCAGATTGATCGTCCGATCAAAGATGGTGGACCACAACCGTCCGAAAATCCCAGATTTCCCGGACACACGTCCCTGCGTAAACAGGGTACGCTATGAAGATCGATGGGCCCCACGATGATGTTTTTGATGAAATCCGCCCCGTCCACTGAACTCCTAACGAAAAACCAGTAGGGAAGGGGTGGTTTTTGTAAGTTCAGACGTGACCCACTTAATCAACTCAAGCGGCCGTTCATTCTGCGTTTGGATGGCTGGATTTCTCTCCTCAAGATATTTTGGAATTCATCCACCTAGGTTGTGTAGATAAACTCCATAAGGATCTGATGGACGGTCCGGATGGACGATCTAGATGATAGGTGGGGCCCACAACAGAGAATCGAAATTTCTATTAAAAAAATGAAAACGTAACTGCCTTTTTTTTTTACGAAGTAGAGTCGGTCAGCGTACGCTGACCGACTTTGTTCTTCTGGTGCACGGCCAGTGCATATGTGCACCGTGCACGTGGGTCCCACACAGGGTCTATTGTGATGTGGATGAGAAATCCGCACCGTCCATCCTTTTCCCCGTCCAATTTAAGGTGTTGGTAATGAATTTGAAGTCTATCCAGATATCAGGCAGGCCTAAAATCGACCATTTATGGGTTGATTTACTCGTTGAGCCACTTCCACATGGATCCACGGGCTCAATTTTGAAATGTACGGTTAATTTATAGTCTTCAGGCCCTGTATGAAGTTTCGACCTGATCAGATGGTGAGAACCCTGTGATCTTTCATTCTGGACATCTTTCAGGCCACTTGACCTCCAGTTTCTCGATTTTTGCGGATCTCTAGCATGTAACTTCCTTGATCTTGGTCCCCTAGAGTCCGTCCCTTGCTCTGGTGACTTCAGAATGACAAATCCATGCTTTAAGCTCCATTTTTCAGTCCATGCTTGCAAATACACTCTGTATCACAACACGATTAAATTGGACCGTTAACCAATACAACGTTCGTAAATCCAGGCAATAACTAGGGTCTGATATACAATATTTGTAACGACCCGAAAATTTCCGTACATTGGGTCGAGTACCACCTCGACCAGAAATCACGTAGGATTAAATACTTTAGAAATTTAACAAAGTTAACTAAGTACTAAACTCGATTAGTCATGAAATCCGATAGGATCGCTTTAAATATGATCTGCAAGACCCAAAAGTTGCGAGATCATTGACGCTTAGGTTACCCTAAAGTTTAGAACCAAACTCATTTCCGTCTGCTCTCGGGAATGAAACGAAACTTCGTATTAGGTCTAGATCGCACATCGGAGTCCGATTAACCCGAAGCTAAGGAACTAGGACCGCCCAGGCTTAACAATCATCTCAAAAATCGCTCCATCCGATGTTCCACGGCCATTCGTTTCGATTCGGAGCGAGGAGTGTGAAAAACACTATTCCCATGCCAAAATAAATATCCGGAATAGTGATCTCATCATTCGTTGACGCGTCAAGATAAGCAACCTGACCGTCGAATCGGACAAATTACACCCTCGGATTAAGAAAATTTTCGGAACATTTACATGTACTTAGAATTTACGATCGTGGCCCATGACCGTCGAACTGAAAGTGGTCCGCCACGTGCGATCTGAGAATCCGATCGAGTCAAAAATGTAATCCCACGTAGATCCATAGATGGTGAGCTTAAGTCTGACGTTTGGTTCAAGGAGGGCCACCAGAACCTCCCTTTTGAGCTGGAAAAGTGACGAATAACCTATATTAGCAGTACCCCTTGAACCTAAGTCTAATTTCGGAATGTTTTTGGCTATAAAAGGGGCTTAGAACAACCCCTCTCACAGCCATACGAATTTTGGAGAAAAACCCTAGAGGGAGAGAGAGAAAAGAGAGAGAAGAGCTTGGGTTTTGTTGCCGATCTTCCTCCTACTGCGTTAGATTGTTACACGGCCTACACCGCCCTGTTCTAGGCGCTTTCCCGGCGGTATCCATCCCATTTGAAGTTAAGAAACCCTAACCCTAGGTCTGATTTAAGGTAGAATCGATGTGGGATGTGTAACAACTAACCGATTCCGCTCTTTAGGCTAGAAATCTCCCGTATACGGAAGTTCTACTACCCTTGCTGATTCGTTGAGTTTCAAAAGGCAAAGGTGAGGACTTTAAGTGTATAAGTTACGGTTTTCAACGCTTTCAATATCAGATAATGGTAGATTCATGATCTGCTTGCAATTGCACATGTACAAAGTGCTTTCCGTTTCCTGTTTCGATTAACGTTGTAGAAATTGGAATTTCACATACTCTAAGTATACGTAGAAATACCGTATACGTATTTTTTTTGAAAAAATGTTTGACATGTTTATTTAATGTATTATTATATGATATATGGATAAAATACTAATTTGGTGAAAGGAATTGCTGAAATACATGTTCATGTGTAAATGCTACGTATGTTGAAATTGTATATTCTAGAAATACCGTATATGTATTTTTTTTGGAAAAATGTATGACATATTTATTTAATGTATGATTATACAATATATGTATAAAATACTAGTTTGGCGAAAGGAATCGCCAAAATACATGTTCCCTTGTAAATGTCAAGTATGTTGAAATCGCGTATTCTAGAAATACCGCATATGTGTAAAATTTGGAAATGTAATTGTCATGATTATTTGTTGTATGATTATGATATACGCGGGTAAATTAACCGCTTGACAAAAGAATAGCCCTAATCCGCAATTGCTAACATACGTTATGTATGTTTGAATCGCACACTCTAAGTGTTTGGTGTACATGCTTGTGTGCGTAGAAGCTTGGGTGTTAGTGCCTTAGATAGACGCTGATATGGAATTCCCGACTCCCTTAGAAACATGTAGGGTCCCCTCTATGCGGTGGTTCACTATAACCACTCACTTGTGATGCGTATGTAACTGTATCCCTATGTGTATAGTGCTTTATAACATGCTTTATAACATGCTTTACAACATGCTTTATAACATGCTTTACTTCATACTTTATAATATGCCTGCTAACATGCTTTACTTCATGCTTTACTTCATGCTTTACAACTGTTTGCATTTGGGACTATGCCTATAGTCCAAACATTCGGTACCAGACTTGCGGTTGTGGCCGAGATTCATATCGCCACAATGGACGTGTCTGGCGAACCCGAGTCGTACTTCGGTTGGCGATAGTGGTTGGCCACACGGAGTGCTTTTGCGCTCCATATCGCTCAACGTGTGGTGCGCTCGAGCTAGTCAGGCTCGTCAAGCAAACCGATATGTGTATATGTATGTTCACCATGTTTGGTCGCTCTTTGCTTGAACCTGGGTACCAAACTTACAGTGGCGATCCCATTAACCATGGTACCTCGATCCGCCGAGACGCATGAGCCGGCATGGTGGTATGGGACACCGTGGTCGAGCTGCCGGACCTCTGCCGGGGTCATGTGCCTCCCCGTAGTGACCATTGCGCAACCAAACTCGTGAGCCGATTATGGTGGTATGGGACACTATATTCGAGCTGTCGATACTTACGGCGAGAGCCGAGTACGGTGAGACCTGTGCTCGTGCTGACGGGCGACGAGTCATCCGTAGTATCTTCAAGTATACTCCAAGTGTCTGTGATTGGCGACGAATCTTTCACAGTAACTAGAGTATGAGTTGAGTCACGGTGAGACCTGTACTTGAGCTGACGGCTAGTGATTGAGCCAAGTACGGTGAGATATGTACTTGAGCTGACGGCCAGCAATTGAGCCGCATACGGTGAGATCTGTATCCGCGCTGATGGGTGACGAGCCCTTTGCGATGCCTTCACTACGCTTCTCAAATCATAATATCGTATGAGATTAGCTAGGATTGACGACCCTAAAATGGATCATGTTTAGGAATGATACAAGGGAGGTACCTTAGTTTCCCAATCTTCTTTGGTTGAAATGGATTAATAAAAACTTGGTAATCATGAGCATCATTGCACCGCATGTGCTTTGTAGATGTGGCGCACTGAGGGAGTTAGCATTCGCGAACGTAAGATGATGTCGCTTGAGGGTGGTTTGGCAAGGGCATACAGCATCATGTCATATCATTTTTTGCATTTAACAAGAGTAGTTAGAAATGTTTGAATTGTACTGCGTTATCATTACTGCTTGATTGATTTGATAACATGTTAACCTATGCTTTATTGTTCCACTGAGTTAGCTACTCACTCCCACGTTACGGGACGGTGTTTGCAACACCCACCAGACTCTGTCGCAGGTGTAGATGGCGCCTCTGTTCAGGAGCCGGAGCTCGACTTCGAGGAGGATCAGGAGGAGTTCTCCTTTGTGCAGTACTCTGACGGCTATGCTTAGGCCGACTGCATCGTGGGGATTCCAGGGTTTAATTACAGAGTTGTCTTTGATTTTTGACTTAGAAACGATACATGTATATTGGTACTCAGTTAGTACTCATACTCTGAAGTTCACAAAATTTTGATACTCTACATATTTTAATATAAAATTTCAGTCTTCCGCTTGCCTTTATACAATTGAACTGGAGTATGAATTACTGTTTTGGTATAATCTCATTCATGTTTATTGCGCTAACTCAGACAACATTTAACCATCATTGTGTATGTTGCATAAGTGATGCGTTGGAACTCGGGAGTTGAGTTCATACTCGACCCCCGAATTTCAGGGCGTTACAATATTTGACCCTCAACACAACCCCCAACCAGCATTTTGCTAGTCCCGAGCAAAGTATGCGAAAAATAAGTTGAGAATTACAGGATAATTTCTATGAAACCGAGTGACATTTTGAAAAACGATCCAGACACGAGAAATCTAAGATTCATGAATATTGGGCATTCTTTCTTCTGGATTCAAGTATATGACAAAACCTCATAATCAAGTCCAAAGCATTAATCCATAAATTAGAAAAAATTCTAAACATCGAGTTCCATGGGTGTATAGTGTCACCTTGCTTATCATCATTAAGATTCACTTCGTTAATTCATGACATCCTTGGTAACCAACAAGAGTACCCAGGAAAATCAACTTAAACCAAAACTTGTCTCACAGATCAACCTTTCATTCTAACAGCCTTTGATTTTTCCATGAATAGTAGTGCTTAGGAGGGGAAACAAATCCTTACCTATAGGGAGCAAACCTATGGTGAGAACTAGTCGCCTAACTTTTCCAAATATTAACCGTGGGGAATCGAATCTACACCTATAGGGAGCAAACCTATGGTGAAGTTCGTTCGCCCAATCCTTTCCGCAAGCGGCTATCTTGTAGCCGGATATTTTCTTTTTCTATTGATCATGATGAAAAAATTGCCCAAGATGGTTCCTTTCATGCTTAATGATTACCAAGTCAATCCTTCAATATCAAACTGAAACTTTAATGTGAAAGCGAGATGTGTCTTGTGAAATCATGACTCAATCAATGTTTAAAACCTCTAATCATGGATTCACAATTCGAACTTAACTATTAAATTTAACAGATACTGAATCTAGGAGTCATAGATTACCCACATCACGTATCTTGAAATTTTAAGTGCCCTAGATGGCTGTCAAAATCACATCGAATTCACAAAAAAAATTTTAAAAAATTTTCACAAATTTCTGCTCAAGACCAAGAAAACACTGATTAGGTAACCTAATCTCCCACCCCCAACCTAAAATCTACATTGTCCTCAATGTAAAAGAAATAAGCATGCAATGCACATGGGACAACGAAAGTACATGAGAAGTGATGGGAAGATAGTACCTGCATGACGAATGGAGAAAGACTTTCCAAGGATAATAACATAAAAGCGGATCAGCACAAGAGAGAAAGCTAAACAAAAATAACAAAAATAAAATCCTACCTATACCAGTTTCGTAGGTGCTCTCGATTGCATTTAGCATATACAACAAGCCTTTAAACCCCTAGGTTGCCCCTAGAGGACGAGTTGTAGTCTCTTGAGGGTTTGCAGTAATGTTACCCACAAACATTAAACTAACTAACTAGGAAAATGAAATGGAATGAAAAAGCTGGGTTGCCTCCCAAGAGCGTTAAGTTTACTGTCTATCCTAAAACAGCATAAAGGAAACTACCCTAGTCCTAAGAAAGCAGGGAAAAACTACTCAATCATGTCGCAAGGTTCCTCTTCTGGCCAGTATCGTGATAAATTTCTCACTAGGTTTCTTAATAGGATCATCCAAAAGCCTTTTTTGCAATAGGCTTGGATGCCTTGGAGCATGACATTCCAGAGAAACTTCTGTACCTCATCAAAAATTTGTCGTTGATTTGCCTGAGGTATCCAGAGTATATATGATTCACCTGTGTCAGAAAAAGTTTTGAAGTTAGTATCCCATAGTGAATCAGAGACTACAAGTAGATTAAATTGAGAAAAATTTTCAGGAAGTGGTGTAGTCTCAACACACTCCGAAGTATCAGACTTCGGTTCCATTTTTAGCTCCTCCTCCCTTAATGGTAAACATTCAGCATCTGTGGAAGGAGGGGCTTCAGAGTAAGGGTTCTCTCGGTTAGTGATGACTACCGAGATATTGTTTTGTAAGGCATTCACTATGTCTCTTATCATGGGATCATTTGAATCTGCAAAGTGTGCCAAGCAATCATCCAAAGAGTTGGGAAATTCAGTTGAGCGTGAATTATGTTCCATATTAGAGCTCATGATAATCTACCCAAGGAATCCATCGCCTTTAAAGGTAAATGGAGGTATGCTCTCTTGCTCCAGCCCTGCACAGACAGATAGAGGGTCAGTAGACGAAGTATTGAAGTGCAGACTCTGTTCATTGATACTACTCAGAAGAGGCATTGAATCGTCATTATTCAACAATTCAGATGGTGACCTCAACTGGGTGGTTTCAAATTCAAGAGTCATATCGAGTAGCTCGTCCATCTCCCGAATCATATCATCATTCGATTTAGGGGAGTGGTCCAAACATATCTCATAAGAGATAGAAGGATTGGTTGTACGGAGCTCATCCACTTTTAAATAAGATATGTCAGGTGAGTGGAGTAGCTCATTATGACCGTTCTCTTCGTGTACTTCTCGATCATTGACCTGGACCAAACTTGAGATTAATTCCAAGGGAACTGGGGCTGAACATCGAGGATCATCATTCCAATACACATCATCATCTAATTCTGTGCAGTTCACACTTGGGATGGGATCGCTTTCCTCACATTCTAAATTCGGTTGAAGTTCGATTAAACTAACCTCTACCTTATCATTGAGATCCTGTGTGTCATGTAAGGAAAGTGTGTCATCATCACTGTATTTGAAAGACACCCATGTATCTCCATCATTCTTTTGAACAGTCATTGAGATCGACTCATCGGGGAATTGAACCGTATGCTCATTAATGGAATCCAACTCCTCATTCCAAATTCCAGATTTCGTCAAAAGCGAGTGAGGATCACTTTCCTGGCATTGTATTTCTGGATTGGATTGTAGTTGGGATGAGGGAACTTCCTCTATCCTCTCGAGGCGCGAATTGAGTGCTTTTAATTATTTCATCATTTTCGCAACATGCTGGTTGAATTGTTCTAGATTAAAACATGAATCCTCTTGAATCGTTACTGGTTGGATCTCATGGGTATGAGATCTAAGAGAATAATCATTACAATATGTTGTTGGTTCATCTTCCCAGTTTTGATGGTTCCGCTCGTTATACTCATACTGATCATACATAGGAGAGTATGATGGTTGATAATAATCCTCATTCGCATAATTATGATCATATACGGCCCTATTAACCGATGGAACATAACGTTCTAGTCGGTTCTTAATGTCTATTCTTGATGGAGAGAAATCTTGAGGTATTCGTTGAATTCCACAACCCTCCAGCATTCCCCAATATCTCCTATCCATCTCGGCATATGCACGTACCCATGCTTCCAAGGTAGACCCCTAACTCTGAATCTAATCCTAGAAAAATAAAAGAAAAGATCCTACAACAATATGGAAAGTAAGAGGAGAAGTTAGAAAGGTATTACCAAATAAGAAGTTCCTATGTTAATATCCTGCAAAAGAAAACAAAAGAAATTAGTTCCTAAAAATAAATATTCTAAAGTTAGAAAATTCTAAGATGGAAAATAGAAAGTTAGTTTCTAAACTCGGAAGAATTCCTAAAAATAGAAAATACAACCCTAAGCCTAAAATAGAAAAAGTAGAGAAATTAAAAAGATATCTCCTAATTAGAAGTTTCTATCTTAGAATCCTACAAAACAAGAAAACAGGTTAGTTTCTATAAATCAGAAAAACCTAAACCTAAAGTTAGAAAAAATCTTAATCTTAACTAATTCTACAACCAATTAATTTCAGAAAATCATAGCCGTCAGTCCCCGGCAACGGTGCCAAAAACTTGTTCACTCCCCAAGTATAGGGTTGTGATGTAGTAATAAACTCGGTGAGACCGAGGTCGAATCCACAGGGACTGAAACCTGTACGTAATCTGAAACTAACTAGGTCTAGAACTAGAATAAGATGAGTTCTAAATCAATTGTGATTTGAGGAATAATTGTGAAATTATTATCTAAAACTGAAGAGAAATTTAGAGGAGGGACACTAGGGATTCAGAGGATCCACTTGTATAGATCAGGGAGATCTTATGCCTGCTTCAAGAATCATAGAAATTAACTGAACTGATGTTGATATAGTTTTCAAGAGATGAAAGGTATATGAATTAGAATGGATTCCATCACCAAACCATGCCCAGGAGACAAAGCAAACAACAGAATTAAACTAATTACCAACCAATCAACATGCCATGAAAGTTAGGAAGGGTACCGACATCCAACCATGCCCAGGAGACGATGGTGAACAACAGGGCTTCCTGACGTCATAAACATAAAAGGGAATAGGAACATGTTCAAAGCTATCGCAGACCCATTGTAATTTCAGTAACAACAAACCATTAAAAACTAAAAACATTTCATTAATTAAACTAAAATCAACCTCAATTCAGTATAAACAAAAGGCATAAAATAGCGTCTCCCATCATGCTACAAACTTCCCTCTTAGCCCTAGCTAAGAGGTTTAAAGAAAGACATGAGTGGGTTGGAACCCTTAAACAAAATAAAATAAACAAAAAATTACAAATAAAAATAAAAATAAAAGAAAAAGAAAAGAAAAACAAATCTACTCCCTCTGTCTGTCGGCTCCACGTCTAACCAAGCCAAGCTCCTGATTTTTTTCTCCTCTCTTTCTTTTTATAGCTATGGCCGTCGGTTCTGAGCATCGTTAGTGGAGAGTGCGTACAGCAGGCCTACGTAACAAGCAAGAACACGAACTCCCCTGCGTAAGTTTTTTTTTTTCACAGTCAAGAAGATGAGCCGCCAATGGCCCACTTTCCTCACTTCCTTTCCAAATAGATAACGTCACTTGGGATATTTTTCAACGACCTACATAATGAACGGTTCAGATTGATCGTCCGATCAAAGATGGTGGACCACAACCGTCCGAAAATCCCAGATTTCCCGGACACGCGTCCCTGCGTAAACAGGGTACGCTGTGAAGATCGATGGGCCCCACGATGATGTTTTTGATGAAATCCACCCCGTCCATTGAACTCCTGATGAAAAACCAGAAGGGAAGGGGTGGTTTTTGTAAGTTCTGACGTGACCCACTTAATCAACTCAAGCGGCCGTTCATTCTGCGTTTGGACGGCTGGATTTCTCTCCTCGAGATATTTTGGAATTCTTCCACCTAGGCAGTGTAGATAAACTCCATAAGGATCTGATGGACGGTCCGGATCGATGATCTAGATGATAGGTGGGGCCCACAACAGAGAACCGAAATCTCTGTTAAAAAAATGAAAACGCAACTGCCTTTTTTTTTTATTTGCGAAGTAGAGTCGGTGTGACGCCTGACCGACTTCGTTCTTCTTCCCAGTGCACGACCGGTGCATATGTACACCGTGCACGTGGGTCCCACACAGGGTCTATTGTGATGTGGATGAGAAATCTGCACCATCCATCCTTTTCCCCATCCAATTTAAGGTGTTGGTAATGAATTTGAAGTATATCCAGATATCAGGCGGTCCTAAAATCGACCATTTATGGGCTGATTTACTCGTTGAGTCACTTCCACATGGATGCACGGGCTCAAATTTGAAATGTAAGGTTAATTTATAGTCTTCAGGCCCTGTATGAAGTTTCGACCCGATCAGATGGTGAGAACCCTGTGATCTTTCATTCTAGACATCTTTCAGGCCACTTGACCTCCAGTTTATCGATTTTTGTGGATCTCTAGCGTGTAACTTCCTTGATCTTGGGCCCCTAGAGTCCATCCCTTGTTCTGGTGACTTCAGAACGATAAATCCATGCTTTAAGCTCCATTTTTCAGTCCATGCTTGCAAATACACTCTATATCACAACACGATTAAATCGGACCGTTAACCAGTACAACGTTCGTAAATCCAGGCAATAACTAGGGTTTGATATACAATATTTGACCCTCAACACAACCCCCAACCAGCATTTTGCTAGTCCCGAGCAAAGTATGCGAAAAATAAGTTGAGAATTACAGGATAATTTCTATGAAACCGAGTGATATTTTGAAAAACGATCCAGACACGAGAAATCTAAGATTCATGAATATTGGGCATTCTTTCTTCTGGATTCAAGTATATGACAAAACCTCATAATCAAGTCCTAAGCATTAATCCATAAATTAGAAAAAATTCTAAACATCGAGTTTCATGGGTGTATAGTGTCACCTTGCTTATCATCATTAAGATTCACTTCGTTAATTCATGACATCCTTGGTAACCAACAAGAGTACCCAGGACAATCAACTTAAACCAAAACTTGTCTCACAGTTCAACCTTTCATTCTAACAGCCTTTGATTTTTCCATGAACAGTAGTGCTTAGGAGGGGAAACAAATTCTTACCTATAGGGAGCAAACCTATGGTGAGAACTAGTCGCCTAACTTTTCCAAATATTAACCATGGGGAATCGAATCTACACCTATAGGGAGCAAACCTATGGTGAAGTTCGTTAAGCCCAACCCTTTCATAGCGCGCTATCTTGTAGCCGGATATTTTCTTTTTCTATTGATCATGATGGAACAATTGCCCAAGATGGTTCCTTTCATGCTTAATGATTACCAAGTCAATCCTTCAATATCAAACTGAAACTTTAATGTGAAAGCGAGATGTGTCTTGTGAAATCATGACTCAATCAATGTTTAAAACCTCTAATCATGGATTAACAATTCGAACTTAACTATGAAATTTAACAGATACTGAATCTAAGAGTCATAGATTACCCACATCATGTATCTTGAAATTTTAAGTGCCCTAAATGGCTGTCAAAATCACATCAAATTCACAAAAAAAAATTTGAAAAATTTTCACAAATTTCTACTCAAGACCAAGAAAATACTGATTAGATAACCTAATCTCCCACCCCCAACCTAAAATCTACATTGTCCTCAATGTAAAAAAAATAAGCATGCAATGCACATGGGACAACGAAAGTACATGAGAAGTGATGGGAAGATAGTACCTGCATGACGAATCGAGAAAGACTTTCCAAGGATAATAACGTAAAAGCGGATCAGCACAAGAGAGAAAGCTAAACAAAAATAACAAAAATAAAATCCTACCTATACCAGTTTCGCAGGTGCTCTCGATTGCATTTAGCGTATGCAACAAGCCTTTAAACCCCTAGGTTGCCCCTAGAGGACGAGTTGTAGTCTCTTGAGGGTTTGCAGTAATGTTACTCACAAACATTAAACTAACTAACTATGAAAATGAAATGGAATGAAAAAGCTGGGTTGCCTCCCAGGAGTATTAAGTTTACTGTCTATCCTAAAACAGCATAAAGGAAACTACCCTAGTCCTAAGAAAGCAGGGAAAAACTACTCAATCATGTCGCAAGGTTCCTCTTCTGGCCAGTATCGTGATAAATTTCTCACTAGGTTTCTTAATAGGATCATCCAAAAGCCCTTTTTCCAATAGGCTTGGATGCCCTGGAGCATGACATTCCAGAGAAACTTATGTACCTCATCAAAAATTTGTCGTTGATTCGCCTGAGGTATCCAGAGTATATATGATTCACCTGTGTCAGAAAAAGTTTCGAAGTTAGTATCCCATAGTGAATCAGAGACTACAAGTAGATCAAATTGAGAAAAATTTTCAGGAAGTGGTGTAGTCTCAACACACTCCGAAGTATCAGACTTCAGTTCCATTTTTAGCTCCTCCTCCCTTAATGGTAAACATTCAGGATCTGTGGAAGGAGGGGCTTCAAAGTAAGGGTTCTCTCGGTCAGTGATGACTACCGAGATATTGTTTTGCAAGGCATTCACTATGTCTCTTATCATAGGATCATTTGAATCTGCAAAGTGTGCCAAGCAATCATCCAAAGAGTTGGGAAATTCAGTTGAGCGTGACTTATGTTCCATATTAGAGCTCATGATGATCTACCCAAGGAATCCATCGTCTTTAAAGGTAAACGGAGGTGTGCTCTCTTGCTCCACCCCTGTACAGACAGATAGAGGGTCAGTAGACGAAGTATTGAAGTGCGGACTCTGTTCATTGATACTACTCAGAAGAGGCATTGAATCGTCATTATTCAACAGTTCAGATGGTGGCCTCAACTGGATGATTTCAAATTCAAGAGTCATATCGAGTAGCTCGTTCATCTCCCGAATCATATCATCATTCAATTTTGGGAAGTGGTCCAAACATGTCTCACAAGAGATAGAAGGATTGGTTGTAAGGAGCTCATCCACTTTTAAATAAGATATGTCAATGAGTGGAGTAGCTCATTATGACCGTTCTCTTCGTGTACTTCTCGATCATTGACCTGGACCAAACTTGAGATTAATTCCAGGGGAACTGGGGCTGAACATTCAGGATCATCATCCCAATATGCATCATCATCTAATTCTGTGCAGTGCACACTTGGGATGGGATCGCTTTCCTCACATTATAAATTCGGTTGAGGTTCGAATAAACTAACCTCTACCTTATCATTGAGATCCTGTGTGTCATGTAAGGAAAGTGTGTCATCATCACTGTATTTGAAAGACACCCATGAATCTCCATCATTCTTTTGAACAGTCATTGAGATCGACTCATCGGGGAATTGAACCGTATGCTCATTAATGGAATCCAACTCCTCATTCCAAATTTCAGATTTCGTCAAAAGCGAGTGAGGATCACTTTCCTAGCATTGTATTTCTGGATTGGATTTTAGTTGGGATGAGCGAGCTTCCTCTATCCTCGCAAGGCGCGAATTGAGTGCTTCTAATGATTTCATCATTTTCGCAACATGCTGGTTGAATTGTTCTAGATTAAAACATGAATCCTCTTGAGTCGTTTCTGGTTGGATCTCATGGGTATGGGATCCAAGAGAATAATCATTACAATATGTTGTTGGTTCATCTTCCCAGTTTTGATGGTTCCACTGGTTATAGTCATACTGATCATACATGGGAGAGTATGATGGTTGATAATAATCCTCATTCCCATAATTATGATCATATACGGCCCTATTAACCGATGGAACATAACGTTCTAGTCGGTTCTTAATGTCTATTCTTGATGGAGAGAAATCTTGAGGTATTCGTTGAATTCCACAACCCTCCGGCATTCTCCAATATCTCCTATCCATCTCGGCATATGCACGTACCCATGCTTCCATGGTAGACCCCCAACTCTGAATCTAATCCTAGAAAAATAAAAGAAAAGATCCTACAACAATATGGAAAGTAAGAGGAGAAGTTAGAAAGGTGTTACCAAATAAGAAGTTCCTATGTTAATATCCTGCAAAAGAAGACAAAAGAAATTACTTCCTAAAAATAAATATTCTAAAGTTAGAAAATTCTAAGATGGAAAATAGAAAGTTAGTTTCTAAACTCGGAAGAATTCCTAAAAATAGAAAATACAACCCTAAGCCTAAAATAGAAAAAGTAGAGAAATTAGAAAGATATCACCTAATTAGAAGTTTCTATCTTAGAATCCTACAAAACATGAAAACAGGTTAGTTTCTATAAATCAAAAAAAACCTAAACCTAAAGTTAGAAAAAATCCTAATCTTAACTAATTCTAAAACCAATTAATTTCAAAAAATCGTATACGTCAGTCCCCGGCAACGGCGCCAAAAACTTGTTCACTCCCCAAGTATAGGGTTGTGATGTAGTAATAAACTGAGTGAGACCGAGGTCGAATCCACAGGGACTGAAACCTTTACGTAATCTGAAACTAACTAGGGCTAGAACTAGAATAAGATGAGTTCTAAATCAATTGTGATTTGAGGAATAATTGTGAAATTATTATCTAAAACTGAAGAGAAATTCAGATGAGGGACACTAGGGATTCAGAGGATCCACTTGTATAGATCAGGGAGATCTTATGCCTGCTTCAAGAATCATAGAAATTAACTGAAGTAATGTTAATATAGTTTTCAAGAGATGAAAGGTATATGATTTAGAATGGATTCCATCACCAAACCATGCCCAAGAGACAAAGCAAACAACAGAATTAAACTAATTACCAACCAATCAACATGCCATGAAAGTTAGGAAGGGTACCGGCATCCAACCATGCCCAGGAGACGATGGTGAACAACAGAGCTTCCTAACGTCATAAACATAAAAGGGAATAGGAACATGTTCAAAGCTATTGCAGACCCATTGTAATTTCAGTAACAACAAACCATTAAAAACTAAAAACATTTCATTAATTAAACTAAAATCAACCTCAATTCAGTATAAACAAAAGGCATAAAATAGCGTCTCCCATCATGCTACAAACTTCCCCTCTTAGCCCTAGCTAAGAGGTTTAGCCGCACATGAGTGGGCTAGAACCCTTAAACAAAATAAAATAAACAAAAAAATAAAAATAAAAATAAAAATAAAAATAAAAGAAAAGAAAAACAAATCTACTCCCTCTGTCTGTCGGCTCCACGTCTAACCAAGCCAAGCTCCCGATTTTTTTCTCCTCTCTTTCTTTTTATAGCTATGGCCGTCGGTTCTGAGCATCGTTGGTGGAGAGTGCGTACAGTAGGCCTACGTAACAAGCAAGAACACGAACTCCCCTGCATAAGTTTTTTTTTTCACAGTCAAGAAGACGAGCCGCCAATGGCCCACTTTCGTCACTTCCTTTCCAAATAGATAACGTCACTTGGGATATTTTTCAACGACCTACATAATGAACGGTTCAGATTGATCGTCCGATCAAAGATGGTGGACCACAACCGTCCGAAAATCCCAGATTTCCCGGACACGCGTCCCTGCGTAAACAGGGTACGCTGTGAAGATCGATGGGCCCCACGATGATGTTTTTGATGAAATTCGCCCCGTCCATTGAACTCCTAACGAAAAACCAGTAGGGAAGGGGTGGTTTTTGTAAGTTCTGACGTGACCCACTTAATCAACTCAAGCGGCCGTTCATTCTGCGTTTGGACGGCTGGATTTCTCTCCTCGAGATATTTTGGAATTCTTCCACCTAGGCAGTGTAGATAAACTCCATAAGGATCTGATAGACGGTCCGGATCGACGATCTAGATGATAGGTGGGGCCCACAACAGAGAACCGAAATCTCTGTTAAAAAAAAAGAAAATGCAACTGCCTTTTTTTTTATTTGCGAAGTAGAGTCGGTCAGCGTACGCTGACCGACTTTGGTTCTTCTGGTGCACGGCCGGTGCAAATGTGCACCGTGCACGTGGGTCCCACACAGGGTCTATTGTGATGTGGATGAGAAATTTGCACCGTCCATCCTTTTCCCCATCCAATTTAAGGTGTTGGTAATGAATTTGAAGTATATCCAGATATCAGGCGGGCCTAAAATTGACCATTTATGGGCTGATTTACTCGTTGAGCCACTTCCACATGGATTCACGGGCTCAAATTTGAAATGTATGGTTAATTTATAGTCTTCAGGCCCTGTATGAAGTTTCGACCCGATCAGACTGTGAGACCCTGTGATCTTTCATTCTGGACATCTTTCAGGCCACTTGACCTCCAGTTTCTCAATTTTTACGGATCTCTAGCGTGTAACTTCCTTGATCTTGGTCCCCTAGAGTCCGTCCCTTGCTCTGGTGACTTCAGAACGATAAATCCATGCTTTAAGCTCCATTTTTCAGTCCATGCTTACAAATACACTCTGTATCACAACACGATTAAATCGGACCGTTAACCAGTACAACGTTCGTAAATCCAGGCAATAACTAGGGTCTGATATACAATATTTGACCCTCAACAATAGCCCTCACCCTAGATTCCGAGTCAGGTTCTTCAGATTGCACCGGGAGTGTCGAGTGTATATAGGACTCGCTTCCCCACCTGTTTCTTCTGGGTCTAGTGGCTTAATCAAAGATGCTTGCACTTATTGGATTGCGTCTTTGGAGGCATCATATCCTATCGTTTAGGAACACGACGTCAGGTTGCAGCATTCCATATTTATCACATCATAATTCAGTTTGTTATAGGAACCTCATAATCCAAGGGATCCTATGTTTCCATGCTTCTACGTTAACAATTTCTTCTCAAGTAAGGAAATTTTCTAGAGGGGACTACATTTCTAGTTCCTGAATCTAGGTTAATGATAGATAAAATGGGAGCCTAGGTTTTGTTTCTATGTTCAGGCAATGACGGCATGCAGGGTAGAGAGCATGAAATAACTAACAGTGGGTCGGGTGTCAGGTGGCTGCAATAAAGGGACTGTAATTCTAACTTTCAATATCCACATCAAAGTAAAAAGCTTATAAAATAATTGAGATACTATTTAAGTTAGGAACACCTATAAGCAGGGTGAGTTATGGTAGATAGCATATATAAGCATAAGAGTGAAAGGAAGAACAGTGACTTTTAACAAGGTTCAAGCCTACTAACGTTTGAAAATTTCAGTTTTCTAAATTAAAGATTTCTAATATGTTAGAAAAATTGCAAGGTTATCATAGAAGTTAAAAGGGTAGGTTGTTTACAACTAGGTGTTTGAGATGAGTGGGCATCCACATCACCTACTGCTTTGCTCATGGATTCACCTATACATGGCTTCCTAATGTTATCAAAAGGGCATAGTCACTTGCCATCCGTGTGCTGGCGTGGCACACGATATAACATCCAAGCAAATTCCTTGTAGGTCCTATCATGTAATTATCTCTCGACAGTTGGAGTCTATTGGGTAGTTAGCGTTGGGTAGCCCATTAGTGCTAACCAGCTCCAAGCGTCCCATGGTTATAATGCCTTTTTGCTACCTAACCTCATGTTTTGTATCGTTCAAAATGTGTACAGCAGTCCCTACTTCAAATGGTATATTTAAGATGGTGACTTGACTAGAATGAACCCTCTACTAATTAGTTAAAAGCAAAAGAATGATTCATGAAACAAGACTTGGTAGTTTACATCTAGTACCTACATCTTCATAGTTGGAACATCTCAACCATTCAATCAATGAATATTTCAGTTTATTGCACTTGAGAAAGATGTTACAATAAAGCTCAAATTTTTGTAAAAATGTGGAATTCATGTACTTACTTGAATTGAAAGCCAAGTCTCGGCAATGCTATCATGGATAGAACATTTGATAGTTATAAAAATAGATATTCT
This sequence comes from Magnolia changhungtana, assembly GCA_030180095.1. Classification (NCBI taxonomy): domain Eukaryota; kingdom Viridiplantae; phylum Streptophyta; class Magnoliopsida; order Magnoliales; family Magnoliaceae; genus Magnolia; species Magnolia changhungtana. The sequence goes on along the minus strand of JASAUF010000626.1, from coordinate 2,980,788 downwards.
ATAGTTGAGTGTAGTTAAATAAGGGTGTTGTTATGAGGAAGTGTATGTGCCTGAAACCTAAGATAATTATGGAATTTAATACTGGGGACCTATGCTTGAGTTTTCAAGTTCTTAAAATAACCTAAATCTAGTGGGAAATTTCTCCTAAGTTTAGTTTTCTAATTTCAGGGGTCACCTAGGAAATTCTAAATGTACAATGTAGAAAGTTTGTACAAATTCCTTCCCAAGGGCAAGGTTTGTCTAAACTCTCTCTCTCTCTCTCTCTCTCTCTCTCTCTCTCTCTCTCTCTCTCTCTCTCTCTCTCTCTCTCTCTGATACCAACTTGTAACACCCTGGTTCTCGAAACCCAAGGATGCTCGCCCGAGTACGAGAATCCGAGGGTTACGTTAAGAAATGAAACTACCATTCATCTATCTATCGACACAAGTCATAGTAATAAGGTATAACCATGGTATAAACTAACCAAAGAAGTTCAACATGCGTGAATGAAAGTATGAAGTATAGCAAGTAACACTAGGTCCCATAGTAGGGAATTTTTAATTACAAATCTCAGAGCAAGCCAAAACTAAAATAATGTCTGAAAGCATGAAATGAAAGCAATAAATCCTGAGTGTTTAGTGGAGCTCCTGCGGCTTGGCTACATCATCATACTGGCCCTCCACTCCGTACTCCTCTTCTGCTACGCCAGGAGTGACATCATAGACACCATTTTCCTTGGTCATACTTGCATCTATTTGGTGCAACCGCACTATGGGGTGATTGAAAACTCAATGGGAATCTCCCTCATAGATTCAACCATAACCCATCATTCCAAAGTAGATTAACAATTCATATATAATTCACAGGGTAATACAAATACATATACAACATCTTCAAATTACAAGGAGACTAATCATGAAATTATAAATGAACGTATGGGTGTATGAATGTATGTTCAAGTCACAGATCTAGGTATGCAATCCACCTATCAAAATAAAAGACCGCCCGTGGAAGGTAGACAACCTGGAAAAGGCCATAATGGTGAGTAGCCCAAGGATGACCTCCTGGAAAAATACCCAGGGTATGCCCGAGGAGGAATGAAAAATACCCAGGGTACGCCCAAAGCCTCATGTAAAGTAAGAGCGCCCAAAGTTGCTCAAATGCACAACTCTGGTCATTCAACTGATCTACAGTGAATCGAGTAGAATGTGACTTACATTAAGCACTCAAAAAAGCTCACATGTCATGCGTGAATGTTATGCGCCATAACACATATATGCATTACTTTGACAGAATGGGAATGACCTTCAATTTTTAAATAGGAAATATCCAACTATGCATTCCATATAAACTTCCATGATTTCTTTACATTCAAAGGAGGGCTCACCAAGAGTCATGTAAATTTTCAAGGGAGGTCATATCATTCGGATTATCTAAGAGGCCTTCTGTATCCATTAAGGACTCTTCCCATACTCAATCTTCATACTACTCACAATGTATAATAAAATAAGAGTTTGCAAAGCAATACATCATACACATAATCATAAGGAAATATGGCATTAAAACAATCACTTCATAAAATTCAAGATAGCTAGGAATTAATAATCTTTTAAAATTCTATACATTAGAGATTTAATCCACATGGAAATTAGTAAAAGGAAGAAGCTATAGGGGATGCTCCTCACCTAAAGCGGATGCCCTTCTTAACTTGCACTTCCTTGTGAGGTGAGTTTGATTCGAAACAAACTGTTAGGGAGTATTTCCAGCAAGGTTAGTTTGTAAATGTCACCTGATAATATATTTCAAAGTACCAATAGGTTAGGACCGAGTTTACTCGGTTGAGGTTTTCAACTACTAGCTAGTTGAGTTACTTGTGATGATATCTGCTATTATAAAGTCAAATTAATAATTATCAGATCTAACAACTCCTAAACCCAGCTGAAGTGGTTCTGATATAGGAATCAACTCGACTCCGTTGGGGGGTTGGTCGGGCCAACCCATCACCGAGTGTAGGGTAGACTCAACAGGGAAAAACCAATCGAATCCAACCCCAAAAGGGCGGTTCTGGATCATCCATGAAGAAGGCCTTTGTTGGCTAGGGTAAGTTACTTCCCAGCTATAAATGAGTCAGGTCCCTTGAGTCAGCAATGGTCTTGAGTCACAGACTCAGTGGTGACCCAACTCAGTCGAGACCATTCGGCCTGTAGCTAGCCTCATTGCATATAGTTCGGAGACTGGTTTGTGGTGATGATTTTAGCTCAAGGAGAAATGATCGCAGTCATGAGCCTCGATCAGGGTTTTAACCCTGGTGGTTGCAGCTGAGTCACTTAACCTATGACTTAGTTGAGGTGACGGTGAGTCTAGTCAGCCCAAAAAAAGTGTTCTTTCGTAGCAGAGGAAAGGCAATGAAGATTACCAGAATTTGGGACGACGCTCAGTTGCTAACGGCTAGTTTGGGATAATAGACTTCACCAACGAGTGATGTAGTTGGTCATTGATTGGAGGGCAACCCGAATGACTCAAAACGAGCTAAAATAGCTGTTGAAAATGGGTTCCAGTAGCCACTCCCTCTCAGATTTCACTCCCTACTTCCCTCCTTCAAATCTCCCTCTTCTCTCTAACTTCTTACTATCCTAAGATCTTTCTCTTCTCACTCTATCCTGTATACAGCAAATGGATTACTCAATTGACTCGATTGAGTTGAGTTGTTATCAAACCAGCAACCCGCTCGAGCGGCTCTCTCGCACTCTCTCCATCTTTCTCTTTCTATTTCTTTTCTCTTTCTTACCTTGGAATTCGCCCTAATTCGTAGCCCTTTTATAACCACTCTATTTCTGGAAATGTCTCTTGCTAATCGCAAGGATTAGTGTGCGGTTAACCCAAGCTGGCCGAGAGAACACCATCATCAGGATTCTTTCAAGTAGTGGAACGTGTGCATGGGTCTAGATGTCCTTCACGGATGGGTTTCAGGTTTGATGGGCCACAAGATGGACGCCTCGAATGGGTGAATGGGCCATACACACCGATGGAAGGAATGGTGAAGTTAAAAATGCAAATTTGTAATGGGCATTTATCTTCGCGGGAACCATTGGATGTTAAGTCTTAAATATGATGTGGGTTCAAAGATGTGGTTGATTCTGCATTTGTTAAGTCGGGGTCGATTCGAGATTTCTCGGTGTTTCTCGCTGTTGCTACGAGTTTTTGAACATCCCTAGTACGAACGATCTGGATCTTGTCCTGAGAAGCTTCTCGAAGCCAGAGGAGGGTGGAGATCATCCTTACCCGAAATGGAAGTTTTCTTCCGCTTTTCCGTTGTGTAGGGTATTATTTCTAAAAATCGTATGTCTGACTCGGCCTTCCTCTGCGGACATGGTCTCCGTCCGCCCATTTTCAAAGGTTGGATTGGTCGGAGGCACGGCGTACGTGGACACTTCATCCTCGTCAACATCATTCTCATGTGTTGTTTGCTGGTTTGTTAACAGAGGAGGAGAGGATGGTTTTCAATGGGTAATATCGACATGGACGTGGTCGGTGGGACCCAATAAATTGAATGGATGGTGTGGATGGTCCGCGTTGAGCCAGCGACGGGCGGGAGAGTTTCTTTTGAATTTGTTGCGGTTGTGAGTTTTATCGGGTCAACGGAAGTTTGACCGAGTATTTAGGTGCTATGTGCGGCGTGAGCCCACTATCTTTTTTTCATGCATCTATCAAAATGGGCTCCACGACTTGATCTAGAGTGATCAGCACCGACCATTGGCCTTAGAAGGTCATTATTTACCCATGATGCTGTTATTTGGAAATTCCTAATTTCCTAGTGGTGAGGTGTAGGTCGTCCAGTTTTCAAATAGGGTTTATAATTCATTTTAAGCTTGTTTCCACTCTTATAGAAGCTTGTACTAGGAGTTTTAGTGTTGGTTATCATAGTTAGACAATTAGCTCTTATTTAGTTGTGTTAGTTAGTATCACGGGGTGGTTTAAAGTTAGTTAGTGGTTATTAGTTGAAATGTTAGTTTCAAGTGGGGGATGGTTCGTCTTATTTGTATTGAAAATTAATGTAAAGAAGGAATTTATTTTAGGGTCGTTACAAGTGGACAGTTCCCATTTTCGGTATTTTTTGTATTTTGAGTTGTTTTGCACCGGTTCTCGTGTGCCCATACATGCATAAAATTCAATTTTGATAGTGGGGTTTTGGTCGAGCCTTCCCCCTAAATCAAATAGACGGTCTGGATCATCCCAACGGGACCAGATGGTGTGCCACCAATCCAAACGGACGGACGTGTGTCCATCCGCTGTGTAAACTGGAGAGAGGGAGAGAGAAATCTCTTAATTTTGAGAGAGGACGCGGGTCAGGCACTGTTTGAATTGCTCTGCATGTGGTGCACTGCGGGTGCATGCCTGTTGTGGTACACATGCCGCATAATGTGAGGTCCAAAGTGTGTTTGTAATAAATTCGCTCCATCCACTTCACTTGGCGGCCCTGCCATAGCCCTTTTTATTAAGGATGGGGCAGATCCAAGGTCCAAGTGGGGGCCCACAACTTGATCTATAGTCCTAATGGTGGTATCCCGTTAACCTAATAGTTGGATAATTTCGAGGCTGAACGTCAACAGTTAAAAAGGTTCAAAGGACCATTTAAGGTACAAAACAACGGCTAGATCTTAGGTTTTATGACCTGTCATGTTTTTATGGCTTGTTACAACACTTTTAATTATATATTTTATTATTATTATATTATTATTATTATTATCTTATTATTTTATAAATTATATTAATAAAAAGTAATAGTGTAGTTTATTATATATATAATTTATACTATTACAGATTGTTAATTATATGAATATTAGTGAAAAGAAACAAGGATTAATATATCATTTGCATATTATTTGTATAGTTGTATATGTTTTAAATTTTAGATTTTATATAAAATCTTAGACTGTTTGAAATATGTTATTTGTTATAAAAATTAATTTACATAATATAGATTTTTATGATTGAAATTCATATAAATAAATCACAAGCGAATAAGAAATCGATTTATGGTCTTAGGACTTCTTAAGAAGGTCTAAACGAAATCGATCTAGTCGTTCCAAAACCCAATGGTTGTATTAGACGATTATGAGGGGTAGGTTGAGAATCACTGTATGACTAAGTTCCATGTGTTCCCACACATGTGTAAGTTAAATCGAATTTCCATGATGACACCCGAGTACTGAAAGTACGGGGTGTTACACCCAGCAAAAATACATACAGTCCATAAAAAAAAATAAAAACAAAATATCCCTGCCCTAAGGCCCCATCGCTGGCCGTAGGGTAGCCTATGGCGACCCACCCAGCGACTGAAAGTATAAGAGCTCCTCTTCGGCATATATGGTCACCTCATACAACACATCGGGCTCTATGATACCTACATCAAAGATAGGGTCTAGTTTATGTTTTAAAACACCGTCCCATAGTGGGAGTGAGTGATCAACTCAGTGGTTCCATTAGCACCAAGTTACATAAGTTATCAATTCCACAGGCACAATTAATAAAAAGCAAGTAAGTGTATGATCCATAAATACTCTTAGTAATGCACATGCATGTTGTTAAGATATGAAGCATGCCCTCACAGTCCAACACTCCCTCATAGTGACTCCATCTTACGTTTACAAATGACCAGCACTCACTCATCATGCAACCTTAACTGCCGAGTTGCCACTATCTAATGAAATGCGATAATGATCATGTTAGTCGAGTGTTTAGTAAAATTTGTTTGTCCAGCAAGATTGAGGAAACTGAGGCACTCCCACAAAATCAAATGCCCTAACCCGATCATGATGCTCGAGGAAGCCATAGCGGCCCTACACCTGTGACCCTTAATCTGTTTAGATTCGTCACTCCCAGATGAGCTAATACGATAGGCAGGATTTAAATTGGATTGCTCGCTATCACTACGAGGAGGCTCGTCACCCCGGCGTAGGCCGACGGCTCGAACACAGTATCCCATACCACCATGCCCGGCTCTCAAGACTTTTGCATCGTATCACAATTGGTTGCAAGTGAGTGTTCCAGGGGCGTGGGTGTCCCAAGTTCAGGTGAGCATGATCATACATGATAAACACACATGGTTAGTTAGCTAGTGGACTAATTCAGCTAATTTAGGCGAACTACGGTGCACCCGGCACTGGGTGCGAGCATCCCGTGTAGTCCAACTAAAAGTGCTCAACATGGATTGGTCGGATCGGCCCTGGGCAGCTAACCTGATAAGGTTACCCGTACAACTTTTGCAATTTACTAGCCAACCCAATTGACCAGTTAGTTAACATTTCATAGCAAGTCACATACATTACTTATTTCAGGAAATTGCAGGCATGCATGGCATTAAATCTCAGCATTTTATTCAAATTGAGCATTATGTTGGATATATAATACATTGCCCTAAATCATCACAGACTTCACAATTATCAAGCAATTAGTTGCATGCGTCAAAGAATAGAGTAAATCATGGACAGCAGTTCAATAATTCTGAACTATTTTAGCATGAAACCAAAGTTCGGATACACTAAACATGATTCCTAATTCATGGAAGATGAATAATCAAAGGTTACTCGCTGATTAACGTGCGCATCACAATTTTCACAACACAATCATTATTTACGACCTAGGTTCAATAATTGGTCACCTAAGGATAATGGTCCGCACCTAGAAGTAGTCTGTTGAATTCCTTGTACCGCCTCTAAGATTCGGGTCCGTTGATTGGTGTATCGAAGCCTTGCGTCAATGGGACTAGCTTGTAAGGGTGCATGCAAATGGCCTACAATGTTGAAATTTGAACAGGGATAGAGAATTACCTTTTCCTTGCCGTCGAGCTGCCCCCTTATGGCGGGGCATGGTGGCGATTTCTGACGTGGGTCAGCGGCAGTGTGGAAATCCTCCATAATAGCTCCCCAAGGATCTCCTTCTTTCACTTCTCCCCACTCCCTCTCTCCCTTGCAACTGAAATTCATATGGGAGTGAGGGAGTGAATTTTTGGGCCTTATATAGCCTAAATTTTATGTCTAAATGGCCCTGAGGGCCCTTTTTATAGTATGCATGCGCCTAGTGGGCTAGATTTGGTCCACAGGGCTCTCATAGGGGCCTACTGGCTCATCCTCGCCATGAGACAGGTGCCCTATCATAAGATCCACAATTGGTCCAAATCAGGTGGAGATCAGATGCCTTAATCGACTGCAAGGACCCTACTTGTGATCGACAGCTATCGGTGTTTGATTTGGGCCACAATTATACAGATATGAGCAGGAAAATATTCTTGACTTATGGCTCGAGTTTAGTCGCAATTCGCCGGTCGGAAAGTTACAATTTCATAAATGAGTGGTGGGGCCTATTTTACTTAAGTTTCTGATTCAGGTCTAAGAGAGTTGCGTGTTTCAAGCACTTCCTTCCTAGCCCAAGTTGTGCAGTTTAGGGCACCATCAAGGTTTTCTGTCTGCGATGGTCCTGAAGCCAGTGAGGCCGACATTTTCCTATAGTTTCAAACTTAGCGAGGTTCCGACGAGTGGCCCATTGTCATTTTCGTTTGTTGCAGCAGATTATTGGGAGAGCCGGCCCCGTGGCCCATTTCTGATTCAGGTCATATTTAGGTTTAACTACATTTGTAACTTCATCCTTTCATAGCTTGGTGACAATGACACCTACGTCATTTATCCCTAGTTTTTAAGGCCTCACACATGTGCTCCATGCAGGCTGCCTAATGCGCTCTTGTGGCGGTTTCACTAGTGGACGCCCTAGGACATAGTGACAGTTTAGCGCAGGTATTACATACAGTTTTTAGCTTTTTCGAAGGAATCACATCAACCAAAGGCGTTCTACCCGTTGAGCTTTTGGTGGGAAGCCAAAAAGTGGTAGCGGCCCTTTTCGTCATCGAGCCTATGACTAGTCCTTTGCTCGGCTATGATTGTATTCATTCTTTGCTCGGCTATGATTGTATTCATTCTAATTAGTGCATCCCTTCTTCGGTTCCTAATAATGTGGAACTAGAATAAGGTCGAAATTGTTTGCACTAACAACAGACCCTTTCTAGCCGAATCCAATGCCACTGAAGCCTATCTTTATGAGGGGCATATTGGACTATTGTGATTTATTGGGCGTGACAAATATGGTCATCCAAAAGGGATCACTATCACAACAGATCCTTACTCGGACCTAGATTCTTTTATCAACAGTGTTTCCATCCTGATGAAAGAGCCACCAAGCGAGCCAAATGTAATTGTCCTATATCGGCCGCTAGTAAATTATTTTGTTGAAAAAGCCCCCTAATGAATTATAAAAGGGAAATAATTTTATTTTTTAAAAAAAAAAAAGAGTTAAAGTCACAACTACCTTACAAAAGGTAAGAGATTACCTCGAAGATGTTAAACTTCATAACAGTGGCCACATTAATATAGCAGAATATTTGCTAGAAAAAAATGAAACCTTTGAATACAGTGTGACATTCCATGAACTCGAGACTACACCAACAAAGATGGATGATGCAAAGGCCGATGTCCAGGACCCATGGTTAGAGATTCTTAATATAGGAGAGGATCCACAACTGACCTATATTTGTGCAACAATGGATCCCCATACCCCTATAGAGATGATCGTACTACTTAAGGAGTCCTTTAACTATTTTGCTTGGGATTATCATGAGATGCTTGGCCTGGACAGAGACTTGGCCGAGCACCATCTCACAATAAAAGAAGGGTTTGGGTCATGCAAGTAACTAACAGGGAGGATAATGCCTGAGGTCACCTTAAAAGTAAAGGAAAAAATTGAACGGCTGCCGAAGGCCGGCTTCATCTAGCAGATTTGTTATGCTAACCGAATCTCAACATCCTACTAGTCATAAAGAAAATGAGAAACTGAGAGTATGCATCAACTTCAAGAATCTCAATTTGGCAACTCCGAAGGATGAGTATCCAATGTTGATTACATATCAATTGGTTGATAAGGCTGTTGGGCATAAAAGTATGTCGTTCATGGATGACCCTTGAGGGTATAATCAAATTTACATTTCCACCAAAGATGTTCATAAAATGGCCTTCAGGTGTCCAAGGGCAATTAGGACCTATTGTTGGTCATGATGCCTTTTAGACTATAAAATGTTGGTGCAACATATTAGAGAACCATGAAACCATATTCCATGACATGATTGGGAAATTCATTGAGGTCTACATTGATGGCGTGGTGGTAAAATCGGTTGACTTAGGTGATCACCTAGCACATCTAAGCAGATCGTTTGAACACATGAGAAGACATAAGCTTAAAATAAATCCCCTCAAGTGCGCTTTTGGGGTCTCAAAATGGAACTTCCTAGGATTCTTCATCCATCAACGAGGGAAGAGGTTAACCAAAATAAAGTTTGACCCGTCCTGAAAGCGCAACCACCAAAGAATAAGAAGAACTTGTTGACAGATGTCTTAAATCTTTATTTCTAGGCTACTCGATCAGTCGAGGGGCTGTCTCGACTGGTCGAGGGTCCACTCAACAGGTCGAGCACCACTAAACTCGAAGTCCAGCGAGCATAGTTTTTGGGTGTCTGGGACGCTCGACCGGTCGAAGGGGTCCTTCAACCAGTCGAAGCCTTAGCTCGACTAGTCGAGGGTTACATAGATTCTGGGTGGATTTTACGCGGACTACGTAAATTTGATCCGATTTCCAAAATTTTCCAAAGAGGTGCATAAGTGGAGTTTCCTAAACTATAAATAAGGGTCCCTAGGGCTATTCTAAATAATTCTAAGGCTTCCTAAAGGTTTTCTAAGGGTTTCTAAAAGGGTTCTAGGTTATTAAAGGGTGTAGCAAGGGTGAGATTCGAGATTGTTTGAATCGGGTAAGTCCTCTCTCTTGTAATTTTTATTTCATAGTGGATTTCTATCGCTTTGTCCCATGGTTTTTTTCCTGAAAGGGTTTTCCACTTTAAATCTTTGTGTTCTCTTGTGATTATTTGTTGCTCTTGGATTGTTATCCTAGATCTAGATCTGTGTGATTCCGTAGCACAAATCTCCAACAGAACCTCTAGAGATTTATCTGTCAAATCAATTTTATTTACTGATTTATCTTGAATTCAACCAGAAAATCAATGTGTTCCCCCTCTAGTGAAACTAAAGCTGAGAGAATTCATATGGCGAGAAGAGCATTGACAATCTTCGATCAAATTAAAGAGTACTTAACGAAGCCTTCGGTATTAACTCTCCCATGAAAAGATCAACCATTTTGGCTATATATTGCAACAACCGAAGAATCAACCAGAGCATTATTGGCCTGAAAAAAATGATAAAAAGGAATAGGTAATCATTATCTCTTCAGGACCCTTCATGATACCGAGTAATGGTATTCTACTATAGAGAAGCTATGTATATTTTTATATTTTGCCACCACAAACTCTGACACTCTTTGATAACTAGTATGGTCTATGTTATTACTTCGACTGACCTTATCAAAGACATGCTCACACGCACGATTCTTAAAGGGAGAATCAGAAAATGAATTTTGACTTTATCAAAGTTCTGCTTCAAATATATCATTCAAAAGGCTGTCAAGGGTTAAGTCTTAGCCAATTTCTTGGTCAATCACCCATTAAGAATAGATGATAAAATTATGCCTGATATTCTGAGAATACATATTGTCCACCTTACTCCCTGGAGGTTAATCTTCGATGGATCGAGGACAAATCATTCGTCTAAAGTCGAGATTATTATCATATCTCTGAACAAAAATATAGAGGGTTACGCTTTCCAACTTAATTTAAATGCATGAATAATCAAGCAGAGTATTAAGCCTTAGTCAAGCAACTCAAAATTCTAATGGAACTTAAAGCAAGGAACGTCGTGATCATCGAAGATTCCTAACTGGTCATCAACTAATTGGTCGGCTTACATAAATATTTGAGTTGGGAATTAATGTCATATTATGGGATGGCAGTTTAATTGATGTCTGGTTTTGATGGCATGCTTCTGAAATATATTCCTCACAAGCCGAACACCGATGCTAATGAAATGCCATAAATCATAATAAGACTTCAGCTACCTGATGGAATGACCAAGAGGCTCCTAATGGTCTAAGGGAGATCACTCCCGATGGCCCAATAGAGGATCATGCCCATGAAATCACTTCTCTGGATATCTCTCAAGACGATTGGAGAATGTCGATTATCTAATATCTCGTGAGACCAAGTAATAGAACTAATCGGTCTATCCAAAGGATTTCCCCACATTATCTCCTTCTTGAGGATGATCTTTATCGAAAAAGAGCTGATAGTCTCTTATTGAAGTGCTTGGGAACATTTAAAGGCATAATCGTTATGAGGGAAGTACATGAAGGAATTTGTGGAGCTCATCAAGCAAGACAGAAGATGTAATGGTTTATCCGATGACATGGTTATTATTCGCTGACAATATCAAAGGGTTGCATGAAATACTCTAGAAGACCCATCTAGGTGAATCTCCTTTGGAAATTAATTATCCATTAGTTGTAGGAGATTTCACCATCCTCCCACCACCTTTGTCACCTCATCGAGGCATCATATTCAAGGCGAATGATCGTAGGAGCTGAAGCAACTGTATCAATAATTGGGAGAGCAATTGAGAAGTTGATTGAAGCACGGTAGAACATCGATAAAGTATCTCAAACAAGGCGCTACAATGAGACTCAATCCAATAACTAAGGTTATTAATTGTAAAATCTATTCACACTCTTTTTTTGTGTAAGATTGAGTATAGAGTTTGTGACCCAAACTCAAATAGGTTCTTATGTAGGATCTAGTGCAACGTCTCGAAAAATCCGTACAAAAACCCGAGTACTACCTCAAGCAGAAATCACTATGGACCAAATTCTGTGAAAATTAGGCAAAATTTAATTAAGTATTAAACTAAATAATCAGTGAAATTAGCTTGAACCATTGTCTATACGAACTACAAGACCCAAAACCATTAGAATCACTAACTCAACATTTTTCAAAAACCTAGGAGCAATCTCAAAAACCAGTTGCTCTCGAGAGCACATTGAAACTCCGTATCGGACCTGGACCGCATGTCGAAAGTTCAACTACTGCAAAACTATATGGTTATGACCGCCTTACTGGGCTTGACAACCATCGTGGGAATCGAGCCCGAATAGTACCCAGAATTGCACGACTAGAGCCCTGAGTAAAATGTGTGAGAAACGCGAATATCTTTAGAAAATGAGCTCAGATTTAAGCGAATTGGGTCGTTCGCTTGTAGGTCAAATTGAAGGTTTCGGACCGTCAGTTTCTAACCAAACTATGCCCTTGTATCAGGGAAATTTTCCTTCACATACCGAACACTTATGGCGCTGATCGAGTGACAATGACCGTTGAACTGATATGAGTCCTCCACGGTCGATCCACTAATTCAAACGGACCGAAATCCTAACCTGACTTAGATCCATCGTCAGGGAACTTGCTCCAGGCCGTATGCGAGCAATGGACCTCCAGATGAGTCCCGTTTGCCCGAAACAGATGCCTTTTGGCTATAACCAAAGTATATCATGGCCCTGGGGCCATTTACATCACTTTTGGGCCAATATAAGGGCCTTAACCCACCCCTCTCTCATTCCATACGAATTCTCTAACCCTAGGAGAGAGAAAAGAGAAAAGAGGAGGAAAGAGTGAGGAGAAGAGAGAGAGAGAGGGAGGGAGAGAGATCGTTGATGGGATTCACTCCCACAATTCCACGTACTGAATCGCCTCCCCACCGTCGTTACACGAGCAATTCCAACTCCGATTTGGGTAAGAAATCCTAACCCAAATCTCATTTTAGGAATCTAAATAAAGAAATCGATGAGATAGCTAACTTATTTCAATGTTTAGGTAGTCGTCGTGCTGTAGATGGAGACGTTGTGTACAAACCGAGTTCGTGACGGGCGTACCGATGAAAGGTGTGGACTATAAATGTTTAGGTTATGGTTTTCAAGGCTTTCAATGTCAGTAATGATTTATATCTAACTTGATTGCTACCATATGATCTTAGTTACGACTTTTTCGATGTATCATGTATGTGTAAACTAGGTTGTATACTAAATGCATTCCATGTGTTTGTTGAAATGTTTGAATGAATAGAAAATTATAATTTATTCTTGTCATGACTATTAATCTAGGATACATGACTGTTGTTTGTATGACAACTCCTTCGTGAAAGGATTTTCCCTAATATATGTTTTAACTAAATTATTTCATGTATGTTGAAATGTGTAGTCTAAGTGTTTGATAAAATGTCTAAATTAGTAATTATTGGTGAAATGCATTTAATAAGGGTGTTGAGATAAGATTCTCAACTACCTTAGCTATATGAATGGATTCCTTCATGTAATTTAAATTCAATTACGTGATTTATGTACGAAATACATATGTATGATAATATGTTCACTATGTGTTTGCTAAAATGCTCAAATGAGATTTATATTTGAATTGGTTGTTAAATGCTATTTTGACTATCACATATGAATGCCTATTATATTTGAGTATGATTGGGACTGATATGTAGTTCAGGCAATCGGTAATGGTTTTCAATACAGTGGTTGAACTAGTTTTGCCACAACGGATACGTTCGATAAATCTGAGTCGTACGACGATTATCGACAATGGTTAGGCCAAGAGGAGTGCGTATGTGCTCCATGTCGATTAATTTAGCGTGCACTCGTACCAATCGAACTTGTAAAGTAACCCGATTGGCCTAATGTGTGTTTACCATGTATAGACGCTACTGCTTAAATCTAAGGTACCACTTACTAATGTAAAATCCGTTTAACCTTGGTACCACAATCCGCTAAGACTCATGAGCCGAGCATGGTGATATGGGACACCGTGGTCAAGCTGTCGGCCTATGCTCGGGTAATAGCCTCCCCGTAATGACTAGTGAGCAACTTAAACTCGTGACCTAAATATGATGGTATGGGACACGGTATTTAAGCTGTCAGCCTACGATCAAGTGACGACCCTCTCGTAGTGACCTCGAGTATAAAATAGGCCTATGCGGATGGTGATGAGTCTCCCGTAGTGACCTCGAGTGTAAACTCGTGAACTTACATATCCACTGCTTTTAAATTAGGGGTGATATTGCCCTATAACTTGTCTATCGTATGTGATTAACTAAGATTGACGACCCTAGATGGATCATCGTTTGGGTAAGTGATATAAAGGGAGGTACCTTAGCTTCTCGAATCTGTTGTATGAATAGGCCTAATCAAGTACTCGGATAACACATTCATGTACAACACTGTATGTGCTTACGCGATGAAGGCACGGTGGGAGTAGCATGTATGACCGTGAGATGGCGTCGCTGAGGGAGTGCAGGCGAGGGCATGCATCATTACAACAAACCATCCTTACATTAACCAGAGTAGTCAGGGAATGTTTGTTGTATTGCTTTATCATTACTGCTTGACTGAATTAATAACATGTTAACCTTTGCCTTATAATACTACTAAGTTGATCACTCACTCCCACTCTATTACGGTGTTTTAAAACACCAACCAGACTCTGTTGTAGATACAGGTGGCGACGATGTCTACATTGCTGATTGGGATTTCATAAAAGAGGAGGAAGAATTCTCCTACGTTCAGCTATCAGGTGGGTCTATGTAGACCATGTACTGATCGATGGGATTACAGGGACTATAAGGATTAGTTGGACATTTACATTTTTATATTTTGTAAATTTTAGATCAACACATGTATATATTCATCCTGGTAACATACTCATACTTTGGGGATTGAGAAACACTTCTATACATTATATACATATCTCAGTCTTCCGCTTGCTTAACTTAATTATCTCTGGAGTATGATATGTTGTTTTAGTATAATCCCACTCATGTTTAATACACTAATATGGACAACAACTAAACATCATTATCTATGTTGCATAAGTGATGTGTTGGAACTTAGGAGTTGAGCTTCTGCTCGACCCCCATTTTTTGGGGCGTTACAAGTTGGTATCAGAGTATGATTTGGATTAAACTAGACCTGGGTTATGATAATATGACGCACACTGACATACTTTGACTTAGGAGGGGGCGATAAAATATAGAAATGAACCTAAGATTCTAAGTTTTGCCGACAGGCGAAACTGACCATTGAAATATGACCCGTATGCATCTTTGATCATGTGAGATCCCAATTCCTTTCTAAACCATCAATCGACAGGTTTAGACGATAATTCAGCGTATTCTACACTCAAATGACCTGGAAAGCGTGAATATGTGCGAGATGGAACCCAAAACCACTTTAAACGGACATGAGGGCCCAAACCGCAAAATACGGTGGGACCCAGGAGGTGTCCCGCATATTTTTGGCACCCCGAGAGGGGGAGGCCACCACCTCCAGGGTGGAGCCACCACCCTAGGGCCAGTGGACCGCGGCACCACAGCGCCTATCGCAATGCATCGTGGTCGGGTCCAGTCGGTCGCGGCGGGCTTGTGGGTCTGGTGGCCCGCCGCCCCTTCCACACATGTGGGGCCCGTTTATATGTGGGACCACCTTATTTAAGGTCCCTTTACCCTCCTTTGTTCATTTCACCCCTCCCGTAGCTTTCAAACCCCTCCAAACTTGCAATTTCTCTTTCAAATCTCTCCTCCATACATCACAAACTTCATCTTCTTCCTTTTCTTACACCCACCCCCACCATTCTCTCAAACCCATCTCCTACTACCTTTAATCCCCTTTATTTCTTCTCATTCGAGTACACAAACCCACCTTTGTGTCTCATAAACCTCAAAATCGATCAACCTATCTTATCCTTCTATCTTGCTTCACACTCATGGCTCTTTTTGAGCTAATGGCTGCCATCTTTTCCCTTTCCACACTCCTTTCCCTTATGGGAAAGAAGAGGGCGTCAGCAGATGAAGCCAGGCTGTCACCCCCCAAACCCAGAAATCGGATTCACAGGAATACCGATCGCCTAATCTGGTGCCGACAACCTCCGTAGTACCCCGTTCTCAGCTCCCAGCACTCATATGCCAGGTTCCGATCCTAGGATCCTACAATGAGGATTTTTTTTTCAACGTACATTTATCTCGTAAGAAGCATAACCACAAGTATACCCAAATCATAAAGGCAACATCATCATCACATATCCACTAATATAAACATTTGAATACAATGCAAAAAGGGAAATACATATGTCAAAAATTAAAGCTCCAAAGGTCCGCTGCATGCTCCAAGCTCAACGCTACTGCAACCTAACCCCACCTGCACTCATCTATCGTGCATAAGCTTATAGAAAGCTTAGGAGGTGGTGTAAGTGTGTGTACAAAGTGAGTGTCAAGTATTCAATACAATGTCATCATCATACAATACCGAAATTACTGGTAATCCATAAATCGTACATTATCGGAATAAGAAAAAATATTGACAAGATCATAATTATCAAAGTGCGCAGAAATACTGACAAGATCATAAATCATACGATAACAGAGTAAGCGAAAGTATGAACAAGTCCATAAGCCAATCAATACCAAAATACGCAATATAGAACAGTTGTGCAATAAGGAGTCATAAAGAGCCAAACATCAGATGCCGAAGATGCAATGTAATATACAAATCCTGCTAAGTCTGTCTAGGCCATATAAGTCCAGAAATATAGTAACCCAAAATGTCATATGCCTATGGATGTGATGCAATATGCTATACGAATGAAATGACCATGTTGGAGTGTAAAGTCGGGATGATAGTACGTAGTATCGCAGGCTACGGGGTCCACCACAAGGGACTTCTATCCAAACCAGTCCCATACCTAAATTTGGATAGTCAGACTCAACGTGGTAAACTCCTGATCTCAGGTTAGTCGCGCGCCCAACCGAAATCCTTGCCATAACGAAGGTACACAACAATTAGTTGCGCACCACCAGCCCGAGTGGATAGTGAATGAATGAATGAATGAGCATGCAATTCCTACTCAATAAGTCCACATATCAGTACGGTTCCTCTCTGGAAAATTACCGGGGTCTATTACACTCCAAACCAGATTGTCGCCCCATCGCGTGCAATAAGGTGAGTGGAAGAGACCTCACTATCTGCCTGCCAATATCGGGCCCGACTCGTCGATAGCGGACCCATTCCTCGAGCTGGTCGGACTCAGCCTAGCATTGCCCCCTCCTCTTGGGCAGGTAAGGCCGTACCCCCTTCCAACCGACCACGACACAGTGGGAGACGCGGCCTAACGGTATATGGCCCTCATGCGCTCATGCATCCACTCGGTCTAGACATTGGAGCAACCTCTGGAACTAAGAGGGTTTAGGGACTTTCACCTAGGGATATCTATAACACCCCATGTAGAACAGATTTTCGGTGTCCCGTCTGGCCATCCACGATATGCCAGTGGAGGCTATGGCCCAGATGTCGCTAGGGCACACAATGCAAGATACATGAGCCATATAATTCAGTCATACATCAATTATGCGCATACCGTGCACTCATGTGATATAACCTCTGCCTATCAAGAAGTCTGTAATGCCCTGAATCTTCAGGACCCGAGTACACGACCCGTTTCCCAAAAACCCGAGTGTTAACCTTAAAGGATGGTCAAATATATATTTTTTTTCTTCTTTTATCAGAGTAAGCAGATAAGCGTAGAATTGACAAATAAGCATAAAGGAAAATTCCATTATCATTTAAAATATACAAGAGAGTGCCCATAATAACTTATACAAACCAATGTCCCCATTCTTACAATTACAAAATGAAATAATATTACATGTGAAATAAAGTAAATTATAACAAATTTGAGATATGAAATCTTGTAGCAACCCTTAGTAAATATAATCATGCAACCTTATCAACCATAGCCTGCTCCTCATTAATATGAACATGAATTCGTTGGAGCCACTTGTACTACCTGTACGGTTATATATTTGATGGATGAGTGGCCAACTCAGTGTGAACTCCCCTCAAGATTACACATCGCCGCATTAGGTAAGCATAGTTATAAAACAAAGCATACAAAAAAATACATGATGCAAATCTTATTATGTGCATGGATGCATGAAGTATGCAATCATCACCCCGGGGATCATCCGTGCGATCATCGAACCTGGGAAACATCATCCAGTCGGGTCCCCATGCAATCGTCGACCAGGGTAAAACATCCAAACGGTCTGTGCCCTGGGTAAAACATCCAGACAGGTGATATGACTGGTCATCAGCGCAACATTCAGCGTAATCGCGGGGCATTAAGATCCAGGTCATCATCATAATCGAATGACTGGTCATAAGCGCAACATTCAACGTAATCGCAGGGCAGAGTGATCCAAGCCATTGAAATATGTCATGTATGCATGATTTGCCAGTCTATTATTAATCTAATTACACTCAGCCATTTTAAATAAGCTCACGGTCACTAAGGGGAGCACATGGCCCAGCGTAGGCCGATGGCTCGGGCATAGTGTCCCATTCCACCATCCCCGGCCCATGAGACTACCACCTTAGGATGTTTAATGGAAATCCATCGACTAGTGGCCAATCATATTACAGTATGTGGGGCTTACTATCGCATGGTTGCACAGTATAAAACACTCATGTAGGGAAAATATCAAATAAAACCACGTAGGGCGAGTATCAAAATATGCCACATAGGGCGAATATTAAAATCATACGATAAAGACCATCCTTAAAAACCATTGGGCACAACAACCCTCGATGGTAGGCCCACATTAATGATCCATCTAGACCACTACTCAAAAACTACCGAGTCGAAGGTCCATTACGATCACAGAGAGTCAAGTTACATCTCAATTATGGGTGTACATTCATATGTGAGAATTTCCCACTAATGTACCAGTTTAAGTTCCGTAAGCAATCCACAAATAATCCACAAGCATGAACAATTATACAGGATAATTATAAAGCATGTAAGACAGCAATTCAGTTTCTACCAGCATGAGCAATTATACAGGATAGTCATAAAGCATGTAAGACAGCAATTCAGTTTCCACTAGCATGAACAATTATACAAGATAATCATAAAGCATGTAAGACAGCAATTCAGTTTCCACCAGCTAACACATGTGATTAGAAAGGGAGATATCAATTATGTATTTAAATAAAAACTATAACTTAAACTAATGAGAAGATGAAAAGCTCAAGGGGAAGAATCATCACTAGCCAGAGCGTAGAATGCTTTTAGAGGCGTGTTTTCTTGGGAAGGTTGCGAATCTACACTGTACACGTAATTCCCTGTATGAATTAGACGATGGGTCATAAGGCTTAGTACCTAAGGACAGGTGATGTTTGGGCTGTGACTAAGGGCGATCAAGCCTGCTAAACATATGTCACCCATTTTAATGGGAACTGGGGCCAATCAGCAAACACTTTTTGCCACATTCAATCATCCAAAGAAATTCGGGTCATGGTGTAAATAAAGCATTTGCACATAGAAAAACGGTCGTATCATGGTGGGACCTACTGTCCAGACTGTATGGTTAGAATACTTATCCTAGCGGGGCTCATGTATGTGGCCCACCGCCATATGGATGAGCTCGTCACATAGCATACCAGTACATGTACACATTATATTCATAGTATATGTGTATCACAAAATATATATGTATATCTCATAATGTATAGCTAAATTTCATAAGATATATGTATACATTATATACATAGTGTATACGTATCACATACATGTAGATTACATGGTATATATTTATATGTTATATACATGCAGGTGTATATGTACCATAAATTATATATGTATATCACATGTATATATTTCATAAGATATGTGAGTAAGTTATACAATGTGAATATGCATTATGTAATATATACACATGTCTTTTCATCACATTCATGCATACATTATGCACGTGAGCACGTGGTGGGTCCCTCATGAGCATGGCGTCAAATCCGAACGGTCCATAAGGTGTGGAACCCCAAGAAACCTTAGGAGGTGAAGTTTCATCCCGATTTAAGATTCCAATGGGCCATGGCAAGGAGAATTCCGATTACAAGGGAAGGAACTGTTTGCATTAACCAGGGTCCACCGAAGTTTTGGTTCTAGGTAAAAATTTGAGACAGGGGGGTTTATGAGGCTCTGCTCCATGTGGACCGTTTAGATTTCCCAAACTCATCCGACAGGATGAGATCTCGCAAAATTTCAATGGCTCACGTGAACAGTTTCCCACCCTCTGTTGCATGCATGCAGTTACTTCTCTTCACGTGTGGGTTTTCAAACATGTGGGTCCCACATGAGCCTGGGTGTCGAACCCAAACGGTCCATAAGATGTGGAATCCCAAGAAACCCTAGGGTGTGAATTTTCACCCTGGTCTAAGATTCTGGTGAGCCATAGCAAAGGTAAATGCAATTTAAGGGAAGAAACTGTTTGCATTAATACTGGCCCATCGAAGTTTCAGTTCCAAGTAAAAATTGGGACCAAGGGGTTTCCTGAGGTTCTGCTCCAGGTGGACCATTCAGATTTTCCAGACTCATCAGCCATGGTGAGATCTCAACCTTTTTCTTTGGTAATCAGTTTACATGAACTGATTGGCAAAGGAGCGTTCACTGTATATGTACAACGCCCTCTGTTTCAATGCCCTGGCACCGTTCATGCATTTCACAGGTGGGTCCCAGGTGGGGCCCACCACTTATCTGCGCATACAATCAGGCATATATTCTTATGTATAAATATACATATACATATACCTATTTATACATATATACACATATTAAACAAAAAGATAAAGAAAGAAAGAACAAAGGAAATTGCCCAGTAATGGTCGTCCGACCCAGGCTTTTTTTCTGGATTTAACGTCGTTGATGGACGGTCCAAACTTGATTGGGCCCATGGTGGCCTGACATTAGAGTAACCTATAGACGTTTGGTGGGGCCCACGGCCGATGCAAGGCTCACAATCAAGGTCGGCCCACAAACGTTAGACGAGGCCCACCAGCATTTTGCAGGGCCCAAACTGCCAGTCAGCCCATCAACCCTCACGTTACGACTCTGCTAGCAACAGAGGTTCTGTTTCTTTGTTGCAGGCCATCATCATGGAGTAAACGGTGGATCTGAACCGTTCATCCGATAGAGGGAGGAAAGCCATTCCACACCACGTTAACTTTTCTTGGCCATGCACCTTTGCACGGTCTCTACGACGACCGAAAGAAGACCGTTTGGCTGCTTTCGAGGCTTATTTATCTAGGTGGGCCGCATCACCAGATGATCAAAGCTCACCATCCTCGGTCGAAATTTCAAGAGGAAGACGGTGGGCGGTGTGGATTTCTCAGCCAGACAGCCCAACATCCTTTCGTGAAGACAGCGCCTCTGCTGCATGCAATTGAACTGCCTCTAGTGCCACCTTTCAACCTTTCTCAAAGCTCAACAAGCTTCGAACAGTCCTGCAATCGTGGCCATTGCTTGGCCTGATTCGTGGACAAAAATGGAGTGACTGATTGGCCCATTTCCTGCTTTGTTTCTAGTCCAGAGTTCAACCATCGTTTGGCCTACTCCAGACTTGAAACTGAGTTGCTGCTCAAGCATTGTTTCAACCCACATCGTGGCCACTCCGAGGACAGCTCTTAGTTTAAAACAGAGCCTTATTTCCTCCCTGCTCATGGCCTGGCGCACGGCCATTGTTTGGCTGGGTCCCAGCTTTAAAACAGAGTTCTGTTTGGCCAACTTTCAGTTAGAAAATCAGTCATTAGTTGGCTGTTTCCAACTTACATCCGCCCATTCTCGTCCTAACTGAAACAGAAGGAAGAAAATAGAAAGGAGGTGGTTACCTGGAATGGGTGGATGCCAACCTTTGCAGGCGGTCTCTCTGTTTCTCTCTCTTTTTCACTCCCTTCGTGTAAATTTCTAAGGCTACAGCGCCCTCTTTTATAGCCAGCGAGAGGAGGTTTCAATGGCTGTGATTGCTTTCCCACTGGACAGTTGAGATTCATCCTTCCCAAAGGGGAAGGGCACTCGTCTTTCTCCTTCCTCCCACAGGCGTTCGTCGGGCTATCTTTGGCATGAAATGGACGGTGGCATTCAATCTGCTTCGTCTGAATTCAGATGATCAAACGGCTATACCGTTATGATAGTGCGGGCCTCATGAAGGATTTTAACGGTTCAAAATGCTCGAAAAGTGGCCGTGGTGGGTCACCTAGGAGCTCAAAGAGAGTCGGTTTAAATCTCCAAGTGGCGGGAGATATTTCTTGTTTGCAAAAAGGCTTGATCTCAGTGTGGCTCGTGTACCAGTGCCCTTAGTGCACATGCACTGTGTAGAGGCTTGCTGAGATGTCAGTATCATAATCCGTCCATTCACATTGGGAACCCTTCATAGGGACCCTGGCCCATTTCGGGTTGACGGTGAGACCCAGGTGGGCCATACCAACCAGATCTTGACCCTTAACGGATTATTATAGTTGTTCTGGTGGTTAGATTTACCCCAAATCGATCGTCAACAGTTAAAGTGACCCTATGGGTTGTCTACCTCTTCAAGACTTGTTACTGCCCATATAATAATCATAATTTTATTTTATTTCCTTTATTTTGTTAGGTGTATACATGTATTTGAATCATTTTTGTATTTTTTATTATTATTATTACTATTATTGTCTACACACTATATATATATATATATATATATATATAATTCATGATGTGGGCCACACAGTAGGTCATTAGGAGTTAGGACCATTATAAACTAATCCAACAATTGGATTGCCTAGTATTTCGTTATCGAAAACTCTACGAGTCCTAATGAATGTTTAGGTGAAATTTGGGAGTTGAATAGGATGGATCTTTCTATGGGGCATTGTACACCGATGAATGGTGGATCTTGTGATTTCGATCCCTACATTGGTTTTATACGGTTCGATTGTACTAAATAGGTGTATGATGAGATGTCATCACGCTCAAAATTATACAAATAAGATTTTCATTTATTAAATTAAGTTCAACTTGTGATAGTCAAACAGACAGATTGATCTCAAATCTTATTATGATGTTGTGAGTTGTCATAGTCTAAAATCTAAGGGTTAAGATGGATAGACTAAGGGTTGTTGGATAGTGACATGTAAGGTAAATTACGTGGGTAAATGCATATATGTAAGCTAATTTGGATCTACGTGGTGACACCCGAGTACTGAAAGTACGGGGTGTTACAAAGTCCCATAACAATCTACCTAATGACATATGCAATGGTCAACCACATCTCATAACAAACATGCAGATGATGCGTATGTGCATGTATCATGATGCTATGCAGTCACATACTCATAATCGGTATCAATAACCGGTATCAATAATCGGCCTCGACAATGTGGACATTTAACCAACATTGTCCCCAAGGAATGGCTCACACAAAGCCAAACATATAATGGTCCCACGACCTCACACAAAGGCCTAATATACAACACAATGGGCCTTACTTAAGGGCCATATATACATAATGGGTGGGCCCTGCTCATGGGCTTTAAATACATGACATGTGGACCCTACACATGGGTCTCGAATACATCAAATGGGTCATGCATCATGGGTCTAATACATATCACAATGGGCCTTGCCCATAGGCTACGAATACATCACAGTGGGCCCCAACTACGGGTCGTATATACATCATATAGGTCGTGACAATCGGCCTCAGCCTCAACAATCGAATTGACACTCGGAATCGGCCTCGATACGCGACCTCGACAATCAGAATCAGCCTCGATACTTGGTTTCGACAATCGGAATCGACCTAGATACTCGGTCTTCGACGGATTAGAATCGGCCTCAATACTTAGCCTCAACAATCAGCGTCGACATATACAATCAGCCTCTATAAATCGAAATCATCAGAATTGGCCTTGATACTCGAAATTGGTCGATAATCGAAATCGGCAAATCGGTCACGTCAATCGAAATCGACAAGCGGTCAAGATAATCAGAATCAGTAAATCGGTCACGACGATCGCACCGATCGATAGTTGGAATCAGTAAATCAGTCACGTCAATCAAAATCGACAATCGGTCAAGGCAATCAGAATCGATCGATAATCAGCATCGGCAAATTAGTCACGTCAATTGGAATTGGTAATCGGTCAAGGTAATCAGAATTAGCAAATCGGTCACGACAATCGCACCGATCGATAGTCGGAATCGGTAAATCGGTCACGTTAATCGAAATCGGTAATTGATCAAGGTAATCAGAATCAGCAAATCGGTCACGACAATCACACTGATCGATAGTTGGAATCAGTAAATTAGTCACGTCAATCAAAATCAGCAATCGGTCAAGGCGATCAGAATCGATCGATAATCAGAATCGGTAAATCGGTCACATCAATCAGAATCGACAATCGGTCACGACAATCGCACTGATCGACAGTCAGAATTGGCAAATCGATCACGTTAATCGAAATCGATAATCGGTCAAGGTAATCAGAATCAGCAAATCGGTCACGACAATCGCACCGGTCGATAGTCGGAATCGGTGAATCAGTCATGTCAATCGGAATCAATAGTCGACCTAACCAAAAGCCTAAGGGAAGGTCACATGAGGACTTTCAACCATCATTGCCCATCAATGTGGACATGTAACCAACATTGTTCCCAAGGAGTGGCCCATACAAGAGATTCATACACAACGTAGCGGGCCATACATACATCGCATTGGGCCTCAAATACAGCAAGTGGATCACGTCACGGGCCGCACTAATGGGCTTCATATATATTAACTGGCCTGCATCAATGGGCTGCACTAATGGGCCTTGCCCATACGCCACGAATACATCACAACGGGCCTTACCCGTGGGCCTCAGATTCAAGCAGGTGGGCCCCATTATATGGGCCTTGTATACATCACATCGGGCCTCACTCATGGGCCCAATATACATCACAATGGGCCCCTCCATCTGAGCCGCAATTCCATCATAATGGGCCCTATCCCTTGGGCCTCAAATACATCACAATGGGCCTCTCCATCTGGGCCTCACATACATCACACTGCGCCATACAGCAGGTGGGCCCTACATAACCATCAGGTGGGTCTGCACCTCCCAAATGGGCCCACTAGATGAACAACATGGGTGTACAGCTCATACATCAAGGTGGACCCTACCATAACGTTTATTTTCCATCCAATCTGTTCACAAGGTCACAGGACCTGGATAATAGGAAAACAAATTTCATACTTATCCAAAACTTCCGTACTCCCAGAAGGAGTTTCAATGGTAGGCGTTCAATCCCCACTGGCTTTTGCGGTGTGGTCCACCTTATCAATGGTTGGATTGCACGGTGTGGTCCACCATGATGTGTTTGAAATCCAACCTATTCATAAGTTAACATAGAAATAAATGAAGTGAAAACACAATATCAGTTTGATTTGAAACTAATATGACCCGTATAAATTTTGAACGGTGGATGTCACTATCCCTGCTAGTGCAAATGGTGGGGTCCACTTGAACTTTGAATCTGACTCATTCCTACGCATAAAATGATCTCTTAAAATAGTTGGACAGTATGGATACAACACATGCATCATGGTGGGCCCCACCGTCCAAGGGCTGGACAATGTAGATATAACACATAAAGGGTGGGTCCCACCCATCCAAGATTTTTGGACGGCATGGATGAGAACCATACATCACGGTGGCTCATCCAGCAAGATGGATGGATGGCTTGGATGTCATGGCTGCTGCACCGTCCAGCAACTGGATGGTGTAGATGTAGCATACATCATGGTACGGTTCACATGTTGGCCCACCGTGACATTTATTATTATAATAATAATATATTATTTAATATTAAACATACCATATACTCATCCAGCATCCAACCGTCCATTCATTGGTGGACGCTGGACGTTGGATGCATGGAACAGTGTATAATATATATATTATATAATATTATATATTATATACTAAAGGTAATATAATATGTTATAATATTATATATACAATATAAGCGTGCGTGTGTGTGGAAGAGTGGGAGATCAGCACAGAAGACGCTGACAGTGAGTCCCACGCATTTGGATGGTTTGGATCTAACGTACACATGAGGTGGGTCCACACGTGTGGGACACACCAGGTTAGCTTACTGGTATGCACCCATGTCAGTTCACACACTCCATGCTACCCACCCTGGCTAGGGATCGTTACCATGACCTCAACTGTTGAAACGAGGTATCACTACTTAGTCTACAAGTTGAGCTGTGGATCTGGGTGTCCAGTGGGTGAGATCCCCACCGTCCCAACAGTGGACTGTGTAGATCCTCACCAACTATATGGTGGTTCACACCTTTTGATGGATGGAGTAGGTGTAACACATATTGGTGGGGCCCACTCCAACATAATGAACATAGAGAAAAAGAGAGGGAGAGAGAGAGAGAGAGAGAGAGAGAGAGAGAGATCGGGTGTAGCGGATGGACCCCGTCACTATGGGACCCTCATATGATCACAACACATACATCAAGATGGGTCCCACATACGTGGGCCCTTAAATCACAAATCAAATAATAAAAATCACCCACCTTATGATCTTCTTGGTCCTCCACTTCCATTAACGCATCCTAAAGCTCCGAGGGACACATTTCAATGGTGGAGATGATCATTGGAGGGTGGAGATGAGAGGTAGGAAGGTGGGCCACACTTGCTCTCCATGGAAGCCATGGACGATTGCTCTATGGGAGTTGCTTGAGAAAAAATAAGAGAGAAATGAGAGAGAGAGAGAGAGAGTGTGTGTGTGATGGGAGATAAGGGATGGTGAGTGATGTACGCATATACTTTGTTGTAAGAAAATGTTGACTTTAAGGGAAAGATTGTTATACTTGGGGATGGGTGTGAGTGATGAGAGTGATGGGTACTGATTGATGTGATTAATAGGATTGATGTGATGTTTTCTAGGGATTGCAACGCGCGACATTTATCCTCGAACTGGACGTGGGCCCACATCTCCTTGCCCAGGTATCGCCTCGGCATGCGAGTCACAACATCGGAACCGCGACGATGGCGCGGTTGTTAAGGTACCAGTCTTAAGTTGAGTCGACTCGGGTTAACGGTGTGTGAATCAGGGTCGCGCGCAAACGCCGGTTAAGGGTCCAAGGTTGCCAACATTCGATCGGAAAGACCGCGGAAGCCTATGGAACGGTATGGTTTAGGATACGGGTCTTACACGGGCCTAGCCGCCCTACCCGTCCAAGGAAGCAAAAAGGCGCCAAAGCTAACACTAGCATTAAGCGGGAAAGAAGGACGAAGTGGGATCTCGATCCCTAAATTCCTCTCGAAAGAACTCTATCGTCGGGCGTCGGACATGGTAGGTTTCAAGGCCATAGAGTTATCTTTGAAGCACACGTAGACGAAAGACTATTTGGGATTTATCCGGTGATGGACCTCCTGTTGGACGCTGGGTGGGGTCCCATATTTGAAGGCAAATCAAGTGCGTGTGAGAGTACTGTCAGAGCCTTCTACGCCCACATACGAGATCCACTGCTGGAGCCTCTACAGTTTATTATCCTCGTGGAAGGCGGGAAGCCATTGTCGATATAGACGTGCTAGCCCGAATTATGGGGATTCAACGTGGAGAGGTACATGCTAGCGAGAAGAATCTCAAGACTATGCGTGAAGAGATCGCCGTACGTGATTTCTTTGTGGTCGACTGGTTCAATGGAAACGAGGCAATTGCCTCCCAGCGACCAAAATGACTCATGACTTTCGCCTACTCCACCACATATTCACATACAATGTATATCCTAGGTGGAGCAATCGCACCGAATGCACGCGTTTGATGGTGGACTTCTTATACAGAGCTAGGCAAGGAGACAAGCTGTGTCTGCCTATGTATGTCCTGCTTCAGATAGTCCAGACCAAGCACGCTGTTAGGACAGATATTTTACTCCCATTCGGCTGACTTATATGCAAGATTGCTCATGAATTTGGTTACCGACCTAACATGGATGAGCTTGCCCCAATTCATTTCATAAATGACACTACCTCAACAACATGGGTATCGGGGCACGACAACGCCAAGCCCGACTTGATGAGAGTGGGGATGAGACAAGAGAGTAGTGAAGAAGAGGAGGAACATGAAATAGAAAAAGGAAGTGATGATGAGGAAGAGCAGGGAGAAGAAGAAGAGGAGGCCCAAGACTCTGATGAAGGCCCTCCTCCTACTACACATGAGCACCACCGTGATCGGGCTGCTTTAGAAGCCCATTTGGCTCAAATTGAGGAGAGCCAAGTCGCCCTGAGACAGGAGGTCAGAGAGACCCAGGTCGAAGTGAAGCAAGAGCTTGAAGAAAATAAGGTCTATATGAAACAGAAGTTCAAGAAGATGTCCCGCACTCTAAAGACCCTCTTGTGTTGCATGCAGGACAAGGGTGCTCCTCCTCTATCACCAGAGTCGGACGACTAGTCATATGTTGTAGTCGTCTTTGGATTTTCTTTGTTTTCTTGCTTTCTATGTTATAGCCTTGATTGGCTTAGTAGTATGGTAGAGTTGTTGGTGTGTTTTAATGTTTAAAGCTTTGTTTAGATTAGCTCACATGCATCTTCTATCATGATCCATGTAAGACTATATCTCATGTATTGTGACGATTTTGGTTAAATGAAATGCATGAAGCTTCTTTGTTTTGGACTGTGTGGAATTTTTGGCAAATTAAGTAAATCTCACACATGTTGCACCCTATATTGTATATAGGGAATGCCACCTAAGGCCCCTCGGAGTACGGCATGTCTTGCACTTGGCGAATCGAGTGACGGGGAACCTCCCCTAAGCGATAGCCATATGAACCCCAGTTTGGGCCCAAATCACGAGACTATGCCAGATTCTCAGCTGGCCACTGGCCCCACAAATGGGCCAACACCTAGTGCACCACCGATTCTGGAACAGAACTGTGCGTCTACTTTGACGCCACACATGCCTCAGGCGGTTTCTCCTCCTGATAGGTTGGAGCAGATGATGCTCCTAATGCAGCAGCAGTAGCAGCTTTGGACCACTATCGCAGGGGCCCTTGCCTAGAACATGAGCATGGCCCTGCCTGCACCACCTGCGCACCCTACTGGAAACATGAATGCCAGCAGTTTATTTGAGCGATTCCAGCACTTTCGACCTCCCACTTTTGCAGGTACTCACAGACTCGAGGAGGCCGAGTACTGGATTGACTGCATCTCTAAAATGCTGAAGCCATTGCACTACACTGAGGAAGAGCAGGTTGAGTTGGTTACGTATATGTTCGAGAAGGAGGCTAGTCTATGGTGGGACAGCATCCTACGGATGGTTGCTTCTGGGTATGTATGGACGTGAGAAGCTTTCAAGACCCACTTTCATGGGAAGTATTTTCCCCTCACTTACCGTAATGAAAAGGAAGGAGAGTTTCTTCGCCTCCGACAGGGAGGGATGACCGTGTTAGAATATTAGAACAGGTTCACGGAGCTGCCCAAATATGCTTTTTTGATACTAGCAGACGAGCTGATGCGAATGCGGCAATTTTCTGAGGGTCTACAACCTGAAATACATACGAAGATGTGTTGCACTAGCATTCCTAACTATGCTAAGCTAGTGAACATGTCCCTGCGAGCTGACCAGGATGGGGATAGACTGTCCCATACACGTGTACCCATGGGTCCGAAGCCTTGACCTAATTTGTCGAGCAGACCGTTCCTCGGTAAGAGGCCACGTGCAAATTCGCCTCCCAGACTTACGGCTCCACCGACCCAGCTGAGGCGATCAGATGTGTGGTGCACCTACTGTAAGAGGTTGAGCCATACTGACACTTACTGTTTTACCAAGATGAGGGACAACGGCTTCGCCCCTCCTCAGAAGATCAACCATCAGATGGCGCAACCTATCTCAGCTCCACCTCTACGATTAACACCGCCTGCACAGCCATCTTACCAGCCACCTGCACCTCGATTTAGGCTGCCTCAACGACCTCTAGCAGAGCAGCCGAATCGTCCTCAACAAGCTCGGGTGCACTCACTTGCAGCTGAGGCTTCCGAGACAGCAACCGCAACATCATTGGCTTACAAAGACACAGCACATATCCAAGGTATACCAGTCTTCCTAATGGTGGACATCGGGTCCATTATTTCAATAACATCATTCGCAGCAATTAAGTGACTAGTATTGAGAACTACTCCTATGATTGGGATGAGACTCCTTACCCCCTCAGGGACCTTCTCAAATACTACCAAGATTTGTAAGGGTTGCTCGATAGACTTAGGAAGCAGAACAGTACTCGTCAACCTGATTATCGCCCCGCTGTGTCATTACGATGTTATCCTCAGTATGGATTGGCTCACCGAGATGAAGGTAGAGATCGATTACGATACTAGAGTGGTGACAGCCCATGGACCTGAGGGCAAGACCTTTACTTTCCCAGTTCAGGTCAGTTGGTACTACCACATTAGTTGTTATGCTACCTTGCTAGGGAATGTTGATGGTCCGACACTTGAGAACATGCCTGTAGTCTGAGATTTAACGGACGTGTTCAGGACGATATCTGGACTACCTCCTCAGCGTGAGATCGACTTTATTATCAACTATTCACTCCTCAAGTATAGGGTTGTGATGTAGTGATAAATTCGGTAAGATCGAGGTCGAATCCACAAGGACTGAAGCCTATACATAATCTAAAAATAACTAGAACTAGAACTAGAATGAGATGAAATCTAAACCAAGTGAATATAAAGGAATAATGGTGAAGATATTAATCTAAAACTGGTGAAATTTAAAGGTAGGAAACTAAGGATTCAGAGGATCCACTTGTAGGGATCAGGGAGATCTACGGTCGATTCATGAACTCAACTGGACTTCGAGTCCCATCTTCATCCAGTTGGAAGATATGTCGCTAAAACTCGATATGAACTTCCTTTGATCTAGTCTTCAAATAGAAGAAAGGTATGAGAATTAGAGTCGATTCCATCACAAAACCATGCCCCTGAGACAAAGTAAACAATAAAACTACACCAAATTCGCAACCAATCAGGAGATGTATGATTGTTAGGAAGGATTCTGTCATCCAACCATGTCCAAGGGGCAATGGTGAACAACAGGGCTTCTTAACTACATAATCACAATAAGGGAATAGACATACTCAAAGCCATCGTAGATATATTGTAATTTAAGTCACAACATACCATTAAAAACTGAAAGCATTCCATGAAATCAACTAGCATCAAATCAGTTCATACTATGAATTAAACCAATAGAACACTACCCATCACACCACAAGCTTCACCTCTTAGCCCTAGCTAAGAGGTTCAGCCCAACATAAATAGGCTGATCAAAACAAAATAAAAATAAAAAGAAAAAGAAAAGAAAACAAACTCTACTCTCTCTTATGCTCACGTCCCAAACCAAGCCAAGATCCCCTCCTTCCTTTCTCTCTTCTCCTTTTATAAACAACCGAGATGCTGGAGTCTGTGCGTAAGCAGTCGGTGGAGAGCTGGGAACGTGCGTAACCCGTATGCAAGTTACATAGCTACAAAACTTCACCCTACATTTAGATTCCGTTTTTGGCAAGTGAAGTGCTGAAAAGCCGGGTTTTTCTCCATGGTTAGAGATGGCCCTGGCCTGACCATCATCTGGACGGTTTGGATCAGCTAACCGATCAGAGATGGTGGGCCACAACTCCCCGCAAACCCGAACGCGTCCAGACATCCATTTTTAGAAAATTATTGCGCTGACGTGTTCGGTGGGCCCCACAATAGTGTTTTTGGGGAAATCCACCCCGTCTAATGAATTCCTCTCGAAATTTCGGTCAAGAATAGTAGGTTTTGTATGTCTTTCGATGCGTCCAAAAGAAGAAATCACGCTAAAATCTTTTTGAATGTCGCGGGGCAGCCCACTTGTGACCTCTGTGGCTGGCACGTGTGTGTGGATAGGCGTGAAATATCAACTTGGGTTCAACTCTTTCGAGGCTCTCTATGAGATGGACAGCTTGGATCATCCGTACGGGCCATGATGGTGGCCCACGACTTCTGCAAAACGGACAATGTCCGTTCATTACGCAGTAGCAGAAACGGCACTTGCCATGTTTGAAGAGGATACGGTCAAGGGTCTGTTTGACCAGACTGCATGGCCTGGTGCAATTCGGGTGGGCGTGCACTATATGCACGTCCACCCTCATGTGGGGTCCGCTGTGATGTTCGTGAGAAATCCGTTCCGTCCATCAGATTTGTCGTATCCTTTTAACAATTAGAACCAAAATTTGAGGCATATCCAACTTGTAGGTGGGCCCCAAATCAGTGCATTGTGGGCTGATTTGTCCGTTGGGCGGCTTCCACAAATGTAACATCCCAAATTTTTTCCAACCTGGAGATAGACATCCTTAGGCAATGGGTCGATCCTAACAACTGATTAACTTCTCAAACACTCAATCCCAAAGTCCAAAATCCCTTTTTAATCCATTTCCTTCAAATTCTCACCTTTCACCACCTTGTCCTTAAATTTTTTCTAAGTAATTGCACATTAGACACTAATCTTAAAGTTTAGGTGATGAAGAATAATACTTAAACTAAAAATTACCATAAATAATAAATAAATAAATCAAATGGGTTTTTGACCATTAAAATTTTAGAATCTCAAGAAATAAATAGGTTATTTGGATACCCAAAATCATACATTGCACGTCGAATAACTCACCCCGGTTCACAAGATACGCCCGTTTTAAAATCACATGGCGGAAACCATCACCAGACAATCCAGTGAACCGCGGCGGCACCACGCCTACTGCGGTTGATCATGGTCCAAATGGCCGAAGGGTCATAGATTCATTAGTCGCCCATTTTCTACCACATTTTTCTACAATTTTAGTCCGACTTCAAAAAGTCATATCTCCCTCGTTATAACTCCAATTTAGGTGATTCAAAAGTTAGATTGAAGCTTGATAAATCTAGTTTCGTATAAAAATAAGTGAAAAATATAATAAAATATTTAATATAGTTAAATATGGGTCGTTGTGTCAACTATTTGAAAATCATTAGTTTGGACAGCTACTGCTTCTAGAATTTTTAGAATTTTTCTACAAGACGAAATCTAATGAAATTTAGTGAAGATGAAGTATACTTGATGATGAACTACTAGAAAAATAATTAAAATAATAAACTAACTAGAAATGCCAGAAAAAGGCGTAGAACTTCCCTAGGACCATATTATGTCATAATTAGGGCGGAATTTGATTAAGTACTGAACTAAACAATCAATAGAATTAGCTCGAACCACTTTAAATACGATCTGCAAGACCCAAAACTTGTAGAATCATCGACGCTACAATACCCTAAAATCTAGGATCAATCTCATTACTCGACTGCTCTTAAGAGCATCACGAAACTCCGTATCAGAGCTGGACCGCACATCGAAAGTCCGAATAATATGAAGTTATAGAATTAGGACTACCTTGCTGGGCTTGACAACCATCTCGAAAATCAAATCCAGATAGTGTCCCACGGCTATTCACTTGAGCCCGGAGTGAAGAGTGTGAGAAAACGTAGATTTCTTTATAAATCAAGCCTCATTTAAGTAATCTGAGACTTGTCACTTGCGGGCCTGATATAAGAAATCAAACCGTCAGAATCTAACTCAAATACACCCTCGGATCAAGGGGAATTTCATACACATATCCATGTACTTGTAACCCTGATCGAGTTTAAATGACCATTGAACTGAAACTGGTC
The DNA here is from genome assembly GCA_030180095.1 of Magnolia changhungtana. Taxonomy (NCBI): domain Eukaryota; kingdom Viridiplantae; phylum Streptophyta; class Magnoliopsida; order Magnoliales; family Magnoliaceae; genus Magnolia; species Magnolia changhungtana. The sequence continues at coordinate 2,947,200 of JASAUF010000626.1, read as the reverse complement.
CGCCACGTGTGATCTGGGAACCCGATTGGACTGAGAACTTAACTCGACCTAGATCCATAGTTAGTGAGCTTAATTCCGACCTTTGGCTCAAGGGGGGGCTCCAGAAGTACTCCGTTGAGACGGAACAGTCCATATTTAGACATAACCTAAGTATACCTTGGCCCTGGGTCTAATTTGGTGAGTTCTGGGCCTATATAAGGACCTTAAACCCTCTTCCATTCATTCCATATGAATTTGAGAAAACCCTAGGTGAGAGAGAGAGTAAAGAGAGAGAAAGTGTGGGAGATGTGAGAGAAGGATCCTAGTGCTCTATCCTGCCGTACTACGTGCTTAACCATCGCTACCAGATTGTTAATTCAGCGATTCTGTCTTTGTTCTTAGGTAAGAAAACCCTAACCCTAATCTATTTTAGTATTTCAATTGTTGTAAGTAGCGGAATAGCTAACTTAAGTCGTGCTATAGGTAGTCATATCAACGTTGGGGAAGGCTTAGAGTTTCTAGTGAATCCATTACGTTTCTACGGCGTAAGGTGTGAACTTTAGACGTATAGGTTATGGTTTTCAATGCTTTCAATGTTAGATAATGATAGATTCATAATCTAAGTGTAATTGTATATGCACAAACCGATATTCGTTTTGTGTTTCGATTGCATATATAAATTATGGTATATTGTGTATTCTGTATAATTGTAGAAAATACAGTATACGTACAAATTTTGAAAGTATGTTAGCTATGATTAATTACTGTATGAACATGTTATATATATGTATAATACTCACTCAGCGAAAGGATTCACCCTAATACACATTTTGGCCAACATAACTTATGTAGGCTAATGTGTGTAGTTTAAGTGTTTGTTGAAATGACTAAATAAATATGGATTTATGATTTATGCTTGCCATATGTATTGGATGTAAGAACATGATTGTTATGTATGAGACAACTCCTTGATATAAGGATTTGTCATATTCTATGTTGAAATCCACATACGTCATGTATGTTGGAATGGTGTAGTTTAAGTGTTTGACAAAATGCTTGTGTGAGAAATTGTGTGACGAACTAAATTGAATAGTGGTGTTAAGATAGGCTTCTCAACAACCTGAATGATGTTTCTGATTTCCTCTATGTATGATGACAGTATGATGTCTGTTTTATTTATGAGATACATATGTGTGGATTTCTGTTTAGGTTATATGATTCCGTGAAGGGTGATGGGGGAGTAGTGTAACGATTCCGTGCAACAGCCCTGGCAGCCCTAAAGCAGATTGTAAGGGACCTTTGAGTGTACGATTTGCAATATGATCTATTACTGCTTTGAGACTTCATAGGATAATATGTTGTAATTGAATGTGATTGGGGCTATTGTATAGTCCAGGCAATCGGTAACAGGCTTTGATTGTGTGGCTAAGGTCATTTTGCCACACAAGACACGTTCGATGAATCCGAGTCATAAGATGGCTGTCGACAGCGGTACCTTGTCGGCTACTTCAGCGTACGCTCGTACCAGTCGAGCTTGTCAAGTAACCCGATTGACCCGATGTATGTTCACCATGTTTGGACGCCATTGCTTGAACCTAAGGTACCAAACTTACCAGTGTAACCCCGTTAACTTTGGTACCTCGATCTGCTAAGACTCATGAGTCGGGCATGGTGGTATGGGATACCGTGGTCAAGCTGTCGGCCTATGCTGGGGTGATGTGACTCCCCGTAGTGACCAATGAGCAACCCAGACTCGTGAGCCGAATACGGTGGTATGGGACACTGTATTCGAGTTGTCGGCCTATACTGTTTTGATGGGTGATGGGGGAGTGGTGTAACGATTCCATGTAACAGCCTTGGTAGCCCTGACCTTACCCGGTATAGTTACCTCGAGCATACTCTGAATCTGCGGAGAGACAATGAGCCTTCCCGTAGTAAACAGAGTATAAACTAGGCCTGTATTGATAAGGTGATAGGGGAGTGGTGTAACGATTCCGTGTAAAGCCCTGGCAGCCCTTACAGCGACCTAGGACCGCACCATCGTATGAGATTATCTAGGACTGACGACCCTATAATGGATCATTGTTTGGGAATGATATAAGGAAGGTACCTTAGTTTTCCAATCCTGTTGTATGAAAAGGACTAATAATAACTCGGTAATCATGCTCATTATCGCACTGCATGTGCCTGGAAGATATGGAGCACTGAGGGATGAACGCATGCCACGGACGTAAGATGGTGTCGCATGAGGGAGTATGTAGGTGAGGGCATGCATCATGACTATATTTTCATACTTGCATTAATAAGAGTATTTAGGAGTGTTTGACTTTACTGCTTTATCATTACTGCTTGACTGAATTGATAATATGTTAACCTATACTTTATTGTTCCACTGAGTTGATCACTCACTCCCACGTGACGGGACGGTGTTGTACACACCAACTAGTCCCCGTTTTAAGTTTCAGATGATGGCGCTACTTGCGAAGCGGAGCCGGACTTTTATGATGATGTGGCATGTTTCTTCTATATGCAGCTATCAGGCAGGTCTATGTAGACCATGTTCTGATCAACGGGGTTACAGGGAGGTTGATTAGACGCTATTACACTTGTTATTTTTCACTTTTGGAACACCCATGTATATTCATTTTGTTCAATTTTAGAGTATACATGTTTATATTTAACCTAGTAACATGTTCAACTCTGGAGACTTATAACAATTTATGTACATTATATATATATATATATATATATATATATATATATATATATATATATATCATCACAGTCTTTTGCTTGCATAATTTAACTGTCTCTGGAGTATGATATGTTGTTTTTGGTATAATCCCAAACATGTTCAATGCCCTTCTACAGTCAACATTGAATCATCATTATCTATGTTGCACAAGTGATGTTTTGGAACTCGGGAGTTGGGTTTCTACTCGACCCCCGATTTTCAGGGTGTTACAACAGAGATCCAGGAGCTGAAATTCGACGTGTACGGTTCATTTGTGGTCCTCGAGCCATGTATGAAGTTTCGAGTTGAACGGATGGTTGGAACCCTACGATATTGCATTCTAGACGACTTTTAAGCCACTTGAGCTTCAGTTTCTCGATTTTCTCAGATCTCTAGCGTGTAAGTCCGTCGATCTTGGCCCCCTGAAGTCCGTCCCTTGCCTTGGTGAATTCTGAGCTTTAAATCCATGCTTTTAACACCCTATTTCAGTCCCAGCTCCTAAACACACCTTGCACCACAAACACGGTTAAATTGGGTCATTAAACAGTATCATGTTCATAAATACAGGCAATAATTAGGGTCTGATATGCAATATTTGACCCTCAACACAACTCCCAACCAACATCTTGCTAGTCCCAAGCAAAGTATGCGAAAAATAAGTTGAAAATTACAGAACAATTTCTATGAACTCGAGTGATTTTTGAAAAGCAATCTAAATATGAGAATTCTAAGATGCATGAATGTTGGGTATTACTTCCTCCTGGAATCAAGCGCACAGTAAATTTCATAATCAAGTTTAAAGTATTTATGCATTAATTAGAACAATTCTAAACATTGAGTACCATGAGTGTATAATGAAATTTCTGCTTATCATCAAGGTTCACTTCTTTATTTCATGATGTCATTGGTACTCAACAAAAGCATTCAGGATGACCAAAACCTAAACTAAACTTGCCCCATTCTTCCAGCATTTGATGATTTTCACACTTTATCAACTTTTTACCAATAACGCCAAGGAGGAGAATCGAATCTGCACCTATAGGGAGCAAACCTATGGTGAAGACCGTACACCCAACCTTTTCCAAATATCAACGTTGGGGAATCGAATCCACACCTATAGGGAGCAAACATATGGTGAAGACCATTCGCCCAATCCTTTTGATTTCTCAGGTTGGTTCCTTTCAAGCTTAGTGATCACAAGTTAATTCTTTAATATCAAACTGAAACCTTAATGTGTACGCGAGATTTGGCATGTGAAATCATGACTCAATCAATGTTTAAAACTTCTAATCATTGATTAATATTTTGAACTTAACTGTGAAATATACCAGATGATTGAATCTAAGAGTCGTAAATTACCTAACACTTCGTATCTTATACTTCTCAAATCACGACTATCAAAATCACTTCGAATTCACAAGAATGTCCAGAAAAATTTGAAAAATTTTCACAAATTTCGCTCAAGACCAAGAAAACACTGATTAAGTAGCCTAATCTCCCACCCCCAACCAAAAATCTACATTGTCCTCAATGTAAAAGATATGAGCTCGTAATGCACATGAGACAATGAAAGTAAATGAGAAGTGATGGGAAGAGTGTACCTGGACGAAGGAATCAAGAAGCTTTTACCAAAGAGATTGCAGCATGAGAGCGGGTCAGCGCAAGAGTAAAGCAAACTATCCTAAAACTACGGGAAAACAAACTAACCTAATGGCATAAAACCAACTAACTTAGAACGACATCAAACAAACTAATCTAGTCCTATGAAAGTAGGGGAAAGACTACTCAATCATGCCATAAAGTTCCTCTTCCAGCCAATATCTGGATAAATTTCTCAGTAAGTTTCTCAACAGGATCATCCAAAAGCCCTTTTTGCAATAGGCTTGGATGCCCTGGAGCATGAATTTTTAGGGAAATTTGTAGACCTCAGCATAAGGTTTCCTTTTAATTTCCTGAGGTGTCCAAAGTATATATGATTCACCTGTGACAAAAAAAATTTCAGAGTTAGTACCCCATCGTGAATCGGAGACTACAGGTAGATAAAATTTAGAAAAATTCTCAGGAAGTAATGTAGTCTCAATGCATTCCAAAGTTCTAGACTTCGGTTCAATTTTCAGCTCCTCCTCCCTTAATGGTAAACAATAAGGATCTGTGGAAGAAAGGGCGTCAGAGTAAGGGCTCTCTCAGTCTGTGACAACTACCGAGGTACTGTCTTGTGAGGCATCCACTATTTCATGAATCATGGGGTCGTCAGAATCCACAAAGTGTACCACGCATGTAGTCAAAGGGTTGGGACAATCAGCTAAGAGTGACTCATCTCCTGCATCGAAGTCTGTGATGATTTGTCCAAGGATTCCATTGTCTTTTGAAGTGGATGAACGCATGCTCGCTTGCTCTTGCCCTTCACAGACAGATGGACAATCAATAGGCGAAGAATTGATGTGAAGACTCTGGTCATTGAAGCTTCTTAGTGGAGGCATTGAATCGTCTAAAGTGTGTAGCTCAGATTGTGGCCTCAACTGGGTAGTTTTAAATTCCAGAGTCATATCAAGCAAATCGTCCATCACCTGAATCATATCCTTATTCAATTCAGGGCAGTGGTCTAAACATGCATCACAAGGGTTGGAAGGGTTAGTTGAAATTAGTTCATTCTCCACATTCAAATCAATCATGTCAGACAGGTGGAGTAGATCATTATAGTTGACAACTTCCTGAACCTCTTGATCATTGGTAGGGGCCACACTTGAGATTGAATCCCAATACTCATCATTGTCAAGTTCCGCGCAGTGTGGATGGGATCACATTCCTCACATTCTATTCTTAGATTGGGTTGAGGTTCGAATAAACTAACCTCTACCTCATCAGTGTAATCATGTGTGTCATGTGAGTGAAGTGTGTCACTATCATTATATTTGAAAGACACCCACATCTCTTGATCATTCCTTTGGACAGTCATCGAGATCGACTCATCGAAAAATTGAACCATATGATCATTAATGAACTCCAACTCTTCATTCATAATTTAGCTTCTTCCACAAGCGAGTTAGGATCACTTTCTTCACATTGTACTTCTAGGTTGAGATGAGGTTGGGATAACTTAGCCTCTTCCTTCTCCATAAGATGTGACTGAATTATTGGAATTGATGATTTGAGTAATTCGCATGATTGTATAATAAGTTGATTGAACTGCTCTTGTGCTTTCATGAGCTTCTGAAGTGAATCCTCTTGGATTGTTTCTGATTGAGTTTCAAAGGTAGAGGACCCAAGAGAATTATCACTATGATATATAGCTAGTTCAGCTTCCTGACATTGATGTTTCCACTGATTATAGTCATACGGATCATATGTGAGAGAATCTGGTGGTTAGTAATACTTATTATCACTCATAATATAATCACACATTATTTTCTTTTTATCAGATGGGTGATAATAATTCTCACTCCTATGGTTATGATGACCCCAACACTCACGTACTGTCCGTGGGGTGGAATTGTTCTCCCGTATATGATCGCGTAAGGACTTCTTAACCGATAGAGTGTTATGCTCAGGTCGGTTCTCGATGATTGTTTCAAGAAAATTTTGAGACATAGGTGGATGTCTATCATCATTATCATATATCCCTTCGTACTGTTTCGCATACTCAAAAGCTATCTTAATATATTAACGTTCCCACTCGTGCATATACATGGTGAAACCCTCAATCTGAATCTAATCCTAAGAAAAATAGAAGAAAAGATCCTGCAGCAGTACGGTAAGTAAGAGGAGGAGAAGTTAGAAAGAAGGTACCAATTGAGAAGTTCCTATGTTAAGATCCTGCAAAAGAAACCAAAAGAGATTAATTCCTAAAAATAGAAATTCTAAAGTTAGAAAATTTTAAGATGGAAATACAAAGTTAGTTTCTAAAAAAGGAAAGTTTCCTAAACCTAGAATTAGAAAGTTCTAAATTAGAAATCCTAATCCTAAAATAGAAAGTAATGTTAGTTTCTAAAAATGAAAAAAAAATTCTAAAATAAATGAAAGCCTAGAAATAGAAAAGTTCTAAAAATAGAAAGTTAGTTTCTAAAAAGGAACCCTAGAATAAGAAATTTTCTAAAACTAAAATCCAAATTAGAAGTTTATGTCAGGCTCCTACAAAACACGAAACGGGTTAGTTTCTAGAAATTTATAAAAAAAAAAAAAAAAAAAAAAAAAAAAAAAAAACTATTCTAACCTAAAATTAGAAAACTCCTAATCTTAAACTATTCCTCAAACTAGTTGAAAACGTATTCGTCGATCCCCGGCAACAGTGCCAAAAACTTGTTCACTCCCCAAGTATAGGGTTGTGATCTAGCAAGACCAAGGTCGAATCCACAGGGATTGAAGCCTATACGTAATCTGAAAATAACTAAAACTAGAACTAAAAGGAGATGAAATCTAAACCAAGTGAATATGAAGGAATAATGGTGAAGATATTAATCTAAAACTGGTGAAATTTAAAGGTAGGAAACTAGGGATTCAGAGGATCCACTTGTAGAGATCAGGGAGATCTACAGTCGATTCATGAACTCAATTGGACTTCGAGTCCCATCTTCATCTAGTTGAAAGATATGTCATTAAAACTCGATCTGAACTTCCTTTGATCTAGTCTTCAAATAGAAGAAAGGTATGAGAATTAGAGTCGATTCAATCACAAAACCATTCCCCCGAGACAAAGTAAACAATAGAACTACACCAAATTCGCAACCAATCAGGAGATGTATGAATGTTAGGAAGAATTCTGTCATCCAACCATGTCCAAGGGGCAATGATGAACAACAGGGCTTCTTAACTGCATAATCACAATAAGGGAATAGACATACTCAAAGCCATCGCAGATATATTATAATTTAAGTCACAACATACCATTAAAAATTGAAAGCATTTCATGAAATCAACTAGAATCAAATCAGTTCATACTATGAATTAAACCAATAGAACACTACCAATCACACCACAAGCTTCACCTCTTAGCCCTAGCTAAGAGGTTCAGCCCAACATGAATGGGCTGGATCAAAATAAAATAAAAATAAAAATAAAAATAAAAGAAAACAAACTCTACTCTCTCTTATGCTCAAGTCCCAAACCAAGCCAAGATCCCCTCCTTCCTTTCTCTCTTCTCCTTTTATAAACAACCGAGATGTTGGAGTCTGTGCGTAAGCAGTCGGTGGAGAGCTGGGAATGTGCGTAACTCATACTCAAGTTACATAGCTGTGAAACTCCACCCTGCGTTTAGATTTCATTTTTGGCAAGTGAAGTGCTGAAAAGCTGGGTTTTTCTCCATGGTTAGAGATGGCCCTGGCTTGAGCATCATCTGGACGGTTTGGATCACCTAACCGATCAGAGATGGTGGGTCACAACTCCCCACAAACCCGGACGCATCCAGACGTCCATTTTTAGAAACTTATTGTGCTGACGTGTTCGGTGGGCCCCACAATAGTGTTTTTGGGGAAATCCACCCTGTCCAATGAATTTCTCTCGAAATTTCGGTCAAGAATAGTAGGTTTTGAATGTCTTTCGATGCGTCCAAAAGAAGAAATCACGCTAAAATCTTTTTGAACATCACGGGGCAGCCCGCTTGTGACCTCTGTGGCTGGCACGTGTGTATGCAAAGGCACAAAATATCAACTTGGGTTCAACTCTTTCGAGGCTCTCTATAAGATGGACGGCTTGGATCATCCGTACGGGCCATGATGGTGGCCCACTGGCTTCCGTAAAATGGATAGCGTCCGTTCGTTATGCAGTAGCGGAAACGGCACTTGCCATGTTTGAAGAGGATACAGTCAAGGGTCTGTTTGACCGGACTGCATGGCCTGGTGCAATTTGGGTGGGCGTGCACTATATGCACGTCCACCCTCATGTGGGGTCCACCGTGATGTTCGTGAGAAATCCATTCCGTCCATCAGATCTGTTATATCCTTTTAACAGTTGGAACTAAAATTTGAGGCATATCCTGCTTGCAGGTGGGCCCCAGATCAGTGAATTGTGGGCTGATTTGTCCGTTGGGCCGCTTCCATAGAGATCCAGGAGCTGAAATTTGACGTGTACGGTTCATTTGTGGTCCTCAAACCATGTATGAAGTTTCGAGTTGAACGGATGGTTGGAAACCTACGATCTTACATTTTGGACGACTTTCAGGCCACTTGAGCTTCAGTTTCTCTATTTTCTCGGATCTCTGACGTGTAAGTCCGTCGATCTTGGCCCCTTGGGGTCCGTCCCTTGCCTTGGTGAATTATGAGCTTTAAATCCATGCTTTTAGCACCCTGTTTCAGTCCCAGCTCCTAAACACACCTTGCACCACAAACACGGTTAAATTGGGTCATTAAACAGTATCATGTTCGTAAATACAGGCAATAATTAGGGTCTGATATGCAATATTTGACCCTCAACATTGACCTTGTGCCTGGTGCGACACCCATTTTGCTACCGACATATCGCATGCCTTCATGTGAAATGGAGGAATTGAGGAAACAGATCGACGGTCTGTTGGAATCAGGTTTCATACAACCAAGTGTATCTCCTTGGGGAGCACCTATGTTGTTTATGAAGAAGAAGAATAGATCACTGCAATTGTGTATTAATTATCGCAAGTTGAACCAAGTGACAGTGAAGAACAAGTACCCTCTGCCCAGGATTGATGATCTATTCGACCAATCGAAAGGGGCACAATATTTTTCAAAGATCAACTTACAGTAAGAGTATCACCAGTTACGTGTCAGGGATGAGGACGTGCAAAAAACAGCGTTCAGAACCAGCTTTGGGCACTACGAGCTCCTTGTGATGTCGTTTGGACTCACAAATGCACCAGCCGTGTTCATAGACCTTATGAATCCGGTGTTTCGACCGTATCTATATCGATTCGTCATCATATTTATAAATGACATCCTGATATACTCCAAGAGTCAGAAAGATCATGAGGAGCACCTGCGAGCAGTCTTTAATACTCTCAGGAAGAACCAGTTGTTTACTCAGTACAAGAAATACGACTTCTGGAAAGAAGAAGTCAAGTTCATGTGGCATGTGGTGTCCAAGGAAGGAATAGCTGTGGACCTTACTAAGGTGACCGCAATTCAGGACTTGGAGCAGCCCGGTTCAGTTACTGAAGTGAGGAGTTTCCTCAGCCTGGCAGGTTACTATCGTCGATTCATTAGGAACTTTTCCCAGATAGCCAGACCGTTGTCTTAGCTTACTCAGAAAGATCTTAAGTTTGCCTAAAATGAGAAGGCAGAAGCAACTTTCAGGAATTAAAGAATAAGCTGACGTCCACCCCTGTGCTAGTATTGTCAAAGCAAGGGGTCAGATATACGACATACACTGACGCGTCTCGTGTTGGTTTGGGTTGTGTTCTTATGTAGAAGGACAGAGTGATTGCGTATGCATTGCGACAGTTGAGGAAACACGAAGAAAACTATCCTACGCATGACCTGGAATTGGCGGCAGTCATCTTTGCATTAAAGCTCCGGAGACATTACCTCTACAAAGAGGAGTTCGAGCTCTTTTGCGACCACAAGAGCCTCAGGTACATATTCACACAGAGAGACTTGAATATGGGCAGCGGTGATGGATGGAAACCTTGAAAGACTTCAAGTTTGAAGTTTCCTACCATCTTGGTAAGGCTAACCTTGTGGCAGACGCGTTGAGCCACAAAAAGACAATAGAATTTGCGGCTCTGCTAATGATTGAAGAATGGAACATGATAGAATTTGTCCGAGACTTCGAACAGAAGCTTACGGTAGAGGAGCCATTCGAGAGCGTCGCACACATCCGCTTGCAGCCACTTATTGATAATAGAATCATTGTGGCTCAGAGAGAAGATGAATGGTTAATGAAGATGAGAGAGCAAGCAATTGACAACGAAGAGTCTGAATGGAAAGTTAGTTCAGATGGGGGTTTACATTATCGTGGCCGCCTATGCGTCCCAAATCTTCATGACTTGAGAAAGGAAGTTCTAGAAGCCGCTCACAATTCGGGGATGGCAATGCATCCTAGCAGTACGAAGATATACTGAGACATGAAGCGTTCGTACTAGTGGTACAACATGAAGTCCCACATAACAGATTATGTGTCCTGTTGTCTCACGTGCCAGCAGGTCAAGACCGAGCATCGCCGACCTCCTGGATTGCTTCAGCCCATGCCCATAGCTGAATGAAAATGGGATTTCATATCTATGGATTTCATTTCTGGGTTACCGAAGACGAGGAAGGGACACGACTCCATTTGGGTGATTGTGGACCGATTGACGAAGTCAGCTCATTTTCTCCTTATTAAAGTTTTGAACGCCGCATATGATTTGGCCAGGCTATACATCAAGGAGATCATACGGCTGCATGGAGTGCCTATGAAGATTGTGTCAGATCGAGACACATGATTCACGTCTATCTTCTGGACTCAAATCCAGGAAGCAATGGGGGTAAAACTGAAGTTCAATACCGCATTCCACCCACAAACTGACAGGCAGACGGAACTAGTAAATCAGGTGTTAGAAGACATGTTGCGAGCATGTGTGCTCCATTTCAAAGATAGTTGAGATTACTGTCTTCCTTATGCAGAGTTCACTTATAACAACAGCTTTCAAGCGAGCATTGGCATGGCTCCCTACGAAGCACTGTATGGGCGTCCATGTCGAGCACCTCATTGTTGGGCAGAGTTAGTGAGAAGAGTTTGATTGGCCCAGATTTAGTACAGGCGATCTCAGAGAAGATCGACATTATCAGGCGTTGACTTCTTACAGCACAGAGCAGACAGAAGAGCTACGCCGATACCAGACGACGACAGCTAGAATTTAAGGTTGGGGACCATGTATTCTTGAAGGTTTTTCCAATAAAGGGAGTCCTTCGTTTTGGTAAGAAAGGGAAGCTTACGCCGAGATTCATTGGCCCATTCCAGATACTAAACCGAGTGGGTATGGTGGCATACCGTCTTGCTTTGCCCACACCACTCGCAGGCATGCACAACGTATTTCATGTATCGATGCTGAAGAAATACATTCCTGATCTTTCCCATATTATCAAATGGGAGTAAGTACAGTTAAGTGGAGATGCTACTTATGTATTGCGACCAACACGTATCCTTAATAGGAAGGAACAAGTGCTACGCAGTAAAGTGATTCCGCTCGTGAAAGTATTGTGGACTCACCACACTGAGGAAGAGGTTACTTAGGAAACAGAAGCCGAGGTCCATAAGAATTACCCTCATATTCTCGAGGAATACGAAAAGGTACTAATTTCGAGGATGAAATTTTTCTTTAATGGGGGTAGATTGTAACGTCTTAGAAAAATCCGTACAAAGACCCGAGTACCACCTCAGGCAGAAATCACTATGGACCAAATTCTGTGGAAATTAAGTGAAAATTAATTAAGTATTAAACTAAATAATCAGTGAAATTAGCTTAAACCACTATCTATACGAACTGTAAGACCCAAAACCATTAGAATCGTTAACTCAACATTTTTCAAAAACATAAGAGCAATCTCAAAACCCAATTGCTCTCGAGAGCACATTGAAACTCCGTATCGGACCTATAACGCGCGTCGAAATTCCAACTACCGTAAAACTATACTGTTATGACTATCTTACTGGGCTTAACAACCATCGCGGGAATTGAGCCCGAATAGTACAAAGAAATGCACAACTAGAGCCCTGAGTAAAGTGTGTGAGAAACGTGAATATCTTTAGAAAATTAGCTCGGATTTAAGTGAATTGGGCCGTTTGCTTATAGAACAAATTAAAGGTTTCAGACCGTCAGTTTCTGACCAAATTATACCCTTAGATCAGGGAAATTTCCCTTCACATACCAGTACACTTATGGCCCTAATTGAGTGACGATGACCGTTGAACTAATACGGGTCTTCCACGGTCGATCCACTAATCCGATCGGATCAAAATCGTAACTTGGCTTCGATCCATCGTCACGGAATTTACTCCAGGCTGTATGCAAGCAATAGACCTCCAGATGAGTCTCGTTTGCCCGAAACAGACGCCTTTTGGCTATAACCTAAGTATACCATGGCCCTAGGGCCAATTATATCACTTCTGGGCCTATATAAGGGCCTTAACCCACCCCTCTCTCATTCCATACGAATTCTCTAACCCTAGGAGAGAGAAGAGAGAAAAGAGGAGGAAAGAGTGAGGAGAAGAGAGAGAGAGAGAGAGAGAGGGAGATCGTTGCTGGGATTCACTCCCACGACTCCACATACTGAATCGCCTCCCCACCGTCACTACACGAGCGATTCCAACTCCGATTTGGGTAAGAAATCCCAACCCAAATCTCATTTTAGGAATCCAAATAAAGAAATTGGTGAGATAGCTAACCTATTTCAATGTTTAGGTAGCCGTTGTGCTGTAAACGGAGACGTTGTGTACGAACCGAGTTCGTGACGGGCATACCGACGAAAGGTGTGGACTATAAACGTTTAGGTTATAGTTTTCAAGGCTTTCGATGTCAACAATGATTTATATCTGACTTGATTGCTGCCATATGATCTTAGTTACAACTTTTTCGATGTATCATGTATGTGTAAACTAGGTTGTATAGTAAATGCATTCCATGTATTTGTTGAAATGTTTGAATGAATAGGAAATTATGATTTGTACTTGCCATGACTATTAATCTAGAATACGTGACTGTTGTATGAATGACAACTCCTTCGTAAAAGGATTTTCCCTAATATATGTTTTAACTAAATTATTTCATATTGTTGAAATGTGTAGTCTAAGTGTTTGTTAAAATATTTGAATGAGTAATTGCTAATTAAATGCATTTAATAAGGGTGTTGAGATAAGATTCTCAACTACGTTAGCTATATGAATGTATTCCTTCATGTCATTTAAATTTAGCTACATGATTTATGTATGAAATACATATGTATGATAATATGTTCAGTATGTGTTTGCTAAAATGCTCAAATGAGATTTATATTTGAATTGATAATTAAATGCTGTTTTAACTATCACATATGAATGCCTATTTTATTTGAGTATGATTGGGACTAGTATGTAGTCCAGTCAATCGGTAACGGTTTTCGATCAAGTAGCCGAACTAGTTTCGCCACAACGGATACGTTCGATGAATCCAAATCGTACGGTGATTATTGGCAGTGGTTAGGCCACGAGGAGTGCGTATGCAATCCATGTCGATTAATTTAGCATGCACTCGTACCAATCGAACTTGTCAAATAACTCGTTGGCCTAATGTGTGTTTACCATGTATGAACGCTACTGCTTGAATCTAAGGTACCGCTTACCAATGTAAAGCTCGTTTAACCTTGGTACCACTATCCGCTAAGACTCATAAGCTGGGCATGGTAGTATGGGACACGGTGGTCGAGCTGTCGGCCTACACTGGGGTGACGAGCCTCCCCGTAATGACCAGTGAGCAACCCAAACTCGTCACCCAAATACGATAGTATGGGACACTGTATTCGAGCTGTCGACTTACGATCAGGTGACGAGCCTCTTGTAGTGACCTCGAATATAAAATAGGCCTACGCGGATGGTGACGAGTCTCCCATAGTGACCTCAAGTGTAAACTCATGAACTTGCCTATCCACTGCTTTTAAATTAGGGGTGATGTTGCCTTATAACTTGCCTATCGTATGTGATTAGCTAGGATTGACGACCCTAGATGGATCATCGTTTGGGTAAGTGATATAAAGGGAGGTACCTTAGCTTCCCGAATCTGCTGTATGAATAGGCCTAATCAAGTACTCGGCTAACATAATCATGCACTGCACTACATGTGCTTAGGCGATGAAGGCATAGTGGGAGTAGCATGTGCGACCGTGAGATGGTGTCGCTGAGGGAGTGTAGGCGAGGGCATGCATCATTACCACATATCATCCTTGCATTAACCAGAGTAGTTAGGAAATGTTTGTTGTATTGCTTTATCATTACTGCTTAACTGAATTAATAACATGTTAATCTTGTCTTATAGTATCACTGAGTTGATCACTCACTCCCACTCTGGGATGGTGTTTTAAAACACAAACCAGACTCTGTTGTAGATGCAGGTGGCGATGATGTCTACGCTGCTGATTGGGATTTCATAGATGAGGAGGAAGAAGTCTCTTACATTCAACTATCAGGCAGGTCTATGTAGACCATGTACTGATCGATGAGATTACAGGGACTATAAGGATTAGTTGGACATTTACATTTTTGTATTTTGTAAATTTTGGATCAACACATGTATATATTCAGCCTGGTAACATACTCATACTCTGGGGATTGAGAAACACTTCTATACATTATATACCTATCTCAGTCTTCTGCTTGCTTAACTTAATTATCTCTAGAGTATGATATGTTGTTTTAGTATAATCTCACTCATATTTAATGCACTAATATGGACAACATTTAAACATCATTATCTATGTTGCATAAATGATGCGTTGAAACTCAGGAGTTGAGCTTCTTCTCGACCCCCAATTTTCGAGGCGTTACACCTAGGCTCTTGTGTAGGATCGAATTCACTGGACATGGGTGTGTATATGTTATTCTCCATGGAGAGCCTCCAGCTAGAGTGTACATAGAACCTTGGATTAGGACCACATTCACGGATACAGGTGTACACATGTTAATCTCCATAGGGAGCCTCCGACAAGAATGTACGTAGGGCCTTAGATTAGGCCCGCTAGTGATTGCTGGTTAGCAGATAAAAAAGCCAACTAAAGTCTCTTACGGTAGCCACCGACACAGGTGGAAACATGTTCCTTTGACATGAGACTGTACGTGTAAGTAAGTGATTAGTTTAGGAAAAACCGTTGTAAAGGTTAGAGGTGAACCTAATTTAAAACATCCGATAGTGAAATTTCAGTACACTCGAGGAGAGTGCATCTAGCAAGAGTGCAGTAGGCAAGTAGCTGGACCAATATACATGCTTGTGTTTAGGATTGTTATTTGCATACATTTCTAGTTATACTTGTGAGCTTAATTCCTTGAATTATATGAATGCATAATTAGATGTATGTTAGGTGTTAAATAGTTAGTACATCTCACACACAAGGTTGCTATCTTCTTATAAACTAGTTGCTTATTGTTTTATCTTTTGTAGTTTATATGATTGGGCCCACTTTGGCTTGGAAGCCTAAAGTGTTAATTGCCTTATTGATTTAAATTGATGAATTAATTAATTAGGCAAATAATTTTTAAGTGGTCCTATTCACTCCCCCTCCCCCCCTAGGATTTAGCCATAATTCTAAGCTCTACTATGTTTCTACACGTGTCGTGGTAGACAATCCATGCAAATTGAGAGGCCGCAATTACTTAGTGGCCTAATCACTCCAGTAATCACCATCTACATGTGGTGAGATGTAAGAGACCATGACCACTCGGTGGTGGCTTAACCGACTAGTAATCACTCTAGAAACCACACACAATAATCAAAATGGTGAATCACTTCACAAATTTCATCAAATAATGCTTGAATGATTATAAATCATGAAAGGTGCCTTTTGAGGGATGAAATTACAAAATTACTCACGGCTAAGATTTTCTTTTAAAATGAGTGAAAGTCGAGACTTGTGTGGTCCACATGGTACATGTATAACATCCAAGCCATCCAACATATGCAACCCACCATGGTGATCATCGTACAAATAAAAAATAAGGCCGATCAAAACATCAAATGGGTTATACTTAATTTTAAATGTTTTAAGTGGTGTATATTATTTTTTACGGATTGGCCCACCTTGTGACTGGATCCTAATATTTTTTTGTTTGCTGGTCAGCATCTGTTGGACAGGTTAGATGTCAAACAGATGCTACGGTGACCCTACAAGATTCTCCACTTGGCAAAGAAAGAAAGAAAAAATAGCCTACATGAATATAAGCTCAGAAGGTACTAGTCTGTAAAATCTGAATTGTTAGACGGTTTACGGTAGATACAGTTGAAAAGCGTTATTTTCTTATGGTCGCTGTCACTTCGGTCGGAGATTAAGGGGTCGTTTGGCACCATGGATTGGAGGGGATTTGAGGGGGTTTCAAATCCCCGCTTTAACATATGTCATTATACACTCATTCTATTGGGTACATGGGCCACTAATGATGATCAGCACCGGCCAAACATTGTCCATGTAAATCAGCACCGTCCAAACATTGTCCATGTAAACCAACTATAAAAAATCGTTGGTTAGTCACTATACATGATTTTGTGATTGTGGCCCATCTAAGACTTGGAATTTCATCATCTCTGGGTAAAGCATATATTTTAGTGGGCTTATCACAACCATTGTATCAAAAATTACATATCTCACTAATTAGGGATATTAAAGTTGATTTTGTAATTAAATTTAAACCCCCATAAATATATCATGGATTTGAATTAAAGTTGATTCACACTCTTCCACTGCAAACACACTGAGAGGATTGCAAATCCTGGGGGTTCCAAATCCACACTCCCAAACAAGCCCTAAACCTCTGACTTTTAAACTATTTCCCCAAAACCCACAACTTATTTCATACACCAAGCAACCCTGGAACTAAGGGATGGTGGATGGTTAACCGACAGAACCGTTAACTATCCAAAAGTCAGTTTTAACCTTCCTTAAACACATATTACTGTTTCTCCCTTTTCATGGGAATGAACGCCCACTTTTTGAGAAGATTTGAGGGGCCAGAGGGTTTTGAGAAATCTATCACGTCCATTGAATTTTCCATCTCATTTTAGGGCATGGCCGGACAATAAAGCAGATGTGAGGATCAAGTGGGCCACACGACAAGAAACATTATGATCAAACACCTACCATTAAATTATTTTGGAACCATTGGGGACCCAAATTGAACTTTGGATCTGCTTTATTTTTTGGCTCATGCCCTAGAATGAGCGGGCAAAACAGATGAACATGATCGATTTCTTATAAACATCAAGATGGGCCTCATGTATGGTCAAAGCTAGGGTTGATACAAATTCCTGTGAAAATGATAGGAAAGAGTTGGGATTGAACGGCCACTGTTGAAGCTTCCTGAGGCCTACTTTCAGCTTTGACAATGTTAGGCCCATACCTAAAATGAGTTAGAAAAACGAATGGACATGAGAGATTTCTCACAATCATCAAGAGGCCATATGTAGACTGGGGTCATAATGTTTACACGAAAATTTAGATGGCCAGTAAAAATAGGAGTTTAGTTTTGTTAATAAGAAAATACAAAAACTAATTCGTATAGATACTGCAAAAGCAGGAGGATAGTTTTATCCATACAAAAATTCGAAAACTAATTCGTATAGGTAACTAACAGCACTTAGTTTAATGTCTAACGGGCGGATTTAGAAAAATAGATTAAAAACGGGAGGTTTTTGCTCCATAGCAAGAAACAGGCGTTTGTGTGGGAAAAAATCCCAACATAGAAGCGAAGGAACAACGCATTCTCTCCGTCTAATAAGATCATATGCCTTCCTCTCTCTCACCAGCATCTCCTCCCCTCCCCTTCTCTCTTTCCCTTTCCCATTCTCTTCCTCTCCAATCCCTCCCACTTCTCTCCCATTCAAGCCCAAACAAAGGCAACAGAAATCACAACAGCAAGAGTGAACTTTTCAAACCCTGCAAAACCCAAAAAGGTATGCTTCTCACCCCCCTATCATCACTCATTTTCCCATATACAAATCCTACCAAACCGACAAAACCATTCCAAAACCATCTCCACCTCGTCAAGAAAAACAGTCGGTTGCCCCGAAAATTACAAGCAGAACCTCCTCGCTCGCCTACGGATAATGGTCTAATACCAACAAAAGAAGAAACCCAAATTTTTTATTCCTTTGACGGAAATAGAAGATTGCCCGCCAAAGGAGAAGTAGGAAATCTCGATTTTACGGGAAATGGAAAAGCACCCACGAAAAATCAAGGAGGATTCTTCAATTCTGTCGAGGAAAATGGTAGATTTCCCACAGATGAAGTAGAGAATCTCGATTTTAAGGAAAATGGAAGAGTATGCACGGAAAATCGAGTAACACTTGTTGATTCCGTTGTTGGATATGGTTGTCTGTTGCCCACAGAAGAAGTTGAAAATCTCAACTTCTGTGAAAATGGAAGAATGCCCACAAGAGAACGAGTACGATTCTTCGGTTCCATCAAGAAGAAAAGTGGATTTCCGACCCAAGAAGAAGTCAAAAATCTCAATTTTAAGGAAAATGGAAGAATGCCCACTGAATATAATCCAAGAATCAGCGAGTCTGTCAAGAAAATTGATAGATTAAATGCCCTAGAAGAAGTGAAACTTCCGCATTCTGTTGAGAGAAGCAGTAGATCACATATTCCTGGTATTGTTGAAAGAACTGGAAATTTACCCCCAAAAGATGATGCAGAAATCGTTGAATCTATCATGCTAAATTGTAGATTGCAAACTCAAGAAGAAGCTGAAAATTTTAATTCCGTTGAGGAAAGTGGTAGATCAGATTTTCTCCATAGTCATGAAAGATATGGAATATTACCCACGAACAAACATATGGAAGTTGTCGATTCTGTTGAGAGAAATGGTAGATCAGTTGTTGTTGATATTGTTGACAGAATTCAAAGAATACCCGCAGGAGAACCAATAGAAATTCTCGATTTTTTTGGGAGATGCAGTGAGCGTCCGACGCTTTTTGAGTTCAATAATCTCCTCATTGCTCTTGTCAAAGCTGATAGATCTGAATCCGCTGTGAATTTGTTCTCTGATATATCATCCTATGGCTTATTACCAGATTCCCGGACCTTTTCAATCATGGTTAGATGCTTTTGTGCTAAGAAAGAACCAAATGAGGCCAGAGAGATTCTGCGCAACATGATTGAAAATGGTTTTCATCCTAATGTTGTAACTTTCACGATTCTAATCAATTCTTTCTGCAAGAAGGGAAGATTGCAGAAGGCATTTGAGATTTTCGAGATCATGGGTCAGATTGGGTGCGAACCCACAGTCCAGACCTACAATTGTTTGATCAAGGGTTTGTGTTTTGTGGGCCAGATAGAGGATGCCTATGAGCTGTTGGTGAAAATGAAGAAATCTTCAAAGAAACCCGATATCTATACTTTTACTGCGGTCATGGACGGTTTCTGTAAAGTGGGCAGATCGGATGAGGGTATGGAGCTGCTTGAAGAAGCTGAAAGGTTGGGTTTGAAGCCCACCGTGGCTACTTTCAATACACTTTTCGATGGGTACTGCAAGGAAGGTAGGCCTTTGGATGGGATTGATCTTTTGAGAGAAATGGAGGAAAGAGATTGCCGGCCTGATTTCATCAGTTACAGCACTTTGTTACATGGGTTGTTGAAATGGAATGAAGCTTCCGCGGCACTAGAAATCTACAAAAGAATGTATGGGGCTGGTTTCCAACCTGACGAGCAGATGATGAACACCCTCCTTAGAAGACTTTGTAGGAAGTCATTGGCTGATGAAAAGTTTTTCAAGGATGCAGAGGAGCTGTTTGGGAGGATTATGGAAGTGGGGTCAGGTCCCACACCTTATACTTGTTGCTTGATGATTCAAGCTCTTGCTATCAGAGGACGGACAGGTGAGGCTCTCACTCTTTTACCCGAAATGATAAGAACTGGATATTCTCCAGGAGCAATGACATATAATGCTGTTATCCGAGCGCTTTGTAGTCAGGCGAGAGTCGACGATGCGTGGCTTGTTTTGGTTCTTTTGATCGTTAGAGGAAGAACATTTCCTAGTAGAATTCCATATAACTTGTTGCTCAATGAATTCAGTCAACAAGGAAGGCTCTTGGATGCTTGTAAGGTTTATGCATTGGCATTAAAGCGAGGCTTGTTCCTCCATCAGAAACCATTGGAGGATTCGTTGAATGAGAAAGAGCCTGGGAAAGATGTTTCGGAAAAATGAAATGACATTTGAATGCTAGTTTGACAATCGAATGCATTGTTACCAACAAGATATAAGTTGTTCATTAGGCGGGCCTTACCTAGTATGTTGCATGCCCCAATGATCCAGACTGTCCTGTCATCAGGTGGGCTAACTGTGAGAGTCGGGTATGGGCCGTTTTCAATTCTTTTTAACCTTCTTTCCTTTCTCTCATACATACATATGGTCCACCTTGTATGTGAAAGTGATTTATAGATAGTAGTTCAGAGCTGGTACCCTTGAGATTTTAACATCGTTTATTGCTTCATGCTATTTCAATATTTCTAGATTTATTAAGGAGAAGAACTTTGATACTCTCACAGAGTGCGGTGGATGATACACAAGCACTTAGAAATTGCACACATGGCATACGAGTAGTCAAATTAAACTGTATAAATTATTCTCCCAGTGTAGATGTATTACGAACCAAAATTTAAGCTTATTTGATTTTCTAACTATCATATTGGTGGATATTTATTGGAAGATTTAAATAAAATAAATAAATAAATAAATAACAATAAAAAATCCAAGTCCTATTTCCACAAACAACTATCCAGGAATCAGAGATTAGCATGGTGTACCGTAACAGTATTGATGGGCGTGTAGAAAGGTCTTACCTGAGAAAGAGGGAGTCTACATAAAAACTCACTATCAGAATGAAAATCTCGTTACCTATGGTTGACCAATTTCCACATCCTCATCATCATCTGACTATGTTTGTGGCATGCCTTATGCATACCCATAATAGCCAGAACAGGAGGGAAAGACCATGTCAACAAAACTTGTGGATGGTGGATAACTGATCAAGATCTTTGCTTTGTCGACCCCATTCCCGAGTAAGAATATCCACTAGCGCCATAGTCATAGCCACCAAGCCCACCATAATCGTACTTGTACTGTGGTTGCCTCCAATATAGCTACTCACACTCGTTTTGATGAGAGTGAGATTGTGATGACAAATGACTTAGATTTGGATCCAAATGTATACTCATATGAAACATATTAGCCAGGACCAGTCCAACGTGAAAGTGACTCAATAAACTTCCTATATTTCCATGGTCATATCCAATGTTGTCAAATCGCATATGCCATCGCATGCGATCCGCATATGCTGTTCGCATATGCGATCGCACAATCGCATATGCCATGGCATATTATTTTTTTCAAAAAAAAAAAAAAAAAAAAAAAAAAAAAAACTAAAAATTCTAAAAAAAAAAAAAAAAAAGAGGGGAAAACTCATCTAATTAGTACACATGATTGGATTGGGTTATTTTACTTATTTCATTATAGTTTGTGTGTTTCATTAAGTGATATATTTAATTACTTATATTATATAAATTTTAACAAAACAATTAACAAGCTACATTAAAACATAACTAATTATTATAAACTTCGAAGAAAGAAATTTTAATGATAAATGGATAACTTGAAACAACATTCAAGTTATAACTTACAACAAAGACAACTCAAAAAATAAACATAATTGAAATAATTGTAGAGAGATTAGAGTAAGAAAGAAAGAGGTGTAAGAGAGAAAGAGTAAGAGATTTAGAGCTTTGGAGTAAAGAATAGTGAAAATGGAGGGGATATGAGAGCCTAATTATAGGTAAAAGTTATCCAATTTGAAAAAATAAAAAATAAAAATAAAATAAAAATCTTTCACTCTTGGCTATTGGGAAATATGCCATCGCACATGACGTTATGCGATCGCATACTCGCATATGCGATCGATATTTATCGTGATACAAAAGTATGCCATGGCATACTTGCCAGATCGCATATGCCATCATGGCATATGCGATGCGATCAAAAGTATGCGCATATGCGATCGCATATGCGCATATGCGATCGCATTTGATAACAATGGTCATATCCATATTATCTGTAAGCCATCTAATGTTGTGAACCTCTTGATGCTCCATCTCTTGCAATGCCACTAGTGTTGGCCTCCCTATGATGCTCCCCCTTGGCTAGTTGTATCATGACTCCATATGCTTATAAGTTTAGCCTCCTTTATCTCATCGATGCTTATCAATCTCGCGATCTATTGTCGGTCGTACCCTCCATGTGCTAAGCAACACCAAGAGCATGTGCATCATCATCAGCAACACCATGATCATCTATGTCGGTCTTGCTACCGCTGCTTTTACTCTTCCGCTAGGTAACTTGGGTTAAATTTACCCTCTCTGGGGTCCAAGACAATTGCACAACTCTCTTACAGCCCTGTACGTAACACTGGGTCATGCACCTCGACGTCTTCAGTATCATCTTCTACCATGTTTCTCCATTTGCTCCAACCAAGGTAGAATCGGGACCTCCTCATCATAAATATTGTCGAAGCTTATTAAACAGAAGTTTGCCTTTGTTATCTAGATTTGCCACACGCCTTGTATTCCGTAGTCGTAGCTTTATGTTGTCTAGCTCAAAACTTTTAAGCACAATTTTCTTGAGGGCCTTTGCACTTTCTCTGAAATGCATCTTACCAATCAGTTGTCTAGAAAATTTAAAAATAAAAATAAAAAAACACTTATGTTAATAGGTCATCACTGGTAAGATAATTCTAACTAATAAGACATGTGTTTCCTACCTGGAGTTGTTTTAAAGACTGCCCTTTGTGCAAACACATCTTCAAAGCTACACTAGCAAAGTGCATGTACTTCCAACCATGGACAATATGATACATCAAAATATTTAGAGTGTTTTAAGCACCAAAATTAAATATGGATAATTTGAAACTTGTACTCACTTTGCTTAATACCCGTATGTGCATATCTAGGTCAAGCTCTAATGTCTTCATAACGTTCTTCAAGCAGACACGAACCTCACCGTCCTCGACAAATGCAGAAGTGTATTGGTATCTTGGATTTTAGATAGCATCTAACATTCTAATAATGGAAAAAAAAAAAAAAAAAAAAAAATTTAATAATCACACCATAAAATAAATTAACTAATAACTAACAATAACAGGTGCATAATAACAAAGAGTTTACCTATCGCATGAAGATCGTAGTGAAGTTGTTTTCTTCAGCATTTTTTTATCATCTTTTAGTAATCCATGTAATGTTTTCAATCACGATGAATAGCCAACTTTGTTAATCCATGGCATCATAAAGGAAATCCATGATAGGCATCTCTTCGGATTCTGTAAGATGTAGGACTCTCATTAGGGTGTTCCATGACCGTAAGAATGTTTGAGACATTCTTCCAATATTTGTTGTCCTTTTGGTAGCAACAACCTTAACCAGTGTCCCTGATATCTTGTCCCCATGTTTTGTATTCAGGCATTCCCAAAAAGCAATCATCTAGCTCAACACTCCCCAATGCTAGTACAAACTCTCAAGGGTTATAAAATTTGTCACAAATTTAGTCACCACAAGCCTAAGTAGCTGTTATGGTAACTAGTTGGTTATGGCTGTAGGTGAATTTCGTCGCTTCTCATTTTAACCAATTTTATGGCACTTTTCTTCTTTTCAATATTTTCTAATATGGGATTGATGCAATATACAGCACATGGTGGCTAGAATAAATGTTCTCTCTTCACCATCAACATTCTTCAGGCAGACTTATATGTTACCTGATTGTCGGTCACAATGTGCACCATATTCTCCTCCAATCTCATCAACCATCTTATCTATCTAGGAGAAAATATAATCAACATTTATTGTTGCTTATATGTTACCTGATTGTCGGTCACAATGTGCACCATATTCTCCTCCAATCTCATCAACCATCTTATCTATCTAGGAGAAAATATAATCAACATTTATTGTTGCTTCTGATGCATCGTTGATTTGTGGAACACCGTTCCCAATTGGTAGTGTACCATAAAGTTGATCATCCTACATCTAATTGGGTCAGTCCAACCACTGCAGATAATGGTGCATCCTCTAGTCTACCATAGGGGTTTAAAGGTAGCCACATATACCTTCGCATCTTAACACTACTTACTACCAATTTTTTCCTAATCTTTGTAGTTGTGGTTGCCTTCACTCCTTCGCTTGCTTCTGTCACTGCATCGATCACCGCTTGTCAATAGGTAGAGTTGGCAACATTTGAAGCTATGTTACAGTGTATGAATAGCTTGGCTTCTATCCTACCATGCTTCTCAATTGCAATTTAAGGCCACATTTGTGTAATCTTCTTACGTTTTGTCATATCCTTTTTGTAAACATAATTGAATGACATAAGAGTCTCTAGAGCTCCACATCTTCTCGGCCATAAATGGAGCATGTGAAGCAGACTCTCTTCGGTTGAAGGCATGTAGTAATCCACCAAACATACCCCTAACTTCACTCAGAATTACTCTCAGCCCCACTCCCACTCCCATGGCCTCCCCTACATCACATATAGACCTCATTCCCCCAAGTATGTGCCAATGCTCTTCATCTCCATGAGTGGTTCACATGCTCTCTCTCCTAGCCATGGCAACCACTCGATTTGAATCTTCACCAAACTCAACATTCTCCTTCTCACTAACACCCATGTAATTAAGACCAAACACCTCCTTTCAGTCAGCATAAAAAATTACCTCTCTTTTGCATGCAGCTTCTTTTTTTTTTCCTTTGACTCTCCCAAATTTTGTTACATCATATAAATTACCTCTCTCAGCACACTGTTACACCCCATGATTTGGCCCTTTTGATATATCAAACGTTATAAGAGTCACATTATTCCACAAGTTATCACTCTATCACAATAGTCACTCTTCATTGAATACTTTCACCCACCCTCTCACAATGTTGCCATCCAAAATTCTCACTTCCTTGTTGACTGGCCATTTTCTCACTACTCCTTACAAGTTTAAAGCAAATTAACATGTAAAGCGCAAACGAAAGTCTAAACTTTAAAGTAGTGAAGTTTAAGTTCTCCAACTCTAAAAGCCTCTAAATTAAATTGTAGAGTGTAAACTAAAGTCAAAACTCAAAAGTGTGAAGTCTAAACGAAAACGAATCAAGCTCTTCACATGCCCAAAATATAAACATATAAATATAATTATTATACATATAATTACTATCAAGATGAAGGTTTTAAAAAGAAAAGCAACAACAACAATTTATGCACATGTTAATTCACAATTACTATTCATCCAAAAAAATTTTAAAATTAAAAAATATATAATGCAGTTAAAAGTACTAATATAAGGCATGGTTTTGCACATGTAATGTTGGAATCATCCCTACTAAATAATAGACACAAAAAAAAAACATTTTAGGATTTTTTTTCCTCAGTCCCTATTCATCCAAAAATCATTAAACTTAAAAAAAATTCATTATATATATATATATATATATATATATATATATATATATATAATGTATTTAACATTACTAATCTATGGCATGATTTTGTACATGTAATCATTCACATTATATATCAGATACAAAATTATATACTTTTTAAAGTTTTTTTTCCTCATAGTCACTATTCACCCGAAAATCATCAGAAATTTAAAAAATGTAAAATGCGGTTAACATTACGCACATCATCTTACATCTATTACGATTATCCACATTAAATATTAGACACACACACACACACACACACACACACACATATATATATATATATATATATATATATATATATATATATATATATATATATAAACTAATCAGCCACAAGTCTAGCAAAATATAGTCGATTTGGTTTTGTTATCTTCAAATAAACTATTTCTACCAATTTCTGAAAAAAAAAAAAAAAAGTCTAATGAGATTTTTTTTTAAATGAACACTTACTCTTATTACAAAATTTTCCCAAAATGGCCCACGGAGCTTTAATTTGTCCAAACTGCTTTAATTAATAATTTTAATCCGCAAAGAGTGTAGAAGCTAGGTTGAAAATAGCTTAGGATCACTCTAACTAACATGGGAAACGGAGATATTTAAATAAATAAATAAAGGTGAAAAAATGGATATTTAGGTTTTTATATTTTATTAGAAAAAAAAAATTAAAAAAATCTAGCTTTTTTTTTTTGTTATAGTTACATGGGGATGTGACTATGACGGGGGCAACGGTCATTACACCCCATTACAGCACTATTTTTTCCATGGTCACCATTTTCAACCCTGAATCGCATAACAAACGGTGCCAGTACAGTTATGTAATGGCTGTTATGATCGTTACGTAACCATTTCGGTACACATTAGACTCGTTAAACCAATCTGATATTGGGATTGTGACTTCCTCTGACAGTAGGCTGTACAATCTAGTTGGTTGTTTATTTGATCTAATATATGCCACGTGTACAATTTCTGATTGCCTGCTTATCAAGCGTCATGCGACAGCCTGAGTATCATGACTCCTTTATATTAAGATTGTACATTTTTACTGGTCTAAATCTTGGGTGATATTTGACATATTAAATGTCGAGTGTATGATTTTTATTGCTGTATCTGCTTAAGATTGCAAGCCACAGTTATGCTATGCTTAAGACATCATGATACTTATGATTGTGGTTTATATCCAACGTTTGCTACGAAGTGCTAAATTGTGCAGCTCATCCATGTACATAGACACTATTCTAGATGCTCAAAGTTGTGGGCCGCATTGTGTATGAAACATAGCCAAAAATACAAAGATTGGAAGAGGCTGACTTTTTTATTAGTATTCATCAAAGGGACAGTTAAAAAAGAAATGGTTCAATGATTTCAGAAATCAGATTATCAAATCATCTGATCACTGTGGTTCTTAGACAATGCTCCATCCACAATGGAGCCCATGATTTTGACCTTATGAATTGCCTGTGCATTCATGCCACTTGTACTGTGGATGTGGCCAACATTCTAGTGCTTTGTGGCTTAGGCTAGTTGGATCCTACCTTTTAGTGGCGGTTAAAAAACAAAAACAAAAATAAAAGCATGTTTTCATGAGGTGATGTTTGTGCTAATGGAAATGGGATTATTGAACCACAAAATTCAAGAACTCAACGGTTTACTTGGAGCAATTTCACAGAACTGGGTGTATCAATACTTGAGATAAATAAATGTAGTAAGTTGGTTTTCAGCAACTGGTGAAATCTTGGTAGCTTCCTTGATCATCATCATCATCATCATGTAAGCCTTGTATTTTTTTGGTTTTTCAGCCAGCTTTACTAATCTTGTTTTCATAAATGATGAAAGGGCAAGGGAAAGGCCCAAAAGTATGTGGGTTGAGGTATTGAAAAAAGACTTTTGACCTACCATCTAATTGAAGTTAAGGCCCTCAATAGAGTGGAATGGTAGAGAACAAAAAATTCATGTAGCCAGCCCCAATTAGTTGGGATTAGGCTTGGAAAGCTTACTGATACCACAAGCATGTACAAGTCAACTTATGCATACGCCACCACATAGGCCAGACGTGATAGACAGGTGAAATATCCAAGCCATCAGGTGGACCTCACCATGTAGATATTTCTGACCGAAGATAAAAGTTGGTCTATTCTATTAGAAATAAGTTGATGGGTCAGAAATTTGCACTCATGTTTTCACAACTGTACATTTGTTCGGTTGATTATGACCCACCTGACTAGTGGATTAACCTGGTTCTTTGGATAGGGAATCTACATAGTGGTATTCTTCTGATGGATGGCTTGGATGTTGCACATGTCTGCCATGCTGGCATATTTGGCGGTGTATAGACACATGAGCTTAGCAAAGTTCAGGTTTAGATGATGCTGATGATGATGAATGAAACAATGGGTTATCACAAGCTGCTTTCTTCTTTAGCTAAATAGAACCATTGGCAAATCCTTGATGTTTGTGAATAGAAAAAAGCGAAATTCAATGACTTGTTAAAGAAAGCACATACTTGCATAGCAAGGTGACCGCTACAAAACAAATGATCAGGATCATCGTATCTAGCCCCAAATGATGCCATGCATTTGGAGACCAGCTGCACTTCCGGTCGCCTAATAATTTTGTGCTTTGTTCATCGGGAGCAATTGCGTACATCAGATGCCATACAAGAAGAGAAATTTTGCATGGAATGTCTTAATGTCATAAATATTTCGCCCAATATCAAATCACAACAGATTGTTGAATTTTCTCGGTCCTCACTCTTGCTCTGGTGGTAGACTCTAAGGAGTTTCAACACTAGGTGAATGGTTCGAGTACCCTATAGAAACTTGTTGACTGTTGCATACCTGTCTAACAACATATATATGGTTCGAAACAAAATTGACAAACGACTCCTCTCCAAACCAACAATCTTCTCTCCCTTCCTTACCATCCATTTGGAGTTTCTTAATTACAACAGCATTCATATCAGCATGCAACACCAACCCATCTCTCTTAGTTGTCTGCACCTTGTTTTCCAAACAAACTGAAACTGATTTCACATATTTACCCCCTCCAGAATTGTTCCCACAAATATTCATTTATCATCACCGTCCAACAATTCTTAACTTGTAAACCATGAAACATCTACAAGCTGACGAATAACAAGAGCGGTTGAAATCTTAGAAGGGCAAACACTTCCAACTCCACCATTGCTGTTTACATACCTGTTTTTCCTGCAAAGGAAAGTTTGCAAGCAGAGCCTGCATCCACTAAATTACCTATAATGGAACTGAAATTGCAGACTGTAAATGGACTGCCGTAACCGTAACCCGATAAAACATGTCTTTCCAATACAGTTCTACCACCAACAGATGGCATTTTGATTTCCATCCTGCAACTTTTTTTTTTTTTTTTTGGGAAACCATGCAAGCAAAGACTCCTATTACTAACCAGGGCGAAAGCTGGGAAGAATACAAACAAAAGGTGCATGCCTCTAAAGAAAAAGTAAAAGAGAAGGAGAAAGGAGCTCCAAGGGGAGAAAGGAAAACAGCAGAGGAAAAACAGGAAAATTAGAGAGAGGAAAAAGGGAAAAAGAAGGAAAAAGGCCCATGGCCCAGGCCAGGCACTACAATTATGAAGCAATGGCAATCCCTGAAATCAGGCCATAGGGAGAGATCATAGTAGCTACAGCTAACTTCAATATCATTCTCATGAGGCGGGGCTGGGTAATGCTGGTATGTCGAGACTGAGGCGAAGCTAGAGAAGTTGAGGAAGGAGACCAAGGCTGTGATCGTCATGGCTCAGAAGGAGGTTGTCCAGGAGTTCGAAACGTCTCAGGCATTCCTGTATGAGAGGGATAACCTCTTCCGCCAAGGTTACACTGAGTGCGTGAGGGCGATGAGGCAGACCTTCCCAGAGCTCGATCTCTCTGCTTTTGATGAGCCGAAATTGAGTTCCGATGGGTCGGGCGACGAAGCGGCTCCCAAGGCGGCTTCTGAGGTGACTCCCGAGCAACCTTCTGAGGCTTGATGCTTGGCTTTTACAGAGCAGTATTTCCTTCATCCTGCTCTACCTTTCCCTTTTTCGGCTTCGAGCTCTTCAAGCGCACCTCTCCTGTGCCTTTTTAAGCTTCAAGCGCTTTTCAATACTTAATCATTTGTAGATCGGTGTACATGTATTTTTCTGGGACATTACTAATGTAATCATACCCTTTGGGCCTTTATCAATGAAAATACTTCTGTCTTGAATTCCAGATTTCTGAGCTAAGTAGGTCATTTTTTTACTTCATATGAGTATGTCAGACTAAGCCTATGTTGTAACTTGGGCATTAGTCGGATATTGTGTGGAAAATTGTTGAAACTTGTCTAAACCAGTTAGTTTGGACGTAGTTCAATCGTTGATCGGATCTAAGTCGATCATTGATCGGATCAAGATCGCTCAGTCATCAGATCTTAGTCGAGAATTGATTGGATAACGTGCTGACGTTTTATTAATGTAACTCAGAATTGAATAATACATAATGAACGTCGTACCGACTCAATTTAAGGGTAATAGATCTTCAAATGTTCGGCGTTCCAATGGTGCGGGAGCAGTTGTCCAGCTAAGTCCTCTAGTCGATATGAACCAGGTCGGCTTATGCTCGAAACCACACACGGTCCTTCCCAGTTTGGACCTAAGGTTCCTGACCCAATCTCCTTGGTATTCTAGAACATCCTCCGAAGAACTAAATATCTGAGTTGGAATCTTTTGACCTTCACCCATGCATTATAGAAGCATGATTCCTGCTATTGGTGAACGACAGTCCAAGTCTAAGCTAGTTCCCTTTGCTCTTCGAGGAGGTCGAGATTGAGGGCCATAAGCTCGGTATTGGCTTGTTCGTCGAATGAATCTGCTCGGGCTATATACAGTCCAATCTCTAAGGGAGTTGAAATGGCCGAGCTATATGTCCTAGAGGGGGGGGGGTGAATAGGACTATGCCAAATTTAAAAATAACAGTGGAAATTCAAATAAATTAAATACAGATAGCAATAGACAAACCCACAATGCTGAATTTAAAGACAACCTCAAATTAACAAGTATTGAGAGGTTGATACAGATGTTGTTCTAAGGACAACCTTACACTATAAAAACCAAGGGTTTATGGCAGGACAACCTTACTAGAATGGTTTGTGTATCAAAAACTCAAACTAATATAGAGGAATAAAGAAATAAATAGCAAGGAAAGAAATTTATGCTATTACAACATTCTCCACACTTGCAGAAAAGAAATTACAACATTCTCAACAGTGCAAAAGGAGAAATTACAATCATCCAAAAAAAAATAAACAATCAATCCACAAAACCAGAAATTATAGTGGTTCACTTGTGTGTACACCAACTGTTTTGAAAAACAGCCATACAACTACTACACTCATAATATCCTCATACAGTGGATATTAGCGTTCACTATGAAAATAGGTTTTTCCAAGTTCACCTAAAACCCTCACAATTGTATTTTTCAAGTGGGCTTACACAATTCAAAAACCCCACACTCTGAGTTTTCTGGATCACCTCAGACAAACCAAAATTGAGAGATTTCTGGCACAATCTCAATGAAACCAAAATACAGAAATTTACAATAATGTAAAATACCTGAATATTCTCTTCTTGATGAAGCCTGGAAGAACCAAATCGAAGTAGAAGTTCAACGTAGAAGTTTAATGTCCAAACTCACTTATGAAATGGTTCTGGGTTCTAAATTGATTTTAGATTTAAAGCACCTTGGGCTAACTTGATTTGATTTTGATTCTAAGAAATGGAAATACTTCAATCCCTCTTTCAAATAAAATTGGAATGCGAAAATTCAAAATCAAATGCAAAGAAAACTAATAAAAGAGAATATTAAATAAGACAATATAGCTTAAAAAGATCACTAACTTATCTCTCAGAGTGGCGTATTGATTTAGCTTGAATTGAATGAAAAACTCTGAAATTTGTGCTCCATTTATAAGTGAAAAAATCGCGTTCACGACTGGTCCTGAGGACACCACGACTGGTCGAGGACCGGCAGATTTTTGAAATTTGGGCACGATAAGAGAAAGTCATTCCACGACTGGTCGTAGGCCCTGCACGACCGGTCAAGGGACCTCCACGACTGGTCGTGACCTGTCCATGACTGGTCGTGTGGAACCAAATTTAGTTGTTGGAATTTGAGTCGAGGCTGCAGGACTGGTCGAGAATGAGTCGAGCACTGTTCACACGACCGATCGAGCAATCTCCAAGACTGGTAGTGGCTTAACAAAAAATTCTAAAATTTTGTAACAAACTTAAGACTAGTCGAGGAATTTCTTGGACTGGACGTGTCAGTGCTAGGACTAGTCGAACAGAGTCCAAGACTAGTAGAGAAACAGTCTATTCACTTATAAAATGATCTAATTAAATTATGTATTCAAAATGACCTACCCTATGGTCAATCTAGGGTCATTTATACCTTATATATAATGTATGAACATTGAAACTTCTTTTTCTTCAGTTGATAGTTGTTCTTTGAAGTTCGCGAAGCTTGAGATCTTGTCATAGAATGAAGCTTGAACTTGAGTCTCTTGAAGCTTGAAATTGACTAACGTTGAAGCTTGAACCTGAGTATCAAAATCTAGGAACGTTATCTTGACTTGTATGAAGATTTGAAAATCTTAAACTCTTGAAGCTTGAAAGCTTGAATTCACAATTGATGTTGTACATGAACATGAACAAATAATCTTGTCTTTGAAGTTTTTGAACTAAAGACCCTTGTCCTTAAGAGATGCACAGACTTTATTATGTAGATTAGCTACACAAGACACAGATTCTAAGAGAGGTTTTGGCACTACAAAATTTGACAATTATAGGACCTAGAAACCATAGCACTTACAATCTCCCCCTTTGTCAAATTTGTGACAAAACACACTCCATACAAACATAAGCATTATACACACAAAGAATCATGCACATCAATTCCACCAACAAACAATTCCTTGCATCAATTCCACCAACAAACAATTCCTCCAACAATACTCCCCCTTACTTAACTCCCCTTCACCAAAATAGAATCGTTCACAATTAATTCATCCATAATCCACAATCCATATATAATCCACGTGCCATATACCAATATACCACAATCACCATATATTAAGCATGCCAAAATTCTCCCCCTTTTTGTCACAATATGATAAAGGAAGGAATCAAGTAATAGAAGTGGAATTAGATAAAGAAGGAAGAATAAAAAGAGTATCGATGAATAAATGATCAAGATAGTCAACATATTAAATCCATAAGCAAGTTATATTCAAACATAATTAACCAAGTTCAACCAAGTACTACCAAGTTAAGTCAAGTATAACCTCACAAGGCAAAAGAAATCCAAGTATCATTAAAGTTATTACAAACCAAGATTAGAAAATACTAATCAGATCCTGAAGAGGGAGTAGGAATAGATGGATCAATCTTATGTAAACCCTTATTAATGCGCCTCATATATTTACGCATATAAGCAAAGTTACACGAATCTGAGCCACTTGTTCCTCAAGAGTATTCAACCTCTTAATGAAATCAGAAGGCTGATAATCAGGGTCAGCCTCAGAATCTGATTTGATCTTATCAAAGATATCATCCATGTTAATGTCGTCTGGAGGTAAATCGCCTTCTTCTTCATTCACTGCTTGAGCTCTACCAACACCCACATTGACTTGGCCTACGGCCAACCTCAAATTCATTTTGTTTATATTTGAGTTGTTGAAGATTAGGTGTTGAATAGGAGCCTCTCCAACAGGCATAGCCACTAATATATGGGTAGCCAACATAGTCATAAAATATGCAAAAGGGATATCACTGTATCCAGGATGGAGACGGAATTGTATGATGGAATGACAGATTAAATAAGGAAGACATACAGATGTACCAGAGATGATGGAATGAAGAATCTGAACCATGAAAGATGTGAGTTCGGTTTTGTTACCAGAACGTGGATAAAGATTTGAAATAAATATCCTGTGAAGGACCCTGTATCTGGGTAACAAATACTTTGAAGCAAGTGCATTCTCATTTTGACTCCATTGAGCATCTATATAGCATAATGCTCTAGTAAGCATACGTTTTTCTGATTCAGATGGTTTAGCTAATAGAGTGTTAATTGGAATACCTTCATCATTGATAGGTATGTCCATTAGGCCAAAAATCAAATGTCGGCCTACTTCAAATGGACCTTCTCTAGTTGCTATAATGAAAGTTAAATTTTCAGTTGAAAAATCAGAAATGTGCGCAATAGACCGATATGCCGGCCCACCCCAATGTAGAATATTAGTCCATCCTACAGATTGGAGAAGAGGAAAGATTTCAAATGAAACAAGATGTTCAACATGAACAGGTCGTTCAACTATAACATTGCGCAACCTTAAATCCCGCACATAGAAGGGATCATCTTCGAGCGACCGAAGGTGGCGCCTTGTTATAGGTATCGATCTAGATGTTGAAGGACCACTAGAACTTTTCTTTTTTCTTCTACCTTCCATTTACAACTAGGAAATCAAGGAATCAAAAGGTTGCAAAAGAAGTAGAGTGGGTTTTCTTAAAATCAGATTTTGGAGAAGAAAACCCCAAAAACCTCAATGAAACAAAAAATAAATCACTCCAAAGATGAAAAAGAAGTGATATGAACTTGAATCTATAAGAAAAATGAAAATAAAGCACTAACCTTAAAGAACTATGGAGATGGGTTCGACCGGTTGAGCTAGTACCCGTTGGAGACGAAACCCAAATGAAGAAAAAAAATTTCTCCCAAATAAACATCAAACCCACGCTACACAACTGGTCAAGTATGTACTCAACTGGTCGTGCATGGCCAAAAATATACATTTTTCATTAAATTTTGAAATTTAAACATTCAAACTAACAAGTATATACATTATAATATAGAAATGCATGAATAATCAATTCAAATTGCACATACCAAGATCAAATTTCAATTTAGAAAACCTACTTTTGTCGAGTGGTTTCGTGAAAATGTCAGCAAGTTGAGTCTCGGTCGGAATATATTTCAAAGTAATTGTCTTTTCTTCCACTAACTCACGAATGTAGTGATATCTAATGTCAATGTGCTTGGTTCGCGAATGCTGGATTAGATTTTTAGATATATTAATTGCACTGGAATTATCACAATATAAAACCATAGAGTCCTGTGCAATTCCGTAATCGCTTAATATTCTTTTCATCCATACAAGCTGAGTGCATGCATTGCCTGTTGCAATGTATTCAGCCTCAGCGGTAAAGAGCGATACGGAACTTAGTTTCTTACTCTGCCAAGAAACTAAACAATTCCCAACATAGAAACAACCACCACTGGTTGATTTCCTATCATCAACGTTACCAGCCCAATCAGCATCAATGTAACCAGCTAATTGAACACTAGTATCATGTGGATACCAAAGATCTAAATTAGCTGAACTTGCGACATATCACATAATCCGCTTAACAGCAGTTAAATGTGACTCTTTAGGGTCAGATTGATATCTAGTGCAAATCCCTACGATAAATGCAATATTAGGTTGACTCGCAGTTAAATACAGCAAACTACCTATCATACTGTGATACAATTTAGGATCCACTTTCTTACTTGTAGAGTCCTTTGAGAGTTTTAAAGTCGTACTCATAGGAGTATCAAAATTTTTTCCATTCTCAAATTTAAACTTTTTAACTAAGTTCAGAGCATATTTGGTTTGAGAAATAAAGAAACCATCAGGTTGTTGTCTAACTTGCAACCCTAGGAAATAATTCAATTCCCCAACTATGCTCATTTCAAACTTAGATTTCATAAGATCTGCAAA
This sequence comes from Magnolia changhungtana, assembly GCA_030180095.1. Classification (NCBI taxonomy): domain Eukaryota; kingdom Viridiplantae; phylum Streptophyta; class Magnoliopsida; order Magnoliales; family Magnoliaceae; genus Magnolia; species Magnolia changhungtana. Next base: position 2,911,552 of record JASAUF010000626.1, on the reverse strand, counting down.
CTCAACAGTCATGTTAGCACAGGTAGATCCATAAATAATGTCATCAACATAAATTTGTACTATTAAAATGTGATCATTATGTTTCTTTACAAACAAAGTCTTATCAACACTTCTTATTATAAAGTTATGACTTTGTAAAAACTTAGTCAATTTTTCATATCATGCCATGGAAGCTTGTTTTAAACTGTAGAGAGCCTTTTTTAGGCAATAGACATGATCGGTATTCTTAGGGTCTTCAAAACCCGGTGGTTGTTCAGCATACACTTCTTCATGCAAATCGCCATTTAAAAAAGCACTCTTTACATCCATTTGATAAATTTTGAACTTTTTAAAGCAAGCAATGGATATAAATAGTCTGATTGATTCAAGACGAGCTACTGAGGCAAAGGTTTCATCATAATCGATATCTTCAATTTAAGTGTACCCTTGTACAACCAGTCTAGCCTTGTTTCGAATTATATTACCAAGTTCATCAGACTTATTTTTTAAAATTCACTTAGTTCTAATAATATGTTTATCTTTTGACCTAAGAACTAAGTACCGAACATCATTTTTAACAAATTGATTAAGCTCTTCTTGCATCGCAACTATCGAGTTTTCGTCAGTAGGAGCTTCTTTTACATTAGTCGGTTCTATCTGGGATGTAAAGAACACGTAGTTACACATATCTTCCAATTGTCTATGAGTACGTACACCAGTAAGAGGGTTTCCAAGAATTTGATTAGTTGGATGGTCTTTAACAGTTCTCAGTTTAGAGTTATTTTGACTTGATGAAAAATCTGGTTTATCAATTAGAAGTATATCATTATCTGAACTTAAGACAGGTGTATTCAAGTGATCATCAATAACCACATTAATGGATTCTTGAATTACACTGGTTCTCTTATTAAGAACCCGATATGCTCGACTATTCAGATCATACCCTAAAAATACCCCTTCATCACTTTTGGTGTCAAACTTACCCAGATTTTCTCGATTACGTAAATGTAGCACTTGCTGCTAAAAACTCGAAAGTATTTGACAATAGGCTTCTTATCAAACCACATTTCATAAGCCGTTTTACCATTTGATTTTCTAGTATAAACACGGTTAATTATATAACATGCAGTATTTACGGTTTCGACCCAAAGATTTTTAGGAAACTTCATACTGTTTAACATTACATTTGTCATTTCTTGAAGCACTCTATTTTTTCTTTCTGCTATACCATTTTGTTGTGGTGTTTTGAGCGCAGAGAATTCATGTGATATTCCCTGATCACTACAAAACTTCTCAAAACCGCTATTCTCAAATTTTGATCCATGATCGCTACAGATCTTATAGACTTGAGTGTGTTTTTCACAGTTTGGATACGTCTAAGTACCCTTTTAACTTCATCGAGAGTTTCTGATTTGTCTCTTAAGAAGACTACCCAAGTATATCTGGTAAAGTCATCAAGGATTACCAGAATATACTTTTTGCCTCCTCGACTCTCCGTTCTAGTTGGTCCAATAAGATCCATATGGAGGAGTTCGAGCGGTTTAGATGTGGCATTAGAGTCCACCTTTTTGTGAGAATTCCTAGTTTTCTTGCTAATCTGGCATTCACCATATATTTTATCTATTTTTTTGTATTTTGGGTAAGCCTCTTACTAACTCTCTTTTGCTCAATCTATACAAACATATAAAACATTCTAAAATAAAGGGAGGTTAGAAAGTTGAACCGTACCTTGGCCAATAATCCTGCAGTTGCTACCATCATCAAATGTGACTGAACTATCAGTCATGTCTTTAAGATTAGTGAACAGACCTTTGTCACCAATCATGTGCCTGGAGCATCCACTGTCTAGATACCACTTTGAACGGCTTGAAGCTTTGAAAGCCGTGTGGGCAACCAAGTAAGTAATCTTAGGAACCCATTTCATTACAGTTTTGGGTTTATAAGTATAGTTGGTCTTCTTGTGTTTGAAGTTGATATAAGATCGACCCTTTGAGTTGGATTTTAAGAGCTCCTTAAGTAAATCAATAATTTTCTCAATTAAAGGATTACGATTCTGATTTTTATAGTTGATATGGTTGCTTTTAGGTTTTAAGGATTGAAATGTTTTAGCATTTTTAGAATAATTTTGATTTGAACTTTTCCCTTTTGAATTTAAAGACTCTCCTTTCACAAACTTAGGAGGAGTATTCTTATGTTTGGGAGTAATATTTTTGTCGTAGCCCAAACCGGATCGGTTGCCACATTTTCTGGATCCAGATAATAGTTTTTCTAACTTAGGATCACCTTGGGCATTCCTCCATGTATCCTTTAAACTCAAAAGTGAAGAGACTACAAGTTTTAGTTTTTCATTTTCGAATTTTAGATTTTCAATAAGGGAAGTTTTGAAATCTAAATCGCATTTAGTTTTTTCAAAACAATCTGAAATGTGAGATTTTTCTAAAACAAGAGTATCAAAATTTTCTTTAAATTTCGAAAACTCTTCTTTCTGAAGTTTTAATTTTACCGCAATTTTACAACTTTCTTTGTATAGGGCATTGTGAGCATCTTGAAGATCTTCTTCATTTTCATGATCACTATTCAGATTTTCTTCACTAGTTGAATCATCATTATCTAAAAACGTGAACTTGGCTAGAGTCATAAGGGCTTTAACTTCATTACCCGACTCGGTTTCAGAATCATCTGATTCAGAAAAGGCTTCAGTGCTAGAAGATTCATCCCAAGTAGCCAACATACCTTTCTTTTTAGGTTTGTCCTTTTTAGGACACTTATTCTCTAAATGCCCATATTCACGGCAGTTGTAACATTGACTATCTTTTAAAGATTTCCAAGTTTTAGATTTAGATCTTTTCTTATCATTAAATTTTTGAAAATCAACCCTCTTTTTACTTTTGAAAATCTTATAAGCTAAAAGAGCCATATCATCTTCAGAATTTTCTAAATCAGAATTACTATTTTCTTGAGAAATACATTTAGAAGATTTAAGGGCAATGGATTTACCTTTAGGAGCTGTAAAGTTTAACTCATAGGTCTGTAATGACCCAACTAATTCTTCTACCCTCATATCGTCCGTATCACGAAGTTCCTAGATCGCAGTCACCTTCGAATTGAACCGTTCAGGTAGTGAGCGTAGTATCTTTACACAGACTTTACTTTCTGGGATTTTATCACCGAGACCCCACATAGAGTTCACAATGTCATTTAATCTAGTATAAAAGTCTATGAAAGTTTCACTTTCCTCCATACGTATTTCCTCAAATTTGGTTGTGAGGATTTGGACTTTAGATTTCTTGACAATTAATGTTCCCTCGTGTGTCATTTCTAAAATATCTCAGGCTTGCTTTACAGTATCACAGGATATAATTCTTTTGAATTCATCTGGTGATAGTGCGCAAGTGATTGCATTTAGTGCTTTTGCATTGGCACTACTCTCACTTTTCTGAAGTGTGATCCAAGAGAAGTAAGGTGTAACTCTCATAGTTTTAGATCTATCGATGCCAGTTAATTCAATGGTAGGAGAGGTCCAATCAGTTACTGTGACTTGCCACACGATCTCATCCATGGATTTTAAGAAAATTCTCATCCTGGCTTTCCAATAGGCATAATTGGAGTCATCAAATGGTGGAGGCCTAGTGACTGATAGGCTATCAAAATTTGACATCTTACAAAGCTCAGATCGATTAGCTCAGGAAATTAATCCAAAAAGAACAACAATAAAAACAACTTATTAGTCTTTGAAACCACTTGAAAAGGCCGAGCTATATGTCCTAAAGGGGGGGGTGAATAGGACTATGCCAAATTAAAAAATAACAGCGAAAATTCAAATAAATTAAATACAGATAAGAATAGACAAACGCACAATGCAGAAGTTAAAGACAACCTCAAATGAACGAGTATTGAGAGGTTGATACAAATGTTGTTCTAAGGACAAACTTACTCCATAAAAACCAAGGGTTTCTGGTAGGACAACCTTACTAGAACGGTTTGTGTATCAAAAACTCAAACTGATACAGAGGAATAAAGAAATAAATAGCAAGGAAAGAAATCTATGCTATTACAACATTTTCCACACTTGCATAAAAGAAATTACAACATTCTCTACAATGCAGAATGGGAAATTACAATCATTCATAAAAAGAAATAAATAATCAATCCACAAGACTAGAAATTATAGTGGTTCGCTTGTGTGTACACCAACTGTTTAGAAAAACAGCCACACAACTACTCCACTCCTAATATCCTCACACAGAGGATATTAGCATTCACTATGAAAATGGGTTTTTCCAGGTTCACCAAAAACCCTCACAATTGTGTCTTTCAAGTGGGCTTACACAATTCGAAAACTCCACACTCTGAGTTTTCTGGATCACCTCAGACAAACTAAAACAGAGAGATTTTTCTAGCACAATCTCAATGAAACCAAAATACAGAAATTTACAATAATGTAAAATACCTGGATATTCTCTTTTTGATGAAGCCCGGAAGAACCAAATCGGAGTAAAAGTTTAATGTAGAAGTTCAATGTCCAAACTCACTTATGAAATGGTTATAGGTTCTAAATTGATTTTAGATTTAAAGCACCTTGGGCTAGCTTGATTTGATTTTGATTCTAAGAAATGGGAATACTTCAATCCCTCTTTTAAATAAAATTGGAATGCGAAAATTCAAAATCAAATGTAAAGAAAACTAATAAAAGAGAATATTAAATGAGCACAATATAGCTTAAAAAGATACTAACTTATCTCTCAGAGTGGCGTATTGATTTAGCTTGAATTGAATGAAAAACTCTGAAATTCGTGCTCTATTTATAAGTGAAGAAATCGCATTCACGACTGGTCCTAAGGATACCACAACTGGTAGTAGGACCAACAGATTTTTAAAATTTGGGCGTGATAAGAGAAAGCCGTTTCACAACTGGTCGTAGGCCCTACACGACCGGTGGAGGGACCTCCACGACTGGTCGTGACCTGTTCACGAATGGTCGTGTGGAACTAGATTTAGTTGATAGACTTTTAGTCGAGGCTGCAGGACTGGTTGAGAACGAGTCGAGCATTGTTCACATGACCGGTCGAGCAGTCTCCAGGACTGGTCGAGGCTTAACAAATAATTCTGAAAATTTGTAACAAACTTAGGACTGGTCAAGAAATTTCTTGGACTGGTCGTGCCAGTGTTAGGACTAGTCGAACAAAGTCTAAGACTAGTCGAGAAACAATCTATTCACTTATAAAATGATCTAATTGAATTATGTATTCAAAATGACCTATCCTATGGTCAATCTAGGGTCATTCATACCTTATACATTATGTATGAACATTGAAACTTCTTTTTCTTCAGTTGATAGTCGTTCTTTGAAATTCGTGAAGGTTGAGATCTTGTCATAGGATGAAGCTTGAACTTGAGTCTCTTAAAGCTTGAAATTAACTAACGTTGAAACTTGAACTTGAGTATCAAAATCTAGGAACATTGTCTTAACTTATACGAAGCTTTGAAAATCTTGAACTCTTGAAGCTTGAATGCTTGAATTCATAATTAATGTTGTACATGAACATGAACAAGTAATCTTGCCTTTGAAGTTTTTGAACTAAAGACCCTTATCCCTGAGAGATGCACAGACTTCATTATGTAGATGAGCTATACAAAACACAAATTTTAAGAGTGGTTTTGGCACTACAAAATTTGACAATTATAGGAGCTAGAAACCATAGCACTTACAGGAGTGACTACCTCTTCTCTATATGCTAAGACGAAAAGGGTCTCTCCGGTAGCTGTTTCAGTAGTAGTTCGATACGCCTAAAGGACTTTTAAGAGTTTTTCGGCCCCCGCTTCTTTAACATCCTCGAGCTTGGTACGGAAATGATGCTTGATGAACTTATTGACTGCTTCAACCTGTCTATTCGCTTGTAGATGTCGTGGCGAAGAGTAGAAATTGTAAATTTCGAGGTTCTTACACATCTCCTGGTACTGTTTATTATCGAACTGTTTCCCATTGTCGGAGATGATAGTCCGAGGGATCCCGAACCTACATATGATATTCTTTCCAATGAAGTCCGTGATCTTTTGCTCAGTTATCTTCACTAACAATTCTACTTCTGCCCATTTGGTGAAATAGTCAACAACCACGATGGCAAACTTGGTCTGACCTTTACCCATGGGGAGTGGACTAGTAATATCGATTCCCCACTGAGCAAATGGACATGGCCCGGCCATTGGGGTGAGCTCTTACGAGGGTTGTCAAGGTATACTAGCGAATCTTTAACATTTGTCGTATCTCTGGACGAGCTTTCATGCATCATGCTGGATGGTCGGCCAGTAGTAACCCTGTCGAATGACGTTGTGAGCTAATGCTCGTCCCCCAGAGCGGTTCCCACAGATTCCTTCATGGATTTCCCTTAGGATGTATTCTGCTTCCTCTAGTCGAACACATCTAAGGTAAGGAAGGTAGAATCCTTTCTTATAGAGCATACTGTTGAGTATGGTATATCAGGCGGATTTGATCTTCATTCGTCGTGCTTCCATTCAATTTTTGGGTAGCTCACCTTTCTCGAGGTATTTGATGACCGGATCCATCCAGGTTGATTCTGAGCTAACTGGAAGCATGGTCGCGAGCTTGGCTTCATTAATGCTTGGTCTGATTAGGAATTTGATCGAGATGGACCTCGGGATTTGATCTTCGTCTACTGTAGCGATCGTTACCAACATGTCAGCTTTTGAGTTCTCAGCCCGTGGAATCAGGGCGACACTACATTTCTGAAACTTACCAATCAATTCTTTGGCTCTTTGGAGGTAGTCTTTCATGCGTTCTTTCTTAGCTTGCTAGGAGTCGACTATTTGGTTAACGACGAATTGTGAGTCGCTAAAAACTTCAAGGTGTTGAGCCCCAATGTTTGCGGCCAATTTGAGTCCAACGAAGAAGGCCTCTTATTTCGTAGTATTGTTGGAGGCTTGAAATCCAAATCTCAAGGCATACTATATGCACGTCTGGTCAGGTGTCTCCAGGACTATCCCAGCCCCGCTTGCCTTTGATTAGATGAGCCGTCAACGTAAAGCGTCCACTTGGGTGAGTCGGTTATTGCATGGGAGTCGAACGGTTTAATGATATCTAATGCGAGTTCTGACCAAGGTAGGTCAGTGATCGGATCTTGCTCGGGAGAACAAGTTAGCTCAATAATGAAGTTGGCCACTGCCTGACCCTTGATCACGGCCCATGGCTGGTATTTTATGTTGAATTCGCTTAATTCAATCGCCCACTTAGTCAGCCAACCTGAGGCTTCGGGTTTTTGGAGGACTTGACGTAGTGGTTAGTCGGTTAGAACGACGATTGTGTGAGCTTAGAAATATGGCCGCAGGCATGGGGAAGAGATTACCAACGCCAGAGCCAACTTTTCCAATGTGGGGTATCTTATCTCTGCTAGGACCAGGGCTTTGCTAACGTAGTAGACTGGGAACTATTTCCCCTCATGCTCTCTAATCAATGCCTAGCTAATTGCTGCATCGGATACGGCCAAGTATAGTAACAGAGTCTCTCCTAACTCAGGTTTAGAGAGCAATGGCGGCGATCCTAGGTATTGCTTGAGCTGCTAGAAGGTTGCGTCATATTCTTCGGTCCAGTCTACTATCTTCTCCCCTTCAACTATTTAAAGAAGGGGAGACATTTGTCTGTAGCTTGGGACATGAAGCAGTTGAGGGCCGCTACTCTTCTAGTGAGCCTCTATATGTCTTTGATCATCTTTGGTGACTATGTGTCGAGTAGGGCCTTAATTTTCTCTGAATTTGCCTCAATCCCTCCCTGACTGACCAAAAAAGTGAGGAAGTCCCCGAGCCGACACCAAAAGCGCACTTGCTCGGATTTAGTTTCATTTGGTATTTTCGAAGGATGAGGAACATTTCCTTTAAGTTGGCTATATGGTCTATAGGTGTGATGCTCTTGACGAGCATGTCGTCGATATAGACTTCCATAGTCCGCCCTATTTGGCGGGCAAATATCTCGTTGACCAACTGCTCATAGGTCGCTCCTGCATTTTTTAAACAAAAGGGCATCACACAGTAACAATAAAGACCTTTGTCAGTGACAAAGGTAGTCTTAGATTTATCGTTATAATGCTTTACAATCTGATTGTATCCTAAATATGCATCCATAAAGCTAAGCAATTCATGACCCATTATACTGTCGACCAACTGATCGATTCTGGGAAAAGGGAAGTTATCATTAGGGTAGGCTTTGTTCAGATATGTGTAGTCTACATAGACCCACCACTTCCCGTTACCAGTACGATGTTGGCCACCCAGTCCGGGTAGTAGACTTCTTCATTGAAACTAGCTTTGAGGAGCTTGCCGACCTCTTCTTCAATCACGACATATCTCTCAAGACCAAAAGCACGTCGCTTCTGCCGAATTGGTTGGGAGGACGGATCGATGTTCAGTCAATGCATGATGATGGCAGGATCAATTCCAAGCATATCTTCATAGGACTAGGAGAAAACATCAACATAGCGTTCGAGGAGGGCAACCATCTTATCATGTAGTGGCGATGTCAATGACGACCCTATTTGGACAGTCTTAGATGGATCGGACTCGTCCAGTGGGATCGGAATGAGGTCTTCTATCGGTCGGCCTCTCTCTTGAGATTCTTCACGCACATCCAGAGATTCGATGGTCATTACTTCATGTGGGGCTCTCAGTGCCATCGCGTAGCATTGTCGAGCGTCATGTTGATCGCCTTTAACGATCCCAACTCCTTGCTTGATCGGGAATTTCATCGCCAAGTGGTAAGTTGATACCATAGCTCGCAGGAGGTACAACAATGATTGTCCAAGGATGGCGTTGTAGACAGATGGTTAGTCAACCACGAGGAAATCGACAATCATGGTGGTTTGATTTTGTCCCTCCTCGACCGAGAGGGGGAGCTGGATAGCTCCTTCAGGCATGACCTATCCGCCCGAAAAACCTGCTAAAGGAGTTTTAACAGGTCGGAGTATAGACAACCAACTCCCATTTTGTCAAAGGCTTGCTGTATTTCTCCTCTTCAGTGAAGTCTATGCTGTATTTCTCCATCTTTTGCTCTTTCGAAGGTTGACCGAGGAGTAGAACTTCTTCCTCAGGATGACTAATACTCCTAGCATGCACTTTTCGAGCACTATTCGAGTTACCTCCTCCTCCGTGGCCTCCAAAGATAGTGCGGATTTCCTCAGTTGGCTTATTGTTGAGCGGTTGTTCCTCGGCGGCCTTGATCTGATCTACTTTGTTGTCGATGTAATCCCCGATATGACCATTGCGAATGAGTGCCTCGATTTCTTACTTGAGGTCGAAGCAGTTACTCGTGTTATGCCCATGATCTCGGTGGAAGAGACAGTATCTATTTTTGCTTCTTTTGTTAGGGTTAGACTTCATCTTATTCAGACAATGAAGAGGATGCTTGTCCTTGATCTCCATCAGGACTTGTTCCGGTGTCTTGGTTAGAGAAGTGTAAGTCTTGATCATGGTCGGGCCGTTTGTTCGATTTTCGGTCATCTCGAGATCAATTGGCCTTTCTCTTCTTATTGGTCGAACTGGGCTCCGCCTTCATCTGCTCTTTAGCTGGAGGATTTTTTCTTTGGACGACATCCCGTAATGTCCGGGATTCCTTGGCATTAGCATACTTCTACTATGTAACATTCCGAATTTTCACGGCCAGAGTTCATACTCGTACCCTAGGAAATCGGGTGTTAATGATGTATAAATTGGATGCTTTAAAAAATCGCACCTTTTTTTTTCTCATTTGGGTCACATCCAAATACATTCATAAAGGTAACATTCACAAGAATAAAATCAACTATATTGATTATATTTCATCAAAATAAAAAGAATAATCAAATGCCCTTATAATGGGAGGTTTATTACAACATCAGAGTTCACAGCGGAAGTATAAAACTAAATGATAAAACTTTCTTAGTCTTTCAAGATAATCTTCTATAGGGAAGTAGTCCTCTAAGTCTTCAATCTGTACATCACCTGCATCAACTGTATAGTTGGGAGAGGGTCAATGCCCTACTCATAGTGATGGTTATCCTTTATGATTAACAGTAATTCAAGAGATTCATAAAAGGTAAAGTAAGGGTACTGATACGTCTCGTACTCCACTAATAGATGAGATATCAGTATGCGCAAACAACCTACATGAGATGCATGCCTAGTATAGTGTGTGCAGCTCATCATACGTAGTAATCATCATAATATAGAATATAATTCATAGGAAATCCGACTCGACCCGCATCCTATTGTAACGACTCGAAAAATCCCGTACAATGGCCCGAGTACCACCTCAGGTAGAAATCGCTTAAGATCAAATCCTTTAGAAATTTGATAAAGTTAACTAAGTGTTAAACTAGATTAGCCATGAAATCCGCTAGAATCGCTTTAAATACGATCTGCAAGATCTAAAACTTGTAGAATCATTGACGCTAGATTACCCTAAAATCTAGGATCAAACTCATTACCCGACTGTTCTCGGGAGCACATTAAAACTCCGTATCAGATCTGGACCGCACATCGGGAGTCCGAATAATACGAAGTTATAGACTTAGGACCGCCTCGCTGGGCTTGATAACCATCTCGGAGATCAAATCCAGATTGTGTACCACGGCTGTTCGCTTGAGTCCGGAGCGAGGAGTGTGAGAACACTTATTTTTCTTTATAAATAAATATCTCAAATAGTAATCTGAGACTTGTTACTTGCGGACACTTTGTAAGCAACCAGACCGTCAGAATATGACCCAAATATACCCTCGGATCAGGAAAAATTTCATATACATGGCAGTGTACTTGAAATATCTGATCGAGTTTCACTGACCGTTGAACTGAAATTAGTCCGCCACGCGTGATCTGGGAATCCGACTGAAACGAAAACTTAACTCTACCTAGATCCAAGGTTGGTGAGCTTAAGTCCGACCTTTGGCTCAAGGGGGCCCGCCAGAAGTGCTCCGTTGAGCTGAAACTGGCTCACTTTGGTTATAACCCAAGTATACTTTGACCTTAAGTCTGTTTTGGTGTGTTTTTAGGCTATATAAGGACCTTAGAACCCTCTCTCATTCAGTCATACGAATTTGAGAAAAACCCTAAGAGAGAAGAGAGAAAAGAGAGAGAAATTTAGAGAGTTGTGGGAGGATTCTTCCTACCCTCTTTCCCTGCCGCTACACAAGCTTCACCACTCCATTCTCGTCGCTTTCCTGGCGATTCCGACTTCGTTTCTAGATAACAAACCCTAACTCTAATCTGTTTTGGAGTTATGATGGTTGTAGGTTATGAAATAGCTAACCTATTTCGTTCTATAGGTGGCCAAACTACCGAATGCGAAGGCTTAGCAAACTTATCGGATTCGTTACGATTCTACGATAAAAAGTGAAAACTTTAGGTGTATAGGTTACGGTTTTTAACGCTTTCAATGTTAGATAATGATAGATTCATGATCTGCATGCAATTGCACATGTACAAAGTGCTGTCTGTTTTCCATTTCGATTAAAGACGAAGAATATGGAATTTTACATATTCCAGGTATTCGTAGAAAGTACCGTATACGTATAAATTTTAGAAATGTGTTTGCCATGATTATTTGTTGTATGAACATATTATATATGTGTAAAATACTTGTTTGGTAAAAGGGCTCACCCTAATACATGTTTTGCTAATATACACTATGTATGTTGAAATAGTGTATTCTAAGTGTTTGTGAAAATGCTTGTAAGAGTAAGTGCTTGGATGATTGTGCCTTAGGTAGGTGTTAAGATGGGATTCTCAACTACTTTAGAGACGTATATGATTTCCTCCATGTTGGTTGTTTAATTTAACCGCTTACTTAGGAAATACATGTGTTTATATTTCTTGTTTACATCGTGCTTTGTAACATGCTTTATGACTTGTTTGTTAACATGCTTGACTTACTTTGTTTATTATGCTTTACTCCACATGCTTTGTATAAGGATTGATTGCGATTGGGACTATGTTTATAGTCCAGACAATCGGCACTAGACTTGAGTTCGTGGATGAGATTCATTTCGCCACGAAGGACGTATCTGACGAACCCGAGTCGTACTTCGGTTAGCGACAGTGGTTAGGCCACGCGAAGTGCTTATGCACTTCATGTCGTTCAGTTGATTGTGCACTCGAGCTAGTCAGGCTCGTCAAGTAACCCGATCTGTCTAATGTATATTCACCATATTTGGATGCTACTACTTGAACCTAGGGTACCAAACTTACCAGTGAAATCTCATTAACCATGGTACCTTGATCCGCTAAGACTCATGAGTCGGGCATGGTGGTATGGACACCGTGGTCGAGCTGTCGGCCTACGCTGGGGCCACGTGCCTCCCCGTAGTGACCAGTGAGCAACCTTAACTCGTGAGCCGAATACGGTGGTATGAGACACTGTATTCGAGCTGTCGGCCTACACTGATTGGTGACGAGCCCTTTGTAGTGACCTCGAGCATACTCTGTATTTGCGGTGAGGCGACGAGTTTTGCCGCGATGTATAGAGTATAAATTAGGCCTGTATCAAGTTAGTGATGAACCATTAAAAAGGTGATGGGGGAGTGGTGTAACAATTGCGTATAACAGCCCTAGCAGCATTTGCGATGCCCTAAAACCACACCATCATATGAGATTATCTAGATTTGACGACCCTAGAATGGATCATGTTTGGGAATGATACAAGGGAGGTACCTTAGTTTTCCAATCCTGCTGTTTGAAATGGACTAATAACAACTCGGTAATCATGCTTATCATCGCACTGCATGTGCCTGAAAGATGTGGAGCACTGAGGAATGAAAGCATGCCGCGAACGTAAGATGGTGTCGCATGAGGGAGTATGTCGGTGAGGGCATGCATCATGAATGCATTCATAATTGCATTAATAAGAGTAGTTAGGAGTGTTTGATTGTATTGCTTTATCATTACTGCTTGACTGCATTGATAACATGTTAACCTATGCTTTATTGTTACACTGAGTTAGCTACTCACTCCCACTTTACGGGACGGTGTTGTACACACCAACCAGACTCTGTCTTAGGTGCAAATGAGGTGACGACTCAGGAGGCTGAGCCGGACTACGACGAGGACCAGGACGAGTTCTCGTATATGCAGTATGCTGGCGGCTTTAACTAGACTGTCTGGATCGACGGGACTTACATGGCTTACTTCTCTAATTGTACTTTTATCATTTTGATCGTAAAACAAATACATGTATATAGTGACTCAGTTGAGTTCATACTCTGGAGATTGTGATGGTTTTGTTTCTTTTACATACAATTATATATAGTTTCAGTCTTCCGCTTGCCTTTATACAATTGATCTGGAGTATGAATTACTGTTTTGGTATAATCTCACTCATGTTTATTGCACTAACACAGACAACATTTAATCATTATTATATATGTTGCATAAGTGATATTTTGGAAATCGAGAGTTGAGTTGCTACTCGACCCTCGAATTTCAGGGCGTTACACCCATAACTACGGATATTCGCCGGCATGACCAACGCTAACACGGATTTACCCGAACATCTCAAGGTAACACAACACGCGGTTGGGGGATTTACGTAACACGATGTGTTCATGGAGTGACTATTTGCGACATCTAATCCTGAAAAGTTGATGTAACACGTATGCCGATTTACATACATCGATTGTGCACCACGCCAACTAACCCACGAAATTACGTGCTAACTAAGACGGCCTCTACCCGTAACGAATTACGTCCATGATAAGATATCTAAATCACTAGTTGTGATACCTCTTAACACATCACTTGCACTTATAAAGAATATGATCTGAATTATGGAGGTGTTAGAATATCAAGACACATGCCCAAGCCTTGAAGATAGACGGCACAAGGCCAACATAATAAAAAGAAGAGTGACAATAGTCAACTCAACAAAAGTGGCAATGGCCAGCATAACAAGAGAAAAGTGACAATGGTCAACTCATTAATAAGGAGAGTGGCAATGGCCAACTCAAATAAAGAGACGAGTGGCAGAGCCAACTCAATAAATTTGATAGGGCAAGGCTTGTATCCATGGCCCCACATAAATTCAGAGAATTCACTTGTATTTGACATCATGTCATAATCCCAAAAGGCCAATAGTTACAATGATATAAATTAAATCAATTGATATGATAATTCTCAGAAAACATGTAAACATGAAAGACAGGATAATTCATATTGTAAAAGACACGAAAGAGGCCAGATGAAACAATAGGAATACAGGTAAAGGGCAGATTAAATAAATCAACTTAAATTACTGTAAGCTTAAAGGATAAAACCCTCACCTTTAATATTCATTTCTTCCTCCGCTATGAGTATGTGTTGCACGGTTGGGAATTTAACCTAGCATTTAACAGTCTGAACGGTTAAATTTTGTTATAACTTTTTTTAATTGTCGGTATGAATTTAGGGAATTTTTGTGGTTAACCTTAACTCAATTTGACTCGAATCTTCATTTGAATTTTTCTTGGCCGAGTCAACTTGCTTCAACTCGGTTTTGGATATCCCGGTGTGAACCGTTGTTAAAAAGGAAAGAACAAAAGAAAGGAAAGAGTAATCTAGAACGAAGGAGGGTCGGTTTATGGCCTACCTGGGTTTGAGTCTTGACTCAGGAATTTCAATGAGGGCAGCTCTCTTTTCTTTCCTTCTTGTCGCTGAATATTTCCTCTTTTCCTCTCTCTCTCTCTCTCTCTCTCTCTCTCTCTCTCTCTCACTTTCTTTCTTTCCTTTGCTTTTTCCACTCTTGAACGGAGGAGGAATATATAGGCTTAGGGGAGTTTCTAGGTTCTTCCAATAGCCTTCTTGTGCGGTTTTGTTTGCACAGCAAGGAAACCGAAGGCTTCCTTATGCAACATCTGTTTGCGTAAACAAGAAATAGAGCTGCAGTTCTGTTTGCGAAGCAGTGAAACTGGCGATTCTTCCTTTGAAATTCTTTCTTCTTTCTTTCTCAGATCATCCTAGATCTGGTCGGCTTCCATCTAGATGTTCTAAATTCTTGGCGTGGCAGGATTTAACGGTCCAGATCTCATTAGAAGATCGAGCCGGAGGTTTTGGCGAGGAAAAACTCTCGAATCCATGCTTTGTTCGAATTCTTTCACAGCAGCAGAGAGCATCGTGGTTCGGTCGCTGATTTGGTGTGGTCCATTTGTAATAGTTTTTAGCGGAATCCATCCCCATCACTGAAACCCTCTACTCACATTAGGCCATAAACTAAAATATGGAGTGGTTTTGATCTTAGGGTGGGCCACATCATTAGTCAACGTGGGGGATGATATTCACCGTCACTTCCGATTTAGCGTCCTCTGTTACAGCATGCGAACATGTTTCTTTTCTATATTGTTGTTCAAAATAGGTGGGGTCCACTTGTGATGATCTTTCAGAAGATCCACTCCATTCACCGTCTTCAGCACCCCATGCTAACCCATGGTCCCAAATTTGAAGTAGATCCAATCTTCAGGTGGGCCGTAGCCAATGCATGACCCATAACGTTAAAACTTTTTTACAGTAACGTAAACTTGAATATTTTTGTGGAGTTCACTGTATTGTTTGAAGTGGTATAATCCACTTTGTTCATTGAGATTGGCATAACATGTTAGGATATAGGTTCGAAAATGGAACAGGTCTATTGATCGGGTGGGCCACGAAGTTCAGTAGAGTATTAACGGTGTCATGTAATAGTAACGAGTATTTACAACTTTGACATCCACTTCTCAAGTAACTTTCGATGTTCGTTATGTTGAAGTGCACCGTCCGAATGTTTTGAAATTTGTTGGACATTCCTCATTTTTCGTACTCTTTCCATTGGTCCAATTTGGGCCTTGATCGACTATAAATGACCCACGTGCCTTTTCAAATGAACTAGCTCACTCAATAATTCAAAATAATGTTTGTGCATATTTGACAAATTACCAGGTAGTTTGGGCTTATACCCTAAGCTCTTAATTATAGTTGGGCAAGTATGACCTGATCTGATGGATCCGACCCGATCTGACCCGTTCCGAACCGAACCGACGGCCTGGATCGGTGTGGATCGAGTAGGATCAGTTAGATCTGACCGTTCATCGGATCGAGTTTGGATCTATGGTCAATCCGGACCGATCCGATCCGAAAGCTGATCCGAATGAATCCAATTCGATTCGATCCGACCTGATCCGCACAATTTTCATTGAATACTATCTATTGTAATGTTGTCCACTTGAGATTGAGATATACCTCTTTTTTTTAATATCATAAAATGATCAAGAAAAATAGGTAGACGGCATGGATGAAATAAAGACATCATGCTGGGTCCACGTAGCACCGACTATCCACCGTTGGCTGGTGGAAGGAGTAGCCAATCCGTCTGGTTTGCTGCTCGAGGTGCATCGAGCACCGAGCTGTGCAAGTGAAAAAGTTTTATACCGTCCAACTCATGGGAACTTCCCGTGAGGTCGAGCTGTGCGGGCCCCAACCGTGATGCGTGTCGAGCATCAACACCATGTATTTGACGGGTCCCCTTTAAATTATGGGATATCTCAAAAATCAGCCGTATACGGAACTCATATGGGCCATACCATTTAAAATCACGTGAAGACATTCCTGAAACATATAAAAGCACTTGGTGGGGCCCATTTAAAATTTGGATGCATCTAAAACTTGATCTAACCCCTCATCCAAGTGGGAAACACATAATGAATGGTCTGGATTTGTGAACCACACCTCGGTGGGCCCAAAAAATATTATAAATATTGTAATGGGAGGTTAACGTATAAAGTACGCAAAGTTTCATGGACTGCCAGCAGTAACTGGTAGGTGTACCAACACACCAAGGATGAAAGGTGGGCGTATCTGATACTATGGAATGCAAACGTTTTTGCCATGCAAACGATTGCTATGACCCTTCTTCTATGACGTGTTGATGAAATCCTGTCAGTCCATCATGACTGTCATCTCACGCTTGATCAAGAGCTCAAAAATCAGGTAAATGTTACACGAGCAGGATCAATTAATCAAGGGTGGTGTCCCCTCTCGACTGTTACTGCTCATGTGTCCCACACTAGAGTTATGGATCGGCCTATATTTGGGGGCCATGGCCAAACGGGAGAGGGCACATGAGATGGTTGGAGTTGATGTCATGAGAACGTCATCCTTGCACACGAATATGGTGAGAATGTTTGGGGGTGGGCCATCCCTATATAAAATTCATATCGGAAAATTTCTAACCATCCAAATTTAATGGTGTGGCACCAGTGATTAGTGGACATACGTGATATTTCTGATAGTCCGGGATTGAAAAATGCAAACCACTTTTTGGCAAGGCCAAGTATTTTGTCAGGCTAGCAGGCAGCTGGTGATTTGACATTATCAAATTTGTGGGTCCCATCATGAGGTATGTGTTATATCCAAACCGTCCATTCATTTGGCAGGCTCGTCTTAAGGCTTGAGTCGAAAAATTAGACAAATCTAAAGATCAAGTGGACCACAATGCAAAAGGCAGTGCGGTTGAACGTCTACCATTGAAATAAATGATTCGATCTGAACTGTATTCAATCTGATCCGACTCAGTTTTCCTGACTGAGTCAGACTCGGTTCGGGTCAGGCTAACAATGTAACAAATCGGATCGAGTCAGAGGACACGGACTCGGTCCCGGATCGAATCGAGTTCGGTCCGAGGATTGAAAGTTTTGGTTCGAGTCGAGTTGGACTCAATCTGGTCCGAGTTGACTCGATGCCCACCTCTACTCTTAATGATGTTCGGTTTATCACGATATTCACGTGACCCGTTTAGCGGATCCAAATACGATGGACGGTCATATGACATACTAAAACTAGGAAGACTTGATTGTTAGTATTCTAGTCATGTATGTAGGTGATTGTATTGTTAGTTTTGTAAATGGATGGACATAAAGTGGGTTTATGAAGTGATTAGGGGTAGGACATATATATCGTTAGATTCGAATGACTTTTTTCACATGTCTAAGTTTCACAGATTGTAATTCTAATGGTGAGTTAAGTATATTCATATGGTGTGAACAAGATGGACGGGTCATAATCTTGATCTGACAAGTGTACGAACAGATGTAGAGGTCAAGTAGCTAATTTACTACGATCTAAGGGCTGAAATTCGATGTATATGGTTAATTTATGATCATTAGGCCTGGTATAAAATCTCACATGAGACGGATTGTGAGAACCATGTGATCTAGAATTCAGGGGTCAGGTTAATGGCATTTTTGTAATTACTGCTGATCTGTGAGTTTTGGGAAATCCAATGGCTCTACCTGGTTCTAGGCACATTTCTAAGAAATTCTTACAAAAGAATATATATCTAAATCATTGCGGATATGGAGTTATTCGCCGTGTCATTTCTAGGAAAGTACTTACATCAAATCACGTGACGGATGGTCTTATCTTGAAATCAACTATCAGATGGTTGAATCTATTGATGGAGATCATTCTCAACGGTTAGATTCTTGTTAGGAAATGGATGTAAGGTTAGGATAGCTAGGTTGGTGTCGCACACATGTAAATATTATGTTACTTTTACGGTAACGCTCGAGGACTTTCAATACTCGGTATTGAAAAGTTCGGGGCGTTACATGCTATCTGTTCAGAAATTTGGCCAAAGTGACAGTGAGTGTTCTTATCCAAAGAGAAAATGAAAGGCTTATCTCTTAGCCCGCTCATGATGGCGTTCAGGGCGGTTTCATCTGAATGTTTCCGAACTTGTAGTGTTTCTAGGTCAAAGCGCTTAATGTAGTTCTTCATAAGTTCGCCTTCTTTCTAGATTATGTGAAGAAGATGAGCAGGTGCTTCGAGTCTCTTCTTTCCTCCAATGAAGTTCGTGACGAAAGCTTAGCTCAGCTCCGAGAATGAGCTAATGGACCTCGGTTTTCATTGTTTAAACCATAGTCAAGCAACATCGGCATGAGTCAAAGAGAATGCTCTGCACATGACCGCATCAGAAGCGTCACAGAGTTCCATGCAGATCCAAAAGGATTCCATGTGCTCTGACGGGTCGGTATTCCTAGTGAAGGGCGTGATTTAAGGCAGTCAAAACCTATCTGGCAATCGTGCTTGCAAAATCTCTGTAGTGAATGGGGACTTAGTTTCCTCCATTGTGATCATCGCGTCGTTAGCTCAATACGTCTGCTGCATGTTGTCGATCTGGTCCCGTAGGCTCTTTAGTTCGGCTTTCCATGGCTCCTCGCTCTCAGTGTCACGCCTCTTCTGATCTAACTCGTGTCGCAGGTCAGAGGCAGGTAAAGGGACAGTTCCAAAAACATGAGACGGGATATGCCTGGCCGAACCGCGTTGCTGGCTTGACTGGGGTACAGTATGCACGCAGGGAGGTCAAGAAACACCATGGCTAGGTTGCCCATCCACCTCATCGACTCTCGGTGCATCTTGAGGCTGCATCTGTTCCAGCATCCGTTTTTCGTAGCCCATGTCTGCCCTCATATCTCCAAATTCTCTTTCAAGATTATTCAAGCGGTCGTTCCTGGTACGAGTCCACTCGCCACGTCTGCCTGAGCTAGAGGAGAAACCCTGATGGCTTTCCTGTGGCTCGGGCTGCCTTGGTTGTACTAGCGGTTCCGAAACGCGACTAGTCGTAGGTAGGGTTGCGATCAAAATCGCCACTGGAGGGGATTGAGCTTTCTTCTTTCCCCAAGCCATTGTAGATGTTGCTGGTAGAGTTGAGAACGACTTAGAACGTTGTTCCCACAGACGGCACAAACTGTTGATGCAGTTTTTCGGCAGACCCTCCGCGGTTGACCCTCTTGTACTTGCACAGGTGTAAAAGGGAAACAAATGAGACCCTGGCTACTGCAGGAGACTCTCCGATTCCTAAGTCAAGAACAAGGTCTTTTCTTGTAGGGTAGCGTCTCTAAAAAAGAGACACCAATCAAATGCTATGGTTAAAATGTGCGTACCTTTGATGGTTGGAGATACCTCTATATATACAGGGAAGAGAGTCCAATCATACGGGGATCCGTCCTGATATCTTGGAGATCCATCCGGATCCGAGATCTTTACGAGATTACCAGATTCTGATGTTATCAGGATCTAATCTTAGGTGATTCCTCGAATCTATAACTCGAATTTAGGTCGGCTCCCATAGGCGGGTGATGACTCGCGAATAAGCGACTTCGATCTTCTTGACAGATCAACATTCACCATCTTCGACCAATGGTTGGGTCGGAGGGTCCGTATTCCCGTCAACTAGGCGCTAATGGTTCTTGACCTTGTCATGGGATGTCGCCGACCTGTAACCGGACGTTGGCCGATCTATAGTCGTCCAATCGCCGAGCTATGACTGAGCTATAACCAGGTAGTAGGCGATCTGGGGTTGATCTGTGATCGAGCTTTATCCAACCTATGACAGTTCTATGATCGATCTGTAATCAACCTATTAAGTCGGAACACGGCTTATCCGAATGGGGTCGTAGCCGTGTTCTTACAGTGTCCTTACAGTTGCATCGACCTCCTTAAAGGTCGGCCTGTTTCTGGACGTAGACGCCTTATCAAGCTCGGGTTTTACTAGGCCCATGTTGGTTAGAGTAGAGTTGGCCCATTCCATAAGCTGAGTTATGGACTTGTCAATTTTTCCCCCAACAACATTCAATCTAAACAAAATGATCTTGAAAATATCTTGTAAATACAGTTACATGACTTATTAGTTGGAGCTCATAAAAAGAAAATGAGTTTCTGACTTTAGGAATGAGCTAGTAAATACAGAAGGATATTTGATCGGGGAGAGAAATTAGGAACTGTCATATAGTAAATATGGGGATCTTTGCTCCTAGAAAGAAATTACAAGCTCTCGTTTAAATATAATGCCCCAACTCCTAACAAGAAGCCAGGAAGCTGCCAAAAAGAAATCTAGTCCCAGATCACTATCCCGCGAAATACTAAATGCTGGTCGGTTACTGAGACGCATGCTTGCGAGTAGAATCGAGAACAGTATCTTTTAATAGGCCTTTTTTCCAATGTTAGCAATCTACACCGTAATTTTATACTCCAGATGGTGATCTTCTTTGGCTTTGCTCCACAATTAAAGCATGGAAGAATTTGGTACTCCTATTCCCCTCTCAACCATCTATTTCTAGGCTTCCGTTTCCAAAAAAAAAAAAAACTTTTAAGTAGAACCTTGCCAAAACATTGCATGGCCTCCTGCAAATTTATCTCCCCATAGTACTTCTACTATTAATTAACTCATTTTCAGTTTGGTGAATTCGATCCTCTGCTCCCGGAGTCTTGTGAAATATATCACTGAAAACATTTCTTTTCTACAGTTGTTTTAAGTCATTTTTAACCACTTCATTTTTTAGAAAATTAAATAAATAAATAAATAAAAATATAAAAATATAAAAAAAACTCTCAGACATTATCATCATTGTTGTCATCATTTCATTCACATTCATCATAATCATCACCACATTCATCATCCAACCGCCGTCACCATCACATTCACATTCATCACAAGTAACAAGTAGATGAATCTCTTACACATGATAGGCAAATTTTATATCATGTATAAAAGTCAAAGAACAAGATCGAGATTAACAAAGGTGTCCCCTCAATAACGAAGAGACAATTCTTCTAAATATCTTATGAAAATTTTACAAAATTTGGAAAAGAAAGAAATGAGGAGCTTTGAGTAATCAAGCACGGCTCATGTATTGGCCAGTTCTTGTATCCACCAAAATTTCATCACCAGTGTTAACAAACAACGGGACATTTACAACAGCACCAGTGTCGAGAGTCGCTGGCTTTGATCCACCTGCAACAAAAAATATAGATCAGTGAATGCCGTCTCAATAGAGGGGTTTGCTGATCCCACATATACCTACATGCTAGTGCATGTGCCAACATGTACAACATTGAAGCTGCTTGTCAGGTGGGCTACACCATGTAGCGACTTGGCCCAAAATCAGGCCAGTACACATTGCGTGGTTCGTGAATGTACATTGAATATGGACCATTGGCTCTTTTCTTTTACCCTCCCTTTTTTCATACATGTGGAGCCCATCTGATGAGTGGACCAGCTTTCTTTGGGACAGAACATCTACACAGTAGGACCCACCTGATGAGCAGGTTGGATGTCACACATGTGGGCACCTGGTGTGTGCACAGAGCTGCATATGCAATTAGCAGACCTCTATAAAATTTATATATTGCATTATATACATAAGGAAAAAGATCCCGTGCTAAACGTGAATATCTAATTCATGAAGCAACCTATTATACACGTGGAACACATGTATATCATCTAGACCCTTCATCTGTGAGCCTTGCTGGGAATGGATGGGGTATACTTTCAAAAACATACCAGCCAGATGACCCCAGCCACCATTTGGAAGACTTCTCACTCTATGCCAGCTATTGCATGTTTTCTAATCACCCATTGTGATATCCAAAAGTCCAATTAGTGGTTAGGATCAACCCACTGATGGTATTACTTTTCGAGCAGCCCATCCATAGTAGAGCCCTCATTGAATGGTGCTTGACTAACATAATTAAGGCTGCCAATAGGGAACCAAAATACCTGACCCAATTTTATCAGATATGCATCCATTCAGACCTGATTTAACTAGGTTGGACTCAGGCCGATGAATCTGTATCCATTTAGAAATCGGATCAGGTCAGGTACTTGGCTCAGGTTGTTGCCAATATCCAAAAATATTATCTTTTTCAGTTTCATCGTTAATTATATCTATTATTTAAAAACCACACAATGTGCATGTTTCTGGTATGGAACTGAATCCAGATCTGGACCCACACGAGTCTGGATCCAATTCTACACCCGAATCCTTATCGAAACCCTTCCTGAATACCTTATTCTTGGTCAGAGTTAGACTGATATGGTTCAGATCGGAGTTGGATCCACTACCACATGCATGGTACCTGTATCCAACTCCTACACGACCGGAAACCAATTGCCTTGACCACGTCCAGACACAGGTATGCCAGTACCCAGCCAGTACATGACTGGCTAATAGGACTACATGCATTTGATAGCACCAGGAACTTTCTCCATACTACTAGCAGCAGCAGCAGCAGCAGAAAAAGATATGATTTTCCAGATAACACAGCAAGCCTCTTGAAAGAAATTCAAATTGAAACTTCGAAGAATTTAATGAATATGTTTGCATGTATTTGTCTAATGAATATTGGGTGCATTAACCTTTATCAGCATCCATTCATGAATGTGCTCATTGATCCAAGCCATCCAATAGAACAGCCACATCTTGGATAGGCCATTGCCAAAAGTACCAGAGCAAGATTGCCATTTCCTGGTATAGCCTCATTGTCTTTCTTAATCTCTACCCAACAACTCACATTGACAACACTCACATGCTAACTTGGTCCTACTGAGTGCTAACCCCAACCCAACTAATACAAGTACACTCCAGATGACAAGCAAGCACAGGAGACAGCCAATCATTGCCTTGCAAATGCGGCAGTTGATAGACCCTTCCTGTCCAAGTGGTACATGGTTAACAGAAACTTCTTCCTATGATACAAGCTCTAGGACAAGTTGAGGTGACTAGCACAAACAAACTGAAATTGCAAAAGCATACTTAGAGAAGGCTGCCAAGATAATGAAAAAGTGGGCAGACAAGGATAGAAGGCCTGCCCACTTCGACTTAGTACTGGTAAAGCTTCAGCCAAACCAGTTAAGAGTCTATCGCAAGGTGCATAAAGGGCTCATACGGAAGTATGATTGGACTTTCCCCATAGTTGGACGAGTTGGACAAGCAGCATATAGAGTCCAACTTCCATTGAGACTACCTGTACTGGCTATGCTCTTCGACCAAGGAGACATTCTGGTTGGTAAGACCGACCATTATGAGCAGCCATCAGTCTAGGAGAGAAGCTATCTTTCTTTGATCCACTTTCCCAGGGAGGGAAGAGAATAAAAATAGGCAGCAGATGGTGGCTGTGGTAGGTTTGAGGATGTTACACAGTGGATAGATGAAAGAGAAAAGCAGACCACAGATAGTCAGGGCTGAGGAAGGCACCCCTGGTACTCCGAAGACTCCCCATGGTGGATTGGTGGTATGCCACACAGATGGAAATAAGAAGAGAAACAGAAGCATGAGAAAAATATGCACAAGTCGGGGAGAAAAGATAGCAAAGAAGCACTGCTGGCTCCATGCTGTAGCTTTGAGTTGGAGAAATTACTGGCTTTCAATCAACCCTCAACCCTGCATGGTTAGAAGGATGTGAATCCCGCCAACAGTCAGTCATTCCTTATTTCACTTGTTGCCAACTACAGTGTTGTCAAACATACATATGGAACTCCCTTGTATCAAGTAAGAAACACAGGCACCAAACTTAGAACCAAGGGATACTTGCACCACCATCAGAAAAGGAGTGGAAAGGACATGCTCAAGTAGTTGACTACCAGGAATAGTAGGGAGCCCACCAATACATGCCTATTGAACACCGCTCACATGCCAACATGACCATTACCAACACTGCCCTTCACCCTAACTATTGACATCACCCTTTAACCTCTTGGTAGCCCCCACTGTCCTCTTAATCAGAGGGCCAACGCAATTTCTGCCTACTCTTTCAACTTTTTAGGCTGACATGGTATTGACCATCCAATTGATAGATACCTTATGCATGTTTCAATGTATCCAATCAGTCTGGTTTTGGCAATGAGCACATTCAGCGATTAGTGCTGGTTAAGGTTAACATGCTTTCACTAAAGGTTACTAAACCTACAATGCTCGGCTAAGAGTTTCTGGTTCATTCAAGTTCTCAATTGGACAACCATGCCCATATTTTGGTCACATCAGTGTTTTAAATAGCTTCACCATGTAGCATGTAGCATGTAGCTTACGCTACATAGCGTAGCTTGGCCCTAATGTTAGTAGCTCATGAAAATAACTTAAGTCACGTATAGCCTACACTACATGCTAATTTTGCATATGTTATCTGCTAAATAGCCTATTGAATCCACTACGCAGCTTACACTACAATTTATTTTTCACGAAAACATTAAAATCAATTGATGTTTTTAATTATTTATTTCATTTTTCATTTTTTAATAAAAATTGGTTAATCTTTTCAATGATTTTAGCAAAATAATATAAGTAATAGTATTAAATCAGCTAGGTTGCTCTTTTTTTACCTTTATACTTCAATATTAATCTTTGCCTATTTTTCCTATTATTTTAGGCTGTTTGGTTGCACCAAATGCCACTAAATGTCACTATTAATCAGACTAATTTGGTGTAAATATCATGAAATTCCATGACATTTGGTGCAACCAAGCACAACCTTAACTAAAAAATCTAGAAGTAGTGTGTAGCTATGTAGCTTAAGCTTTCGCTTCAGAGGGGTGAATGCTACATTACACGCGATTCACTATTTAAAACATTGGGTCACACAAACTCTTGATTTGAAAGGTTTCATAATATCATAGAAAAAAGAAAACATTCTACTAGGTAAAAATAGGGACTTTTGCTGAAAATTCAATTATGAGAAATATCTATGATAGTGATAATAAATAATGTCTACATGAGGGGATACACGTAGCGGAAGAGCATCAACCCTCCGAAGATTGGGCAGATTGATATCTGTGAGGATTACAACATCGGCTCCTCTTCTAATGAGTCGCCATACACGTGCAAGTCTCCCTCATATGCAGGGTGACCATGGAACTTCAGTTGGCAATGCCCACAGCAATCATAGAGCATGGTGCAACAATTGTTTCTTTTTTTTCTCCCTTCGGCAAAAGGGTTTTATCCCTCTCTTGGAGGGTCTTCAACTCTTGTCTTCCTGGGCTTGGGGAGAGATCCTAATGGCGAAATTAGTACTCTTGTTCTTAGCAACACCGTTGCGATAGGGGATCCATCGGCCACCAATCATCAGAAGCACGTGAAGCATAATGATTGCTAAGCCTTGGACCCTAGATTGGATGGGGAAAAGTCGTATTCCGTAGATAAGCTGTTGATGCGTCAAAGGCCACTTCTCGACCATCTCCTTCACTCGGCGAAAGAGAAGTGCCCGTTAGTTAGCAGTGGGTTCGACTAAGAAAAGCAAGGGCGGCGAATTGAATGAGCATGGCAAATGGACCAAAGCTAAAGGTAATCTTCAGGATGATGAGATCAGGGTTGAAAGCAGTTGGGTGGACAAGAGAGATCATAATGGGCCCCTTTCAGAGCACTCTGCATCTCTCCACAACTAATGATACCCCCATATGATTAGTTCATTGGCACAACCAATGTTTTAAATATCGTTATCGCGTAATGTATAGCACCGTTGGGATACGGATAAATATCGGTTATCATATGGGATATATCGGTTGTATCGCGTAATGTATCATCATTGTTGGGAAACATGGGAACATTTGGAAATTGGTCGAATGTTTCAATGAAACTTCAGGGATTGTTGAAAAAGACATCAATACACACTTAGAAATTAAAAATTACAAAAAAAAAAAAAAAAAAAAAAAAGGTGCACATAGTTGGGCTTTCCTTTGTATGGGGTCCTAATATATGTGCTTTCCAACTAAACTAATGGAAGTATATTCAAAGTTTATTCATATAATTTATAAACGTAAGAAGATGTATGGAAACACAAACAATACATTCAAAAGCAAAAGAAGAATCACTAGATCAGGTTACAAACATGTTTAATTTTGTGTTTGGATACAAAGATTGCAACCGATTTGTGAGAAATTGAGAAATTTTATTTTTTCTCAAATCTTCACAACTTGACCCATCTCCCCCAAATCTCGAAATTGAAGTTCCAAATTAATAATTTTTCATGAAAAACATGAAGAATCATAGATTTGTAACCATTTGACACTGGTTTAACGTGATTTACAACAAAAAACATGGATCGAAAATTGAAAATGCTCACTAGATCGAAGAGGTGGAATATATCAGCAATACCTGTGTGCTTCGTATTGCATAGGTGGGATACAAGATATATCATGGGATATATCGGCTGATATCGTCCATATTTAAAACACTGGGCACAGCACTATGAAATCAAATAAGGAGAGCTGATTTCTAGAGAAGGCGACGTGATTAAATGGGGAGATGAGGCCATAGAGACTATGATTGGGAGGGAAAACACCACCTATACAATTCAGGAGAAAGCGAAGTGGTCAATGACAATCATGGATATGATGTGGGTCTCAAAGATGAAGAGCCTCATAATATCTTCAAGCAAATGGAATCTAGGGACATTGACATTGGAAAAGAAAAGACGACAAAAGGTGAAGAGCAAGAGAAAAGGAAGTGAAACTTCGCTAGTCTCCAGTAGGCCATGAAGATCAGCTAGGGCAGAGAGTAAAAATAGCTCTAGATGATAGCGATGGCTTGGAATGTCCTGCTAGAAGAAGATTAATTGTGAGCGGCCCGGTAAGAAAGTATTGGCTTGAGATCATTCTCATCAAGAATCAAAACAGGAGACAATGAATGACAAAAGGATTTTGGAATTTTGGGAAAGGAGGTGTGGTTGGACTGCGGTCCCTGTTGTTGAGTCGGTTGGGGGGATCATATCAATATGGGACGACGAGTTCAACTACAACTTTATTATAAGCAAGTTCTCTATCTTTGTTAAGCTCCAGGACTCCTCAAACACCACAGAATGGGTGATCTCAAACGTCAATGGACCAACAAAAATGAGTTTAAAGGTGGAATTTGAGGAGTTGAAGGAAGTTAACCACAGATTGGGGTTAGGGAGCCGGGGTGGGGGGGGGGGGGGTTAATGCAATTGTATTTAGCAATGAGAAGACTGCAAGATTAAGAAAATCTGGCAATACAAGACTTTTCGATGACCTCATTAGCAAATGCCAATTGTTGATCTTCCTAGCAGAGGTTGCTTATTCTCATGGTCAAATAACATGAATCCCCCAATTTTGAGGAAATTGGACAGGTTCCTGATTGGATCTCAATGGGAGTGTAGATGCCCTTTCTCAAGACAAGAAACTCTTCCACGGCCTACATCTGACCATTGGCCCATTTTCTTTCAGATGGAGGACATGAGGTGTGATCCACAGTCATTTAGTTTCAAGAATAAATGACTTTGCTATCAGAACTTCAAGCTCATAGTGCAGGAGTGGTAAAAGTGTTGCAATATGAGCAAGTGGGTTGGCTTCATATAACTGAAGAAGTTGCAATTCATTAAAGGCAAATCAAAAGATTGGAGCGCAGTGACAAAAGCAACAGAATCAAGAAGAGGAGAGGCGATTGAAGAATCTATACATACTTTAAACAAGAAGAAGATTGAACGTGGGCCTCTCGCCCAATGAGAGGATATCTAGATCTTGCAAGTTGAAAGATCTCAACAAAATGCTTATTCATGAAGAAATTGTGATGAGGACATCACATCATGTACACCTTTGTGTACGTATCAGAGGAGGCGGGTTGCACCGATTTCTCTATGGCTAGGCAAGTGCCCATGATCATGTTGAAGACCCCATGTACATGTGCAAGCATCTGAAAGACCCCACACTAAGAAGATGTGCACAGGTTGCTTTAGGGAGTGATTTGGACCGTCAGATTTGAGTGAGGTGACGATCGGGCCATTGGATCGCATGGATTACATGATCGGACCGTTGATCATGGACCATTTTCATCATCATTGCACGTTATTATGTTTTAGGATTTAGTTTATGATTGATTTATGCTTTGGACACGTTATGAGTGATTTTATTTGATTTTTCATTAGACTAGAGTTATTTTGGTCAAAATTCACTAAATAGAGTTTAATTTGTAATTTTGAAAAAGGTCTTG
The DNA here is from genome assembly GCA_030180095.1 of Magnolia changhungtana. NCBI lineage: Eukaryota > Viridiplantae > Streptophyta > Magnoliopsida > Magnoliales > Magnoliaceae > Magnolia > Magnolia changhungtana. The sequence continues at coordinate 2,882,822 of JASAUF010000626.1, read as the reverse complement.
AGGCTATATAAAAAGGGGGGGCTTGTGACCTCCTCATTGCTTGGTTTTGTGAAAAAAAAAAAAAAAACAGAGTCCTTGTTTTCTTCTCCAATCTTCATATGATGTGAGGATGTCTTCCATGTAACTTGGAAGGAAGATCGGTGCAAAGCTTATCTTCTTCAACGGAAGTGTGAGGCTTCTATCTATCCCCAAACTCACATCTCTTTATCAACAATCGAGGTATTCCTTCAAGTTCTCCATGTGTTCTTTCCCTTTCTTCAAATCCATCAATAGCCTTTCGTTTCTCATCCTTTATACATTCCACGACAAGTCGAACTCTCGAAACCCAAAACCTAACCCAAACATGTGAACCCATAGGGTTGCCCGTATGGCCCCACCCTTACTCCTTTGGCCTTCCACTACCCATACAACAAAACCCTACCTTCTCTTGTCCAAACCCTAACCCTAAACCTAGAAATCCCAAATCTTCCTATGTTCCCAAATTATCAAACCCCAACTCTTCTCAATCTTCAATTAAACCCAATTCCCTACATTCCCTCCATCCAAAACCCAAATTCCCTATCCTAGTACCTAAACCTTTTAACCCATTTACCCAATTTACCCCATTAACCTTAATTCCAAGTTTTCCTCAATTTCTCTACAACCATAATCTCACCCTAAGTAGTATTAGACGTTCCTCTTTGAAATAGGCTTCACACTATGATATTTAGATATTTCTACATCCATTAGATCCTTGTTTCCCTTATTTAATGGTCTTGTAGGATGGTGCTTGGCAGCCTAGGCTTGAATTATGCATGATCTCCTTTTCGAATCTTGGTATTTGTGGTGATGGTAGCAAGTTTTTTTTATTTTTATTAATTAATTTAATTTTGTTGATTGATCTCTCACAATATTTGAGTTCATGCATCAGTCCTACATCAAATTGTATGGTGCCAGAGATTAAAAGTGTTTTACCTTAAAGAGGTTGATCGAAACACGAGTTTCTTACACCGGCTCGCCAATGGTCAAAAAAGAAGGAACACAAACTTAAATTGATCATGAATGGTGTTGTGGAGGATAAAAAGAGATTAGGTAAAAAAAAATTGTCAACTTCTACTGAAGGCTTTACTCGAGTGGCAGCATTCGAAGACCCCAATTCAAGGGCTTTGCCTTCCAATCGCTTGCTCCTGAGGAAGATGCATTACTCAAAAAAGAGTTCAGTGGGAGGAAGTTAAAATGCAGTGATGGATATAGAGGCAGAAGAGTCTCCAGGGTTTGAACATGGTTTTTCCATAGGCTTTTTCCAACACTGACGGGATATTATAAATTCTAAGCTAGAGGGAAGTTTAGCATTCATATGCCTTATTCCAAAGAAATCCAATGTAGAGTTGCTCTCTAATTTCAGAACTAGTGGCCTCTTGGTCAATGTCTACCAAATATTAGCAAAAGTCCTAGTGAAGCACTTGAAGTTGGTCGTGGTTAAGATAATAGATAGCACTATATTAGGGAGCTTTCATCACTGATAAGCAACTTCCTGATGGAATCTTGTTGGCAAATGAATCCTCCACTCTACCTAAAGAGCCTAGGAGACGGGCATAACCTACAAGATTGACATGGAAAAAACCTTTGACCATGTTGAATGGGATTTGCTTATGTAGGTTCTAAACAAAATGGTTTTAGGCAAAAGTGGCACAATTGGGTTGAGGAATGCATCTCTTTCGCCTCCTCAACCTGAATCAATGGCTCTTTAGTGAGTTTCTTCTCCAATTCCAGAGGCCTCAGGCAGGGCGACTCCCTCTGCCCCTTTCCATTAGCAATTTGGCCGAATTCTTTAGTCAATTGCTTGTAAAGGCTTAAGTTTTACAGTTGACTGGTGGACCTTTCTCTATATTCCATTTGCAACTTGTCGAAGAAACCTTGGTTTTATGTAGGGTGACAGTGATCAAGTGAAGAATTTAAAAGGAATTTTAAGGTGCAATGAAGTGGTCTAGGGACTAAAAGTGAATTTCAAAAGGAGCTTAATTGCAAGCATGTCAATATAACTCAAGCCCGCATGTCTTTCCAACAATCTATCTTGGGTAATAACAATGAAAGCCTCTCAATCATCTATTTGGGACTTCCTGTGCATGGTGTGTTGTAAAGGCCGTTATGAGGTCGTAAAGGCCATCACGTAAAGGGAACGATAGCAATAGTTATACGTTATGGGAGTCGTAAAGGCCATTACGGGAAGAAAAGAAAAAAAAAAAAGATTTACCCATAAAGGCCGTTACAGCCCCTGGAATTGCCCATTATGCCCCAGGTGGGATTCTAGATAAGTGGTGCTGCCAATGGCAGGTAGGATTCCAGATGGGACCCTTCCTGCCCTATGGGGTGTGGAGGGGCATCTGTAGTACAAGGGACAGCAGTAAGGAATGAGGTGAAACCCTTAGGGTCGGTTCCTATTTTCTGGTCAGCAAAGGTGATAGAATGTGTTTTTTGGAGGATAAATGGATCAGGTATAAAGCATCTCAGTGGCTTTCCATGAGCTATTTACGGTGGCTTCTTAGTAAGCATTGTGTCATAGTGCCTGATGGCAAGGTTGTTTAGGATATCAGGTTCAGATGGAATCTCAAAGACAATTACATTGTCCAATTCGCTGATATGATGTCTGTTATGGGAAAATCTGAGCCGAACTCGACAAAGGTAGACTTGGATCGACTGGTTGGGTAGCTGCATCAAGACAGAGTTTGGAAGTCGACATGGAATTAGGAAGAAGCCATTACGTATTGTTTGACTGCTAAAACCGGACCCTTGTGAGCAAGCGACTAAAACCGACCCGATTGCAAGCTCGGATTGTAAGGGTCAGCTTGGACGAAGGAGCGTCCTATAATTACGCTCAGGAACTAACTCCAGTAACAAATGTTTGGAGTAACTGCCGGCACACAATCTTGGAATAACCGCCAATATCAGCATGCACATCGTCCGCGATAAGGGGCCCAGATCATGCCGAGAATGACGGACACATTCACTCCAACTGAAAGATATAAATAGTAATTGAACCCACAAGAACAGGTGCGCAATATCTCACACCCTAAGCCCTAGCTACATTACTTAGACCTAGATTCCTAGCCTGACTTTGGCATCGGAGGGTCTCCTGCTCTAACCAGGGTCTCCTTTGTCCTTCTCCTGTGTAGGCTTACAGGGCTCAGCACGAGTGTTCGGAGCTCAATGAGGGTGGACCAGATTTTTACATCAACATATTGGCGCCTTCTGTGGAAACTGGATAAAAAGTCTTTGTGACTTTACCAAAAATGGCTAAAGGAAAGAAGAAAGCACTTCCAGGAGCAGTGGTAGAACCCGAGCCTATTGGACAACGACACTCATCTTCAGTACTCCATGCTGAATTAGCTCCAACAAGACTGTCTCAATGAACTCAGAGCCAAGGAAGCAAGTACCGTGCGTTGCAGAACCAAGTGCAAGCATTGGTCAACGAGATCAGCCAAATGAAGCAGCAGCAGATGGTAGGACAGCAACCACCACCCGATCAAGGGGAGGTCGCTCCATTAGCAGTAGAGCGACCCGTTCTCGTAAGTTCGCGAGTAGGAGCGTCCCGAAGTATATCAGCTCAGGCCCCAACTCACATATGAAATGCAGCAACCCGAGCACCGACTTATGTGTCTGAGACCTCGGCCCTAGCCCTAACTAACCTCCGCCATGAGTTGGAAAGGAGGAGAAGGGGCAGAACACCCGAGGTTGAGGCTCCTCGTGAAACTGTCGCTGAGAACAAGGACCCATGGGAAGCTCAGCTTGACTAACTGCGAAACCAGATCAAGAGCATGCAGTGGGATCACTAGACGCAGGCTCCAACTGCAGTAAAAGCGATGATGGAGGAGACCGAACCTCCGTTTACTAGTGAAATCATGAGCGCGGCAATGCCTCCGAGGTTCAAGATGCCCCCCCATCATTCAATATTTAGGTTCTGGGACCCGACAGAACACATGGAGTCTTATCGCTCCTGGATGCAAATCCAGTCGGCATCGGAGGCGATGATGTACAAAGCATTCTCCATAACCCTCACAGGGGTTGCGAGAAGCTGGTACCGACAACTCAAGCCGAAGTCAATCGGCACGTTCGTCGAGCTCAGTAGAGCTTTCTTGACGCAGTTCATTGTCGGGAAGAAGAGTCGAAAGCCGTCAACTCATCTAATCACCCTCAAACAAAAAAGCGGAGAATCGCTGAACGACTACATTGTTGAGTTGTGGAGCCACATCTGGACAGGGCTGCTCAACCAGTCGAAGGTTGGCTCGACTCAAAGTCCAGCGAGCATCAGTTTTTTGGTTCTGAGGTGCTCGACCGGTCGAGGCCCATGCTCGACCAATCGAGGGTCCGCTCGACCAATCGAGGTTACGCAGATTCGTTTCCGGATTTTGCACGGATTGCAGATTTTTTAGGCAGATTTCGCAGAGGTGCGAAAGGGAAATCGTCTAAACTATAAATAAATAGGGGTCCCTGGGGCTTTTCTAAGGTTATGGGAGTTATTCTAAAGTGTGGGCAAAGGGTTATCTCTATACATCTAAAGGGAAAAGGTTAGCATATTGCTTGTAATCGAGTTTTCTTCATAGTGGAAGTTTGCACCTGTGGTTTTTTTACCCTTGTTGGGGTTTTTCCACGTATAACTTGTCTTGTGGTTTGTTTGAATGCTTTGATTCTTCTTCTAGATTATATTTCTTTTTGTTTATCGTTTGTGGGTGAGACCAAAGATTAGATCTCGACTCACTAGCGTTGTTGGCGTGTTGCGCAACAACTGGTATCAAAGTTATTGGTTCAGTTCAAGTGGGAGCGATGACGGAAGAAGGGAAGACTAGAATTGAGAAGTTTGATGGTTCAAACTTTGCCTTCTGGAAGATGCAGATGGAGGATTATCGGTATCAGAAGGACCTCTATATTCCTCTAGAAGGAAAAAAGAAGAAACCAGAGAAGATGACAGGTGATGAATGGTTTTTATTGGATCGGAAGGCTTTAAGAACGATCTGACTCTCTTTGTCTAAGAGCGTCGCCTTCAATATATCCAAGGTGAAAACCACAAAAGAATTAATGCATGCCCTAGCTACAATGTATGAAAAACCCTCAGCGTCCAACAAGGTTCATCTCATGAAACGGCTATTCAACGTGAATATGTCAAATGGTGGGAGCACGGCTGAACATCTAAACGAGTTCAATACAGTCACAAGCCAGTTGGAATCCGTTGGCATTGTTTTGAGGACGAGGTCAGGGCATTATTGATCTTGTCCAGTTTGTCATACAGTTGGGATGGTTTGGTGATTGCCGTGAGCAATTCTTTAGGGTCAACAAAACTGAAATTCGATGATGTGGCCGATCTAATTCTCAGCAAAGAATCTAGAAGAAAGACATCGGGAGTTTCAGGGGATTCAAGGAATGCTCTAAACGTTGAAGGAAGAGGAAGATCGCTGAACAAAGGAGGCAATAAACACGGACGTTCTAAGTCGAGGAAGAAGTCCAAGGGACCGAAAGACAGACGGGGGTTGGCATTGCAGGAGAAGGGACACATGAAACGTGTTTGCAGTGCCCTTAAGAAACAAGAAGGAAGCTCTCAAGGCGGAAATAATTCAATGAATCTATCTGAGGAGAGTGACACAGATGCGTTAATCTTGTCACTTGATGCGAGGAATGAGTCTTGGGTCATAGACTCGGGTGCTTCGTTTCATGTCACTTCGTGTAAGGAAGTTATGCATGATTATGTGTCAGGTGACTTCGGGACAGTCTACCTGGGTGATGATGAGCCATGCAGTATTGTTGAAAAGGAAGATGTTCATATAAATCAGAATGATGAAACGGTTTTAAAATTGAAGGATGTCAGATATATACCGAGTTTGAAACGGAACTTGATCTTAGTGGGGCGGTTGGCTGATACCGAATATGTGACCACCTTCACTAGTGATTCCTGGAAGATCACAAAAGGTGCCTCGGTGATATCTCGAAGCAAGAAGGAAGGTACTTTGTACGTGACTTCAGGGTCGTATAGTTCACTCGCAGTCACATCAACTGGAGTGAATGAGCAGTTATGGCATCAAAGGTTGGGACATGAGTGAGAAAGGGATGAAAGTGCTATTGTCAAAAGGGAAGCTACCAGGGCTGAAGTCTATTGACTTGGAATTCTGCGAGGACTGCGTGTATGGCAAGCAGAAGAAGGTAAGTTTCAAGAAAATAGGACGCACTCCAAAGACACATCTGTTGGATCTTATACACACTGATGTGTGGGGACCGGCACAGGTATCATCTCTTAGTGGCTTACGTTATTTTATTTCTTTTATTGATGATATTAGTAGGAAACTGTGGGTCTATTTCTTAAAGCATAAATTTAATGTATTTGATGTATTCAAGAAGTGGAAAGTAATTGTAGAAAACGAGATAGGTAAAACAGTAAAATGTCTCAGATCAGATAATGGGAGAGAGTACTGTGATAAGAGCTTTGAGGAGTAATGTGCAACAGATGAAATCAAACATCAGAAAACGATTCCAGGGACACCGTAGCAGAACGGTGGGCTGAGCGCATTAACAGGACCATCCTTGAGCGCACCAGGAGCATGAGGTTACATGCAAGGTTGTCCAAGACATTTTGGGCAGATGCTATGAATACTGCCGCATATCTCATCAATAGAAGTCCCTCAGCACCATTAGATGATGGGCTACCAGAAGAAATGTAGACTGGGAAAGAAGTGAACCTTGCACATCTCAAAGTGTTCGGTTGCACTTCATATGTTCACATTGATGCAGAGTACAGAAACAAGTTACATGCGAAATCCAAGATGTGCACATTTAAAAGCTACGGGCAGCATGATTTTGACTACAGGTTTTGGGATAGAGTAAGAAAGAAAATCATCAAAAGCAAAGATGTAGTCTTCAATGAAAAAGTGATGCGTAAGGACATTGCAGCAAAATAAGGCCAATGAGAAAAAATTCGTAGAGTTGGAAGAGTTACCGGACACAGGTGTTACAGCGCCACAGGATGATCATGCACAGGAACATTATGAGGCAGAGTCGTAGACATCAATTGTGAGGAGATCTACTTTGGAGAGGAGACCCACGGTTCGATACTCACACTCCTTACATTATCTACTACTGACAGATAATGGCGAGCCAGAGTGTTTTGAAGACGCATTACAGTCAGATACATGGGTTAAGTGGGAGCAGGCCATGGATGATGAGATGGACTCTCTTGAGCCTAATCGTACATGGGAACTAGTCACTCTACCCACGGGTAAGAAAGCTCTTCATAACAAGTGGGTTTACAAACTGAAGGAGGAGCACGATGGTTTGAAACGGTACAAGGCTAGATTGGTTGTGAAAGGGTTCCAACAAAAGGCAGGTATCGACTTCACTGAAATATTTTTCACCTGTGATGAAAATGTCTACGATTCGCTTGGTCTTGAGTATAGTGGCTACAGAGGAGTTACATTTAGAGCAGCTAGATGTTAAGACAGTCTTTCCTCATGGGGACCTTGAAGAAGAGATGCATCAGCCGACAGGATACGTGGCACCAGGAAAGGAGAACAAGGTATGTAGACTAAAGAAGAGTCTATATGGCCTGAAGCAGGCCCCGAGGCAGTGGTAGAAAAAGTTCGACAGTTTCATGTCAGGAAAGGGTTGTAGGAGATGTCATGCAGACCACTGTTGCTATTTGAAGAAGTTTGATACGTCATACATCATCCTTCTTCTGTACGTTGATGATATGCTTATGGTTGGATCAAGCATGAAAGACATCTCAGATCACAAAAGGCAACTGTCTAGAGAATTTTCCATGAAGGATTTAGGAGCTGCAAAACAAATCCTAGGCATGAGGATAAAGCGTGACAGGGAAAACAGGAAACTAGTTTTGTCATAGGTAGAGTACATAGCCAAGGTACTTAATCGATTCACTATGGGAGGTGCTAAGCTGGTTAGCACTCCATTAGCTAACCACTTCAAGCTTTCTAAGGAGCAAGGTGCAAAGACGCAGGAGGAATGGGACTACATGGTTAAAGTCCCATACGCGTCAGCTATTGGGAGTCTCATGTATGCTATGGTGAGCACGAGGCTAGACATTGCTCAAGCAGTGGGAGTTGTTAGCAGGTTCATGAACAACCCTATGAAGGAACATTAGGAAGCATTGAAGTGGATCCTTAGATACCTAGTAGGTACTGCGGATGTAGGGCTGTGTTATGGAGGATCGGAAATTAAGCTATAAGGCTACGTAGATTCAGATTTGGCAGGAGATATCGACAGCAGAAGAAGCACTACAGGTTATGTCTTTACTCTGGGTAGTGTTGCGGTCAGTTGGGTCTCTCAGTTACACAAGATAGTATCTATTAGTATAATAGAAGCAGAATATGTTGTAGCTACAGAAGCATGCAAGGAGATGGTGTGGATGCAAGGTTTCATGGAAGAGTTGGGTAAGAAGCAAGCAGATTGCAAGCTGTACAATGACAACCAGAGTGCAATACACTTGGCTAAGAATTCAGCCTTTCATTCAAGGACCAAGCATATTGACATCAGATATCACTTCATATGTTCGTTACTGGAAGATGGATTGATTGCTCTGGAGAAGATTCATATAAGTGAGAATCCTGAGGATATGCTGACCAAGGCGGTCACACGGGAGAAGCTGAAGCTCTGTTCAGCTTTGATTGGTCTTCAAGCTTTAAGACGGGGAGGTGGTGCACTCCGGATGTAGAAGACGAAGGTTTATGGTGATGTGTCTCCAAGTGTGAGATTGTTGAGATGTGGAGCCACATCTGGACAGGGTTGCTCGACCAGTCGAGTGCCCTGCTCGACCGGTCAAATGACCCACTCGACCAGTCGAGGGCTGGCTCGACTCAAAGTCCAGCAAGCATCAGTTTTTTTGGTTCCGAGATGCTCGACCGGTCGAGGCCCATGCTCGACCAGTCGAGCAACCTGCTCGACCAGTCGAGGTTACGCAGATTCGTTTTCGGATTTTGCACGGACTGCGGATTTTTGAGGCGGTTTTCGCAGAGGTGCGAAATGGAAGTTGTCTAAACTATAAATAGGGGTCCCTAGGGCTTTTCTAGGGTTATGGGAGTTATTCTAAAGTGTGAACAAAGGATTTTCTCTATACATCTAAAGGGAAAAGGTTAGTATATTGCTTGTAATCTTGTTTTCTCCATAGTGGAAGTTTGCACCCGTGGTTTTTTACCCTTGTTGGGGTTTTTCCACGTATATATTGTCTTGTAGTTTGTTTAAATGCTTTGATTCTTCTTCTAAATTATATTTCTTTCTATTTATCGTTTGTGGGTGAGATCGGAGATTGGATCTCGGTTCGCTAGCATTGTTGGCATGCTGCGCAACATACATTTCTCGATTCAACAAGGAGGCTTTGCAGGTCGACGATTACTCCGACAAGATGGTTCTGACCACAATGATCAGCGGACTCAAAGACGGGAGTTTCCTCTTCTCAATAAGGAAGAACCCCCCCCCCCCCCGACCACTCTAAGCGATCTCATAAATCGAGCCCAGAAGTATACTAACACCGAGGAGTTCTTTAGCTCGCAGAAAAGCGCCTAAGGCTCGTAACAACCATCTAAAGACAAGAAGCACAAGGATACCCCATTCCAACCTAGCACGAGCAAGAAGAGATCAAATGAGGATGAATCCCGTGGTCAAAGGCCAAATAGAAAACTCAAAAGCCAATTCAGCTCGTATACTCCTCTTAATACGTCTCCAGAGCAGATCCTGTTGGATATACGAGACAAAAGGCTGTTACATTGGCTGAGCTGCATGAAGACGGAAGCGGGTCAGCGAGACAAATGCAAATATTGTCATTTTCATCACAACCATGGGCATAGCACCAGCGATTGTGTCGACTTAAAGGAGGAGATCGAGACCCTCATCCACAAGGGTCACTTGCGTCGGTACATAAAAGAAGAAAGACTCGGAAGGATGAGCAACTAGGCAAAGCTACGGACGATGGTATGGAGATCCGGACGATATACGATGGTTCGTCCGGAGGCGGCAACTCAAACCAAGCTTGAAAAGCTCATGCTCGGAGCACCGACCCTGAGCACTACATCTGCTTAGTTGACAAGCCGAGAAATGAGCACCAAGTGAGCTCGTGCAGTCTTACGTTTACAAAGGATGATGTGCGCAGAATTCAGCATCCTCATGACGATCAAGGTGTCCCGTATCGGTATCGGTTGGCGTAACGGTGAGCTCCAAAACCGATACGGATACGGGGGCGTAACGGCCCATAATGGCGCAAAAAAAATTTTTTTGCCAAAAAAATATGAAAAAATATGAATTAAATCCGGAATATTCTAAGCATTCCAAATATGCATTCATTTATAAATTGGAACATGGTTATGGTGGTGTAACGGTCCACTCTTTGGTGAGAAGTTGTATCGGACTGTCTGATGAATTTATGAACCAGATAACCTAAATTTGACTACAAAATGCACATTAATATGTTCTACTATGATTAACACATCCTATGGCATGATTAAAATAGCAAAACAACCCTTAAAAATTGATTTTTTGAATTTTAAAAAAAAGGGTCAAAATTCATGCGTAAATAGAAAAAAAAATATTAAAAAATATTAAATGGCACTCCAAATCTGTAAAATGCACATTAATATGTTCTACTATGATTAACACATCATATGGCATGATTAAGACAGCAAAACAACCATTAAAAATTGATTTTTCGAATTTGAAAAAAAAAGGGTCAAAATTCATGCGTAAATAGAAAAAAATATTAAATGGGACCCCAAATCTGTAAAATGCACATTAACATATTCTACTATGATTAACACATCATATGACATGATTAAAACAGCAAAACAACCCTTAAAAATTGATTTTTCGAATTTAAAAAAAAAAGGGTCAAAATTCATGCGTAAATAGAAAAAAATATAAAAAAATATAAAAAAATATTAAATGGCACTCCAAATCTGTAAAATGCACATTAATATGTTCTACTATGATTAACACATCATATGGCATGATTAAAACAGCAGAACAACCATTAAAAATTGATTTTTCGAATTTGAAAAAAAAAAGGGTCAAAATTCATGCGTAAATAGAAAAAAATATTAAATGGCACCCCAAATCTGTAAAATGCACATTATCATGTTCTACTATGATTAACACATCATATGGCATGATAAAACAGTAAAACATATTAAAAAAAGTAAATACCTATTTTTGACGAATTTCTGAAAAATGGCCCACCGAGCTTTGATTCAACCAAATCCGTAATATAATGTGTTTTTGTCCCAAATAACCAGCCAAGGTTGGTCGAAATTACTATTAGAAGGAATGAAAAACAGTTTGGAAGCAAGAAGTTTGGAAAAAACAGCAAAAAAAAGTCCTTAAAACGGAAAAAAAAAAAAAAGAGCAGTTTTCTGACCGTTACGGATGACCGTTACGGGTGGCCGTTACGGCCCGTATCGGCACCGTATCGGTCGATACGCATACAAAAAACGGTAATGGCCGATACGACCCCGAATCGCGTATCGGCCATCACCGTTTCCGTTACGTATCGGCCGATACGTAACCAATTCCGCACACCTTGATAACGATGTGTTGGTAGTCACGATGACGATAGTCAATCGTAAGGTATACCACATCCTGGTCGATACTGGGAGCTCAGCCAACATCTTATACTCCGAAGCATTCAACAAGATGGGTATTGACAGGTCACACTTCCGACCTGTCCGGACCTCGTTGCACAGCTTCGTAGGCGATAAAGTTATCTCGGAAGGGGCGATCTCTCTCCCAGTCACAACAGGAAAAGGACAGAATCAAGCCACCCTGTTGGTGGACTTTCTGGTGGTAAACACGCCGTCGACACACAATGTCATCCTTTGACGACCATCTCTTAACGCCATGAGGGCAGTGGTATCCACGTACCACCTGATGATGAAGTTCCCTGCTATTGGGGAAGTCAGCTATGTCAGAGGCGACCAGCGAGAAGCTCGACGGTGCTATTCCATAACAGTCAGAAAGAGCTCAACAAAGCAAGCCTTCACAATAGGTATGCTCGACCTCAGAAAAGACACCTCAATGGAGAGTTCCGCTGTGGAGGACCTCTTGACCTTCCCGCTCGATGATGCAGATCCAACTAGAACAGTCCAACTCGGATCATTGTTGAATGCCGATCAGCGGAATCAGATGCTGAATTTTCTGCGACAGCACAAAGATGTCTTTGCGTGGTCTCACCAAGACATGTCGGGCATCACTTCTAAAGTTATGGTCCACAAGCTGAATGTGGATCCAGAACACAAGCCAGTCGAGCAGAGAGAAGGGCTTTCAAGCCCGAGAGACATGCAACAATTGCCGAGGAAGTTGCAAAACTCCTCGATATTGGCTTCATAGAAGAGGTCCACTACCTAGACTGGATCGCCAACGTTGTGCTTGTTAAAAAGGCCAACGGAAAGTGGCGAGTCTGCTTAGATTACTCCGACCTCAACAAGGCTTGCCCCAAGGATAGTTTCCCCCTCCCAAGGATCGACCAACTGGTCTACAACACAGCTGGGCACGAGCTCCTAACGTTTATGGATGCATACTCCGGTTATAACCAGATAGCTATGCACTCCTCGGACAAACAGAAGACGGCATTCGTCACAGATAAAGGATTCTATTGTTATCGGGTCATGCCCTTCAGGTTAAAGAATGCAGGGGGAACCTATCAGCAACTGGTGAACAAGATGTTCGCCCATCAAATCGGTAAGACCATGGAAGTTTATGTCAATGACATGCTCGTGAAAAGCATCAGATTAGTCAACCACACCTCGGATCTAGCCGAGACCTTCTCCATCCTTCGAAAGTACCAGATGAGACTGAACCCGAACAAATGTGTGTTCGGTGTGGGTTCGGGCAAGTTCATCGGTCTCCAAGTCAACCAGAGGGGAATCGAGGCCAATTCGGAAAAGATAAGAGCTCTCCTGGACATGAGCTCAGCTCAGACCATGAAGGAGATCCAATGCCTCACGGGAAGAGTAGTCGCGCTTAACCGCTTCATCTCCAGAGCTACGGACACATGTCAGCCTTTTTTCCAGCAATGAAGGGTAGTAAGAAGGCAGAGTGGACTCCTGAGTGCGAGCAAGCTTTCCAGCAACTGAAGGAGTATTTGGGATCACCCTCGTTGCTGTCTAAACCAGAGAAGGGAGAACCGTTGGTCCTCTACTTAGCCGTTTCCTCCTCGGCCATCAGCTCAGCGCTCATCAGAGAGTCTGGAGGAAAACAATACCCTGTCTACTATGTCAGCAAGGCGTTAGTCCCGACAGAAATGAGATATCCAGATATGGAAAGGCTCGCCCTAGATCTAATCGTGTTAACTCGTCGGCTACGCCCGTACTTCCGAGCGCACTCCATAGTTGTCCTCACAGATCAACCCCTTCGACAGGTACTCCATAAGCGTGAAGTATGTGGACGGTTGACTAAGTGAGCAATTGAGCTGGGCGAATTCGACATCGAATATTGACCGAGGACAGCCATCAAGGGCCAAGCAGTGGCCGATTTTATAGCGGAGTTCACCGCTCAAAATAGTAAGACCGAGTCATCTGGCTTAGACGTACCCATGTGCTTGACAGAGAGCCTTGCGATCCTTCCTATCCCTCAGTCTACCGAGGAGACCGAGGCAGAGGATAAATGGACGTTGTTTGTAGACGGTTCATCAAACTCAAAGGGAGGAGCAAGGATCGTTCTAGTCGGGTCTGATGCGACGACAGTTCAGTACGCGATAAGGCTCGGATTTCGAGCCTCAAACAATGAAGCAGAGTATGAAGCCCTGTTGGCTAGGCTCAAATTAGCAGCCACCCTGGGTTTCGAATTCTGAATGTTAAGTGTAATTCTCAGCACGTCATAAACCAGGTATCATTAGAATATGAGGCAAAAGAAGCCAAAATGGTAACTTACCTGAGTGAGGCTCGGAAGCTAATAAAAAAAGTTCCAAGAGTGCAACATCAATCAAATACCAAGGGCCGAGAATTCCTGGGCCAACACTCTCGCGAAGCTCGTTCGGCTACTGAAGGAAGAATCCCGATATTCATCCCGGTGGAGTTCTTGAGCAAGCCGAGTATCGACTGCCGCGGTCAAGAGGTCGTCCAACCTGTACAAACGATTCCGAGTTGGATGGACCCGATAGTTGAGTTCCTCAGGGACAGTAAGATTCACGAGGACAGATTGGAAGCCCGACACCTAAGGATTAGATCGGCATAATATACTATCATCGGGAATATCTTATACAAGAAGGGGTTTTCTCAACCATATCTGAGGTGCCTGCGACCTGACAGGGCAAAATATGTGATTAGAGAGATCCACGAGGGAATATGCGGAAATCATTCCCGAGGCAGAGCCCTAGCGCAGAAGATCATTCGTCAAGGATACTTCTGGCCAACAATCCAAGGTGACTCCAAAGACTTCACTCGAAAGTGTGACAAGTGCCAAAGATTCACAACCATCCCTAGACAGCCGGCGGAAGAACTGACCCTCATGAACCGGCCTTGGCCATTCACTCAGTGGGGAATCGACATCATCGACCCTCTGCCCCAGGGTACGGGATAGACCAAGTACGCGATCGTAGAAGTGGATTACTTTACTAAATGGGCTGAGGCCGAGCCTGTCGCCAGGATTACCGAGCAGAAGATAACAGACTTCATCGTTTATCGATTCGGCATCCCGCATACCATTATTTCGGACGACGGGAAGCAGTTCGACAACGATAGATTCATAAGCATGTGTCAAAAGCTCGGCATCAGGAACGCTTATTCATCACCTCGGCATCCATAGTCAAATGGCCAAGTGGAGGCAGTAAAAATAATAATAAAGAGTCATCTCAAGACCAAGTTAGAAAAGGCGAAAGGCGCGTGGACTGATGAACTCCCATTTGTGTTATGGGCACACAGAACTACAGCTCGAACAGCAACAGGGGAAACATCATTCTCCCTTTCCTACGGTGCTGAGGCGATCATACCAGTCGAGATAGGACTCCCCACTGCACGAGTGCGATCATATCACGACGGGCAGAACGCCGACCAAATGGCTATGAGCCTCGACTTAATCGAAGAACTAAGAGATACCGCCAGGCTACGAATCGCAGCTCAAAACCAACAGTCGCCTGCTTCTACAACTCCAAGACCAAGACAAGGCATTTCCGACCGGGTGACCTAGTCCCGCGCCGTGTTCCAAAACACGTCGGAACTAGGAGTAGGATCCTTAGGACCTAATTGGGAAGGTCCTTATCAAGTTGTCAGCTCGACAAAGCCTGACTCTTATTGACTCAAGGACCTAGAAGGGCATCCCTCACCGCATCCGTGGAATGCCGAACATCTGAAAATCTACTACTCTTGAGGGAAACGATGTAAGGGTCGGCCCATCTCTCCAGGAATCTACTGTTTTAATAAAAGATGCATCTTTCAACATGAAATTGTCCAGTTCTTTTCTACACAACTTACATGGGACCTCCGCAAGGAATAAGGTCTCACAGGTGAGCCGACTACTTGACAAGAGTGGTCGACTCACCATCCGAGTATGCTACGAAGGACCATCTCTCATGCGCAGAGACGGAACCCTTCGGCGGGCAAACTCTTATAGAAGAGATCGGCTCATCATTTGACAAATCGTATCAAGTGCAATCCACATAATCAAAAACCATCATTCATCAAAAATATTCAAGTTAACGCCGAGGCGTTCTAGTATCCTTTAAGTTCGACCAAAAGATATATATATATATATATATATATATATATATATATATATATATATATATATAAGGGGAGATAATGGCGGACTAAATGGCAGAGGGAAGATCGGAGCCAGGGGGTCGACTGGAAGGAGCGCCTTCAACCTGCTTCCCCCCAACATCGTCAACGGCTAGGGCATCCAGGTTGAGGTCTGGGTAAAGGTCTCGGACGTCGTCTATACAGGCATTATAGCCACAGTAATAGAACTTGTCAGCTTCGCCAGTCCTTTCCATTGAAGACTTGTACTCCTCAAGGGCAGCAGCGACCATTGAAGCAGTTAAGGCCTCAAACTCAATGCACTGAGCTACCTTAACTTTCTCGACCTCGATCTCCAGCTCCGCGGCAGCGTCGACCTTAGCCTGCCCTAACTCAGCTGCTAGTCGAACAGTATCCTCCACCGAGCCGAGATAAGTCCTGATCTTCAAGAGCTCAAACTTGGCAGCACCGCAACGGGCCTGAAGCTCGTTGATGTCCCGTTGGTATAACAGCTCCCTTACCTTCCCCTCCGCTAGTAAGCCTCGTAACTCCTCCCGCTCCTGCCGAAATGCTTCGACTTCTCCTCGAAGAGTTTCAATCTCCTCATCCTTCCTAGTCACTTCCAGTATCTCTCCCGAGTCGACAAAAGCATGGGCAATGACTGAGCCAGGGAAATAGTCAGGAACAGTTCGGAACTATACAAGAGAAAAATCGTACAAGGTTACCTTGTAGCAGACAGAGGCGAGGTCGTTGACGAAAGACTCTTGGCAGTAAGGAGTCCAACAATCTCCTCCTCGGGGGCATGTTTTGCCGCCCAATTAACCAAGCCGGACATGTGATAGCTCGGTGGGAGTCCTCCGATTTCAAGGAGAGGAGCAAACCCTGCCGCCTCACCTACACCACTAGCCGCCGAGAACTGAGCCTCGGCCATCGCGGCGCCTCCATCCCCTAGCGGGGTGTGCATGCCTCCAGTAGTTTGATCGGCTCCCTCGCGTTCGGAAGAAGAGGGAATCGCGATCGCAGCCTATCCCACTCTCTCTCCCTGCAGTGGGAGGTTGTGTGGAGGTAGTCGGGGGCATCTCGGGGGCTTGGGCGAAGGCGGCAATAGGTCGGACTTCGGAGGTAAAGCGGCATCAGGGACTGCAACAAGAGTGACCTCTGCATGAGGAGTCTCCTTCTTCCTCCAAGTAGTGACTTTTACTCAGGGTTCGAAGCATAACATCTCCTGGATAGATGGGGGCTTCCTCTTTCTGGTTCCTGAAGCCTCGGCCATACCTATGCAAGCAGCGAAAATTAAGGAAACATCCACAACTAAAGATATTTTTTCGGCATAATGAGATGATACTGACTTAAGCAGAAGGGAGGGTCTTGAGTTTGCAAAGTCTAGACTGGTGAAGGTTGTCCGGATTAATTACGTAATGTCAGACAGTGTTCTAGTTGTCAGTGTCGCTATAAGTTTCGTTGGCCGGAGATAAAGATATAATATCGTTATCGCCGATAATATCGCCGATAACCGGAAATGCAAGGAAAAAGGGGGAAACATGGAGAAAATGGTGGAATTTTCCAGTGAAACTTCAGGACATGCCTAAATACATGAATTTACAAATTCATGAATGAAAATTTTACAAAAAGAATACATTAAATTAAAAGTTTCCATTTAATGGGGCCCAAAAAGCATGTGTTGACCCAATTAGCAAAATATCATTTTTGGAGCTTTCTATTTTTGGCCCAAAAATAAGAGTTGAGTAGAAATATAAAGAAATTATCCCCATTCAACTGAACCAGGGCCTGCCTGGATGTTATTCTCTGATACAATGATTTCTTTCTAGCAAAAGTGTCACAATTGTACAAAATCGGTTAGGTGCCACAGGTGGACCACACCATGATGATCAACTGGAATGAAAATCAGGTCGATCCACTCTTTTGGCTGGCACACATGTACACTAAGTATTCCATCGGCTGCCCATTAATTTTGAAGTTGTGGCCCACCCAAAAACCGGTTCATCCTGATTTTCAGACTAGGTGATCATCGTGGTGTGTCCCACCGTTTTCATGGATCTGATATACTATCAAAGACATTTTTACAGTAAAAACAAGAGGCGAGACGTTCGTTGGATGGGCCCCAAAAAGTTTTAAATGGTTAATGTTCATTCAACACTGTTTCCTGTAATGTGGTCCACTTAAGATTGGGATATACCTCATTTTTTATCTCATAACGTAAAATTATCTATAAAAATAGATGAACGGCATGGATGAAACATATACATCATGGCGGGGCCCACAAAACAATGGCTGGTGTCAGGGAAATAGCCAATCCGTTTCCGATCCGCGCGGACGCGGCTTAGATACTGACAGGTTGAGTAGCCGTCGGCTACTGAAGTGACGTCACCATGTTCTGTAGGCCCCACTACGATGTATGTGTTGTATCCACACCATCCATCCATTTTGAGATATCATTTTAGGGCATGAGCCAAAGGATAAGGTAGATAAAAATCTGTAGTGGACCCCACCACAGAAAACAGTTGAAGAGTGATTCCCACAATTGAAACTATCCTAAGGCCCGCATAATGTTATTTGAAATCCAACCCGTTCAAAAGTTAAATTTGAAATCCAACCCGTTCAAAAGTTAAAAATGACACGAAAGAAGGGAAAACACGAATAGATGGACGGTGTTGATACAACACATACATCGTGGTGGGGCTTATAGAACTTGGGGACGTCACCTCAGCAGCAAGTCTCCCTACGCCAGTAGCTAATTCGCATCAGGGGGGTTCTTTATTGAACTGGGATGCTGTGGGGCCTGCCACAATGTTTCTAAAAAATCCACCCCGTTCATCCGTTTTTTTAGATCATTTTAGGACATCAGGAAAAAAATCATGTGGATCCAAAAGTCAGGGCAGCCGCACAAAAGGAAATAGTGGAGATTCAGTGACCACCGTTTAAACATAATTAACCACTCATTTGGGCCCACCCTGAATGTATGTGGTATATCCACGCCGTCCATCCGTTTTTCCATCTAATTTAAGGGGTTGAGCCCAAAGTTGATTCATATCCAAAGATTAAGTAAATCATACCACTGTAAACGGTGGGGAAAATGATTTCCACCGTTGAAACCTTTATAGGCCCCACAGTGATGTTTATTTTCCATCCAACCTATTCATAAGATCATACAGACATGGATGAAGGGAAAACACAAATATAAGATTGATCCAAAACTTCCGTGCCCTCCAAATATTTTTCAACGGTTGACATTCAATTCAACTGTTTCTTATGGTGTGGTCCATTTGATCATTGGATATGCCACAAATTTCTTTTTATAAAGGCCTAAAATTATCTGCTAACATGTATGGACGAAGTGGATAAAATAAATAAATCATGGTGGGCCTTACATGCGGTGGCCAGGCTGCCTCTATACACGCGTGGATTGTTTTCCGCGCCGTTAATATACGCTCACTGCGAACCAGTTCGTACGTAACTAGTGCAAACTTTTTGGTGGGCCATCATACATGATGGGAGTCCAAAATCTAAACGGTCCACGTGATGCAGCACCCCATGAAACCTTTAAGGCCCAACTTTTACTTTGATCCAAAACTTTAGTGGGCCATGAAAGAAGAAAAATGTTTCATCTATTGATTTGCATTTCTCTTTTCTATAGCCCACAAGAGTTTTAGATCAGTATGAAATTTGTCCCTTTGAGGTTTCACGTGATTCCGCATCACATGGACCGTCCAGATTACACTCCCATGACACGTGTATAAAGGTGCGCATGTGCGTAGGTGCGCATGCCTCATCAGGTTGGTATTTCTTTAAGAAAAGAAAAAAAAAATCCCGATATCTATTACGGGTTTTTCTTTACGATACGAAAAAAAAAAACCCCTAAAATTTCATGGAAGAGAGATCTCCGCCGAAGAAATGGGATTTTTGAAAGAGGGTTGATGCAGAAAGGGGATTTTCATACCTGAAAATCCGAACGGAATGTCACCCGGCGCTGTTGATTGATGCGTTCTTCCGTGCTCCGACTTCCAATCCGATCAACAAGTAGGCGATCTTCTCAATTCCGATATTTTTTCCAAAAGAAGGGTTTTCTTATTTCCGATTTTTTGAAAGAGACGATCTTCTCGTTTCTCTTTGGATTATCGGCGAAAATCGTGGTTGGCACAGGTCAGGAACCAATGAAGGAACAGGCACCTCTCGAAATCCGATCTGGGGTGAAGAATTTGGTGGGCACTCTGACCCGCAGATTTCTGAGCTTAGCCGCGGGCGCTTCCCACTCTCCCGAGGCCTAGAACCACTTATTCTACCAATCTTCGTTGGAAGAAGGAAGTCCGAGTACGAGGCCTGAGCCCTGATGGGCCCTGGCCACAAAGTAGTACCAACACGGCTCGCAGCGGTCATGCTTAGCTTGGTAAAGGGATAGGAACTCGTCAAGCGCCAGTTCTTGATTCTTGGCCTGATGCTATATTACATACGAAGCCATCGAGATTCTCCAGGCATTGGGAATAACTTAGCCCGGAGCTAACTTTAAGCGTGCAGTCATGGCGCGCAAAAAGGGATGCATCGGAAGCTGAAGCCCGCATTGTAAAGCACAGACGAAGATGGCAACGTCACCCTCAGCAGGATCACTGGGGGCATCATGGGGAGCAGGCGCTCATATGTGTATCGAGTCAGGAATCTGAAACTCCGTGCAAATCCGAGCCATCTGAGACTCGACGAACACAGAGGCCCCGGGGATGAGCTCCCTGATGGTCCGGCAATAGCCCTTCCCATCGGGTCTTGGGGTATCCTTTTCATGCCCTTGGAGCGAGCAATAGCTTTAGGGCCTTTACCCTTTTGAGGGCAAGGATGGAGAGGTATCGCTTCCAATGGGGTCTCCGAGGCCTCAGGCCTAGAGTTCAAGCTCTCTGGCTCGGATTCGCCTTCGAAGGCACATCCTTCTCGAACCTCATCCGACGTGTTCAACATCGTAGATTGAAAGGAAAAAAGAAAAGACTGAAAGAAGGCCGAACGGAGAAAATACTCACCGGAAATCGCCTACTCTGAGGAACTTCCACAACGAGTGCCTTCCAAAAGTATGAGAGCAGAGTTATTCTGAGGGAGAGAAGAATAGTTTGTATAGCCCAAGGTTACCGCATATAATCATGACGAACAACTGTCCTCGAAGCTGAAACAGCGTGACACCGAGCCCTGCTGCATACGTGGCGATGAATCATTCGTCCGAGTTGACACCTTCCGAGCCGCACGCTGCCAACACTAAATAGCATTCAATGCGCAGACGACCATCCACCTCTCAATGTCCACGCGGCATTGCCCCACTCACCCAAGCGATTCGAATCCTTAAGCGTTGCCACACATTTGCCAACCACAGGTTCATACCCAAAAGGCTGCCGCCGTAGTACGGCACCTTGATAGCAGAGAGCCATGATTACAGTTGTTCGTTTCAATCTTGCCGACTTACTATTATGAAGGGGACGGCGGTTTATTTTCCCAGTCATTTACTCCCTGAGTCTGAGCTCGGATTCAGAGAGTAGGGGGCTCTTGTTATGAGAAAATCTGAGCCAAACTCGACAAAGGTAGACTTGGATCAACTGGTTGGGTAGCTGCATCAAGACAAAGTTTGGAAGTCGACATGGAATTGGGAAGAAGCCATTACGTATTGCCCAATCGCTACAACCGGACCCTTGTGAGCAAGCGACTAAAACCAACCCGATTACGGGGTCAGATCGTAAGGGTCAGCTCGGACGAAGGAGTGTCTTATAATTACGCTCAGGAATTAACTCCGGTAACAAATATCTAGAGTAACTGCTGGCACACGATCTCGGAATAACTGCCAATATCAGCATGCACATCGTTCGTGATAAGGGGCCAAGATCGTGCCGAGAATGACAGACACGTTCACTCCAACTGAAAGGTATAAATAGTAATCAAACCCACAAGAACAGGTGCGCAATATCTCACACCCTATGCCCCATCTACATTACTTAGACCCAGATTCCTAACCTGACTTTGGCATCGGAGGGTCCCCTGCTCTAGCCAAGGTCTCCTTTGTCCTTCTCCCGTGCAGGCTTAGAAGGCTCGGCGCGAGTGTTCAGAGCTCAACGAGGGTGAACCAGATTTTTGCATCAACAATGTCCATCTTTGAGCGAGTGTAAATCTTCACCTTCGATAAAGATACAAAGTTATGGAAAAGGTCAGCCTCGAGTATATTTTCATCCAATTCTTTCTTTCACGAAGTTTTGAAGGCTAGCTCTAGCTCATTCCTAGCCAACATTTGGAATTCTTTAGTATCACCCAGGATTGCAATGTTCGTGTGGATAGGGGTCAAAGAAAAAGTATTGACACGTGATCGGGTTCAGAAGAGGGTTGTTAGTCTTAAGAGCATATGCGTTCTTTGCAAGCTTAAACACGGACAGCATCTCATCTTTTTTTTACATTGCTCCTTCACCTCAGTGGTCTGGAGTTATGCGTCATCTCTTTTTGGTCTGGCATTGACACTTAGGCAACAATTTGCAGGAATTGATGGTTAGCTAGCATGGAGGGCCTTGTAACAATAGAGGTAGAATTGGATGGCAGTTTGTTCAGATCTTTGTATGGTGGGAGATCTCAACTTGACTCTCCTGTCGAGCACTTCTATCTAAGATTTTGGTCCAACCTGGCTACATGGGTCTGGGTCACAAATTGTTTGCTAATGTCGAGTCACTAATTTTGCCCTTCTCGAATCACATGCTTGACATGGGGGGTTTTTTGTGGTTATATGCAGGGCCATATGTTTTTTGTGGTTACCGTTGCATCTAGAGAAGGCAGTCATCTGTTTGGCATGGGGGGTTTGCTAGTGGATGAATTTGGAGCGGCGATGCTCACATTTTCAAGCATGGTGGTGGTAGCATTTTCAGGGCCAGCGGCCTTGATTCCCTGCTCTCTGCTATGATTTCATACCTTTGAGAAGTTATTTAAATTATTCATAATCATCAGTTCATGTGCATGTCCATCACAGTGGAAAGTGCCTCATCGATTCATTTGCTCTTGGGCTAATGGGGGTGGGGCACAAGGAGATTAGATCTCTGGTCAAAGGACTAAACATTTAGTTTGCTCACTTTCTCAGTGGGTCTAATCCCTTGGAGTTTGATCTTGCCATTTTTGGGACTTGGCATCCCTTACTATGTGTTGGGAATTCTCTTCCCCTCCCATAGCTTTTAATGAATTTGTTATACTTACCAAAAAAAAAAAAAAAACATATAATAGCTATGTTCTCATCCTTGTCATAAAAAAGGTACATGGCAATTAAGAGGATATACCTATTCATCCACGAACTCCTGTAAATTTCACTTGAGATTCTTGATGTTCTCAGAGGCTAAACTATCAGTGCATTTTCCACCACATCTCAAGTGCAGTGACTCATCCATCATACAAATGGAACACATGTACACTAATCGAGAACATCCAAATCATGGACACCACTATAGACAGAGTTTTCCAAAAACTACGCTTACTAGATGCTCCTAGTCATCCAATTGGTGGTCGTCAAAGGTACCATTGAAAAGAAAATTGACACACACCAAATTCAGCAGCAGATATCAAATGATCAAGATCAATGTTGTCGAATCGCATATGCGATCATGTGCAATTGCATATGCGTATGCACATATGCGGCCACATATTTTTATAAAAATAAAAATAAAAATAAAAAATTGAATATATATATATATATATATATATATATATAAGAAACTAAGGAGAACTTTTCTAAGTTAATAGATAACTAATTTTACATATGTAAAATACATTTGAGAGAGATAAAATCAATTAAACAATGAATTAAACATCAAGTCATCGACATTTAACAATATAATTAACAAGAAGTAACAACAAAATCAACAAGCTATTTATTTATTATTGTAGAAAATCAACAAGCTATCTTCCTTGAAACTTGAAAGTGCTTGAATCTCGATCTTCCAACTTCCAAGAGAGAGGGAATGTAGGAGAGAGAGAGAGAGAGAGAGAGAGAGAGAGAGAGAGAGAGAGAGATTAAGATCACTTGGAAGTAGGAAATACATGAGAGAAATTAAGACCACTTGTAATTAAGAAATGTAAGAGAAAAAGAGAGTAAGAGAGTTTTGGAGTGAGAATATTGCAAATGGAGGAAATTTGGAAGCATTTTTATTGGCAAAATGTTGTTTTTATTCAAAAAAATAAAATTAAAAAATTCGATGTGCCATTGCCAATAGACGATTGCATATGTTGTATGCGATTGCATACATCGCATATGCGATCACATATTTTCACATATGCCACATATGCAATCGCAAATGTGCCATGATCGCATATGCGATTTGCATATGGATATGCGCATATGCGGTCGCACATGACATTACTGATAAAGATCATCCTACTATTGTGTTTTTGCAAATGCTCCTTCCTCAATAGGGCTGGCAATGGACCCTGCCTGGGCCAGGCAAAATCAATATTTATTAGGCCTGGCCTGAAACCCGGTCTGACCAGTTCAAAATCTGGGTCTGAGGCCCACCCATTGCCAGGCCCATTCCTCAATGGATACCATTATTTCATTAGTTTGAACTGATATGCAAGTGCACAGTGTATGAGTCAGCACCATTTAAGAAATGGCAGGAGATGGACATAGTAGCCTAGCCCTGTCATCAACCACATATGCAGGAGGTATAACTTTCCAAGAAAACCAATCAATACCTTGTGCAGTGTCCCCTTTAAGGCCAGGATCCACGTCAACCACAGCCAGCTTAACTGTGATGGGAAGCTCAAAATCGATAATCTGCAACAACAACATTACTTTGATTTCATTTCGTGCACATTTAATTCATGTGTATGCATTTAAATGTCTACATGTCTATTACCTGGACACATGTACTACTACTCGTGCAAGTCAAGAAGGCCTTGGGTTCATGACTTGGCATTTCACCTTTCCAAAATAGAGGTTTTCTCACTTCAAATGCACTCTACATGCAGCCAAATGTGCCCACATGGAAAATGTGTAAAGCATCCAAGCCACTATCAGGCGAACGCATGGTGCAGTTGAACCGATTGAAAAATAAAAACTGATCCACCATCAGAAGGCTTGAAATTTAAGAAGTTTAGCAAAAAAACAGAACAAAAAAATTGCTAGTTTTTAACACCATCAGTTGTTTTCCTACATATCTTTCCTACTTTATGTTTTATGAGCCTGATTTTTCTACCAAAATCATCTACAACCGCACCTGATACACGGATTGGGTGTGTCCTATTTGTGCTATGCATTTAGAGGTGCATGGATTGCACATGGGGTTAGTAAACCACTGGAGGACATTACAAAAGTCCCAACCTTTGCAGAGGAAATATATTTGAGATGCTCACCAAGGCAATGGATGACATGATGCATCACAGTGGTTACAGTGGGTGGATGCATACTGTTGAAGAGGTTCGTTCCAGAGGCTCACAAGCCTCAATGGATATGGAGGCTTGATCATCACTAGCATCCCCACCAAAATCATCATCTCCTTTAAAGCAATTGAAACTGTTAATCTGGTAGGCCGCCATTAGAAGAGTTTATAAATACCAAATCTCAGTGACTTGACTATCTTAGCAGTCGCATTAGTGGTCTGCAATGTGATGGTTGAGATGAATTTTCCTTCTCTTCAATAAAGTTGCATCATCCAGTGAAAGAAAAATGAATCGACGGTTGAAAATAGTTGGTTAAAACTGGGAAGATTACCATTATGTGATGGTTAAATGGAAATATAGTCGATAGTCCCAATTCAACATGCAGATGTCCATTGATCAGAGGTTAAAACCATTCAATCAATGTGAGTTTGCGAAATTCCCCATCTGCATTTGGGCCTGAGATTTGGATGGTATTGTCTAAGGTACATGTATATTGTGCGTATGTAGTGTGCAAGGGTATGGATCATACTGTGCCAGCATATCACGTAACTGTTAAAACAGAGGGTGCATATATTAGTTCCCAGAAATGTCCTGAAGTTAGCAGGTACTTTAGCATGTGCCCATTGCAAATACATATCTATGCATGCATGTGTTTGTGAACTTGTACATATAAAAACACATGCAAATGCTCAAACATGCATGCATGTGAGTGCAAAAGTATGTGGCCAGTTGGTTGTGACATGAGAGAGTCTCGCAGCCTGAAATCACAATGTGGAAATCAAGATGAGACTCAAAAGGAAATTACCCGTCCATTCCAGAATAGCAAAGTGCAGTCCATGCCCTCCTTCAACCATTTTCTCTTATCAGCCACATCTTCCTCATTAAGACGGCTTTCTTCATAAGTTGACTGTAAAATATAAACTACTCCAAAGTCAGAAGGTTTCTTTAACTTCAGCAAATACAAAAATCAATAATAAGCATCAAGCACAAACCGATCTTGCTTCCTACTCCGATCAAAACCTTTCTAGGAATGCAATCCTTGTGAGATTCAGTGACATGGCATCATCATCACTACATGTAGGCTTGTCCCGGTTATTTGGAGCAAAGTTACCAACATCACCAAACCCATATATTTTCACTTGCGAATCACAATCTGGATTATGGGTCATTTGCAACCCAGATTGATTAAGTTTATGATGAAAATATATACATTTTTTAAAGATTTTATATAGAAGTATATTTTTATACTTTGATTTCTGCAACAACATGCCTATAATAAGTACTATGCATGCAGGATTTATACTAATATCATTCTTCATATATAAATTACAAAACAAATTCGAATATAAAAGGATATGCTTGTTGTATGAACTGGAGCAACCCCACATGATCCTACCCGTCACTGCATGTAGGAAGGAGTAGCTTTCCATGTGACAGTTCCTTTACCATGAACCAGAGCAACTTGCAATCCAATTTCTTTTTTATTTCTTTTTCTTTTCCTTTTCTTTTTTTTTTTGACAGATAATATTAAACTAGGGTATGGTATATGGGACACGTGGAAAAGTAGGGTAGAGAGAAAAAGGTAGAGAGAGACTAACAGGAAAGGGTGTGGCTGCACGCACGCACACACACGCGCACACACACACACACACAGATTGAGAAGGGTTTTGATGGTGGGCGACCCATCCCCACATTGTTGAAGCATCTCACATTCCTTTCCCCCAAATGGTCCAGAGAATAGCCAGCAGCACTGATCTCCACACAGCCCTCTCTTACTTCACAAGATTTGCTCCATGCCATGACATAAACAACCTCATCGTTGAATCCAACATCACCCATGACACATTACGGGATCTGAAAAGGTTGGACCATACCGAGCGAGCAAAAGGGCAATTGAATAAACAGATGATCCACTGATCCAGCATTTCCCTGCACATAACACAAACATTGGCAAATACCATAGCTCTTTTCCGCCAATGGTCATGACCCACTTCCTCCTAACTAACCACACAAAAGCCAACACATCGGAGAAGCCCCATAGTGCCGCACAACAGAAGTCGGCACATGATTGGCTTCCTCTTGCAGAAAACGATAAATCAACAAACTGAGAATTGATTGGAGCTATCCTTTTGCTACACCATTCTGTCCCTCTCCCCTGATGATGGAACATAAAGGTGGATCCTGTCTAGAAGCACCATATGATCACATTTCCACTTTACCGAGTAGCACCTTGAGATTGATAGGTAACTATCTGCTAGACGCACCAATCTTGGGAACACATTGCAGAGGGGGGTCTCACCCACCCACACATCCTTCCAACATCGAATTTTCTCCCCATTTCCAAAGGAGAAGTTGATCCCCTCCTTAAACTTGGCTTTCACACTCGCTAGACCTTTCCACAAACCAAACGCTTTATCTATGAAGACTCCCTTGTCCACCAGCTCCCTTACACCCATAATTAGTTGTTATCGTCGCTCTCCACAATGAATCTTCCTCTATCCCGAACATCCACCACCATTTACCCAGCAATGCCAACAAAGAATCTTATAGAATGAATGAACAAAGAATCGATTGGAGCTATCCTTTCGCCACACCATTCTATCCCTCTTTGTAACGCCAGGGGTCGAGCAGAAGCTCAGCTCCCGAGTTCTAACGCATCACTTATGCAACATAGATAATGATGATTGAATGTTGTTCGTATTAGTGCATTAAACATGAGTGGGATTATACCAAAACAGCATATCATACTCCAGAGACAGTTAAATTACACAAGTGGAAGACTATGATAGATATATAAAATATATAAACTATTATAAGTCTCCAGAGTGTGAACATGTTATCAGGTTAAATATATACATGTATACTCCAAAAATGAACAAAATGAATACACATGGGTGTTCCAAAAGTGCAAAATAACAAGTGTAATGGCATCTAATCAGCAACCCTATAACCTCGTCGATCAGAATATGGTCTACATAGACCCGCCTGATAGCTGCATATAGGAGAAACCCTCCTCATCATCATAAAAGTCTAGCTCCGCTTCATAAGCATCACCATCATCTGAAACTAAAACAGGGTCTGATTGGTGTTTAAAACACCGTCCCGTAACGTGGGAGTGAGTGATCAACTCAATGGAACTATAAGGCAAAGGTTAACATGTTACCAATTCAATCAAGCAGTAATGATAAAGCAATACAATCAAGCATCCCTAAGTACTCTGATTAATGCAAACATGATATGTATTAATAATGCATGCCTTCGCCTACACTCCCTCAATGTCTTCATCTCACGGCGCGCATGGCAACATCCCGAAAGTACTCTTCCTCGCTAAAGCACATGTAGTACGGTGCATGCTCATGTTAGCCAATATTTAATTAGATTGATTCATATAATAGTGTTGGGAAGCTAAGGTACCTCCCTTATATCAATTCTCAAACAATGATCCATTCTAGGGTCGTCAGTCCTAGCAAATCTCATACGATGTTACGGTTCTAGGTCACTACAAAGGGCTCGTCACCTGATCAGGGTAGGCCTAGTTTATACTCTAGTTGCTACGGAAAGGCTCGTCGCCTCAATGCAGCCTCAGAGTATGTTCGAGGTCACTATAAAGGGCTCATCACCTGATCAGTGTAGGCCGACAGCTCGAATATAGTGTCCCATACTACCGTATTCGATCACTGGTCACTACGGGGGAGGCTCATCGCCCCGCCGTAGGCCGACAGCTCGACCATGGTGTCTCATACCACCATGCTTGGCTCATGAGTTTTAGCGGATCGAGGTACCAAAGTTTAAACGGGATTTTCACTGGTGAGTTTGGTACCTTAGGTTCAAGCAATGGCATCCATACATGGTGAACATACATCGGGTCAATCGGATTACTTGACAAGTTCGATTGGTACGAGCGTACGCTGAATTAATCGACATGGAGCGCTAACCACTGTCGACAATCATCGTACAACTCGGATTCACCGAACGCATCAACTGT
The DNA here is from genome assembly GCA_030180095.1 of Magnolia changhungtana. Classification (NCBI taxonomy): domain Eukaryota; kingdom Viridiplantae; phylum Streptophyta; class Magnoliopsida; order Magnoliales; family Magnoliaceae; genus Magnolia; species Magnolia changhungtana. Next base: position 2,853,761 of record JASAUF010000626.1, on the reverse strand, counting down.
GGTGGGACTAACTCGGCCACTCAAACAGGAATTGTTACCGATTGCCTGGACTACGTCGTAGTCCCAAACACATTATGATGTAAGAAATATGTACATGTGATAATCATATAACACTTAACAACCATTTCAACCATGGATAGCATTTGAAAATACAATGAAACATATATAACATATCATGTTACATATACATATTCTACTCAAACACACCATATAGATTTACAGCTACTTGAAGGAATTTATGTACATAGCTAAGGTGGTTGAGAATCTCATCTCAACTACCTTATTAACTACAGTTCATCTAGCAACAACTCATTCAAGCATTTTGTCAAACACTTAGACTACACATAACCGACATACATGACGTATATTGATTTCAACATATAATAGGGCAAATCCTTTCACCTAGGAGTTGTTTAATACACATTAATCATGTTCTTACATTCCATACACATGGCAGGCACAAATCATGAATCCATATTCATTCGGTCATTTCAACAAACACTTAGACTACCCACTATAACATACATGACATATGTTGGTCATAACATGTATTAGGGCAAGTCCTTTCACCAAGGAGTTGTCACGAATACAACAGGCATATATCCACGACGGATAATCATGGCAAGCAAGGATGCAAATTCCATACTCATTCAATCATTTCCACAAACACTTAGACTACACATTTCAACCTACACGATACAACTCAGTTATAAGCTATATTAGGGCAAATCCTTTCATAAGGAGTTGTCACGTATTCAACAATCACATGTTCACGGTGAATAATCATAGCAAGCACAAAACCAAATTCCCGACATATCCAGTCATTTCAACCTACACATAGAATAGCCTATATTCAACATAGTTCATACATAACCGTAAAGCGAAGGAAACAGCGTATCTAACATGTGAAACGGCAACCCAGTCGGTTATAAATAATTAACCGACATTGAAAGCCTTGAAAACCATAACCTATACGTTTATAGTCCACACCTTTTGCTGATAAACTCGTAACGGATTCAGTTTGAACACTCCGCCTTTGTCTACGGTACAACGGCAACCTATAGTATGAAATAGGTTAGCTATTTCATCACGTACACTATCTGAATCCCTAAAACAGATTAGGGTTAAGATTTCTTACCTAAAAACGAAATCAGAATCGCCGGAATATCGATATGGTAGTGGTAGCTAAGCACGTGGAACAGTGTGATTGAATCCCGAGAACAAACCCTAACTCTACCTTTCACTTTCTCTCTCTTTCCTTCTCTTTCTTCTCTCTTCTCTCTCTAAAGTTTAGAAATTCGTATGTGAAAGGAGAGAGAGGGTTTAAGGTCCTTATATAGGCCCAAAATCGACCTTAATGGCCCCAGGGCCATGGTATACTTAGGTTATAGCCAAAACCTGACTGTTTCGGCTCAACGGAGCTGTTCTAGAGGCTCTTTTTCTACATGCGGTCAGACTTAAGCTCCCTGACATTGGATCTAGGTCGAGTTAGGTTTTCGGTTCGATCAGGTTTGGGGATCGACCACGGCGGACCCGTTTCAGTTCAACGGTCACCGGTACTCGATCGAGTCACAAGTACTCTGACACGTGTTGGAAATTTCCCCTGATCCGAGGGTGTAATTGGGTCAGATTTCAACGGTCTGAAAGCTTAGATTTGGCCTACAAGCGAACGGCCCAAATCACTTAAATCTGAGTTCAATTTCTAAAGATATTCGCGTTTCTCACACACTTCGCTCCGGGCTCAAGTTGTGCATTTCTGAGTATTATCTGGATTTGATTTCCGAGATGGTTGTCAAGCCCAGAAAGGTGGTCCTAGCCGTTTAGTTTCGCAGTAATCAGACTTTCGACGTGCAGTCCAGGTCCGATACGGAGTTTCAGCGTGCTCTCGAGAGCAACCGGGTTTTGAGATGGATCCTAAGTTTTTAGGTAATGTAGCGTTAACGGTTCTACTCGTTTTGGGTCTTATAGATCGTATTTAAAGTGGTTCAAGCTAATTCTACTGATTCTTCAATTTAGTACTTAACTAAATTATGCCCTAATTACGACAGAATAAGGTCCTAGGGCAGGAGAGGCTGATCTTTCCAAATAACCTATTCGTTTTGTAAGATTCCATAAGGTTAATGGTCAAAAGCCCATTTTATTTATGTATTTACTATTTACAGTAAGTTTTAGTTTAAGTATTGTTCTTCATCATTTAAACTTTAGGATTTGTGTCTAATACGAAAGTACTTAGAAAAATCTGAAGAACAAGGTGGTGAAAGGTGAGATTTTAAAGGAAATGGGTTGCAAAGGGATTTTGGACTTTGGGATTGAGTTTTGATAAATTAGTAAGGTGTTAGGATCGACCCATTACCTAAAGACGTCTAATTCCAAGTGACAAAAATCCGGGGTGTTACACTCTCTCCAACAATGGAAGATTGGATCCTGTCTAGAAGCATAACTACGTCTTCAATTTCCTTGTCAATTAGATCCCTTCGGCAAGGAAGCAATCACACCATCGCATTTCCACTTACCTAGTAACACCTTGAGATCGATATGTCACTATCCACTGCTAGACGCGCCAATCTTGGCAACACATTCTAAAGGGGAGTCTCACCCACCCACGCATCCTTCCAAAATCAAATTTTCTTCCCGTTTCTAACGGAAACCCAATCCCTTCCTTAAACTTGGCTTTCACGCTTGCTACACCTTGACACTCTATATAAAGAAGACTCCCTTGTCAACCAGCCCCCTTGCTCACGTCCATATCTAGTTGTTATTGTCTCCCTCTACAACCAATATTCCTCTATCCTAAACCTCCACCACCCCCACCCTCACCCCCCAAACCTCTTCTCACTCCTAGAAGCAGGGGCGGCTCAACATTTTTGGGGGCCTTAGGCAAGTCATAAAAATGAGGCTTTTTAATTTAAAAAATAAAAAAATTAATAAATTCAAAATTAAACCATAAATTTGCTTCTTGTCTTTTTAGATGCAAAATTACTAATTAAACTTTTGTATTCTAGTTTACCCAATAAATCAATTTCGATAGATAAAATTGCTAAACCGTTCATAAGGTGAATCCTAGATGGATGAAAGGAAAACATAAATATCAGCTTATCCAAAATTTCGCACTTGAAAAGTTTTTAATGGTGAGCATTCAATATCCACTTTTTTTTTCTGTGTTGTGGTCCACTTGAGCTTTGGTTCTGCTTCATGTTTTTTCTAATATTCTAAAATGGGATGAAAAAACGGATCAACAGAATAGATATAACACAAATAATAATGTGGACCCCACAGAGCTCATGGTGCAGGAATCCCTAAAGTGGTGCAGGCAATCCTGCAATCTGCGTCTATTGTGAGAATAATGAATTTAGAATTGTATAGTACCCTAGTAGTGTTATAGTTAATAAATAGGCACTCCTAGATTGTTAATATAGCATATTTTGACTCCATCCAAACCGTCTAAATTAGGTGATCCATTCTAGATAGGCTAAATTACAAAAAATTCATTGATTTAACTATTCTATCTTCCAATTAGTGGGAATTTGTATGTTGAATTCAAATACTTTGTTTAGTATACAAGAATCAACCAGTTAGGAGATCCAGCTATTGTGTGTTTTTGTTTTTGTTTTTCATGAACCATCTAAACTGGGACCCACTTTTATATCTGTTTAATTTAATTTAAAAATATTCAAAGGTTGCAATTTCTCAGTGCATGTGTATAGATTATCAATCGCTGTCAGAGTTTAAAAGCCTGTTCCTATAATACAGGGCCTTCATAACTAGGGGGCCTTAGGCGATTGCCTCACCTGCCTACCCCTTAGAGCCGCCCCTGCCTAGAAGTGATTTTTTTTTTCTTACCTTTTTTTTTTTCTTCAGAACCTTGGCACAACAAATCTCTTCTAAGCCTTTCTAGCCGAGCCAACACGGATTAGGGCATTTAAATAGAGACGTGAAATATATGGGCATATTTGATAGAGTTGCTTTAATAAGCATTATCCAACCACCCATCAACAAGTATTTACTTCTCCATCTTGATAATTTCATTTCGAACATTTCCACCAATTTAACCCAAAGATACTTTGTAGGCTTTCCAATGCATATAGGGAGGCCCAGATAAGAGCAGGGAAAAGACCTGCCCTACAAAAAATCTCAGCCATCTACTCCACCTCCTCAATTGGCATCTAGACACAACATTTCACTCTTGGCAATGTTCACCCTCAACGCACACACCACTTCAAATCATCTAAACACTATTCTTAACGTGCCCATCATATATTAAACTACTTATAGAAAATATGTCATCGGCAAACTTGTCACGTCCCTAAATCTAGTGGTGGTAATCCGTAATTACTATACACCAAATTTTAGTTGACAACCTCCGTAGAACTCCGATTTTGGGGCTTCCAACTATCGCATACTAAGTCCCATAAGCGGGGCTCCATAAGGAGATTTCTGAAAGTAAAGACGACAAACACGTATCGTTTCTCAATATTTCATCATATTCAACATATATTACTGTGTACAACTGAGCACATCAAGGCAAAACCAAAAACATAAACCATGTCATATTTACTATACCTGATGTACATATACAGGGTAATACGAAAAAATATATACACTGATATATACAAAACAAAAAGGACAACTAGAGTCTATAACCTCCACTCCTGCAACTCCCTACTATCACCTGTAAAAAAAAAAAAAAAAAAAAAAAAAAAAAAGAAACCTTGAGCTACTAAGCCCGGTGAGTGCGTGTGCGCAGTGAAAATGCATGTTTCATGTCATGCTCGTATCATGCACAGACCAACTGGGCCAATAACAATAAAATAAAGATACAATGCATTATAACACTTTTCATGTTCCAAATCAGTTTTCCACAATTTTCTTTCCACATTTCCCAATTGGATCACCAAGGTCTGAAATAGAGGTGGGACTCGCATATGATTGCTACCCACTTGCACAGGCTTTTCCACCGTGGTCAACTACAAAGGTGGGACTACATAATTCTTGGGCCGAACTAGTCTAACCCACTTGTGTTGAACCTCACTATCTGCCTAACAGCGAGAAGTCATAAGTCGCCTGAAAAAACGATAGTGGACAATTTACTTGCTCGGCATCTAACGCACAACCATGGACTAGAAAATCTATTCTTCTATAGGGTTTTCAAGTAATCTAACGCACATATATGCGTGCTCCTAATTTATGCACTCACCTGCCATAATCAGAGGATTGGATTTCAAACTCGGCATCTACTTCCTCTTCTTCTTCTCAACTTCCCATGACACAAGGAAGAGAGTGCTGGAAATGGGTTGTTAAAAGAGGTTTTTATGCTTATGGACTTGAAAATGGTTTTCAAATTGGCTTTTGTCTAAAAAGAAGGGTTGGGAGGTGTTTTGTGATATTTTTGAGAAGTTTAAGCTTATGGTAACAATAAAAAAATATTATTTAAGTGATTTGAAATAAAGCATTCCAAGGATTTTAAAAAATCGAGGTCATTTAAGTTATTTTATCAAAATATACATGTGCATATCTATTCATAACTTATAATCTGGGTGTCATATTGACATGCCGTTTTTGCCAGTAATTCCGTAACTCAACTACGGTCACAACGGTTAGGCTCTCGGACCTAACGGATTTTGAAAACTCGATGATAACCCACCTTCAAATAAAATAAGGACATCGTTGTCATTTCTCAGATTGTTTAATTTTAAGTCCGTATATTAAAATTCGGACATCGGGTTGAAATGCGGCTTGTGGCTCGATAACAAAACAACATTACGATCAAGTCAAAATCTTCTCGGGACCAATGGACCTACAGTCAACGGCTATCCAGTGTACGAACCAGATTTCGGGGCCTCGAGTCTTACAACTCTCCCATCCTTAGAAAAATTTCGTCCTCCAAATTTCAAAACATATTCGGTTATAACAGTACAATACAACAATAACCATATCATACTTATACGTACCTAGGAATCAAATAGATGAGGGTAACGACTGAGTATCTCTGCTTCCCGTTCCCAGGTTGCTTCTTCTACAGAATGATAACCCCATTGGACTTTAACTAAGGAGATGACTTTAGTACGAAGAACTTGTTCTTTTCTATCCACGATACAGATTGGCTACTCGATATAGGATGCATCTTCCCGAACTGCTAAGGAATGTCAGTCAATAACAGGTGCTATTATCTTCAGATCACATTTACGAAGCATCGAGACGTGAAAAATATTATGAACTCTAGATAATTGGGATGGCAAAGCGAGAAGATAAGCTACGGTGCCAACTCGTTCAACAATATCAAAGGGCCCTATAAACCTCAAGGCTAACTTTCCCTTAACACCAAATCGCACTACACCTTTCACTGGTGACACTCGGAAATATACACGGTCTCCCTCGACAAACTCTAAGGGTCTATTCCGGCGATCTGCAAAACTCTTCTGTCGACTCTGAGCTATAAGCATACGTTGTCGAATAAAATCAATCTTTTCAGACGTTTTCCGTACAACATCAGGACCTAAAAGACATCGCTCACCAATCTCAGTCCAACAACTTGGGGACCTACAAGGTCTACCATATAACGCCTCATAGGGAGCCATGCCAATAGTTGCCTGAAAACTATTATTATACGCGAATTTTGCTAACAGCAAGTGGTCGTCCCAACTACCAGAGAAATCTAATGCACATGATCTGAGCATGTCCTCGAGAATCTGGTCAACTCTTTCGGACTGCCCATCTATTTGTGGATGATATGATGTGCTAAATCTTGAAGTAGTCCCCATTGTTTTTGAAAACTCTTCCAAAACTTGGATGTAAACCTCGGATCTCAATCAGATACAATCAAAACAGGTACACCATGTAATCTAACAATTTCATTTATAAACAAAGTTGCGAGCCGATCCTTAGACCAAGAAATATAAATAGGAAGAAAGTGGGTTGTCTTTGTCAAACGGTCTACAATAACCCATATAGCATCATGTCGACGTAAGGTTCTTGGTAAACCCACAATGAAATCCGTATTTACATGTTCTCACTTCCATACTAGTATCTCCAAAGGTTGCAATTCCCCTGCAGGCTTTTGGTGCTCTGCCTTTACTCGTTTGCAAATGTCACACTCTGACACATGCCTAGCAACTTCACATTTTATTCCAGTCCACCAAAATTGCCTTTTCATGTCCTTATACATCTTTGTAAATCCTGGGTGGATAGTAAACTTAGTGCGATGTGCCACATCCATAAGGGCCTTTTTCAATTCTGAGATATCTGGAACATATAATCTACCTTGAAACCGAAGTCCACCATCCAAACCTATCTGCCACTCTGGTTGACTTTTCTCTATTATCACATTTTTACAAAACAACACCCATTGATCAAACTGTTGAACTTCTATTACCTGAGATATCAAAGAGGGCTGAACCGTCAAGTTTGCTAATTGAACAACTGAGGACTGTAGAATCATCTCAAATTCAAATTCAGCTATATCTTCTACCATTTTCCACTCTCGCATCATCAATTGTGTGCCACTTAGGCCTGTGGCTGACGACTTAAAGCATCTGCCACCACATTAGCTTTTCCTGGGTGGTACTGAAGATCAAAATCATAGTCTTTCATCAATTCCATCCAACGCCTTTACCTCATATTCAACTCGGCTTGTGAAAAGAGGTATTTCAAGCTCTTATGATCTAAAAAGAGTTCGAATCTAACCCCATACAAGTAATGCCTCCATACTTTTAGGGCAAAAACTACCGCTGCTAACTCTAGGTTGTGTGCGGGATAATTCTGCTCATGAGGCCTAAGTTGGCGAGATAAATATGCTACAACCTTGCCCTGTTGCATTAGGACACACCCCAAACCTATAAACGAGGCATCTGTATAAACAACGAATCCCTCACTCCCAGATGGAAAAGTGAGAATCAGTGCCGTCGTAAGACGAGTTTTTAGTTCCGTTAATGCCCGCTCACAGGCTCCATTCCAAACAAACATTGCATCCTTTCGAGTCAATCGAGTCAGTGTGGCAGCTATACGAGAAAATCCTTTAACAAAACGTCTATAATACCCTGCTAGACCTAAGAAACTCCGAATCTCAGATGCATTCTTCGGTTATTTCCATTGCAAAACTACTTCAACCTTAGCTGGATCAACTGAAACTCCATTCTTCGAAACTGTATGCCCCAAAAATTTTACTTCTTCCTGCCAAAACTCACATTTTTCCACCTTAGTATATAGCTGTTGGGCATGAAGGGTTCGTCTTTAAATGACACTCATGATCTTCCCTTTCTTTGAATATATTAAAATATCATCAATAAAAACAATAAGAAACTGGTCCAAATAAGGACGGAATACCTCATTCACCAATTGCATAAATACTACAGGAGCATTAGTCAGACCAAATGACATAACCTGAAATTTAAACTATCCATAACGAGTCACAAAAGTTGTCTTCGGAATATCCTCCTCCCGAACCCAAATCTAATGATACCCAGACCGTAAATCTATCTTTGAGAAATACTGTGCACCACTCAACTGATCGAATAAATCATCTATTCTTGAGAGCGGATACTTGTTTCTAACCGTAACCTTATTAAGCCCTCTAGAATTGACACAAAACCGTAAAGAACCATCCTTCTTTTTTACAAAAAGCACTGGCGCTCCCCAAGGTGAAGTACTCGGGCGAATAAACTCCAAACGGCGTAATTCATCTGTCTTTGCAACTCATTCAACTCTAACGGTTCCATACGATAAGGGGCTCTAGATACAGGAGCAGTGTCGAGGATAAGATCTATTAGAAACTCTGTACGTCTAACGAGTGGCAACCTGGAATTTCCTGAAAAACATCTGGAAAATCACGTACCACTGGCAACTGTTCAATACATTCACCTTTGGACTCTTTATGAATACAGGACATCAAAGTCTCTATAAACTTATCTTTATGATCAGCCACAAACTGAAATCAAGGCTGGTCAGGTATAGAAATGGTGACTATCTTAGTTGTACAGTCCAACACTGCATGGTACTTGGATAACCAGTCCATTCCCAAAATCACATCATACTTTAACAACACCAAAACATAAAAATCGACTGGAAGGGCATACTCTTCTATGTAAACAGGACAGTCCTGGCATATAGAACTCAACACCATTCTTTTCCCTAAAGAAGTCGAGAGCTCTAATCCTTTGGTCATCGATGTTCTCGGCAAATCCAACAACTGACAAAAACTATCTACTATAAATGAATGTGATGCACCAGAATAAAAAAGGACACGTACTAAAAGGGATGATACTACAAGTATACCATCTATGACTCCTCCCTTAGTCTGAGAATCTCTCTGCTGGATTGCATAAACACTAGGTTGCGTCTGAAGGGATAAGGGTTGTCTACCTTGCTGCCGCTCTGACTGCTGCTGAGACTGTTGTTGTTGGGACCTATACCGTGACCTACATGGTGGCCTTTCCTGCTGGGGTTGTTGATGTCTTGGTGGTTGATATGGCTGTTGTTTCTGCGGATTGGGACAATCCTTTTTACGGTGCCCTACACCATCACAATTATAACAGGCTACGAAAAACTGTCGCTGAGGAACAGACGGTGATATTGGGGATCTGACATCAGGTCTGGCTGCATTATCATATCTAACTGCAAGCCTCTTTAGGGGTTTAAAGGACTAAAAACTACTACCACTCTCTGAAATAAATCTCCTCTTCCTTTGCTGATTAGAAGTAGATGGATGATTACTTTGTTGTTAGTTCCAATCAGACTTAAAAATTTGTGCCTTCGCTACTACTCCCTCAAGGGTCGGCAACTCAAACCCTCTAACTCAAGATCGCAAACTAAGACGCAAACCATCCTCAAATTTTCTCGCCTTCAAATAATCATTGGCTACTAAATGTGGAGCAAAACGAGATAATTCTATAAAACGAGCCTCATAGTCAACAACAGACATCTCACCCTAAACCAAGGAATCAAATTCATGTGCTTTCTGACGACAAAGAGCTACGGGGAAAAACTTATGATCGAACTAGTCTTTAAATGCTTCTCATGTCTACACAAATTTTAGATCTATTGAACGAACAACCGACTTCCACCATTGTTCTGCATCTCCTTACAACTGATACGTCGCTAAGGTAACACATTGCTTGGAAGTACAACCCATAACTTGAAAAAGTTTCTCTAATTCTGACTTCCATAACTCGGCTGCCAAAGGGTCTGGCTTGCCAGAAAAACAACGTGGATCTAGACGTCTAAAATCTATAAAAGAGCATTGGCCCGCTCCTACGCTGGCGTCTTAGGAGTATAACTAAATCGCTGCTTTTGATTAGCCGTTATAGTTGACAATCTGCAGCATTTGTTGAAGTTGTGCTGCAGGAACATGTATAACTGGGTCTAGAACAGATTTTGACTTAGACTTGGGTTGCACTGGAGGAGTCCGAACAGAATTCTTTCTAGGCGGCATCCTATAGACAAAACACCGAATTAGCCTAAAAAGAACAAGTAAACCTATACAATATACACAATACTAAATAACCATACAACTCCTCTACTTTGCAAAGCATGAACCTAACAACTCTAACGCAACAACATATAATGAATACAATAAATGATTTATGTAGATATTTCCCAGATCATGCTCTGATACTATCTTCTGTCACGTCCCTAAATCTAGTGTCGGTAATTCGTGATTACTATACACCAAATTTTGGTTGGCAGCCTTCGTAGAACTCCGATTTTGGGGCTTCCAACTATCGCATACTAAGTCTCATAAGCGGGGCTCCACAAGGAGGATTTCTGAAAGTAAAGACGACAAACACGTATCATTTCTCAAAAATTCATCATATTCAACATGTATTACTGTGTACAACTGAGCACATCAAGGCAAAACCAAAACATAAACAATACCATATTTACTATACCTGATGTACATATACAGGGTACTACAAAAAAATATATACACTGATATGTACAAAACAAAAAGGACAACTGGAGTCTGTAACCTCTACTCCTGCAGTTCTCTACTCTTACATGTAAAATAAATAAATAAATAAATAAAGGAAACCTTGAGCTACTAAGCCCAGTGAGTGCGTGTGCAGTGAAAATGCATGTTTCATGTCATGCTCGTATCATGCACAGACCTACTAGGCCAATAACAATAAAATAAAGATTCAATGCATTATACCACTTTTCATGTTCCAAATCATTTTTTCACAATTTTCTTTCCACATTTCCCAATTGGATCACTAAGGTCTGAAACAAAGGTGGGACTCGCATATGATTGCTACCCACTTGCACAAGCTTTTCCACCGTGGTCAACTACAGAAGTGGGAGTACATAATTCTTGGGTCGAACTAGTCTAACCCACTTGTGTGGAACCTCACTATCTGCCTAACAGCGAAAAGTCATAAGTCGCCTGGCAAAACGATAGCGGACAATTTACGAGCTCGTCACACACAACCAATCTTTGCTTGCTCATAAGCAGGTCAGGTCAAATCTCTCAACCAATCGACACGCGTCGGTGGGAGTCGCCGCTTACTTTGGTATTTCGGCATTCCAGCGTTCTGTTCTTCCACCCAATCTAAGCATTGGTTGCTCCCAATGGTACCAATCAGAGTTTGGGGACTTTCACCCAGGGACCCTCTAATCATGTCCTGTTGAATTACACATTTCCGGTGTGGTGTCCAACTCAAGTCATAACAAAGTATGTTTCATCGCATTTACAATCACCGTATGCATAAGTCCAAACACAAGTACAATATATCATGTTTTTCAAGGCAAGCATAGGACGACCTTCCTCATGTGGTCTCCTCATGAATTTAAGTTCCTCATAGGGGTCTCATATAATGCATCCTGTATCTAGACAGTTCATATACAACCCACTATGATCACCATACCATGATATGAATCATTCACTCTCAATCATACAATGATACAACAACTATGAACCATGCATATGATATGCACATGACTTAGCCAATCTAAATCCAACCCGGGATTCATTCCGCTATAACACTTCATGCCACAAGCATACTTTTTTTTTTTTCTCAAGAGTTATCTACACCAAAAGGAGGAAGGACAACTCTTTCAAATGTTTTGTCAAATAGGTAGCGGGCGGACTTGTAAGGGACAAAGATGGAAACCGATGGAGATACTTATGAATTTAAACAAAACTAAAGCACATGAATCCCTTGGGTGTGGGCCACATGGATGGTTTAATTGATAGTGGAGATGGGGCCAAGATGGGTTGATCTTGCATAGCTTCTCCTATGGCCCTTTTCTCAAGTTCATCTCTATCATCCAATCTTCCATCAATAACCTAACCAACTTAATCAGAAAATCCAGTAATAACCTAACCAACTAAATCAGAAAATCCAGCATCATAGCCATTAGTGGGGCAATTCAAAGCTCTCTCTCTCTCTCTCTCTCTCTCTCTCTCTCTCTCTCTCTCTCTCTCTCTCTCTCTCTCTCTCTCTCTCAACAACCATGGACTAGAAAATCTATTCTTCTATAGGGCTTTCAAGTAATCTAACGCACATATATGTGTGCTCCTAATCTATGCACTCACCTGTAACAATCAGAGGATTGGATTTCAAACTCGGCTTCTACTTCCTTTTCTTCTTCTTCTTCTTCTCAACTTCCCATGGCACAACGAAGAGAGTGCTGAAAATGGGTTGTTGAAAGAGGGTTTTTATGCTTATGGACTTGAAAATGGTTTTCAAATTGGCTTTTGTCTAAAAAAAAGGGTTGGGAGGTGTTTTATGATATTTTTGAGAAGTTTAAGCTTATGGTAATAATAGAAAATTGTTATTTAAGTGATTTGAAATAAAGCATTCCAAGGATTTTAAAAAATCAAGGTCATTTGAGTTATTTTATCAAAATATACATGTGCATATCTATTCATAACTTACAATCCGGGTGTCATATTGACATGCCGTTTTCACCAGTAATTCCGTTACTCGACTACGGTCACAACGGTTAGGCTCTCGAACCTAACAAATTTTGAAAACTCGATGATGGCCCACCTCCAGATAAAATAAGGACATAGTTGTTATTTCTCAGATGGTTTAATTTTAAGTTCGTATATTAAAATTCGGACATCGGGTTGAAATGCGGCTTGCGGGTCGATAACAAAACAACATTATGATCAAGTCAAAATCTTCTCGTGGCCAATGGACCTACAGTCAACGGCTATCTAGTGTATGAACCAAATTTCGAGGCCTCGGGTCTTACAAAATTGAAGATGCGAGATTGGGGAATTGTTGTTGTCGACCTTGAAGCCACGAATAAGACCTGCCGCCTTTCCTTTTTCCAACATTCTGTCCAAGGCTTCTGTCATAACCACGAAAAGGAAAGGAGATAGAGGATCCCCCTACCAAATGCGTCTCGAGCTTCTTAGGAATCCTTTTAGTGTCATGTTGACTAAAATAGAGAATCTAGCTGACCGAGTACACTCCCTCATCCACGCTCTCCACTTCTCACCATATCCTAGTTGACCTACCATGTGGTCCAGAAAACCCCAGCTGACCTAGTATGTAGTCTAGAAAACCCCGACTAACCTAGCATGTAGTCCAGAAAACCCCAGGGTGAGAGTGGTTTTTCCTCTCTCTTCTCAAGAACGAGATCGAGGGGTTGAAGTAGAAGGACATATTCGAGAATCTAACAACGTCACCTTTGACAGACTGCCAAGGTGCGGGCCAGTAATCACAAACAAGGACTCAGAGGAAAATGGCATATGGGTTTCTACATAAAGTCTGGAAACTCTTTCCGTCCTCCCACAGTCCCTTTCGATCTAAGAGGGAGCAAAACTCCCCATTTCAATTCTCCCCATTTCAATGGAGGTCACGAAAGAATCTTAGGTCAAGCTCTGGCCCCTTCCAAGGCTTCTATCCAAGAAGAAGGGTGGACAACGGTCTCTAAAAGAAAGCACAAGGAAGAAGCTCATCTTGTGAGGAAACCTACGATCTCTAAATACACAGGTTTCCCAACGCTTTTCGTCCCCAAAATCCCTCCAAAGTGGGAAGAATACATGCTCGATCAGGTTTTCTGAAAAAAAGGGGGAATATAAAGGAAACTATGTTGCCAAGGAAGAAAGGGACGGAATCTCATCAAGGCTTTGCCTTCGTCCACATGGTTTCCCTTGAAGAAGTCTCGACGGCCATACCTCCCTACACAATGCGGGATCCAACAATCAACGCATGTCCGTCTAAATGGCCTGAATCCATCCTTGACCTCCAATGGGGAACTCCATCCCTGACCTCTCGGCAGACTAAAAAGCATTAGGGACCTCTTCTTAGAAAAAGGAGGTCGATTCTTCAGAGATGTCGTTTCGAGGGTGGAGAGGCCTCCCTCACCGACTACTTCACCCCTACGAACTCGCATTTTCACCTCTGACATGAGTACAACCATCTTCGTCAAAAAAGCTATGATAGTAAAGGCCTATACTGCTCCCACTCACAGTCTAGTAATTCACTACATGAGAATCACCTCCTTCTACGAGGTCCAACAATGGCTTCTCAACAGATGTAACCTCCAAGCTGGTTCTTATGGCCTCAAGCCCCTATCGAAGACGGACCTCCTCCTTAATCAACGGCCAGGATCTAGCCTAGATTTCATTTTATCGGTCAGAATCCAGCACCAGAACGACCTCGTGACCTCCTTAAGCAAATGGGAGAATTTCTCCCCCTTCAGATCAAGTGATGCCTGGTTTCTTTTCTCAAGTATTCCGATCGAGCTTTGGAACTTCGAATTTCTCTTCACCTTAGGTTCTTCTATCAAAGAAGTTCTGGAGTTTGATCCGGCTACTCAATCGGGTTGGGAGCTCAAATGGGCTCACATCAAAATCAAAAAGAAGAACCAACTCACAACCCCTACCTCGGTGATCATCAAATCAAGGTCTGTTACTCTAAAATCTCAGTATGCCCTAAGCAGACGATCAATGTTCATACTGAAAACAATGGCGGTTTCTACTCAACAACTCCCATTCTGGATGAAGATGGACAGATGCTCCCATTCTCCACCGGAGCACTGGACATTTCTTAGCAATGTGTCAACCAATCCTCTTCCACGTGTTCCAGCCAAACGCATGAGCAGGAGCCAATCTCGATAACGGGCACTTCTTCCCATATTCAACACGTGCCTCCATCTCAACATGTGGCCCTTCATTCCTCCGGGACATCTACACCATAGAAATCCCTCGCATGAGAGAATCGTGCCATCATCGATCCTCCTCTCGCACACAACCCAATTGGGTACACGTGCAGATCTTTTCATCATGATCTCTATATAATTGGCAATCCGAGAGAGCCTAACACAGGGGTCGAAAAATCGCCCTCACCGACTCTACAGAAGAGGGATTCGGCTTGTGTCAGCAATGTTGACATCACTCCTCTCTCTCTTCCTCAGCTTACGATGAGTGTCTTGATGACATCATGTTCAAACCCGAACCAATCAGGCTCGGTCGACTCCGAGGCTAACAGCTCCGAACCTAAAGAGGGGAGCGACGTGGACTCTCCACAACTGTCCACACCTTCATCCATCACCTCATCAGCCATCACAGTGCCACGTAAGCCTAATGAAATAGACCCCATAGATCCACATGCCCCTCTTCTTTCAGCCCAATTAGATCGAATGGCCCTCTTTCTTTGCCAAGCAAAGCCTTCCCATTTTCAACAATCTTCCAACATAGAGCAATTATCTTTGCCTTCTTTTGATTCCTTCTTCTCGCAAACTTCCAGCATCTTTCCTTAATCCTACAAGGGAATGGGCATTGGTTAATTTTTAGTTAATACATGCCTCGTGTACAAATTTTTATGGCCCTGTATGTGTGGTCTACCCCGATGTATGTATTGTGTATACATGCTATCCACCCGTTTTACCAACTCATTTTAGGACATTGTCCAAAAATGAGGCAAATCCAAATCTCAGGTGGACTATTGGAGGGTGAACCCTAAACGTGGGGCCACCTCAATGTCTTGCCACCCCATTTCAAGGCATGGTCCAAAAAATAAGGCAAATCCAAATCTCAAGTGGACCACTAGTGGGTGAGGCCTTGAATGTGGGGCCCAACTCATTGTATTTGTTGTATATCCATGTCGTCCATCCTTTTTGCCAACTCATTTTAAGGTATGGTCCAAAAAATGGGACAGATAGAAATCGTAGGTGGACCGCACAATAGGAATTGAATTCCCACCATTAAAAACTTCTTTGGACCAAAAAATGTTTTGGATCAAGCTATTATTTGGGTTTTCCCTCCAACCAAATCTACATGACCTTATCAATAGGTTGGACGGCGTGGATATACAACACATGCATCAAGGTGGGCCCCATGGTCAAGAAAGCACCAAAGTGGACCGTAATTATGGTCCAACTCACTGGACCTTTGCTAGAAAAAAGACATGGTTGAAAATAAGCCACGTTGGCTTGTTTTGAATTGAAAAGGGAGAGAGAGGGTTTCCCTCGTAAATGAGGACAAGAGAGAAAGGGGGACTCCGATTATTGTGTAGACGTGGCAAAGTTCTGTGGGCCCCAATGTGATGTATGTGTTATATCCACACCATCCATCCATTTTGCTCTATCATTTTAGGCCATAATTAAAAAATTGACGATCCAATGCTCAAGTGGACCACACTGTAGAAAGCAGTGGGGACAATGATGTCCACCGTTGAAAGATTCCTAAGGCCCACCATGATGTTTATTTGCCATCCAACCTCTTCATAAGGTCATAAATACTAAGATGATGGGAAAACACAAATATCTACTTGATCTAAAACTTTTGTGGCCCCAAGAAGTTTTCAATGGAAGGCATTCAATCACCTTTTTTTGTGTGTGGTCCACGGGAGCTTTAGATCTAGCTCTTTTTTGGGCTTGTGCCCTAAAATGATACAGAAAAATGGATGGATGGTGTGGATATAACGAATACATCACGGTGGGGCCCACGGAACTTTGCCACATCGACGTAACATTGTGGTGTGCTAAACCATATAATCCGAGACCTCCTCGGGCTTCGAAATCGAAAAGAGGGAGTTCGTAAATGGGCAAAGAGACCAAGAGAGGGAGAGTCGCACACGACGGTCTCTCTCCCCTTTTGAGTTTGAAACCGAGAGAGAGAGAGAGAGAGAGAGAGAGACTAACCCTTCAATTTCAAAACCCTAA
Source organism: Magnolia changhungtana (assembly GCA_030180095.1). Taxonomy (NCBI): domain Eukaryota; kingdom Viridiplantae; phylum Streptophyta; class Magnoliopsida; order Magnoliales; family Magnoliaceae; genus Magnolia; species Magnolia changhungtana. The sequence goes on along the minus strand of JASAUF010000626.1, from coordinate 2,836,649 downwards.
CCAGAGAGAGACGCACATGGTTGTCTCTCTCCCCCTTCGATTTCAAAACCTTAATCTTAAGCGAGAGAGAGAGAGAGAGAGAGAGAGAGAGAGAGACGCTGTTGGCAGAGGAGAAGAAGAAAGAAGAAGAATCGTTTCCAAGAACAGGTGTCTCTTTTTCTTTTTCGATTTTTTTTTCCTTTTAAGAAGATAGACGTATAAAGTTTTTTCGGGGGGGAAAACATTACGGGGAAACAGTTATACCCTATAACGGTCGTTACGGCCCATGTAACGGCCGTTATGCTTCTTTTTCTCAAACCTCACTGATTCGACCTCAAATCGCGTAACTGTCATGGCCGTTACCATTACGTATCGGCCGTTACGGCCATTACGTAACCGATTTGGGACACCTTGAGTCCAACACATCTCTAAGATATTCTTCTCGAAAGAATGGAGAGGAAGCTTGCTCCCTAGAAGAGTAGATACCATTTGCTAGGAAGGCATCTAACCCTAATTAAATCATCTCTTTCTAATGATGAGGACATCCGAGCACCAGTCAAAGTATACCAGAGGAGGAGAGCTCATGTTTTTTTATGGCTAGCTGATACATACGTGGGGCCCCATGGGCCTAATTCGAGTGCCTAGCCCATTGAAGACCCCACAAGCATGATTATGCATCTTTGAAGGCCCCACATTGGGAAGATGCATGTGGGCTCCACTTAGTTAAACCATTCCGACCATTAGATCATTATCATTGGACATCTTGATTGTATGCCACGAAATAATTTAGTTTATTTAGTTGTTTATATGTTTGCTTTTTTAGCTTTTATTGTGCTGAATTTAGGGAGTAAGGAACAAATTTTATTTTATTAAGCGTCTTTATGTGAAACTTTTTATCTGAGAGCGTTTGTTTATAAAATGTCTTTTCTTAGACTATATAAGGCTTGGACGTCCACACCCTAGCCCATTAATGCATATGAAATTTTAAAAAATAATAATAATTGCTTTCTCTTTCCTTTGTGATGAAGTAAAACCTCCTGTGATTGGAGTGGTGTGAAGACATGGAGTGATTCCATCTTCTTTATATCTCTTATTTTCTTCTTTCAAGGTAATATCTACACTTTTCTTCTATTGTCTCTCTGTACTTTCTTCAATCTCTCAATCCTTTTCTACTCCTTTATTTTCTTTGTTTTCCCTAAAACCCATTCCCAATCTCCTCCAAAACTCATCCAAACCTAGGCCTACTTACATCGTACCACCGTACGGACCTCCACACATGACCGTACGACCATACGGACAAGACCATACAACCAACCCATCTCCTCCCTATTTCCCTCTTTGATCCTTCCTCCTGTCTCTCTAAAATCCATAACCCTAAGCCTAAAACCCTCAAGTCCAATCCTAAAACCTAGATTTCCCAAAACCCTAACCATGAATCGTCCTAAATCTCAAAACACTAATTCCCAAATTCTAACCTCCATAGTCCTAAACCCTAATCCAATTACCCAATTTCCTAGTTCTCAAAATTAACCCTAACCTACCAAAACCTTAACAAACCAAGAGATTCCCTTTAGAATTAGATAAATTCCTATGTTAAATGGAAGTCCTACCTTCCATAGGTTCTATCTAATCATGTTTTATAAGATCTAACTAATGGGTTGTGATTTAGTCCTGAATCTAAGCATAGTTAAATACTTGAAATCATTAAGCTTATGATTGATTAACATTATTTTGTGCTTTAAATTGTTCTAGTTAATCCGTTGATGATCGCATTGCATCATTCTAGGCTAGGCCATCCATCTTGCATCATCTAACTTTCTCTCATATTTCTTATCCCTCTTCCGTTACCATAAAGCCATTATCCTTAAAATTGAGAAAACCAAGAGAGATTTCCCATGGAATGGTAGCTCTCCTCACCCCAAATTTCATCTTCTTAGTTGGTCAAAGGTCTGTAAACCTTACATTGAAGGAGGGGCTGCTATCAGAGTTATCACTAATGTTAACTCTACTCTTTTGGGGAAATGGCTTTGGCGTTTCAGCACTTAGACAAGTAGAATGTGGAGGGAAGCTGTTGTTGGTAAGTATAAGATTGAGAATGGGGGTTGGTTCAAGAGGCTGACCTCTCTATACGAAGCTTCTATCAATTGGAAAGCTGTTACAAGTGTTAGAAACCAATTCCTCCAGGGTAAGCATTTCTCCTTGGGCAATGCGAGGAACATAAGATTTTGTCTTGATACCTGGATTTTGGATAGATCTCTTAACTGAAGCTTATCTGAATTTGGTCAATATTTCCTCCAATATCTCTATCTCAGTGGCTAATTGTTTTTCTCCATTTGGTGCCTGGTGTCCCCCTTGCCACAGAAACCTTACCGATTCAAAAGCTAAAGACTTCTCTTCTCCTCCCTTTACAAGGGATTCATCCCTCTTCAGATCAAATAGATTGCCTCCACTGGACTCAAGACCCCTCAAGGATTTTCACAACAAAATCCTTCTACAACTTAATCTCGCACTCCTCCAACCAGCAAGTGCGGCCTTTCCTAGCCTTCTTCTGGAAATATAAGGCCCCCTCGAAAGTTGCAGCTTTTACTTGGTTGTTGGCTAAAGGACGTAGACCATAGATAATCTTCAGAAGCGATGAATGATTATCCCTAATGTGTGTCCTATGTGCCTCAGATCTACAAAATCCATCCCCCACCTCTTCATCCATTGCACTTTCCCAATGATTATTTGGAATGCCATCTGCGCTAAGTTCTCGATGAACTGGGTCCCTCCTGATTGCATCCCATCTTTCTTACATGCCTGGCACTCTCCAGACCTTGACAAAGATTCCACAGCTTTGTGGAGGCTTCTTGCTCTTGCCTCCTTCTGAGCTATCTAATGTGAAAGAAATCTTCAATGCTTCCATAACTCCTCTAACTCTCCGACTGTAGTTGTTGCTCTTATTTTTAGAGATGTTTCTGAATGGTCTATCAGTCTCTCTCTCTCAAAGACGGTTCGATCATTTCCAAGCTTTTGTTTCAGTGCCACCTTTCTCAAGGTTGTAGTTTTTGAAAATGCATAAGGCAGTGGGCCATGCGATCTATAAGTGCGGAAGCTTGGCGGAGCTAAGGAATGAAGGCTATGACCTGGGGGGGTGATTAGGATCAAATAAAAATTATCGCCTTTTAAACATAATTGCCTATGCAAATTAAACTACGCAAGGCAATTAACTCTAAAGTGTCCAAGCCAATAGAGGGTCCAATCACAAAGACTACAAAAGATGTGGCAATCAAGCAACTAGTCTATACATGATAGTGTATATGTATGTGTGGATGTGCTACCTATCAACTCCTAACATTCATCTAATCATGCATACATATAATTAAACATTCAATCACATAAGCATAATTGAACAAGTTCTAAAAGACAATCTCAAACACAAGCATGTATAGTGGTAAGATTTCCCTACTCCACTCCCGACGGACACGCTTAACCCATGAGTGTAATGGATTTCACTATCGGAGGTCTTAAATCAGGTTCACCTCTAACCTTTACACTCCTACACAAGGACCGGCTCCTTTGGAGACTTACATGGTTTTCTATAAGCTCTCCTTGACCATTGGTCCTAGTTCAAGAACCTACGTTTACTCCTGTCAGAGGCTCCCTCGGAGACTAACACGTACACACTAGTGTCCGGAGGCCTACACAAGGACTTTAATTTAGGTCCTACACAAGAACCTAATCGAGTTTGGCAATCAAACTCTCACACTTAATCCTACACAGGAGTGTACATGGACTCACTTAATGACACTTGTCGAATTGAGCCCCAATGATGCGTCTTCTTGGGTTGCTTGATCGATGCTCTCCCATGCTTCAATCAACTCCCCTTTGCTCCCTCGATCATGATGTCGATGCATCGCCACAGCTTCAGCTCCAAGATCAACCACCTTGTATGTGATGCTCCTTTCGGTGACCAAAGTGATGGGAGGTTGGGTGAATCTCCTACAACTGATGGGAATGTTCTAATCCTAGGGGATTCACCTAGATGAGTCTTCTAAAGGATTTACACAAGGATATACCTATAAAGGTTAGATGTAAACTTTAGAAAATTGTGGAGTTCAAGTAAATCTTTAAGGCGGAGGTTAGAATCCTCATTAAAGTGTTAATCTCAATGAAGATGACTTAGAGTTCATTGGTTTAGAGGCTTGAGATGAGGAATATGATCATGAAATCACATAAGCTTCTATTGCACCAAAAACTCATCGAAATGCCCAAGAACCGAATGCCCTACATATAAAGTTCAAGCTCCAACGGTAAAAAATGGACAGAAAACGACTCTGCCGATGGCATCAAGAAAATCAAGTTTCCAACTGGGATGTTGTTAGACAGTTTGCACACTTCTACCCAATACCATCGAGTGGTCTTCGATGCCATCGAATGGGGTCATCAATACCATCGAGAAACTCAGATAAAAATATCACAATCTGCTGAACAGAACTGAGTTACCTACTTGATGCCATCGAAGACCCCTTGATGACTGCTCGATGAGATCGAGCACCACTTGAAAAACTGTTGTTTTGAGCATATGATTTCACACAACTTCGCACCTCTTCTAGCATAACTTATCATGTTCCAATTAAGCGTATAAGGCTAAAGGATGATCAACAAGGTTTACCTATAAGGTTAAGGATCATTTAGAGGTTCAAGGGATTGTTTTGGGTCAAGGGTTAGGGTCACCAAGGCACCTCATTTACCTGTTCTTTGCTCCTTGATGCTCATGCCCTCTTGTGTCTTTAGTCTTAAGCTTTTAAGGGCTCAACCGACTACATGACACATGGACTCACGTGATTGACAAACAAGATGCACAAATCAGTGCACTAGAGTCTTTTAGGTTTTTTCTTTTCCTTTTCCTTATTACTATGTTTTTTTTAGGTTTCTTGTTTTTTCTTTGTTTTGTAGTTGCCCTTCTCGAACCTTCTTTGTTATGGTTCTTTTTTTTTTAAAGCATCCTTTAAAAAAAAAAAAAAATCTAACTTGCATATTAAACCTTTTTATCCTTCCTTGTAGAAAGAATTAATGCATTCATGAGCAATGAGGGCACAATCCAAAATCTATCTCCCTTACTAAAAACGTACATTAGCTCTTTAATATAATACTTCCCAGCATCACCTTGAACTTAGCAGCTAAAGTTTTTGCAAGAATCTTGTCCAACCCTCCTATTAAGCTTATTGGTCTATAATCCTCTTATACTTTGTACACCGGCCACCTTTGGAATAATAGTTGTTAAATGTATTTTGAGTTCACGCGTTTTGGGCCTTGGGCCTTAGGCCTCTTTGGCTTTGTTATGTTTATTAGTTTTAGTTTAGGCTCGAGCTAGAGCCCATATGAATGCGTTTTAGTTAATCCTTAAGCAAGGAGGGCATTTCTGTAATTTCAACTATAACAAATTAAGCCCTAATAAAATCAGAAGGGGAAAACATGTGGCGGCTTGCATGAGAGCAGTCGTCCCCTCTTCTTGCTTTTTTCCTATTTTCGCCATCTGTCCTTTCCTCTCTAGTTTTTGTTAAAACCAACCTTCTTTCCCTATTTCACATGGTGTCAACGCACAACTTGGAGTGATTTCGACCACGGCACTCTTTTTCAAATCCCTAATATTTGGATCTAGCTTGGAGGTCCCCAAAACCCTAGCGAGCTTATTGGAACTTAAGGAAAAGGTGACTCTTGTTGCATTTGTGTAGAAAACATGCTTTCTACGGATTCCATCAACTAAATGTAATCGCTCACAAAAAGGGAGCATTAGAGCCCGACTTAAAGATAAAGGCTAGCTTATTGTTTTGTTAAGGTGATGTTTAAGGTGTTTTTCCTTCAATTACTCTTCTGTGTTGGAAGCAGTTTTTTTGGCATATACACCCAGTGTTCATATTATCAGCAAAAAATCAATAATATCGCCGATATTATTGGTGTCGCCAGAGCTGTAACACAGAAACTCTCTTTTTTCATTTCTCTTCCTAATATCGGCAAATATTCAGTGATTTTATCGATTTTCATGTAAAATACAATTGTCGACCAAAAATCGCGGCCCTGTCAAGAGATAACTGTACCAACAACTCATTTTCGACGATAAAAGGGATGATAATATCGAGGGCTACGTAAATACCAAAAAAAAAAAAAAAACAAATCGAAAAAAAAGGGGGGGGGGGGGGGGGAAAGAAACTTTTGGAAGTGTGTACCTGTAGAATAGGATCATTGATCGGAAGTAACAGTGGGCCAATCTCGGTGAAGAATATGCGAAATCTTAGGAATTTTGGAGAGATTTTTCGAGATTTTAGGGTTCCCGAAGGGAACCTCTTCTACCGGACTTTTTCTGGTGAGTTTTTTCGAGAGTTTAGGGTTTTGAAACCCTTTTATAGGGACGCAGATTGCGTCCTACCCCCGCCCAGACGGTAATCCGTCCGGGCAAGGCTTTATGGGGCCACCATGATGTAAGTGTTTTATCCACGCCATTCATCGCTTTTCTCATATTGTTTTAAGGTGTAATCATAAAAATGAAGCAAGTCCACATCTCCAGTGGACCACACCAAAGGAAGCTGCAGTGATAATGACACCCACCATTGAAACCTTCTAAGGGCCACCGTGATGTTTTTTTACTGTCCAACCTATTCATAAGGTCATGTAGAAGTTGATGAAGTGAAAAAACAAATATCAGCTTGATCCGAAACTTCTCCAGCTACCAAGAAGTTTTTAATGGTGGACGTTTCAATCCCCACTTTGTGGTCCACTTAAGCCCTATACTTGCCTTAGTTTTTGGCTCATACGTTAAAATGACTTGAGAAAAACAATGAATGGCGTGGATAAAACATTTACATCACGGTGGGCCCCATAGATCCCTGCCCGGAAGGATTACCATCCGGGCGGGGGTAGGACGCAATCCACACCCCTTTTACAGGGAGTGAAAGCAGATTATGTGTTACGTGCTTTTGATGTGGAGCGTGCCGACCTTGGTGACTTGGATGTCACCAAGTTCCGTGGACCCCACCATGATGTATGTGTTATATCCACACGGTCCATCCATTTGGCGAGATCATTTTAGGTCATGAGCCCAAAAATGAGATAGATCCAAAGCCTTAGGTGGACCACACCACAGAAAGCAATGGGGACAATGATTCCTATCGTTGAAAACTTCCTAGGGCCCATAGTGATGTTTATCTGTCATCCAAGTTGTCCATAAGATCACATAGTCATCGATGAACGTAAAAAACAAAAATTACACGGATCCAAAACTTCTATGGCCCCTAAGAAATTTTCAACGATAGAAGTTCAATTCACACTATTTACTGCGGTGTGGTCCACTTGATCATTGGATATGCTTCATCTTTAGAATCAAGCCCTATAATTACTGCGGTGTGGTCCACTTGGATGAATTGAAAACACAATTATCAGCTTGATCCAAAACTTTTTGTGACACGTAAGAAGTTTTTAATGGTGGTATTCAATCGCTACTGTTTCCGTTGGTGTGTTCCACTTGAGATTTGGAACTACCTCATTTTTGGGACCATGTACTAAAATGATATGCTGAAATGGATGAATGGGGCTGATTTCTCGCATATATCATGGTGGGCCCATGGAACATTGTCCAATAGCCACCTCGTTATTCACAACATGATAAAACACATGCCTTACGGTGGGTACCACAAAGTCCTTACACCAAGACGTGATTTGGCTAGTGACGTTGCCACTAGCCAGATGGCTAGTGGTTGGTGCTATGTGGGCCTAATCGTGATGTATTTATTTGATCCACGCTGTCCATCCATTTTTTTAGATCATTTTAGATCTTGATCCAAAACATCAGGCATATATAAATCTCAGGTGGACCACACCAGAAATAGTAGCGATTGAATGTCCACCATTAAAAACCTCTCAGGGTTCATTGTAATGTTTATTTGACATCCAACCTATTGATTAGGTTATACAGACCAGTTTGATACAAAACTTGTGGCCCTTAAGAAGTTTTTAACCGCATTCAATCAACACTATTTCCTGTGATGTGGTCCACTTGAGATTTGGATCTACCTATTTTTTGGGCTTATACCATAAAATGATCTGGAAAATTGGACGAATACGTCAGTATGTCAGACAAGTGTCATATCCAAGCCATCCATCACCAAGTATACCACTATATAGATTCCATGTCCCAAGAAATGTGTACTTTTTTAGTTCATTAACTTTCACATGTCTTAATTATTATATGCTAGCTGCATTTGTATTATACGAACTCATTTTGGTTACAATTGGAGCAATTTCTTACAGCGGCGCATGCTTTTTGGGCCTCATTAAATGAAAACTTATTATTTAATGCATTCTTTTTGTAATTTTTTAATTCCTAAATATGCAAATATGTGTATTTAGGCATGCCCTGAAGTTTCACTAAAAAATTCCATCATTTTCCTCATGTTTCGCCATTTTTCTTCGCATTTCCGGTTATCGGCGATATTATCAGCGATAACGATATTATATCTTTATCTCCAGTCAGCGAAACTTGTAGCAATACCGACAACTCGAACACTGATGTGTGGACGTTATTAATGCATGTTCTAGCTGATGAGGGGCTGGAAATTCTTATATGATCTTGTTGTAAGGGATAGTTGTGCTTAGACTAGTTTATAAATCAACGCCTGTCGTTATAAATTGAAGTAAATCACTGCCTAGCCTATTATAGAGCCGAAAAGTACAAGTAGTGGTTCCTCATCATTGGGAGAGATGTTTGGACCTTTGTTTAATGTGTCCATAACCTCCGTGAAACTGAATGGGAAGAATTATCTTCACTGGGCTAAATCGGTTGAAGTTTTCCTCTTGGCCTGGGAAAATGATCAATTCCTCATAAAATCTAAACTAGAGGAATCTGATCCTAGATTCAGATAGTGGATGCATGATGAACTGATGTTGCCTAGATTCAATCATGGTTATGGAATAGCAATGAACCTGAGGTGAGCTCCAATTTGGTGTTTTTGAGCACTGCGAAAGATGTTTGGAATACAATGAGAAAGATGTATTTCTCAGAGTAGAACATCTCACGGGTCTGAGTTGTATGAGGAAATTTCTCGTTTCAAAAGGAAGACAAGTCTCTTGGGGAGTATTTTGCTAAACCTATTAGTATGTAGGAATAGCTTTCGATATATCATCATATTACTTCCGATGTTACTCTTATGAAGAAGCAATTGGAGGATATGAAAGAATATCAATCTAGTAAAGATCATATTATAACTGTTGTATCAGTTCCCTCAGTCGCGAAGGTCTATGCTAGACTTCAGCGAGTTTCTCTTGCAAATGACTCGGATAGTGCCCATGTTAATGCATCTAATAATGTTGTGGTGGCCTCTCCATTTGGTTTCATTGGTGTGTGTGGAGGTCATGAAAGTCGGACAAGTCGTGGTATGCATCGTGATGCCCGGGGGGGGGGGGGGGTGTAGATTACCAGGGAGACGTAGAGGCAGCCATGGTGGTAGAGGAGACCGCATATGCACTCACTACAATCTAATAAATCATATTGTGGACTTCTGTTGGGATCTTCATGGGAAGACTCCGAAGGCTAACCAAGCTCTTCTTTTGTATGATGTTTCCACTGATAGGAGACCTACTTTGCCTACTTCGTAAAATGTTGGTGGCGATTAGATTAGCTTCACACTACCACGAGAAGAATACTCACGGTTTGTCTCATCTAATGGCTCTATATCCAATAATGTCCCTTCCACCTATATCCACTTTGGCGCAGACACGTAAAGTGTGCCTCTTGTCATTTCTTCTCCTTGGGTCATTGATTATGGGGCATCAAATTATATTTCTGGTAATCAAAACTCTTTTTCTTCTTTGATCGTATCTCGTCGAATAAATTAGTTACTTTTGTGGATGGCACATCGTCCACCGTTGTTGGATTAAGTATTGTTCAGTTAAACGCATCTGTCTTTATATTCAATCTTGTATGCCCCCAAATTCCCTTTTAGTTACTCTATCTTGTCCTTTTATTCCTACTGTGTTTTTTAGGACATCAAAACAGGCAGGACGATTGGTGGAAGTCGTGAGAGGAATGGTTTGTATTATTTGGAGAGGGAATCAGTAGAATCAGTAAGTGCTACAGTGCTTGAGAGTCCAGCAATTCAGTGGCATCGCTGTTTTGGTCATCCATCTCTCCACAAATTACAGACTACTGTTACATGCCTTCCAAATATGCTAAATTTAGAATGTGAAATGAGCCAGATAAGTAAACATCATGTATCTCATTTTTCATCTACGTTCGATACTAGGAGTGACGTTTCTTTTAAATTAGTTCATTCTGATGTGTGGAGACCAGCTTGTGTTCTTGGCTTATTAGGCTTTAAGTACTTTGTCCTCTTTACTGATGATTTTTTCAGGATGGCGTGGTTATATCTCATGAAACAATTTAGTGCAAAATTGAATAGGTTTCAGTCTGATAATACTTTAGAATTTGTTTCGCGAGATTTTATGAAGTATGCACAAAGACAACGTATTATCCATTAAACTTCTTGTTCTTATACACCTTAGCAAAATGAGGTGACCGAGCAGAAGAATCAATACCTGATTAGGGTTATGCTTTCTTGTTAGAAATTCATGTTGCACAATCTTATTAGGGTGATGCGGTTCTTATTGCACGTCATTTGATTAACAGGATGCCCTCATTATTTTTAGATGGTAAAACACCATTCTCATTATTATTTCCTGATCAGCCAGTTTTTTCGTTCCAAAAAAGTGTTCGGTTGTACTTGTTTTATCCAGCTACACGAGTCTGGTCAAGATAAACTAGCGCATCGTTCTATGAAAGCATATTTCTAGGATAGTCTCCTACTTAAAAAGGTTGTCGGTGGTATTGTTTTTAAGAACCTTGTGTTGGCTAATGTCACCTACTGTGAAGATATCCCGTTCTATGGTACAACTGAACGCGTTACAAAAGCGGTGCCTGTGGAAGTTCCTTTACCAAAATTTTCCCACTAGATTTGGATGTTGAGAAACTACCACCCCAAAAAGATTTCACGAAGACATATCACAGAAAAAGAAGACAAGACCAAGCATCACATACTATTCCCTCTCAATCCACACCATCGGCTTCTACACCTAATGAGGTTCTCCCTCATTCTAAGTCTACAGAGGATGGCAATGACCTCCCATTCCGACTCGTAAAAGTAAACGTTCATGTGTCTCACATCCAATCTCCGATTTTGTTACTTCTAAAGTTTTAACTACTTGTCCACAAATTATCAAAAATTTGCTCTTGCCTTGTTTGTTGTTTCTGTTCCAAAGTCCGTTTAGGATGCATTGTTGAACGAAGATTGGAAAAGGGCTATAGATGAGGACACGATTGCCATGTATTCCAATGATACTTGGGAACTAACTGATCTACCATAGGGTTAGACACCAGTTAAGGGCCTGTTCGTTTTACCATTTACCACAGTAAATGGTGTTAAATTGGTAATGATTACTTTTAATAGTTGTTTAGAGAGAGAGGGAAATCACAAAGTAAATATGCCTCAAGAAACGAGATTACATCGCACAGATTGGCTACGTAAAATCTATAGGTCCCACCATAGTGTATGTGTCCAATCCACGCAGTCCATCTGTTTTACCGGCTCAGTTAGGACATCGGCCCGAACCCGAAAATGAAGTAGATTGTAAGCCCAAGTGGACCACAACACAGGAAACTGGGGGATAATGATGTCCACCGTTAAAAGCAGAAATTTGTGTAGGGCCCACAATGATGTGTATCTATATTCTGTCATCCAACTTGTTCATAAGGCCAAAAAGACATGGATGAACCAAAAACACAAATATCAGCCTAATCCGAAACTTTAATGGCCACCAAGAAGTTTTCAACAGAAGGTGTTCAATTCCCACTATTGTGTATGGTGTGGTCCACATGAGCGTTGGATTTGCCTCATTTTTGGCTCATGCCCTAAAATGAGCTAATCAATGTTGTCAAATCGCATATGCGATTGCATGCGATCCGCATATGCTGTTCGCATATGCGATCGCACAATCGCATATGCCATGGCATACTTTTTTTTTTCCAAAAAAAAAAAAAAAAAAAAAAAAAAAAAACTAAAAATTCTTTAAAAAAAAAGAGGGGAAAACTCATGTTACTCATCTAATTAGTACACATGATTGGATTAGGTTATTTTACTTATTTCATTATAATTTGTGTGTTTCATTAAGTGATATATTTAATTACTTATATTATATAAATTTTAACAAAACAATCAACAAGCTACATTAAAAGATAACTAATTATTATAAACTTCGAAGAAAGAAATTTTAATGATAAATGGATAACTTGAAACAACATACAAGTTATAACTTACAACAAAGACAACTTATAAAATACAAAAAATAAACATAATTGAAATAATTGTAGAGAGATTAGAGTAAGAAAGAAAGAGGTGTAAGAGAGAGAGAGTAAGAGATTTTGAGCTTTGGAGTAAAGAATAGTGAAAATGGAGGGGGTATGAGTGCCTAATTATAGGCAAAAGTTCTCCAATTTGAAAAAATAAAAAATAAAAATAAAAATAAAAAATTTTCACTCTTGGCTATTGGGAAATATGCCATCGCATATGCAGTATGCGATCGCATACTCGCATATGCGATCGCATATTTATCGCATACAAAAGTATGCCATGGCATACTTGCCAGATCGCATATGCCATCATGGCATATGCGATGCGATCAAAAGTATGCGCATATGCGATCGCATATGTGCATATGCGATCGCATTTGATAACAATGGAGCTAATAAAACAAATCGATAGTGTGGATCAGACACATACATCACAATGGGCCCCACAAATTTTACGTATTTCATTCTCCTCTCGATTTTTGTAAAATTGCCTGTCAAAACAACAGCTTGCATGAATTTCACATGGTAAATAATTATTACCCATTTACCAGAATTTACCATGGTAAATGGTAAAACAAATAGGCCCTAAGTGTAGGTGGGCTTACACAGTAAAATTTCTTCCTAATAGACAATTGATCGTTACAAATCTAGGTTGATTGCCAAGGGATATACTCAAGTTTATGGAGTAGATTATCTAAATACATTTTCTCTAGTGGGCAAGCTCAATTTAGTTCGATTTGTTATATTTGTTGCTACAAATCATGATTGGGTCCTCTTTCAACTAGATGTTAAGCATACATTTCTACATGAGGATTTGCACGAAGAAGTTTAAATGGAGCAACCTCCTGGGTATGTTGTTCAGGGGAAGACATCTAAAATGTGCGAGTTAAAGAAATCTCTATATGGATTAAAGTAGTCACCGCAAGCCTAGTTTGAGAAGTTCACTTCAATGATGTGGTGGTATCGTATGTGTTGAAAAGAAGTACAGTATATAACTCAGTATTCTCAAAACATACCAAATATGGGTATATTATTCTTGTTGTGTATGTGAATGATATTATAACGGCAGGTGATGAGTTGGAAGGTATTGAGAAGTTAAAATTGTATCTTCAATCTTAATTTCAAATCGAAGATCTTGGTCTTCTTCAATATATTTTGTGCATTGAAGTGGCTAAATCCAAAGCTAGAACAAATTTATGTCAAAGAAAATATGTTTGTAACTTCTTGGAAGAGATAAGTATGCTAGGTGCCAAGATGGTAGAAGCATCGATGGATTCTCAACTCAGACTTGAGCCTAAAGAAGGAGAGGTATTGGCAGAGCTTGGCATGTATAGAAGACTTGTCGGTAAGTTCATGTATTTAATTGTTCCAAGACCTGATATTGCCTTCTTTGTTAGCATGGTTAGTCAATTTATGGAAAATCAAAGAGCCCCAGATTTAGGTGCAGTCATGAGAATTCTCAAGTACTTGAATGGTACACCTGGGAAAGGCATCTTGTATAGGTCTCATGGCCACCTCCATATAGCTAGTTATTCCGATGCAAATTGTGCAAGGTCAAGACATGACAAATGATCGACTACAGGTTATCGTACCTTCCTTGGTGGCAACATGGTTACTTAAAAAAGTAAGAAGCAGAATGTGGTTGTCTGTTCCAAGTGCTGAGGCAAAATATAAATCAATGGCCCACACCACTTACGAGCTTCTTTGGCTTAAATTCTTCCTTGAAGAATTGTGGTTCATTGTCCAAGGTCCAATGCCTCTGCATTGTGACAATTAAGCTACTATCTACCGTGCCAACAATCCAATGTTCCATGAGAGAATGAAGCATATAGAGGTTGATTGTCACTCCATTCAAGACAAGGTATCTCAGAAGGAAATTTGCACTCTGTATATCCACTCCCATGATTGTCAGTCAATTCTTAAAGTTTGTATCCAAGCTGGACATGTATGGTATCTACTCTCCATCTTGATGGGGAGTGCTAAAAGTATCGTGGTTCACACGTTTTGGACCTTGGGCTTCTTTGGGCTTTGTTTTGTTTATTGGTTTTAGTTTAGGCCCGAAGTTGGACCCATATGAATATGTTTTAGTTAATCCTTAACCAAGGAGGGCATTTATGTAAGGTCACCTATAATAAATTAATCCCCTATGAAAGTAAAGGGGAAAACATGTAGAGGCTTGCATGAGAGTAGTTGTCCCCTCTTCTCTCTTTTTTTCTTCCTCTTTTCTTCCTTCTCCATCTTTCTCTTCTCCTCTCTAGTTTCTATTAAAACCAGCCCTCTTTCCCTATTTCACGTAGCAATGAAAGGCACTCCTACATCAGCTGACGACCAAACCCTTTCCAAGAATCCTGCATTGAAGCTCATGATGTTGCCTTTCACTGTATCCAAAGCACCTGAAAGAAAGCTATTGGAAAGCCATCTGGTCCTGGCGCCTTGTCCCTGCCTGGCAAATCCATTGTTGCTTTGACTTCTTCAGAAAACGGTTTCTTAACAGACTCAACTTCCGCATTTGATAAACTGTCGAATTCCAAGTTATCCAATCTCGGCCTTTCTCAGCCTTCCCTGGTTAGCATTCTATCATAGAATCGCACCACTGCCTCACATATTTGATCTATACCTTGATCCCTTCTATTCTCCCCCCCAACCGCTACCATGTTACTAACGCAAATCCATTCACTTTTAGTATACTGTCCCACATATTTGATTTTTCCCTTGTATTCTCCTCCTGTCCACTACTTATGCTACTAATCCAAATCTGCCCATTCACTTCAAGTATACTGTCCGGTCTAGAAAATGTCACTTTAATGAACCATTTATTATCCCAATAACACCTCCCACCCAAAAAAAATATATATTTTTACCAACAATCTACAATAAAGTATAATTCAATAGCCAGGTGGGATCCCATCTTAAAACTCTTTTCATTTTGTCCTTTCTACCATGGCTTTCAGTGACTGCTCTTCAACCTACCATATTCGCTGCTTGAAATTCAGTCCATTAATTGATGAAATTTTTTATCCTGTGATTCCTACGACCCTGTCACCTAACCTTTTCAGTCACAGGTTCACAGCCTCTTTTGTTGAAGATCTATGTTCATTCCCATCGAAATACTCCAGAACTGCAAAAGGAAGCATCTTTTAAAGAATCAGATCCCTTGTTTCAAAAGGAACCTCCCATCCAATTCTCAACAAGTTTGCCTAGCCTTCTCTGAAATACCAATGGAACCTAAAGCACCAAAAATATGGTGGCTGCAAATAGTACAATGCTAACCCTTTGGTGGTGGCTGCAAATATTCACTCAAGCAAAAAAGCAGCAACATTCAACAGAAAATTAAAAATATAGATCCGATTACTATGATTTTATAGTATGGCAGATTGATGAGGCATGACAATCCATGGTGGGGATTGGTGTTACCCAGTGTTCGAAATATCGATACTATCGGCCGATATATCGGCCGATATTATCGGTATCGCACCACTGCGAGACGAAACTCCTCCGATAACCCCTGGAAGATACCAAAAATCCAAAACTTCAGATATCGTGCTATATATCGTCGATATCGTGCGATACATCGTCGATATCGCCGATACAACCCACCCCGATCTAACAGTTCGAGCTTCTTTTTTTCTTTTTTCTTTTTAAAGAGAGGAAAAACTGGAGGAAGTATTTCAGTACCGTGATTGGAGGTCGAATTTGGTGGGTTTTGATTTCCCTCTTTCTTTTTTTCTTTGAATCCAATGGAGATGCATCGCAACGCAACGGAGATTTCGGCAAAGGGATTTCTCCAACCGAGATTTCAGCGAGAAATCGAGCCTATTGAGGTGAAATTTGAGATTTTTAGGGTTCCGAAGCTTCCGGAACCCTCTTCCCTCTTTCAAAACGCAGCTTTGCTTAGATATCCGATTGCCTACTGAGTTACTCGTACGCTTTATCGTACCGATAAAACTCCGTGGGCCCACCGTGAATGTATGTGGTTTATCCACACCGTCCAACTGTTTTTCCAGCTCATTTAAGGGGTTGATCCCAAAATTGAAGCATATCCAAAGCTCAAGTGGACCATACCATATGAAACAATGGGAATAATGATTACAACCGTTGAAACCTTGCCAGGCCCACATTGATGTTTATTTGTCATCCAACCTGTTCATAAGATCACAGAAACAGGGATGAAGGGAAAACATAAATATAAGCTTGATCCAAAACTTCCGTGGCCATTAAGAATTTTTCAATGGTATATGTTCAATTTAGGTTGTTTCCAGTGGTGCGGTCCATTGGAGCTTTAAATATGCTTTAATTTTGGGTTCAAGTCTTAAAATTACCTCTTAAATTGGTTTGAAGGAGTGGATAAAATATATAAATCACGGTGGACACCACAGTATTTACTAAGTACACAAAACAAAATGCACCCCTAAGTGCACCTATAACTCATGGGTGGATTGATGCTGCGTGAGTAACAACTTAGTTGGTGTTACGCTTGTTGTAGGGCCACGTTGATGATATGTTGCAGACACAATCCATCCATTCGTTTTTATAGCCCATTTTATGATGTAATCCCAAAAATCAAACTATTCAAATTATCAGGTGGACCACAC
Source organism: Magnolia changhungtana (assembly GCA_030180095.1). Taxonomy (NCBI): domain Eukaryota; kingdom Viridiplantae; phylum Streptophyta; class Magnoliopsida; order Magnoliales; family Magnoliaceae; genus Magnolia; species Magnolia changhungtana. The sequence goes on along the minus strand of JASAUF010000626.1, from coordinate 2,819,702 downwards.
CACATTAAACAACGATTAATGAAAACTTACCATTAAATGATATGGATCTACTTAATTTTTCTAGTGCAGTCTACCCAAGATTTGGATCTACTTAATTTTTGGATTAATATGCTTAAACTATATGAAAAAATAAATGGACGGCCTAGATAAAATATATACAGCAAGTTGGACTCCACAGATCCTGTGACAAATCTGGCTGCTGTACCACATGGGTTGTGTGGTGCAAAGACGAGCGCTGACGCTCCAAGTTGTACCAATGATGTATTTATTATATCCACCCCGTTCATCAATTTGGCGAGATCATTTTAGATCATGAGCCCAAAAATAAGTCATATCCAAAGCTCAAGTGGACCACACCACAAATAGTTGTGGGACAATGATTCTCTCCATTAAAACATTTGTAAGGCCCACCATAACATTTATTTTCCATCCAATCTGTTCATAAGGTCACACATACCTGGATGAAGAGAAAAAAAAAAAACAAATATCATATTGATCCAAAGCTTATGTGACCCCAAAATGGTTTCAATGGTAGACATTCAATCCTCCATTACATTTTGCAGTGTGGTCCACTTAATAATTGGATTTGCCTTATTTTTTGGCTCAAGCATTACGACTAGCTCGCCAAATTGACGGGCGGTTTGGATATAAAACATACCTCATGAGGACCCACATAACTTGTTGACGTCAACACAACCATATTGGTGGTGTATGGTACACCAGCGAATCCACTTCCGCGGATTTCCTGGGAAAGCCTTTGGTAGGAAGTTCCTGCGCTAGAATCGTAGGTGAGGCCCACTATAATGTTTGTGAGAAATCTACTCCGTCCATCCATTTTGTGAGCTCATTTTAGGACTTGGGACCAAAAGTGAGCAGGTTCCAAGACTCGAGCGGGCCGCACTAAAGGAAAAGGTGGGTAGGGAAATTCCTACCGTTAAAACCTCCGTGGGTCAACAGTAATGCTTAAATACCATCCATAATGTTCATTACGTCATTCCTACTGAGATGAACTGAGAAGACAAATATTATCCGATTCAAAACTTTTGTGACCCCACAAATATTTCAATTGTGTACGTTCAATCCTCAACCAATCTCTATCATTGATATGTATATTTCTCAATTTTTATTTTTTTTTGCTTTTCAATGAATTGGTTGTGTTTTCATACGTCTTTGATACATTTATAAATGCCAAGCATTCAATTTAAATATAGTTGTATTAGTTCAGTTAAACATCGCATAACTTAGGATCATTTACAAAGGAAATTTATTATGTGCACTTTTTTTTTGAGATGTTATGATTTAAAAGTGTGTATTAAGGTCTTTTTTAACAATCCATGAAGTTTCATTGAAAAATTCAACCATTTTCCCAATGTTTCCCCATGTTTCCCAAAAAGTGCGATAAATTATGCGATACAAACGATATATCCCATGCGATAACCGATACATATCTGTATCCCAAGGGTGCGATACATAGCGCGATACCGATATTTCGAACACTGGTGTTACCTAAATCATTAACATAGCTACATTTTTCAATCCAGACCATGCGAAACAGGTCAAAGGTCAGTGTGCTCCAGATTGATACTTTTAACAGCACAAAATTAGTGTCCTATGTGCTTATTGCGGATTAAACTGTTATTTAAAATTTATATTTAGAATCTAGAAACTTATACAAATGGCACATATGGTATTATGCATGCAATATTTATAACAATAATGTCCATGTTCCAACATCTGTGTGCTTATAATGACATCGGGTATACTTGGTAGTTTGTACAACAGGAAACCAAACTCCTACCCCCAATGTAGTTGCAGTAGTTGAGTTCTGAAGTAACATACCATGTAACAGCTCCCATACCACATACTAAACAGCCCGTGTTCCAGGTACACCTGGTCTGGACTATCAAATTAACATTTTGGAACACAAATCTATGGGCCCCATTTGAATGACCCGAAAATACTGTATCCATGTGTGAAGGATCAAATAATACCAAGATTGTATTGTTACTGTGCCATAATTTATGAAAATTAGGATATTGCTCCAAGGACGGTATACCACAAAACATGAACCATTTCAGTTCATTTTTTGACGAAATTATCCTAAATAAGCTAGGGCTGTTTGGAATGGTGGAAATCAAAAAGTAACTAAGGAAATGAAATCAATTTCCTGGACAGATTCCCTCGTGTGCAAAAGATGGGAGAACTGTGGAAATCGATTTCCTTTCCCTCAGATTTCCACAGATGTCCTCTATAAAAGGCCATTTCCTTTTCCACATGGTTTGTTGGTGATTGCGTGCATCCACAGGGAATATCCTTGCCTCAAAATGGGGCGGGGACACCCTGTCGTCATTTTAAAAGAAGGAAAAAAAAAAAAAGGCCATTTCCTTTTCCACTCTCAGTCCTAAAGAAAAGGAAACCTTTTCCTTTTCCACAGTTTTCCTTAGATGTGACATTTTCCTTTCCACAGCTACTTTTCAATTTCCACCAGTCCACACAAAGAAAAAGAACATACCAGGTCCATGAAGACATACTGAGAACCGTCCTTGTATGTGTATTGTTTGGTTTCCTTGAATATATTAGCTTCGGCTATCTGAACAAGCGAGATAAAAAGAAAAAAGAAAAAAATTGTTAGAAACCAAGTGATCTCACTACGGAAGGTGAAAAACAAGGGGGAAAATCAAGAGAAATAAAAGGCCAGGTCTATTAAATAATTTTGACTTTGCTAAGACCTGGCCCAACACATGCGCTAATCGCACACAACTCTTTATGCACAAGTTTCCATGGGGATATGGCAAACATATATAAGATGATGGTGATGATGACGAGTGCTAATTGCACACGGCTACTTGCACAAGCTTCCATGGGGAGATGTGGCAGACGTGTACCAGATCTAGATTGCCCATCTAGTTGACTGCCAGTCTGCCACACACCATACATAGGATCCAACCCAAATATCAGGTTGACCAGACAATCCTAGGCACTCAGTTTGAGGAAAAACATTGCACCACCCTTTTTGGGCCATGTTCTGATCAAGCGATCAGGATCATCCTATCGCCTGAATTTTCAGCCATGGACCATAAAGAATAGCTGAAAATTATCAGAATCTTGTACACATCCGCCATGTGTCCCCATCGGAATTCGTGTGGCAACTAGCATTCTACTCTAAACTAATAGCACCTCCATTAAGATGTTGGGAAACAAATACATTTTGCAACTTCTCAGTTCTCAATCTAACTGCAATGCGTCGTTTCATAGACCTCTTATGCTAGACCAAAACACTTGATACAGATCATCATATCATCAGAGGACAGGTCTTGGCTTGTAAATAAATCAAAATTTTGTATTCCCAAAATAAGTGGTCAACAACTTTGCGGTGTAGATTCTTTTAAAAAAAAATAATAATAAATAAAATTTAATGATGATCTTTTGAGAAACTGGTTGATGCTCCTAAGTTAATTTCGACTTCGAGGAAAAGCACTAAAAGATATTGCCGAAGCTCCACACCTTATGGTGCATTCAGAAGTATGAGAGGTTCTACAGATCAGTATTGGTGCTCGTACTGTCTGCCCAAAACCACCATGGGTCAGTGGTTATCAGCCATAATTGCTGTAAGCAAAATCCTTTAAAAAATAAAAATAAAGATATTGGGCAGATCGGAAAAATGGAAAAAACCAATTTTTATGTATTTTTGTGCATATATCGCTTTCCTTTGTGGTATGTTGCAGTTGTCTGTCAGTAAGTGTTGAATGCTGGGTGTTGACTTGAGTCTATGTATAATTTAATTTAAACACATGAACCCTATATATTCGGGTGTGGAAATGAAAACACGCACACGCGCGTGCACATGTCGCACGCACACACGTGCACACAGCTCACACACACAAAATTCTAAAATGGTGAAAGTTGAAATATATCGGTCTAGTAACCTATCATATAAATCATAATATACTTGTAAGAATTTTTTTTTATTTTTTTAATTAGGAAATCACCACAAAAAAATAAATTAATTAATTAAATAAAATCTGAAAGAAAAAGTTTTATTGTCTAACCACAGACAGATCTTACTCATGGCTCAGTGGTAGGCTCACAAGAATTTCAACATGAGGTCATGGTTTCGGGTACCCATTGTGGTGTGAGTGCGTGAGTGCGTGTAAAAAAAAAAAAAAAAAAAAATTGTACTTAGCATCTAGCATCACATAATATATGCAAAATAGAACAAACAAAGCAAAGGAAATAGAAAAAATTTATAATAACAAATAATATAAAAAAATGGAACAAACAAAGACCCAAACTGTGAAATCGTTTGATCCTACCAACGTCACTCAAGTTAACCCTTGATCATTCATAGATTTGACAAAATACATGAAAATCTAGCAAGAAAAACAATTTTTAAAAATTTTTAAAAATTAAAATTTAAAAAAAAAAACTTTTTGATGAGGACATCACGCACACATGCCACCCCCTCTACGGATGTACACACGAAAAAAGAGGGCCCCCTAGCTAGAAGACAAAGTTTTGGTTCCTTGGAGTGGGCCCGATAATCAAGTAAAGCCCGTCATGGGATCTCATGATTGAGGCCCATTAGTCGGATTAAGTTCATATTTTAGGTTTTGATTATTTATGTTATTTAGAATATCATGAACGCTTTAGATTTCTTTGGTTAGTTTTTGTTTTGGTTTACTTCATCGCCAAGTAATAGGTTGTGCACATAGCACGAGTTTTAGGCACCCCTTGTAGTTCTTTTAATTCATTGAAGTTTAATAAAAATTCCTACAATTTTTTTTCTACTCTCTGAGTTTCTGAGTTGTAGAAAATTTCAAGTGGGTGTGAAGCCCTCCCTTTTCGAAAGACTAACTACCATGGTGCGAAGCCACATCTATTCTCATCCGCCCTTACCCTCTTCCATCCATATATCTCACCTTTTACAGCCATCCTCACCTCGAATCCATCAGTTTTGTAGCGGATCTTCTCCCTACAGCCAGTTTCCAGAATCTGGCCCTGTAGGAGGGCTGAAACTTCGGCGGAGCACCACGCACAGCCCGTAGCTCGGATCGCCCTGAAACTTTGGGGATTTGGAGCCCACACCTGGCCGACCAGGGCCAAGGAATCGATTTCCGGGTGTGGGACCCGCTCGCACATGCGGCCAAGCTAGTGCGCACGTGCGTCAGGCCCTGGCCTGCTATCCGCTCGCGGGAATTGTCTCCCGGTTCAGGTTTTCTCTTATGTTCTCATTTTTGTACCTATTTTCATAAACACTAACCCTAGATTGCATTACCCTAAATTTATGCGCCATTTTTTTCACCCTAGGGTTCCTTGAGTTGAAATTAGTGAATGCCTTGGATTAGGGACTGATTACTGTGCATGTGTGGATGATTATTTCTTATCTTTGAGTATCGTTTGGTTTATAACTTTTATTGATCCGGCCCTAACATGTGTAGGCCTGGACCCGCATAAACTCCCTTAATTGAATGTTTGGACTTTCATGTGGGATATGGAATTTGTGTAATTGTTTCTGAACTAACATGATCTTAAGCCTGAAATCTCGCACATCATATTTGAATTTCATGTCCAGCATCACTTTTTGAACTAAAATGCCTCTTGCACTGCATAACACCTTTGGCATTTGAGGGGAGATCAAGGGCTTGAGTTTTACTGATGTAGCCTTACAAATTTTTAGAATGATGATTTTTTGCTTTAACCAAACAAAAAAGGGGGAAGAAAAACTCTCACAAAGATTTTCTTCTCCAAACTGATGGTTGTAACTTCAATCCATCAAAATATGCTTCAGTTCATTCATGTTTTTCTTGCTCAAATATACTAGGAAATTTTCAAACCCCCCAAATTCCCCTTCCCCCCCAAGAGGAAGAACCTAAAAACAGTGAAAAAAATTTGGAAAAAGAGCTTCCAGTTTGATTTTAAATGTACGGATTCATGACCAATACACTCGATACGTATTAGTGGATATGTAAACTGATTCAATGTGAATTCTGGGGTCCTCAGATTCAACTGCAAATATCGTATCAACGGCCCCCAATTTGCAGTGTGTATCAGGTATTCAGCCTATATGACATGCATCGACCAATATTTACATCTGTGCTCATTGGAACCCACATTCCAGTAGATATGCTTTGAAGCCACCCCCAATTTAGAAGGCATAGCATTTGGGGCAGCACAGGAACCGGAATCCTCATTAAAGCAGACCTTTCAAGAAAAAAAAAAAAATAATCCTCATTAGGCTGATTATCACTTTTCTGCCAACATCAATCTTTCTCATTAAGGCATGAAAAGCCTGAGCAATCAGTTTTGGGGGGGCAGTTATATCCCAACCACATGCAAGAGAACAAAATGCACCCTTGAGCATGCAGTTGATGCATACAACAGTTGGTGTAACATTCCTTCTGCTATCGTGTATTTGCAATAATAATATCATTTAATAAATCAAAAAATGGAAAATTATTAAATAAAAGCACTATACAAGCCATTCAATTACAAAGCCCCAGATGGGACATGCCAATAGCTACAAAGTCAGCTTCCAAGAAAATATGAGAGTAAATGGACCTCACTGGATGCCACTAGAGCATCCAGAATCTAACTGAAGGCAGGCAATCTGCAAAGAAACATGCCCATCAGAAGCAGACCATCGAATGACAACAAGAGAGATGCCATCATCCTTTAACCTACAACATATGCCTGCCAATGGATCATGTTCAGCCAGGCAAGGATCTGTCTAAGCCCATCCCATTTATTTGTACAGCCCGAGATTTAATCCTGGTCACACCCTGATTTGGGCTCAAGCTCGGCCAACTATATAAGGTGGTCATATCTGGGCCTGGTTCCAGCCCTTCTGTTTGCGGGGCTGAAAATGAGGTCCCAGGCTAGCTCCAATGGCTAAAAAGGATGACCAAGCCCAACCTGTGGTAGGCTGGGCATGGAAGCCCAATGCACCATCCGAGCCCATTGACAGCTGTACTAGCACAAGAGAACAGAAGGCCCCTTTTCTAAGCAACTGACATTAAATTTTCATTAAAAAGCAAACAATGATACAATACAATCCCACATAGGCGACCATTATATGTGCCTGAGGCATGCATTCTTATGTTACAATGTCACATACAAGCCATTAAATGATTTGCTACTCTATCAGCAAAAGAATTACCCACCTTACCAATGGAAATTCCAGCTGATACGGTAAGTATCACAACTGAAGTTCCTCAAAATGTAATCGTTCACACACACTAAGGCATTAAGGTTACAGTTCAAACTAAGATATTACCGTACTTCCAGCTCGAAATGTTTTCTCAACTGTGTTTCCCGTCATATAATTGCGAATTTTGGTCCTCACAAATGCCGCCCCTTTTCCAGGTTTCACGTGAAGAAACTCTACAACAGGCCACACAGAAGGAAAGCATAAGCTTCTATTTCATAAAATACAGACGGTAATAATAAATAAAATCTATGAGCAACACCAGAATGCAGCATTTTAACAAAGTTGAAGGCTGAAGTCCATTTTAGAGATACCTAAAATGCAGGTGGGCCCATACATCCACAGTGCAGAATGAGAATACGATGATAACATATCCCAGCAATCATCTTATATTCTCATTTTGGGATGGATTTTGCCATGGGAGCATTTAGAGCATTATGCCATTCACATTTTGTGGGAGGCGCCAAACATCCTAAACTGCAAAATGTGCAGGGGTCGAGCATCATTCCATTTTAAATATATTTGAGGGTACATCCAAACAGGCCCTAAGGCACAACTAAAAATCCGCAATATGAAGTTATGGATCATGATGAGTTCTCAATTCATTATATAAAATTAAAATTAAAAAAAAAAAAAAACTATAAATTCACATAGTAATACTAAAAGAAATGGCACTGGCTCATCATATCAGAAGTTTGCGGCATAAAGTTATGATCTGAACCATGCAAATCTAGGTTTATAAATTCTTTTACATCTAAATGGGCATTGATCCTATGTGACTAAAAACTAATTTCTAAAAAATTTTACGCTTCCTTTTTTCAAAATCGCAACAACTCGATCACATGTCCTTATATCATGTTCCGAATAACATCACCAACATTGTCGTCATGCCATCATCATCATAATCCCACATCCCAGCTATTTGGGGTCAACCTTACAAATACATTTTGCCAATCATATTTGAAATAACCGACCATCTATGGCTCAAAGCAATGTGTTAGCCAATCCCAAGTTGAGGTAAAGGAGTGTTGATGTCAAGCAGCCATTGCATAACTTTTGACAAGCAATCACGATTTCTATATTTGATACAGTTGCGAAAGGGTTATGGTGATGTGACAATGACAATGACAATGACAACGATATTCGTAGCAGGAATCTTATGACTGTTTCTATGATCAATTTGCAACCTGAAGTCAACCCTACTTCAACCAAGATTGGGATCTGCTAGCTCATCACTTCTAGGCAGAGTCTTACGGGTGATATTTTTTACCAATGACAACAACTTTTTTTTAACACACGCACACACACCACCACACACTCACGCCTTTAGTGGGATTTCACCACCTATGGGTGCTCGAACCCTTGACCAGGTGTTGAAACTCCTAAGAGTCTACCACTGGAGCAAGAGCAAGAACCCAATGACAACAACTTATTGAAGAGTTGAGGAGGAAAAGATACAAAATCCATCAAGGCAATAGAAAAGAGTCCCATGTACAATGAAACAAGCTATTGACTCCTTTGCTAAAGGGCTAGCTATATTATTAACAAGAACAATTTATTGAAGAGTTACAGAGGAAAACATACAAAATACATCAAGGCAATGGACAAGAAAAACCTATTAAAAGATAGGAATTATGGATTCTTCCTTTGCTGTAGCCCCGGCTATACTAGAGACCTGGTGGTAATTGATATCAATGGACTTAGATCTCAGCTTAAGATCATTTTTAAATGAAGGTTCCACAAAGTAGGGTGATGCCCAAGCAATTGCAGAAGCCAATTTCCCATCACCCATCACAAGGCCACCAAACAGATCTCAGAAAATCTCCACACCACTGTAATGGGAATAATTCTGCTCTATTGGGATGTCCAATACCCACATGACTAGAAAAAGAAAAAGAAGTTGAATTTAGTTTATACCAAAAGCCTGAGGATAACCCATGGACCTACCATCAACATTGAGCTTCCAACAGCCAGAAGGTGGCTTCCAAGAACTATATCTGAGACCACTTACGGCTGTCAATAGCCCCTACTAATAAATAGTTAGTAATAACAATTGCTAGACTAAAATGCATGTTTGCCACACAACTAGTGTTTTCAATATCGGTATCAACACATGTATCGCACCCAGAGATACAGAAACATATCAAGTATCGCATGGGAAATATCACATGTAACATGCTTTCGGCAAACGTTGCGAAAATTGGTCGAATTTTTCAATGAAATTTCAGGGGATATTAAAAAACGACATTATTACACACTTAGAACCCAAAAGATCACATAAAATAAGTATACATAATAAGTTTCCTTTGTATAAGAACCTAAACTATGCGCTCTAACAGAAGTGATGCAATTATATTCAAAATCAGTTCATACATAATTTATACATCATAGATGACATATAAATCAGCCTCCGAGCACTCTTATGTGATTTTTCCACTCTTAAATGTAAATTAAATAAGTCAGAGAGGGGAAATTCGGATTTTCCCCAAATTCAAAAATCGAAGGCCAAATCCATGATTCAGCATGCAAAGCATGCAAAATCATAAATTATGAAATTAATTCCATTGATTCCAAGTGATTTAAAGCAAAAAAAAACAAAAAACAAAAAATTAAAAAAAAAAAAAAAAAAAACAAAAAAAAAAAAAAAAAAAAAAAAAAAAAAAAAAAAAAAAAAAGGCACCATTTCGTTTCCAATACTGCACGCTCTTTAATTTCAATATCCGCACCCAAATCCTATTTTCTCTCCAAATAATCAAAAAGGAGTGGTCGAAATCACCTTAGGAAGGTACTAAAGCAAAACACACACACACACACACACACACACAAAAGGATTTTTTGGGATTTTGGTTAATTTTCCAAATTTTTTGCAAAAGGGGCTAACGATGAATATTGCAATGTATTGATATATTGTCAATACATTATGATAATTTGGAAAATATCACACGATACGAGGAAGAAAGTGAACTTAAGCTCGGTTTTGTAACGCCCACATGCGATATCAGTAATCTCAGCTGATACTACAATTATTGGCCACAACTCACTATTCGCTAAGTAGTGGCAGCTCACCCACCATACACTAAAAGTGCACCAGTTTGTCAATTAGCGTGAAGTAAGAGTCTTAGAGTCAAGTGAGCCCCAAATAAGATCCAAGATTGAAGACTCAAAGGGTTGTTGGCTTCAAATTCAAGACAAGGTAAGAAAGCTTCATGACCTCGCCAAACCCTATACCAAAACCCTTCAAACATAGCCCATACTTGACCAAAAACATCTAGGAAAAACCTTCGTTAAGTATGCTAAAAGTTATGAAGTTAGATGTCTAAATTGAAAGATCAATTCTGAAAACAGACATGTTCGATGGCATCGAAGCCTGTTCGATGGCATTGAACTTAAGCTTCAATGACATCGAACCTAGCTTCGATGGCATCGTAAAAGTGCACCAACTGTCTAGCAAGAAACTTGAATTTAGTGGATTTTTTCGATGGCATCGAAGCATGTTCAATGATATCAAAGACCTCTTCGATGGCATCGAACACTGCCTCAATAACATCGAAAATGAGCACAAACTATCCAGCAAGCTAACAAGGAAAATCTAGATTTTCTCGGTGGCATCGAAAAAGTGCTCAAACTATCCAGCAAAAAAATCACATAATTCATGATTTTTCCGATGGCATCGAAGGACCGCTTCGATGACATCGAAGGTCATTTCGATGGCATCGAAAAAGGAACCAAGTCATAAAATCGGATTTTTCCGATGGCATCGAAGGACACTCAATGGCATCAACAGAAATTGTCCAGCAACTATTTGAATATCTTGTTGTTATGGATCGATGGCATCGAAGTTGGTTCGATGGCATCGAAGACCCTTCAATGACATCAAACCTGACAGTTTTCTGCCTGTTTTTTTACCGTTGGGAAATTGTTCTATATATCAATGTGAGTTGTTTCTTGGCAATTTGGTGAGTTATTGAAAGAGCTTTGAGAGAGTTGATACCAAGAGTAAATACTCATCTTCTTAAGCCCTCTTTCCTCATGGAGTTCATCATTCAATCATTGCCTTAAAGACAATCATTAGCATATTCAAAGCTTGGATTGAACAGCATTCATTGATGCTCTAGCAACCTTCTTTATTGGCAAATTTGTATGCTAGGAAGCATTGAATGCTTAGCAATGGGGATCCTTACTAGTTCTTAAAGACCCATCAATACCTAGTTAGGATTCACCCAAACCCTTGACCCATCAACCTCGGCATCGACAATGGAGCATCATCACTTGGTTGAGGTACAAGGGAGCCAAAGATCCTTCATCATCCAAGAAGATCCTTATCAAGTGTTTAATGGGGCTCACTCACTTTAAGGTAAGTACAAGATTCCATTTGTGTCTGAAAACCTTTCCTTGTGTAGGATTGGGTTTCGGAGTTTGTATTCCTAAAGTCGACAAGTCCTTGCGTAGGCCTCCGACGGGAGAGTACATGTTGTTATCCTTGTGTAGGACTTCTCAAGTTCTTGCATATGACTTGATAAGACCTTGTGTAGGCCATCAACGGATGGAAAACGGTAACCTTGCGTAGGTTGTAAAGGTTTATGGTGAACCTCATTTAAAACCATTTGAATAGTGAAATCCGGCACACTCTAGAAGAGAGTGGGTTAGTCGGGAGTGGAGTAGGCACAATGGCACATAGCCGAACCACTATACATCGTTTGCATTGTGGTGAATGTTTAAATTCCTTATTTGTGATGTTTGGTTGAACTCTATACATTATCTAATTTTTGCACCAAACATGTTTGTCAAAATGTATGGATGATGTATTTTGCTGATTAGACTATGTTTATGCACTTCTTCTCATTTAGAATTTCTTTCTTGCTTAGTTAGGAGTAAGTGAATGCAAGTAGTTTAAATAAATTTTGAAAAGTCATATTCGCCCCCCTCTAGGACAATTAGACATATCTTCAAGCTTCGCTTGTAGCGGTAAAGCCGCGATTTCATACACATAATCCACAACCACTCTTAGCTACAACGGGAGATCGAATGGATGAAGTGTGAACCAATTGGTTCCATTATACGTATTAGGAACTGGTTGTACTTCGAAAGGATGTTTGTTCCTTTCCTTTTCCGTTTTCAAAGTATTTATCTCTATATATCTTATATATACTTATTTTATTCATTTTCCTAGCTCGGCCATCCCACCTAGCTAGACCACTCAGCTGCCATTAGTTCTCAGGTCCAGCTGAATCTAATTTCCTTTGGGCCGGGCTCAGTTTAAGATTAGCAGCCCACACTTGGACTACTATTGAGTTTTATATGTCCAGTAACTCATCGGGGAAGGCCTAGTTTTTCATATCCATAGAGGCCCAATAGGTCAACCCAAAACAGCCCAAGTTATTGAACACCGTTTGGCCAAGTATTTGACTAGTAGGCCCAACCTAAGCGCACGTACCTCCACTTATTGGATGGGCTACAATTAGACTCCATTTCTTGGTTCATGGGTTGGGCATGGACACGCATCAGCTTGGCCCACCCCGGCTAATCCTGCACACATGGCATGCATGTGCACCATATTGGACTGTTGATATCATGGGCGCTATTGTGGTAGGAACATGGTCAAAAAATCACATTGATTGAATGATCCTAACCATCCAAGTGGCAGCGGTCAAATGAACTATTATAAATAACGTGGTCAATGTTCCAAAATCAGCAAACAAAATCAGATGGATAAGATCAACCAATTATTTTGAATTTCCGGTGTTGCTCTATCCACATTTAGGGCCTGTTTGTTTTTTCAAAGAGATGGTAAATACACGGTAAAAGGTAATTCACCCTATTTCACGTGTTTGAAAATTCATAGGAGTTCGTGTCTTTGAAATTAGTTCAAAAGTGGTAACTTCAATTTTTGAACCGCATGATAATGCATATGATATATCCATTCCGTCCATCTGTTTTACTACACTATTTTGAAGCATAAGACAAAAAATGAAGTAGATCCAATACTCAAGTGGGCCACGCCAAAAGAAACGGTGGCCCCACAAAGTTTTTAACGGTCAGTATTCAATTTCCTTTTTCATATGACGTGGTCCACTTGAGTTTTAGATATGCCTCATTTTTTTACTCATGCTATAAATTCAACTGGAATAATGGATGAATGGTGTGGATAAGCAAGATGCATCATAGTGGGACCCACGGGTATTTTGCAATATTCTTGGTTTTCGTGTCAAAAAGTAGGCAGTCAAATCAAGTATGATATAAATGCACAGGGAAATAATTATTATTTTTTTACACGGTATTTACCATTTCACCCGGAAATCAAACATGCCCTTAGGCCCATAATTTGGACAGGGTCGTATGCATTTATGATCTATGTCTATTAGTTGCTGCAATTTAGTGAGTTGTGGCAAAGGGAAATTGTACTCTAGTCCTGATGGTGGTGGTGGTGATAATGATAGTAGTAATAAAAATAATAACAATTGGAATTATCCCTGGGTTGGGTTAGATGCGAGAAGTTGATTTTAGCCTACTTAAATAGATGTTTGCTAATTCCACATGTACATGGGATCCATTGAAGCGATACATAGGGTCAAACTGATAACCCTACTATGGATGCAACATGGATAGTCCTTTCCACTTTCAACTGTAAAGAAGCCAGAGATTCGGCGGTTGGATCCATTTTAGAACATACAAACTACAATGTGGGCCCAATAGATGAAGTGGGGCCCATCGGAATCCAGAAAAATGAACTGTGGCCATCAGATGAATGATCATATCTCATGCACACTCATTTGATCAACTAAAGAGGCAAAATGGCTTAAAATGGTTAAAAACCCATGCACAGTGTAACACATGTTACATGACTAAAGAGGGCAAAATGGTCATTTACAGTCAAAAAGTAACAAATTCTGCACGTTTCGGCATCATCCATTGACATAATTTAACCATGGGGGGGAGTTAGCAAAAATATACAAAAGTTAGGTGATTCTTCACAGATATGGTAAGTTCAGGGTTTTTTGTTGTATAACAAAAGGAGAGGGATTTTGTAACCAAAAAAAAAAACTCTAATTAAGGGTATTTATTTATTTTATTATATAATAATATTATTATTTTCTGGTTGTTGAGACTCGCAGCACAACAACAAAAAAAAAGGTAAAAATCCACAAACCAAAATTCAAAAAAAAAAAAAAAATTCTAAAGTAACGATGTAGCCATAGCGATGAAAACAGCGAGAGAACAAAATTTCAAAAGAAAAAAAGAAAAATTCAATTTGCAAATATCATGAATCTCTATGGCCCTGTTTGGATGCTTGTAAGTTGGGTAAGTGGGAAGTGATTTACAGGGTAGTCACTTACAAGTGGTGTTTGGGAGAGAAAATTCACCTGTAAGTCACTTAAATCTACCAAAAAACTGCAGGGGGATGGGGGTGCGAAGTCACTTCCCAGTAAGTCACTTACGGGCACAATGGTCGGATTTTTAAAACGAGGGGAAGAGGGAGAAACGCACCAACCCACCAACCACCATTAAGCTCCAGCCAATGAAGAAGAAGCACCAGCCATTGAAGGAACTCTAGCAAGCCTTGCAGCAGTGCAGCCAATCCACATCCTACAACACTATTACCACATCATAGCTTCATTTACCTCACCAACAGCCACCATTTACCACACCCACAACCACCATTGATAAGCTTCTATAAGAGGGGATTGAAGCTTTCGTCTCTCCATCCCAATCTATCTCTCCCTCTCTGCAATCTCTCTCCCTCTCTGCAATCTCTCTCTCCCTCTCAGTAATCTCTCTCTACAACTACCGCTCTCCCTCTCTCCTCCTCCCCAAAACGATAGGGTTTTCATCGCAACCTCCCTTTTTTTTTGCTTTAAAAACGGGAGTGGTTTAGGTATTACTAATGCGGAGGCATGCTCACTGCGCACATGTGCAACTTTACACACGTGTCATGGGACTCTAATCCGAACGGTCCATGTGATGCAACATACCATTAAAACCCCTCGGGACCGATTTTCAACCTAACCTAAAACTCCGGTGGGCCATAGAAAAGAGATGCCAATCAAGGGAGGAAACTGTAAGTCTTTTCATGGCCTACCAAAGTTTTGGATCAAATTAAAAGTTGGGCCCTAGGGGTTTCATGGGGTTTTACGTCACATGGACGAATTGGATAAGCCGCACACATTTACAGTGGGCCTAAATGAGTTTACTAAGTTTACTCAGTACAATAAAAGTATACCGTGGGGCCCACCTTGATGATGTGTTATACATCCACTCCCTACATCCGTTTCTCCAACTCATTTTAGGATGTGGTCCCAAAAATTAAGCAGATCTAAATCTCATGCGGACCCCACCACAGCAAACAATTGTGAGTAATTAATGGAGCCATTGGCTGTGTTGCCTGTTTCTAATGGTGTGGTCCACTTGAGATTAAGCAGATCCAAATCTCTTGTAAATGTTTGGATACTTTCCGTTGCTTTCAGTTTTGCTCATAGACTAGAATATTTGTTCTAAATGGAACTGAGCATACAATGTATATAAATGAGAGTAGTGAGGGAAAATGCAACTTCCGAAATGAATCTGCAGCTGCTATGAGGGAAAAACAAAGATGGAGGGAATTTCGACTTGGACTTGCATCAGCTATGTGGGAATCGTATAAGTCAGAACATAACATCAATTAGTTAATTTTGAAAATATTTTTTTTTTTTAGAATGTGGATGCTGATAGAAAGATTATTGCAATTTATATAATATTTCTACATCTATTTGCAATTACTTTTAATATATCTTATGTGGCTTTACAAATTTGTAATGTTTAAATGTACAATGTTTTAAGGTATGTCACAAAATGCGAAGGCAAGCAGCAGCGGCCGAAAGGCGCAAATTAAATGAACATCATACATGGATGAATGTATGGCAAACACCTTAGTTGAGGAAGTATCATTGGGAAAAAAATCGGACAACGCTTTTTGAGAAGCTAGTATGAATAAAGTAGCAAAAATTGTAATGGAGACATTTTCTATGCAAGTGGATGGAGAAAAGTGCAGGAATCGGTTATGAACGCTTAAAAAGAAATATAACTTGGCAAAGTTTGCACTTAGCAAAAGTGGCTTCGGTTAGGATGAAGAAAGGAAATGTGTTACTGCTGAGCCAGACGTTTAGGATGAATTCATCAAGGTGAAGTTCATTCAAAACTTGAAGTCATTCATATACAATGAAAACTAACTAAATTCCATTTGTTTTATAAGCAAAACATGAAGCCATTCATATCATAAACTAGTCATTCCCACAGCTAGCTCAGTTTGATATAATATGTGGGGACGATTCTACTACCGAGAATGCAGCATGAACTACATGGACGACATCCCATTGTCCTCATACTCCTCTGGATCATATACACCATTTGCACCACCCAATGATGTATATTCCGATGGAACACAAGGTCAATATCAATATGAAGAAGGAAGCGGTCAAAGGAATGTGAGAAACTCTGCTCCAAGGGCATCAAAGAAGAAGAAGAATGCCTCTCGTGCATCAACTGTTATTGAAAAGTTTGAAAGCATCAAGGAAACCATGGATGAATATGTTTCATTCAAGACTAAAACAGCAGGAAGACTGTGAGACGAGTTGGAGAATATGACAACCATTGATTCTGACATGATGTATAGGGCCGACATATTTGTAACACCCCGTACTTTCCTGTACCCGAGTGTTACCATGATAACCTGACTAGGTATAGATGCAATCCCGATTTACATGAACATTCACACACTTTGGCCTAAATCCAATCGTTAATGGTAATCTTCATCCGTAGACCAACCTATCCATCTGTTAAATTCTCAGGATGAGTCATCGCGCCATTCTAAAACTACACCACGTGCCACATATCAGATATCTCAAGTCACACCATCCACCATTCGTTGCATCCTTAATAGCCTAGAGGATGAATCACACTTAAAACGTATAAGCTGACTAATCAACCATTAAACCACCATTAAGTTCCCTATAGAATCAACTAGGAAACCATGTGGAACTTGAATACCAAACCCAGAGACGATCTGACCATCCAATTGACGAAAATCCTCCATAAAACTCAAAGAGGCAAATGTTACATAGCTTATCCATGAAAAGATGATATTAATCTAAAATAGATAGTGACTCTGATTGGCTCACTAGTTGGATGGACAATTCGGATCGCAAGATTGGACCACAAATAGTCATTGGCTTGACAATAATTGGCACTCAAAGGCCATTTTTCAGCTGATATGGCCCACCTGAAACTTGGATCGGCCTCATTCTTTGGACTGGGCCATTATACGGGCTAACAAAACAAATGAACGAAGTGGATAGGATTCACACACCACTGTGGACCTCACACGAGAGTGGGTGTGCACATGTATTGCGTGCACTTGCTGTGCACCAAACCTTCAACACGGTCAGACGAGCGCTGGGAGACTTTCTCCTTTCTTTCTGCCACAGCCATTTGCAACGGCTTGTTTTTCTTCCCTCCTCTTTGATCGAGATGTGTCCCATCATCTCATCCCAGTTGGGCGATCTGATCCGTCCATCTTGTAGGGGACTTAAAAGCTACCAGAACCATACTCAACCCCATCGCTGGATCACACACGTGCACCCACAAACGTAGGTGCAAGAGGGTTGTGCGCAACCATGTTTCCAAAAATGGAAATTTTCCGTTTTTCTTACCTTTACACGCTGGCAATCCGCGTGAAGCTCGCTCCTGAGATCTCAACCATCCAGTTGAGTGAATCTCAACCCTCCCTTTTAGGGCTCTCTCCACTATGGCATGAGCTTTCAACTCCCGCCGTTGCCGCAACACAAACCCAGGCCTATTAAAAAGAGCCCTAATGATCGTCCATTTTGTGGTCCCACAAGTCCCTAGGGACCAATCTGGTCCTTCCAAAGATTCCAAATCAGGCAATCAACCGTCCAATGGCAATCTACCATCGACAACGAAGTCATCTTCTCCATCCGATCAAAGAACCGATCAGCGGGTGGTGAGGCCCATTTACCGATCTGAGATGTCCTTCAGGTGGACCATTTTGCCAGAAATCCATCCGCATGGACGCCCTATAACCATGCACAAGGGATTCCACATGGTCAGCATTTCTCAGGGCGTTTATTTGGGGTGAAAACGCAAATTATAGCTAATCCCAGATTAGCATTCTAAACCCCAACAGGTTGCTAACATGGCTTCTAAAAGCCCTCCTGTTAGGGAAACCCATTCCCGAAAACCTAGAATAGAAAGAGAGAACGAGCGCTGATTTTTCTTGTCGTCGACCCGCTGCCGCACAGAGACTCGAACTCGGCCTGTCTGAATATGAGTTCATGCAGGCCCTCGAGCATCCAACTACCAATGCTGGACCTTTAGTAAAAAAGGAAAAAGGAGAAGGAAAGAGAAGAGAGGAGTGGAGGCCGCAGCTAGAGTTCTGCTGCTACACTCGTCATGCCGCACCAAGCTGTTGGAATACGTCCAGATCATCGCTAAGTCGGGCACAACTCGGGCGCTGGTCGAGTAGAGAAATAGGAAGAGAGGAAGTGAAAGAAAGAAGAGGAGAAGAAGGGATAGTGCGCCGGTGAGTCGGTAGCTCAACTCGCTGCCGAGTCCGAGCTCGAGTCGAGCCAACAGAAGCTGGGTCAGGACCGCTCCTGGTCTAGTCCAAGGTTGTTGGATGGTACAAAAAAAGAGGGGGGGGGGGAGAAGAAAAAGAAAGAAGGAAAAACGAGGAAGAGGAACGAGAAGAGCAAGGGAGCTGGTTGTGTTTGTTGTCGAGTCAACTCACTGAAACCGAGTCTAGTTGGGTAGAGTGGGGTTTGGGCCTAGTCTAGGCCTGGCTGGAATTCTAGCAGGGAGAGAGATAGAGAGAGAGCAAGAAGAATAGGAGAAGAAAGAGGAGGAAGAAAATCAAAAGAGAGAGAAGAAGTTTGGGTTTGGTGGCTGACGAGTCAACTCGTTGAAACTCACTGAGCCCAAATGAGTTGATCCAGGTTAAGGTGAGTCAACTTAGCTCCTTGCAATGATTAATTAAATATTTAGTCAGTTTCTTAGTTGTAAGTATGTGAACGACATTGGTGCAGATCATTTTCATTGAGAAGGATAGATCATTTCGAGTCGGGCTAAATCCGAGTTGACTTGGATTTTTGGTAAGCAAACCCTACTCTATCTAGAATGTTCATTATAACCAATTAGTGGCTAATTTAGGATTTGAGTTTACATATTTTCTTAGATTTAAATTACGCTTTAGTTTGTCTAGTTGTGCCAATTTGAATCTAACCCAGATATACGCTAAGAACCATAATTATTTAGGCGTATTTGAATCCATTCTACCCTAACCATTGACAGGTGATATTCTAGGTTCATCGAGTATTTTGAGTCCTTTAATGATCTCCAACCAAGCAAGAAATAAATCTAATCTCTAAGGTGAGGACTCACCCTTTAAGCTTCCCATTTAAATTCATTAATCATAGATGATGCCTTAATCCTTCCCATTTAGTATCTCCTAAGTTACTTAATTTCGTTACTTAACTTATTATGTGAATGTGTGAATATGATAATGTGTTGTGCACCTGATTCCTGTGGTAGATAATGAACATATCTCTTTAATTATAACATGCATAAATGATTTGATGATAACATGCTATCTTTTGTTATACATGTATTAATTAACTATATGCTACCACTTGCACTTAAATGATGGAATGAATGGAACCTATCTTGGACTTACTATCCTGCGGTCCACCTTTGCCTTACATGGCTTAGATCGCATGTTTGCCTTATACGACTTGGATCACACGTTTTCCTTACATGACTTGGATCACACGTTTGCCTTACACGACTCGGATCGCATATTTGTCTTACACGGCTTGGACCACATATTTGCCCTCGTGGCTTTGATGGGTTATTGGTGCCCTTTTATGGCTTATTGGTTATATTTGCACACCTTGTTGATTTTCAGGTCATTATGCGGAGTTCGTTATAATTTCCGGGTGGAGCTGAAGTTCGCTTGTTAATTTTCTAGCCATCTTGTGGAGTTCATACGATTTCCGAATGACGTCGGAGTTCCTATGTTGATTCTCTCTTCATCTTGCGGTGTTCAGTTGTATGATGATTTCCGGATGGAGCTAAAATTCGCTTATCGATTTTCTAGTCATCTTGCGGTGCTCACATACGACATGATTTCCGGGTGGTCTAGAGTTTGTTTGTTGGTTCTCTTTTCATCTTATAGAGTTCAGTCGTACCATGATTTTCGGGTGGTGCTGAAGTTCGCTAATCGATTTTCTAGCCATCTTGCGGAGTTCACGTACGATATAATTTCCGAATGAAGTAGAGGTTTAAAGGTTGATTTTCTATTCACCCTACGGATTTCACTTGTACCATGATTTCCGGGTGGAGTTGAAGTTCGCTTATCGATTTTCTAGCCATCTTGCGGAGTTCACGTACAATGTGATTTCGGGTGCAATAGAAAGTCGTATGATTGATCATTTGATTATCTGGACATATTCTCTTATATTGCAATTACTATTATATTTTGCTTATGATAAGATTTTGTTGATTGGCTCAATTTTTGAGTATATGATCATGATTATGAAATGCCCTGTTTAATATGTCTATTTTCGTGACTTGCGATCTATATTGGATTATGAATGATGAGTGTATAATCTTAGAGGGTGTTCCTCGCTGCAATAGTCATTAACGCTATCAAACCATAACAGTTGATGCAGGTGTAGAGCGAGACGATACCGTTCACTAGGTCGCTAGAGCAGATTGGGTAGCTGAGGAGCTAGACGTGGTCCCTGCGGCCCATTTTGAGCTCCACCATTAGATGATAGGTTTCTGTTTTTTTTAATTAATGAACTTTATATTTGGGAATGGATAAGTCCTATATAGGCGCTACATTTGGATTTTTATTATGGTTGGAATGTTTTTATACAAAGCATGGTTTACTCTAGCTTCGTTTGCTGCTAACTCTGATTAATGATAAGCGGTTCAAATTTACACTGACACTGAATTTTATAGGCTAACACTTGGGTTTTTGGAGAACGAATCATATACTCGGGTTCCAAAAACCGGAGCGTTACAATATTCCTTGCGGAAAGACCGCATTTTACTTCTATGTTCCTTAATCATGTAAGTCCTATTCAAATGAATGAATGGTTGGAGAGGATGATTCCCAAGTGAAAAGTTTTAAATGTAATTTCTATAATTAAAGAAGACATTGGTAATGTAATTTAATTATTAGATTTTCTATTAATGTTTTTAAGTTTATTCACAATGCTTAAATTGAGTTATTACTCCATATTATAGATATTTTGAATTTGTGGGCCCACTTTTATGGCCCATTTGATGATTGGTTTAGTTTAATAATTATCTCAAACATTCATCTTAATGGGCTTAACAAAATAACATATTTGATCCCATGTTTTTTTATATGATTATAACATTTTAGAACAATTCCCTAATCTAAGCTCTGCTTAATGTGAATATACATCTTTCTACCTGTAAGTAACTTACAGGTTATCCAAACAAAAAAAAAAAAAAAAACTAACTTACCTGTAAGTGACTTACAACTTACATCCAAACAGGTTACCTGTAAGTAATACTTGCAGGTAAGTCACTTACAACTTAAAAGAACTTGCAGGCATCCAAACAGGTCCTATGATATTTCGTGACTAATCAGTCTAATTTGGTGGAGAATTTCATGATATTTCGTGCAACCAAATCTTTCAAAAAAAAAATTTTAATTAAATTAAATAAATGGTGCAACCAAACACACCCTAAGGGGCTGTTTGGATGCCTATAAATGAGACAAGTTGTAAATGATTTAAGGGAAATCATTTACCCTCTGCTTTTGGATGCCTTACAGGTTCTCCATTTATAGCCCAACAGCTATATTTTCAAATATTGGCTCTCCATTTATATGATTTAAACAATTTACAGGCTATCTAGACACAAAAAATCATTTACGTGTAAATCATTTACAGCTTACAGCCAAACAAGACACATCCAAATGACTCCTAAACAATTGTAAAACAACCAGCATTCCATTTGAATTGCATCATATAATATTCAGATCGGAAAAAGAAAAAGGCCACATACCTAAAACTCTCCAAGGAGAGCCGTCAACTTCAATATTCGAACCCACCTTTATATCATTGCTTGAGAATGCAAATATTTCTGCAAACCAAAAAAAAAAAAAAAAAAAAAAAAAAAAAAGGAATAAATGGATAAATAATTTCATGAGACTGACATATACACCCATGTGTTTTTTTTTTCTTTTCTTTTCTTTTTGTTATGATAGATACACACCCTTTGTTCCTACATTTTGGTAATGGCGTAAGTACCAAATTGTACTGTCCTCATGACATACAAAATAAAGAAAGTGTGTTATGTATCAAAGAAGAGAGGGGGTTTCCCCAATAATAACAGGCTCCGAGTATTTACTTGGAAATCTGGAACGCGATGGCATTTTGGTAAATACCCGCTTTGGGAGGGTGGAAAGACTCGAAGAGAATGAGAGAGACGATGGACGGAGGTAGGGGGTGGATGAGAGATGGAGTGGCATTATTGTAAATATCCGCGGAAAGGAAGACTCAGGAGAGGAGGAGAGGGAGGAGTAACTGAAGCAAGAATTGTAAGAAAGCTTGACGAAAGATAGTACGGACATCGATCCGAGCGGGCATCCAATTCGTGCTCGAACCGGTGTTGATAAGGATTTTTGTACTCCGTCGTCCGTCGGAAAACCAAGAACGTTTTAATGGTGGGTATTTAATCAACCAGTGTTTCCTGTGGTGGGGTCCACCTGTTATTTGGATATGCTTCATTGTTGGCATCGTGCCTTCAAATAAGCCGTAAAAACTGATGTACGGCGTGGATTCAAGGAATATAAATCACAGTAGGCCCCAAAGTTGAAGACACCGTTACTCTTATTATTCTCAAATACGTTCCGTGCTGTTCCGTACGTATGTATTGTACATCGGCACCGTGTATCCGTTTTTCCAGCTCGTAAGTAAATGCTGTCGTACTTTTAAAAGTTCAAGGTTTGAGGCTGCTTGACTGGTCGAGAGGTTGGCTCTTGACTAGTCCATAGGCTAACTCGACTGGTCGAGGGTTCACTTGATCGGTCGAGCACCACTTGATTCAAAGTCCAGCATACTATTTATTTAGGTGTCCAAGGCACTCGACCAATTGAAGCCTCGGCTCGACTAGTGAAGGTTACGCAAATTCTTGCACGAATTTGGTATGGACTGTGTAAATTTGAGGCGGTTTCATAAATATACAAAAGGAAAGTTTCTTAAACTATAAATAGGAGTCATCAGGGCTATTCTAAAATATTCTAAAGCTTTCTAAAGAAATTACAAGGGTTTCAAAAGGGGTTTTAGGATTATCAAAGAGTGTAGCAAGGGTGAGATTCGAGGTTGTTCGAATCGGGTAAGTCCTCTCTCTTTGTAATTTCTATTTTCATAGTGGAGATTTGTCGCTTTGTGCTGTGGTTTTTTCCCGCAAAGGTTTTCCACGTTAAATCTTTGTGTTCTCTTGTGTATGCTTGGTATCATTGGATTGCTATCCTAGATCTAGATCTGTGTGATTCCGCAACACAAATCCCCAACAAGTGGTATTAGAGCAATCGTTGGGGCACAGATCTGAATCTGAGGAATTAGTAATAATGGCAAGTACCAGGTATGATATTGAGAAGTACTCAGGGAAAAATAATTTTAAGTTATGGAAGATCAAGATAATGAGTTCCTTAATCAAGCAAGGCGAAGATGGTGCTCTTGAAGAGCGAAAGTCTACTATGACTGATGATGATTGGAATACTCTTGATAAGAATGATTTATCATCGACCCGTTTATGTCTCACGGATGAGGTTCTCTACAATGTGATGAGGGAGAAAATTGCGGCTAAGTTATGAGCGAAGTTAGGATGTCTATGCGAAAAAATCCTCTGAAAATCACATACATTTGAAGCAACAGTGGTATAACTTCAAGATGACAGAGGGTGGAGATTTGGAGGCTCACATCAGTAACTTTAATAAATTAGTTTGCAAATTGCTGGATATGGAGGAAGTGATGAAAAATTAAGAATAAGCATGTATGTTGTTGAATTCTCTTCTGGCATCTTATAAGTCATTCAAGGACACAATGTGCTCAACGAATAAAACCCTGAGTGTTGACACCGTTATCTCGGCCCTTCAAGGGAAGGCTATAAGAAATCTTAACGTCGACATGGGGATATCTTCTGAGGCACTGCTTACAAGGGGTAAGAATTCTTAACAAGGTACAGGTTCTTCAAGTTCTAGGTCTAAATCCAAGGGCAAGGGCAAAGGAAAGGTAAAGTGCTGAAACTGTGGGAAGGAAAGACATGTGAAGAAGGATTGTAAAATCCTAAATCGAAGAGAGAAGATTTTGAGGCTTCATATATGGAGGCCAATGTTGCCACATCAGATGGATCGACTGGATGTGATGGTAATGTTTTGTCTGTGTCGATGATCAGACGACCATACAATAATCGTAAGGGCGAGTGGATGCTACACACGGGATCATCTTTTCACATGACTACTCATCGGAGTTGTTCACCAGCTACATGGATTGCGATGGTGGACAGGTATTTACGGGCAATGGTATTGCCTGTAAAGTTGTGACTGTTGGTTTGGTGCGCATCAAGATGTTTGATGAGGTGGAGCATACCTTAACTGATGTCAGGCACGTTCCTGATTGGAAGCAGAATCTGATTTCTCTTGGTATACTTAAGGCAAAAAGATGCATATACACAAGTATTGATGGTGCTCTTAAGGTATCTAAGGGGGCACGGGTAATCATGAAAGTACAACGACTCGGTAACTTGTACAGATTGATCGGGAGCACTTTAAAAGGTGGAGCTGCAGTGGATGTAACGGATTCCACCTCTGCATGTGTGTGGCATGCTGGACATGGCCACATGAGCGGGCAGGGCAGGAAGGCTGAGACGCGCGGACAAGGATACAGAGCAGGTGGAGTAGCCACCTGCGAAAAGAATCACACGACATGATTGCAGGATATCGGCGAGGTACGTGGACAACTCCAATATTGTAGGGGATTCATCTTCTATTCAGATAGCTCTAGGTGAGCCTACTGCTGAGAAGTGGAAGGTGACTATGGGAGATGCGATGAATTCATTGTACCAGGCCGACATATGGGAGCTGGTGGAGCTTCAAGTGGGCTGGAAAGCAGTAGGATGTGGGTGGATCTTCAGGAGGATATAGCATAAATACAGGGCGAGGTTGGTAGCGAAAGGTTATGCTCAGAGAGAAAGGATCGGCTTCTCAGAGATATTTTCACTGACGTTATGACAGGTGTCAATTAGATCCGTGATTAGTGCTGGTTAGTCAATGTGATCTTGAGCTGGAAGGATGGATGTGGAGTCTGCACTTCTATAAGGAAGATTGGAAGAGCAGATCTACATGAAGCAACCAGAGCAGTTCGAAGTTAAAAGGGCTGAGAAAAGACTTTGCAGGAGGTCATGGTATGACCTGTCACCCAGGCAGTGGTTTGATTCCTTCATGGTAAGTCAGGAATTGATGACATGTAGATCGTCAATATGACATGTCTGAAATCATTGTATTGAAGACTTGGTTAAGTGAGACATTAAGGATGAAGGATCGGGGGGCTGCAAAGATGGTTATTGACATTGAGACTGAAAGAGGAATAGGCTTTGGTTATCTTAGGTAGAATACCTTGGGTGGGTATTGATCAAGGAGGTGATGGACCATGTAAAGTCGTAGAGCGTTCCCTATCTGTCTCTCCTCAAGTTTTCCTCAGGACATGTCCCAAAACAGATGAGGAAAAATAGGATATCTCATGAGATTTATTCAAATGCGGTTGGCAGTGTATGTCATAGTTTGGATTAGATCAGTTGTTTCACAGGCTATTAGTGTTGTGAGCAAGTACCTTGGTAAGCAATATTGGGTAGCGGTGAGATGGTAAAAAGATTACGTCTTTCCTTTTGAGAAGATAGGAGCAAAGGTGGTTAAGCACGTGGATTTTGATCCGGCAGACATGCTGACCTAAATCGTTCCCGCAGAGAAGTTCAAGTTCTGTGTAACTTCTCTGGGCTTGGTGATGGCATAAAAGAAGGACAGAGTGTGCACAAAAAGTTATGATGCAGAGATAAGAAAAGATGGAAGCAAGATACACAATTAAAGATTAAAGACTTGGTGGAGATTATTGTCATACTTTTAAAAGTCTTCAATGTTTATGGCTGCTCGACTGATCGAGCTCGACCGGTCGAACACCACTCGACTCAAAGTCCAGCGTTCTACTTATTTGGGTGTCCGGGGTACTCAACCGGTCTAGGGGATGGCTTGACCGGTCGAGGGGGTCCCTCGACCAGTCAAGGCCTCGGCTCGACTAGTTGAGGTTACGCTGATTTGGTGCGGACTGCGTAAATTTGACGCGGTTTCACAAGGATGCAAAAAGGAAGTTTCCTAAACTATAAATAGGAGTCTCTAATGCTATTCTAAAGGATTCTAAGGCTTTATAAAGGAGTTCCAAGGGTTCCTAAAATGATTTTAGGGTTATCAAAGGGTGTAGTAAGGGTGAGATTCGAGGTTGTTCGAATCGGGTAAGTCCTCTCTCTTTGTAATTTCTATTTTCATAGTGGAGATTTGTCGCTTTGTGTCGTGGTTTTTTCCCGCTAGGGTTTTCCACGTTAAATCTTTGTGTTCTCTTGTGTATACTTGGTGCCATTGGATTGTTATCCTAGATCTAGATCCGTGTGATCCCACAGCACAAATCCCCAACAGTAAACCACCCCACAGGAAACAACGGTGATTGAAAAATAGATGGAAAGCATAGATATACGAAACATACATCATTGAGATGGACCATGGAAAAGACCTAACTTGACTTGGTCAGGTCTGGCTTGTTGAATCCGCTACCCCTTTACAGGTGGATTTCATTACTTCTATCTAAACTGTCCAGATTATGGGCTCTAATGTCAATTGCAAAGATGGACCAAACAGATTTTTATATGTATGCCTATTACAAGTTCACCCTACTAGACAACCCAATCATTAGTCTGGACGGTCCACCGAGGAACCCACTCTTTCATGTGATATCACCATGAATTGTGCATTAGATTCTCTATATTGTAGACAACGCAAGCAGTGTTTGGACAATTCGTTGGGTAAAGTTTGTGACGAGCTTATTTTTGCTTTGTCAGTGTTTTCATGTGAATAGCCTGTTCTATCTTTCTTTCTTTTTTCTTTTTCTTTTTTTCTTTTTTTTTTTAATTTGCTCGCGCGTGTAACCCACACTTGTTATGCATGACATTTTATAAATAAAAAAAATCTTATTTATATTACAATTTGGATTCATTTGAATTATCACTTCAGAACAAAACATTCTGAACCAAGGTAGTGTGAGTCCTTGATTACTATTATAGGAGAAAAACTCTGATTAATATGTAAAAACCAATAATATATTTAGCATGTTGCATGTCAGTTACATGGTACAAAATGGCATATTCAAATGGTGTATGAAATCATAATCTATTTACTTCATCTTTAAAGTGTTCAGTCATCAATTATCCTTACTCATGCCTAGGTGGTAGACTCATGAGAATTTCACAATGAGGTCATATGTCCGAGTATCCATTGTGCTAAATCCCTAATACAATAGGACATGAAGGACGCACCTCTGACGTACTAGTTATCGTGCCCACAATAAACGTTGAGCAGTAGAGTGCGGTGCGGATAGCTATTGAAAGCATTTAAGTAGTAAGCCCACCCCAAGATGAGCGCTCTCCTATTCTGACTTCCTCAGAGCATCTAGTAGCATAGTCGAGACAGTGACCCAGTGTGGTGTGAGTGCATGTGTTATTAAATAAATAAATAAATAAATAAATAAATAAACCTAGAGCATTATAGTGCTTGATGAGCATGAGTTTGGGGCTTAGGACTGGAGTTCCCATGGTTTAGGCTTTTAGGGTTAGGGTTTATGATTAGAATTCCTAAGATTTAAGCTTACAGGGTTAGGATTTATGATTAGGGTGTGGTTGTCCATCCATCCATTCAAACTCTATCAGCTTATCAGCCTGAGGGGGTGTCTATAGATGCCCATCTTTGGCAAAGGTAATGTGCAACCGAATGCCAAAGCAAGTGGACACTCCGCCTATGCCAATCAATCATGAATTACAATATGGATTTCTTACCGCCGTTTGTGTCTGTGTCAGTTTGTTGCCTATAAATAAATAACTAACACATATCGCAAGGGTTTGAGGAAAATGTTACGACTGTCCCTGCATGGGTCGCCAATCGTAAC
Organism: Magnolia changhungtana; assembly: GCA_030180095.1. Lineage (NCBI taxonomy): Eukaryota > Viridiplantae > Streptophyta > Magnoliopsida > Magnoliales > Magnoliaceae > Magnolia > Magnolia changhungtana. The sequence continues at coordinate 2,791,205 of JASAUF010000626.1, read as the reverse complement.
CCTTTCACTCGTAATCAGTGCTCACATTGGAAATGTACAGTATTGCCCTTGTACTTTCTACGGCCTTATGAGGATATATTGTCCCGGTAATGGATTGTTCGTTGCTTCCCATATCACCCCAGAAGTACTTGTTTTGTTTCATCGTCAAAGTGATTAGCTGCCCTATGCTTTCTGTAGCCTTATGAGGAACTCACTATGCCGAGTTGGACTCAATCAAATTTTGCAAGCATCCACGCCCAAGTATGTGCGGGTGACCTTTTTCCATGCAATATTCTTATTTTGATACTTAGGTTATAATTTGTCTTTTTCGTTATTTGGATGATTTCTTTTGAGTAGGCTTGGCCTATCGTCTTTTCAGTGCATTAGCATTTCATATAATGGAGCTGACACTGAAGTCCAGTCCAATCGCATTTTTATGTGCCTTTAGATCCAATGATCTCCAAGGAAACCGCGAGATATTGGATCTTATTTGATTTTTCGTCGACTCCCACCTAGATATGTGGAAGATCCCTTAGTGCCTCGAAAGTCTCATGCCTTATTATGAAAATATTTTTTTTATTTTAAAAGTCGCCCCACTCTTGGGAGCGATACTCTGTGGGGTTTTTTATTGTAATATGATTTTAAGATGAGTCCAGCTACTGGTCGTCTCCATTGGGGATGCCTATAGGACTTCAAGTAAGTTTTTATTATAAATATGCAAGGAGTTAATACACATGTATGGTTGTGATGGTGATTGACTTAGATGGGGATTACGGACTTTGAAGATGTTTTTATTGCTTGGATTTTGCTTGTCGCAATTGAGACCGAGATCAATTGGGGCTGGTTTTCTTATGTAAGTTTGATTAATAGTCATGATCAAGAACCCGATGGTTGATCGGTTCTATCGTCTAACATGCTAATCAGACGTAATTGTTTATGGGTTAACCCGGAAGGTTGGCTGTGATCAACTCCGACTTTTATGAATGTTGCAAATTTGTCCGTGGATGTCGGTCAGGATTTCGATTTGTGACTAATCAAGTCCGTCATCCAGTAGGCTGTGGTCAAGATTCAAATTTATGATCGATCGGATCCATCGTCCCATTGTGTTATGGTCAAGATTCCGATTTATGATTGGTAGGATCCATCGTCCCACTATGTTGTGGTCAAGATTTTGTGTAGGATTGATCATATCCGTTGTCCCACTGTGTTGTGGTTAAGATTTCAATATATGATAGATTGGATCCGTCGCCCCATGATTTTGTGGTTAAGATTCCGATATATGATCAATCGAATCTATCGTCCCATTGAGTTGTGGTCAAGATTCTGATCTACAATCGATTAAATCCATCGTCCCACTGTTTTATGGTCAAAATTCTGATCTATAATCGATCAAATCTATCGTTCCACCGTGTTTTGGTTAAAATTTCGATCTATGACTGATCGAGGATGTCCCACTGTGTTGCAATCAAGATTCTGATATATGATCAATCGAATTTGTAATCCCACTGTGTTGTGGTCAAGATTCCGATATATGATCGATTGAATTCATCGTTCCATTGTTTTGTGGTCAAGATTATTATATATGATCGATCAGATCTGTCGTCCCACTGTGTTGTGGTCAAGATTTCGATCTATGATCGATCGGATCCGTTGTCCCACTGTGTTGTGGTCAAGATTCCAATCTATGATCGATCGGATCCGTCATCCCACTGTGTTGGTTCTCTGGGGAGACGTTTTTGTATTTTTGAAACATGATCTGGTCCATTGGATCGCGAGTTGACGGTTGCGATCATGCCAGTTTTTATTGAAAGAATCCAGTCAATCGGATCGTGCATCAACGGTCACGATCGATGATAGTATTTAGATTTTTTAAAAAGATCTAGTCCATCATATCACGAATTGATAGTCATGATCGATGTTGATTTTTATTGGACGAATCCAATCCATTAGATTGTGAATTGATGATCATGATCGATGTTGGTATTTTTGGTTTATTGAAAAGATCCAGTTAATCGGATCGACGAATCAATGGTCATGATCGATGTCGCTATTTAGATTTTTGAAAAGATCCAGTCCATCGGATCATGAATCAACGGTTGCAATTGATGCTGGTTTTTATGAAAGATTCTAGTCCATCAGATCGCAAATCGACGGTCGCGATCGATGTTCATTTTTAATAGACAAATTATGAGGTTTTCGAAAATGATCTGGTCCATCGGATCTTGAATAACGATAACGATCGATGCTAGTTTTTATTGAGAAATTTGTGAGGTTTTTAAAAATGATCCAGTTCATCGGATCACGAATCAACGGTCATGATCGATGTCAGTTTTTATTGGGAAAATTGGTTTTTGTGAAATTCGAAAATGCATGGAATTTTATCTCTCATCCACATCACCCTTTCCAATTTCTCATGAGTTATTAGATTTTAGGATAAAATTTTGATTTTTTCCCACAATTTTCATCATTTACTTACTTTTCTCTCTTTCATCACCTCATAATGGGCAATCCGTGCAAAATTCCTTACAAGGAGGTCTTCCCAAGGTCCCTCTCTTCCCAAGGGAGAGGGCTAGCTCAAGTCTCATCAGCAAAAGGGGGACTAGTGGCAACTAGGCTACCATTGGTCGTCCTTGCCCGCTGGTTTCTTCCATGTTCCGAGTAATGGAGTGTGCCTCCTTTTATAGATTTCACCTTAAGACAGTTTGTCCAACATGTGGCATTTGCAAGTTTTCTCCTCTTTCTTTCTTTCCTTTATCCCTTTCAAGTTCTCTTTCTCTCCTTCTTTTCTCTCCATCCCATGGCTTCAAGTTGGGGCTTTGTTTTGAGTCTTGGACAGCAAGGTGGTGCCCTCATAGTGTGAGGAGGTAAGGGTAAAAGGTAGGGTACATTTATGCGTTCCTTTCCCCTCATTTATCCACATTTCTCTTCATATCTTCCCATGCCTTCTCTCTTTCTCCCGTAGGTGCTCTTTTGAGATTTAAGTGTGGTGTCAAGTGGTGGACAATAGTGATACTTCAAGTTCAAGGTGGTGCATGGAGTTACTCTTTTTAAGATTTTTCATTTTCTATTTTGCTCTCTTTTGCTCCCATACATGTACAAAATAGTGTTTTCTTTCATGTGCATGAAGCCACATGTAAGGAGTATTGTTTTCTTTTGGGAGCTTTTGTGTTATGTAAATAATATATTCAAAGTGATTACTTGGGCCCCATGCGCATTAATATGGGCCCAAGCTTCATTTTTTGTTCATCTTTTCATGCTTTCATTGCTCGTGCCACCATGCTCTTCTTATATTTTCCTTTTCATTTTCACAAGTCATTGGGCTCATTGAGATTGAATGGCCCACATCAAATTTTTGGCTTTCAAAATTCTCCATGGTGGCCCAAATGTCTTTTAGGAATCCTATGGACAGGAGAAATTGATCCGCATTGTGCTCTTATGTTCAAATGGGCTTGGGATTTTGTATTGGGCCCGAGTGAGACAAGTGACCCATCCCTCCTTAGGGATTTTTGGGTTGGCTTGCTCCATTTGTATTTATAGGCCCAAGTTCCTTAGGCCAAGATAGCTAATGCCCTCTTGCCTTCTTTGGTGGGCCTTGAATAACTTTCGTGGCCCATGTCAATGTTAGTTGAGGGCTTAGCTTCTTAATGTATGTGCGAGGCCCAAGTGGCTCACTTTGGGAAGATTGTTTGCTTTGATGTGAGCCTCTTTTGGGCTCAACTTAGAAATCCCGATCTCATTTGCACATAGGAGTACTACCACTCTTGCTTGAGGTGGAACATGCCTTAGTTCACAGGAAGCTCTTTGTAAGTGTAGGGAATAGGGCATCCTTAATATGGATTTTCTAGTACTTGGATGGGCTCGTGCTCTTGCCTTTCTCAAGTGTCCCACTAGCAGGCCTTTGACCCTCCTATCACTTGCCATGTACGTTTTGTGAAGAGAATCGGTCTCATGGTGTGGCACTTGACAAAATTCACCCTTTAGGGTGCATCACTTTCCACCTTACAATAATTTGTTTACTCGTATTTGGACTTGTATCCTTAATGTGCTTTCCTCTTTCCCATTAAGTGTAATCTTGCCCACACTCACTATCTTAAAGTGGTTCATGGGATAAGCTCATGAGAAGCATCTTTGGACATGTTGTCTTATGGAGCCTTTTCCATGTCTCACTTTAAGCTAGCCATCCAAAGGGTAAAAAGGATATGGGATATGGTACTTACCTTGACTCACTCTTGTAGATATGCCTCGACGTTCACATAGCTCCGCTAGTGCTTATATTCCTCATGAGGACAACCATCTTTCCTCAGGAGCTCATCTGGATGTTTCCCTTCCTTCCATTCAAGGACGGGGAGCTTGTGAAAACTGGGAGGATTGGTTCCCCGTCCTCAGCCTCGTCTTGATGTGATTTTGGAGGCTTTCTCGTTTGTAGGCTTCTTAAGTCTCTAGTTTCTTCAGGCCAGTAGGATGTTGGTGGTGGCATTTTGTGAGCGTTGGTGGGACATCACCTACACGTTCTAACTACCCTTCGGTGAGTGGGGGATCACCCCACTAGATGTCTTTATGCACGTGGGGCTTCCTTCCTACGGTGCGCGTGTACTAAATGTCAATACCCTTCCAGTTGTTATGGATGCTGACTAGATGAGAATCTCCTCGGTGTTATTCCCCTCTGCTCGAAGTTCTATTACAACCAATTGAAGCTCTTATGGCTAATGGCTACCTTCGCGCACATCATCTAGGAGGATGATCAGACAAGCATCTTCGAAGCCTAAGTGATGGTGATGTTCCTCTTGGGCTCTCTCATATTCTACCATGGTAATGAGAGAATGAACTCTAGATTGATCTTTCTACTGGAGGATATCTCGTTCCCCTACAACTGGAATGTGGCTCTCTTATCTCGTCTGTACCATGGCCTGGATAAAGTTAGCCATGACAGCCACTCTTTGACTGGGTTTTGGTCCATCATTGAAGTGACCGCCACTTCCTTAGGTTGGATTCTTGATCCCTTGAATGGTGCCCATGCTCACTTCTCTTTTCTGTTTTTTATTCTCATACTTACTTTTATAACCACTTCCCCATCTTGCTCCGCCCTTAAAGGATTAGGATCCTCGCTGCCACTTCATACTGTGGTGGCCAGAGAATCGTCATCTTGTCCCGAGGATATAAGTGGATAACTGGAGGGCCGATATCGATGGCCTCACCTAGAATAATGTAAGCATTGATCTCTAATTGTTGTCTTTTGATTATTCTACATGATTGATTGATGATTTTTTTAACCCTTGTGCAATTTTGAGTGATGTCATAAGCTCGTCTCTGTTTGTTCTTGACCTTGTCAGCTAGGGCGGATTTTGTGTAACGTCTCGGACAAATACGTACAAAGACCCGAGTTTCACCTCAGGCAGAAATCACTAAGGACCAAATCCTTTAGAAATTAGGCAAGAATTAGCTAGTGCTAAACTATAGTACCTGTGAAAAATTAGCACTAATCACTTTAAATATGATCTGTAAGACCCAAAACGTGCAGAATCATTACCGCTATATTACCTTAAAACTTAGGATCAATCTCTAATCCCAGTTGCTCTCGAGAGCACACTGAAACTCCGCATCGGACCCGGATCGCGCATCAAAAGTCCAATTACTACAAAACTATATGGTTATGACCACCTTGCTGGGCCTGACAACCATCTCAAAAATCAAGTCCTAACAGTATCCAGAAATGCACAACTTGAGCCCAGAGCGAAGTGTGTGAGAAACGCGAATATCTTTAGAAAATGAACTGAGACTTAAGTGAATTGAGTCGTCTCACTTGCGGGCCGAATCTAAGGATTCAGACTGTCGGAATCTGACTCAATTACACCCTTGGATCAGAAAAAATTTTCAACATATGTCAATACACTTGTGGCCCTGATCGAGCACAGGTGACCGTTGAACTGAAACTGGTCCGCCACGGCCGATCTGTAAATCCGATCGGACCGAAAACTTAATTAGACCTGGATCCAAGGTCAGGGAGCTTAAGTCCGACCGCACTCAGAAAAGGGGGCTTCGGAAGTGCTCCATTGAGCCGAAACAGACAGATTTTGGCTATAATATACGTATACCATGGCCCTGGGGCCATTGGGCTCACATCTGAGCCTATATAAGGGCTTAAAACCCTCATTCTCTCTCCCCACACGAATTTGCAAACCCTAAGGAGAGAAAAGAAAAGAAAGAGAAGAAAAGAGAGAGAAGAAGTGAGGGAAGTCTGAGTTTTGTTACAGGGATTCCTCCCTACCGTTTAACGTACCGAATCTACGCTACCATGTCACTACTTCAGCGATTCTAGTTCCTTTTTCGAGTAAGAAATTCTAACCCTAACCTGTTTTAGGAATTCAAATATGCAGATTGGTGAAATAGCTAACCTGTTTCATTGATTAGGTATCCAAAGTCTAGTTTACAAGACGAGAATGTTCAAACTGAATCCATTACGAGTTTACCGGCAAAAGGTGCAGATTATATACGTTTAGGTTATAGTTTTTAAGACTTTCAATGTCGGTTAATGATTTATTACTGATGTGGGTGCCATTTCACATGCAAAACGTGATGTTTGTTTCGCTTTACGAATACGTATGAACTATGTCAAGTATAGCGTATTCTATGTATTTGTTGAAATAATTGAATACGTATAGACTTTGGATTGGTGCTTGCCATGATTATTAACGATGAATATATGCTTGTTGAGTACGTGGTAACTCTTTTGTAAAAGAGCTTATCAGGATATATGTTATATCTAGTTTAATCTGTATATGTTGAAATGTGTAGCTTACATGTTTGATAAAATGCCTCAATGAGGAAATACCTGTTGAAATGCATGTAATGAGGGTGTTGAGATAGGATTCTTATTATGACTATGTGCTTTATGGTTGAATGCCTATGTATGCTAATATGTACACTATGTGTTTGTTGAAATGCTCAAATGAAACTTATATTTAAGTTGGTTGCTACATGCTGTTTTGGACTAGCACATATGTATTCCTATCTTATTTGAAGTGCATTTGGGGCTACGATGTAGTCCAGGCAATCGGTAACGGATCCGGATTTGGTGGCTGAGTTTGCTTCACTGCACAAGATGTGTCCGATGAATCCAAGCCGTACTTTGGTTGTCGACAGTGGTTAGGCCACACGGAGTGCTTACGCACTTCATGTCGATTAACTCGATGTGCGCTTGTACCAGTCGAGCTCATTAAGTAACTCGATTGACCTGATGTATGTTCACCATGTATGGACGCTACTGCTTGAATCTAAGGTACCAAACTCACTAGTGAGAAGCCCCATTAACCCTGGTACCTCGATCCGTTAAGACTCATGAGCCGAGCATGGTGGTATGGGACACTGTGGTCGAGTTGTCGGCCTACGCTAGGGCGACGAGCCTCCCCGTAGTGTCCAGTGAGCAACACAGACTCGTGAACCGGATATGGTGGTATGGGACATTGTATTCGAGCTGTCGGCCTACACTGATCAGGTGACGAACCCTTTGTAGTGACATCGAGCATACTTAGAGACTGCTTTGAGGCAACAAGCCTTTTCGTAGCCACTAGAGTATAAACTAGGCTTACACTAATCAGGTGACGAGCCCTCTGTAGTGACCTAGAACCGCAACATCGTATGAGATTTACTAGGACTGACGACCCTAGAATGGATCATTGTTTGGGAAAATGATACAAGGGAGGTACCTTGGCTTCCCAACACTACTGTATGAATAAATCTAATTAAGTATTGGCTAACATGAGCATGCACGGCACTGTATGTGCTTTGGCGAGGAAGAGCACTTTCGGGAGTTTGCCATGCGTGCTGTGAGATGAAGACGCTGAGGGAGTGTAGGCGAGGGCATACATCATTATCGCATATCATTCTTGCATTAACAAGAGTATCTAGGACATGTTTGCTGTACTGCTTTATCATTACTGCTTGATTGGATTGATAACATGTTAACCTTTGCTTTATTGTTCCACTGAGTTGATCACTAACTCTCACATTATGGGACGGTGTTTTAAACACCAACCAGACTCTGTCTTAGTTGCAGGTGGTGGCGATGCCTACGAGGCAGAGCCAGACTATGAGGATGATAAGGAGGCATTCTCTTTCATGTAGTTTTTAGGCAGGTTCATGTGAGCAGTGGCCTAATCAACGGGACTTCTGGGATGTTGACTAGATGTCATTACCCTTGCTATTTTGTCTTTTGAAACACACATGTATATTCATTTTGGTCCATTTTGGAAAGTATATATGTATATATTTAACCTGGTCACATATTCACACTCTGGAGACTTACAACAGTTTATATACTTTATATATTATCACAGTTCTTCCGCTTGTGTAATTTAACTGTCTCTGGAGTATGATATGTTGTTTTGGTGTAATCCTACTCATGTTTAATGCACTAACACGGACAACATTTAATCATCATTATCTATGTTGCATAAGTGATGCGTTGGAACTCGAGAGTAGAGTTTATGCTTGACCCCCGATTTTCAAGGCGTTACAAGTTGGTATCAGAGCATGATTTGGATTAAACTAGACCTGGGTTATAGTCACACGACATACACTGGCGCACTATGACATAGGAGAGTGCGAGAAAACGTAGAAACAGACGTAGGATTCCTGAATTTTGCCAAACGGTGAAATTGATCAAAATCGACCGTAGAAATTGGGCCCGTAGGCCTTTGTGATCATGTGAAATGATCCTAACACCTTTCTAGACCATCAATCGATGGGTTTAGATGGAGATTTAACCAGTTCCACACTTAGAATATACGCGAGATGGAACTTGAAATGACTCAAACGGAGTCGGGGGCCAAATCAGTACAATTCGGGGGGACCTGTAGTTGACCTCGTATATCACAGGAGCACCACCAGGATTGGGCTGCTTTAGGAGTCCGTTTAGCTCAGGTCGAGGAGGGTCAGGCCGCTCTCAGACAGGAGATTCAAGAGACTCGTCCCGAGGTGAAATAGAAGCATGAAGAACATCAAGTGTACGTGAAGAAGAAGTGCAAGAAGATGTTGCGCACCTTGAAAGCCCACTTGTGCTGCTCGCAGGACAAGGGTGCCCCTCCACCATCGCCTGAGTCGGACGACTAGTCGTATGTTATCGATGTCTAAATGTTTTCTGTGCTTTCTTGCTTTCTATGTTTAGCTTTTATAGGTCTAGTAGTGTGGTAGGGTTGTTAGCGTGATTAATGTTGAAGTTGTTTAAATTAGCTCACATGCATTTTTCGTCATGATCCACGTAAGGCATCTCATGTATTGTCACAATTTTGATTAAATAGAATGCATGAAGTTTTCTTTCATTATGAAATGTGTAAGCTGCTTGGGAAATTGAGTGTTGTTATGCAAAAACCTAACACATGTTGCACCCTATGTTGTATATAAGGAATGCCACCTAAGAGCACGCGAAGCACAACACGTATCTCACTTGGCGATTCACTTGACGGGGCACCTCCCCTCGGCGATCGCCATATGGACCCCAGTTCAGGCCCGTCTTACACTGACACTATGCCGGGTTCTCAGCCGGCCACTGGCCCCACCAATGGGTTGACACCTGTGCCACCAACTACTGCACTACCTGTGCCACTACCTACGGCACCACCTGTGGCACCATTTGCGACACCACCTATTGCACCACCGATTCCTGAGCAGAACCGCGCATCTTCTTCGATGCCGCATGTGCCCAGTCGGCTCCTCCTACTGATAGGTTCGAGTAGATGTTGTTGATGCATCAACAGCAGCAGCAGCTCTTAGCCAACCTTGGAGGAATTTTTGTCCAGGGCATGATATGGCTCCACCTGCACCTTTTGTACACCCTGCTGAGAATGCAGGTGCTAGCGACTTCTTCGAGCGATTCCAGCACTTGCGGCCTCCTACTTTTGCAGGTACTCACAGACTCGAGGAGGCCGAGTATTGGCTTGACTGCATCTCTAAGATGCTTAAGCCACTGCACTGCACTGAGGCAGAGCAGGTGGAGTTGGTCACCTTCATATTTGAGGAGGCCAGCTTATAGTGGGACAGTATCCTCCGTACTGTTATGGTCGGATATGTATGGTCGTGGACAGCCTTTGAGACCCGCTTCCACGAGAAGTACTATTGTAACGCCCTGAAAATCGGAGGTCGAGCAAAGATCAGCTCCCGAGTTCCAACGCATCACTTATGTAACACAGATAATGATGATTATGATGAGAGCATGGAAACATGAATGAGATTATAGCAAAACAGCATATCATACTCCAGAGACAGTTAAATTTACAAGCGAAAGACTGTGATAGATATGTAAAATATATAAACTGTAGTGAGTCTCCCGAGTGTGATAATGTAACCAGGTTAATTCATTTCAAGTACAATTTCAAATTATACCAAGTTGTGTTAGGTTATCTAGTCAATATCCCAGAAAGCCCCGTCGATCAGGACACGGCTCACAGGAACACACCTGAAACTGCATAAAGGAGGAATCCTCCTCATCCTCATAAAAGTCTGGCTCTGCTTCACAGCATCGCCATCATCTGAAACTCAAACAAGTCTGGTTGGTGTGTACAACACCGTCCCGTAACGTGGGAGTGAGTGATCAACTCAGTGGAACAATAAAGCATAGGTTAACATGTTATCAAAACAGTCAAGCAGTAATGATAAAGCAGTACAATCAACAATCCTAAGTACTCTTGTTAATGCAAGTATGAAATGCAGTCATGATATATGCCCTCACCAACATACTCCCTCATGCGACACCATCTTACGTCCGCGGCATGCTTTCATTCCTCAGTGCTCTACATCTTTCAGGCACATGCAGTGCGATGATGAGCATGATTACCGAGTTATTATTAGTCCATTTCAAACAGCAGGATTGGGAAACTAAGGTACCTCCCTTGTATCATTCCCAAACATGATCCATTCTAGGGTCGTCAAACCTAGATAATCTCATACGATAGTGTGGTTCTAGGGCGCTGCAAAGGCTGTCAGGGCTATTACACGTAATCGTTACACCACTCCCCCATCACCTTTTTAATGGTTCATCACTAAATTGATACAGGCCTAGTTCATACTCTATTCACCATGGTAAAACTCGTCACCTCACTGCAAATTCAAAGTATGCTCGAGGTCACTACAAAGGGCTCGTCACCAATCAGTATAGGCCGATAACTCGAATATAGTGTCCCATACCACCATAATCGGTTCACGAGTCTGGTTGCTCAATGGACACTACGGGGAGGCACATGGCCCCAGCGTAGGCCGACAACTTGACCATGGTGTCCCATACCACCATGCCCGACTCATGAGTCTTAGCGGATCGAGGTACCATAGTTAACGGGATTTCACTGGTAAGTTTGGTACCCTAGGTTCAAGCAGAGGCGTCCAAACATGGTGAACATACATAGGACAGATCGGGTTGCTTGACGAGCTCGGGTAGCTCGAGCGCACAACAAGTTGAACGATATGAAGCGCATAGGCACTTCGTATGGCCAGCCACTATCGTCAACCGAAGTACAACTCGGGCTCATCAAACACATCTCATGTGGCGAATGAATCTCAGCCACGCATTCATTTTCGTTTTCGATTGCCTGGACTATAATCATAGCCCCAAACACAATCAATCCTTTATTCAGAAGCATGTAGAGTAAAGCAGAATAAATAAAGTAATTCAAGCATGTTAACAAACATGTCATAAAGCATGTTACAAGCAGAATATAAACAAGATATACAAACACATCTATTTCATAGTAAGCGATTAACTGAAACAACCAACATGGAGGAAATCATATACGTTTCTAAGGTAGTTGAGAATCCTATCTCAACACCACTATTAAATTTAGTTCGTCACCCAATTTCTCACACAGGCATTTTATCAAACACTTAAACTACACCACTCCAACATACATGACGTATGTTGATTTCAACATATAATAGGACAAATCCTTATAGCAAGGAGTTGTCGCATACACATCAATCATGTTCTATATTCAGTACATATGGCAGACATAAATCATAAATCCATATTTATTTAGTCATTTCAACAAACACTTAGACTACACACATTAGCCTACATAAGCTATGTTGGCCAAAAAGTGTATTAGGGCGAATCCTTTCGCCAAACAGGTCATACATCCATAACTAGCATATATACACGGCAATTACTCATGGCAATCATATCAGCGAAATTTATACGGATACGGTATTTTCTACAAATACCTAGAATACACAAAATCTCATATTCTTCGTATTTAACCGAAATGGAAAACAGACAGCACTTTGTACATGTGCAATTGCATGCGGATCATGAATCTATCATTATCTGACATTAAAAGCATTAAAAACCATAACCTATACACCTAAAGTCCATACCTTTTGTCGTAGAATTGTAAAGAACTTGATAGAGTTGCTAAGTCTTCGTATACGGTAATTTGGCAACTTATAGCATGCTTTAGGTTAGTTATTTCATAGCATACAACTATCAAAACTTCAAAACAGATTAGGGTTATGGTTTCTTACCTAGAAACGAAGCCGGCATCACCAGGAAAGTGATTAGAGTGCGGTGGTTAAGCATGGATAGCAGCAGGGTAGAGCATCAGGGAGATCCTCCCACATCTCCCACACTTTCTCTCTCTTTTCTCTCTTCTCAATTCTCAAATTCGTATGGCTGAATGAGAGAGGGTTTTAAGGTCCTTATATAGCCTAAAACCTCACCAAAATAGACTCTATGTCAAGGTATACTTAAGTTATAACCAAAGCGGGTCTGTTTCAGCTCAACGGAGGACTTCTGGCGACCCCCCTTGAGCCAAAGGTAGGACTTAAGCTCATTAATACTGGATCTAGGTATGGCTAAGTTTTCATTTTAGTCAGAATTCTAAATCGTAAATGGCGGACCAGTTTCAGTTCAACGGTCAGTGGATCTCGATCGGAGATTCCGAGTACATGGATATGTTTGGGGAAATATCCCTGATCCGAGGGTGTAATTTGGCCTGATTATGACGGTCTGATTGCTTATATTTGGCCTGCAAGCGACAAGTCTCAAATTACTTAAATTTATATTTTATTTCTAAATATTTTCACCTTTTTCACACTCTTCACTCCGGGTTTAAGCGAATTGCACTGGGATACTATCTGGATTTGATTTCCGAGATAGTTGTCAAGCCCAGTAAGGCGGTCCTAATTCCTTAACTTCGTGTTAATCGGACTTCTGACGTGCGGTTCAGATCTGATACGAAGTTTCGAGATGCTCCTGAGAGCAGCCGGGTAATGAGATTGATCCTAGAGTTTAGGGTAACCTAGCGTCAATGATTCTACAAGTTTTGGGTCTTGCAGATCGTATTTAAAGTGATTGGTGCTAATTTCACAGGTACTCTAGTTTAACAATGGCTAATTCTCACCTAATTTCTAAAGGATTTAGTCCTGAGAATTTTTGTCTGAGGTGGTACCTGGGCCTTTGTAGTTTGTATATAAAGTGATCCAAGTTATAATACTTAGCTAGTTTAAGATAATGTCTAGGGTGAAAGTACTTAGAAAAATTGAAAGAACAAGGTGGTGAAGGGTGGGATTTGTGAAAGAAATGGCTTTAAAAGCGGTTTTAGACTTTGAGATTGAGTTTTGACAAGTTAATAAGGTGTTAGGATCAACTCATTGCCTAAGGACGTCTAATTTCAGGTTGGCAAAAATTCAGGATGTTACAACTATCCCCTCACAAGAATCCGGGATGTTACAACTATCCCCTCACGTATCACCACGAGAAGGAGAGTGAGTTCCTACGCCTCCGACAGGGAGGGATGACAGTGACAGAGTACGAGAACAGATTCACGGAGCTGGGCAGGTATGCTCCGTTGATATTAGCCGACAATCCGATACGTATGCAGCGGTTTTCTGAGGGTCTGCGACCCGAGATCCACTCGAAGATGTGTTGCGCTAGCATACCCAGTTATGCCGAGCTAGTGAGCATGTCTATGCGAGCTGAGCAGGACGGGGACAGGCAGTCCCATATGCGAGCACCTGTGGCCCCTAGGCCTCGACCTGATTTCCCAGCCAGGCCATTTCTCGGCAAAAGGCCACGTGCAGACTCTCCTCCTAAGCTTGAGGTGTCACCGGCTCAGCTGGGACGAATTACTTACGATGCACATATTGTGGGAAGGCAGGTCATACAGATAAGTATTGTTTCACCAGAATGAGGGACAACGGATTTTCACTACCTCAGAGGATCAACCGCCAGCTTTCTCAAGCCATATCAGCACCACCTCTGCGGTCGGCACCAGCACATTCATCTTTTCGGCCGCCTGTACCCCGATTTAGGCCGCCTCAACAGCCTATGGTACCACAACCGAACCGTTCACAGCAGGCTCGAGTGCACTTACTCACAGCTAAGGCATCAGAGGCAGCACCTACAACACCTATAGCTTTCAAAGTCACTGCACATGTCCAAGGTACTTTAGTTTTCTTATTGGTGGACACTGGGTCCACTATCTCCATCATTTCATGCGCGACAGTCAAGCGACTAGCATTGAATACTACTCCTATGAAGGGAGTGAGAATCACTACTGCTACAGGAACCTTTTCAGATGTCACCTAGACTTGTGAGGGTTGCTCAGTAAATTTGGGTAGCAGAACAGTGCTCGTTGACCTTATTGTCGCCCCACTATGGCACTACAACATTATCCTCGGTATGGATTGGCTCACCGAGATGAAGGCAGAGATTGATTGCGATACATGGGTCATGACAGCCTACGGACCTGAGGGCACAGTCTTTACTTTTCCAGTGTAGGTCAGTTGGCCCTGTCGTGTTGGATGTTATGCTACCTTACTAGAGCATGTTGATGGGCCGACATTAGGGAACACGCCAGTAATTTGTATATATGTATATATTTAACCTGGTCACATGTTCACACTCTGGAGACTTACAACAGTTATATACTTTATATATCTATCACAGTTCTTCTGCTTGCGTAATTTAACTGTCTTTGGAGTATGATATGCTGTTTTGGTATAATCTCACTCATGTTTAATGCACTAACACGGACAACATTTAATCATCATTATCTATGTTACATAAGTGATGCGTTGGAACTCAGGAGTGGAGCTTATGCTTGACCCCCGATTTTTAGGGCGTTACATTTGGAGACGTCTCGTCAGCATCGCATGCTTTTTAATCTTGATACCTACATATGGAATATAGGCGAGCGACTACTCCGTTAGCTTATTGGGCTTCTATATGTGCCTTTGTCACCACCGCCATAGCTGATCCGTTCTGGTCCGGTAGGTGCTGGTAGCTTCACTAGGATGCCTGCGTAGGATTTTATCATGCCTGATAAGGATTATGCTTCATGGTACCGTCGGTTTGGCATAGGGTTGTTCTTTCCTCCTCTCTTTTCTCCCTGGTGGACTCATCGATATGCGGGTGGTTCGGCGATGGCTCCTTTAACAAATGAGTTCTATGCAGGGCAGTGAGAGAGAGATGATATGATGAATACGTGGGTCATTTATAGGGGCTTCAACGGGCATTCTATCCTTCTTCAATGGCTTCTGTACATGATTTCTCTTGTATTCTTCTCTAAAGGATTGGGCACTTGTATTTGTATGGCCTAGGTGGTCTTGATGAATGAAACGTACCTTTTTTTCATCAAATACTGGTCACTTACTATGTGCTCTTGATATCTTTGGTCTTAAGGAAGTTGATTGATGGCATATATCATGTTATGGTGACGCTTTAACAGTTTAGATCATTCGGGTCCACCTTGAGCATCACTTAAGCACTTTTGTGTCTGACAGGCCTATTTCAGGTCCACATCTTCTCTGGTCACTTGGAGAAGGTTTTGGACAGTTTTGATAGCATTCTGGCCAAAGTAGAGGTCCATTTGAAGTATTGGGGACAACCATGGTGCCTTCGGCTGATGTCACATGTCATTTTCACCTATCATGGGCCCTAGAGCCAATCCCGCGGAAGTAGGGTCATAATGTATGAACCAACATAAACCTGGCTGTCGTCGATCTCCCATCTGTTGAGTTGCTTTGGCCCATTCTACTTTGGGTAAGGCTAACATTCTCCTTTTACTAGTCTCCATCACCTTCTATCAACGAATATTCAATTCTTACCATGTATCTTCTTCTTGTCTCTTTCATTCTCTTTGTCCTCTCTTCATCTTGGCCATCCTCTTCATAGGCCACCCGAGATGGCTTGTTAGATGATGTTATTGCTACAATTGGTCGGTCCTCATTATTAGATGAGTTAATGGTCTTGGATGATGGATATACTCCCTTCATTGATAGCATGATGTATTGGTGGGAAACATTAATGGTAGGGCTAATGAAGGGTTGGAGATGGTAGTCTGGGCTGAATTAAACACCTCCATTAATGGAGGACTTGCTCAAATTTCTACCATTGATGAAGATGCTATTGACAAAGGATTTGATGGTGGAGAGAAGCTTGGGGGAGAGGCTATGGGTCCCATTGAAGTAGGCATGTATATGTGACTTTGGATGGTGAGGATGAAGCCATGATTGATGTAGACGGGGTTGATCTACCATTCAGGTGGCTTGGATAGCTTGGGGACCACTTTGGATGGCTTGGATCGCGGTATGGATGGTCCGGATGTAGGATCCTTTCACTTGATCGGTCTTGATGCAATCCCAACCATGGTGGATGGTGATGTAGCTCTTCTCCCGATATCCAATGGTGTGGACGACTTGAAAGCTCTTTGGATTGGCTATGATGATAGTTGGATGCATACCTCTCTTCAAGATGGGCTGATCGATGGAGATTCTGGCATTGATGCTTCAATCGGGCCCATGACAGTGCTTTTTGTTAACTCAGATAATGCATTGGACATCTCATATCATCTTTCGGCAACTTTGGTGGATCGTGATACAATTTTGGACTGTCGAATCAATCCCGTTTGTAGTGGTGTTTTTGGTGGCATGTCGACAGTTAGTTTTGACGGTGGTGATTGTCCATTGTTTCTGGCTCCTCTTTCTTTATCACTTGCAGCAGCGGGTGTACTTGTGCTGTCCACCTATAAGATAGGCGAGTCTTCTTGGGCTGCTAAGGATAGGGCTGAGCTATTAACCGTGACTCCTGGAGTGCTCGATGCGACGATTGGGCAATTCCCAGTTCGGAGACCACATTTGCTGATTCTCTTTGGTTAAATATTGTTGTTAATCTTTGAGATGAGGGGATGCTGCATTTTGATGAGCTGTCAGTTCCTTCTAAGATGATGGTCATTGATGACGTTCTCATGCACACTTGTCGACTCCGTCCGCGATCAGTTTGCTCTGACTAGACATGATCCTAGGTTAGGAGCTCGTTAGACTTCAAGCTATATGAGATGGAGTTCTATAGATTCGGTGGGGTCCTTCGAATGATTCAAATATATGTTGATTGGAAGATGCTCGGGCTAGCATTAGACGGTTGGGTACCAGTGCTAAACTTGTTTGAGTTCAATGATTTAGAGTTGGGACCATCCTTGAAGGAGCTATCTTATATGACCGAATTACACTTAGATCGTTCATCTCATGTTCCAGGGAGACATTGGGTGAGGGCATATGATCCTCACCACTGGTTTGGCATTCCATACCTGATCCGGGTTGTAACTAATGGCCGAGACGTAGTTGTTTTCTCCTTGGATGCTCTGTATGATGCCTTCTCGTTTGATATGGGCTTTTTGAGGTCTACGCGGTTGTCTGAGTGTTGCACAACCCTTATCTTTTACTTTATTGTTGAGCTCCTATTCTCTGGAGGGCATAGGTCGACTATTTCGCTGCTCGTTGAGGTGTTGATTCACGCATACTTGCAAAAGAGCATTGTGTCCTTGGTCCTTGCTAAGGTGTTTGAAGGTCTAACTGATTACACCCATGGTCGTACATGCATCCTACGATGTTTTTGTACTTTTCTCCATATATTTTTCCGTCTTTGCACCATCATCCTTTTTGTATATGTTTCTATTACATCCATTCCTTTTACAACCTTATTGATCTTATTCGTTTGATCTTAACAGTTGTGGCTTTAGGAGAGGCTAGCAACAACAGCTTAGCTTTCTCGATCCATTCCATGGGTTGATATTCCTCACAATATTATGAGGATGCTTCCTCGTATAGCAGGTATAAGCAAGTCACTATATCACTGGATGTTTGTGCAGTTGCATGGGAGATCCGTTCGAAGTCTTCCTGGCTTGCTTATCTGCCCGTCATTCACAGTGCCCGTAGAGAGCCTTTGATCATCGTGGGGCTGTAGTCATATTTTCATATCACCCAATTAGTTCCCGCACTAGTTCAAATTATGGTAGGACATTGCAGATTTTGTGTTCTCGGGCTTCAAATGGTGTTCTCTTCCACAAGTGACTAGATGTAACACCCTGAACTTTTTAATACCTGAGTATTGAAAGTTCTCGATTGTTACCATATAATTTAACCTATTATGTACATGTGTACGGTACCAATCTAGCTAACTTAACCTTACATCTATTCTCCAACATGAATCTAACCGTTGGGAATAGTCTCCATTCATAGGTCAAGCCATCTGACCATTAATTTTGAGACAAGACCATCCATCATGTGATTTGACATATGTACATTCCCTTAAAAGAATTAGCAAATAACTCTTTATCCATTATAATTTAGATGTAATTTCTTTTGTAAGAATTGTTTAGAATGTGCATATAACCATGTAGAACCATTAGATTTCACAAAACTCTTAGATCATTAATAATTACGAAAATGCCATTAACCATACGCGTTCTCATGATCCGTTTCATGTGAAATTTTATACCAGACTTAATTATCATAAATTTACCATACACGTCGAATTTCAGCCCTTAGATCATTGTAAAAGTGGTCCAATTAATAAATCAACCCTAAATCGTTGATTTTGGTGTCCGTCAAGTGAGGAAAGCTCATGGGTAGTTGTAATAGGATATTTTCCTCCATATGAATGACTTGGATTAGTCATCATATGGACTAAGTGTAAAATATGAAGACCCCACTTTGGTAGGCTTTTACTTACCCACTAAGTTATCTTTTTAGGGCTTAGCAACTTTATATAAACCTAGATCTTCAGATTTAACCACTTCCTGTCATCCATCGCAACTCAAACTTGGACCACACTTTGGTCGTACATGACTACGACATCATACAAAATTTGGACCCCGATCTATGATCCTACACTGTTGAACACTGAAGCCAGTTATTTCATTTTAACACAAAAGGTGACATTTTAAATTAGGATTTTTCACACCACCAATTAATCACCAAAATTTGTCCAACCATTTACCTATCTTAACTACACATTTTCTAAAAATTGGGACCCGATCATTGAATGTGAACCGTTAATTGAGATTAAATCCATTTTGACACCCACTAGGAGAACTCTCAAGATAAAGCCTTCGATCAACTCCATTTTCATTCACAACTATGCCCTAATATGACCCTACAAAACTGATGAAGGGAGTGGATTTCCCAAGAACTCGCCACAGTGGACCCCACCTGTCCCTCACATAGAACTGGAAGCAAGAAGCTTCTGCACGCTATAACAGCGCGTGAGAAATTCACATTGGAGATAATTTCTCCCACCAAAACTCCATATGTCTACTTGTCTAGTAGATCTGAGCCAACCAATCCTTGTCAGATGAAATTCAATCCTTGTCAGATGTAATTCTGATGCCTACTAACAAGGTAAGGAATAAAAAATAGATAATAAGACACGATCTCTTCTGTCGTTTCTCCTAGAAATAAGTTGCACTATGTTTCACGGAACCCACTAACCAAAGCTTGCTAAACCTTTGATTTTTAGCATCCACGAGCTCTAAAGGAACAATCTAAGACTCCATTGAATTTGGTTCGAAGAAAGAGGGGCCAAAATGAAATCTACCATTAAAGTAGTATTCATCTTCTTCATTTAAATGTTGGCCATTGATCGCTAAGGATGCACCCTTCCAAGATCCAATCCATTCACCTGATGGCCCAACTAAAACATGTTGTATCCTCTGAAATACTGGAAGAGATGAACTAGTAAATCGAGACAATAACAGCAAGATCAAGCAGCATATAAATTTGCGGCCACAACTTGTTTCGTGCATAGTGTTACCCAATGCTTCATAGTTACGTAAGGAACAATCTAGATATGTTAAAAGTGTATAAAATCCTTCCTTGCCGTCACAGGAACAGCCACGACAAATCCGAGAGAGAGAGAGGGAGAGAGAGAGAAAGAGATGCAAGTAGCATTGCCGGACAACCACAACAGCCATTGAGTTCAACAGACGAATAAAGTCTAGATCTTAATTTAGTTGAGGTAAGTTGATGGTTCAGATTATTGCTGGTTTAAAAAAATCCAAATAGAAATCATCTCTCATCCAAACTTTTTTTAAAGTTCAAAATTACAAACATTATATAGAAACCAAGTCAAACCAAGTCACCAAGCGCATTTGCTAGATTTTGAGTTTTAAATGGGCAAATTCGATATGCTGAACAAGGTACGCCATTGTCTAGAGTCTATCTAAATTTAAGTCTTCCTATATAGATGAAATAATATGTTAAAAATCAAATTCAAACCTTAGACTAGTTCTAGCTTAAGTTTTTAATCATATAACCTATTTTTTGTTGTGATCTAATTGTACAATCATCATATTTTGAATTCAACCCTAAAGTGAGTACACAAAATCCTAACGATACGAAAGAGTGATCCAACTTTAAGGTGAGGGATTTCCTTTAAGCTTACCTTGATTTAAGTTGATATGATTTATCTTGTCTTTTACATGCTTTCATGTTACTATGATTCTCTCCCTGATATTGTTTAATTTACTGCCAACAATTATCTACCCTTTGGAATTATGGTATGATGTTAATTAAGAGTAATCTTCATTATTTTTATGTGGGGCGATGGATACAAGCCTTGCCCTTGCCTTTACCAAATTTGTTGAGTTAGCCCTTGCTACTCCTCTTTATTAGGTTAGCCATTGCAACTCTCCTCTTTGATGAGTTGGCCTTTGCCACTCTCCTCTTTGTTGAGTCCATCATTGCTACTCTCCTCTTTGTTGAGTTGGCCATTGTCACTCTCCTCTTTGTTGAGTTAGCCATTGTTACTCTCCTCCTTATTTTGTTAACCTTGTACTATTTACCATTAAAGCTTGGGCATGTGTCTTGGAATTCCAAAACTCCCATGATTCAATTTATTTATTTTTTGGTGTAAGTGATATGTTAAAGGTATCACAACTAGTGATTCAAATATTTTATCATAGACGTAATGTGCTCTGGGTAGAGACTCTCTTGGTCGATACGTAATTTCATGAGTTTGGGTAGTGATGAACAAATCAATGTAAGTAATTCGTAATGCATGTTACATCACTTCCTGGATTTGATGTCGCAAATAGTCGCTCCATGAACAAAATGTATCATGTAATTCATCTGACTCATGTGTTGTGCCGCCTCGAGGTGTTCACGTAAATCCACGGTAACGTTGGACATACTGGTGAATCTCCGTAGTGTGAGGATGCGGGGCTAACTGAGTTTTCTATAAATTATATTCCACATTGTGATGATCACTATGTATGATAAGCCACACACATTTTGCTAGGCACACACACACACATATATATTGGTTACGCATGCTAATACCTCTCGTAGCAGTGGAGTATGAGACGTATCAAAAACCCTTACATTACTTTTATGAATCTATTGAAATTTGTTAATCTTAAAGGATAGCCATCACTATGAGTAGCGCATTGACCCTCTACAACCGTATAGATGATGTTGGTGATGCACAGATTGAAGATCGAGAGGACCATCTCCTTATGGAAAATTATACTGAAAGAATAAGAAGATAGTTTTATGATTTAGTTTTAGATTTTCGCTGCAAACTTGACAATGTAATAAGCTCCTATTGAGAGGGCATTTGATAATTTGTTAAATTCTTTTACTCTAATGAAATAATAAATACAATTGATTTTATTCTCATGAATGGTTACCTCTATTAATGTAATTGGATGTGATTATGATGAAAAAAAAAGTGCGATTTTTGAGGCATACAATTTATACATTATTAACACCCGGTTTTCTTGGACACAAGTATAAACTCTGGTCGTGAAAATTCAGGATGTTACACTATAGTTCTTGGTAGTCGAGTTTGAGCACTCTGGGATGGCTGCTTGACTGCTATTGTGTTGGGATTTGAGTCGTAGGGGCCACCTTTAGCGATTGTTCCATATTTGTAATGGGTAGTGGAGCAGTCAGTTTGTCGTTTCCTTCCGAGCTGGCTTCTAATGGATGAGATCGCTGAGCTAGATTTTCCTGATGTTTAATTAGTTGTCGGATTTTATGAGCCATTTGAGGAGCAGCCATTCATCAATCCTGGCTTCCTAGTATCCACCCACAACCATCTTTTTTCTGATATCTCCTCATTGCACTACTTGTGTGCTAAGATGTCTTAGTGGCTTTCAACCTCTGGTTGGGAGGATGAGGAGGAGAGAGTTGCTTGGTAGTCTAAGTGGGATGAGATATATTATCTGTGCATGGAGATTAGCAAGCTGCGAGAGCAGTTAGTTGATCTTGAGACCGGGGGGTGGTACTTACCTGGTAAGGAGGAGAGTTGAGAGTTCATTTGTATGCCTTCTGGTTTGGGAAAACACTTGTATTCTATAAAAGAGAAAGACATATGTATGTAATGAAAATTTAAATGTAACGAGAATATATATATATATATATATATATATATATATATATATATATATATTGAAAATGTTGTGCCCTGTACCATTTGTGTGTGTGTCTGGATTTTTATGCCAAAATGCAGGAATCATAATTGTGACTTAATCAATGTTTTGACTTGTGACTTAGGTTAATGTCTTAGGAGAATCCTTGATTCCCTAAGGGAGTATGTAGTTAAAATTGTTGCCTTTCAGAGTCTGTTATATGTAGTAGAATCCTTATCTTTGATTGTATTTCTTCTTGTTATTGACTCGGGGCTTTCTGCTCAGTTGTCTTGAGTTGTATTTTGATCCTTGTTTTTTTCTTTTTATTTTCTTTTATTTGAACAATTTTTGCTGTAGCACCCTTTCGGGTTTTCACTATAGTCCGATTTTTTCTATAATTTTTTCCTGTGGTGCTCTTTTAAGTTTTCCCCATGCCACGTGTATTTGATCTTGCTCGCTCCTTGGTATCTACATTGCTTTTACCCTTGGTGGCCTTTCGGGTTTTCACCAAGTCCGCTATGTACCCATTATTTTTACTCAGAGTGCCCTTTCAAATTTTCACTCCACCCTTTTTGTTTAGGCAATTTCTTTTTAAATTTTCATATTGTTGGCGTTGATTGGCTTTGGAAGATCCTCTCCCTTCATGTTGGTGAGATGGAGACCGCCTCTCGGAAGTACTTCTCCGATGCTTGGCCGTCCTTCACACAAGGCTTTGAACTTTCCTTGAGGATATGGGAGATGCGATGGTAGAACGTGTTTCATGACCATATTGTCAATCATTAAACTTCTCTTTCAGACTCTTTTACTGTAGGCCCGAGTGATCATTTTCTGATAACTTTAAGAATAACTTAGCGCTCACTTGTGCTTTTCATCTGCAAGGTGCAACTGATTGTATCTGGCTTTGAGCCATTCTCCTTCATCGACTTCACTTTCTAGTAGTACTCGAAGAGATGGTATTTCCACTTCAATTGGTAGAACTACTTCCATTCCGTATGTAAGCTCAAAAGGAGTTGTGCCTGTATCAAACCGTACAGATGCTTGGTAGGCCCAGCGTGCATGAAGGAGCGTCTCATACTAATATTTGTATGTCTTGACCATCTTCTCGAGTATCCTGATAAGAGTCTTGTTGGCAGCTTCCAGTCTACTGTTCATCGGGGGTGGTAGGAGGTCGACCGTCGGTGCTGAATCTTGAATTTTTCAAGGAAGTAGTCCATCTTCTTGTTGATGAAAGGTGAACCATTGTTGGTGATGATAGTGTGTGGGACTCCGTATCAGCTTATAATATTTTTCTTTATAAATTTGATCATGTGAGATGTTGCTATGGTGGTGTAAGATGTTGCATATACCCACTTAGTGAAGAATTTGACTACCACAAATATGTACTCATAACCATTTTAAGCTTTCCGATTTACCTTTCCAATGATGTCGATGCCCCGCATAGAGAAAGGCCATGGCCTAATTAGGTTATATAGCTCCGAGGTTGGGCATATACTTGGTTTGCATGTTCCTGACACTTGAAACACTTATTCACATGTTGGTAGCAGTCTGTCTCCATAGTCATCCAATAGTCGTCGAGTCGTATAATATTCTTCGCCATCATGTGTTTGTTCATATAAGGGCCTCACACTCCATGAATTTCTTACATAATCTTAATAGCTTCAGATTCGTTGACTCACCTAAGAAGAATCCGATTGTAAGATTATCTAATTGTAAGATTGCTTGTAGAGAATTTCACCACTGATTGTGAACTGTTCTACCAAATGTTGGATGGTTTGGCGGTCGGTTGATTTAGCTTCTTTCGAGTACTCCTGACTTTCCAGATATCGTTGATGCAGGTGTATCAGGGTTTGCTGATAGGGGTGGCTTCGGCCTCTTCAATTTGTAGGCAGAAGGCAGGTTCATCTTGAAGTTCGACTGTGAGCTCCCATTATAAAGCTCCTCTTGGTATCTTTATCATTGATTATAAAGTGGCATGAGCATCTGTGAACTGATTCTTTGCTCATGACATGTATAAGAAGGTGACTTCTTTGAATTATTCAATTAGATTTTTGAGATATACGTGATATGGTATCAACTTCTCATCTTTAGTCTTTCAATCTCCATTGGTCTGGTTAATGATAAGTCGTGAGTCTTCGAAAACTTGTAGGTACTTTACGCCCAAGAGCATGGCTTCTTTTAGACCTGTAATGCAAGCTTTGTACTTTGCCATGTCATTGGTGTGTTCGAATGCTATTCGCCTGGAGATAGGAATTAGGACATCCTCAGGAGAGTAGATGATAGCTCCGATTCCACATCCCGTGGAGTTTGTTGTGCCATCAAAGAATAACGTCCACTAGTATGCTTTTCTTTCTTCGTCTTCCCAAATGAGTAAGTGATGTTCATCAGTGAAGAAGATCTTCAACAGCCAGTAATTGTGCAGTGAGTGGGCGGTGAGATGATCAGCGAGGGCTTGTCCCTTGATTGACTTCCGAGTGACACATGTGATGTTGAACTCAGACAGAAGTAACTGCCATTTGACTATCCTTACAATGAGTGTCGATTTCTCAAACAAGTATTTGAGTGGATCCATATGAGCGAGGAGAAGGATAGGATATTCGATCACGTGTTGCCATAGTCGCTAAGTTGCCCAAACTGGGGCGAGGCATGTCTTCTCGAATGCAGGTTACATCCTACCCTCGCCTGTCTCCATCTAGGAACGAGCAACAACTTTGAGTGGCCACTGTGGTGTATGCATCTTATCCACACCGTCCATCCATTTTTTCATATAGTGTATAAGCCTAAAAATGAGGCAAATCTAAGGCTAAAGTGGACCGCACCATAGGAAGCAGCGGTGATGATGATTCTCACTATTGAAACTTTTCTAGGGCCTAACGTGATGTTTATTTGCCATCCAACCTATTCATGAAGTTACATAGATGTGGATGAAGAGAAAACTTAAATATCAGCTCTATCCAAAACTTATGTGGTCCCAAAGTGTAAGTACACCCAACTTTGCACACTTGTTTGTCAATCACGTGACTAGTTGTGTCTAGTAGTCGGATGAGTTCTTAGCAAATAAAGACCGGCGACACAACTTGATTAGAAGCATCAAAGCCACATTGAAGATAAAGAAATGCTTTTACGATCTTGACCATGCAAATAGATGATCCCAACCTAAATAGGAAAACCTATTTAGGTCATCTATTCAAAGCCAATTCCGAGTTCATATTTTCTATCCTTTAATCTTAGCTTTAGTAAGTCCCAAGTTGATGAATGATTAAATGGACAAATAAGAAAATTTGTCCACTTTCGGTAGGAAGAAGGTGCCACCGAATAACACCTTCAATATCACTGAAGATACCTTCGGTGTTACCGAAGGGGCTCAAAATAGTTTAGTAAGATTACAACGATAATTCGGTGTCACCAACTGGATATTTCGGTGACACCGATTGCCACCGACAAATAAACTTCGGTGCCACCAAAAGGGACCCTTTTCATTCGGGCGGGTCCCACATGTGGCCCACCAATTATATATATAATATTTTATTTTTTTCTACCAGCACCCAGGCCTCAACGTCCAGGCTCGCTGAACAGCAGCCTGTTCATTGGGCCTGGTCGGTCTTTAGGTGTAACACCCTGGATTTTTGCCAACCTGGAAATAGACGTCCTTAGGCAATGGGTCGATCCGAACACCTTATTAACTTGTCAGAACTCAATCCCAAAGTCTAAAATCGCTTTTTAACCCTTTTCCTTCACAAATCTCACCTCGCACCACCTCGTTCTTTAAATCTTTCTAAGTACTTTCACAATAGACACAAATCTTTAAGTTTAGGTGATGAAGAACAATACTCAAACTCAAAATTACTGTAAATAGTACATACATAAATAAAATGGGCTTTTGACCATTAACCTTATGGAATCATCGACAATAGGTTATTTAGAAACATCAGCCTCTCCTGTCCTAGGACCTTCTTCTGTTGTAATTAGGGCGTGATTAAGTTAAGTATTAATTACTTGGATCACTTTATATACAAACTACAAAGGCCCAAGTACCACCTCAGACAGAAATCTTACATGACTAAATCCTTTAGAAATTAGACAAAGTTAACTAAGTGCTAAACTAGATCACATATGAAATCCGCACTAATCACTTTAAATCTGATCTGCAAGACTGAAAACTTGTAGAATCAGTGACGCTAGGTTACCCTAAAATATAGGATCAATCTCATTACCCGCCTGCTCTCGGGAGCACCACGAAACTCCGTATCAAATCTGGACCGCACATTGAAAGTCTGAATAATACAAGGTTATAGAATTAGAACCGCCTTGCTGGGCTTGACAACCATCTCGGAAGTCAAAACCAGATAGTGTCCCACGGCTATTCGCTTGAGCCCGGAGTGAAGTATGTGAGAAAACGTAGATTTCTTTAGAAATTAAATCTAATTTAAGTAATCTGAGACCTGTCACTTACGGGCCTGATATAAGCAATCAGACCGTCAGAATTCGACCCAAATACACCCTCAGATCAGGGGAAATTTCATACACATGGCAGTGTACTTGTGGCCTTGATCGAGTTCTGGTAACCGTTGAACTGAAACTGGTCCGCCATGTGTGATCTGGGAACCCGGTTGGAATGAAAACTTAACTCGACCTAGATCCATAGTTTGTGAGCTTAAGTCTGACCTTTGGCTCAGGGGGGGCTCCGGAAATGCTCCGTTGAGCTGAAACAGATGCTCTTTGGCTATAACCTAAGTATACCTTGGCCCTGAGTATAATTTGGTGAGTTTTTAGCCTATATAAGGACCTTAAACCCTTACTCTCTCATCCCATACGAATTTGAGAAAACCCTAGGGGAGAGAGAGTAAAGAGAGAGAGTGTGGGAGAAGTGGGTGAAGGATCCTGGTGCTCTATCCTACCATCATACGTGCTTAACCATCACTATCTAGTCACTCTTCTGGCGATTCTGACATCATTCTTAGGTAAGGAAACTCTAACCCTAACTTGTTCAAGGGTTTCAAAGGATGTAAGTTGCGAAATAGCTGACTTAATTCATGCTATAGGTTTATATAGTATCGTTGAAGAAGACTTAGCATTTCTACCAAATTCGTTACGTTTCTACGGCGTAAGGTGCGGACTTTAGACGTATAGGTTATGGTTTTCAACGCTTTCAATGTCAGATAATGATAGATTCATGATCTGGGTGTTATTATACATGCACAATGCGATGTTCGTTTTGTGTTTTGATTGCGTATGCAAATTATGGCATATTGTATATTCTGTATAATTATAGAAAATACCATATACGTACAAATTTTAAAAGTGTGTTTGCCATGATAAATTACTGTATGTACATGCTATATATGTGTGTAATACTTACTCGGTGAAAGGATTCACCCAAATACATGTTTTTGCTAATATACGTTATGTATAATAAATAAGTGTATTCTAAGTGTTTGTGAAAATGCTTGTATGAGTAAGTACTTAGATGATTGTGCTTTAGGTAGGTATTGAGATAGGATTCTCAACTACCTTAGATATGTATATGATTTCCTCCATGTTAGTTGTGTAATTTAATAGCTTACTTATGAAATGTATGTGTTGTTTTCCTGTTTATATTGTGCTTTATAACATGCTTGTTAACATGTTTGAATTACTTTGTTAATTCTGCTTTGACTATTATACATGCTTTCTAGTTATGGATTGAATGTGATTGGGGCTATGTCATAGTCCAGGCAATCGGTAACAGGCTTGAAGTCATGGCTGAGAATCATTTTGCTATGTAAAACGTGTTTGACAAACCCGGGTCGTATGTTGGTCATCGGCAGTGGTTAGGCCACACGAAGTGCTTATGCACTTCATGTCGATCGATGCGATGTGCGCTCGTGCTAGTCGAGCCCGTCAAGTAACCCGATCCACCATTGTATGTTCACCATGTATGGATGCTACTACTTAAACCTAAGGTACCAAACTTACCAGTGTAACCCCGTTAACCTTGGTACCTCGATCCGCTAAGACTCATGAGTCGGGCATGGAGGTATGGGACACCGTGGTCGAGCTGTTGGCCTATGCTGGGGCCACGAGACTCCCCGTAGTGACCAGTGAGTAACCCAGACTCGTGAGCTGAATACGGTGGTATGGGACACTGTATTCGAGTTGTCGGCCTACACTGATAAGGTGATGGGGCAGTGGTGTAATGATTGCGTGTAACAGCCTTGACAGCCCTTTGTAGTGACCTCGAGCATACTCTGAATCTGCGGAGAGGCGACGAGCCTTCCCGTAGTAAACAGAGTATAAACTAGGCCTGTATTGATAAGGTGGTGGGGGAGCGGTGCAACGAGTGCGTGTAATAGCCCTGACAGCCCTTTATAGCGACATAGAACCGCATCATCGTATGAGATTGTCTAGGACTGATGACTCTAGAATGGATCATTGTTTGGGAATGATATAAGGGAGGTACCTTAGTTTCTCAATACTGCTGTATGAAAAGGATTAATAATAACTCGGTAATCACGCTCATAACATAGAACTGCATGTGCCTGGAAAATGTGGAGTACTGAGGGATGAACGCATGCCACGGATGTAAGATGATGTCGTATGAGGGTGGTTTGGCAAGGGCATGCATCATGACTGCATTCCATACTTGTATTAATAAGAGTATTTAGGAGTGTTTGATTGTACTGCTTTATCATTACTGCTTGACTGAATTGATAACATGTTAACCTATGCTCTATTGTTCCATTGAGTTGATCACTCACTCCCACGTTACAGGACGGTGTTTAAGTACCAAACTAGACCCTGTTTGAGTTTCAGATGATGGCGATGCTTGCGAAGTGGAGCCGAATTTTTTTATGATGATGAGGAGGGTTTCTTCTTACACGGCTATCAGGTGGGTCTATGTAGACCATCTTCTAATCGACGGGGTTATAAGGTTACTGATTAGATGCCATTACACTTTAGTTTGCTCTTTTGGAGCACCCTTGTATATTCATTTTGTCTATTTTTGCAGTATACATTGATATATTTAACCTGATAACATGTTCACACTCTGGAGACTTACAATAGTTTATATATATTTTATATACCTATCGCCTTCCGCTTGCATAATTTAACTGTCTCTGGAGTATAATATGTTGTTTTGGCTTAATCCCATTCATCTTTAATACACTAATACGAACAACATTCAATCATCATTCTTTATGTTACATAAGTGATGCGTTAGAACTCGGGAGTTGAGTTTATGCTTGACTCCCGATTTTCAGGGCGTTACATTAGGCCCACGACTGGGGTGACCCTACCATATAGATGGTGGAGATAAAACCCATACATCACAATGGGGTCCATGACAGGGAGAGAGAGAGAGAGAGAGAGAGAGAGAGAGATGTAGCAAAGGAGCTCCGCCACTATGAGCTCCTCTAACAATTACAATACATACATCAATTGGGTCTTGCCAAATGTGGGCCCTCAAATCATCAAATCCATGTTGGAAATCCTTTTTCCTCCAACAAATACAAGGTCTAGATGACCTTTTTGAAATTAAAATTAAATTAAACATCATGATGGGGTCCATGGAGAATGGCCCCATCATGGAATTCATATGTGAATCGTAGTGGGCCATCGACCACACCTAGGGTCCAAAGTGAGATCCATACCATCAATCGGTAAGCCCCACTTGGCCCATCATGAAAATCATAAATCTAGTCCTATAAACACCCACCGATTCCACTTCTTCTTGGCTCCTTGAAATGCTAAGCTCCTTAGTTTTAACTTTGATGGAGGATGATGAAGATTGAAGGGTTAAGATGAGTGATTTTGGAGTAGAAAAGTGGGCCACACTTAGCTCTCCTTAGTCTTTTTCTCTCTTGGTTGGTAGGAAAAATGATAGAGAATGGAATGAGATGGAGTGAATAATGGAAGATGTAAGGAGAGAGGGATGGGTGTGTAAGAAGAATGACATGAGAGGTATGGGTTGTGTTGACTTTTGGGTGAGAGAGAGATGGGTGTCATGCCTTGTTGGTAAGAAAGGGATGGGCTAGGTATGAGTTATACTTGACTTGTACTTGATTGATTGATGTGATAGATAGTAGAGATTCTCTCGGAATTTGTAACATGCAACCCTTCTTCGAGATAAACGTGGGCCGACAACTCTTAGCTTGGATATCGCATCTGTGCGCAAGATGCGATGTTGGAACCGCAGCGACGGCGCGATCGTAATAGTGCAAGTCTCGGGTCGAGTTGACTCTGATCTACAGGATGTGACATAGGGTCACATGCAACTGTCGTCTATAGGTTGCAGGTCACCAGAATTCGACGAGGAGGATCGCGGGAGTCTAAGGAATGGTATGGTCAAGGATACGGGCCTTACGGCTCTCCCCTCTTAATAAAAATTTCGTCCTCAAAATTTATACTATCACATAACTAGCTGGAGCTCATAAATGAGGGAAATCATTTCACTATGTAAAATTAGAAACACAACCCATAAATGCAGTCAAACAATAAGGAAATGGGGATAACGCTCGCGAATCTCAGCCTCTCCCTTCCAAGATGTCTCCTCCATGAATAATCTATCAAGACATTCCTAAGGCTTGGTCTCACGAATCGTCAACGACTCCTCCTAGCAGCTGAGGGTCCTGCTGAGGAGGTGTATGTCCCCTCTGTAGTCATTGCTATTGCTGCTACTGTAGCGGCCTATGGTGTTGCGGGTGCCTTAGTGGCTGATACGTGATGCCGCCGTTGTTGAGATCTCGGCAGCAGATACTGTCGTCACTACTGTTGCTGTGGAGGCTACTGCTGAGGACAGGGACACTCGCTCCTACGATGCCCTATCCCACCGCATCTAAAGTAAGCACCTGTGAACTGACGTAGAGGAGGTGTTGGAGGTTCTGCTGGCGCTTGGAAAGCTAGGCGGTTCCCGTGCCTCTGCGGTCGTCGTTGCCATTACTGGAAGCTACTGGAGGGGACCTTCCTCTTCCAGTCTCTTCCCTAGAAATGTAGGGGATCAAGTCGCCTATAGTCGCATAGAAGGGAGCTCGTGCGCTCCTACTTAGCCTGGGTGGGTGTATCCATGGGTTGCCTAACTTGCCCCTAAAGAATCACGATCATTACCTGCAGTAACTGTTAAAGCTGATCCATGCTCACCAATACGGTCGGGGCCACATTGGTCTTGGACGCAGGAGTCGCTTGGCTCACTCTCTCAGGCGCCATGTCCTACAGTATGGAATAAGGGCCTATTATTCTTGAACACTCTCGAATATACATACGATGGGGAGCTCTATTAGAAAGTCTCTAAGTTATTCGAACTCAGGGACCTAATCATTCTAAGTTCTCAACAAACATAATGTAGGGTAACTATCAGCAGATATGCGATGTTATCCTCAGCTATTCTCAAGTTATGCTTTGATACCAACTTTTGTCATGCTCCAAACTTGGAAACCGGGCTCACGGAATTCCCGATCACCGAATTCAGCGTCGACAGCCTTTGTAGTACCCTATTATCGGCTCTCATCGCCCATACGCCAGATTCCAATCCTGGGATCATACAAGGAGAATTTTCAGTATAATTTTTTTTTTTGTAAAGAAGCATAACCACAAGTTTACCTAAATCACGAGAATAACATCAACACCACATATCCACTAATATAAACATTCGAGTACAATGCTTAAAGGGAAATACATAAATAACACAAACTCCAAAGTGATCTGCCACAAGCTCTTGCCTCAATGCTGCTGCGACCTAACATCACCCACATGTAATGGTCGTGCATAAGCTTATAGAAAGCTTAGAGGGTGGTGTAAGTGTGTACGCAAGGTAAGTGTCAAGCACACAAATATCAGAGTAACGGAACTACTGGCAAGTCCATGAATACTGTCAACCATAACAAGGCTATGTGATGTAAGACATAGTATGCTAAATGTCATATGCAGAGGATGCAACGTAATGTACAAATCTTGACAAGTTTACCAATAGCATCAACCTTATCTAGGCCATGTAATGCAGAAACATAGTCAACCAAATGTCATATACAAAAGACGCAATGCAATATGCAATGCAAAAGAAATGACAAAGCTGGAGTGTGTAATAAGGATTATAGTACATGGTATCATAAGCTGTGAGGTTCTTCACAAGGGACTTCTAACCAAACCAGTCGCATACATAAATTTGGATAGCTAGACTCAATGTGGTAAACTCCTGATCTCAGGTTGGTCACGCGCTGTCACGCCCCAAACCTGGAGATCGGATTCGCAGGAATCCCGATCGCCGAATCCGATGCCGACAGCCTCCGTAGTACCCCATTCTCGGCTCCTAGCGTCCATACGCCAGATTCCGATCCTGGGATCCTACAAGGAGGATTTTTTTTTTCCAATGTACATTTAACTTAAAATAAGCATAACCACAAGATTACCCAATTCACAAAGGCAACATCATCATCACATATCCACTACTATAATCATTTGAGTACAATGCTGAAAGAGAAATACATAAATCGAAAATCAAGCTCCAGAAGACCGCTGCATGCTCCAAGCTCGACACTGATGTAATCTAACATCACCTGCATGCATCTATCATGCATAAGCTTATAGAAAGCTTAGAGGATGGTGTAAGTGTGTGCGCAAGGAAAGTGCCAAGTATTCAATACAATGTCATCATCATACAATACCAAAATTACAGGTAATCCATAAATCGTACATTATCGGAATAAGCAAAAATACTGACAAGATTATGAATTATCAGAGTGCGTAGAAATACTGACAAGATCATAAATCATACGATAACAGAATAAGAGGAAGTATGGACAAGTCCATAAGTCAAACAATATCAGAATACGCAATATGGAACAGTTGTGCAATAAAGAGTCATAAAGAGCCAAATATCGGCTGCTGAAGATGCGATGCAATTATACAAATCCTGCTAAGTCTGTCTAGACCATATAAGTACATAAACATAACAACCCAAAATATCATATACCTGCGGATGTAATGCAATATGCGATGCGAATGAAATGACCATGCTGGAGTGTGAAGTCTGGATGATAGTACGTAGTATCACAAGCTATAGGGTCTATCACAAAGAACTTCTATCCAAACCAGTCCCATACCTAAATTTGGATAGTCAGACTCAATGTGGTAAACTCCTGATCTCAGGTTAGTCACGCGCCCAACCGAAATCCTTGCCATGCGAAGGTACACAACAATTAGTTGCGCACCACCAGCCCGAGTGGATAGTGAATGAAATAAATGTATGAGTATGCAAATCCTGCTCAATAAGTCCACATATCAGTACGGTTCCTCTCTGGGATCATCACCGGGGTCTATTACACTCCAAACCAGATTGCCGCCCCATCGCGCGCAACAAGGTGAGTGGAAGAGACCTCACTATCTGCCTACCAATATCGGGCCCGGCTCATCGATAGCGAACCCATTCCTCGAGCTGGTCAGACTCAGCCTAGCATTGCCCCCTCCTCTCGGCAGGTAAGGCCGTACCCCTTTCCAACTGACCACGACACAGTGGGAGACGTGGCCTAACGGTATGCGGCCCTCATGCGCTCATGCATCCACTCGGTCTAGACGTTAGAGCAACCTCTGGAACCAAGAGGATTTAGGGACTTTCACCCAGGGATATCTATAGCACCCCATGTAGAACAGATTTTCGGTGTCCCATCTGGCCATCCACGAAATACCTGTGGAGGCTACGACCCCGATGTCGCTAGGGCGTACAGTAATCATAACACACAATGCAAGATGCATGAGTCAAACAATCCAGTCATGCATCAATCCTGTGCATGTCATGCTCTCATATGGGGCGACTCCACCTATCAGGGAGCCCTATGAACAACCTGCCCTATGGCATATACAATGGACAATCACATCTCATAACAAACATGCAGATGATGCGTATGGGCATGTATTATGATGTTATGCAGTAACATACTCATAATCGGTATCAATAACCGGTATCAACAATCGACCTCGACAATGTGGACATGTAACCAACATTGTCCCCAAGGAATGCCTCACACAAAGTCAAACATATAATGGGCCCACGATCTCACACAAAGGCCTAATATACAACACAATGGGCCTTACTTAAGGGTCATATATACACAATGGGTGGGCCCTGCCCATGGGCTTTAAATACATGACATGTGGACCCTACACATGGGTCTCGAATACATCAAATGGGTCATGCATCATGGGTCTAATACATATCACAATGGGCCTTGCCCATAGGCTACGAATACATCACAGTGGGCCCCAACTACGGGTCGCATATACAGTATATAGGTCTCGACAATCGGCCTCAGCCTCAACAATCGATTTGACACTCGGAATTGGCCTCGATACGCGGCCTTGACAATCGGAATCAGCCTCGATACTTGGCTTCGACAATCGGAATCGGCCTATAGTCGATCTTCGACAGATCAGAATCGGCCTCGATACTTAGCCTCAACAATCAAAATCAGCATATACAATCGGCCTTGACAAATCGAAATCATCGGAATTGGCCTTGATACTTGAACTCGATCGATAATTGGAATTGACAAATCGGTCACGTTAATTGAAATTGGTAATCGGTCAAGGTAATCAGAATTAGCAAATCGGTCACGACAATCGCACCGATCGATAGTCGGAATCGGTAAATCGGTCACGTCAATCAAAATCGGCAATCAGTCAAGGCAATTAAAATCGATCGACAATCAGCATCGGCAAATCAGTCACGTCGATCAGAATCGGCAATCGGTCAAGGTAATCAGAATTAGCAAATCGGTCACGACAACCGCACCGATCGATAGTCGGAATCGGTAAATCGGTCACGTCAATCAGAATCTGCAATCGGTTAAGGCAATCAGAATCGATCGATAATCAGCATCGACAAATCAGTCACATCAATCGGAATTAACAATGGGTCACGACAGTCGCACTGATCGACAGTCAGAATCAGCAAATCGGTCACGTTAATCGAAATCAATAGTCGACCTAACCAAAAGCCTAAGGGAAGGTCACATGAGGACTTTCAACCGTCATTGCCCATCAATGTGGGCATGTAACCAACATTGTTCCCAAGGAGTGGCCCATACAAGGGATTCATACACAACGTAGCGGGCCATACATACATCGCCTTGGGCCTCAAAAACAGCAAGTGGATCGCGTCACGGGCCGCACCAATGGGCTTCATATATATTAATTGGGCTGCATCAATGGGCTGCACTAATGGGCCTAATACATATCACAATGGGCTTTGCCCATAGGCCACGAATACATCACAACGGGCCTTACCCATGGGCCTCAGATTCAAGCAGGTGGGCCCCATCATATGGGCCTTGTATACATCACATCGGGCCTCACTCATGGGCCCAATATACATCACAATGGGCCTCTCCATCTGAGCCGCAATTCCATCATAATGGGCTTTATCCCTTGGGCCTCAAATACATCACAATGGGCCTCTCCATCTGGGCCTCACATACATCACACTGCGCCATACAGCAGGTGGGCCCTACAAAACAGCAGGTGGGTCTGCACCTCCCAAATGGGCCCACCCGATGAACAACATGGATGTACAGCTCATACATCAAGGTGGACCCTACCATAAAGTTTATTTTCCATCCAATCTGTTCACAAGGTCACAAGACCTGGGTGAAGAGGAAAAACAAATTTCATATTCATCCAAAACTTCCGTACTCCCAAAAGGAGTTTCAATGGTAGGCGTTCAATCCCCACTGGTTTCTGCAGTGCGGTCCACCTGATAGATCTGCCACATTTTTAGTCTCAGGGCCTTAAGACGAGCTCGCCATCCGGATGGACGGTTTGGACGAAACACATACGCCAGGTGGGCCCGGCTGATGGGTGGCGAGGCTACACTACATACATCAAGGCGCCACCTTCCATTGCTGCTGGACGGTGTGCCAGAAACACATATATTAGGGTGGGATCCACGTCCAGCTGGTCGGCCGGGATGAAACACTTATAACATGGTGGGTCCACGCCCAATGTACTGGACAACGTGGATATAACTAGTGCAACATGGTGGGCCCACGTCTAGACCATCTGGACGGTGGGACATATTCATGCATCAAGGTGGTCCTATGTCCGGATGATTGGAAGAACACATACATGGTGCTAATCTGCACTGTCGCAGATGGAGGGCTAGAAGAACACATACATCATGGGTGGCCCACAGAACTGCTGATGTGGATACAGCAGGCTGCTGGCCCAGATGAGTGGACGGCGTGGATGCCTCCCACGCATCAGGTGGTCCCGTCCAAAAGGGGCAGACGGTGTGGATGAAACCCACACACGTCATGTGGGTCCCACGTAATTAGGATGGACGGCGTGGGTAGGACGATACATCAAGGTGGGGCGTACGGCAGATGGATGAACGGTTAGATATAACACATACATAGCGAGGTCCACAAGCTGCAGAAGGCGGAGCTGCTGCAGGATATATAATACATATTATATATTATAATATATTATATATAATATAATATGATATATTATATATGAGATATAATATATCTAAATATCATTAAAACGCCCACCGTCCAGACCCTCTGGACGTTCTGGACGGTGGGACCTAACACATCCATCATGGTGGGTCCACACGTGTGGCCCACCTCAATACATATACAATATATATATTAAAATATTATTATTATTATATATATATACAGAAAGGTGGGTGGACCATGACAATACACACATGTCGTATGGGTCTCACCGTCCATATTTGGACGGTGGATTGCATGAATGGAATGCATACATTTAGTGGGCCCCACCTCCACACGTGCAGCACGTGTGAAGTGGGTCCCGCATGGACAGTGTAGGGTATATAACACATACCTCATGTAGACCCACAAAACTTGATAACATTACACAGCAGCTGCTGCTGTTGCTCGTCCAACAGATGGACGGTCGGATGCATCACATGCCACGTGGGTCATGTGGACGGCAAGGATACAGATTACACTCATCAAGGTGGGTCCTATCCCACACGTGTGGAGTGGGCCATGACCCATTTCAAAATGGATGGATGGAATGTATAAAATACATACATCAAAGAGGACCTACACGTTGCAGGTGGGTGAATCCCACTGTCACATTGCTGGACAGTGGGGATAATACACATATCCTACAAGGTGGGCCCCACACACTGCCATGGTGGGTCCACGCTTATTCAACATGTACATCAGGGCGGGACCCGTACAGATGGACGGCTAGGGCAAAACGTATGCATCAAGGTGGTTCTCACACATCTAGTTTCTGGATGGTGTGGACAGGCCCATCCATCATGGCTGGCCCCATAGCATAGATGAAACACATGTATCATTAGTGGGCCACACATCAAGAGAGAGAGAGAGAGAGGAACGGATGGAGGAAGGGCCCCGCCACAAGTGGGCCCTCAAATCATCTAAATCAAGTCATAAATCACCCACCTCAAGATCTTCTTGGTCCTCCACTTCCATCAACGCATCCTAAAGCTCCGAGGGACGCATTTCAACGGTGGAAATGATCATTAAAGGGTGGAGATGGGAGGTAGGAAGGTTGGCCACACTTGCTATCCATGGAAGCCATGGACGATTGCTCCATGGGAGTTGCTTGAAAAAAAAAGAAAAAGAAATGAGAGAGAGAGAGAGTGATGGGAGAGAAGTAATCGTGAGTGATGTAAGCATGTACTTTGTTGTAAGAAAATGTTGACTTTAAGGGAAAGGTGGTTGTACTTTTGAGTGATGGGAGTGATGGGTACTTGATTGATGTGATTGATAGGATTGATGTGATGTTTTCTAGGGATTGCAACGCGCGGCATTTATCCTCGAACTGGACGCGGCCCACATCTCCTGGCCCGGGTATCGCCTCGGCACGCGAGTCGCGACATCAAAACCGCGGCGACGGCGCGGTTGCTAAGGTACCAGTCTTATGTTGAGTCGACTCGAGTTGACGGCGTGTGAATCAGGGTCGTGCGCAATGCTGGTTAAGGGTCGAAGGTTACCGAAATTCGACCGGGAAGACTGCGGAAGCCTATGGAATGGTACGGTCTAGGATACGGGTCTTACACGTGCCCAACTGAAATCCTGGCCATTACGAAAGCACCCATAATGATTTGGTTGCGTACCACCATCCGGAGTGGATAGCGAATGAATGAATGAATGAGTCAAGTGTTAAGTACGCAACTCCTGCTCAACAAGTCTGCATACGACCGCCGCAGCGCTTCCAATGTGGGACAAGATTCTGCCTCACTATATGCACAGTAGCTTGCCAGCACAATAACCTACCAACCACTGGTAGCTCGCCCAGGCCCTTAGGCCTTGCCCATCAGCGTCCGCCCACGTGTGTCCTCCCATGTGTGCAACAGTGACGAGTTGTCACAATATCAACACTTTACATCTCTAAGATATCACCGGGGTTTAATACACTCCACACTGGCTACCGCCTCCCTAGCCACACAACCCAGCGAGAGGAAAAGCCTCACCACTCGCTTAGCCAGTAGTATGCCAATAACTACCTGGCTCGTCGATAGCGGACCCATTTGCAAGCTGGTCAAACTTTGCCTAGCTTACAACCCCCTCACTTGATCAGATAAGGCCACACCACTTCCAACCGACCACAACACATTGGGAGACGCAGCCTATTGGTATTCGACACTCATGAGTTCATGTATCCACTCGGTCTAGACCTTTGAACATCTCCTGGCCACAAAGGTTTGTAGATTTTCACCCATGGACAACTAACGTGCCTAGATGCTCGAACTAAACATTTTCGGTATCCCAGCTGACCAACCACGATATGCCTGTAGAAGCCACAACCCTGATGTGGCTAGGGCACTCCATAATCATATGACATAAGATGCGGATGCATGAGCCATACTATCCAATCATGCATCAAACTTGTGCGTACCATGCGGTCATGTGGGGAAACTTCATCTCGCAAGTAGTCCCCTAAATAACTCAGCCCAATGACAATGCTATTATCAAACATTCCTTACAATAGGCATGCAAATGATGCGTACGAACATGTATCATGATGTAATACTAAGCATGTTCTCAGTGTGTCCTACTAGACTAAGTACACTAGCATGATTATCAGATATAACAAGCGATGATCGGCCTTAATCGGTATGTAACCTACAAGAATAGGGGCTGAACGATACGCCCCACTAGACATATAGAAGTCTCTATCGGCCTTAATCGGTATGTAACCTACTTAAGGTACTAGCATAACATATATCCTAAGGCGGGGTCCACTGAAAGGATGGTGGGTCTAACCCATGCATTCAGATAGGCTCTAAATGGTGGATATACCAAATCTGATACTACATATCCTCCTATCTACGACAAGGGGTGATGATATCCTAAACAATGGTTATACCAAATCTGGTACCACATATTCTTCTATCTACGGTAAGCGGAGAAGATGTTCTCTCCTCCAGACAGCAAATGGCCTAGATGGTATACTAACGTCAAGGATGGGCCTTACCCTTGTCCCAAAAAGTAAATGGACGGTGTGGATGATACAAACGTGATACCGCGGTCCTATCAACTGGGTTCAAGGATAAGATATGCCTCATGGGGTGAGTCAAGTGGGTATACAACAAGGCGAGTTAAGATGATGAGTCTAAGTACAATAAGTGGGCTTTCTCTTTATCAGGAACAACTGGGCTCTCCTATGAGGGCTTGATACGAATATGAGGTGGGTCTTGGTAGGATCTACACATCTAGGACTATAGAACTCTACCAACGGTCCTGCTCATCATCTAAGTGGGCCTCGAGTGTGGGTCACTAAGTTTAGGTAAACACATATATCTAGGTGGACCACATTTGTTATGGCAGGCCTGGTGAGAACACAAGGAGGCTCCAAGGGGTGGGTAGTTCTATAGGGTGTGGCAGAGAGCAACATTATCAAATGGGGCCTAATGTTTTGGAGTAGCTCGACAATACATATGATGCGCATGGGTAAGAATCATGAGGTTATACTAAGCATGATCTACGGTAATGATGTACTCTCATATATATATATATATATATATATATATATATATATATTGGCAGCCTAAATGCCATACTACATCAAGGATGAACCTCATGGGGTGAATTATTCTGTAGTGGGAGTTGAAATAACAGTAAAGATTACTTTAGTTAAAGTAGGAATATGCCAATATGTCCTAGAGGGGGTGAATAGGACTTTTAAAGTTTTTATGATTTATTTAAAATCCTATTGCACTAATCCTAACAACAAGCTCATATTAGGAATACAAAAAAATAACTCTAATGGCTTTCAAGCCTTGTAGAGGATCCAATCACAAACTATTTAAAAAGTAAACAGTATGCAAATTAGTTTATGATGGATATGACTGTGTTTGTGTGTGAGGTGTGATCTCAGATATTCATATATAAAAATATTAAAGTAAATCACACAATCAGAAATATAGCAATCTCAAACACAGTCATTTTTATAGTGGTTCGATGATCAGTCTACTCTACTCCCGGCAGACGAACTCAACCCTTGAGTGTGTCAGATTTCACTAAGGAGGTTTCACAGCGGTTCATCTCAAACCTAAGGTTTTAAATCAAGTTCACCTTCAACTTTTATAACCTACACTGAGGCTGACTGTTTATGCTCTCACGAGCAAGGGTCAACACAATGCACCCACTTTTAGGCACACTGGCCAAGGATCTTCTATAAGACCCTACCAGAGATTTTATGCGGTTTACCCCAAACCCGAGGTTTCACACAGTTCACCTCAAACCTAAGGTTTTGACTGGTTCACCTTCAACCAGATGTTTATGCTCTCCAGAGAGCAAGGGTCCACACGACGCACCTACCACGTACACTCCTGCTGGAGGCCTCGTACGAGGGCTTGAAGGGGTGAGATACACCTAAGACCCAATCCTAAAAAGGAATGATCACAAGTGTCCTCTGGACTCTAGATACTTACAGATAAGTGGATGAGTTCCATTAAGCACGTTGACGAAGATCTTCTCCTTTGTTGACGAAGAATCTTCAGTCTCCTTAATCCGTAACTGTAACAACCCGAATCTTCAGGACCCGAGTACACGACCCATGTCCCGAAAACCCGAGTGTTAACTTTAAAGGATGGTCAAATTCGAGTGTACTTTTTTTTTCAATTATTAGAGTAAGCAGATGAGCGTAGTATAGACAAAACAACATAAAGGAAATTTTCATTATCATTCAAATATACAAGAAGCTGCCCATAATGACTTATACAAACCAATGTCTCTGCACTATCAATTGTAAGATTACATACATAAGAAATTTGAAATGTATAAAACATATAAATGAGAGCCGCAAGATCGCACAGCTCCTCTTAGCAATACGGTCGTGCATCCATGACGCCTGCACAACTCCTCATCAAGTCTGATGATATACATCATCTGGCCACCTGTTTTACCTGTACGGTTGTATATTTGATGGATGAGTGGCCAGCTCAGTGTGAATTTCCCTCAAGATTACACACCGCCGCATTAAAATAACAAGGCAATCAAAATAATACATGATGCAGTCTTTTTAAATGCATGGATGCGTGAATGCACATCGACCTGGGGATGCACATCCAGTCGGACTTGGGCTCGTCGCCCATGCAAATCATCGACCTGGGAAAATCATCCA
The DNA here is from genome assembly GCA_030180095.1 of Magnolia changhungtana. Taxonomy (NCBI): domain Eukaryota; kingdom Viridiplantae; phylum Streptophyta; class Magnoliopsida; order Magnoliales; family Magnoliaceae; genus Magnolia; species Magnolia changhungtana. The sequence continues at coordinate 2,748,957 of JASAUF010000626.1, read as the reverse complement.
GTCGGAACAGGGGTCGATAGTCGGTGGTCTGGGAGCTAGCGAAACAATACCCCAACAACTCCAGGGCACGTGCTACAGCATCCAGAATTAACCACCTGTCATCGCCAATATGCTATGGATGCATGATTAGCCAAACCGTTATTAGTCCAAGCATAATCACCAATTTAGGTAAGCTCAAGGTCACTACGGGAGCTCGAGCCCAACAGTGGCCGACAAATCGGGCATAGTGTCCCATACCACCATCCCCGGCTCATGAGACTACCACCTTAGGATGTTTAATGGAAAGCCATCGACTAGTGGTCAATCATATTACAACATATGGGGCTTACCATCGCATGGTTGCACGATATAAAACATCAAACCCATATAGGGCAAATACCAAAACAAACCACGTAAGCAGATATCAAAATAAGCCACATAGTGCGAGTATCAAAATATGCCACATAGGGCGAATATCAAAACCATACGATAAAGACCATCCTTAAAAATCATTAGGTACAACCCTAGATGGTAGGCCCACATCAATCATCCACCACTCAATAACCACCCAGCCGAAGGTCCATTACGATCACTACTAGTCAAGTTACATCCCAAGTATGCGTGTACATTTATACGTGGGAATTTTCCACTAATGTACCAGTTTAAGTTCCGTAAGCAATCCACAAATAATCCACAAGCATGAACAATTATACAGAATAATCATAAAGTATGTAAGACAGCAATTTAATTTTCACCAGCTAACACATGTGATTATAAAGGAATATATCAATTATGAATTTAAATAAAGACTATAACTTAAGCTAATGAGAAGATGGAAAGCTCAAGGGGAAGAATCATCACCTTATAGTTGGATCGCCTACCAGCATGGTTAGGGGACGTGTGGTCCCTTATAATCGAGTCCTATCATGAATTAGAAAATTACATGGTTAGATCGAGTTTTATACACTATTTATTGTTGAGATTATAACCTAGTGTTTGAATTATTTATCTTAGGGTTTAATCTTAAACTTAAATTCTAAAATTTGAATCCTGAATTTTTTTTTTTTTAATAATATTATTATTATCGTGCAACTGATTAAATAATATTTATTATAGGGGTATTAATCCATCAATATTAATAATGTGGGCTCATAAGTTCATATTTGAATGTACCGTCATTATCTAATGACTAATAACCTCCTAAGTATAAATATTTACTAATGATAATATAATAAGGGCTAACACTAGTAATTTCAAAACAACGAGTAATATTAATAATATGCCCAATATTAGCTAACATGACACTAATAATTATTGTGATAAAAATACATAATATGCTCTACCCTTAATGATAATATTTGATAATGATAGAATAAAACATTAATGCCTACTATTACTAATCTTTATGTGTAATTTATATGTAATGTCTAATATAAATATAAATAATTTACTAAAGGCCATACATTTCTAATATTAGTAATCCTAATAATGATAATTATGGTAATGCTTAAAAAGAGTCTAGTGTGGGTTTGAGGGGCCCCGTGAATAAGATTATTTGGTCCGTAACATACACAACAGTTAGGAGGTTTATCCACCATTAAAGCATTCTTAATCATTTGTTGGGCCCACCAAGTTATGGTTCACCAATCCAACCCATCCATTATGTGTGTCCCACTAGATTAAGGGGTCAAACCAAGTTTCAGGTGCATCCAAATCTCAGGTGGACCCCAGCAGTTGCTTTTATATGATTTAACATGTCTTCACAAGGTGGTAGATTGTGTGGGCCACCTTAGCTCTATGTATGGTTGATTTTTGGAGGCACCTCATATAAAAAGGGGACCCATCAAATGGACGGTTTTGATGTTCAACACACATCACGGTGGAGCCTGAGGTGGGGCCATGGTCCTAGCCAAAATCATGCAAAAGGTGGCAGCGTCATCTGGACGTTTACGTGCATGTTACCCATGTATATATTTTTTTTGTTTTTGATTGGTGGGGCCATATCAGGAGGATCTACTCCGTCCATTAGGTTCTAAGACTCAGGACAGGTCCAATGTCCAATATTAGATATGTCTTGACACACGAAAATATCACAGTGGGCCCTAATGATTAAATTAGTCTTTCGGCTAGTGTAGCCTACAAGAGAGTTAGGTTGGCTTCGTTTTTGGGGTCAACGACTAAAATGAACAGAGAAATGGGATGTACGGTGGAGATATCCAGGTGGGGTCCCACTTTAAGAAAAATGGATAGAGGGCGTTGAATAACACATACAACCGACCCACATAACTTGGTAACATCAATACAGCAGCAATATAGCTGCTGTACAGACCCCAGCCAATCGGCTTTGCACATCAGGTGGGTCCCACGTGGGGCCCACCACATACTTATCATATACATATATAATATAGTATTACATTATTTATTATTTTTATTTATTTAGGACCCAGCATCTAGCGTCCAGATAAATGGACGGCTGGATAAAACACACACGTTAAGGTGGGCCACAGACGACCAGAATAAAATACATTGATCAGGTGGGCCCACACACGATCACAAGAGAGAGAGAGAAGGGTTACCTGCCTCTCAGTGATGCATGAAGACGGACAACAGGCACGGCGGGGCAGCCACACTTTCTCCCTGACTTCTCTATTCTCTCCCTTCTTTCTTTTTTTTTTCTTTTTTTTTTTTTTCTTCTTCCTCTGATTTCTCCTCCTCTTCCTCATTCTCCTTCTCTTCCTCACGACCCGAGGGTGTCTGGATTCGCCCAAACAGTGCGGCTGGCTCGGCCCAGCAAGTCAGTGCGGTGCAACAGCTGCACCACACCATCTTCTTCTTTCTCCTTTCTTTTCCAGTCATAAACGTCCCATTGAGGACACTAATCCGCCCAGATTCAACTCGGTTTGGGTTGCCGCGTGCGGTGGATCGGCGAGGAAGATGACGCCATTAATGGCGGATCACGAGCTGAGGCTTCTTCCTCGGATCTGACAGTATGGGATGGTTCGGATGAACCCTAGGGAGCTTAGGGATAAGCTCTTTCGAAGCTCTACAAAAGTTTGTGTGGTGGGTTCGCCAGAGGAAGGAAAACGGTCGTTTTTCATGGCTGCTGCAAGAAACGGAGGCAGATCCCGCTGCTGCTTGGTCTTCATGCGTCTTAAGCTCGCCCTAATCCTCCTTAAGCCGTTAGATCCATGTTACACGGCCTGGATTTGATCCAGAAAAACTACCTCCGAATCCGGTGGGCAAAACCGAACCCGCCCATGGTTTTCTTTGCTGAGGTGGAACCCAGGTTTGGACTGCTGGGATTTTTCCGTTTTGAATGGTGGAGATGCAAAAGGAAGCAAGCACGCGGATTGCCTAGCTGGCAGTTCCCATTTTTAGAACATTGGTTTTGTAGGGTCTGTTTGGGTCGAAGATGGTGCTCGTGCACACGTTCGCCAACACGTGGAAAATGGTAGGTTTTAGTTGGACCCATGCTGTGCACACGATGGACGGATCAGATCGTCCATATGATCTAAGATGGTGGCCCATAGCAGGCCTCAAACGGACGTCGTCCGTCGGCTGGCGTAAACTGGAAGGAGAGAGAAATCTCTCGATTTGAGAGAGCACGGGTCAGCGTGCTCTGACGGGCTTGGGGCGCCCAGTGCACTTCAGGTGATGTTGCGTTGGTGTACATGCATGCCCTTGTGGGGCCCATGGTAATGTTTGTGATAAATCCAATCCGTCTATCCCACTTTGGGGGGCCCAATCAGAGTCTTTTACCAAAGGTGGGGCAGCTCCAAGGTCTAGGTGGACCATACACCGAAATTTCACTTGTTTTTAGCTTTAATTGTATATTCTAGTTAGCCTGTTGGTCAGATTATTCTGAAATTGAATGTCAACGGCTAAAATAGTCCCTGGAATTTACCAGACGATTGGGTCCACATGTTGTAGGGACATGGTGGTGAAAACCACAATCACCACCCTCGGTTTCTAAGGTTTCTTCACGTTGCTGTTCAAAATAGGTGGGGTCCACCTGTGATGATCTTTCAGAGAATCCATGTCATTCACCACTTTTGTATCGCTATGTTAGGACACGGGGTCAAATATGAGACGATTTGGTTAGTCGAGTAAGTCGTACGGTGTGTCCAATAACAACCAACACTCACCCTTAAACCCCATGCACGTAGCTTGCTGTGAAAATTTGAATGAATTGAGTTATGTTGTGTGAAGTCCACTTTACTACTTGTAGTTGTACAATCCGCTCCGTTCATTATGTTTAACATGTCTTGCTAGGATTAAGGTCCAAAAATGGGGCAAATCTGTTGATCGGGTGGCCCATACTATCCGATCAAGCATCAATGGTGGCATGTAATGACATTCACTATTTACGAACTCGCCATCCCTTTCTCAACCGGCATTCGACGCCCGTTAGGTCAAAATGTGCCGTCCGAATGTCTTGAAATTTGGCGAACATGCGTTATTTTTCGTGCTCTTTCCCGTGATCCAGTTTGGGTCCTGATCTCTCAAGGATGAATAAGATGTTCTTTTAATGACTAATATACTTCAAAATTCTAAAATAATATTGGTACTCCTCTGATTGACAAGTTACCGGGTAGTTTGGACTTAAACCCAAAGATTTTCGTAATGACCGATTTATCCTAGTATTCGAACGGCCCACTCGGCGGATCCAATCAGGATGGGTAGTCAGATGACTTGTTAAAAATATGAACACTTGATGGAATGCACTCCGGCTATGTATGTGGGTTGATGTACGGTTAGTTTTGTAAACGGATGGACATAAACTAGATTTCTGGAGTGATTAGGGGTAAGGCTTATATAACGTTAGATTCGAGTGACTTTCTTACATGTGAAAGTTTCTCAGATTCTGATTCTAATGGTGGGTTAAGCATATTCATGTAGTGTGAACAAGGTGGACGGATCAAAATCTTGATCTGATAAGTGTACGAATGGATGTAGAGGTCAAGTAGCTGATTTACTATGATCTAAGGGCTGAAATTTGATGTGTACGGTTAATTTATGATAATTAGGCCTGGTATAAAATTTCACATGAAACGGATCATGAGGACCGTGTGAATTGGAATTCAAGGGCCTAGGTCAATGGCATTTTCGTAATTATTGCTAATGTGTGAGTTTTGGAAAATCCAATGGCTCTACATGGTTATAGGCACGTTTCTAAGAAGTTCTTAAAAAAGAGTATATATCTAAATCATTACGGATAGGGAGCTCTTCGTTGTGTTCTTCGTGGGAAAGTACTTACGTCAAATCATGTGATGGGTGGCTTGTCTTGAAATTCAACGGTCAGATGGCTTGATTTATGAATGAAGATCATCCCCAACGGTTAAGTTAGAGGCAGGAAAAGGATGTAAGGCTAGAATAGTTGGATTGGTATCGTACACATGTATATGTCATGTTGAATCTTATGGTAACGCTCGAGGACTTTCGATGCCCGAGCATCGAAAAGTTCGGGGCGTTACAGTAACTCAAAAGATGTATCAATGCATGGAGACGGGTTGGGTCAAGGTTATGATAAAATCTTACTCTCAACAGATTTTCCTATAAGGAAGATAGAGTGATTTCAATCATCTATGCATTCAAGGCATCCCAGCTTCATGATCTGCCATTAAGGTAGTGGATGGAGGATCCTTGAATGCGGAAGTTCATTCCCTAATCCACTCTATTGATGAGGGTGGATTGGAGGATGAACTCCCTTGAGAGAAAGGGCTTTGGGTATAAGATCTAAGGTTAAACACTCAAAAGCTCTCTCTTCTTTCTAGACAAGTCCTCTATATATAGGCAAAAGGTTTCAACGGATATAAAACAGTCACATTTATGACAGAGTTCGATATCATTGAGCAGGTTCAATATCATCGAGCATATACCCTCGATAGCATCAATGGTCCGCTCAATGACTAGAACTCAATGTCATATGCTTTTGAAACCTTTTGCCAGCTGGTCGATGAATCGAACGCTTTTCAATGTCATTGGATTTCAAACTCCGATTCCATCGATGAGAGATTCGATCCATCGACACTTGAAAAATGAGAGAGACTTGTCTTGAAATATTTCAAGTTTTCATAAGTGATCGAGGGACCTTCGAGATCATCAGAATTTGGATATAGATGATATCGATAGCTGTGTCAATGCATCGGTAAATCAAAAGGATTTTCCATAAATCTTGCTGGATAGTTTATGTCCATGTTTGATGCAATCGATACAGCATCGATATCATCGATTTTTTAATATCGATTCTATCGAGTGACCCCCGATCATAGATAAAACATCCTGAAATATGTTGCTGGAGAACTTGGCGCCCAAGATCGATATCATCGAGAGCCTACCGATATCATTGAGGTTTGAACTTTAATGGTATCGGGGATGCTTTGATATATCGAAGCTTATATGATATTCTTTAAGAAAAACAGGGGCGCCGAGATTTTGTTTGTCGATACTATCGAGTCACTTCCAATAGACTCGAAATTTGAATATTGATGATATCGATAGGTGTATTGATACATCGATAATTCCGTCCAGATATGTATAAGATTGCTGGACATATTTGGTCCTCTTTTCGATGGTATCGATGAAACATTGAGGACTCTACAGTGCAGGTCGATCATATCGAGATGTGTATCGATAAAATCGACAAGGTAAGAAAACTTAGATAATTTTCCTATTTTGAAAATGTTTTCTTACCCAAAAAATTCCTATGATATTCTAACATTTTCAAAGAGTTTTAGTATACCTAGTGATTGGGGACAAGGGATGTGAGGCTCAGATTTACCTGTGGCGAGCTTGCACACATCCGATTGAAGCAGACGCTTGAAATGGTCTTCCTATCAAGCTCTGTAGTCTAACTGACTCAACACTCACGCTAATTGACAAACCAGGGCACTTTCAGGAGTTAAGATGATGACCCAATTATATTAAGTGGGCTTTCTCACCCACTCTATCATATGGTAAGTTGGGCTTTCTTATAGGGCCCGATACAAACAAGGTGAGTCTACAAGTTATTGTGATACCTATAAGGGTAGTGGAGGGCACTAGCATAAATGGGGACCCAATGGTTTGGGTTAGCCCTCTACGGTAAGATGGGTAACACTTACGAGGGCCCAATGATTTGGGATAGCCCAATAAGGTAAGATGGTCATGGGCTAATCGATGGGCCCTAGGGAAGTTTACAACGGTGGACCTTTAACCACCATGTCCTAAGGTGCGGTTCATTAGGGATTGGAATTGGAATCACAATGGGGTCCACGGCCCTTAAAATCTCTAGAAGGATGGATGGATAGTGCGCATACAATACACACATCAAGGTGGGCCTCACACATCATCATTGGGCCTCCCACATACAATGGGCCTCGCATACATCACATTGGGCTTCATACACGGGCCGCATATGCATCACATTAGTCCTCATTACATGGGCCTCATATATATCACAATGGACCTCATATACGGGCCGCATGTACATCACAATAGGCCTTATATATGGGCCGCATATGCATCACAATGGGCCCCATACACGGGCCGCATATGCATCACAATGAGCCTCATACTTGGGCCACAAATACATCACAATGGGCCTCATACACGGGCCTCAAATACATTACAATGGACCTCATATACATCACATTGGGCTTCACTCATGGGCCTCACATACATCGCATTGGGCCTGACCACCTGCGCCTCAAATACATTGCAATGGGCCACACAACAGGTGGGCCATGCACAGCCAGCAGGTGGACCTAATACATCTAGCAGGTGGGCCCTGCTTTAAGATGGACAGCGTGGATGTACAACACATACATCATGGGGGTCACACGTCCCAGAAAATGGACAGCGTGGGTGAAATAGATGGACAACGTGGGTATAAAACATATACATTGTGGTACACATGCATCATGTGGGGGTCCCCACCATCCAGACCACTGGACAGTGTGGATATAAGACACATGCATCACGGTGGGCTCCCACCGTCCCTGCTGGACGGTGCTAGCCGACTCTACATGTGTATGTGGGTCTCACCGTCCAGCCGGGTGGACGGTGTGGATATAACACATACCTCATGATCAGACCCACAGAACTTGTTGACGTCAATACAACAACTATATAGCTACTGTAAGGTACACCAGCCAATCTGCTTCCACATCAGGTGGGTCCCACGTGTGGTCCACCAATTTTATATATAATATTATTTTATTTTTTTATTATTATGTTTTTGCTGCCAACGCCCAGGCCTCAACGTCCAAGCCTGCTGGACAGCAGCCTATTCGTTGTGCCTGACCGGTCCTTAGGCCCACAACTAGGGTGACCACACCATATGGACGGTGGAGATAAAACCCATACATCACAGTGGGGTCCATGACAGGGAAAAGGAGAGGGAGAGAGAGAGAGAGAGAGAGAGAGAGAGAGAGAGAGAGAGAGAGAGGTGTAGCGGAGGAGCTCCGCCACTATGAGCTCCTTTAACAATTACAATACATACATCAATTGGGTCTTGCTGAATGTGGGCCCTCAAATCATCAAATCCATGGTGGAAATCATTTTCCCACTAACAAATACAAGGTTTAGATGACCTTCTTAAAATGGAAATCAAATTAAACATCATGATGGGGTCCATGGAGAATGGCCCCATCATGGAATTCATATATGAATCATGGTGAGCCATCGACCACACCTACGATCCAAAGAGAGATCCATACCATCAATCGATAGGCCCCACTTGGCCCATAATCAAAATTATAAATCTAGTCCTATAAACACCCACCGATTCCACTTCTTCTTGGCTCCTTGAAATGCTAAGCTCCCTGGTTTCAACTTTGATGGAGTATGATGAAGATTGAGGGGCTAGGATGAGAGATTTGGGGGTAGAAAATGGGCCACACTTGGCTCTCCTTAGTCTTTTTCTCTCTTGGTTGGTAGGAAAAATGGTAGAGAATGGAATGAGATGGAGTGAAGGATGGGAGATGTAAGGAGAGAGAGATGGGTGTGTAAGAAGAATGACATGAGAGGTATGGGTTATGTTGACTTTTGGGTGAGAGAGAGATGGGTGTCATGCCTTATTGGTAAAAGAGGGATGGGCTAGGTATGGGTTGTACTTGACTTGTACTTGATTAATTGATGTGATGGATGGTAAACATTCTCTTGGGATTCACAATGAGCGGCTTTTCTTTGAGATAAACGCGCTCCCACAACTCCTAGCCTGGGTATCGCATCGGTGCACAAGACGCAGCGTTGGAATTGCGGTGACGGTGCAATCGCAATAGTACAAGTCTCGGGTCGAGTCAACTCAAATCTACAGGACGTGACTTAGGGTTGCATGCAAATGTCGTATACTGGTCGCGGGTCGTCAGAATTCGACGGAGAGGATCGCAAGAGTCTAAGAAATTAAACGGTCAAAGATACAGGCCTTACAGCCTAAACATGGGTTCTTAGTATATAACCTTTGTTCTTGCGGATAGCATAAATTGGTGTCTTTTGTGTAGGACTATAAAGGTTATTGGTGAACCTGTTTTAAAACCATTAATAGTGAAATCCGGTGCACTCTAGGATTAAGTGTGGATGCCGGGAGTGGAGTAGGCACGTAGCCGAAGCACTATACATGCTTGTGTTTGAAATTATCATTTGCACATCTGTTTAATCACGCTTATATATGCTTGAATGTTTTAACTTCTCATACATGATTGAATGAATGCTATAAATTGATAAGAAACACATTCACACACAAGCTTACAACACTAGGCTAGTTGCTATATCTGCATAATTTTAATAGCCTTTATCATTGGAACCTCTGACTGGCTTGGAAGCTGTTAGAGTTATATTGCCTTATTTGCTGTAAATTGAATGATTATTTAAGTTAGATAATCTGGACTTTGAATAGGAAAAAATATTTTTAAAGTCCTATTCACCCCCTTTAGGACCTTTACTCAGATTCATTCTTCAGCATCAGCGGTATAAAGCGCAATTTCACAAAGAAGTTTTCAACGGTAAGAGTTTAATCCCCATTATGTAGTCCACTTGAGCCTTAGATCTGCATCATTTTTTGGTTTATAACCTAAAATGATACGGAAAAAATGGATGGACGGTGTGGATAAGACCCATACATCATAGTGGCCACTCAAAGTTGTTGCCCATTCCCAGCTGGAGATGGGCAGGGGTAGGACACAATCCATGTCCTGTCTTCTCAAGTGTTAAATACCTGGTCTCATAATCGATGATCTTGCGAGTTAGCTAGTATATTGCTTATTCCTTCATTCTTGTTTCATCGTGTTGGCCAAGGACGCAATAGATGGCGTCTGCTGCCACCGAGATATATAATAGTAGAGGTCGTTCGGGAATCGGTGGCACTAGAACTAGAGGATTCATCATATATCTTCTTATACAATCGAATGAGGCTTGATAATCATCGTTCCATTCCTTAAGTGAATTCTTTCGAAGGAGCTTAAATATCAGCTCACATATAGGAGTGAATTGTGCGAAGAAGCGGCTGATATATTGGATTCTACCAAGAAATCCACAGATTTATTTTCCCGTATTTAGAGGTGGCATCTTAATGACGGCTCTTGTCTTCGTTTCATCGAGCCCGATGCCTTCCTCACTAACTATGAAACAGAGAAGTTTGCCTCTGATTGCATCGAAGACACATTGTAGATGGTTAAGTCAAAGCTTGTACTTTTCTAACATGTTAAAGAGCTTCTTTAGGTCTTCAAAGTGTCATTCAATCATGCGAGACTTGACGATCATGTTGCTGACGTACACTTTCATTTCTTTGCTCATCATATCATGAAATAAGGTTATCATCCCTCGCTGGTATGTAGCTCCTGTGTTGTTCTAACTGTACTACATAACCATGTATCAAAACATTTCTCATAGCATGATAAATTAAGTCTTCTCGCAATCTTCGATGGTCATCTTGATTTGATTGTATCATGAGAAACCGTCCATGAAGGAGAAGATATTTTGCCTTGCAGTGTTATCAACTAGAGTGTCAATGTACAGTAGGGGGAAGTCATCTTTAGGACCGGCTTTATTAAGATCTCGGAAGTCGATACACATCTAAGCCTTGTCATCCTTCTTTGGTACTGGCACGATGCTAGCGAGCCATTCTAGGTAGTTTGAGACTACCAAGAATCCCGTGATATATAATTTGATAACTTCGTCGTGAACTTTCGGGGCCCATTCTAGCTTTTTTCTTCCGAGCTTCTGCTTAACTGGCTTTATCTCTGGCTTTGTTGGCAAATGGTGTACACCGAGTTCTTCATTAAGCCCCAACATGTCTTCATATAAGAACACAAAGTTGGATAGTCTCGGAGTCAGGAATTTTACCATTTTCTGCTTGAATTCTAGTGGTAAAGATTTCCCAATGTGTACTTCCCTAGAGACTTTGGGGGTTCATAAATTTACTACCTCGAAGTCATTGGCTCTGACATTGGCTTTCGTTTCAAACTTTTTAAGGAGATCCTCAAATTTAGGAGTCAGGTCATTATCTTCCCCACCCTGAACTTCATCTAGACCCATAAGTTCGAAGTATAACTCAATTTCGAAATCATATGCGTCAGTTTTGAACTCATGTGGCACTTCAGACAAACTGGGCACATTTATGAAAGCAATAATTGAAATGCTTTTGATTTTTAAAATTTTGGAGAAATTGAAATGCTATATGGTTTTTGAAGATTTTTTTTATTTTTTTGGATTTTTGGGTTCCAAGGGACTTGCACAAGTCGACATTGCAAACCATGATTGATCCTAACTCGGCTCAAGGGGGCCAAATGCTACTTAAATTGGCATTGTTTTAGACCATTGCCCATGGATGGCTCACTGGCTGACTCAAATGGCTAGGGGAGTATTATCCAATGGAGACCCCGCGTTCCCTCCCCTGAAGAGGCGAGAGTCGATGTATTGCATGGAGAATCATGGTTTGGCCCAATAGCCATGATTTTCCCTTGGTCGGATTCAAGATCTGAGATGTACTCAGCCCCTCTGTGTCACTTATTGTGCATTGGAGCTCTTCTTGCTCTACTGTTTGGTATTACCGTGGGATTTGTACATCAGACCAAATCAAGGCTGACGATTTTCCTTTCTTGGTCCAATGGATTGGACCATCGTGGCTGTGATTAGATGATAGATGTTGGGTAGGCATGGTTTGTCCGTGGTTGATTTTTGAAGTTAAGACTAGTAGGGTGTGCCCTTGGTTGGTTGAAGCTGAGACAAGTAAGGTATGCCCCTAGTTGATTGAAGCTAAGACTATGATGACGAGTATCGAGGCATCATGAAATCCTCTGAAATGTTGCACTAGATCCTGTTCATAGTCTTAAGCATCTTCTTCCTCTGATTTAGGCAGTTCTTTCCCTAACGGCTCAAGGATTGTTTCCCACTGGATAAGGGCCTATATAGCATCATTGTGGTTTAGAGGGGTACCGTCGAGTGGCACGACTTATACCTCCTCCTTGTAGGGAGTCCCAAGTCTGATGAAGCTGATCGGCTTATATCGGAACTCTTCTTTCCTCCATTTTTCCTTGGGATTAGGCTTGTATCCTAGTCCTCACTTTCTTTTGTTATAGGTGGTCTCTACTGTCCTTGCTCTATAGTGATTATTTGCATGGTATCTAAAGCTTTGTCATTCAGCGAGCGAGAAGACATACTTAACGCTCATTTGCGATTGATTGATCATCGTTGTTATGGGGAAATCTGTACAAGGATAATCGGGGTCAGCCTAAGCCACACAAATCAAATAACGAGGCCTCAAAAGGAGGATACGATGTTAGGGGCAAAATCCTAAGTCACGACTCAGAACTACAACCCTGATTGGCCAACCCGAACCCTCGTCCTCATCCGAAGGAGAATACTTGAGCCGTGTCCTGATCTTCATTCTCAACTTTAATCAGCGAACTCCGACCTCAATGATCTATCAATGGACTCCGATTACTAGCACTCGGCCTCATGTTCGTATGATCTGAGACCGAGTCAGAATACAAATACTCTGCATGTCGAGGCTGAGACCGAGTCCGGGCATGGATATGCTATACACCAAGGTCGAGGTTGAGTCCAGGCAAGGATGTGTCGAATGTCGAGGCTGAGGCCGAGCCGCACGATACGCCGCACATTCCAAAGATTGCAGATGGTATCTCCATGATCATAATATCTCGATGATTGAGTGAATCATGCCGAGATTAACGAACGTGGATCGTTCAACCCATAGATATAAATACTAGGGGACCCCATTGCTACAGGTACGCAAGATCTCGCACCCTCTCTCTACAGTCAACTTAGACCCAAATTCTCTAGCCTGACTTAGGCATGAAGGGTCCCCTGGCTTAGTCAGTGTCTCCTTTGCTCACTCTTTTGTACAGGGCCAGGGCTCATTGAAGGTTTGCTGTATTGAGTGGAGGGTGGTCCAGATTTTGACCTCAACATTTTTTAGCACCGTCTATGGGAACTGCAAACAAAAAGCTAGAAAGTTTCATTGAAAATGGCCAGAGGAAAGAAAAAGGCGATAGCAGTAGAGCCCAAACATAGCGGGCAACACCAATCTTCTTCGCTGTTGCACACCAAGTTGGCTCCGATAGGGTCATCCCAATGGACTCGAAGCCGAGGAGGGAAATACAAGGTGCTGCAAAATGAAGTCCAGATGCTGAAGGATGTAATTAACCAAATAAAGGCACAACAGAATCAGCAGCCATCACAAAACTTGGTGGAAGCCACCCCAGCGCCCGAGGGACGACCGCATCAAGTCACTTCCTGGACCAAAGGCTCCCAAGCGCAATCCGCATGAGCTCCCGACCATGTGCACAATGCCGTGCCCCAGGAGCGATCCGCTCGAATCCCAGAACCTACTCAGGACGCCAAAGAGTCCTACGTGTCTGCCACTTCGGCTTTGGCCCCCACCATCCTTCACCATCGGTTAGAGAGGGGTAGACAGGGCAGAGCATCCGAGGTGGCAAGTACTTCTCAAGAAACAGTAGCTGAGAATCAAAATCCTTTGAAAGTATAATTTAAGCAATTTCAAGACCAATAAAAGGCATTTCAGAGGAACCAGCAATCTACATCCGTCCCAACTGCAGTCCAGACGATGATGGAAGAGACCGAGCCTTCTTTCACGTCAGAAATCATGAATGAGGAGATGCCATCGAGGTTCAGGATGCCTCCCATCATCCAATTCTCTGGACCCGAAGACCCCTCTGAACATGTGGAATCATATTGTTCGTGGATGCAGATCCAGTCGGCCACGGATGCCATGATGTGTCGAGTCTTCTCGATAACCCTCTTCGGATCTGCTCGTAGCTGCTATCGACAACTTAAACTGAAATCAGTTGGTTCCTTCGCAGAGCTTAGTAGATTGTTCCTTACTCAGTTCATCTCTGGTAAGAAGAGTTGAAAGCCGACTACCCATCTGTTTACCCTTAAGCAGGGGAACAAGGAGCCACTGAAGGACTACAATGCCCGCTTCAACGAGGAGGCGTTGTTGGTGGAGGATTATGATGACAAAATGGCACTCTCGGCCATGTTCAGTGAACTCAAAGAGGAGAAGTTCACCTTCTCGATCAGGAAGAATCCACCGACAACCATAGCTGAGCTCATCAGTAGAGCTCAGAAATACACCAATGCCGAGGAATTCTCCAACTCCCGTAGGAACATACAAGCTGCTAAGCAGTCGTCCAAGGAGAAGCGATCGAGGAACGAGGAACCTTAATCATCTAGCAAGAGGCTTGACGATTGCGCCACTCACAATCGCTGACCCAGTAGGAAGCCTGAGTGTAAATTTTGTTCCTACACTCCCCTCAATACATCTCCTAAGCAAATCCTGTTGGACATCAGGGGCCAGAAACTCCTGAACTAGCTGGTTTGCATGAATACCAATTTAGAGAACCGAGACAAGCGCAAGTACTGCTGGTTTCATCGTGACCACGGTCACAATACGTTCCACTGTGTGGATCTCAATGACGAGATCGAGACCCTCATTTGTAGGGGTCATTTGCGATGATACACCAAGGAAGAGAAGTCAGCTCGGAATGAAGAATGACTGAGCAAGGCTGTGGAAGAACCTGTCGAGATCCGCACTATTTATGGTGGCTCATTCGGTGGAGGTGATTCGAACAGGGCCCACAAGGCCCACACTCGGTGTTTAGACCCCGAGCACTACATCCATTTGTCCAAGAGGCCGAAGAAAGAACTCTAAGTCTGCCCCTGTAGTCTGACTTTCACAGAGGATGATGCATGCAGAATCTAGCACCCGCACGACGATGCCCTCGTGGTGACTATGACTATAGCCAACCAAAAAGTTTACCGTATTTTGGTGGACACTAGGAAATTGGCCGATGTATCTATTCTGAAGCATTAGAGAAGATGAGGATCGAAAGGTCACCCCTCTGACTTGTGAAAAACCCTTTGCACTGCTTTGCCAGAGATAGGGTGATCTTCGATGGAGCCATCGCCCTCCCCGTGACAGCAGGAGAAGATGAATATCAAGTCACATTTCTCGTGGACTTTCTTGTTGTCAGCGTGCCATAAGTGTACAACGTCATTCTGGGTAGGCCTTCCCTTAATGCAATGAGGGCGGTCGTGTCCATGTACCATCTGATGATGAAGTTCTCCGTCGAAGGTGGGGTTGGATACCTTCGAGGGGACCAGTGTGAAGCTCAAAGATGTTATGCGATAGTTGTGAGAAAAGGGTTAGTGAAGCAAGCCCTCATCATCAACGTCTTAGAGACCACGGAAGACCCCCCGGAGGACTTGAAGACTGTCCTGCTTGAGGAAGTCGACCTAAGCAAAACCGTTCAACTTGGGTCTTCACTGAATTTCAAGCAGAGATCTCAAATGCTGACATTCTTACAACAACACAAGGACGTCTTCACGTGGTCGCACTAGGATATGACTGGAATCTCTCCAGCTGTTATGGTCCATAGACTGAACGTGGATCCAGATCACAAACCAGTAAAACAGAAGAGGAGTGCGTTCGATGCAGAAAGGTACGCTGCTATAGCCGATAAAGTTTCTGAACTCCTTAGCGTTAGCTTCATCGAGGAAATACATTATCCAGACTGGATCACCAACGTGGTCCTAGTGAAGAAATCAAGTCGAAAGTGGCGGTTGTATGTCGATTACTCGGACTTGAACAAAGCTTGTCCTAAGGATAGCTTCCCCTTACCTCGGATCGATCAGCTGGTGGACAGCACGGTTGGGCATGAATAACTCTCCTTCTTGGACGCCTATTTCGGGTACAATCAAATCCCGATGCATCCCCTAGACAGGCAGAAGACTACCTTTATCACCAACAAAGGGCTCTACTGTTACCGAGTCATGCCTTTTGGCCTGAAGAACCCTGGGGTGATGTACCAGAGATTGGTGAATCAGATTCTTGCCAAACAGATCGGTCAAACAATAGAAGTTTACGTTCATGATATGCTCGTCAAGAGCATCAGATAATCTGACCACCTCGCAGACCTCGGGGTGACATTTTTAATCCTCCGAGAGTACTGCGTGAAATTAAACCCGTCCAAGTGTGTCTTTGGAGTCGGCTCGAGCAAGTTCCTTGGGTTTCAAGTCAGCTAGAGAGGTATTGAGGCAAATTCCGAGAAGATAAAAGCTCTGCTCGACATGAGCTCGCCTCAGACAATGAAGGAGATCCAGTGTCTGACTGGCCGAGTAGCAGCGCTCGGCTAATTTATCTTTAGAGCAACAGACAAATGTCTCCCCTTCTTCCAGCAACCGAAAGGTCACAAGAAAGCCGAGTGGACCTCTGAATGCGAGCAAGCATTCCAACAGCTGAAGCAATAATTGGGTTCGCCTCCCTTGCTGTCGAAACCAGAAGAGGGTGAGCCCCTACTCTTATACCTAGCTGTCTCTGCCTCGGCAGTCAGTTCTGCACTCATCAAGGAAGTAGGAAGCAAGTAACATCCTGTCTACTACACAAGCAAAGCAATGGTACCCGTCGAAACCAAATACCCAAGCATGGAGAAGCTGGCACTCAGCTTGGTCTCCTCAGCATGGAGGCTGCGTCTGTATTTTCAGGCACATACCACCATCGTCTTGACCGACTCTCCTCTCAAGCAAGTTCTCCGGAAGCCAAATGTCTCAGGTTGGTTGACGAAATGGGCGATAGAACTTGGGGAGTTCGATATCCAATATTGTCCGAGGACTACAATCAAAGGCCAGGCTGTGGCTGATTTCATAGCCGAGTTTACCATCCTCAGTGTCGATCTCATAGCAGAAGCAGCTGTCACGACTCTGTTTATTCCGTCGCCTTCAGGGATATGGAGTCAGGGTAGAGGTGGGTCCTTTATGTCGACGGGTCTTCCAATGTCAAGCGCGCCGGGGCAGGAATTGTCCTGCTTGCGCCAGATTCTACGACTATACAGTAAGCCATCAGGCTTGGTTTCAGAACCTTCAATAACGAGGTAGAGTACAAGGCCCTACTGGCAGGACTTAGACTGGCGGCTAGTTTAGTGGTTCAGTCCCTTAAAGTGCGATGTGATTCCCAACTTATGGTAACCATATCTCCATCGAGTATGAAGCCAAGGAAATCAGGATGGTGGCCTACCTGGCCGAGGTTAAGAATTGATAGAAAGGTTCTGGAGCTGCACTATCAACCAGATCCCGAAGGCAGAAAATTCTTGGGTCGACGCTCTTGCAAGGTTAACCTCTACCACAGAAAGAAAGATTCCTCGGATCATTCCCGTGGAATTCATGGAAAGCCCAAGCATTGACCGAACGGACTAAGAGGTAGTCAACCAGGTTAAAACTACCCCAAGTTGGATGGACCCAATCTACAACTACCTTGTATCTAGTGAGGTCTCCCTTGGCAAACTAGAGGCTCGACGCCTGAAGATCAGAGCCGCCCGATATATTATCTTGGACGGGGTCTTATACAAGAAGGGACACTCACAGCCCTATCTCAAATGCCTTCGACCCGAGGAATCGGACTATGTGATACGAGAAATCCACGAGGGCATCTGCGGTAATCATTCTGATGGTCGAGCCTTAGCTTTGAAGATACTCCGCCAGGGGTACTTTTGGTCGACCATCCGAGAGGACTCAAAAGATTATGTCTGAAGGTACGACAAATACCAGAGGTTTGAGGCAATACCGAGGCAGCCTGTAGAAGAAATGACCCCCATGAGTGGGTTGTGGCCGTTCGCTCAGCAGGGGATAGACATCATCGGACCTCTGCCTACAGGGAAATGATAGGTAAAGTTTGTTATCATCGCGGTCGATTACTTCATTAAATAGGACGGGGCCGTGCCCGTGGCTAAGATCACTGAACAGAGGGTGATCGACATCGTCTAGAAGAATGTCATCTGCCAATTCTGAATTCCACACACCATAGTTTCTGATAACGACAAGCAGTTTGACAATGACAAGTTTCGGAGCATGTGCAAGGGGCTCGGCATCTCGAACGCCTATTCCTCGCCTCGGCATCCACAATCCAATGGACAGGTGGAGGCCGTGAAGAAATTTATCAAGCACCATCTTAAGACGAAGTTGGAAAAAGCGAAATGTTACTAGCCAGAAGAGCTCCCATTCGTCCTTTGGGCCTATAGGACTACAACACAGTCGTCTACTGGGGAGAGCCCCTTTTCGTTGTCTTAAGGCTCGGAGGCGATCGTCCCGGTCGAGATCGGCCTACCAACAACTCGGATCAGAAACAACCAGGAAGATCAGAACGCAAAGTAGATCGCAGCAAGCCTCGACTTTCTCGAAGAAGCTAGAGATACGCCCGACTCTGAGTTGCTGCTAGGCATCATCAAGTCGCACAATTCTATAATTTAAGGGTCAAGACAAGGCGGTTCCAGCCAGGGGACTTGGTCATCCGCCACATCTTTCAAAATACGGCAGAGTCGGGGGCTGGGATGCTCGGGCCCAACTGGGAAGGGCCCTACCGTGTGGTTAGATCGACCCAGCTAGGCTCTTATCACTTGGAAGACCTCGAGGGATGATAACTCCCCAATCCCTAGAATGTTGAGCACTTGAAGATCTGCTATCCGTAAAAATCTACTGGCTGCTGAAGGCCCTTAATAAATGTACTACTCAAAGCTACTAGCCTCTTAAGGCCTCTAATAAAAGTTCCTCTTTTTCTACATCGTCTACTTGTGCAATCTACAAATGGAAAAAGTTATCTCTCAAAGCAAAGGTTAACTTAACAGACTGATCCCTTGAAGAAGGGGTTGGAATGTTAAACCCACGAAAATCTACAAAGGGATCCCCTTGTATGCGGGGGAAAAGCCCAGAGACGTCCCGATTCCCTTAAAAAATATACGAAGGGGTCGGTCCTTAATAAGTAAGGACATTAAGGGGTCGGTCCTTAATAAGTAACTTTAAAGAACCATCACGACAATCAATGCATTAGAACGTGTCATCTCCCAATGAACATATCATTCATTCAAAAAGTTGTCATAAAAAATCATTCATCTACATTATAAAAAAAACAACACAAGTTTCATTCCCTTCAAGTAGAGGGACCAGTTACCGAGCTGGGGGGGCTGAGCGTCGAGGGCGGGTTCGGCAATGGGAGCGGCATTCTCAGGCTCGCCTATCACAGCTGGTTCGGCATCATCAGCATTGTCTATCGTGAGAGCGTCATGGTCAAAGGTCAGATGAAGCCCTCGGACCTCAACTAGGCAAGCATCGAAGTCAGTATCATAGCCAAAGTAGTATAATTTATCCAACTCCTTGGCCCATTCGGCTGAATCCTTGTATTTGGCCACGGCCGCCTGCGTGGCTGCTCGAGCCTCGAGCTCATCCCGTAGTGCCACCAAGTCTGCAGATGTCACAGCTTTAAGGACAATCCGCTGCTAAGCCAACTGGTCCGCAGCCATCCATTGCTCCGTCTCGAGTCTGCTTTTTGCATCCTCGAGCCACGACTTGGCTTCTACAATCCTGAATTCTAGGTCCTTTTTAGCCTGGCACAGATGCTTAAATTTAGGGTCGGTAATGTCCAAGCGAGTTTGGAGTTGGTTGACCTCGCCCCGGAGTGTAAGCTCCCTTGCTTGACCCTTTGCAATAGCCTTTCTCAGTTCCTCCCACTCCACAGCTGAAGCTTCTAACTTTCTCTCGAGCTCGGCCCTACGTGCCTCTTATTCTACCTTCTCCACCATAAACTTGGCCCGCTCTGCTTCTTGTTCTGCATTCTCGACCACAAGCTTGGCCTGCTCTATTTCGATCCGCTCCATCTCCTTCAACCTCTCCTTCACTTCCACAATCATTAACAGCAACTGGTAACAGACGGCTGCGTAAACGTTTACGAAGTTGACGTGGCATTGGGAGAGCGTTTCGGCTATCTTCGATTCTAGGACATGCTTAGCCGCCCATGGGTTCAGCAACGCCATGTGATAACCGGGAGGTAGAATTCCTGG
Organism: Magnolia changhungtana; assembly: GCA_030180095.1. Lineage (NCBI taxonomy): Eukaryota > Viridiplantae > Streptophyta > Magnoliopsida > Magnoliales > Magnoliaceae > Magnolia > Magnolia changhungtana. The sequence continues at coordinate 2,728,633 of JASAUF010000626.1, read as the reverse complement.
AGTAGGCTAGGAAGTTCCTCCGTCCCTATTGGCAGCAGAAGCTTGGGTAGCAACCTCGGGTGTGGTGGTATACCCAACAAGAGCAAGAGCATCGGTTTGGCTGGCTAAGAGCTCGGCCTCGGCGGCAGCATGAGGGGCCGCATATCGTGCAGGGGCAACTGTACCAGGAGTCTCCCCTACTACCTCTCTCCATACCCCAGAAAGACCTGTAACTGCAGAAGGCGAAGCCTTGGGGGTTTACTTCTCTATAGAAGGGGACGCGATGGTGATGGGCTCGACTCTGGCAGGGGCCTCAGGAGCTCGCGCTTCAGGAATAGGGGTCGGGGCAACGGAAGAGACAGCCTCAGAGGGGACTCCGGTAAGCACGACTTCAGATAGGGCTGCTGTCACACCCCAAACTCGAAGATCAGAATCACAAGAACCCCGATCGTCGAATCCAATGCGGACAGCCTCCGTAGTACCCCATTCTCGGTTCCCAGCGCCTATGCGCCAGATTCTGATCCTGGGATCCTACAAGGAGGATTTTTATTTTTTTTTGCAGTGTACATTTATCTCGTAATAAGCATAACCACAAGTATACCCAAATCATAAAGGCAACATCATTATCATATATCCACTAATATAAACTGTTGAATACAGTACTGAAAGAGAAATACATATGACAAAAATCAAAGCTCCATAAGTCCGCTGCACGCTCCAAGCTCAATGCTGCTGCAACCTAATGCCACCTGCACGCATCTATCATGCATAAGCTTATAGAAAGCTTAGTGGGTGGTGAAAGTGTGTGCACAAGGTAAGTGCCAAGTAAGTAATATCAGAGTAATCAGAGTAAGCGGAAATACTGAAAGTCCGTGAGTCATACAATATCAGGGTATGCAATGCTAATCAGATATACAAATGAGGAGTCAAAGAAAGCCAAATATTAGATGTCGAGGATGCAATGCCATAAATCATACTATATCGAAATAAGTGGAAATATACTGATAAGTTTATGAGTGCCTTTAGCCGTATAAAGGTTATGCGATGCAAGGCATGAATGCTAACAGTCGTATCAATACAGAAACATGGCAACCCAAAATGCTAAGTACTGCGGATGCAATGTAATATGCGGTGCGAATGAAATGACCATGCTTGAGTGAAGACGTAGTATCGCAGGCTATGGGATCCATCACAAAGGACTTCTATTCAAATCAATCCCATACCTAAATTTGGATAGTCAGACTCACTGTGGTAAACTCCTGATCTCAGGTTAATCGCGCGCCCAACTGAAATCCTGGCCATGCGAAAGTACATAACAATTAGTTGCGCAACACCAGCCCGATTGGATAGTGAATGAAATGAATGCATGAGTATGCAACTCCTACTCAATAAGTCCACATATCAGTACGGTTCCTCTCTGGGATCATCACCGGGGTCTATTACACTCCAAACCAGATTGTCGTCCCATTGCGCGCAATAAGGTGGGTGGAAGAGACCTCACTATTCGCCTGCCAAAATCGGGCCCGACTCGTCAATAGCAGACCCATTCCTCGAGCTGGTCAGACTCAGCCTAGCACTGCCCCCTCCTCTCGGGCAGGTAAGGCCGCACCCCCTTCCAACCGACCACGACACAGTGGGAGACGAGGCCTAACGGTATACGGCCCTCATGCGCTCATGCATCCACTCGGTCTAGACGTTGGAGCAACCTCTGGAACTAAGAGGGTTTATGGACTTTCACCCAGGGATATCTATAACACCCCATGTAGAACAGATTTTCGATGTCCCGTCTGGCCATTCACGATATGCCTGTGGAGGCTACGGCCCTGATGTCGCTAGGGCACACAATGCAAGATACATGAGTCATACAATCCAGTCATGCATCAATCATGCGCATACCGTGCGCTCATGTGAGATAACCTCTGCCTATCAGGAAGTCTCATAACAATCTGCCTAATGACATATGCAATGGTCAACCACATCTCATAACAAACATTCAGATGATGCGTATGGGCATGTATCATGATGCTATGCAGTCACATACTTATAATCGGTATCAATAACCAGTATCAATAATCAGCCTCGACAATGTGGACAATTAACCAACTTTGCCCCCAAGGAATGGCTCACACAAAGTCAAACATATAATGGGCTCACGGCCTCACTCAACGGCCTAATATACAACACAATGGGCCTTACTCAAGGGCCACATATACACAACAGGTGGGCCCTTCTCATGGGCCTCAAATACATAACATGTGGGCCCTACACATGGGTCTCAAATACGTCAAATGGGTCATGCATTATGGGCCTAATACATATCACACTAGGCTCTGCCCATAGGCCATGAATACATCACAATGGGCCTTACCCATGGGCCATGAATAAATTACAATGGGCCTTGCCCATAGGCCTCAAATACATGACATGTGGGCCCTACACATGGGTCTTGAATATATCAAATGGGCCATCTATTATGGGCCTAATACGTGTCACAATGGGCCTCAACTGCGGGTCGCATGTAATCATATAGGTCTCAACAATCGGCCTTGATAATCGAAATCGGCCTTGACAATTGAAATCGGCTTGTACAATCGGCCTCGACAATTCGGAATTGATCAATACAATCGGCCTCGACAAATCGAAATCAGCCCAAACATTCGGCCTCGACGAATCGGAATCGGCCTCGATACTCAGGTACGACAATCGGGATCGATTGATAATCAAAATCGGTAAATCAGTCACGACAATCAAAATCAGCAATTGGCCACGATAATCGGGATCGATCGATAATCGGAATCGGTAAATCGGTCACGTCAATCAGAATAGGCAATCGGTCATGACAATCAGAATCGGTCGATAATCAGAATCGGCAAATCGATCACGTCAATCGGAATCGGCAATCGGTCATGACAATCGGAATCAGTCGATAATCATAATCGGCAAATCGGTCACGTCAATCGAAATCGGCAATCAGTCACGACAATCGGGATTGATCGATAATCGGAATCGGCAAATGGGTTACGTCAATCGGAATCGGCAATCGGTCATGACAATCGGGATCGATCGATAATTGGAATCGACAAATCGGTCATGTCAATCAGAATCGGCAATCGGTCACGTCAATCGAAATCGACAGTCGGTCATGACAATCGGAATCGATCGATAATCAGAATTGACAAATCAGTCACGTCAATCGGAATCGGCAATCAGGCACGACAATCGGGATCGATCTATAATCAGAATCGACAAATCGGTCACGTCAATCAGAATCGGCAATCGGTCACGATAATCGGGATCGATCGATAATCAAAATCGGCAATCGGTCACGACAATCGAGATCGATCGATAATCAGAATCGGCAAATCGGTCACATCAATCAGAATCGGCAATCAGTCACGTCAATCGGAATCGACAGTCGGTCACGACAATTGAAATCGATCAATAATCAGAATTGACAAATCAGTCACGTCAATCGGAATCGACAATTGGGATCGATCTATAATCGGAATCGATAAATCGGTCATGTCAATCAGAATTGACAATTGGTCACGACAATCGGGATCGATCGATAATCGAAATCGGCAATCGGTCATGACAATCGAGATTGATTAATAATCGAAATCGGCAAATCGGTCACGTCAATCAAAATCAACAGTCGATCACGATAATCGGAATCGATCGATAATCAGAATTGACAAATCAGTCACGTCAATCGGAATCGGCAATCACCACGACAATTAGGATCGGTCGATAATCAGAATCGACAAATTGGTCACATCAATCGGGATCGTCAATCGGTCACGATAATCAGAATCAATCGATCAATAATTAGAGTCGGTAAATCGGTCACGTCGATCAGGATTGGCAATCGGTCATGATAATCAGAATCGATCGATCCACAATCAGATTCAGTAAAGCGGTCACGACAATCGGACTCGGCCTCGATGATCGGTCGATCAAGGCTTAAAGGAAGGTCACGATGTGGACATTAAACTATCATTGCCCATCAATGTGGACATCTAACCAACATTGCTCCCAATGACTGGCCCAAATAAGGGATTCATACACAATGTAACGGCCACTCATACATCGCATCGGGCCTCACCCATGGGCCTCGAACACATCACAATGGGCCACAAACCATGGGCCAAAAATACATTTCAATGGATCACGACCATGGGCCATATAAACATCAAGTGGGCCGCATTACATGGGCCTCAAATACAAAACAGGTGGGCCCTATCACCTGGGCCAAGAATACAAATGGGTGGGCCCTGTACATGGGCCAAAATACATCATAATGGGCCCCATATACATCACGTCAGGCCTCACTCATGGGCCCAGTATACATCACAATGGGCCTCTCCATCTGGGCCTCACATACATCACGCTGAGCCACACGGCAGGTGGGCCCGCACCTCTCAAATGGGCCCACCAGATGAACAACATGGATGTACAACACATACATTAAGGTGGGCCTGGCCGATGGGTGGTGTGGACCTAAAATACATACATCAAGGTGAGTCCCACCCCCACACGTGTCACACGTCTGGGGTGGGCCCCACAACATGAAAAGGGATGGACAGTATGTATAAAACACATACATCACGGTCCACCTAGCTTAACTTGCTGGTGTCAATCGGCCAAGGGCCCACCATCCTAAGAAAACGGACGGTGTGGATTTAGGATACATGCATCAAGGTGGGTCCCACCCCACACGTGTTACACGTGTGGGTGGCCACTTCCAAACGTATGGACGGCATGGGATAACACATACCTCATGGCACCCACGAGCCCGTTGATGCGCAGCAGAAATCTGCTGGCCGTCCAGCAGGTGGACGGCCCGGATCTGAAGTAAGAGGTGGGTCCACACGTGTGACCCACCTCAGCTTGAAGCTGATATATATTATATATATACTACGTATTATACTATAGAATTATAATATTATTATATTATTTATAACAACGTCCTACTCCTGGGCGTTGTGATATAATAATATTATTATATTACTAATATTAGTCCAGCCTCTGGACGTTACTAACGGATGGCTAGGATATGGTGGGACCCACCGTCCTTGTTGCTTGACGGTGTGGTGTGCCACACGTGCAGATCAATGTGGGTCCCACAGCCCTTAGGCCGAGTGACAAATAACATTGCAGTGGGCCTGGGGATTTTGCAAACGGCATCATCACGGCTGTTGCTATGGTGCGGCCCACGTGAACTCTAGATCTTAGATGATCTAGAGATGGACGGTGTGGATTCAGCACACGTGTACCAAGGTGGGTCCACGTCAGTGGGCCACTCCACAGCAAACCAAGCTGATGTTTGAACCTCCCTGTCAAACGGTCTTACATGACCGACTGGTTACACAGACCCATCTCAACAGCAAGACAGTCCCTTTGCTAGACTGTCTGGATGAAATACGGTCATCAGGTGGGGTCCACGCATGTGAACGGCATGAATAAAATGCATACATCATAGTGGGGTCCATGTGGTGGTCTGAATGTCCTGTACACATCAGGTGGGCCCCACAATATAACACCTACATCAAGATGGGTCCCACCATGTGGGTCCTAAATCCACAAATCAAGTCAAAAAAAAAAAGAACACCCACCTATGCTTCTTGGTCCGATGAAATTCCTAGTACCTCGGCTTCGACTTTAACGGAAGATGATGGAGATTGAACGGTTGGATGGTGGAGATGAGAGGTAAGAACTGGGCCACACATAGCTCTCTCATGGAGCTCTCATGCCTTGGCCGATTGCTTGCTTGAATTTGGGGAAGTGAGCGAGAGAGAGAGAGAGGGATGGGTGTGAGTGATGGGTGATGTGTACTTGACATGTAAGGGATGAGTTTGTAAGAGAGAGTTGACTTTGGGGGAGGGGTGGTTGTACTTGACATGATGTGGTGATTGATGGGATTGATGTGATTGATTTGACATGTTCTATCTTAGGTTTTGCAAATGCACGTCGTTTTTCTCGAACTGAATGCAGGCGCACATCTCCTGGCCCGGGTATCGCTTCGATGCGCGAGACACGGCGTCGGAACCGCGGCGACGGCGTGGTCGCATTGGTACAAGTCTCTAGTCAAGCCGACTCTGAAATACAGGATAGGACTAGGGGTTGCGTACAAATGCTATTTACGCATTGCGGGTCTCCGGAATTCAACCGGAAGGACTGCGGAAGCCTACGAAACAGTACAGGCTAGGATATGGGTCTTACAGCTGCGACGGGAGCAGCTTCGGCTGAGGTCCTTGCTACAGCTGAAAAGGCCTTGGCCTCAGAAGTCTTCCTCTTCTTCGGCGTTACTTTTATCCTCAGCTCGGAAGAAAGGATGACGTCCATTGGAGGGCGCGGTGGCTTCTTCCTCTTTAAACTGCTTATCTCCATTCCTGCTCAAAATAAGGAATTAGTTCAAGAAAAGAGTTACTAGATAGCTAAATGTCAGCAACTTAACTTCCCGAGGTTCATACCCCTCTTACCCAAAGCAAAGAGGGTGGGCTGAATTCCACAAAAGCCAGAAGATACCAAATTCTCCTAACTGATGAGGTCGAACCAGGAACGCTGGCCCACAGGAAGCACTCAGACTCGATCAACCTGCCTCTTTCGAAGGACAGAGAGGTTGGGGGGCCCCTTCAGCTGGACTGCAAACAGAAGTGAAGAATGAGTTTAAGCATAAAAGGATGAATTGAGAATGCAGTGCGACTAAGAGATGTCCGACCTAGATTAGCAAATCTGGTAAGGACTAGGACCCGTAGTTTATCCAATTCAGAGGCAGGGGCTTCCCATTCTCCCGAGGCCCAGAACCACTTCCCCTTCTAGTCTTTGTTGGAAGAAGGAAGTTGAGTTACCAGACCCGGGAGACATGGAGGCCTAGCTGAGAAATACCACTAGGCCTTATCCGTATTATTGAATTTGGCCATGTACAAAAATAGAAATTCATCTAGCATCAGCCTCTGGTTTCTTGCCCGATGCCAGAGGACAAAAGTGGAGGCGAGGATCCTCCAGGAGTTCAGGACCAGCTGCCCCGACGCAATTTTTAGCTGCGTTGTTAGTTCGCGTAAGAAAGGATAGATGAGGAATTGGAGCCGCATTGAAGGGAACAGATGAAGATATCAATCTCGCCCTCAGCTAGAGATCCTGCTTGGTCTGTGGGGGCAGGGGCTCGGATGTGAACCGAGTCAAGGATCTGATAGTCTTCGTGGAGTTGGGCCATCTGGGACTTGAACAAAATCAATCCCCTAGGGACTAATGTTTCGACTTACCTCCCTTGGGGCTCACCTTCGACGTCCTCCCCCTCAGCTGGAGATCTCGCTTGGTCTATGGGTTTAGGGGCTCAGATGTGAACCGAGTTGGGGGTCTGATAGTCTTTGCGGAGTTGGGCCATCTGGGACTTGACTAGAATCAATCCCCTAGGGACTAATGGTTTCGACCTGCCTCTCTTGGGGCCCGCCTTCGACCGCCCTGCGGGATCTCAAAGGGCCTTCTTCGGTCCCTTGCCTCGACTCTTGGCCCTTTGACTTGCTGTTCCTTTGGCCGGGGCTGGAGTGAAAAGGGGTACAACCTCGAAAAGGCCTTCAGACTCTCAGGGTCCCGAGGCTGTAGTCTACGGTTCGGACTCTGAACATGCTCCTTGAACCTCGTCCATTTCGTCAAAGTTGCTCGACATGAAGGAAAAAGGCGTTTAAGTGTTGGAGGATTCACAACATTGTAGGCGATTTCCTTTGGTAGAAGTTTTCCTAACTTCGACGGCTTCTGCTAAGCTAAGGCCCCTCTCCGATGGTAGGGATCCTTTATCTGGCATTAAAAACACTTTTTCCGGCAGAAGACAATTTTCGGCAAAAGGCGATTTCTAGCAGAAGGCGATTTCTGACAGAAGACGATTCGGAAGAAAGGAATAGAGAAAATTAGAATGCGAGAAGTGTGAGAGCGAGGATGGGAGGGGTTTATATAACCGCCTCCTTACTCGGCGCCATCATTGCAAGCGACCGTTTTCGAAGCCGATATGACTCAGAACTGGTGCCAAGGGACACGTGGAAGAGTGTTATATGTCCGAACCCATGCCTCGAGGTCGTGGTCTTCTCAACATTTAATGTCATTAATGATGCAGCCCCCCCCCCGGCAAACACGTGGCGCCGTTTCCCTCTCTCCACCATCTGCGAATCGTAACTGTCGCCACGTGTCCTTCGCTAAGAGGAAGAAATCGAAGGGTTGCAGCCGCTGCACAGCACGCGGGGTCTGAGGCGTACAAATCACAATAATTACGCCCCAATCATCCTAATCGCCATCATGAGCAAGGGAGGGGAGACGTTGTTTCATTTCCCCAAGCATTTACTCTCCAAGTCCGGACTCAGACCAATAGAGTAGGGGGCTTCTGTTATGGGAAAATCTGTACACGGATAATCGGGGTCAGCCTGAGCCATACAAATCAAATAACGAGGCCTCGGAAGGAGGATACGACGTTAGGGGCTAACTCCTAAGTGACGACTCAGAACTACAACCCTAACTGGCCGACCCGAACCCTCATCCTCGTCCGAAGGAGAATGGTTGAGCCGAGTCCTGATCTTCATTCTCAACTTTAATCAGCGAACTCCGACCTCAACGATCTATCAATGGACTCCGATTACTAGCACTCGGCCTCATGTTTGTATGATCCGAGGCTGAGTCAGAATATGAATACTCCGTATGCCAAGGCTGAGACCAAGTCCGGGCATGGATATGTCGCACACCAAGGTCGAGGCCGAGTCCAGGCATGGATGTGCTGCATGCCGAGGCTGAGGCCAAGGCTGTGTGATGGTACCTCGTACGCGAATAGGTCCTGTTGCATCCGTGATGTGCATAGAAATTCCCATGTAGATACTTGTGATGGAATCGTCTGGAGATGTGTTATTCTATTTGATGTTGTCACCTATTTTGGCTTCGACAGAGTACCTTTGGAGTCATTGTGACTGTCAAGGCTTAGGTTCTTTACTTTGTCGTATTCTGGATAGTGCCAAGGAACCGTCTTGTAGCATGGAGGCTCCTTCTTCTCAAATGTCATTAGTTGAGTTGGGAGTTGTATCGATGTTGTAGGAATGATCACTATTAGGGCTGAAAGTTAGGCGGGTTCAACCCGACCGACCTGTGACCGACCCGACATTGGGTTGGGCTCGGGCAAGATATATCAGGTTCGATCTCGAGCTCGGGCTATACAAACACCAACCCGATAAAACTTGGGTTGGGCTTGGGTTGAGGTCTCGGGTTGCCTGATCTAACCCGAACCCGATCAATATATAAGTTACTTATAAATTATAATTAAGTGTGGATCGTTTGTGTCGAAGGCACACTAGTGATGGTCTCATTTGTCCACGTCATTTCCAATGACTTAGGCTAACAAGATATGCCGGATTTCTCTCTCCCAAATAGATTGTTTGCTATGCTACATGACTTTTAAAGGAGTAGTTGTCCTATATTTCAGCTTGTTTTTTTTAAGAAAAAAAAAATGAAGTTCTTTATGACGAATAATCACATATATAATTAATAAAATCATAGACACAAAAAATAAATCCTATATTGAAATATAATAAACTAATGTAATAACGAAAATATTAACACATACCCAACCAACCCGATCAACCCGGCCAACCCGACCGAGCCCGCTTGGGTTGGGCTTGGGTTGAGAATTCCCAACCCGAGGTTGGGTTGGGTTGGGTTAGGGTTGAGGTATAGGAACCTTGGGTTGGGTTGGGTTAGGGTTGAGCACCAACCCGACCCAACCCGCCCGACTTTCAGCCCTAATCGTAATCTCCTCCTCATATGGATCCCTTGCCTATAAGACCACTTTGTTACCTGTGTTGCATGGGATACAATGAGGTTCATCCTCATAGATGATATGATGATTAGGTCGTGGCCTAATTGCATTTGTGGTCGGAGGCTGCCATGAGATGAAGAACGTTATTCTCTTCATTACCAGTGCTTGTCAAGGGATCCTCCTACCAAGTGTTAGCTGATGTGGCATACGAAAAGGTTTCCTAAGGGAATTATTAGTGATTGCTCGCACTGCTCCTTGTAGAATGACTGGTTTGTATGCTCAGGGCGCCCCTTCTAAGATGACTAGCTCGAAGTTGGAGGGTGCACCTTCCAATACCACTAACTCGTACGGTTGATAAGGAATGTTCCTTCCTTAAAGAACTACTGGCTTTGCTGTTAGGAGAGGGGTATGGGGTGCCCCTTGTAAGACCAGTGGTGCATTTGAGTGGTCCCCTAATATGGCATGGGTAGAGCGTAGAGAAATGAAGAAGTGATCAATGCTTTCCTTCTTAAGGATATTGATTATTGGACCTCGTGGCGAGCTGCGGTTCGAAGGATGCTGTGGTAGAGGATTTTGAAGGATATTTGTAGGAGTCGTTGGTATAGGCATAGGGGTTGAGATAGAGATCTTCGACTATCGATAAGATCTCAGATTGCATGCCTCAGAGAGAAGCATCTCTTCGTTTAATGACCTCGGCCTTGATGGAACTCACAATACTTATTTTCATTGTAGTTCATCGTCAAGGGATTTAGAGGTGGTCTTGGTTACAAGGGAGTGAGGAGTTGCTTTTTCACTAATGTTGTCATGATCTGGCTGTACATTTGCATGAGTGGAGTGAATCTCCTTAACTACTTATTCGCTTGCCGATTCTGATGGGGTACTGGACATTTCCTCTAAATTGCGACTGTTGCTGCTCCTGTTGCGGAGGTTGTGGATTTTTGTTATGGTAGAGGTGGTTGATATCTCTCTTGTTGATGCTGAGGATGGTACTGTTGGTGTTATTGTCAACCCTACTAAAGCACCTGTTGGGTGCCTTGAGCAGTAACAATGAAGTTGGCTTGGGCAACGCTGTTGCTGTTCCCATTTCCCATAGGCCTTCCCTCGACCTTATTCCATTTGGCTGGAGCGGCTTGACATGGCCATGGGGAGATTGTTCCTACTTCTACCTGCTCTCCAGCAAAGATGACTTGAGTGAAGTTCGCATAGGGATGCGAGATGAGATATACAGAGATGTTCAAATTTGTTGAATGGATGATCATGGAGATTTATTCCTCATTATTGATTAGAGTGCGCATTCTGGCGACAATCGCTGGCCATCGCCTTACATATGTTGATAGTGTTTCGTTGCCTTTTTTGTCACAAGGCTGCCAAGTTTGCTATTCTAGGAGCCAAGTTGAGGTTTAAGCATACATGTCGATAAATGCATGCGATAGTTGTTCCCATATCTTGATCCGGTTACAATTCAAGGAAATGTACCAATCCAAAGTATCGCCTTTTAGAGATTTTTTTAATTGGCGGATGAGTGCTCCTTCATTTCCTGCCACTGCATTCAATTCTCCACAGAATGCCTTGAGGTGTGTTATAGGACATCTGTTGCCATCATATCTGTTGAACTTGGGTCCCTCGAATTTTTGTGTTACTTGTGCATCTAAAAAGGGACATACGTTCCTGAATTTCGTCGAGGGGAGATCGACCCCTTGTTGTCTCTAAAACTGATTTGCATAGTTTGGAGCTGCTCCCGCAACTCTTATATTTCTTCCTGGGTCGTTTAAGGGACCGATGTCTCTTGTAGCAAGGCCTGTTCCTTTTCTTTCGCATAGTGATCATTTTCTTCGATCTCATGGCTCCCATTAGGGGGATCTTGTTAAAATGTAACCGAATTTCTATGTGCGAGAAGTTAAAAAGCACTCCTGGTCTATGGGAGGCTAATATACTGGAAGTGATCCCCTTGTTGGGTATTAAGTACGTCCTATTGATCAAATTGGGCTGGACACTGACCCCCATTATGGGCATTCACGAGTGCTACTCCAAGGCTTGGGTCTAGGAAGCTGCTGCTTGAAACTAATTTGAAATCCCTGTTGCGGGATGTGCTAAAAATTGGCTAGAGATCCAGTTTGCAGGATCGGCTTGAAACTAGATTAGAAATTGATTGGAAGTCTCGGCTACGGGATTGGTTTGAAACTGTGTCAGAAATTGGTGGGACGCCTCAGCTACGAAGTTGTCATGAAATTGACTAGGGATCCTGTTTGCACAATCAATTTGAAACTGAGCTTGAAATTGATGAGACACTTCAGCTGCGAAGCTATCTTAAAATTGACTAGGGATCTTGTTGCTGGATCGGTTGAAATTGATTGAAAGTCTCGATTGCGGGATGTGTTGAAAGCTAATTGGAGGCCTCGGCTGTGAGGCTGTTTTGGAATTAACTGGGAAACTCGGCTGTGGGATTGTTTTGAGGTTGACTATCGACTACGAGAGGGTATTGAAAGAAGTGCCCCATGATTGAGGGCTGCATTGGCCAGTGTCGGTGATCCTGTACAGAGTCTGACGGTTGTGCTTGATTTAAATTAGAGGCTGAAAATAGCCCGTGAGCTGATTGTTGTTGTTGTTGTTGTTAAACTGAACCAACTTAGTTGTTGGCAGCAGTAACTTGTGCTTTCATGAATTACCGAAACATGTCTTACATTGCCTTCATGCTTTATGCCAATTCCTGAATGTAAGCCATTGGCATGACTTCTACCTATTGTGGCTATGTAGGCTGTGCTTCTGCGAGATCGATACCATGAAAGGGTTGAACATCTTCCTCATGGTGATCCATTACTGTTTGAGATTTAGTGCGGATTATGCTGAGACAAGGGATACTTTTTTGAGGGCGCCTGACTCTTGGAGGTGCACTTTTTGTTTTTAGTATGAATGTAAATGTAGATGCGGATATGCAAGAATAGGTATTCTTCAGGAATTCGTAAGATATTGTTTTTTGAAAGTCGGGTTGTGACTAATGTGGCCAGTTACTCCCCAACAGAGTTGCTATTCTGTGGACGTTGGAGGAGCGAATTCCCCGATGGCGCGAGAGATCTACTCTCTTCATTCCACTAGTTACCTCGCTCAAGGGCTTTTGTGATAGGTGTAAGAGTTTTATATTTGATTGGATTCACCACTAACCAATTATTACGATTCTACAATCAGTAAGATCCTGCAGAAATGCTTAAGATTAAGGACCCGAATATCCTTAACCACAAGATGACTCATGAGTTTATGTTATAGAGATTCAAAGTTAGGGACCACAGTTACAAAGAGGGAAATATTAGGCACCCACTTTGCTCATACAAATGTACAATATTTACTTTACAAGATCTAACTAATTTTTTAAGAATAAAGGTTGTTCTCGCATTCTGAAAATGTAATGCGATTAAATGATACTAGTGATTGATCGATTCAAATTTATGATGGGCATGATCCGATTATATTGGTAAGCTACAGAGAATATGTTCGAAACGATCAAGTGCATGGTGCAAAGGATGCTTGATGCTGTATGGATGCTTATGATAAGACGATGATCAACTGACTAAGGTTTCTGGTGGACTCATTGTGATTATATCGGTAGGTCTCAGAGCATACACCTGCTAGTCATACACGATGAAAACGATGTAATGTAATGTGTATACTAAACGACGACTAATTGGTTAAGGTTTATGGCGGGCAAGATCCAATTATATTGGCAAGCCATATAGCATACATTCGACAGTCATATGCGTGAAAACGATGAAAATGCACTATGATGCTAATGTATATGAAGAGTATGGGTTGAAAAGGGAATGAATGTTGCATGATGCTAATGCGTTAGTATGATGGAATTGATAGAGGCTTGAACGGTAGGATGAATGGTAGTGTCGCAAGGCTATATTGAGTGACTCAAATTTGAACTTGGGTAGCACAGAAGGCTTGGACTCGGGCTAGGCTATACTAGACCAGTGATAAGCTCTCTCTTTCTCTTTCTCACTCCCACTCTCCTTGGTGGAAGGATAACTTCCTGATGGGTGAGCTTTCTGAAATGAGAAGACACTCTGTTGCTTGGTGAAGTTTGGTATGTGTCAAATGAGAAGGGGAGGGGGCTATTCATAGTCTCCCACCCTAGTTTTCTTGTGATTCCTGGTGATCCTAGGGACAAAATATAATTGAATGGCTGGGATCAGAGATTGCCACATGACATCATCTCATGGGGTTAGATGAGGTGGTAAAAGTATGATTTTGGGTAAAGAGCTTTACATTGAAGTAAATGCACATCAACCGCACACTTAAGGTTCAAAAAGGAGGAATCCACATGCTTGAGGGATGCTACCTGCAAAAGGGGAGTGTCATACGCCCGGCGGCAACCTAGTTGTCGCCAATCCCTACTTGGACTCCCTACTTCAGTAGGCAGTATCCTCCAAGCATGTGGAGGCTCTACTATGAGGGCTACTTTAAGGTTTTGACCATCTCTCCAATTGGGCTTGAGTTTAAGCTTGGTTTTGGTCTTGACTATGTGAGTTGACTAGCTTATTGGGTGGGTAGGCTGATTGGTGAGTTGACTTTTCGAGTTGACTAAATGCTATACGGTTTTGGGTTCATAGGGTTTCGGGTTCGGCTGACCAAATTGACTGGGTTGAATGGGTTGGATGGGCTGAGTTTGTGGGTTGGGACTGGGTTTCCTAGGGTTTAGGCTCCTGGGGTTAGGGTTTAGGATCAGGGTGTGTGTAACACCCCGAATTTCGAGGGTCGAGCAAAGGCTCAACTCCCAAGATCCGTCACATCACTTATGCAACATAGATAATGATGATTTTATGTTGTCCATATTAGTGCATTAAACATGAATAAGATTATACTAAATTAGCGTATCATACTTTAGAGACAATTAAATTATACAAGCGGAAGACTGTAATAAGTATATAAAACATATAAGTGATTATAAGTTTCCTGAGAATGAACATGTTAACAGGTCAAATAATTACATGTATAGTCCCAAAATATACAAAATGATGAAGTGTAATGTTTAACTAGTCCGTAACCCTGCAATCCCTACGACGCAACTCCAGGTCTATATAGACCCGCCAGATAATTGCGTGTAGGAGAACTCTTCCTCGTTATCGTAGAAGATCGGCTCCAACTCGTAAGCTTCGCAATCATCTGAAACTAAAGCAGGGTCTGGTTGGTGTTTTAAAATACCGTCCTAGAGTGGGAGTGAGTGATCAACTCAATGGAGCTATAAGGCAAAGGTTAACATGTTATCAATTCAGTCAAGCAGTAATGATAAAGCAGTATAACAATCATGTCCTAAATACTCTTGTTAATGCAAGAATAGTATGCATTAGTGATGCATGCCCTCTCTTGCACTCCCTCTGTGACATCATCTCATGGTCTCGCATGCTAAACTCCCACTGTGCTCAACATCCACACCAAAGGCAGATGCAATGCGATGCATGGTCGTGTTAGCCAAATTCTTACTTAGACTTATTCATGCAGCAGGTTTGGGAAGCTAAGGTACCTCCCTTTATATCATTGACCCAAATAATGATCCATCTAGGGTTGTCAATCCTAGTTACTCACATACGATAGGCAATTTCACGAGTTCCCCTCACTTTCTCCTTCTCTTTTCTCTCTTCTCTCACCTAGGGTTTAGGAAATTCATATGGAATGAGAGAGGGGTGGGTTTAGGGTCTTATATAGGCCCAAAAGTGAAGTCAATGACCCTAGGGCTATGGTATAATTAGGATACAGCCAAAAGTTGGCTGTTTCGGGCCGACAGAGTTCATCTGGAGGTCCATTGCTAGTATACGGTCTGGGAAAAGTTCCTTGACAATGGATCTATGTCAGGCCAAGATTTCAGTCCGATCAGATATGTGGATCGACCGCGGCAGGCCTGTTTCAGTTCAACCGTCATTATTACTCGATCAGGGCCACAAGTACACTGACATGTGTAGGAAAATTTCCCTGATCCAAGGGTGTAGTTGGGTCAGAATCTGACAGTCTGAAACCTTAAATTTGGCCTGCAAGCGAACGACCCAATTCACTTAAATCTGAGTTCATTTTCTAAAGATATTCGCGTTTCTCACACACTTTCCTCAAGGCTCTAGTTGTGCGTTTCTAGATACTATTCAGACTCGATTCATACGATGGTTGTCAAGCCTAGTAAAGCGGTCATAACCGTATAGTTTCGCGGTAATTAGACTTTCGACGCGCGGTCCAAGTCCAATATGAAGTTTCAAGATGTTCTCGAGAGCAACTGGGTTTTGAGATTGATCCTAGGTTTCTAGGTAATGTTGGGTTAACAATTCTAGTGGTTTTGGGTATTATAGTTTGTATAGAAAGTGATTCGAACTAATTCGTCGATTAATTCAGCTTAGTACTCAATTAATTCTCATCTAATTTCTAAAGGATTCAGTCCTTAGTGATTTATGCCTGAGGTGATACTCGGGTTTTTGTATGGATTTTCCTGAGACGTTACAATCTACCCCCCTTAAAGAAAAATTTCGTCCTCAAAATTAGTACTTTTTGTACTTCTTAAGAATCTGAGGGTAGTTCTTATAGACCTCGGCTTCTGTTTCCCAAGTAGCATCTTCCTTAGTGTGGTGTGTCCACAATACCTTCACAAGTGGGATAACTTTACTGCGCAGTACTTGCTCCTTCCTGTCTAGAATATGTGTTGGTCGCAGTAAAGAAGTAACATCTTCACTCAATTGTACCTACTCCCATCTGATAATGTGGAAAAGATCAGGAACTTATTTCTTCAGCATCGATATGTGAAATACGTTGTGCACGCCTGCGAGTGGTGTGGGCAAAGCGAGGTAGTATGCCACCACACACACTCGATCTAAAATCTGGAACGGAACAATAAACTGTGGCGTGAGCTTCCCCTTCTTGCTGAATCGAAGGACTCCCGTCATTGGTAAAACCTTCAGGAATATATGGTCCCCAATCTCAAACTCTAGTTGTCGCCGTCTCGTATCGGCGTAACTCTTATGTCTGCTCTGTGCTGCAAGAAGTTGACACCTGATAATGTCGATCTTCTTTGAGGCCGCCTGTACTAGATCTGGGCCAATTAAACTCTTCTTGCAAACCTCTGCCTAGTAATGACGTGCTCTACACGAATGCCCATACAATGCTTCGTAAGGAGCCATGCCAATGCTTGCCTGAAAGCTGTTGTTATAAGCAAACTCAGCATAGGGAAGATAGTCATCCCAACTATCCTTGAAATCAAGCACACAAGCTCGCAACATATCCTCTAACACCTGATTCACCTGTTCCGTTTGTGGGTGGAACGCGGTACTAAACTTCAGTTTCACACCCATTGTGTAATACCCTGAAAATCGGGGGTCGAGCATAAACTCAACTCCCGAGTTCCAGAACATCACTTATGCAACAAAATGAATGATGATTGAATGTTGACTATACTCGTGCATTGAACATGAGTGAGATTAAGCCAAAACAGCATATCATACTCCAGAGACAGTTAATTTTACAAGCGGAAGACTATGTTAGATAGATAAAATATATAAACTATGATGAGTCTCCAGAGTGTGATAACATTACCAGGTTAAATAAATAGAAGTATAGTTCTAAAATATACCAAATGTGTAAGTTTAATGTCTTCTATCCCCAGTATCACAGCCTCGTTAATACAGTACCGGGTCTTCAAAGACCCGTCAGAGGGTTACATGATAGGAGAACTCCTCCTCATCACCATAGAAGCAGTCCGGCTCTGCTTCATAAGCATCGCCATCATCTGAAATTCAACAAATCTGTTTGGTGTGTACAATACCGTCCCGTAACGTGGGAGTGAGTAGCTAACTCAGTGGAACAATAAGGCATAAGTTATCATGTTATCAATACAGTCAAGCAGTAATGATAAAGCAGTAAATCAAACACTCCTAGTTACTCTGATTAATGCAAGTATGAATGCAGGTATGATGGATGCCCTCACCGACATACTCCCTCATGCAACACCATCTCACGTTCGCGGCATGCTTACATCCCACAGTGCTCCACATCTTCCAGGCACATGCGATGCATGATGAGCATGATTACCGAGTTTTTAATTAGTCCATTTCAAACAGCAGGATTGGGAAATTAAGGTACCTCCCCAGTATCATTCCCAAACATGATCCATTCTAGGGTCGTCGATCCCCAGTTAATATCGACGATGGTGCGTTTTCTAGGTCACCGCAGAGGTTGCCGTGGCATTACGCACAAAGGTTGCACCACTCCCCATCACCCCTTAAACGATTCATCACTATACGTAAACAGCCTAGTTCATACTCTATATATCGCGGCGAACCCTAAGGCACACTGCGCGACTTCGAGAATATGCTCGCGGTCACTACAAAGGCACCGCTGTGGTCATTACGCACAATGGTTGCAACACTCCCCATCACCTTATCAATGTAGGTAGACAAATACGAATATATTGTCCCATACCACCATAATCGGCTCACGAGTTAAGTTGCTCACCGGTCACTACGGGAGGCACGTAGCCCAGGCCAGTAGGCCTACACAGCTCGACCACGGTGTCCCATACCACCATGCCCGGCTCATGAGTCTTAGCGGATCGAGGTACCATGGTTAAAAGGGTTTTCACTGGTAAGTTTGGTACCCTAGGTTTAAGCAGTAGCGACCAAACATGGTGAACATACATTAGACAAATCGGGTTACATGACGAGCTCGGCTAGCTCGAGCATACAACAAGTCGAACGACATGAAGTGCATAAGCACTTCGCGTGGCCAACCACTATCGCCAACCGAAGTACGACTCGAGTTCGTCGAACACATCTCACGTGGCGACATGAAACTCAACCACGATCTCCAATCTAGTACCGATCGTCTGGACTATAATCATAGCCCCAAGCACAATCAATTGTCATCCATAGCATGTGGAGTAAAGCATGATAAACAAGGAAATTTAGGAACGCTAGCAATCATGTTATAAAGCATGTTATAAAGCATGTTAATAAAACAAGTTACAAAGCATGTTCAAAAGCATGTTGTAAAGCACTATAAAAATAGGGATACAAATACATATATTTCATAGATGAGTGGTTAGAGTAAATAACCACATGGAGGGTATCATATGTGACTCTAAGGTAGTTGAGAATCCCATCTCAGCACCTACCTAAGGTTCTAACACTTAAGCACTTACACTCACAAGCAATTTCACCAACACTTGGAATGCACTATTTCAACATACATGACATATGTTAGAGGAAAGTGCACTAAGGTTGTCCCTTTACCAAACTAGTATTTTATACGTATACATCATATTCATACAGCAAATAATCATGACAATTACATCAGCAAATTTTATACGTATAGGGTATTTTCTAGGATGATTTAAACCATTCATCATGTTGGGAAGGTGGGTTTGACCAAAACCCGATGGACGGAACATGATATAGCACACGTGTGTGCACACAGGCTTGAGTGCAATACAAGTTGCATGCGGCACGTTTTTGAAAATGGAAACTATTGTTGCTGCCAAGCTGGCAGTATGTTGAGGGTCAAATATTGCATATCAGACCCCAATTACTGCCTGGATTTACGAACATGATACCATTTAATGCCCTATTTTAATCGTGTTTGTAATGCAAGGCACATTTGCAAGCGTGGACTGAAAAAGATGCTAAAAGCTGAGATTTAATGCTCATATTTCACAAAAGCATGGGACAGACCACAGGGGACCAAGATTGACTGATTTATACATTAGGGATCTAAGAAAATCAAGCTGTGTATGTTAAAGAGGCTCAAAAGTCATCCAGAATGCAAGATCACAGGGTTCCTACTATTCGTTTAGCTCAAAAATCCATACCTGGCCTGAGGACCATAAATGAACCGTACGCGTCAAATATCAACCCTCAGATCCCTGTGGAAGATGCCCAACGGACAGATCAGCCCATAAATTCTTGATTTAGGGCCCACCTGATATTCAGATATGCTTCAATTTTGTTCTCAACACATGAATTGAGCTAACAAAATGGATGTACGGAGTGAATTTTACCTATACATCACAGTGGACCCACGTGTAGACTGTGCGTGCACATTGTGCACGTGCACAGGCTGTGCACGAGAAATCCCAAGGTCGGTCAGCGCCCACTGACCGACTCCAACTCGGTCGGTTCTCCAACCGACTCCTAGGTTGCCTATAAATAGAAGAGAGCATAGAGAAAAAGGGGATGATTAACAGGGGTATCCGACTTTGGGTCAGCTGGTGGTGGACGTGGCAAGAGTGTTAGAGTTTTTTTTTTCTGTTTCTTTATTTTCTTTTTTGTTTTTATTTATTTGTTTATTTTTGAGAGCTATAGCCACATCATGTTGGGCTAAACCTCTTAGCTAGGGCTAAGAGGTGAAGCTTGTAGTGTGATGGGATACCCTGACTGCAAGTCGATCTTCGAGAAATACTGTGTCCCCTTCAACTCGTCAAACAGATCATCCATCCTGGGCAAAGGATACTTATTCTTTACTGTCACTTGATTCAACCTACGATAATTAATACACAACCGCAGTGATCCGTCCTTCTTTATAAACAACACGGGTGCTCCCCAAGGAGATACACTCGGTCATATGAAGCTTGCATCCAACAGATCATTGATTTGTCTCCTTAGTTCCTCCATCTCACATGGAGGCATGCGATATGTCGGTAGAGATATAGGTGTCGCACTAGGCATTAGATCAATGGTAAAATTGATCTCGCGCTGAGAAGGTAATCCAGGTATCTTCCTGAACATGTCCACGAAATCTTGATCTACTAGCGTGTTCCCAAGCGTCGGACCATCCATATTCTCTAACAAGGTAGCATAACAACCAATGCAGTAGTACCAACTGACCTGAACCGAGAATGTAAAGGTCGTGCCCTCAGGTCCATAGGCTGTTACCACTTTAGTATCACAATCGATCTCTGCTTTCATGTCAGTGAGCTAATCCATACCGATAATGACATCGTAATGACACAACGGGGCAATAATCAGGTCAACGAGTATTGTTCTGCTTCATAAGTCTATCGAGCAACCCTTACTTCATGCATTTCATTTAACCAAAATTGTCACAATACATGAGGTGTAGTCTTACATGGATCATGACAGAAGATGCATGTGAGCTAATCTAAACAGCTTTAAATACTAAAACATATTAACAACTAACCAAGCCTACAAAGGCTAGCACAAAAGAAGACTAACAAGAAAAGAACTAAAAGATGACTACACATATGACTAGTCGTCCGAATCTGGTGATAGAGGAGGGGCACCCTTGTCCTGCATACAGCATATGAGAGCCTTCAAGGTGCGAGACACCTTCTTGAAATTTTGTTTCATGAAGGTCCTATTCTCTTCAAGTTCAGCCCGGGTCTCTTTGACCTCTTGTCGCATGGCAACTTGACCCTCCTCAATCTAAGACAAACGGGCTTCTAAAGTAGCCCGATCAGGGTGGTGCTCATGGGTAGCAGGAGGAGAACCCTCATCAGAGTCTGAGGCCTCCTATTCTTCCTCTTCTTGCTCTTCCTCTTCCTCACTTCCTTCTTCATTACTTCCTTCCTCACCTTCCTCATGCTCGCTTCCCTCTTCGCTTTCCTTTTGCTCTTCACTTTCTTCCTCTATCTCCTCACCATATTCATCACGACGGGCTTGGCGTGGTCGTTGCCCAATACCCATGTTGTTGAGCGTAAAGTCATTGATGAAATGGATCGGCGCAAGCCTTTCTGAGCTAAGTCTGTAGTCGAATTCTCGAGCAAGCATACATATGAGTTTGCCAAAGGGGAGTGAAAGATCTGTCCTAACAGAGCGTGCGGTCTGTACTATCTGTAGCAGGATGAATGTAGGCAGGTATAGCCTGTCTTCCTGCCCTGCCCTGTATAGGAAGTCCACCATCAAACGTGTGCATTCGGTGCGATTGCTCTATTTGGGATACACATCGTGTGTGAATATGTGGTGAAGTAGGTGGAAGTTAGGAGTTAATCTTAGTCATTGGGAGGTAGTTGCCTCGACTCTATTGGATCAGTTGGCCACAAAGAAATCACGTGCGGCGATCTCTTTCACGCCCACTCCTGAGGTTCTTCTCGTTAGCATGAACCTCACCGCGCGACATCCCCATGATTCAGGCTATCAAGTCCACATTGACAATGGCTTCCCGCCTTTTCACGAGGACAGAGAGCTGTAGAGGCTCCAGCGGTGGCTCTCGTATGTGGGCATAAAAGGTTCAGACAGTGCTCTCATTCGCACAAGACTTGCCCTCGAATATGTGACCCCAACCGGCGTCCAACAGGAGATCCATTGCCGAATAAAGCCTAAATAGTTTCTCATCCACGTGCACTTCAAAGAGAACCCTATGGCCTTGAAACCTTCCATGTGTCATATCTTCCAGTAGAGTTCTTTCGAGAGGAATCAGGGGATCAAGATCCCGCTTCGTCCTTATCTCCCGATCGACGCTCGTGCTAGCCTCGGTGCCTTTCTGCCTCCTTGAATGGGTAGGGCGGCTAGGCCCGGCTTCATCCATGGAAGCCCTCTTCTTTCCCATGAGGGAAAGAAGTGTGGAGAGGGAGAACATTGCAGCCACAAGCTCAAAAAGAGCCATGGAAGTGAAACAAGATGGAGGAATAGGGTGGATTGGTGGACTTTGAGATTTTTGAGACACAAAGGAGGGTTTGTGTGCTCAAATGAGAAGAAATGAGGGAGATAGGTGATGAGTTTGAAAGGAATGGTGGGAGGTGGGTATGTAGTGATGAAGAAGAAGAAGATTTGAGAAAGGAGGGAGGATTTGAGAGAGAAAAATGGAAATTTTGGAAGTTTAGAGAGCTTGAAGGGGTGAAAATGAAGGAAAGAGAGCAAATAGGGAGGAAAAGGGGGTCCCCACATGATTTCGTGGGCCCCACTCACGTATACAATGGTCAGCCCTACCGGCCCGCTACGCCTTGACAGGCCCGTGCGAACCGGACCACGATGCAACGCGGTAGGGGCGATGCCATTGCAGTCCGCTGGACCTCCAGGTGATGCATTGCCCCAGAGGCGATGACATCTCCCTCCTGAGATGCTAAAAATGTGCGGGACCCACCCTGGGTCCCACTGTTTTATGCGATTTGGGCCCTCACACCCATTTGATGATGTTTCGGGTCCTATCTCGCGCGTATTCATACTTTTCAGGTTATTTGAGCATGGAATACACTGAATTATTGTCTAAACTCGTCGATTGACGTTCTGAAAAAGAATTGGGATCATCTCGTATGATCACCGATGCCTAGCCTACGGGTCCGATTTCAGCGGTCAGTTTCGTCTGTCGGCGAATTTGGGAATCCTACGATTGTTTCTACATTTCACCGTTCCCTCTTAAATTAAGGTACGTCAGTGTGCGTCGTATTACCATAACCTAGGCTCAGTTTAATCCAAATCATGATTTGATACTAACTTGTAACGCCCCAAATTTCGAGGGTCAAGCAAAGGCTCAACTCCTGAGATCCATCGCATCACTTATGCAACATAGATAATGATGATTTTATGTTGTCTGTATTAGTGCATTAAATATGAATGGGATTATACTAAATCAATGTATCATACTCCAAAGATAATTAAATTACGCAAGCGGATGATTGTGATAAGTATATAAAGCATATAAGTGATTGTAAGTCTCCTGAGTTTACCAGGTTAAATAATTATATATAGTCTCAAAATTTATAAAATGATGAAGTGTAATGTTCAACTAGTCTATAACCCTGCAATCCCTGCGACGCAACTCCAGGTCTACATAGACCCGCCAGAGAGTTGCATGTAAGAGAACTCCTCGTCATCGTAAAAGACCAGCTCTAACTCGTAAGCCTCGCCATCATCTGAAACTAAAGCAGAGTTTGGTTAGTGTTTTAAAACACCATCCTAGAGTGGGAGTGAGTGATCAACTCAGTGGAGTTATAAGGCAAATGTTAACATGCTATTAATTTAGTCAAGCAGTAATGATAAAGCAGTACAACAATCATGTCCTAAATACTCTTGTTAATGTAAGAATGGTATGTATTAATGATGCATGTCCTCACCTGCACTCTCTCTGCGACATCATCTCACGGTCGCGCATGCTAAACTCTCACTGTGCTTAAACCCACGCCAAAGGCACATGCAATGCTGTGCATGGTCGTGTTAGCCAAGTTCTTACTTAAACTTATTCATACAGCAAGTTTGGGAAGCTAAAGTACCTCCCTTTATATCATTGACCTAAACAATGATCCATCTAGGGTCGTCAATCCTAATTAATCACATACGATAGGCAAGTTCACGAGTTTACACTATAGGTCACTACGGGAGGCTCGTCACCTCAGCGTAGTCTTAATTTACACTCGAAGTCACTACAAGAGGCTCATCACCGAGGTCACTACAGAAAGGCTTGTCACCTTAGCGTAGGCCGACAGCTCGAATACAGGTCCCATACCACTGTATTCGGCTCAAAAGTTTGGGTTGCTCACTGGTCACTGCGGGGAGGCTCATTACCTTAGCGTAGGTCGATAGCTCGACCACGGTGTCCCATAACACCATGCTCGGCTCATAAGTCTTAGTGGATCATGGTACTAAGGTTAAACGGGCTTTACAATGGTAAGTGGTACCTTAGATTCAAGCAGTTGCGTCCATATATGGTAACATACATTAGGCCAATCGGGTTACTTGACAAGCTCGACTGGTACGAGCGCATGTTAAATTAATCGATATGGATCGGATACGTACTCCTTGTAAACTAACTACTGTCGATAATCACTATACGATTTGGATTCATCGAACGCATCTGTTGTGGCGAAACTAATTCGACCACTGATCGTAAACCGTTACCGATTGCCTAGACTACGTATTAGTCCCGATCATACTTAAATACAACAGGCATTCATGTGTGATAGTTAAAACAACATTTAACAGCCAATCCAAATATAAATCTCATTTAAGCATTTTAACACACACATAGTGCACATGTTTATCATACACGAATCACGTAATCAAATGTAACTTATATGAAGGAATCTATTCGTATAGATAAGGTAATTGAGAATCTCATCTCAACACCTTTAATAAATGCATTTCATTAACCAATTACTCATTTAGACATTTTATCAAACACTTAGGCTACACATTCAACATATATGTAAGAAATTAGTTAAAATGTATAATACGACAAATCGTTTCACTAAGGAGTTGTCACACATACAACAATCATGTATCCTCAGTTAATAAGTATGGCATGCACAAATCATAATTGCATATTCATTCAAACATTTCAACAAACACATGGAATGCATTATATTCAACATAGTCCATATATATGTGTAATATATGGAAAACATCGTATCTAAGCACATGTGACAATAATCAAGTCAGTTATAAATCATTAACTAACATTGAAAGCCTTGAAAACCATAACCTAAACGTTTATAGTCCACACCTTTCGTCGATATGCCGATTACGAACTCTGTTCGTACACTATGCTTTTGTTTATGGCACAACGGCAACCTGAATCGCGAAATAAGTTAGCTATTTCGTCGATTCACCTATTTGGATACCTAAAATAGATTAGGGTTAGGATTCCTTACCCAAAAATGAAATCGAAATCACCGGTATAGCGACACGGAAGAGGGGATTCAGCACGTGGAGTGGAAGAAATGAATCCCAGCAACAAACCACAACTCTTTCTCACTTCCCCTCACTTTCTCCTTCTCTTTTCTCTCTTCTCTCACCTAGGGTTTAGAAAATTCATATGGAATGAGAGAGGGGTGGGATTAGGGTCTTATATAGGCCCAAAAGTGAAGTCAATGGCCCCAGGGCCATGGTATACTTAGGATACAGCCAAAAGTTGGCTGTTTCGGGTCGACGGAGCTCATCTGGAGGTCCATTGCCAGTATACGGTCTGGAGAAAGTTCCCTAACAATGGATTTATGTCAGGCCAAGATTTCGGTCCGATATGATTTGTAGATCGACCGCGGCGGACCTGTTTCAGTTCAACGGTCATTGTTACTCGATCAGAGCCACAAGTACACTGACATGTGTAGGGGAATTTTCCTAATCCAAGGGTGTAGTTAGGTTAGAATCTATGGTCTGAAATATTAAATTTGGCCTGCAAGCGAACAACCAATTCACTTAAATCTAAATTTATTTTCTAAAGATATTCGCGTTTCTCACACACTTTACTCAGGGTTCTAGTTGTGCGTTTCTAGATACTATTCGGACTTGATTCCCACGATGGTTGTCAAGCCCAGTAAGGCGGTTATAACCATATAGTTTCAGGGTAATCGGACTTTCGACGCGCGGTACAGGTCCAATACGGAGTTTCAAAATGCTCCCGAGAGCAACCGGGTTTTGAGATTGATCCTGGGTTTCTAGATAATGTTGGGTTAGCGATTCTAGTGGTTTTGAGTCTTGCAGTTCGTATAGAAAGTGATTCAAGCTAATTCGCTGATTAATTTAGTTTGGTACTTAATTAATTCTCGTCTAATTTCTAAATGATTCGATCCTTAATGATTTATGCCTGAGGTGATACTCGGGTTTTTGTACAGATTTTCCCGAGACGTTACAGTGTGGCTATCCATCCTTTCAGATTATATTGACTTATCAACCTGAGGTAGGATGTCTACACTTACCTAGAATCTTTGATTGCAAAACAAAAGAGTCATTTTAGGGACTGAAATTTCTGGATCTCTACCTTAATATTTCTATAAGGTCTAGCTGATTGTAGAGACGAAGAAATTGGCTAGTGGCGACTCTGGTCAAACATAATCAATCAATCATAATACAAAGTCCTCGATTGAGGCAACCTGTGGAGAAAGCGGCAACTCGCCTCAAGTCAGCGTCCACAAGGCCCTAAGTAAGGGTTTGTCATAAGGTATTCAATGACTATATTTTTTGACTCATGAAACTCAACTTCATGCAGGTATTTTAACTAGCTATCAGAGTAAGAAGGGAATTTGGAAGAAGGTGAAGGTGGAGATGGAGACATGTTTTGCAAGTGTTAGTTATTAGTAAACCTGAAATTTTGTCATAAAAAGCTCATAGAAGAATTTATACCGTAAAAGTAATGATGGAATATGAAGGTAAGACTGTCATAAAAGGGTTGACATATGGCCTCCTGCCAAGAAACCTTAAACAACAATCTCAAATTCATAAACAAATTTAAGAACTTTCGGTCTTATCTTGTTAGTACACATTACACACACTCCATGGTCTTATCTTGTTAGTACACATTACACACACTCCATGTTAGCCACCCCACTGGGGATCGATACCAAGACCTCAAGTGTTGAAACAAGGTATATCCACTCAGTCTGCCAGTTGAGCTATGGATCTGGGTGTAAAAATTAAGCTTAATAATAAGTAGTAAAAGTGTTTACATTAACACTTGAAACTTGTTTTAATGCATGATCCAAAAAATGAAGCAGATTTATGAGACCATAGTACAAGAAACAATGGTAATTGACCATTAAAAACTTATTGTGAGCCAGAAAAAAACTTTGGACGAAGATGATATTTACATGGTCTTTTCATTTAGGTCTTTGTGACCTTATTAACAGTTTGGATGGTAAATAAACATCCCGGTGGAATTCATGATGTTTTTAATGGTGGGATTCACCTAAAATGAGCTGTCAAAATGGTTCTACAGTGTGGCTTTTAGGCACATACATCCCTGTTGAGCCCCGCAGTCAGTGGTCCGCCCAGCTCAGTGGATCCCCGGATCCAACGAAGCCGCGCCCGTACCCAATCCGTGTTCCATGATATCACGGTGAGGCGACCCTTTTGCGCACGCAACCCTTGTAGAATAGGCTGATTCCACAGGCCTTGTAGAGGAACCGGCGTCACCAAATGCCAGTTTCTGCATTCTGCACCAGTTCTCCCGCAAATTTCTCAAACCCTGCCAATCTACAGGAAAAGTCCCTCCCAAACCTCCTTCAAATCTCTATCATGATCTAAAAGTTGCTCTCCTCGGCTATTTGATATCTCCCATAAATCCGTTCTTCTGATCTTCCTAGCTCCAATTCGCGTTATCTTTCATCGATTCCGTGGAAAATTTCGCGAACTAGACTAGCCTTCCCGGCTGCTCAGAGAAATATCTTTCTCCTCAAATTCTTACAGTGTCCTTCGTTTCTCTCTTTTCGAACTTTGATATCTTGGAAATATCCATTCGTTTGGTGTCATTCGAACTCCAAACCAAGCCCTCTTTCATCAATTTCCATGGAAAATCTCGCAACTTATGTTTTCAAATGGCAGAAAACCCTAATCTTCTCAAAATTCTATGGTGTTTCTTATAGCAACATCTGATCTCTCTGAAAATTTCATCCTTTCTATTGTCGAGCTCTTAATCAAGCCCCTTTTCATCGAATTCCATGGGAAGTTCCAGAAATTAGTTTTCGCTGTTGCGGAAATCCACTGGGGAATGGTCTCAGAAGAGATGGATTTGGTTCCTCCTCCGCAGAGGATTGAGAACGGCTTGAATCCGCAGATGGTCTTCCAAGATGGTAGCTTGCACTACTCCTGTGGAGCACCGCAACGCCGTACTGGAGATCCTGTGCGCAAGCCAAGGTTCATTGACAATGATGACAAGCTGTTTGCTGTCGACCGTGAGCGGTATTTCCGCATGCATGGCACTGAGCTCCGGCGGAGTATTTATGAATCACCATGTCGGCCGCGGGACCAGCCGGAGAACCCAGACTGGAATGGTGACGGGAGCGCCGGGACACCAAGTGGCAATGGATCGGATGAGGAGGAAGAAGAAGATGACGAGGATGAGCAGGAAGAAGATGATGAAGGGGACGGTGAGGTTGACGGTTTGGTTGCAGTTGAAGACGGTGGTAAAAATAACAATAGCAGTGGTAGTGTACAGAGTAGTTCAGAGAAGATTCGAACTGAGAAAACGATTTTGCAGAAACACCAGCATGCATCTTTTGGTATGAAAGAAAATTCCAACATCATTTTAGTTTTCTTTTATTACAATCGTGGTCATCTTTTTATTTTTAATTTTTCTGGAGTTGAGGTATCAGACAATGCTCAGTTTGAATTACATACTTTTGATTTCTGGACATGGAGGCCTACCATTTCAAGTGATCTGGAACCCTGGGCTCTTCATTTGGTGGGTTCTGCTACGAACATCTGATGAAGTAAAACCTACTCCTGCAATGATCCCTGCCAACTGACCGGGGGCCATTTGCTGTTTGCATTCAGAGTCTCAAACCATTGGCCAGTTACCTTTTATTTATACCACTGCAGGTGAATTATTGGATAGTTCTGATTGTCCAAGGGTGAGCGGTGCCTATCCACAGTGGAGCAATCCTTTCCAAACCATTCTTCTTGGTGGGCCCCACAGTAACTGGGTGTTGGACTGAAGATCTCCACTGTCAAAACATAATGGATCTTCTCACTTTGTGTACGGACCATTAATTTTACTCTGTTGACGGACAAGATGTCTAGCATTGTCAGATAGGGGAGTTCATTCCAGCATCTCAATCCACAGTAGTGCCTACTATATGAATGGTCTGGATCACTAAAGTATGGCCCTCACCTGTAGTGGATTCTGGCCTGAATGAGAATGTTGGTAAATTGGGTAGTTCGGTGGATATTTCCTATTTTAGATTCTGGGGATTGTATCATTTTAAATTCTTATTTGCCTCTTCATCAAATTTAGGATCACATAGAGCTCTGGTGAAGGATAGCTGCGCTGTTCACTCTCAGAATAACACTAGAGGGAGTTTAACTGAACATCAACACCAGCTGGGTCGGATGAGTCATTATGAGAATGCTATTACGATTGCGGAACCCGATATTTACTATGCACAAATGATGCAGGGGCCAGAAGCTTCGGCCCTTGCACAAAAGGAAATAGGAGGGGAGTATGGGTGTGGGTTTAGTGGGAGGAAGGACTTTCCTTTGTCGATTGAATCAGGGGAGTCTTTGAGGGCAATTCTTTCGGATCCCATCACGTAAGTCTTGAAATGAACATTTCTAGTTCTATTTTTTTCTCTAATTTTGTCTCAACAAGATTGCTATGTGCAGTATACACAGCCATATATTTTACTTCTTTTCAACAATAAATTAAATCGACACCACCCATATATTCCAGTATAAAGGAATGCTTGTATACTATCTATGAATTGTTGGCTTCATTTTTCTGAAGCTCCCAATTTGATACTTGTTTTGCATGGTTTCATGATGCGAACAATATTAATTTGATGGTTAATGTGATGGGTCGAGGACTGAGGATGCTCCAAAATCACCTAGCTTGGAAAATCCTAACCATTCAATCTTTGGCCACCCCCCACCCCCTGGATTTTCCTATGTGTGAGCTTTTGGGCATGGGGGGCATGCCTCCATGGGGGGCTCATTGACTGTCAAGAATAGTTTTCCCACCAGTGAGTGAACCCCATGGAAGTCACTGGATGGCAGGTATTCTCGCCAGCCAAGGACCTTGCACAATTTAGGCAGTTTCAGGTTGATGGATATTTTTGTAATTTCTTTGGGCTTAGTGTTGTTAGGTAGGTGTTAGAGATTAGTCAGGACCTGTTACCTAATAAAGTCATTAATTGAGGTTAATCTTCGATTAGTTAGGTATTTTGTTAGTCTGTTGCTGAGGTTGTATAAAACTCCATTTTATGCATTGTAATCATTTTAGCTTTAAGATTGAATGGAGTTGAGATTTTTTATTTTTTATTTTGGATAGAGTGAGTTTTGAGAGCTTTTCCCTCTCGAGTATGTAATTGCTTAGGTTTTCCATTTATCCACTTAAGGGCAAGAGTTTTGATGGAAACCCCATTGTAGTTGGTCAATCTCTTTGTGAGTATTCGCGGAAGAGGGGCTAGAGCTACAGAATGCCTGTTGTCCATGATTGCATGATTTGAATAAAAGTTGTGGAGGGAAGGCGATTGTAGCAACACCTTCGAAAATCAGAGGTTGTTAGAATTGAGCCCTGGTGATTCAAAGAGACCATGATGGCCCCCTCCAGATGCACTGTGAGGAACAAAGAGCCACAATCGATCCGCGAGATGAGGAGATATAATGTACGGACATTTTCACACCGGGCTCGAGTGAGGTCGCTTGTGGGATGTAGGGGCACACTCGGGGTGGGTGCGGCCCACGGAGGAGGCCTCGTGTTCAAGACTCCTCACCGGGGGTGATTAATGCCCATTTCACACCAGGCTCAAGTGGGGTAGCTTGTGGGATGCAGGGATACACTCGGGGTGGGCGGCCCATGTGCTTTGGGGCCCACGAAAGGGGTTCGGCCGAGGTCTTAAACCCATGAGATATGGGGCCTGGGCTATGAGATAAAATGATTAATTTGCCATACTCTAACAGTTCGAGCTTTTAGAGCAAGTGGTTAATTGTCCTGCATCAAATTGGTATCAGAGCAGGAGGTCTCGTGTTCGAAACTCCTCAGTAGGGGTGATTAATGCAGGAGCATTTTCACATCGGGCTCGAGTGGGGTCGCTTCTGGGATGCAGGGGCACACTTCGGGTGGGTGCGGCCCATGGAGGAGGTCTCGTGTTCGAGACTCCTCACCGGGGGTGATTAATGCGCATTTCACACCAGGCTCGAGTGGGGTAGCCCGTGGGATGTGGGGACACACTCGGGGTGGGCGGCCCATGTGATTTGGGGCCCACGAAGGGGGTTCGGCCGAGGTCCTAAACCCATGAGATGTGGGGCCTGGGCTATAAGATAAAAGGATTAATTCGCCATACTCTAACAGTTCGAGCTTTTAGAGTAAGTGGTTAATTGTCCTGCATCAAGATACATAGGCTATGAAGGCCACAAAATGCCAGCTGTCCATAAAACTGCATGATTTGAACAAAAGTTATAGAGGGGACGGTGATTGTAGCAACACCTTTGGAAATCAGAGCTTGTTGGAACTAAGCCATAGTGATTCAAAGAGACCATGACGACACCCAACCGATGCGGTGTGAGGAACAAAGAGCCACAATTGATCCTGGCTACAAAGGCAAGTGGAATATTGATCACAATTCACTATGCAAAACTCTCCGTTGGCTCACATTGTTGTTGCACCAAAGTGGTCAAGAAGATATTGTTCTTGCACCAAAGTGGTCGAGAAGATCCAGCAACCACCATCACTGTTGTACATTCCTTCAAAACCATGACCGTTATCTACCCTAAATCACTCCCTGCCACATCACCACCACCCATCTCAAACCATATCCCCAAGAGCTTCCTCTACCATCACCCATTACATAAAACTCATCATTAACCACCACATCAAACCTACTCATTACCCCTACCATCCAAATACTTGCCTTTTCACCAAGCATTCTTACAAGATGACTGTGGGTGGGATGATCCACAGGGAATTTTGCGAGTTAATGTGCGGCGACTTACTCTTGAGGCCGAGCTCAAAGAGGACGAGACAAGGTATTTTGTATTGGTAACACTGACCGTAACAGTCACCACCATTACTGATACGGGTATTGGTAGTAAGGGCCGATACGGGGGCGTAATGATCTTTATGACCCTCATAACAGTTCAAAATTTTTTTTTGGCTTGCAAAATTTGGAAAAAATATCTTAAAACTCTAGAATTAATGTAAATATTCTAAATATGTATCCATTTTTTGTTTTGAAAATGTTTATGGTAGTGTAAGGGTCCACTCTTTAGTGAGAATGTTGTATTGGGTTGTTTGGCGAATTTATGAACATGGTTGTCTCTAATGTTTACACATTACAATCAAACATTAGAATTAGAAATCGGAAAAAATGCATATATACCATTTTTTTCAAAATTTTGAAAAAATTGCCCCCAGAGCTTTTATTCACGCAAATCACTTCAATCTACTATTTTAATCCTAAAAACTATATTACGAGTGATCGAAATTTGTTGTAGAACGATGTAAGAAAGTTTTTGGAATGAGAAAAGTGAAAAAAATGAAGGAAAATAAATTTACATAGAAAAAAGAAGTGGTTGTTTTTCGACCGTTATGGGGACAACGGTCATTATGCCCCATAACGGCCGTTATGACCCCTGTAATGGCTGTTATGGTCCCAAAAAATAATCAGCTACCCTGTTTCACCCCCGTATTGCATAATGGTCACAACCATTACCTATACTTATCGGCTTTTACGACCATATCATAATGGATACGGAATACTTTTATAAGAAATACGACGCCAAAGAGATTAAAGAGTGTATGACTGTGTTGAGCATATCTTAGAATTCCATGTGATCTCGGATGGGCCAGTTGTCGAGCTAGTGGCATGCCACTTCAAGGGCTGAGTGTTGGTGTGGTGGGAGCAAACCCTTAACACAAAAGCACTGGGGATGGTCCAAGATCTCCATGCGGTCAAGATTGCACCTTTGATGATCAAGGAGCTCCTTTTGATTATGGTGGATCATGTGGTTAGTTTTTGGACCGTCTCGCCAATCTCCTAGGGAGAAGTTACCGGTCATTCATGTTGAATCTAGATTCGGCCAAGGAGAGTGGTTGGGTGTGCATCAACAAAGTGCATAGGAGAGCAACCACGAGGGGTTCAATACTGATAATCCAACACTCACAAGACGTTTGCACATCACAGAGCATCTCGTTGATCTCCTAAGGAGAAGTTACCGGTTGTTCATGTTGAATCTAGATTTGGCCAAGCTTAGTGGTGGGGGCCATGCATCAACAAATTGGCAAGAGAGCAACCTAAAGTGGTTCATGATCGCTAATTTGATGCTCACAGGATGTTTGAATGTCATGGCGATGGATGATTGGTGGTGGAATATTGTGATGAATTTGAGAAATTCTCTGGGTGGAATGGTGGTCTGGTGTATTTGCTCATGTGGTGACAACGAAGTTGATTGAATTGTCTGAGAAAAAGAACATAACCTTTCAACCATTTTTGGATTTCTGAGTGATCTTGATCACCATTTTGTTCAAGAAATGGAGCAAGACGTGTGTTGGAGAATTGGGTTTTGGCATGAACCCAATCTTTAACAGGAGGTTCATCAATTCACATGGCGCCATTGGTGATTTGGTTTTCATGTTGATTCTTGCAATTGCCTATCCTTTGATGGAGATCCCGTCTTCAAAGATGACTTGGTCAAGATCCGAGGCCTTTTTGGAGACCTGGCATACAAGATGGAATCAGTAGGGAGTCTTAAAGCATCATAGGAGACCTGGTCTATGATGTGGATCCAATTGAATCATCAAGCATTTGGGAAGATCCCATTTCTTTTAAAGAGTTCGAGCATGTTGTCAAGATTTTTGGGAAAGAATACAAAGAGGGTGGTGCTATTTTCCTTGCAAGCGATTTGATCGTGACCCGGTCTGTACGAACAACTATGTTGCCAAGGATCATGTTCCAATAGTGGCTGAAGGATGTATGATAATAACTTACAAAGTGCAACCACAAGAATGCATGAATAATTAATGGATGACCACTATGAGAGATCTGGTTGTGTTGTGGACTATGGGTCGGTAACCATTGCTAAACCTTGCCCTTTTCCACTTTCCGTTTACAAGGAGTATGTCATATGGATGTGTTACACTGCAAACCATGGATGTATGCTATGTTACATTGATTGGATTGTTGAGTTTTGATTGGAGAGTTTTGTATAACGATTGACAAATAACCCGAAGTTGAATTTCCTGTTGGTGCCAATGTGGGACGAAGTATCACCCACGCCTATTTAAGAGGATGGTGAAGGTCATTTCTCCATGCTCACCCCTTTCAATTTGTTCATGATGAGGTTACTATGTTTGACATCATAGTATAGTGACTAGCGATGACCCCTCACATGAAGCCTTAGTTGTTGTGGTGGATTGTGATCTCATGGTTTTCATGTGGAATGGCTGTGGGGCATCCATCATGCTTATGGAATTGAAGTTCCGGATGTTGTGTGTAGCTTGAAGCTTAAGAGCCCTCACTTTCTCTTCGATTATTGTAGTGATGATGGACGCATGATCGTTGCTAGAGGCCTGGTCGAGTATCAAGTCTTTGTTGATGATGCCTTCTATGCAGCAACACTGGAAGGTTTTACTAGGATTGGTGGCTATCGTGATATCATGAGTGTCTCATCAACTACTCATCTCATTTTGATGTTGATAAGCTGTTTCTCCCTTCCATTGGATCTGTGGTCACTTGTGCAATGGAAGTGATACGTTTTATCTAGGCTTATGCACGAGCCAAGCTAGCTCGACAAGCTTGCTTGGCTTGGCTTGATCTAGCTCGACTTGAATGACGACTTAAGGTGAGCCAAGCTTCACATGACCCAGCTCATGGAGTGTGTGTACTGACATGGGTGTGTACTAACAAGCTAATCCAAAAAAAAAAAAAAAAGCTTCACATGACCCAACTCATTTTGAAAACGAACTGAGGTCGAGCAGAGTGGAGCTCGACTTGAACTCGGCTTGGATTGAAGCGCGAGCTTAGCTCGACTCAAATATATATATATATATATATACATATAATATTATATTTAAAAATAATAAAAGTTAAAACCCTATCCTACCCGTCCATCGATTTCTTTCCTTTCATTACCTAACCCGCTGCGCCTGAGCTCCTCTCTCTCTCTCTCTCTTTCTCTCTCTCCTCTCCCCACTCAGCCACTCGCGAGCTTGAATCAACATATGCTCGATTTGTCTCAGCCATAGGCCTGCACTCGGCCACTCGCACTCTCTCTCTCTCTCTCTCTCAACAGCAAGGTTCCTTTATCTAAATCTAATATATATGTTGATGCAGGACAATTAACCACTTGCTCTAAAAGCTTGAACCGATAGAGTATGGCGAATAAATCCCTTTATCTCATAGCCCAAGCCCCACATTGATGGGTTAGGACCTCGGCCGAACCCCCCTCGTGGGCCCTACTTCACATGGGTTCCGGTTCACACGAGCCACCCGCTTCACACGGATGGGGCCCGCCGCACACGAGCCACCCACCTCACATGGGCTGCCACCCCGAGTGTGCCCCTGCATCCCATAGGCAACCCCACTTAAGCCCGGTGTGAAATTGCCTCTGCATTATATGTTTTTTTAATTTATGTAATTAAAAACCCCAAATTCCAAAATTGAGATTTGGGGGTTGGGTTGGGTCGGGTGGCTGGGTTGGGTGTTGGGTTGGGTCGAGTTGGGGTTGGGTTGGGTGTGGTTGGTCGAATTAGATTTGCATTTTGTACAGTAGAAACTATTGAATTCTAATTGTGAATTTGTGAATGTTGTGGCATGTGGGACTTTTTGGACTTAAATGTTGTCGACTTTTAATTTGTATTCTGTAGCAAAAAATATAATAAATTGAGGTGGGAGCGGGCTCAACTCGACTCGAGGTAAGCTCACCTCGACTCGATCTATTAGCTCGCCTCGAAAGGTTTGGCAAACAAGCCAAGCTTCAATGGTAAGCTCGAGGAGAGCACGGGCGAGTCAAGCTAAGCTTGGCCCACCTCTAACTGACTCAGCTTGATGTACAATCCTAGTTTTATCATGCAAGGTTAAGAGATGTCAATGTCATTTTGGTGCTTCTTGTTTCGAGACTTGTGAGCGAATCCTTTTTGATTGGGAGAGTCTAGTGTGGGAGCATTGGGACCACTTGTTTGCATTTCTTGATGTCTTGGTCATGGTCCATTGAGCAATGGGTTTTTGAAGATTTAGAAAATAAATGTTGTGTTTGATCCTAGGGGATGGTGGTCGAGCCCTTCTAATGTTGGCACGGGCCTATGTTTGGACACCCTATGATGCTAAAAGAAGCCCAAAGATACCCCTATTCCCTCCGTCTGTTGAGTCATTTCCATATCGTCAAAAGTTCAACCTCATCCAACTCCCTTTGTATATATGGTGATTCGACGAGTAGGGAAGAAAGAAACTCTAGGACAAGTTCTCTTAAATAGAAGAGTTTGATGCAAGAGCGTGGGGCCTCACTTTTCCTGCCACCCAGTGAACCTGGTGAAGATCATTGGCTAGTAGGAAAACTATTTTTGCTAGCTAGCAACTTTATGCATTTTGGTAGTTTCGGATATTTGTTAAGACTTCTACAAGTATTTTTGTAATGTCTTTGGGGTTAGTTGTTGTTAATTAGGTGGTTAGAATTACTCAGGGTCTTGTTACCTAATCAAGTGATTCCTTGGGGTTAATCTTGGATTAATTGGAGAGCTTGTTAGTTTGTTGGAGAGGGGGTATAAACAATTTCTGCATTGTTATCATTTTAGTTTTGAGATCGAATGAAATTGAGATTTTTTGAGAGAACTATGAGAGTCATTACCTCTTGGGTGGGTAGGTGTTTGGCATTGCATCTTGCAATCCAAATCCCCTGGATTCTCCTGATTTCTGTTCTCCCCCTTCCCCTAATCTCTTTGTGATGGCTTACTTGGGTTTTCCATCAATCTGCTGATTTGGAACGCCATCGCATCCCCCGTCCATAGTAGGAGCCATTACACTGGGTTTGGGTACCATAGCCTCAAATGTACAATTGGGTGTTATATCAACTGTACATTTGTTTAGGCTCCAGACTCTATGATTCCTCCAGTTATACGAGTTAGTTCCTATAAGAGGTTGTTTAGTAGTATGGATTTGGAGGTAATTGGAGACTTTCAAGTTGTTTGCATGTGTTTGGGAAGATGGATTTGGAGGTATTTGGATTTGGAGATAATCCGAATCTCCCAAATCGGATGAATTTGAAATCATAGATGCAAGTTGAGATTTGGAACACAAACCCCACCTCTCTCGTTTATAAGGGAGATATTCATAGAGCCCTCTCCCTCCGTCCCTCCCTCCCATGGCCCATTTCCCTCTCATGGCCCCTTAAAAGTTCTCTCTATCATTGGCAACCTTCCTCTCATTGGCACTGTACACATTCATTCCGGCATCATCTGACGCAACAACAATTGACTTAACCCCCTTAGTTATTCGGTATTCCCCTCCCCTTTCCCCTCCATTGTTCTTTTGTTGCTTGTTTTTTTTTTTTTTTTTTTTTTTTCCCTAGTTATTAACTTGGCACCTGACTCCATTTTTGTCAACATGGTGGGCCTAGGTTGGCTTCGGTCCAGATTTTGAATTGTTCTTACCGGGCCTAATGGGCTTGGCCTATTGAAAATTGCGATGAGGACTAGGGTTGTCAATGGATTGGGTTGGGGTTGGCTTTGGCCCGGGTTTTGAAATGTTTGATTGAGCCCATTGAAAATTTTGATTTTGCCTGGGCGGTAAGGCTATACATCGAGCCGAGTCGAGTCGAGGTGGGCCAAGCTCTGCTTGACTCGTCTGTGCTCTACTCGAGTTCGCCCTTGAGCTCAATATTGGAGCTTGGCTTGTTTGCCAAAGCTTTCGAGTCGAGCTTACCTTGAGTCGAGTTGAGCCTGTTCCCTTGTCAATTTATTACATTTTTTGCTAAAAAATACAAATTAAAAGTCAACAATATTAAGTCTAAAATGTGTCACATGTCACATTACTAAGACAAAAAAAAGTGTCACATGTACCTCTAGATACCACATGTTGGTCCTCAACATCAAATCCAAAAAGTGAAAATATATTTAAAATATAAAAACTTAAACAAAATTTTAAAAGCCTACATTCCTTCAAGCAGTTTTAGATGCATTCTGGATCTCGTCTTCACTATCGTTCTCGTCCTCATACTCTTCAACATCGAAACTGCTACCGCTCCAAACTGGATGTAACCAATCTTACACACATATCAGTGCTTCAGTTGTTTTCGCGGCGAGTGAGCTTCGATACTTGCTAACAACCCTATTCCCTTTGCTAAAAGCTGATTTTGATGCCCTGATCGAAATTGGAATTGATAATGTCTCGTGTCATTATCGAAAGTCTAGGATATGCACGAGCTCTGGACTTCCACCACTGCAAAACATCAAAATCATCTTCTTGTAACCTTATGACCGGCTCCTTTAGATACTTCTCCACTTCTAATTCAGTTTTATGCGTCTTCGTTTCTTCTTTGTCTAAAAAAGACAGTCACGAAGTCACTTTCCTCTCGTAGAAGTAGTATTCATAGATTGAGGAGTAACTATTGTACCGGATGTTGCGACTAAAGTACTAACATATGTAGTGAACAACTCTTCAACTACAACATGAATAATGACGGTCTCTGCTGAAACTCTTTCAGAACTGGAATAAAGTGATCTGAAAACATTCCTAACCATTGCCATCTTGTACCGTGGATCCATAACAACTGCAATGGCCATTAACAAGTGGTAGTCAGACCAATACTTATCGAATTTCATCTGCATTCCTAGAGCCATCTCTTGTAAAAAATCCGAACCCTTATCAACAAACCTTTTTAGCGCGTTCATAATGAAAATAATTTCCGGAAGAAATTGATTTGCTGTAGGATACTTATTTCTTAAAAAAATCTTCTTGTAGTCGTAAAAAACTTTGAGAAACTGATGAACATGTTCAACTTTCTTCTAGTCTTCATCACTAGGCACGTATGTGTATATTTTATCGCGCGACGCAAGTTCAGGGAATGCAACTTTAAATTCTAAAGCTGTATCCAACATTTCATAAGTTGAATTTTAGCGCGTGCAAACATCCAACTTCAACTGCTTTCTAGATTTCAAATCCAAACATTGGAATATATCATTCCACGTACTCAGTCTTGAAGGTGACCCTCTTATATATTTAACGCTATCTCGTATGTTGACGATCTTGGAGTCAATTGCTTTCAGCCCTTCTCGCACAATCAAGTTCAATATGTGGACACAACATCTGACTTGGAATAGTTTACCCTCAAAGAATAAATTTCCGGCTGCTTTGAATTGACTAAGTAAGAAAGAAACCTAAGTGTTGTTGGAAGAGGCATTATCAAAATTTATTGAAGAGATTTGATTTCCAATGCCCCACTCAACAAGCCAATTGTAAATGCAGTCGGGCATTACCACACCTGTATGAGGAGGAATTAGTGGAAGTTTATAATATTCTTTCTTAGTTTCCAATATGCATCAACGAAGTGTGCGGTTAATGACATATATCCCTTTCTTTGATTTGATGCTGTCCACGTATCCAAAGTCAAACTTATTCTTGATACGGATGCTAGAAGAGCTTTCAAGTTTGTTTTCTTAATCGTATACATCTTCGTGCACTATCTTTTCATAGTAATATGAGAGGCTTTCTCATATTTGGGATTAAGGAATTTGCAAAATTCCATAAAAACTTTGCTTTCTACCATGTTAAATGACTTCTCATTAACTATCACCAATGTTACATACCACTATTTCAGTTTTTCTGGATCATACTTATAGGTGGAGAGTGTAGCTTGAGAGTCGTCATTTTCATGAGCGGTAAATGAAAGTAGCTGCTGGACTCCACCCTTTGATGTTCTTGGTCTCTTCGCACATTTATGAAAATGCCTCTGATAATGAGTTGTAGAAGAATCAGAATGCTTGCTGTAAAGAGTTTTATAATACTTGCATTTAACCTTGACTTAACCATCTGGTAGCGTGATCTCATCAAAAAATTCCCACAATGCTGATCTTTTTTTACCGAACCTGAAGTTGTTTCAACCTTGTTTTCCAATATGTCTCCCTCCACGATAAAAAGAGATGTGACCGGCGCACCAGCACTAGGGGTACTTGAGTTTTCCTCACTAGTTATCTAAAAATCAAAAGATAACCAGGGTAAGGTAAGATTAGAGCTTTTATAGGTTGAAGTAATCAATCAATCACATATAATATATGTATATATAAAGATATAGTACAAACAATGTCGGACCCCTCCATAAATTGCAAGACATAAGTGTCTCAAATAGTCCCCTAATAAATAAATCCACCAGGGTGCATACATATACATAACTATATATTATCTATAATTGTTTCAAATTTTATTTACTAATTGCCTCTAAATATCTCATATATTCCTACTCATCTCTATTTAGAGGTTCTAATTGTCTCTATCCCATTCGATAACATACCATGTACCGTCCTCATACAGTTTACATGCGAGCCGAAATTTCGGCAGTACCTCTCCATATTCTTCAAATATATGTAAAATTTAATACTAATTAGTTGCCGCATGTAATCCATTACATATGGATTGTAGAAACCAACTAATAAAGAACCTTATATCCGGAGAAAATATAGGGTGACACCACCGAAATTCCAACTACATATAAATTGAAAATGAGGACAACCTAAGTACATGGTATGGTACCAAATTGTCCAAAATGGGACAATTTAGGAATTTATAAAGAACATACATTTTCGGTCGAATGGCTGCACTTGTTCAATATAAATTCCTAAACGGGGGGTACATTGCTAAACCACTAAGTGGTCTAAATAATAATTAACAACATCAGATGACAAAGAATCATAAGCATCAACATTTAAAGAACAAATATTGAAATATATAAGAAAAAGTTACTCCACACAACTACAAGTCTACAAGTAAAAAACTTAAGAACAAATAAGAAGATAATGCATTTATAGTAGGCAAGTTAAGTTAGTGCATTATATTAGGAAAGTTAAGTTAGTGTATTTACTCCATAAAACTACAAGTCTATAAATAAAAAACTTAATACATCTTTCATAGTTTTAATATTCTCTTGATCCTGGATCGGATCCATAATTTTCGTCGTCCGTGCTTGGGCTGGTGGTATCCTCTCCAATATGCTCATTAAGCTCCCTCGAATCAAAAGGTGGGGAGACTTTTCCACCATTCTCTTATATAGATTCAGCTAGTTTGTTCAAACTTTTTTGGTGAGCTAATTTATACGAGTACTCAAGATCTTGTAAAATGAGGCGAGTTTGGAAATAAACTTTGACGATTTCTTGCTTGTCGAGCTCAATCCTGCTTTTGCGTCATGTTGTCGAGAAGCACATCGTTGATATCTAGATGCCTATGCCTCTTCCTTGCTTAACTTCAAGGCTATTTGTAATTGCTCTTCTTCCAATCTTCTTAATCTAGTTTCCTTCTCCTCTTCCTCTTCCCTACTAATTCTCTTCACTCTCTCTATTTCAAATTCTTCGTTGATTAGAACAGGTCTGTTATGGTATATCTTGTGGCTAGTCGTATTCGGTGTGGGGGAGGGGGTGGAAGGCTTCTTGTTAAAGTCTACAAGAGCTTGGAATAAAACTTGTACCTCCTCTGATGCTTTGGGACACGGTTTTGCATCCCCTCCCCCTCCAACCTGATAAGTGTAGTCTAAGATGATTTGTTTTGTTAACAAATCTGGCCCCACACAAATTGCATTGAATCTTCATTTTTCTAAAATATGGGGAGTAGACTTGGGATCCATAATCCTAAATATTGGTGGATGTATCATCTGAAGACATTGCTGCACACCATTTTGTGTTAAGAAAAATATTGTTATAAGCAAATTAAAAAAATTCATGCAAATGTAATCTATAATATTTATTCACATATTCACATAATCACAATTATTATAAATTTACAAATTACAAATTTACAATGCATCATCAGACCGGCCTTTGTACATTTGATCTGACCCCTAAAGGGGCTTATCCACTCACTCATTAGGTGGCCGTGGACGAGTCCATTTTTGACATATGACATCTTCATGATGGACCACCTAATGAGTGGCCTAGATCTAGCACATTTTGCAGATCACCTCTATTAATTTTCCTCGATGAATCCCTTGAATCCATCTTATTTTAGTTAACAATGATGATGTATTAGATATTTAGGTAATGATTCGAAATAATGTTGATAACCCATAATTCAATAATTTGGTTGAATCGAATGTCATTAAGGTTCATGATTAATCAGTCTAATGCGGTGCTGAATGTCATGATATTTCCTGAAATTTGGTTCGACCAAACATGCCATAAACAATGATCTCTAATACATGATTACTATTTTATTAAAATGAGATGGAATCATTTTTATTGTTTATTATAATGAGATGAAATCATTTTTTAAGTGGTTACCAAACAGGCCCTTGGCATTTCTTGGTTCACTTTCGGATTGTTGTTGATTGTATTTAGAATTCATAAAACAGATGGGTTGTACTTAATTGAAATCAATCGCATCCTACGGCTAGGTGGGTATTGCGCACCCAACCCGCACCTGACTTAACCCAACGCCCAACCCGACCCAAACCCGAACCTGACTCAAGCCAACACCCAACCCGACCCAACCCAACACACTCGACCCAACCCAGTATCCAACTCGACCTAACCTAGTATCCAACCTGACCCAACCCAACGCCCAACCCATGCCCGACTCAAGCCAACACCCAACCCGACTTAACCTAAATCAAATAGAAAATAAAATATTTATTGATCTATAAAAAATTAAATAAATCATTCATGATAGAGGAAGGTGACCTACCTTTATGGTGGGTGTTGACTGTTGAGAGATAGAGAGAGTGACAGAGCCGGAGTGAGTGGCCGAGTGCTGAGCCGGGCTGAGACGAATCGGTAGATGCTAGACGAGTGGCCGAGAGAGAGAGAGAGAGAGAGAGAGAGAGAGAGAGAGAGAGAGAGAGAGAGAGAGATTACTTGGGCGGGCGCAGGCTACGACGGGTTGTGTAAGGGAAAAGGAGGAAAAGAGATAGGAAAGGGTTGGGACGGGTAGGGTTTTGTTTTAAAATTTTAAGTTTTTTTTTTAAAATATAAATATACATACATATATATAATATTCAAGTCGAGCACGAGCTTCGAGTCAAGTTTGAGTTGAGTTGAGTTGAGCTGCACTATGCTCAAACTTGGCTCGTTTTCAATTTGAGTTGGGTAGTATGGAGCTTGACTCACCTCGAGCCGTCCTTCAAGCCGAGTCAATCCGAGCTAACTCGAGCCAAGCCGAGCGAGCTTTTTGAGCCAGCTCGACTCATGTACAACCCTATTGGCTAGAGCCAGGCCCATTGATAGCCCTGAGGACATAGTATGGACCATGTGTTGGTATTGTAATGGGTGGGCCATGAGTGAGTGGGCCATTTCCAACGCTGGGGCCATGCCTTCATTTGCAAGCCTCACAGTTGTATTAAAACATGGTCACTGGGCCTTTCGATGGGCTGGGTTGGGCATTCTAGTTATTTGATACTCTGGTAGCGTATCATGCTTGATACTAATGTACTAAAAAATTGTTCTCACCCCACACATTAACAATGGAATGGATAGCTTTCATCATCTATAACATATGGGGTTGTACTTCAACTATAAAATTAGTGGGTTCACTTTTGTGGCCCACTTGGGGCTTCGAATTACCTCATTTTTAGCCAAAGTATATATTTGAATGGGTCTTTTATAATGAATATCTAAAATGTCACCAATGTATGTCATTTTGGGGTATTCAAGGTGATTTCCTTAATGAAGTCCAGGTTCCCGTGAATATATTACAGAAGCCCTTGTTATGACTGGAAACTAAGGCTGGAAACACTATGAACCATTAGATTGAAATCTGTAGAATATAATAGTGAACTTGAAAGATCTATTGAGCAAAAAATATGTTGGAGAGAACTGATTTTCAAGTAAAACTAAACTTTACATTTTGGAGTGATGTGTATTTGGGCAAATAATAATACATTTGAGGTCTGTTCTATGGCATATTTGTTTGAATTAGGATGGGGTGCTGCATGGTCAAATAGAAACACGTTCATACACAGGAATCATAACTTTCTTTAATTCTTGTATGGAATTTTTTTGGACTTCGATCAACATGTTGTTGCAAATTTACATACTGTAGGTGACATATGCAGACTTGTTCTCAAATTTGCAGGATGGATGTCTGGGTTTTCTAGTTGGGATTGGAAACCAAAGGCATTCCTCTTTAGAGGACTGGTATCAGGGGAAATTTCAGAACCTGTTAGGCAAGCCAATATGAGTAGACACTGTTTCTTGGATCTAGATCTTACTTGATTAGATTGGTGTATGCTCTTTCAAAATAAAAGGGGGTTGGTATGGTGATCATTGTTTGGAGAATAAGCCTGTGTTTTGGTCAAAGCATGTTATGATGGACGCTTAAATTACTTTTCTCAGGGCTCCTACTTATCCTATAGTCCGAAAAACATAAGAAAAGAGATTTGGCCCAGCTTGTTTTGTCTTCAACATGCTTGTCCTGCAAATTTGTGTACTAGATCTAAAGCCATATGATGCTTTTCCTCA
This sequence comes from Magnolia changhungtana, assembly GCA_030180095.1. Classification (NCBI taxonomy): domain Eukaryota; kingdom Viridiplantae; phylum Streptophyta; class Magnoliopsida; order Magnoliales; family Magnoliaceae; genus Magnolia; species Magnolia changhungtana. The sequence continues at coordinate 2,683,872 of JASAUF010000626.1, read as the reverse complement.
ATTGACATTCAGAGAAACTATGTATCAAGGTATTACTGAAAAAAATAGAGGTAAAAATGGGAGGTAGATGCCCAACGTATGGAGCACTCGAAAGGTAGAGAAACATTAATTCGAGGAATATCATCGTCATCCGGTCGTCACTCTCCACTCAATTGGTTGCACAACAGTTAGCCACTGCTCTCCATTCTCCATATGCATATGTGAAACTTGAACCACCTCAAACACTAGCAAAAGGTGAAAAGATATGCCATTTTGTCAGCGATGATCTTGACTTATCCTTCTTTTGCTTCCATGAATGACATGAATGCTAAGAATGTGATTGACCTAGGCATTAAGAAAAATTTCCCTGATGCATTTGAGCCTTGCATCATGAAAAGGTTCATGCGTGAAGTGGGCCCACTTGATTACACATGTGACATAAAGTCTTTAAATCAGGTTATGTACTAAAATTACTGTGTCTGAGTATGTATAACTGTGTATATAGTTGTAAGGCTGTGTACGCAGCCATAAAAATCCATATGCATGATGCTTCAAGATTTTCTAAATCATATTATGTCATTTACATGTCGAATTGCTTGTGATGCTCAAGACCCCCAAGAAGAGATGAATGTCGAGGAGGTGCTGATCGCCAATTTGTTAATCCAAGTGCGAGGTCGACTTTCGGAAGATCGAGATTAGCCTCCAACCTCAATCGAACTGTTCCAAGAGGAAGATTTCCTTCGAGGGTAGCCAATGGATGAGAAGGTTGTTCCTATTGCAGTGATTGGACAAGGTCTTCGTCCTATCATCAAAGCAGGTCTTCTGTTCATGAAAGCTTTGGCTCCCTTGATGGTGACTTCATAAAAGATTACATTTCTATTCGAAGGAACGACCCTGAGCATAACTCCATTCTTGCCACCCCAACTGCGAGAAAGACAGATAAGGAAAGAGTGGTAGACGTTGTTCGTACTCGTTTCGACCAAGTCTTACCTTGACCAATCAGAATAGGTTTCGTGTGATATGTACGGGCACGCATGTTACGCCCATGGATTTTCCTGCAGATATGTATGGAGATGCCTCTGAAAGTGGAGCCACAACGTATCAATTGTTGCCGTTAGAGCTGTCGAGAGGGATAACAACCGAGCTCGCACGGTCGGAAGATAGGTGGCAAAAGGGGAAGTGAAGGAAGTAGAATGTGGGAAGCATCTAGATTCAAGTAATGGAGAGCGGTTATCATAACTGTCAGAATGTGGGAAGGATCTAGAACGTCTGGATTAAAGCTATAAATACCAGAGCAAGTGTCATGACCCAGATTTCGGGTACTTGGCATATACATCGGACTCGAGATCCACATCATGGCTTGTACACTAAGTGTACTTAAACTATTAGATATGCTTACACAAATTTGCCTAGCTAGAAGTTGTACCATAGATTTAAGTTCCACTCATATTCAACCACATCTCATGAATAAGAAATCAACCATCCATTCCAATCATCAGTTATTAACATAATTAATGACCCTCCCATTTTGGGTCTTGTGAAATGAAATAAATCTTTGTCCAACAACTTAAAAGAAATAATTAACAATCTAAGAACATCAAATATAATTAAAGTGAAAATCATGGCTAGTTTAGGGCAGCAACTTCTTCTTCTGTTAAGTAGGGCCACGTGTCCCTTAAGTCATTTTCTGGCTTGACCATGTGCTCCTGTTCTTGAGCCACCTGCTCACCCTCAATTACATTTGTACGGTTTTACATCAATACAGGGTAAGCTGGCTATGCCTAGTGGGAAGTCCCGACATGGTTCTTCACAATTAAATTATAATAGAATAACAATCATACAGAATATAAGTTTAGAAAAAAAATTCAACTGTTATGCAATGCATGAATGCATCAAGTGAGAATCCGTCCACTGGCTTGAGTTGGAAATCCGTTAACCCGCATCTGCCCCTTGGCAGGCTTCTACCATTGGGTAGGCATAGGCAAGGCCCGTATTTACTCCTTGAGTAAGCTTCCACTAGTATAATGGGCTTCTAGTAACGAGTCTACTAGGTATACCATCCAGGGAGGTTCTCCAGGAATTCGGCACATGTTGTGCATGGAAATGATAGATGCACAAAGCATATCAAGTAGTCGTAAATCATGCATTGTATAAATCATTCTGATTTTCAGATTTGAATCAACACAATCCCATACTATCCAGTAATATTAGTGCATCACTCAATTCATGTCTAATTAGTAATTCAACATATAGGTTGCATCAATATAGTAACTCAGATAATTGATTATATTAACACATTAATCAAATCATATCATTATTACTATCTTAATACAGAAATCACATGTTCATCCAAATCAAGTATGGTATAGGCTTTCTTATGATAGGTCTTCTGTAGGTACTTTTTCTTCTACGAAGTCCCGAATGTAAGTTTTATCCACATTGAAAAAAAATAAAAATAAATCAAGTAAGAGTATATGTCAACTACATGATAAATCAGGATAAATACAACATATCAAACAATCCATCTATTTTAACTTAATGGAGGGAAACACATCGGGATCACTCACCTTGATGTGGTAGAGATGATTTCGTAACCAATGGTTTGATTTGAATTAGATTTTCCTAAAATCACATAAATGGAAATTATTTTTAATCTTACTAGTTCCCATAGTGGGGCTCACCTTTGATTGATCTAAATCCATTTAATGTCTCATTTAAATGAATTCATAAATTCGAAAATAATATTTCAAACACTAAGGTGTTGTTAGAATTAGCTCCCTGGAATTTCTACAAATACAGGCTGTTTTCAATAACAGTTCTGAAACCTGAATTTTCTGAAAGTTCGGGTGGCATTCTGTAATATTTTGGAAATTATACCAAAACCCCTTGACTTTGCGAAAAATTCTATTTTTAACCCTAAAATTCTGAATTTTATGCGGTTTGTGATTATTTACACGAATTTTTGGGGGATTTATTTACTTTGATAATTTAAGGTTCGAATTACCTTTGGTAGATGGATTAAGGCCAACCATTGATTGTCACTTGATCAATTTCAAGGGATAACCGATGATCATCTTGATCCGACCATCCATACCTTAATTAATTACAATTATTAATGCTCACATTGATTGGTCAATGCGGCCCACTATATGGTTAGATCGATCATCAAATTTGGATGTCATCATTATCTGATATCCGGATTTTGATAGTTGGTTCAGATCGAGTATGATCTCAACCATATAATGGTTCCACATAATGAATCAACATATGATTCATTATCAACCATTTCTTTAGATCGATGCGGCCCATCCAATGGTCCGATTGGTCTGGAATTTAGGATTTTAATTTATTGTATTCATAAGAATCTAATGAATGGTAAGGATTTAATCACACATTTTAGATTATATCATATAATTCTCTGTGCCAAGATGTAGCTTGCGCAGAGAATTACTCTTTCGGTATTAATTTAATTTCGTTAGATTAAGGAAGAATCTTGGCAGATCTATGATTGGTATAATCCATTGAGGTGTCGAATTGGTCTGATTCTTAAAAATATTACATAATTGAGTCTTAGAACCCCTATGAACTGTATAAATCATATCGCTCACTTCCATCATGGAAAAATCCCACCTGCGCATCAGCCCTAAAGCCATGCGCATTAGTGTACCTTTCCACATGGATGAATTAGACCTACACAATGGATGTTTGATTGATCCAATCTGTCGAATGTGTAGATCAATGCCATGTTAAACTACTGCAGAAAGAAAACAAACGAAAAATCATTATACTAGCCTAAATAGATGAATTCTCCAAAACCTCATTCCCATCTTCCCTTTCGTTTTTTTTTTTTTTTTTTTACGAGTTTCTTTCTTTAGTTTTTTGAGTTTTGGTAGGATTCTCGCTCACACACACTCCCTTTTTACGAGAGGGTTTGTTGGGAGAACACGAGATATGAGGGGAGTTTTTAATAAAGAGAGATAAGAGGAAGGATGATAAGATCGGTGGATCTCTTTCTCACTCAAAATTAAAATTAAAAATTTCAAATTTCAAATTTTATTTTCAAAAAATACGGGTGTTACATTCTACTCTCCTTAAGAAAGTTTCATCATCGAAAATTACCTAAGATCATTCCTCGAAAAGACGAGGATACTTCTTGTGTATTTCTACTTATGATTCCCAAGATGCTTCGTCTGCTCCATGATGTCACCATAAGATTTGGACTAATGGTATGGTCTTTGTATGTAAGACATGCTCCTTACGGTCTAAAATTCAAACTGGCTTCTCTATATATGAAGTGTCTTCTTGCAGCTCGAGGTCTTGCCACTCAATAACATGGGAAGCATCTTGTTCATACTTCCGCAACATCGATACATAAAAAACATTATTAACACTTGCCAATTGAGGAGGTAAAGCGAGTCGGTAAGCTACTACTCCAATTCGTTTAAGAATTTCAAATGGTCTAATAAATCGCGCTGCAAGTTTTCCTTTTGTACCAAACCTTATGAGTCCCTTCATTGGAGAGACCTTCGGAAATACATGATCTCCTACTGCGAACTCTAGATAATGTCTTCTATTATTGGCATAACTCTTTTGACGGCTTTGCGCAACTTGCAAATGCTTACAAATAATATTGACCTTTTCAGTAGCTTCCTGAACAATATTTGGCCCGACCAAACTTTTTTCACCTACTTCGGTCCAACAATTAGGAGCTCAACAAGGCCGCCTGCCCATATGAAGCTTCATATGGGGCGATTCCTATCCCAACTTCCTTTGAAATCAAGGGCACAAGCGCGCAATTAATCTTCCAATATCCAGTTCACATGTTTGGTCTACCCATTGGATTGTAGATGATATGCTGTACTGTAATCTGTAGTAGTTCACATAACTTCCTGTAAGCTGGTCCAGAATCTCGAAGTGAAACGAGGATCACGATCTAACACGATAGAACTAGGGATGCCATGGAGTCTTACAACTTCCTTAATATACAATTTAGCGAGCTCATCCATTGAGTAGTTGATACAGAGGGGAAGGAAATGCATTGACTTTGTCAGTCGGTTGATAATCACCCATATCACATCATGCTTTTTCTGAGTCTTGGGGAGACCAACTATGAAATCCATAAAAATACAATCCCACTTCCATTCGAGTATTTTCAATGGTTGCAACAAACCTGATGGATTCTGATGGTCTGACTTCACCTATTGGCAGATAAAACATTGAGAAATATAATCTGCGATCTCCCTCTTCATGTTCGGCCACCAAAACAATTTCTTCGCATCTTGATACATCTTCGTGCTTCTAGGGTGAATAGTAAACTTGGTTCGATGTTCTTCTTTCAAAATCTTGTCCTTCAACTCTGGGACATTAGGTACAGAGAGACGTCCTTGGTATCGAATCCCTTTATTTGCTCTATTACTCCATTCAGACTCATTATCCTGATGTTTGGCTACCATTTTCAGCAACCATTCATCATTAGCTTGCGCTTAGATAATCCAATCCCTAAGAGTCGGTTTCACCTTAATATTGCATATCTCAACCTTCCGCTTTTGGAAATTCAGTTTAACGTCGAATTCTCTTATGAAACTCAGCATTTCCCATTCACGAACCATCAAACTAGCTATAGTCTTCCGCTTATAATCTTTTTTACTTAAAGCATCTACTATTAAATTTGTTTTACCTGGATGATAAAGTAATTCAAAATCGTAATCCTTCAAGAATTCTGTCCATCTTCTCTGCCTCATATTCAGGTCCTTCTGTGATAATAAATACCGAAGACTCTTGTGATCTGTAAAAAGTTCGAACCGTTCACCATACAGATAATGTCGCCAAAATTTTAATGCGAACACAATGGTGGCTAATTTCAGGTCATGAGTTGGGTAATTACGCTCATGAGGCTTAAGTTGCCTTGATGCATATGTAATGACCTTACCCAATTGCTTCAATACACAACCCAAACCTTTTGTTGATGCATCTGTATATACTTCAAACATCAGTCTGTCTTTCGGAAGAGTAAGGATAGGAGTGGAGGTTAGAGGTCACTTCCGCTCGGCGAAAGCTTCTTCACACTTCTCAGTCCATTTGAATTGTGCTTCCTTTCAAGTTAGATTTGCAATGGTCCGAAAATCTTTGAAAAATCCTTGATGAATCTTCAGTCATATACCCAGCTAGTCCAAGAAAACTTCTAATTTCTGAGACGTTTGTGGGTCGTTCCCATTTCACCACAGCTTCAATCTTTGCTGGATCTATTGCAATTCCTTTTTTTGAGATAATATGGCCAAGGAAATTGACACTCTCCTTTCAGAATTCACATTTAAAGAATTTAGCATACAATTGATTGTCCTTCAGAGTCTGCAATGTTGTCCTCAATTGTAGCTCATGTTCTTCACTAGTCTT